>BSBM01000289.1:25345000-26827500 GCA_027924585.1 Larix kaempferi
CCCATGGAAAGGAAGCAAGTCTTGCAGATGTATGGCAATTAAAATGATCCCATTCTACGAAAATTACAGCCAAAAGGCTTATAATGAAGAGTCAGAATTTATGAAAAAATTTCATCTCCATCAAAGAAATGGTTTTGAAGATAAATACATCCAATCAAAAAGATTTCCCAGATGATAATTCCAAAAAGGTTCTTCTCCGTCTATGAGTATGAAAAAGAAGGAAAACTCATCACTCACACAAAGGACATTATGGATGGAAGAACCCACACCAAATGTTGAAGTCTGAAGAAAGCTATTTGTGAAAGACTTAGATGATAAAACTCGTGAAAAGAAAGCATCTAAAGAAATGTTGATAGCATGGGAATGAAGAACAAACGAATACATCTGTATGATTCTGTTACGATCTTGTGGAGTCATATGTAGAGGCAACAGAAAGATGGGACTAATAAATGAACTCCATATTATGGCCTCAGGAGAGTGGTCAGGAAATCTGGTCCAGGTTTCCTTATTTCCCAAAATGAATGACCAATATGATTCAAGAAATCTCCTCTTCCTACATAAAACTTTAGCCTTTTAAAATCCTGGTAAAATGATAAGGGCACAGTTTTACAATCAGAATTAATCACAAACAAGCAATAGTGATCCTAAAATAGGTTTGTTCAACAATCTGTGTTCACCAGCTAGTCGCCAATTTTTGCAGCTACAACCTGATCCCCAATTTTTTTATTAAAATGTAGGGCCCCTCCTTTTATTTTTGGATTTCACTCAGAGTTTGTTTTCATCCTAGATATACCTACCCCTGACACTTAGATTTTTATTGAAAAAAAAACAAGGGAAAGCATCCCGCGTGTTAAATTGCGGGTTGCGGAAGTGCGGATTTCCTTTCTGACTATTTGAAATTGTTTCCGCAATACCGCAATTTTGCAATCCCTCATTTCCGCATGCCCGCCATCCCGCAGTCCCACATCTATCTATTTCGCATCCCGCATATCTGAACTCCCGCATTCCCAATGGCGGATTGCGGGTTACATTTCTGACTTTCTAAAAAATTGCTCCCACAATCCCTCTAGCCCGACTTTCCGCCATCCCGCAATTCCGATTGTGGATTGCGGATTGCATTTCCAACTTCCTAAAACTAATTCCGCATCCTGCATTCCCGCTTTTCCACATCCCGAATCTCCATGTTCCCGCATTTATGGTTGCGGAAGTGCGGATTGTGGATTGATTTTTCGGTTTTTTTAATTGGTCTCCCGCACTCCACATTTCCGCATCCCGCTTTTCCGCATTTCGCAATCCCGTAGTTCCGATTGCGGATTGCGGATGGATTTTTTGACTTGTTGAAATTGTATTCCGCAATTCCACACTTCCACAATCCCGCATGCGGAAGGATGATTTTGGTCATTTTCGAAGGCCTTTTCCAACCTTTCACCTCTGTGTTAGTTATCATTTTTCTTGTTGAAACTAGATCGTGGAAGGATGAATCCTCTGTTTTGTGAATGATATGGATAAATCATACCTCTAAAATTTGTAGTATGTTCATTATTACTTGGTTTAACAATGAATTATTCGTATGCATTGATTGTAAACTATTCTTACGCATTGATCTTGTTGTTTCCCCAAAACGCAGAGGAAGCTAAAAGGCCATGTGCAAAAGGAGCGGCAGGCACAAAGGACAAATTTGGCAAGCCAAAGGACGCAGAGGAAGCTGAAAGGTTGCGCGCGGAAGAAATGGTAGACACAAAAGACAAATTGGGAAATCCAAAGGACGTTGAGAGGTTGCGCACAGAAGAAACGGTAGACACAAAGGAAAAATTTGGAAATCCAAAGGACATAGAGGGAGATGAAAAGTTGCGCACATAAGAAATGGTAGACACGAGAGCCAAATTTGGCAAACCAAGGGACACAAAGGGAGCCGAAATGATTAGTCATTCAAGACAAATTATCGTGTAATATAAATATGGGGAAAGGGTGTTGGTTGTGGAGCCAGATATTCTTGTCTCATAGATGATATTATCTTAGCCGTGCACCCTGGAGGACTGTACACTCATTCCCCCACCTTTGGGGCTGTTTTTGCCAACAATTTTTGAGCCCATGGTTTTGGGTAACCCGTGGTATTTTCCCATTGTATTTCCCTTATAAAAGAAAGACATTGTAATATGGCTAGGGTTGATGTATTAGGTTTTATGCATTGTAAAGATATCTGAGATCAGGAGAGAGACTGTGAGACAGTGAAGAGGAAGTGCAGCGGTTGTGCTACAGGTTGTATCCCTTCACTTTGTTGGATGGTATAATAATAAGGACTGGCAACTTCAGTGTGGATGTAGCCCAAGTTGGGTGAACCACGATATATCTGTGTCTCTCTTGTAATGTGTGTGTGATTATATTTGCATTTATGTTTATTGTTATTGCTATGCGATCCTGTTTTTCTAACAATTGGTATCAAAGCCAAAGATCTATTTGGCAGTTAAACCCGCAGGAAACTAGGGCTTCTGGTTCGAGTGGGAACAATGGCAGAAGAAAGAAAGTTTAAGGTCAATAAGTTTAACGGCCAAAACTTCCAGTTATGGAAGATGCAAATGGAGGACTATCTATACCAGAAGGATCTATTCCTACCGTTGGGAGGAAGAGCAAAGTAGCCGGCAGCCATGAAGGACGAAGAATGGGAGGTTCTTGACAGAAAGGCTCTAGGAACAATACGGCTGATCCTGGCTTCATCGGTGGCTTTCAATATCTCAAAAGAAACGACAACGGAGGGTTTGATGAGCGCATTGGGTAAGCTGTATGAAAAACCCTCGGCCTCCAACAAGGTATTTCTAATGAAGCGTTTATTTAATATGAAGATGTCTGAAGGTGGATCTGTTACTGATCATTTAAATGAATTTAATACAGTTACAAATCAACTAGGTTCTGTAAGTGTGAACTTTGATGATGAGGTTAGGGCTCTTCTAATCTTGTGTTCATTGCCAGAAAGATGGAATAGCTTGGTCATGGCTATAAGTAACTCTGTCTCTGGTTCAAACACCTTGAAATTTGATGATGTTATTGGTGTTATTCTTAGCGAGGAAATGCGAAGAAAAAGCACATGTGAGACATCAGGTAATGAGTTGACCATGGAGACCGGGGGAAGACAAAAGGAGAGAGGAAAGAGCCATGGTAATCGTGGTAAGTCTAAAACGGGAAGATCCAAGTCCATACTGGGAAAGATAGAGTGTTGGAACTGTGGAAAGAAAGGACATCTGAAGAAATACTGCAGATCTCTAAAGAAGAAAGGAGATGTACAGAAGGAAACTACCTAGGAAGCGAATGTAGCAGGTGATATGTTACAAGATGCTTTGATTCTTGCATTAGATAATACAAGTGATTATTGGGTAGTAGATTCAAGGGCTTCATGTCATGCTACACCCCATAGTAAATATTTTCATGATTATGTTTCAGGTGATTTTGGACATGTTTTATTGGTTGATGATGAGCCATGTAAAATTGTTGGAATGGGTAAGGTATGGATAAAAGTTAAGAATGGAACTGATTGGTTGTTCAAAGATTTTAGGCATATTCCTGTTATGAAAAGAAATCTGATCTCAACAGGGCAGTTGGGAGATGGCGGCTGTCTATCTACATTTTGAGAAAAGTGGTGGAAGATCACTGAAGGATCAATGGTGATAGTAAAAGGAGACAGAATAGGTACGTTGTATTTATGTCCTCATAATATTGACCATTTTATCTCTTTAGCTTCCAGAGGAACAGATACAGCATTGTGGCATCATAGGCTTGGCCACATGAGTGAGAAGAGGATGCAGATTCTCCACTCAAGGAAGTTGCTGCCAGATTTGAAGCAGGTAAGTTTGGAATTATGTGAAAACTTTGTTTATGGAAAACAGAAGAGAGTCAGATTTCTCAGGGTTGGGAAACAGAAGAAGAATGAAAAGTTAGAGCTAGTGCATACAGATGTATGGGGACCGGCTCAGGTGCAATCTCTTGGTGGCTCTCATTATTATGTTACATTAATTGATGATGCAACTAGGAAAACTTGGGTTTATTGCATTAGACAGAAATCTGATGTGTTTGCTACTTTTAAGAAGTGGAAAGATTTGGTTGAGAATGAGACAGGAAAAAGGTTGAAGTGTCTCAGATCTAATAATGGAGGTGAGTACTGCGGCAAGGAGTTTGATAGTTACTATTCATACCATGGGATTCGTAGAGAGAAGACAGTCACAAGAACACCACAAGAAAATGGTGTGTCTGAAAGGATGAACAGAACGATCATGGAGCGTGCAAGGTGTATGAGATTGCATGCAGGGTTTTCCTTACAGTTTTGGGTGGATGTTGTAAATATTGTTGTTTATTTAATAAACAGAGGACCTTCAAGTGCTTTGGATGGTGGTATTCCAGAGGAGGCATGAACAGATAAAAATGTAAACTACTCATTTCTGAGAACTTTTGGTTGTAAAGTATTTGTCCATATTGATGAAGAAAATAGAACAAAGCTTGAAGCTAAATCCAAGAAATGTACCTTTATTGGATATGGTGTTGATGATTTTGGTTATTGTTTATGGGATTATGAAAATCACAAAATCATTAGAAGTAGAGATGTCATATTCAATGAAAAGGTCATGTATAAAGATCAGTTGCATGGAAAGAAAAAGGAAAAGGAAAACACAAAGTACACAGTACTTGATGAAATTTAAGAAAATGAAGTTCCAAAGGTACCAAAAAATCAAGAACAGCAGTAAGTACCTGAAACTCCTGCAACTGCAAGAAGATCTACTAGGTTAAGTAGACTCCCTGAACGATACTCTCCTTCAATGTATTATTTGTTGATGACTGATGCTGGTGAACCATAATGTTATGAAGAAGCAATGCAGGTGAAAACTAGAATGAAGTGGGAGAAAGGCATGAATGAGGAAATGGACTCATTGGTAGGAAACCAGACTTGGGATCTAGTTCACTTGCCTGCTGGTAAAAGAGCATTGCGGAAAAAATGGATTTACAGGTTGAAGGAAGAAGAAGGAGGTAAGAAGCGGTACAAGGCCAGACTTGTTGTACAGGGGTTTGCACAGAAGAAAGGTATATATTTTGATGAAATATTTTATCTTGTTGTTCAGATGACTTCAATTAGGACTATTTTAAGTCTAGTGGCGGTAGAATATTTGCATCTTGAACAGTAAGATGTAAAAACAACCTTTCTCCATGGGGATTTGGAGGAATAGATATATATGCAGCAACCATAAGGGTATGAGGTCAAAGGGAAGGAGAATTCGGTGTGCAGGTTGAAAAAGAGCTTGTATGGATTGAAGCAAGCTCCAAGGCAATGGTATTTACAATTTGACAGGTTTATGACATAACAAGGTTATAGTAGATGTCATTCTGACCACTGTGTTTATATGAGTGTCATTGGAGCACAACTAGTAGTCTATCTCATCATTAGTGGAGTCATCAATGCTCAAGTAATTGTCAACCATCAGTCAAACTGAGTCTAACTGAGTGTGGTAGGTGTAACTGAGTGTAACTGGAACTAACTGAATGAAGGAGGCTCATTGGAGGGCGCATGAGGAGCTAACTGAAGTCAGAATGAGCAATCTAGTCACACTGGAGGTCCATCGGAGTGGTAAGGTCAGTTAAGAGTGAGTCAAGCCTAAAATCAAGGAGAGAACTCAGTTAACTGAAGACAACTGGACTGGTAGGTGAAGAAGGGCACCTTTGTCAAGTGTATGGTGAGATGTGGGTGCATCACTGGCTAGGAGGGCTCAATCTAAGTGGAAATAAGCTCTCGAGTGCTGGAAGACTAGGGACTAGGTGCTAGAGGTATCAACCTGATGACTGGGAAACATGCGGATGCATGCAATGCATGCAGGAATGCATGCAAGACTGAAAATGCAAAGGATGAAAATGTTGGTAGGACTAGGATGGAGTATAGGAATATCCTAACAGAAGGACCTGTTTGCTGGGAAAAGCTTCCACATATTTTTTGCATGGAATGTGCGACTAACAGATCATAACTATTTCTTCTTGTGTTCATGTTCATGCTGTGAGATCTTTCTAATTTTGTTGAACTATTTCAATGGTGACGAATGATTTTACTTATCTATGTAAATGTATCTGTGATAACAGAGTAATAAATTGGTTCAAATCATAATCAAAGCTATCTTTGTAAATTTTCTGTTGTGAATGTGCATACTTTATCTTAATAGCTATCTGTTGGATTTGTATAAGCATTCTCATATTATTACTCTTATTTAAACTCACTCCTTCCAAGGATAGGTTAGTTAGTTTAGAATAGAGTTAGCTAATTGATAAGGTAGAAGCGGTAAGATAGGAGGTAAGAACCTATGCATCACTTGTGTGGCTTCTGCCTGACAATTATAGGTTAAATGCATTAGTTAGATTAGAAGCACTTGCGTATTCATACCCTTAAACATAAAATATAAACGGTGGGTTGGGTCACAACCAGTACAGAAATTAAACATACACACCTACGGTAGTCGGACCATTAACCAGACGGATTCCCCATACCAAAAAGTGAGTGATCTAATTGGGATTATTCATTGGGGAGAATCCCTACTGTCGATGCTAGGATTTTCCGGGCATCAACACCTTAGAATTCCATGGCTTCAATGTTGGCTGAGACTTGGGGGCATAATAATACCTCTAGATTCCCAAGATAATTTATTTGTGTTACGAATAACTGTGTAGATAAGGATAATCCAGTAACCTTCGACTGGGGAGCTATAATCGCAAACCCACTGGACTGCAAGTTGAAGAATGTCAAGAAGACCAACATTTATTTGCCACAATTGTACCTAATTGAAACTATAAGCTTTTGGAATGACTATCCTAGGATCCCAATGAGGAAGTGAGGAAGAAATTACGAACATACTATTAAATTTTGGAACCTTGTTCTTATACATAAAGAAGTTTGTAACACCTTGGCTCTAACCCCTAAATTATACTATTTTAAATCATGCATTATTTGTAAATGTGTAGGTTTATGTGATGGGACTCAAACCAAGTAGGTTGAGTTTTAATGACTCCATGTTGTAAAAATATAAATGCATTGTAGATATCCCTAGTGTTAAGCCAAAGGAAAATGCATGGTTAGTGAATGTGTTTGAGTCCAGGTAGCGTGATAGTATTGTGGTGTGGATGATATGCTTCCATGAACACAATATGGATATTGCATGGTGTGCTTATTTTATGTAAAAGCATGTGCAAAAAAAGGAAATGTATTAATATAATATATACAAAAAAGGTTGCACGGATATCAACAAGGGGATTATTACCACAAGAGGGGAAGAGGAAAAGGGTTGCATGGCATAATTGACATTGACACTTGTTCTTTAGGGAGTACTACAATGTTTTCCCATGATTGCTTGCAATATCTTGCATCAATATTTGACTCATTTGTATCGAATGCAAGTGTCACATCCTTGGGAAGAGAGTAGGCCTCATGCAAAAGAAAAGTTCTCCTTACCATTAATTTGGGAATTCACTCTCCAAACACTCCCTCCAATTATCATTCTCCCATGCTCATTATTCCTTTTTCATCTCCCACGCCATGGGATTTTTCTCTCCTTGGTGGTAATATGTGTGAAAATCATGGTTGTTATTTCTACAAATTGAGTAGAATCCCATGAGCTTGTGGATATAAAGAACCCATGGAAGTTGGAGATTTGTTATTGAATGTGAGAGGAAATGGGTTGGTTCATAAGGGATAACCATGGTTTAAACATCCACATTAGCTACAGCAAGTTGTTAATCTGCAATCTTACATTTGTGTCAAGTGTTATCCTTGATTGACCCAATAGTTTACTACTCCATGAATCACTAGAGGGTATTCAATTGACCATATTCTTCCTAGCTACACTAGAGAGCTAGAGGGGAAAAATACCTAAGCATTGTTGAACAAACAAAGGAAAGACCTTCCCTTGTGTTATGTCTAGCTAAGGGGAAGAAGATAAAATTTGAATGAAGGTTGGGTTAGAATCTTAGAGGAGTCTCCTTGGAAAATACATGGTATATGGTTGGTTGGTATGAGTTTGAGAGAATTGTGGGCTCATATGAATGAAATTAGAGCTTCCTTCGCCCTAGAGGTACCATGCCATCACTTGCAACTAGAACTCATAGTAGTTTTTTTTGGTTTGGAAATGAATCTCTCCTTGATAACAAGCTTGGTGGACTTGCATTTATAATAGATAAGTGTTAATATTTATCTCACAGTGTAATTCTTTATGTTGATTTGTTATGGGATTCGATGAAATAGTAAATTATGTTATGCAATGGGTAATAGATGAGAATTTTTCCATAAGCATGCATGTGGATTAATTATTATTGATCAATTCTTGAAAGTGTCACATGTTTGAATTTTGCTACAAACACATGTAACATGAAGTATGCAATTATATGTGCATGTAAAATTATATATGAAGCTATGGGGAGCTAAATGAAACTCACAGTTGGGAACTATGGTTGTTAATGAAGAAAATAAATTCATTTGAAGTGCCTTGTTACACCTAAATCTTGCCACCATAAGACTTAGTGTAAACATCCCTGAAGTTCCCATGACTAGGAAGTCAAACTGGAAGAGATATTGACCTTCCATAGGGTCTAGTTAGGCCATCGCAGGTCACCCTTGTGCAGCATGCACCGTCGTAGGTTTTCCTAATGCAGCCTGCGTCGATGTCAGTTAAAGTGGATAAAGGGCATCTTTGAGCCATTTCTCGAAGGTGTATGACTTGGATCTATATCCCTAACCCATAGGAGAGCTGGCATTTGGTTCCCTAACCCTTTGGGAGGATCCCTTAGTCCTCTCCCACTATTTCTCAACCTATCCTATCCTCCTAGTCCTATATATATGAAGCTCCTTCCCATTCCAAAGGGAGGAAAGCTATAGCATCGATATGTTGGTGAAATAGAGCTTATGAGATTATCATCCATCCATTGGAGGCACCCATTTATCCTTAGAGGCATTGGCTTGGCTTGTTGGAGGAAGATTGTGACGTTAGGGCTTGGTTGTAATCTCACTCTTCTATGTATTCCCACTTTTTATACAGTAATAGAAAACTCTTTCCATAAATGTCTTGTTATGCATTGATATTTATAGTTTACTTCCTTAACTGTTTACTTAGATCAATTATTGTGTAGATGTGCCATTACTGCTTGTTTCTCTCTTGCATGTTCTGACAGGTCTTACAGCTTTGGATCTGGCGACCGTGGAGCTTGGAGCGACGAGGGAGAAAGAGATCTATAGATCTGAAAGGTGAGATGTTCATGTCTCTTAATATCTAATTTAATCTAGGAAGGTATATTTGTATTCTGTCCTATTTGTTCTAGATTCACGTTGAACTAGGGAGATCATGCCTTAAGTCCGCTTTCGGTAGATTGTCTAGTAACAAATTTGGAGAACACACTAGGGATTAGGTTTCAGTTTGAAAGTAATTTTCTCTGATTTCATTGTGATCCATTTCTTTTGCCTCCTGATCCTTTTTCTCCACCAAATCTTCTCTTCAAAGAGTCTACTGACTTCCTTTCTTCAAAGAGTCTACTGACTTCCTTTAAGTCTGTATGTATGATTATCAAACCTTTTGATTGCTCTTTTTTGGAAATTTTTCCATCCTTGCATTGGGATTTCGCCCATTGCACCTAGGTAGTATAGCCAGAGCGACATCATCTCACGGGCGCAATCTGTTGCCCTGCAACCTGCGACGTCGGCGCTCAGCACAGTTTTACATCTTGCGCCATCAATGCAAGTCACCTATTTTCCACCTGCGACAGGCGCTCTAAGCATGACCACGGGTTGCGCCGAGCAGTCAAGCCTTGTGCTTGGGTCCTCTCCTCTCCAACTTTTGAGTTTGTGTTGTCTTATAAACCTTCTCTGCACTGCACCTTCCAGTTAGAGACCTTTTTTATTTTGCATTGGTAGTAGTTGGATTTGTTTGGATTGGTTTTGGGCTCCATTTTGGACAAGTTTGAGACTTGGTAGTGGTGGACACTTTAGTCTCCCCCACCTTCATCCACTTGACCTTGCATTCCCTCCTCTCCTCACCTGATCTAGTGTTTGCATTGGATCATATCCCGGACCTCTTTTTGCACATGTTATTTAACTTTGCTTGCATTTGGTTTTTTTTAGTGTCTTGTGTGTTTTCGATTCATTGGAGTGCTTGTCATTTCTTTGAGAATTTTTGTGTAATTAGAGTGTTTCCAGTAGTTTTTTTCTTTTTTTCAGTCATTTACACTTAAAAGCATTGTTGTTGTCAAAGTTTGGTATTGGCGTATCATTGAAAAAAATTAAAAGTGATTCATTTTTACCGTTTTCGAGTACATTTGAGAAGTGTTGTAGAAGTTGGTTCACGCATTGGAACTCGTCATAGATCTTTTGGGAAAGTTTGAAAAAGAGTTAATCATTTGTATTTTTCTCGAACTATGAGCCATTCATTTTCTTGAAAAATCCAAAGTATAGTTAATTTTTTGCAAAAAGTGATTCCATGCTTGAAAAGTTACATGCACTTTTGATTTTCATGCTTTTAGGTTGCCATAGTGAAATTTGAAAAGCTAGTGTGCTGTAGATAGAAATTATCTCTTTTTCGTCATCTTTGGTTTCACCCTAAATTGAAAAAGACAAAAAGAAAACACTTCGATTTGGTTTTGATGCTTGTTGATTTTCATGTTTTGCTCAGAAAAACAAAAAGAGTACTTTCATTGTCAAATTTGGTAGAATTGAGATTTGTTGAAGCTTTGTTGTTTTGGTAAAAACCACTTGAAAAAGATTTCTCCCTCCCATACATAGATTTCATCAAAAGAAAAAGTGCATTTTTTCATGTAGTTAGGGCTTACATTATGCTTACGTTTATGTACTCACCTCATGCATTCACCTAACTGTCTAGATAAAATTAACGGTAGAACTAGGGTAAAATATTTAGTAACTTGTGTGTTAAGTTAGAGATGTGTTCCGGCGTCTTAAAACATGGCAGCTCTCGTTATTTGCCTACACTGCATCCTAGGGGTATTGTAGTCTTCCACATACCAACCAGTATATCGAAGCTCTTTCACGTACCAACCAGTATATCGAAGGCTCTTTCATGTGCCTTAAGGTATATCGAAAGGCACTTCATGTACTTGGCATATATCGAAAGGTGTTTCACGTACTCGGTAGTATATCGGAAGGTCTTGTGCCATATGGTTGTGCATTAGACACCACCAACACGGATTTGAGCTCCCATGTACCTTGCGTATATCGGGAGACACTCTTAGGATTACTGAAACCAACTGAGTTAACCATTTGGCCGTCTTGGCAGAGCAATACACCAAGAACAACACTCGGGGAGATTACTACGCATGTGTCGTCTAGGTAGTCGGGTATTTAAGCAAGGGTATGGTCCCAATCCTCCTTGTCACGTTTTACTGTTAGACGTTGTGGTATATAGCGAGTTGCGAAGCCTTGATAATCATGTGAGGTTCAGACTTTTGAATCCACACCTATCACATAAGTTTGCTTGCGGCCTTAGTTTCTGTAGATTTTTTCTGGACTACTTTTCTTCTGTTTAGATTACACCTAGGAGAAACTTAGTTTCAATCAATCTGGTTGACTTTCCTTGGAGAAGGTCCCGTAGGATTTTGAACTTACCACCCGAATATCCCCTTAATCAAGAGGTAATTTCGAAGGTAAGAATGGACCCACACGTCACGGTCGTGTCACCTGAAGTAGAAAACCCTACTTTTAATGTTGGGGCACACTTGTTCCCTCCAGATTCACCCACCTCCAACCCCTCAAGGGGTGAAGAGGCGGAAAATTCTACTTAAGACTTACCTCTCCCTCTCATTTTACCGGGAGAGCTCGGATCGGTGGAATGGTTAAATCCCCCCCAGGGTGACTCTGTATTAGTTGAGTTTGGTCCAGCTGCACCCTTTTGGGAAACATCTCTAGGTCAACAAGTGGCCCATTTTGCCACTACATCCCCACCCAGTTGTCCCACTCCTGATGATATTTTCAGACCCTTTTGTGATCGCTTGAATCGATTACGTGCCATGGGCGAGGAATTTCGAAGACAAAGTCTTTTACGAAGGGTTGAAGACCCGACATTACCCGCATATCAACAGATTCCGATTCGCACTTTATCTTATGATTCACCGAAACCATCCATCCACAACGTGACCACTTATGAATCTGGTCAACCCTCACTTCCTGCAAGTACAACCCTTAGACAGGAGACCAGTTCTATACCGCAAACGACTCAACCTGTTGAAGGAAAACAGTCCAACACTCCTCTTACTACTACGAGAACATTACCCACTCCTCCCCCACCCAAAAACTCGCAGGGAGGATACTCTTTAGCCCCTACTTTCCTTACGAGTAATGTTAATCTCGCATTAGATAATCAACAACCTATGTTGGGTCAACCATTGATTAGTGGTCAGCATGTTGTTGCTGGGGGGAAACCCCCATCTCCTAACCATAATACAAGAGGAGGAGTTCCCATCGGTCCTTCTGTTGGAACTTCCCTACGCGTCGGAGCATCCACCATAGGATTATCTCATGTTGGGGGACCATCCCATTCAACTCAACCACCATGGATTCAAGCGTATCCAGGTTATATTAACCCTATGTTGGGACAATTCAATCCCAGAAACGCACTCCACGGGATACCTTATCCCGGCAATCCATACACTCTATGGGGGCACCAAAATGTTTTACAGAATGGACCCCCACCAACCGTCCCTCAGGTACCACCACCCTCGTTCGGTCCCCGTCCACCTTCCTCTGGAGGCAGCGGACCTCTACCTTTTGGAGGAGGCCCACCTCATTTCGACAACAATGGCCCACCCCCCTCTGGTGGCGGAGGTGGAGGCCCTACCCCGCCCAGCGAAGGTGGAGTGCCACCTCCTCCCAATGGCGGAGTACCCCCACCTCATTGTGGAGGACCACTCTATTCCGGTGGTGGTGGTGGAGGACCACCCTATTTTGGTGGAGGTGGCGGAGGAGGGCCACACCCTTCCAGTGGAGGTGGTGGCGAAGGCCCCCACCCTTCCGGTGGCGGTGGCGGAGGCGGAGGCCCCACCCTTCCGGCGGAGTTGATGCACCACCACCCCCTCCCGGCGGAGGTGGCAGAGGACCACCTTATCCCAACAGAGGCGGCAGAGATCCACCTTATCCCGGTGGCGGTGGCGGAGGCGGAGGCCCCACCCTTCCGGCGGAGTTGATGCACCACCACCCCCTCCCGGCGGAGGTGGCAGAGGACCACCTTATCCCAACAGAGGCGGCAGAGATCCACCTTATCCCGGTGGCGGTGGCGGAGGCGGAGGCCCCACCCTTCCGGCGGAGTTGATGCACCACCACCCCCTCCCGGCGGAGGTGGCAGAGGACCACCTTATCCCAACAGAGGCGGCAGAGATCCACCTTATCCCGGTGGAGGCGGTGGACCCCCACCATTTAGAGGAGTCCCACCCCCTCCCAGCGGTGGCGGAAGACCCCCACCTTACGGTAACGGACCACCCTATTATGGCGGCGAACCTACATCTAGTCCGGGTGGCACATCCCCTTACGGCCAGTTCCCCAGGAACACCCTACAACCAGTCGATGCAAGGTCCCACTGGTCCATACATGCCATATCAATACTATCAATACCCGCAGCCGAATCAACAGCTGCCTTTTCTGGCTACGTTGGACCTACCCGGCCTGTCTCGTCTAACTAATGACCCCATCTTCCATGGATATAATTGGCCACCGATTCCAGTGAAACTTCCATCTGATATCCCAAAATTTGATGGAAAACCTGGTGAGGATCCAAAAAATCATGTGATGGCATACCACTTATGGTGTTCATCCAACTTCTTGATGGATGATTCGATCCGTCTTAGGTTATTCCAATGGACTGTCACCGGCCCAGCTGCCAAGTGGTATATTAAATTACCACCTAACTCTTTTCTAGAGTTTCGCTCTCTTGCTATATCATTTTTTACCCATTTCCAGTTGCCCATCCGCTATGAGACTGGTATGGACTTATTGACCTCGCTCCGTCAAAACACTGCCACTCATATCTCAGATCATATACATGAGTGGCGCAGGAGATGAGGTCTTATTAAGGCTCATACTCCCAACCAACTCATAGCTGACTAGTTCACAAAGTCTCTCTTACATATCGTAGATCGAGACGTGGCCATGGGAGGGGTCGTCACTAAGGAACAGGCTGTTTCCCGTGCCCATTACTTAGACTTGGTCTATGCTCAATCTAGCACGTTGAATGAAATTGTTCCTGACGCACCCTTCCCTACGTATGACCCTACGAAACCACCCAAGGGACCTCAGGTCGATGGCATCATTGGTTCCCTTAACTCCCAGCCTTCTACTCAAACTGGTGGACCGTTGAACCCCCAGGGTTCTTCCCCATCCCCACCATAGGCTGGAAACAGCACCACCAAGTCACCCACTCTTGCCTCCACCAAAGAGGCGAATTCTGTTCAATCAGCTTCATCCCAGAAATCCAGTGGTAAGAAGAAAAACAAAGGAAAATCTAAGAAATATTCTAATCAGCAGAAGCCCAAGCCCACCCATGAAGACACCAAACAGAAGAGGAAGTTGAAGTATCCTTGTTTACTATGCGGTGGTGACCATTTCTCCAGGGAATGTCCTCACCAAGACGAAGTGCAAAAGTTTCTCAAAGTAAACTCTACTACAGCAGTTCTCAACGATCCCTTCCCCACTCAGAACCAACAACTGATCACTCAAACCTCTCCTTCCCACGGAGAGGCATCCTCCACCGCACATGTTCTCATGATGCGTAGTGAGACGGTTAACTTGAACACACGTTCATGATCATACGACTCAGTCCCTCAGAAGGAACCCGTTGGAAATAATACTGAAAAATCTTCCACTTCTATTCCCGACGTCACCGTACCACACCCTTCTCTCACCATTGAGAAGCCTTATTTAGATTCAGTGTTGCGTTCGCCTAAGAGCATGATTCGAAAAGCCATTTTCAATCCCAATGCTCGGGCAGCTCAAAACTACAATATTTTCTAGGACTTGGCACAAGATCCTTGTGCTGTGTCGAAGCTAGAAATCTTGCAGAATTGTCCCAACCAACGCGAGACTCTTCTTGATGCCATTGGCGCGGTTGATCTGGATTCCTCTAATACAATTATGTTCTGACTCGAGTACTTTAAACCGAGGCTTTCCCACCAATTGGCATTTCAATTTGCTACAAACGTTGCTAGGAAGACAATCCATCGTACCGTTTTGTACGAAGGTGCCTCTACCTCGGTCATGTCGATATCATGTTGGAGAGACAATGGTTCTCCCGAGTTAAACTACTCTCCCACTACCTTGAAAGCATTCGAAGGTCATGGTTTCCAACCCGATGGGTTGTTGCAAGCCTTGGCAGTAGAGTTGGGGGGTAAGACCACAACCATTAACGGGTAAGACCACAACCATTAACGTGGAAGTGGTTGCCGCCCCTTTAGATTATAATCTTTTACTTGGTCGTAATTGGTTTTATGCCATGACTGCGATCGCATCATCTGTCTTCCACATTGTGCAATTCCCCCACTAGGGATGAATTGTCACTGTCGGCCAACTGGACTTCTGTACACCGGACACCGCTACTCATCCCGGCGATAATTTCCTGTTACTCAGGAAATCTTCGCAACCATATGAAAGCATGGGGGTCGGCCTCGTAAAATATTCATCTCTTATGGGTGTTTTTCCAACCTCGGATCCCCCTAACCATGTTGTCGCGGTGAACATGATATCCTATTTTCCAAACTCCACCGATCCATGGCTCGTACTCAATGAAGCCACTATGCACTTGATTGGAGACACTATGCCTATTTCACCCGCTGAACTCACTTACAAGGCTATCCAGTTAGCACCAGAAGACCACTTGGTTGTGGCATCTACATCCTGTTCTTTAGATTGGACCTCGTCCTTACCCAATCCTCTTCTTCGTACTTTTCATTCCGACGAGTCCATTATGGATATTATGAGTGGGGATGACCCTCTGTGGGAAGACCTCCATCATCGATCGTCTTTCCTTCCCCCATTGAATATTGTGGAGAATAGCATCACCACCATTTTCACACCAGATGTCTACCCTTGCCCCCAGTCCTCGATACTCACATGTCATACGGACACTGAGGGAAACTTGGAAAACATTGAAGCCACCATCCCGGTTGACGTCTCGATCACTCCGGTGTAGTGGAACACATTCGTTTAGGCCAGAAGTGTTCCCCTGAATAAATTATTAGTTTCACAGCCTTATTCAAACAATTTCGAGACGTGTTTGCTTGGAACTAAGAGCAAATGCCCGGGATAGACCCTACTATTGTTTCACATGAAATTCAAACCTATCCTAATGCTAAACCAGTCCGGCAAAAGCTATGACCGGTACACCCTAGAAAAACTGCGGTGATTAAGGCAAAAATTGAAAAGCTCTTGAAGGTCGGTTTCATTTACCTTGTTCCATTATTAGAATGGGTCTCAAATGTCATCCCTGTAGCTAAGAAGCAGGGCACCATACGTGTCTGTGTTGATTATCAGGATTTGAACAAATCTTGTCCTAAGGATAACTACCCCACTCCCTTCATCGACCAGATCATAGAAAATTGTGTTGGAAGTGTCATCTTCTCGTTCATGGATGGCTTTTCCGGTTACAACCAGATTGAGATCCACCCGGCTGACCAACATAAGACAGCTTTCATCTGCCCTTGGGGCACGTTTGCTTATCGCAAGCTCCTTTTTGGTCTCAAAAATGCTAGTGCCACATTCCAGTGGACCATGTCGTACGCTTTTCATGATGTGAAGGACTTTGTGGAACCCCATCTTGACGATCTCCCCGCCCATTCACGGCAGCGCAACTTCCACATTGATCATCTGACGACGGTATTCCTCAGATGCAAACGATATAACATCCATCTGAACCCTCACAAGTTTATTTTTTGCATAGAGTCTAGACGCCTCCTTGGTTTTATTGTCCTAAAAAATGTAATGTCCCTTGTTAGGAATTTTATTAAAATGGAAATTTTTCACTTTTTTCCCTAGTTCAACCTTTGACTAGTTTTGAGCTCTAGGTCCCCAAATTGCTCCAATTGATCCCAAATATTCTGAGAAGGTATATGGATGATGTTAGAACATAAATATGTGTTTCAGGGATGCTTTTGGACCTTTAAAATACTTCTGCAAATCCTCTTTCAATTATGGCCAATGTAGGGAACTTTACTAGTAATTTCCCTTTGACTAGTATTGGTCTCTAGGTCTCAAATTGACTCCAAATGCCTTCAAATATTCAAGGAAGGTGTATGAATGATATTAGGACTTGAATATGATTTTTAGGGATGAGATATGGCCACCAAAATACCTCTGAAAACTCTATTAAGATTCTGGACCAAGTATGCAATTTTACTAGTAATTTGGGGTTCAAATCCCCCTGGGTAAGTATTGAAAATGGCTTCCCAAATGACTCCAAATCCACTCAAATTTATGAATAGAGGTAGGGGATGTATCAAGGATGTTATTAAGGTCTCATGTGAGTCATTAATTGATTATTATCTCTGTTACAACCCTCTCCCATTCAGCTGCAACAATCACCAATTCAACCCTTGGGGAAATGGCACTATTTCTTCTCCCAATGCAATTAAAATGAGTAAAAATACTTCAAATGCCCAAGTACAGTATATGAAACTTGTAAAATTCATCCATGGAAACATATTAATCATAATTGTATCATATAACCATCCATTCATTCGAAATCATCAGCATTATCATGCTATACATCAATGTAGTGGGGAAATGGAACTGTTCTTTCATTAAAAATGAGATTTGTACATTTCTACTTGGAATTTCGACCTGAAACTTTATGGAGATGAATAACAAAGTATTTAATTCATATTAAAAAATAAATGGGGCATGAGAAGCTCCCCCAAAGAGTACAATAGCTCACCAAAAACGCCCTCCCTCAAGGATCAAGAATATGCCATCAAAACTGGAAATGGTTGAGAGAATGTGCTGCAATAGAAGAAACCATGAGCTGCCCTATAGATTATACCTGCAAATAAAGAATCCATTAAATCTCCAAATGAAAGTTTTGAATGGCCTTTCCAATTACCAACTTGGATGGGAATCTTTCACCCTCGAAATTGGCTAGGGCAAGAAACTAGTCATCCACTAGCTCTCCCTCTACACAAATGCAATTGAAAATTCTACAAATGATCAAAAGCTGGTTTAATTCTTTGTTATTGAAATTTATAAAGTTATAATTTCCTCCATGGGTCGAATTCCTTCCAATAGACTCATGCCAACTCAAGTTGGGAAGAGATTCCAAAGAACTCCACTTGTACAACAATTCCTAGTCTCCCACTTCCACCAAATCACATGTGGAAGCATCTTAGCTGCCCTAACACCCTTGAGCGCCCTCTTGGAGTCTATTTTTATCCCTGACATGTCATATATGTCATATGTCAGCATTCAGGTCTGATTTGTGTCATAGGTGTCATAGCATCTTCATCATTGTTGTCATAGAGCTAGGGAATCTAGCCCAAGTGTCTCACTAGCTCCAAATTGCCTCTTCCTCTTCCATGGGAGTTACTCTTCCTCTATATTTAGACCTCATTGACTCATGCCAAATATTATTGACCTTATAACTCATCCCAAGAACATTATTCTTCCCATGGATTCGAAATTGTAAGAAGAGGATGCCATGTGGCACATAAATCCTAGCTTGTGTGGGTCCCACTTCCTCCATGTGTCTTCATGATAAAATGCCACTTTGATTTTCACTTGTATATATTTATTTATCTCGTTTATTAAATATTTATGCCATCCTAATGTTCCAACATCATTTATTATCCCCATTATTCCAAATCCCAAAGCTTCCACCCCAAACCTAGGAAACTAGTAATTTTTCTCCTTGGCAATTATTTGACCTTTAGCATCAATTTGACAACTATAATGAATAGGGCCAATTTGCTTAGGCCATTGTGACCCAATTCCAAATTTGGGACATGAAAAAATATGGGATCTGCATTGATCCCTTGAAGGTGGAAGCCATCGTCGCTCTCCCACCTCCTACTGACATCACGGAACTTCAAAGTTTGCAAGGGAAGGCAACTTACTTACGGCATTTTGTTTGTAATTTCGCGCAAAAGATGCAAGGTTATATGAGACTACTCAAGGACATCCCATTCATATGGGACGATCAAGCGCAACAATCCTTCGATAGTCTAAAACATGCCATTACGCATGCCCCTGTGCTCCAACCGCCCAATTACTACAAGGATTATATCCTTTATCTTATTGCTTCTGCCACCACGATCGCCATGGTCTTGGTACAGGAATACAACAATGCCCAGGAGCATGTGATCTACTACCTAAGTAAGGGTTTTAATGACTCTGAAACTCGTTATTCACATGTCGAGAAGCTCGCTCTCGCGGCAACCTTTTCCATCCAAAAGTTTCGTCACTACATACTGCTCCGCACCACCACCATTATCGCCGACTCGAACCCCATGTACCATGTTTTAACACGTCAAGTACTTGGGGGAAAGTATTTACACTGGATCGTGATACTTCAGGAGTTCGACCTCCTCTTCGAGAAAGCCAAGTCTAAGAAGTCTTTGGTGTTCATCGAGCTCATTTGCGATCTTCCCCGTGTTGATTTAAGATCTGAGCCCAATGATTCTCTTCCGGATGAATCATGTTCCTTATCAGCACGTCTGACCTGTGGTATGGAGATATTACCGTATATATTCAAACCCAACATTTCAACCCCCAATTGTCTCATGACGATCGTCATCGTATACGCCACCAAGCCAAGTATTACTTGATCGTTAGCGATACCCTATATTGCCAGGGTATAGATTCCATTCTTTGACGTTGTCTGACACATGAGGAAGCTGAACATGTCTGAAATGACTGTCACTCTGGGGCTTGTGGCGGTCATCTCTCTGGGATGGCTACGGCCCAGAAGATACTACACGCAGGATATTATTGGCCATCCATCTTTAAAGATTGCATCGAGGCCGTTAAAAAATTTCCCCCATGCCAGCAATTTCAAACGAAAAAGCGCACCCATCCAGCCCCGTTACACCCGGTTATTGTCGTTGACCCCTTCACAAAATGGGGCATTGACTTCATGCACTGTAAGCCTACCTCGGCTGGGGGGCATGGTTATGTCATAGTAGCCATGGATTACTTCACAAAGTGGGCCGAGGCTACGCCTACATACACTGACAATCACAAAACCGCCACACTCTTCATGTTTAATCATGTTATTTCATGGTTCAGAGTCCCACAAGCCATAGTCACCGACAATGGATCTCACTTTCAGACCATATGGTCGATGAGTTGAGTGCCAGATTGGGTTTTCGTCATGAAAACTCAACACTTTACTACCCACAGTCCAATGGACAAGTAGAGGCCATTAACAAGGTCTTGAAAACCATGATTCAATGCATGGTGGGTACGCACAAGTCTAACTGGCACAACATGCTCTTTTCCGCACTATGGGCATACCGGACCTCCGTTAAGACTTCCAGTGGATTTACACCTTTCCATTTAGTTTATGGATTGGAGGAAGTCCTACCTATAGAGTGCGAGATTCCATCTCTCAAACTCACAGTTGAACTTCTTCGGAACACCACTGCCGAGGAAGAACGCTTCCTCTACCTAGCAAAACTCGATGAGTCTCGCCATGATTTTGCTCTTGCCAACGAGGCACATAAGAAGCGCATCAAAGTACAATATGATAATTCGATAGAACCCCACATCTATAACAAGGGTTATTTGGTCCTCACATACGACCAAAGTCATGATAAGCTAGGGGCAGGTAAGTTCGAGTCCATGTGGCATGGACCGTACATAGTAAAACATGTTCTGGAGAAGGGAGCCTACGAACTAGAGGACTATGATGGGATATCTTTGGGTGATCCCTGCAATGGGCTCTACCTAAAGAGGTATTATGCCTGAGCCTTTCATGCATAGACATATTGTATATACTGTACGCATAGACATATTGTATATACTGTACGCATAGACATATTGTATATACTGTACATGGCGTGTGTGTTTTGTATGGTGTGACGCTTTTATTTTAGTGTGTCTAGATCTTGTTTTTGCTTCTTATACCATGTTCTGTTTGCATGTGTAGATGGAAACTTGCTACGGATTCGTGGACGGCGCCAAACGGCATACCCATAACCTTGCCTCGGCATCCTAGGTACTTTATTCTCCCACCGACGAGCTTATCAGCTCAGGAGGAAGTTGTCTAGGATACGTGACCAATAACGCTGCATAGTATCAGGCGGTGATTGGAACCCTAACTGACGCTCTTTCCTTGGGTATGAACCACGTTTTCATCCATTTGGATTCACAACTGGTGGTTTCTCATCTTAACCGGATTTATGCTATCCATGACCCTACTCTACTTTGTCTCTTCAGACGAGTCAGTCTTCTGGAAAGGTCCTTTGAATCTATTCAATACCTGCACATTCCACGAGACATGAATACAGTTGTTGACTCGATGGATAAATTCATTTTAGATTGGTACATTTCACACACAGAACATATTCATAAAATATAAAAGCACACATAACATGTAAATAATCCATTTTATAAGCAAACATGTAAACAAGATCACATTAATCATCCATAGAACACATAATGTATAAAGCCGCCGAAATGTCTGTATATATATATATAAATCGATACAAAAATGATGGTGTTGTACAAAAATTTGGAGCATACTAGCTTTCAGTAAGAGTCCTCTCTACAAAATCTGAAGCTCATAAGATTTCGGTACATATATAAGCAGAAACCTAATCCCTAGGTTGCTCATGATAGCAAACTACAGCCCTCGCCACTTTAGCCAGCAGCATGCCAAAACGAGTAGACACCCCGACGGTGTACTTCTGGTAGCCCCAAGGTAGATCATGAACACTCGGCTCTGGGATATCTAGTGTCAGTCTCTGGAGGTTCTCATAGACCTCCTCCACCTCCCCTATGGCATCACGCATTACGGGACCCACCACTGACACCTCTCCTCTCCTCGCAATGAGTGAGACTCCAACTAGTCGCAATGGACCCACATCTGCACAAAATGTCAAGTCATCAGCACTCCTCTAAAAAATCATAAAATATATAAAATGAAAAACACAAAAGTTGTTGTTCTTACCGATGTCACCCCATTGTGCTCCCTCGGGAAGCACTAGGTCGGGATCACCTCTGAAATCTATCCCGTTGTACGAATAATCCTCTATCATGAGGAGTTGTCCCTCCATCCAGGTGACAAACCCTGTACCGTAACCTATGATGGTACCCCCACCACCATGGTGGGCCATCACCTCTTCCCATCGGCTCATGTGTGGTTCCCTGACATCTCGGTCATCGAAGTCCACCTATGGACGTAGATGAGGTACCTGCTCCAATAGAAAATATATCACCACGGACCATATCCGAACTGTTTCAGCGCCCCGCGCCGACACTTGGTCAACTAGCTCCGAAGGTTGGTAAGGATCCCCTCACACCAGTTGAATACCCGAGGACTCATGCACTCCTCCACGTACATACTCTATGACTTTCTCACAAGGTGAGCAGATTGACTCCCCGCCACCCTCACTAGAGTGTAGAGAACAGTACGTAAAGGATGGTCTTGAATCTCCTTGATGGGGATCTTCCAACCAACCGTAGTGCCTCCAGTGCAGTACTGAGTAATCATATCATCCACTGTCCGATCACCTCCTCGTGATCCAGTAAGAGATACAGGTTCTCCCCTCCGAGATAATCCTATCAGGAAGAATATGTCTTCGACATCTATACTCAGTGTATGCACCCCGATCTCGAAGTGTTGTTGCGTCAGATCCCAACATCGGATCATGTGTGTCAGCAGCGGAACTTGGGCCCTCATGCCCAGCACTCGGAATTATTTGAGTAACCCACAGTTCCTCAATGCAGCAATGCATTGAGGGTCATTTTTGGCCTGAGCATCATCCACCTCGTGCTCTCATTCTCACCACTCAACAACCATATTTATCACCGTGAACTTGTCAAAAGGAACAAGTAAACACTATTAGAAC
Source organism: Larix kaempferi (assembly GCA_027924585.1). Lineage (NCBI taxonomy): Eukaryota > Viridiplantae > Streptophyta > Pinopsida > Pinales > Pinaceae > Larix > Larix kaempferi. The sequence continues at coordinate 25,368,053 of BSBM01000289.1, forward strand.
TCTTTCTAAACATCAAAAAAATTTCTATTGGGTTGGGCGTTGAGTTGAAGTTGGGAGTTTGCGTTGTCGCAAGATGTCTTTGCAGACAATACGACGTCGGTGCAAAAGGTCCTTACGGGTTTTGCGACGGCGCATGGCCATCGCAGTTCCCGTAAGGAGGGCCTATGTCGACCCATGGGTGCAATTCCCCCCACCAAAGAACCTCAAAACCCTAAAAATTAAGCAAAAAACATAAAACTAATCCACTGAAAAGTTGCATAGCTGAGTTTAGGCCTACATGTCTCTGACAGCTAGAAGAACGGTGGACCGTAGCTCCCAGAATCAACAAATGAAATTTGGATCCAAACAGCACTTCACACTCTCCAAACTTGGTAAAAAAAAATTGTAATTATGTTTCACTATTTCACCTATTTTATAACCAAAATACAATATTCCTTTTGTAATTCGATGCTTTAGTGGGTTATTTACTGCATTTAAATGCTTGGTTAATTGTTTTTGACCTAGTCTTTGAGCTGCAGGAGAAAATGGGTGCCTAATTAATGCCATCCTTCGTCATGATGATCATCTTGTAAGTATTATCAGGTATGAACAACTGTTCGAGCGTCTTTTTTGTCATTATTTCGCTCATTAAATTCAATTACTAATGACACTAAGCTTACTCTTTGTTCTTTATCATGCTCGTAAAATGATGAGAATAAGTCACCAAGTTATATTTTATCACTTTTTTGGGCTCGTTAAACTCCTACGAAAAAGGAACCCCCTAGAGTCTTTCTTTAAGCTCTTTTTAGGCTCTCTACATACGAAAAAATCTCCAAGCGAACTTGATGTGTTCACGCTTGTAAAAGTATTTGAATGATCGTCTTCCTGGTGATATTACCCCTTTTTCAGACCAGGGGGCACTAATTACGAAAAATGAATACTCCTTCCAATAATGACTGGAAGAGTCCTCTCTCGCGTTGTTTTACCCTTTTCCGGGTGAAGAGGCTAACTCTACGAAAAAGGACCTTTGGAGTCTTCTTTAGTTCTTTTCAGACTCTCTAAATATGAAATGATGTCGAGTTTACCTTCTATGGACTCGTTAAAACTCAACATTGAAGGGCCCGCCATGGGACGAACCCCTCCTTTCCCAAGTTCAAAAACGTTTGGGATTGGACTCATCTATGAGATGAGCTATACCAAGCATTTGGTTACCCTCTTCAAGCTTATCAAAAACACATGAGGCACTCATCAGTCATGATGCGGAAAAAGGAAATTTTTTTTTGCTACACCTTTACAAGTGGTAGCACTTGGTCATTCTTGAACATGGCACTCATTTGCATTCGCATACAGTACTTGGGTCATCCGTTTGTCCTCGAGTCTTGCTAACTTCGTGATTCTTGTTATTCCTTTGGGTCAATTAAAGAATACTTCCAGCATCATTTACATTATGGGTTGGCGTCATTCTTGTCATGTCAATACTGCCAAGTCATGCCATCCCCATGTTCAAGATACATTCACCGCTCATCATCTGCAGTCAGTACACCTTCCATCGTGTCGGTCTACTCTGAGTCAGTCTTGCATGTTACTGTACCATCCGATCTACTACAAACATCTGTTATCCAGTTTCGTTTCGATGATGGGGGATTCATCAAGGCCCTCCTTCGATGGGTTCATCCTTATCGACTTCAGATCATCATCCGAGGACTGAATCTAGAAACCAGTCGAGTACCTTGGTCCTGCATGCCTCAATGGTAGGTTACCTCACTTTCGACATGAGTTTACATCATTGACTCTTGATTGAAATATTTATTCAAGCGTTCGACTTCAACTCATTCATTCACGCTTGATGATATGTACTATGATACATTGGGGATCATTGACATTAATGGTGATTTCCCTAACCCTTTGGGAGGATCCCTTAGTCCTCTCCCACTATTTATCAACCTATCCTATCCTCCTAGTCCTATATATATGAAGCTCCTTCCCATTCCAAAGGGAGGAAGGCTATAGCATCCATATGCTGGTGAAATAGAGCTTAGGAGATCATCATCCATCCATTAGAGGCACCCATTTCTCCTTAGAGGCATTGGATTGGCTTGTTGGAGGAAGATTGCGACGTTAGGGCTTGGTTGTAATCTCACTCTTCCCACTTCTTATACAGTAATAGAAAAATCTTTCCATAAATGTCTTGTTATGCATTGATATTTATAGTTTACTTCCTTAAACTAGTACTGTAGATGTGCTATTACTGCTTGTTTGTCTCTTGCATGTTCTAACAGGTCTTGCAAATTTGGATCTGACGACCATGGAGCTTGGAGCAACGAGGGAGAAAGAGATCTACATATCTGAAAGGTAAGATGTTCATGTCTCTTAATCTCTAATTTATCCTAGGAAGGTAGATTTGTATTATGTCCTTCAAGTTGTGCCCCTTCACTTGGAAGCATTCAAGAAGAAAGTGGAATAATACATTACTATTCCCTTTATTTTTAAACGCAGTAGATTTAGTAACAAATTTTATATCCTTAGTGTTGTCAAATATCTAAATAAATATAAGTACCCTAGAGGGAAAATGTGTTTCTAGGGAGGATACCTAGGGATGTGCCCAAGGGGATATTTTATGCAATGTGGGAATGATCATGGAATATGCACACTTGGTAGTTAAATGAAGTAATATAATAATAAGGGGTGGTTGGCCTAAGCCCCTTAGGAATAATCATGAGAAAGTATAAATATACATGAGTATAATTGCATGAGAAAGGTGTGATGAATTGTATTGTAGAAAGCATGGCTTGTGGAGAAATTCCTTTCTTAAGGAGTATTTGATGTCATTACACTACCTTAAGCGTTTATTCTTATGGGGAATCTCTTTTGGTTATTTCTAAATTATAATGGTTCTATATCTTTGTTGGGATTCAATATATGGGTTAAGGATAACTGCAAGTGGTATTGGAGAACTTTCTTGGGTTGGAAATTGGAAGAATTTTATTATTGTGGACTTTTTAAGGGAAAAAAAGGACGATGGAATTCAAGTCTATTTTTGAAACTTTTTGTAGAAAATCTAAAGAAACTAATTGTATATTTGATTTCATATTGTTTAGACACACAATTTCAAAAAAAAACATCCCAAACAAAGTCTGGGAAGTGAAGTTATCGTTGATCTAAAAATTAGTTATTTTTAGGGTTTTTCTAGTGGCGACCACACAAATTACAAAGATTATATACCTTGATATAGTGACCAAATTCCAGTAAAACCAACTCCAATAAATAAAAAATGGTCACGGCACTTCATATTGTGGTCATAATAGACATTTCAAGAAATGTCGATGGAATTATGCTCATTTTAAATTTGTCACATCAAAAGCAAGTAATTTTCTTCAAAATTGAGCTCTAATTTTGAAGTTATGGCAAACAATTTCTATTTTGTAGGGAAAGATGATGGTCCTACTATTGAAGAATACATAAAACATAAGAATTCACTACAAAAAATCACATGGATATTTGGGGTAAGCAAAAATCTAAAAGAAGATGTCGCTAGATGGTGGGATTTACTTAACCATGTCAAGATAGATGCACTTCCAGATGAAGAATTTGAAAAGGTATTTTTAGATTGGTGGTCTCATGCTGTGAAAAATGATAAAGAAAGCACCAAGGGTTTGTTTTCATGTACAAACTTTCCATTACAAGTTTATGGATGTATTCAGCATGAAAATGTTATTATGTCTATAAACCCTACTTGCAAGTATAATCTAATCAATGTGAATTTGGTTAGAAACTTGCAATTACCCACAAAACATATTCAAAGCAGACATGCCGAGGGTGAAAATGTTCAAATTTTTAAAGATTTGAAAACTACCATGGATAAATATGTGTTGCATTTATATTTTTATGCTATAGATATGGATGATGTAGATATTGTGTTGGGATATACTTGGATGGACTCGACACAATTAATATTAATGTGCAAAAGAATTTTTTGAAGCTTCGGTACTAGAAAAAGAATATTACCTTGCAATATATTTCTCTTACTAAACAAGAAGGTCCCAAGGGATCACGTGAAGAAATCCTTGCAAGTAAAATAGTTGAAGTTTCTACAAACATGATAGATGCAGCATCCAAGGTTGAATTAGAAGAAGAAAAAGCTACAAAAGCACATGAAGATATTCCCTAGGAAGCAGATAAACAAGAAAAAGATGTTAAGGAGCTACATGACCCCAATGAACAACATGATCAAGAGTCAAATAAATAAGGACCAATAGATAAGGTTTCACTCTATTTAAACCCACACCACCATGAGAAACAACATTCATCAAGGCAAGGTTGGGAGAATCAATGAACATGGAACCAAAACAGAAACCAATATGGAGTAAGATGGAGGACTAATAGAAATGCATTGAGATAGTAGAATAACACCGCAACTAGAGGAGCAACCGGAATCAAGATCGAGGTTGTAAGAAATTAGGTGGACCCCATGTCCACATTTCACGAGAATGAGTGGATGCCAATGCTTGGTACCAGTTGGCTACATTCAGTAGATCATATTATGTTTCTCACTCACATGTTTTGAGGACAAAACATGTGAAGGGGGGTGGAATGTTATGTACCTAGGGAGGATAATATGGGGTACCTAGGGAGGTACCCAAGAGGGTATTGTATGTAATGTTTCCATAATCATGGAATATGCCCACTTGGTAATTAAACAAAATAATATAATAATAAGGGGTAGTTGGCATATGACCCTTAGGAATACTTATGAGAAAGTATAAATATACATGAGTATCAATGTATAAAATAGTTTTGATTAATTGTAATGTAGAAAGCATGGCATGCGGAGTGATTCCTTCCTTGAGGAGTATTTGATAGTGTTACCCTACCTTCAGGTTTTTTCTCTATATATTGGTGTTATTCTTATGGTGAATGTCTTTTCGTTATTTATAAAGTATAAGGGTTTTATATCTTTGTTGTGATTCAATTTTTGGGTTAAGGATCACTACAGGTTGGTTATATGTATATGCCCCAATAGAAAGAGTTTATCAAAGGAAAACACATATCGTTTTGTGGTCTTTTTCAATACCTACATTGGGTTCCATGGCTCCAAAATTGACTCAAATTCTCTTATATGGTATATATGTGACCAATTTGCATCATAGAGGTGGGTCGATAAGTTGTGCCCCTTCATCGAGAAGCATTCACGAAGAAAGTGGAATAATGCATCACTATTGCCTTTAGTTTTAAAGGGATTAGATATACTAACAAATTTTATATCCTTAGTGTTGTCAATTATCTAAACATATATAATCAATACTCGAGGGAAAATGTGTATCTTTACAACCAATAATCGTTTTTTATAGATATGTCACCCACGTGTTTGGATATAATACCCAATGAATGTTTATAAGACATGTAGATGAATAAAGGGATATGAATATTGATGATTTGTTTGTTGCTTGGAGGAGTAAAACAAATATACGAAGCCCTGACCCTAAAATGGAAGAAGAAGATTAAAATAAAATATTAAAAAAAGAGGAGAATGGTGAGGAAACAACACAGGAGACCAAAGGTCAACTATGGAAGAGTAAGGTAGCTCTGAGGGGAAATCTTCCTTGTCCACTTTTGGCACTCCCTAGGGACTTTTTAGCAATGCAACATCCATATATGCAACCAAGACGACATCTAATGCAACATATATTATAGTGTCTTCCTTCATTGTCTCCTAAAGGTATAACTTCACCTCTGCAAAACCATTATTAAACCCGCTATTGTTAAAAGTGCACCCAAAAATGTCCAACACACCCACTTTTGAAACTATTGTTGTTGGAATTCAACATTAAATGTCTATATTTCTTGTTAATTTTCCCATGCAAGAGACCGCCTACGATAAAGGTCCTTAGTCTTATTATATTGATAAGGGCAGTAATAAGTCTAGTTCTAAGGCAATTGTTGTGGTTGTTGAAACATTTTCTTCTCGATAATTTATCTTAGCCAATCATATAGGGTTGACAAGGGAGGGGATCAAGAAGAAAACCCTAGAATGAGTGACAAGAGAAGAGAATATATAATAGAAAACACAGGACATACTAAAAATATTAAAGTGGGAAACATTGAAGGTAACCCAACTCTACTACCACTCCCCCTCTTCAAATTGAAATTGAGGTTGACCCTAATAAGAAAGAAACTAAACATATTAAAGGTACAATTAGAAAAGAAATAAATAATTAGGTATAAGAATGGATTGTTGAAAATATTAGGGAAGATGCTTAGGATAGATCATTTCCCCTGCATGTCCCAGTGCAACTGGAATTCGAAATATCCATGAGGTAATAAGGCAACCGAAAGCATTTATATTAAATATATTAAGGTTAAAACACCAAAGGAGAAAGGAAAGATGCCCCTTGTTGCTACTAGTGATCAACAAATGTTGTCAATATTTTTGAGATGAAAGATTCTAATGTAGTGGATTATTGGGTCTAACATTTGGATTGGGAATCAAAGATAAAATCATGGAATTAGAATCCATGGTTGAGGCACTTGCATTAGAAAATGGGTCCATAAGGTATTTATTTAAATGTTTCTATCAAGAGTGGTTTATTGTTGCTCCACCATTACTCACAAAACCTACATATACATCCCCTACACTAGCATCCCTCAAAGAGATTTCAAAGGAATGGAATATGATGAAAATGAATCTAATAAAAAGTACTCTTAGGAGAGGGGTGGCAAGTGTAGGGGGGATCATCCTTAATCTTGGTGGAAATCAAGATTTGAACTATGAATGGGGTCTAGGGATAGCCATAAAAAACCAAGAAAATACTTATGCCCTCCTCCAGGGGCTAAATACATAGATTCAAACAATGTCAAGTCATCAATAACGATTGGGGATTCTTACATAATAATCAACCTAATAAATAAATAGAACACCCTATCCATATTGTGTCATAGAAAGAATAAAAAAGGAAGTTATTTGTTTCGAAGATGTCAAGTTTTTCCTTGTCTCAAGGGATCTTAAGCATCAGGTGAATAGGAATTCCAACATATCCTTCCATATAAGGAAGGGGATTCTTAGAAAAGGTGGGGAATTTTCCTTTCAATCTATTCACTAAGACAATGAATTTCATCAATGAATGCAAGTAGACCCGTTCCTTTTGGTCTTTTACATATATGTTACCACATCAAAGAAGATGTAATGCTTATATATGGGGGTGTGATGTCGTGTGCATCACTATCACGACACCCTCACACATGTTAACCTTAATTTGCAACTAACATTTTGAAACGATGGGAAGTTAATACCGATTTCAAGTGGGATTATAAAGTTATAAATTTTGGGGTTTGCTTTGGAGATAAGGAGGCTGGGGGATGCTCTGTAGTGGGCTCTTTGTGGTTATATTCATTGGTTTAGTTGAAACTCCAAGTCATTTTGGTAAAACTCTTTGGATATATCTTGTTGTTATCCAAGAAATTTTAAGGAAGAACCTTATGTATTTGAATTTGTTTTGTCGTTGTTGGTAAACCTCTGAGTTGGATTTGGTATGTCACTTTGGGGTTACCTTGAGCCTACTTCTTCTTCAAGCTTGCAAAGGTATAGATAATGGTCCTTTGTGTTCTTCAAATTCTAGGTTTACATTCTTGTTCATTTCATTTGTAGCTAGGTGGTTGAGTTCCTTCCTTTCACAAATTTATATAGTACAATTTTTTCTAATGTGGTTTATTTGGAACTTCCATCCTCTAGTTTTGAATGATTATTATGGGTGTTATTAGTTATCTTCTAAGCTTGTTTTGGTCTATTTTTTACCTTGATCCAATTGATTCTTCGATCCTGGGAAGGTCAATCCTATGTATTCTTTGTGATTTTAATATTTGGCACATTACACTTATCATGGGGAAGTTGAACCTTGTTCACTTTCAAAATAAGGTAATTTAGTGTTTTCATCAATGGTAACATGACTTGCATATTCTAGGTAACAACCAAAATCCATGGTAATGAACACCAATGCAATTCAAAAAATCTAGTGACAATGAAAACCCTCCTACAACTAAAAAGGAAAATCCAAGTCCTGGAAGCAAAATGCTCCATGTTATGGAATATGTTTTGCAACCTAAGTAAGGGTTCACAATTAGTTGCCTCCATTCTTAAAATGTCAATGGGACCTATTTTTTGTGAACCAAAATAGGATGAAATTGTTCATCAAATGGTAGAAGGCATGGAATTGGAAAATCGAGAACTACAACCCTCCAATTATGGTCAATATGAGGTACACAAAAAGCATGTTTTATATAAGTTTTTTTTTTTGGTGGGGGGGGTGTTTTTCTGCAAAACAATGTGATTTTTAAATGTCTTTTTTAGATTTTAAGCCAATAGGAACCTTTTGAAATCCTCTGTGAAGGATGATATATATTTATTTGCTCTGTTATCTTATTGCAAGGTTTATATGTTGGATTTTGAACTAAGTGACAACAATATTTTTGCATTGTCGACCAAGACAACTACAACTTATTCTTAATACAAAATCTTAATCATTATTGTTTAATAAAAAATAAGAAATACTCTTAGGAGTATGAAACAAGTGATCCCAAATTATCTGCAATAGAGACATCAACTTTTTGTAAGGACTAGAAAGACAGGTAAGGTTCTAAATAGTACCATCATAGGGTTTCATCTATGAAGAATATTATCAACTAGGGTAAGGAAGAATATGCTAAATTCATGTCATAAATCATACCTTCTTGTTCAATTTATGTGATGGGTCTTCCCAAGAAGGAAAAAGTGTTAATATCTTTCCTACCAATTTCTAATCAAGGGAAATTTGAGGGTCAAAGGAAAATAGAAGGAAGGTGTTGGGTAAGGCCCAAATCAAGCTCACAGTGACAAGCACTAGTCGGTTTCGGATGCGTTATTTCAAGAAAGGAAGCGAGGCAGCGAGAGATTGGAGATCGGAGGTAGTGCAACAAGATATCAGAGGCATTGTAGTAGGAAAGGATGCGACTAGGCTAGGGGAGGCAGTTGCAGAAGTGTAGAGTTCGTCCCTAGGATGAGGCGCTGCCTTTGAGGCTCCGCTCATTCCCGATTATGGATATTTGGGGAGGATCGGATCCTCCTCCATCATCGAATCCCCCTAATATCTCTACTTTCAAGCAATTGATTGAATCTCAAGGAAAGAGACCAGCATCATCGAAACAGTAGAAATTTGTTAAAAAACTCATTGGAATACCTACTGTAGCTCTTTCGGATTAGCGACCCTACAGAAAAACTCTGAATCTCTCAGAGAAGGGCCTCATTGGCCAATTCACAGGTTTATGGACATCCCCAAAATCCATAGAATCATGGGTGCAACAGAATTGGAAACCTCTCACTACATAAGATATATCAAAATTTATCTAGTAGGCAAGGGTTACTTTGTGTTCGTTTTCGAAAGCACAGTGGATCGAGATCTTATATTATGAAATGTTCCCTATTTCATGGGACCACAAGTTCTGTACTTGAACAAATGGACCTCGGATTTTGACCCCACCCAGGATATTCCTTCAGTGGTCCCTATATGGGTCAAGTTACCCCATCTACCTTTACATTGTTGGAATCTGGAATTATTAGGGGCTATAGGGAATACTTTGGGACGATATATAGACAAGGCAAACAAAAACAAAAAATACCCATATACCTCCACGCAGATATGTGTGGAAGTGGATCTCGAAGTAGAACTTCCGGAAGCAATAAACCTAACTGTGATGGAATGGGCCCACATCCAGGAGCTAGATTATGAACAAATTCCCTTTAAGTGCAGACACTATCGTGAATATGGCCATTTTTCTCACCACTGCAAAAAAAAAATCTGAGGAAGAAACAGAAAAACACCAAGGAGACCAGTGGAAATAAGTTCAAAAACAGGCAATGATAAAACCCATTTCGAAGACAAAAGGGAAAGGAAATCCTATTGGGACCATGAACCCCTCAACAGAGAAAGGTCATATGGAAAATACTCTACCTGGGGTAGAAGCTACACGAAACCAATTTGAAATACTAAGCACTCTGGATGAACAAGCTGCCACATAAGAAAAGGAAGAGGGAGAACTACAAGAAGAAGGGGAGGAAAAACAACCAACTCCACAGAAAGAGGTAACCTCTTCATCTTCATATGCAGAGATGACAAAAAGAAAACCTTTGGAAGTGGTTTCCTCCTCAGAGGAAGACTTCTTAGAGATATCCTCAAAGAAAGCTGGGAGGATATCTAACAAAGAAATAAGAGAAGAGGAAGCCGAAATACATAAAATGCAAGGAATCTAGGGAACCATGGACATGGCCTATGGAAGAAATACCAGACACGGGACACCTAAAGGTGGTCCACCCCCATCAACCAAAAAGTAATGAATCTGGTCTCTTGGAACTGTAGAGGCTTGGGCAGTCCCAACAAGTTTGAAACAGTCAAAGATCTCCAACAACCTGACATGCCAGATATGCTCCTGCTCCCAGAGACCAAACTCAATGAAAAGGTTGTACTAACTATTGGAAAGGAAAAATGGAAGAAGAATATAGGTTCAGCTAACATCGCAAGAGGAGCCTTCGGTGGCCTCGCAACCTTATGGTATTCAGAAAAATTCCAACTACGCAGCTCCTTCACCACGAAACACTAGATCTACACAGATCTCATTCATATCCAAAGCAACAAACAAATCGCTCTCTTCAACCTGTATGTTCCTAACCTTTGCTCCGAAAAAAATTATTGTTAGAAACTCCTAGAAGATTTCCTTGATGCATATGCTCCAAACAATATCATTTTAGCTAGCAACATGAACATCACCATTTCCACAACGAAAACAAAGGGAGCAATCACTAGGAAGGATATCTTCAGACTCAAGTAGAGTCCATTATTCAGAGATGGGACCTCCTTGACATCAAACCCAAGAAGGGAAAATTTACTTCAGCCAACAAGCGATTAGGAAAAGGAAACATAATGGCCAGGTTAGACAGATTTCTTGTCCAAATCACTCTTTCGACCGATGGGCAGATGATCATCTCAAATATTATGGTAAACTTGGCCTCGGAGCATAAGCTAATCCAAATCCAAATTCAGGATAATGAAGATCTCAGTACAATTCCATTTAGATTCATTCCCCAATGGCTAGATCACATCAGCTTCTGGGATATACTGGACAAATCCTGGAGAACCCCCATCTCAGGATCCCCGATATATGTATGGGAACAAAAGCTTATCAGAACCAAAAAATCTAATGGGCCAAATCTAATTTCCCTCCACCTTCTAATCCTAGAAAGAAAGTTGTAGATGATTTCGAAAAAATCCAAAATGCAATGGATGACCATCCTATCGAATATACCATGCTGCGTGAAGAACTTATGCATCAAACCAAGGTCTACCAAGCCTTTTGTAAAGAAGAAGAATACTGGAGATTGAAATCTCGCAACACTTGGCTCAAAGCCGGCGATAGGAACACCACTTACTTCCACAAACAATTCGAAGTCAGGCACTCTATCAACTACATCTCTAAAATTAAAATGGAGGATGGTTCGATTGTCAAGGGACATGCAAATATTAAAAGCGCAACTCATAACCATTTCTCTAAACTATATAACGTTGGGGAAGAAGGAGAGCTAATTATCCTTGAGCATATCGCAAAAAGCATCAAGACTGGAGATAATGCAGACCTTCACAAGCCCCTCTCCGAGCAGGAAGTTTTCAATACCATCCATTCCTTTGAACCTGACAAAGCTACTGGACCATATGGCTACTCAACACACTTTTACAAAGCATTCTAGCAGTATATCAAAAAAGACTATATTATAATGTTAAGTAATTTCCATTCAAAAGCAAAGATCAGAGGATGCACAAACTCTACTTTCCTAGCTCTTATTCCAAAAGAGACCAATCCCAGTTCCTTCGGCAGATTCAGACCAATTTCACTATGCAATTCATCATACAAGATAATATCCAAGATGTTGGTGAACATAATAAATCCTTTTCTCAACAAAATCATCTCAGACAACCAAGGAGGCTTCCTTGAAGGGAGACAAATCCTTGACAACGTCATTCTCATCCAGGAAGTAATCCATTCCAGGAAAATTCGTAAAGAAAAAGGTATTTTGGTCAATCTTGATATAGCCAATGCATTCGACCGTGTCAAGCACTCATTCCTTTTTAAAATCATGAAAAGCTTTGGATTTGGGAGACCTTTATAAGTTGGATTTCAGCATGCATAAAAGGACCCTGGATCGCTCCTTTAGTGAATGGCCGCCCCACTGAATTCTTCCAATCCATGCGTGGAATTTGACAAGGATGTCCCTTGTCTTCCTTCTTGTACATCCTCTTGGAATATTCCCTTAGCTGAAAGCTAAACTTAGACTTGATTACAAGTTCTCTTACACGCATCTATTTAACCTCTGACTCCATGCCTCTCAATCACACCCTCTTTGTTGATGACTCCCTCTTATTGGGTGGAGGTTCTTCCATGATCACTTGAATATTTAAACAAAATCTGAATTGGTATTGCAACGCCTCGGGAGGAAAGATCAACCTCCACAAGAGCATTGTCTATAGTTGGAATCTGAACAATGCATCCGTAGCCAATATCGGCATAATACTTGGAATCAGAGTCCATAAACACTGGGACAAATTTATTTATTTGGGACTCCCAATCACTCAAAGAATTTCATACTCGGGAATTTTGGATGAAACGATAAATAAAATCAAAACCAAGATAAGAAGATGGCGAAGTCAATGGCTCAACAAAGCTGGAAAGACGATTCTAATGAAATTCGTCTTATCTGCACTACGAATTTACCAATTCTCCATCCTCCTATCTCCAAAAAGAGGATCAAGATAGATCAGCAAATTTCTGAGAGACTTCCTTTGGTCTGGAGGAAAAAACAATGAAAATAAACTCCACTTAGTAAATTGGGGAATCATAAAGCAGCCAAATATCTTAGGCGGCCTCCAAATTCGCGACCACCTCTAGGAAAACTTAGCGATGGGTGGTAAACTACTTTGGCAAATTCTGCACAATAAAAATCACCGCGTCATTCAAGTACTAAGAAAGAAATATCTCCTGGGACGCAACCTGAGATGTCTTGATTGCAAGCCTACTTACAAAGGATCCTCAATATGGTCCTTGTACATAGCAGCATGGGATTTCTTCTCTCAAGAACTATACTGGGTCCCCGGAGATGGAAGGAAAATAGACATCTTCGCAGATAAAATCATGGGCAACAAATCGCTACAGAATATTCAAGAACTTCAGGACATAGCACATTGGTTTGCCCAACAAGGAATCAAAACTTTGAATGATTTCAGTTCCTCAGACACTTTCGGCACTTGGCAGAGTTGGAAAAACGTAGCAATCCCAGCCAATCTTGAACCCGCCAGAATCCTCCTCATTGACAATTTGAAAGGCTGCGCTCATACTCATTTACAGGGAAAATATGAACATGGATTGGGTCCATAAGGTAATTACAATACAGTCATGTTGTTGCTGCAACATCCCCCCAAAATTTTGTTAATATTGGGGACCCTCCTTTTATTTCTTATTTTGAAGCTTACTTTGTTCAAACTTGGCAAGTTTTCTTTTTCACTTTTCTTCCAAAGTTGTTGGTCTTTTCCAAAGTTTTGATCTTTTTGGCTAAGGAATTTTTTCTATCTTTTAATCCCAAAGCGCAGTTTTAACATTTAAATTTGCGCCAAAAGCACAAATCTCAAACTTCACTTATGTCGTCATTGCGCATTTCTTAACCATAAAGTTTGTGACGTTAGCGCATCGCATTTTTTACCACTAAATCCCCGCCTCAGCGCATCATTTCATCGCAATTCTTAATCTTAAAACCTCCGCCATTGCGCGACATTTAAGCTAGAATCGCCACATTGTTTCTCTCCCTTTTAACCTTACCGCCGTCGCATTGTTTGGGCGCAAATCTTAATGTTAGTTTCCTTGCCATCGTCGCAGACTCTGCGCTTAAAAGTGCTGCTATAACAACTCCCTGCGCCATCGCAAGTTTTAAACACAAATCCGCCACCCGACACGGGAAGATGCCGTTAGGATTGTCGTCGCTGCGCAACCGAAATTTTGGGTTTGCGGAAACATCGGGTTGGTGAAGTCATTTAATATGCCCTGTGTGACTTTAATACATCTTTGCGCTGAGCCACGTGTCCACCAAACACTCATTAACTCACTCGTGGGGAATTAATTCTCCCACTATATATGCAGAGAATGGTGATGGTTCATTGTTCCCGAAACCGAGAGCTTCCAATATTAGACATTGGACGTTTTTTTAGTTCCTTATTCACTTGGGTAGATGCGTCGACTGCAGGAGACCACTCCAAAGGCAACAGGTAGGCACTCTTTCCTCCGTTTTCTTGTTCCTAGGAATAATTCTATTCGAAGCTTGTTTTTGACAATTTAAAAGGAAAATTGTTGCATTCGTGGTCCTTTAAATCACCCACAGTGTTTGATTTTTCCTCGTCCATAGACTTTGTAAGAGTTTCCCAACACATTGCGCAGACCCTTTAAAAATGCTAAGTCGCCCTGCCAGTTGTGATGTTAACTCATAAAACCGTCCTCTGCGCATGAAATGCCAGCCATCCTCTATTTTTTGTTTTCGCAATTATCATTGGAAAAGCTCCCTCCAATCGTATCCTTCACAGTGATACATGCTAAGCAACCCTTATCATTAATATCTTTCAAATCCAATTTTGCAATGCCACGTCCTCCTTTTTTTGTATCGCACATTACCAACTGGAGACAACACCCCGTAGCATAGAACGAAGATGTCGCTCATGGCTACAACACTGCATTTGTCAAATACGTCGGGCGTTGAATCAAGCCTTTAGCAAGATAACCCCTATATTGAAGCCATTAACTTATGGTTGTTTTCTGTCTCATACTACAATATCAGCTCCCCACGTAATTGCAAGTTAGCGCCTGTATAAGAATTTAAGCTATCACAAGTTACTAGTGAACGAGACATTGGCAAATTTCAGTTGTGTTTTAAAAGCACTTATTTTGGAATCATTGCATGGATGATTTTTTATGTTTTAAAAGTTGCTATCATCATTCTAAAACAATGTCTGAAGTTTGAAAGAATCACCCTCTGTTACTCAGTCATTGATTAGCTACTATGAATTATGGGTGGTTTCCATTTTGTTGATTGCTTATGAATATGTCAAACTCCTCATTTGCGCTATCCCATCAACGCAGGTTGAAATGCACAGAAAATATGCAAGGAAGAAAGCCAAGCTTGTAGAATCGGATTCGGACGTGGAAATCTTGCTAGATACCTCGCTTGAAACCATGTTCAGTGATATGCAAGCTACCATTGGAGTACCTCCAGGAAGCTCTGCCCCAAAATTTCAATGGAGTGACTTATATAGGTTCATCAGGGATCAAGATTACCCTCAATCTCCTATAGAAGATACTATGGTATATTCAAACATCAAGAAGTCCTGCCTCCATAAGGCAGCAACTTGTCTGGAGTTATTCCCATGCTCCGAAGTCATCGGCTCGATAATCCCTCATGTCAAGACTAATACAAGATTCATTAATGAGAAGAATGGGATGAATCTAGTATCTTTAGCACCCGAACATATCACAACTACTTACAAGTTTCCCCAAGGTAGAGCTCGGTTGGATAATGATTGGATAGCAGAGCAAACTATGGACCCTTTGGAGTCTCCCAGGAAAATGATGATGAGTGATAGGAAAATCAGACAAAGACACAACAATGAATATGAAAGTAACCTTCTAAAGACTCCCTACAGACTCATTGTCTTAATGTTGAGTCGGGTGTTTGGCATGCCAAATGGCAATATTTTCAAGCTTGGTTCGGTGCCAGTAATAGTCCATGTGGCCATGTCCAATACCATTTTCAATTGGGCTGATATAATTTCAGAAAGCTTGGTCTCGCAGCTAACCGTTTCCCAGGGAGGACTGACTAAGAAGAAATCAGATTTCTTCATGTCTTCTTACTTAATAGATTGCCTGCTAAGCAAACACACCTTCTCGGATTTGGGTTGTGTATGGAATAGAAAAGAGACTCCTCTCTTTGTAGCTTACCAACCTACATGGGAAAGAAAATATGCAAACCACTACAAGCAGATTTGCAAGAAATTCATCATGCCCCTGTATCAGCTTATTTTTGTAGAGGAGCCAAACTGCATGTCTGAGAACGCCATGCCCATCATTGAAGCATTTGGAGATTATTACCACACCCTAGAAGGCACCTATATTCGAATGAGTGGAGGATCCCAAGCTCCCTTTTTGCTTCCCCGGTATGTTACAGATTTTGTGGTACACAAGGAAGCCTTGAGGCAGCTCTTCGGCATTGGGGGAATCAGCAGGATCCTCACTAAAAGGAAGAAAGGTATATATCCACCAATTCCTTCACTATCGGTGCATACAGCCTCCAGAGGGAAAAAGAAGGATAAAACTATGCCCAGGGTTTGGAAATCTTTCATTTTGGCACAAATTTTTTCAAGAGGCATGACCCTTGTGGTAGAGTTCCTAGACATTGCCTTGATTTCAGAACTTCCTTTGAGTACACCCATCTTATGGACCAAGATGAAGAGTTCTTTCGTAGTGCTAGGAACTTAACAGAATTAGGGAAACGCTACAAGAAGAAAGGCGAAAAAAGTTCCACTCCCAAGCCTGTCGGCCTAATCCAAAAGGAGCAAGAGGAAGCGACATCTCAATCAGAGGATTCAAAAGGGATGGAACAAGAAGAAGCAGATAGGCTTCAGAATCAACAAGAAATCAAACAGCAGCAAGAACAAGAAGCTGCTAGAATCCAAAGGGAGCAAGAGGCAGAAGCTCTAAGACAGGAAGAAGAAAGAATCTTGCAGGAACAAGCTACCAAATTGCAGCAAGAGGAAGAGGAGAGAGCCACGCAAGAAGAAGCATATAGGTTACAAGCAGAGTTAGCAGAGCTAGCTGAAAGGAAAGAAAAGGAAGAAGCTGATAAAGCCACAGAACAAGGCCCATACAACCCGCATACCATGGATTTAGATTTTCCAAAGTTAAACCAACAAGGGATTGTTGATGCAGGGGTTGTCTCTATAGAAGAATTAGCACTGACCCCATACAACCCCAGAATGCAGCGCCAAGTGGCCAACCTAGATTATGTTTACTTTCATGAGCGGAAGAAGGCTATCATTGGCAGATCAGTAAAGAAAATGGAAATTGGACATGATCTATATGAGCTCAGAGTATCAGAAACCACACTTGTCCAAGGGACTGACCTCGACCCCGATTCACGGCAAGATGCTCTGTAGCTGTATCCCAGGCAAGTAAAGCCAATGTCGGTCGTCTGATTGAAGATAGAAAGAAATACAGAGAGCTATGCTTCAAGATAAAAGCTGACAGAAAGAATGAGGTGTTGGAGAGCAATGAATTAAAAAGGAAGTACAAGGAGCTTGTAGAAGAAAAGGAAGAAACAACTTCAAGAATCTTGCAACTCGAAAATGAAAAGAATACCCTAGAGATGCATCTGGCAATCTCAGAAGATGAGCAAAAGAACTTGAAATCTCGCATATCAGAGTTGGAAGAACACGAGGCTAACAGTGTTCAGCAAATTAATTTCTTCAAGCCTCAATTCGAATGATTGACGCAAGAAAAGGTTGGACTGTTAGAGCAGCTCAAATAAGCAAAAGAAAAGAAAGAAGATCTAGCCACGATTTACAAGCAAGCCTATGAAGCGTAAGATAGAACTCATCAATTGCTAGTATTGATTACAGAGCAAGTATGCAGCATGAAAGAAATGATAACCAAGATGACCTCCATTGAAGTGGAATCGCTCAAAAGAAAGGACAAGTTTACGCAACACGTGGTAGAGATTAAACAACAATTTGAATGGAGAGAAGGAAAATCTGGTTTTCCCTCAAACCTGCAAGCCACAACAGTTGAGGAATTCGACATGGATACAGGAGTCCTCGAATTCTGCAGAGATTGTGGTAACAGGTTAAGTATTGAAATCAAGAAGACCGTTAAAAAATGTCACATGGTCTACTCCAGAATTCGGGAATCCCATGAGAAATGTCATTTAGCTTTCCCCGAGACTATTTATGAGTTCCCTGAAAGAGAGCAGCGCTTGGCAGAATTGCAGGGAATGTTGAATGCAGAGTTAGACTATCTGAAGAAGATAGAGGTGATAACTCCAGAAGATCTCCATCAATTCATTGAACAGACTGTTGTTCATACTTATATCCTGGAAGATATTGCGCAAGAAGCTATAGCAGGGGCAGAGAGCATCAAATCAGACTTGCGCAAGCACAAGATAGCGCGGAATGTGACAATATTCGCAAGAGGGAAAACCATCCTAAGAGAAATTAGCCAGTGGGAAAGTTACATCCAGGAGGTGGACAAATCAGCAGGAGCAAGCGAGCCTGTTGGCGAAAGAAAACTAGCAGAGGAGGAGCGA
This sequence comes from Larix kaempferi, assembly GCA_027924585.1. Taxonomy (NCBI): domain Eukaryota; kingdom Viridiplantae; phylum Streptophyta; class Pinopsida; order Pinales; family Pinaceae; genus Larix; species Larix kaempferi. The sequence continues at coordinate 25,386,438 of BSBM01000289.1, forward strand.
CCCAATGAAACAGCAGGGCCATCTGGACCGTAATTTGTCTTACTACCTCTTGGAAGAAATAGCTGAAAATTTATTATTGTATAAATATATTGAGAGACAGATGGATTTTCTTTTTGTCTTTTATGTAAGAGGATTTCACAAATCATTCCCATTTGGTGATTAGGCATTAAGTAACAAATAAAAGATTCCTAGAATCAGGGTACACTTGGAAGCTCTAGAAGCATTTTGTAAAGATATATATAGATGAATAGAAGAAGGAGAAAGGACTTTTGGCATGTGAAAGACATTTTCGGTTATGTACGTGAACCACTTTACTACATGTATAAGGAACTCGATTTTGCCTAATGAAAGCCAGGGAGACTGCACTTTGCCTGAAAGATGTGTTGAATGTTTGTTGGACTACTCATGTATCATCTATACATTGTTGTGAGATCTTTCCTTACTATTGTGAATTACTTCTATGTGATGAATGTTCTCTTATTTTCTGTGCAAAGATGGTTATCTCAAATGAGTAATGGAATGTGTTAACTGAATTAAATCTATCTTTAATATCTTTTATCTTTTGTTGGAACTGCATCTTTATGATTGAATAGCTATCTGTCTGATCTTTAGATGTTTCTTTCAGTTTATTACTCATCTTTAATGTTTGCTCCTTGAAAGGATAGATTAGATTTGCTTACACAGTTTTAGATTAATTTAGATCAGTTACCTGCATTTAGCTTAGAGCACTTGCATATCATCTTTAAAATAAAATACATAAACGGTGGATCGGACCGTAACCGGTGCAAAGAATACAAATCTTTAAATCTTACGGTAGCTGGAACCGTTAACCGGACGGATTCCCCACACCAAATGGTGAGCGATCTAATTGGGCTTGCTTATCAGGGAGAATCCCTTGCTGATTGATGCTACGATTTTCGAGGCATCAACAAGTCCTAAGCTTAAATGCTCTCCAAACCCATGATGCTGCAAGGAAAAGCTTGTATGGAATCCATTTGGACTCCCCGAGATAAAATTCTTCATTTGGACACTTGTTCACCGAAAGGGTCTCACCGGATACAACCTCATCAAAAGAGGAATCATCAGGCCACACTGCTGCCCTCGATGTCGTGGGAATGTTGAAACTTTAGATCATTTGTTCCTAGACTGCCACTTCACAAAACAGGTCTGGAACCACATGCTCCAAGAACTCAACATAACCATGCCTACTTTCAATACTACCACCCACCTTTTCTTAGAGTGGAAACCCACCTATCCCTTCCCCCTCTCCAATAAAACGTTTTGGCTCCAAATCTGGACTACCATTCCCAAATTCACTTGTTGGAAAATTTGGATCGCCAGGAACAAAGCCATCTTCCATGAAACGCATTACACCCCCCTGCAAATCGCTGGACAAGCCAAAGGATTGTTGATCGAGTGCCTGAATTTTTCCAATTATAGGACAGATGCAAACCTTAGCGCAAATGAAATTAGATGGATTGGATCCATCCTCCTAAGCCCCAACAAAAAAATAAATCCCCGAACTCTATACTTACCACCATGGAAAATCAAACTCTCCAATTCTGATTTTCAAAAATGGAGGAACAACAGACTATTGGTAGTCTGCACTTTGATGGCGCATCCAAAATGAATCCTGGAGCAGCAGGAGCAGGGGGAATTTTTTGGTCTATCGGTGGATTGCTGAGAATGAAATATATATGGGGATTGGGAACCTGCTCAAACAAAATAGCAGAAACCTTAGCTCTACTAAAAGGTTGTCAGATCTCCAAAGAACAAAGGATTGAAAGGATATAGGTGTTTGGGGGATATCTTGTAATCACCAAAGCCCTCAACTCGAAGACTAATTTCAACAATTTGGAATTAGAAAGAATCATTCACCGAATTCAGCAAACTGCAAACACATTCATCCAATTCAAAGCATTTCACATCATCAGAGATCTAACTTACGAAGCAGATTTGGAAGCAAACGTTGGAACCAATCTTAACTCCAGGAAAATTGAATTCTCCAACAATGAATCTGCCTATCATCACATCCCGTGAGCGACTCTCCAACGAATGAAAAATATGACTCCTCATCTCAAAATTCACAGGTCATGATTGCAGGAACTGATTTATCCAATCTATGTAGCAATGCTCTAACAACTGTGCAAGTTACATGGATTATTGTAAAGGCAGGAAGGTTTGTTATCGAAGAGAATATGATGAAATGGCACAAGATTAGGCCTCAGCATCTCCAACTTCGCAAGAAAGGAAAAACTTGGGCACTCTGCAATATAGAAAAAATTGTCTTGGCACTTCTCCCCAGAAATTCACTGCAATTCTCGACACGGGAAGCACTAAAATTTGACTACTTTGATCGAAGCGTTACTCATCAACTGCTTGCCACCAAGACATCAATCCTGCAACATGAAAATGCAGTTAGCAATTACTCAAAACTTAAAATCGTTCAAAGAAAGAATAACTCCACTTTTGAAAATGAATTTACAAATTCTCTTCCAAATCGTAGTCAGCAGAATAACTCAAAGGAAGAACACCAGTTTGGACTTGAGTAGTGAATTCAATCAAAGACAGTATCTTTGTCCTTACAGTAATTTGAGGCTGAAAACTCTGATTATTGTATTAGCCAGATTTGGCTTCAGCCACGGCTTATTCATTTTTCTTTTTTAATATATTATTTATCCATTTTAGTTATAAAAAAAAGAAGGCCCAAATCAAGCTAGACAAACCAAAGAAAACCATGCTTCAACACATAGAAGTTGTAGCTCAACTTTGTGGGACTCCAATGTTTAAGGAAGGGAATCTGGTACCAAATATAGAAATTAAAGTAGGCGTTGATGGAATTATGAAGAATTTAAGCAACAAATTATAAGGGATGCATAAGGTGAACTAAAAAGGTAATAGAGGATGGACTACTCAAGTGGTCATGGAGAATGAAAATATATTGACTACTTTGGAAAACATAAAGGCAATTCAATGAAACTATAAGAGAACTAAGTGCAGGTTTATATCAGGGACAAGAGCACTATGTGCCCACACAAGGAACAAATTCTAGAGACTTTGGCCTAGATTCAAAAATACTAATAGCCACCTCAACCACCTCCTGAACAAACTTCATGTCCCCCATCAAAGTCTTCTCATCCTTCCAAAAATTTACGTTTTTCATTGTTGTTGGTTTTTATATATTCTAGCTAAAGTTTGTTTCAAGCACCTCGAGATATTTTGACTGCTAATAACAAAGATCACAAAAATTTATGTCATAATTGAATCTTTAGAAAAAGGAATTAAACAAAGAGAAGATCAATTGAAGAAATGGTTCCATGTCCTTTGCATTGTTTTAATCGTGTTTTGAGTTATGATCCCTTCTCCCATCCCCTCCTTACCACCCCCCCTTTTAGTTTTTTCTTCATAACTTCAATATTTGAATTACTTTCCCACCTCGATAGGTATGTGGCTAAGAATATCTCATTTTTTCTATATTTCACTTGATTGGAGTAAATATTTAGAATGTAGAAAATTTGAAAGCATCCAATATTACACACCTCCTTCATTTAGTAGTATCTCGAAAATGGCTAGTTCCATTTAGGTTGCAAACTCTATTTTCTACCAAAACTTTCATCTCCTTTAATTTTATGCCCACTAGGATTTCAAATTTTTGGAGAGAGAGAGAAAGAGAGGGAGAGGGGGGCGAGGGGGGGAGAGAGAGAGGGAGATGGAGAGCGAGAGAGAGAGGGAGAGGGAGAGAGGGAGGGAGAGGGAGAGGTGGGGAGGGAGAGAGGGAGGGAGGGATTGGGAGAGGGAGAGGGGGGGAGGGATAGAGGGAGGTAGGGATGGGGAGAGGGAGGGAGGGATGGGGAGAGGGAGGGAGAGAGGGGGGGGGAGGAGAGGAATGGAGAGAGTGAGAGGGAGAAGGAAAGGGAGAGGGGGGATGGGGAGGGAGAGGGAGAGGGAGAGAGGGAGGGAGAGGGAGAGGTGGGGAGGGAGAGAGGGAGGGAGGGATGGGGAGAGGGAGAGGGGGGGAGGGATAGAGGGAGGTAGGGATGGGGAGAGGGAGGGAGGGATGGGGAGAGGGAGGGAGAGAGGGGGGGGAGGAGAGGAATGGAGAGAGTGAGAGGGAGAAGGAAAGGGAGAGGGGGGATGGGGAGGGAGAGGGAGAGGGAGAGGGAGAGAGAGGGAGAGGGAGAATGGGGGGGAGGGAGAGAGAGAGAGAGAGGGAGAGGGAGAGGTAGAGAGAGGGACAGGGAGAGGGAGGGAGGGAGGGAGGGGGGAGAGAGAGACGAGGGGAGAGGGAGAGAGGGACAGGGGGGGAGATGCAGGGAGAGAGACAGGGAGAGAGGGGGGAAAGAGGGAAATAGGTAGGGAGAGAGAGAAGGAGCGAGAGGGGGGATATAGAGGGAGAGGGGGGGAGGGGGAGAGATGGGGGAGAGGGGGGGGTATGGGGACAGAGGGGGGAAAGCGATATGGGGAGAGAGAGGAGGGGGGGGAGATATATATATATATATATATATATATATATATATATATATATATATATATATATATATATATATAGAGAGAGAGAGAGAGAGAGAGAGAGAGAGAGAGAGAGAGAGAGAGTGGGGGGGGAGGGAGGGAGAGCGGGGGGGGGGGGGGGAGAGAGAGAGAGAGAGAGAGAGAGAGAGATTTATTTTTTAATATACAAAGCCATATATTTGAGCCAACTTTCCTTCAAATATTACAGTGTGTTCATATTATTCAAATGTGTGTTATCTCCTATTATTTTATTCTATGACTACGAACACATAACATTATTTTTAGTGAATGTGGAGAGAGAGAGAGAGAGAGAGAGAGAGAGAGAGAGAGAGAGAGATGGAGGGAGGGAGGGAGGGGGGGGAGAGAGAGAGAGGGGGGGTGGAGAGAGATTTTTATTTTTTAATACACGGAGCCATATATTTGAGCCAACTTTCCTTCAAATATTACAACGTGTTCATGTTATTCAAATGTTTGTTATCACCTCTTCTTTTCTGATATGACTACGAACATATAACATTATTTTTAGTCAATGTGGATGGATGTGAATACTAATTTACTTGCATGAGAAACTCCTCTTACTTCTACTAGATAGTTGATTGTTTGAATAATTATGTTTCAAACCCTTCTTTGTAAGGGTATATATCAATCATTATTTCTATGTTTTCCTATGCAACTATTGCAAGTTCTCTATAAACATAAGCAACAACATATAATACTTTTCTTTATGAATCTTAGGAGATGTTTGTATACACGAAGGTGTACCACTCTCTTAAAAATGGAGGGACTTCTTTAACTCTCCCCAATATTTGATTTAGGGTTTCTATAAGGTTCTAGGGCATGGTCATTCATCTTTTCGAGAAACAACTTTCATATAAATTATAGTTAACAACCCTTCTAGTAATTTTGGTCTTATTTTGTGAAACCACATATTTTTCCTACTCTTATTATGGATCTAAGGTTTCTGATGAAGGTAAGACATTCCTCTTATTTTTTACATTGAGCGTGGATGTCTCATAAAGTTCAAAAAATTCAACATTGACCATTGAGAAAATGTGCATGTATGGAGGTAGACAAACTCAACAAATATTGTTTCCTACTTGTTCTAACAATTTGAAAGCCTCGTATCTTAAGGTCTTAACTATATTTCTTGGTCCCTACAACCTTTCTTTGTTTAGCTGTAACTAGATCCAGTCCCCTATGTCAAATGTCTTCTATGCATCATGTTGGTCATTCATGACCTTGTACTTTTCCTATTATTGCTTCAGATTAATCCAAACATGTAAATGGATTTGCTTGGTTTTATCAATGAATCTATTTTCCTTTAACGTGTCGCCTTAGTCCTATGCCTTCTTTTCATTAAGTTGTTTGATGTAGACACATTCCCTGCAAATCAAAGTGCATAGTGAAAACACACAGGCTCAAGCAAAACATAATTAACATTCATACCACAAAAATGCAAACAACACATTCTATTACTTTTATTAATGAAATAACATAGGGCTTAAAAACCTCTATACTTTATTACAAAATTATTCCTGAAGATTTTTCTCTCTTCACTACTATAGTCATGACCAAGAGTATTTGATTCTATTAGATATGGAAGCCAAAATCTTGTTTTCTCTACAAGCTTTATGATTTACACCTAAGCTTTATAAGTTGGATTGTTGCATGAAGCTTGATTGTTCGAACTTCCATGGTAATCGATTCATCTATCACTAATGAAATTATACTAGTTGAACCACTGAATACTTACTCATGAATGCATTAATGATGGGGAATCATGTTGGCACTCCAAGTTAGATGTGATGGTTATGGATCCTGGTTATCTTCTTGATTCAGAGATCTTGTTGTTCAGTCGTGTTTGTACCCTAGTTTTATATGCTTTGTAGGTGGAATGTACACACCTCCCAACAGGGGGGTGCGAGGGGGATTTTTCCCCTGCGGGGGTCCCGAGGGGACCATCCCCGTTGGATGGGGGTCTGGAGGCACATCCTCGTAAGAAATTTTATTGCCTTGTAAAATGTTGTCATTTTGTTTCCAATCTGAACCATTCATTAGATATCAAATATGACGGTAGAAGTTATGTTAGGGATTTTAGCCCTAGAAGGAAACCCTCTTTTGTATGAGGAATTGTATTGCGGTTGTAATTGTGAAAGACGAGACTAAGAGAGAGTGAAGAGGAAGTTGCAGCGAATGTGCAGCAGGTTGTATCCCTTCCTTTTGCTAGACGATATAATAGAAAGGACTGGAAATTTTTGAGTGGACATAGCCCATATTGGGTGAACCACGTATATTGGTGTCTCTCTTGTATTGTGTTTATGTGTTTTATTTTTGCATCTTGTTTTATGCTTTTGCTCTGTGATCTTGTTTTTCTAACAAGACAATATTGCATACATACCTTGATTCATCGATATGGTCATAGGTCACATATTCTCCAAGACGTATTTTGATGATCAATAATGGTATCAAGATTTCACTTTATCATAAAATTAGAACAAGTGTAGGTCTTAACTTATCTTACCACACATCCTCATTTTATTAATTTGGGTTTCCTTGGGTCCACCCTTCCATGTTTCCTTTATTCATTGGGATCAAGCATTCTTTGAATTTTCCCTAAATGCTAAATGGGAGAGGCCCACAAAACCCTAAGAGTGCAATGGGGACTTCCCTTGAGTCTCCCCAAACTTTCCCCTCCAGTTGTGCAAGTGTGTAATGCAACTAGGAGCCTGCAAAGTGTTCCCTAATGGGATTGGGATCAACATAAAAGAACCCTAGGATGGAGGTGTTGTCTACTAGTCTAAATGAGACTTTGTTGTGAAACCCCAATGGTTTTTGGAACTAGCATAAAATATCCATAGGACAACATGATAATGTTGTAATGTCATTTGTACGTTATTGGGAACTCCATGGTGGTCTTTGGGACATCTCCAAAGTATCTCAAGCATGAAGGTGGGGTTGTTAATTCCCATTAAACTTGGATAATAACTCTCTAATGAATTTGGCAAAACACCAACAATTTTCTAGGGAAAAGGTTGAATCCTCCACTGGCCTTGTTCAGTCTCCCATAGCCAAAAAACTAAACACTATACCAAAAAATAACATAATTATAAAATAAATGTTTTTGTTGACGTGGATAGATTAATCCCCATGGATGTTCTTGCATCAAATACTCCTTGTTAAAATGTCATGAGCTTCCTAATCACAAGGTTACTAATAAAGACAATTTGTGCAATGGCCTTCTTTCTTGGCCAACCTTTTTTGGGAGAATCCACAATACTTTCTCTAGGATTTTGCTTCTCCAATGATCACCACACTACTTTGCAAATACTTCCTTCCTTAAATATTCATCCTCCTCACTCCTTTTTTATGCAACCTTCTCCTTCATGTTAGGCACATGCTTAGTTGCAACTATATTTGCCACATCTAGTAGCTTTTTCTTCCTCCTCTTCTTTCAACTACGACTCTCCCCTAGTTTGTCCATACACTTCTCATAGCAAATCATTTTTCATTGCTTCTTATTGAGTTTGATATACAAAATCCTTCACATTAATATTCACCTTTCTCATCACTCTACTCTCTTCTTCAAAAAATATTATCTACTGCAACACCACACTCCCATCACTATTGTGCTACTCTTCTCTTTCACACAACCAAAGATTGGGCACAACATTACTCTTCCAATATTCTCCTCTTCATCCATAAGCTGAAACCTATAATTTTTCCCATCCTTCTCCAACTAATATATATTTCTCCCACTAAGCAAGATTCCTATCATGGTTCCATGGTATCCCTAAGAAAATGGTAGGCGTCCACAAGAATGACATCAGACAACACTTTCCCTAGATGGGGTATTAGGGAGGGGATACGAAGTTAAGCGAATGCCCTTCTCATGCCCTCCACGTGGTAGCGCATCCCTTCAGTACCATGTCCACTTAGGAGCATAATTAAAGAAGGGGTGGGTGGGATGGTTGGCATGCCTCCCCTTGTCACTTAACCTTGTTCTAGCTAGAGAAAATGACAATGTTAGAGTTGTGAATCCATTACTAGGAAATAATGGTGGTAACTTGGATCAGGCTCGGGTATGTTGATGCAGTAGAGGATTGCAAATTCATTATGGAGCAGTTTGATTTCATAGGCAGTGGTGAGGACTCCTTGCCTATTACAAGTTTCATTCTTTTGCATTGGTATTTTGGTAAGTCCAGTTTGTTTCTCCATGGTTTTATCCCCCACTTCTATTTTTCCTATCATTTCACTTGCTTGGTTTAGTTTTTTCAAGGAGTTGGATTTGTTTGATTTTGTCTAGGCATGGGTTTGGTCTAGCCTTGATTGGTATTGATTCACTCTTCATGACTATGTTTCATGGGGATATGGGCTTTGTCATCCCTATCTGGATCTCCTCTATCCTCTTAAATTCATCGACACCCTTCTCCATGGTGGGTAGAGGATGAGGTAGGAAGATAAGGCATGGAAATGAAAATAGGGAGAAACCAGGGTGCAAAGGGAAGCAAAGGAAACATATTACCAAGAGATCCCTTAGAAGATTCAAGTGCGAGTCATTGAAGCTGAGCAATTGGTAAAGGAGGAGCATCACTGCACTAGATCTGAGGAGATTGAAGAATAAATGAGACCATGGGTTACTAACTCTAGGAACACTAGAACTAGGGACACGAAATATTATAGAATGGTGGTCATTCAAAATTAGACTATGGAGTCTCTATTGGGTAATGTTATGCTAAATACAGAGGAGGAGAGGAATGAACTCCTTTTATAGATGGATGAGCTCAATGACAAGATGAATTTCCTCATAAAATCCATCACAGGAAAGGATTATGAAGTTGATTCCTAGTTTTCACTGATAGAGTTTCCCTATCCCCATGTGTCTGATAATGATATGGATCTTTGACCTATTTTATGACTCTTTTTATTTTTTGTTTTCATAGTTATGACCAGGAGCTCTTGCTTATTACTAGTAGTGTTTACAGTGAAGCAACTGATAAACTACTATTTTATTTGTGAGTTGGATTCCCCTAGGGAAGATTGTTAAGTATATGATGTAAATTATTATTTTTGTTTAATACAAAAGCCTAACTTTACAAAAAAATATCACACAACACTTTACCTTTATAAAATCCACCATTGAAGTCAATTTCACATTGATCATGTACAATGACTATGTGCCCTTTCTACAACCAACACACCTTGTATGCATTTGGGTGAGGTATAAAGTTTAAAATCAACTTTTGCAAAGCTTTAGTAGGAACATGATTTTATGTGCTACCACCATCATTAATCATAGTACAACACTTAGCTTCCACTTTGAACTTGGTTTTCAAGATGCTCTTCATCTATTTAGGTTATTTGGAATCTCTTCTTATAGCTATAACAACACCATTCTTAACATCAAGTTTTGTCCCCACTTTGATTCCACTCCCACAACTTCTTCTTATGTTATTGTTGGGTTTTATGCTTCAACAATAGGTGTACTCACTTTTGTTTTTTTTCCTTCATCTTGTATTGAGAAATATCATATATTTGTCATTAATAATGCTTCTTGTTATGCCAAAGTGCACTCAAACCTATGCAAAGAATAAGATTTATAATTCTAGTCCTATTATGGTCTTTTTACAAGGCACCATGATGCACACACTACAACAAATCCCCGTGATTAACTTTTTTTAACTCCCTTTTTTGCTTCCACCAACTATTTTAATGTATTTTCTTCACATTTATTAAAAAGTTGACATTATTTATCAGGATGGCGCTATTTTTGGCGTTTTTTTGCATCGATCAAAACAAGTAGGCACTAACTAGCGCCTAATTTAGTGACTACTTGCACCTAATTTAGCTACAAAGTTAGTTCCAGCCGTAGCAGAAAATTTAGTGCCACATTTAACACCTAATTTAACGCCTATTGTGCCTAAATAGTAAAAATTTTGAAGTGTTGGGGGTTAGGTGGAGAGGGGCTTTGGGGATATTAGTGGATTTAGGGATTTGGGGTGCAGGTATCCAAGGTTAACGGATTAGGGGTTATGGTTTAATGGATTAATGGTCAAGAGCTAAGGGAGTTGGGGCTTAGGGTTAGTGGTTAATGGCTTAAATATTATGGGTTAGGGGATTAATGTTTAAGTGCTTAAAGCATAAGCGTTTATGGATTAAGGGTTTATGGATTAAGGGATTATGGATTAGTGATTAATGGTTTAAGGGTCAATGGATTAGGGGTTGGGGGATTTAGGTATGTTGTGTTAAGAGATTAGGGATTAAGGGTTCAGGGATTAGGGCTTAACGGTTTAAGGGACAATGACTTAGGGGTTAGGGGATTTAGAGATTTTGTGTTAAGGGATTAGGGATTAATGGTTTAATGTTCAATTTCTTAAGGGTTAGGGTATTTAGGGATCTTGTGTTAAGGGATTAGGCATAATATTCAAGATTTTCCACTTTTGCATTAACGTTCATCATGCACGTCTCATTGTCATCATTCATCATATCCTTCTATAGAATATGTGTTGGAACTCTCTTGAAATGTCATGGAACTTTCAACACACCCATCACCATTGTCATCCACAGACCCCGCATAGTGAGCAGTAAATGGGTCCAACTTTGAAATTTCTTCAAAATGTGACTATATGCGTTGAAATTTTACATGGTTAGACTAGGCACATGCCTTGTTGTTGTGGGAGGGTTTCAGGACTCAGGGACATCATTCTCATCATCATCGTCATCATCTTGGTTTTCATTTCCATCATCGTCATCATCATATTCATCATGACCCAATTTTTCCATCCATGCTAGAAAAGATCAAACTTGACATACCCATCTTTGTAGCAAAACCTGGTGATTAGGGATTATGGCTTAAGGGTTTAAGAGTTCAAGGGTCAATGTCTTAGAGGTTTAGGTATTAGGTATTAAGGGTTTAAGGGTCAATGGATTAGGGGTTAGGGTATTTAGGGATTTTGTGTTAATGGATTAGGGATTAAGGGTTTAGGGCTTAAGGCTTTGGGGATTAGGGATTAAGGGTTTAAGTGTGAATGGCTTAGGGGCTAGGGGATTTAGGGATTTTTTGTTAGAGGATTCGGGATTAAGGATTTAGGGATTAAAGGTTCAAGGATTAGGGATTAGGGGTTATGGGATTAAAGGTCAAGGGCATAGGCATTAGGTGCTAGGGGGTATTAAAGGGTAAGGGCCTAGTTATTATGGGTTAATGGCATTTTCTTTTTAAATTTATAATTATTTTCTTATTATAAAGTTTATTTTACAGTTTGTGATGTAAATTTTTATATTTTGTTTTAATTTAGATTAATTTGGATTATTGTATATGTTAATTTAAAATATATTATTAATATTGAATGTTCATGTTTTGATATAAAATAAGAAACTAAAATTGAGCTTTAAATTATTATATTTTCACCTAATTGTAGGTAATTAAATTTTTTCTTTTGTTTAGTTATTTTATTTATAGTTCTTAATAAACCATACTATAAAAATATGTTCAACATAAAAATGGAAACAATATAAACATAATGAAGTTAACAAAGTTGTGTATATTCAAATCATTGTGAGATATGTGCATTAATATTTTATTAGCTTTTGTGTCTTCACAAACATGTTGATACAAAATGAATGGACATATGAAATTGAAAATGAGGGTTAGGTAGTTTATTGGTTAATTTATTAGGGATTATATCGGTTCAAGGGCTTAATGACATCCATCCACCCTGCACGGTGTGCAATGAATGGGCCAACGTTGAAATTTCTTCAAATGGTGCCTTTATGCATCAAAATTTGACATGGTTAGACTAGACACATGCCTTGACGATATGCGAGGGTTTCAAGACTCAAGGATTCCTGATGTCTCTGCATAATATTCTAGATCATCCACGTTTCAAGGGGTTAGGGGTTAGATGGTATAAAGATTAAGGTATTAGGCCTAGGCTTCGTAAAATATTTAAATTTGTTTTATAATATAAATTAATGAACAAACTTTGCATACATTTAGCCTAATGGTTTGGATTTACATTTTTTTACATATGCGATATATGTAATTATATTTTTTAACAATTGGATATTTAATTTATTTTTATTCACTAGGCTCTTTTTTTTTTCCTTGGAAAAAGACCGTAATTTTATTTCAAAAAGTTGATTAAAATTACATATTGCACATGTAGTAGAATCAACAAGGATCCCTACATTTTCACATATTTCTGTCCCATATAAGCAGAAACAACAGCTTATAATGAGTTGAACCAAAAAAAAAAAAAATGAGCTTGGGAACAAACCCTCATTGCACATAAAATGGAGAATACAGAAAATACTGCAAAAGAGTGAGCAGAAACCCGCTCATATCCACCATAGCCTCACAAGATCTAGAAGCTATGACCATCCACAGCTCACTATGCAGCAGACCCACCACAGAAATAAACAGATCCGTCAAAACCAAAACCCTCATCGGAGGAAGCAGAAGATCCATGTCTGTGGACAGAGCAGCAGACACGGTAGACCTCCCAAACCGGTGAAAACAGCCAGCAAGGAAACCCCTGATGAAGAAGCAGCCAGACAAACCCCAAATTGCTAGAGCAGACCGCCGTCGACTTCCGCTCTCCCAACTCTGTCGCGTGATTGAGGCGCTATGCGAGAGAAATGATCTCCTGATTGTAAGCCTGCGCTCGTTCCACAGATTCCGCCTCGAACTCACCGAGCTGAGTATTTCCCCCCTTCTAGCTGTAGAGGAAATGGCATCCATATCGCAGGCCAAACAGAGGCGCTGTGTATTCTTCTGGCAAACATATATGGCTCTTAATCCTAGTTCAATCCAAGATTAACCAATAACCTGACAACACATTTAAACCATTATCACCCAATAAATGACCACTAACCATGCTAACTCTTATCCAAGTAATCTTATTTTTTCTGCCAACAATTCATACCAAAGATTGAACACGTTAAAGATATTGCAATAGGTAATTTGTATTGACACAAATAATACTAAATCATTTCAAAGTTTGGGCCATATGAATCACCATTTTATAAATATGGATTACAAATAATTCTAAAAATTTAGAAGTCTTGGTCATTAACATTATTGTCTACAACAATGTCATCCAGTGTACCATTGTCAATGTTCATATGTTCTTTCAAGTATTTAATATTATCATCATCCTCATCTTGATCTACATCAACTTCATCGTCATTGAAATCATTGTGAGATACATGCATTAATATTTTTTTAATTGTTATGTCTTCAACATGTTGATAAAAAATGAATGGAAGAAGCATATGAAATTGAGAATCAGGGTTAGGTAGTTTAATGGTTAATTTCTTAGGAATTATATCGAGTCAAGGGCTTAATGGCATCCATCCACCCTACACAATGAGTAGTGAATGAGGCAAACATTGAAGTTTCTTCAAATGGTGCCTATATGCATCGAAATTTGACATGGTTAGACTAGACACATGCCTTGATGTTATGAGAGGGTTTCAAGACTCAAGGATGCTTGATGTCCCCGCATAATCTTCTAGATTGTCCACGTTTCAGGGGATTAGGGGTTAGATGGTATAAAGATTAAGATATTAGGCCTACTCTTAGTGAAATATTTCAATTTTTTTATAATATAAATTAATGAACAAACTTGAAATAAATTTAGCCTAATGGTTTGGATTTACATTGTTTTACATATGTGATAAATGTAATTATATTTTTTAACAATTGCATATTTAACGTAATTTTATTCAATAGGCTCTTCATCCTAGTTCAGTACAAGTCTAACCAATAACCTGCCAACACATATAAACCATTATCTACCAATAAATGACCACTAACAATGCTAACTCTTATCCAAGCAATCTTGATTTTTTTCTATCAACAATTCATACCAAAGATTCAACACGTTGAAGATATTGCAACAGGTAATTTGTATTGACACAAATAGTACTAGAGCATTTCAAAGTTTAGGCCATAAGAATCATCATTTTTTAACATGGATTACAAAAAATTATGAAAATTTAGAAGTCTTGGTCATTAACATTATTGTCTACAACAATGTCATCCATTGTATCATTGTCAATGTTCATATGTTCTTTCAAGAATTTAATATTATCATCATCCTCATCTTGTTCTGCATCATCTTCATCATCATTGAAATTTGAATGCAAACCATCTATATTGTTACCAATGTATTTGGATTATCATTTTCTATACCATCCATATTGTTGTCTTCCATAACATCATCTAACTATATATTGTTGTCTTCTTGTGCCTGAACATAACCATCTTCAACATCATCATGGATGTCAATTTATTCGATGTTCTATAATCCCTCTCTCTCATTTTGTTGGCCATCATTGTTTTGCTCAGTATCCATTAATGCATTGTCAAATACATGCCTTAATATTGTATCATAATGTATGGAAAATATCCATTTCGGGTCCAAAATATATTCATAGAAAAATACATTCACGTGAACGACATACATATATTAGATGTAATTTATAACAATTTTATCGATTAATAAATACACGTATATATTCACAATAAACTATCTTTTAATACTCTAATGATCACTATCGCTTCTTGTTTGAGTTAAAGAAATACCTGCTCACAATGAATTCGTAGAACACAAGTCTCCTTATCCTCCAGTAGGAACCTCGAGGAATCTATAGAAAACAATCCGCTATGGGTATCATGTCTTCTTGTCCTCTCAAATGATTCATACCATCTACACTTAAAAATACAACATTAAAATAACAGTAATCCAACTCAATAATTTCTTGTATTTTCCCAACATATTGTATATTCCCTTCAATAATATTTTTATCTTTTGAGCTTGCTCGACTGGATTACTTGAAGTCAACCATGATGCCACAATAAAAGGATCGTCTCTTTACATCTTCACTTTCTACATGATAATGTCGACCATATGCCCACATTGCAGGATATTTCCTTGCCTATGAAAGACCATTTATTTCAGTGAACACAAATATAATGACGAATATTAAAATAGTTAATAGTGTCAAAACTATAAAGAAACAACATTTTGTAAAATTCCAACTATACCTTTCTTTCACATCCTCTAAACATGTTGATTTCATCTTCTGTTATGTTTGAATCGTATACGTGCATCTTCTATTTGATTTTGAATTTATTCAGCAACCCATTCTAGTGTGCAATCTTTTCCCCATTCCCCAAGCAAATCAGTGGTAAGTGGAGTATACCTTGGGTTCGATCTCTTAAAGAGTCTCCTTGCTTCTAACACTTGTTCTCTATTTTTATCATACAAATCAATCCATTTGTTCATAAATTTCATGTGGTACAGAATGAACTTGTCGAGGACAACACTTTCGTATACACCTATTACATGTCAACAAGTTTATTTCAAACTCCAAATGTTATGCTATTAATTTAACAAATAAATTACAGAGTAAATTAATGATTGCAAGAAAAACAACCACAATGATCATGAATTTACTTACTAATTTCTACTTAAACACCATTATATTATGTTTTTTCTCCATCAATAATATTTGATGCTCGTTCTTCATCCCATAAGCGTGACCCATATTCAAAATCCTTACCAAGTAACTCACATAGGAAGAAAAATGCTTCATTCAATACATACCCTTCATCCATGCAACCCTCTGGACGTGCCTTTTTTCAGGCATATCTTTTTAGATTTTTCATATACCTCTCAAAGAAAAACATCCACCTTGTTTATATGACACCCACCAATTCAATGTCATCCACTGGGTGTATAAGTAAATGGACTTGTAGGTCCATGAAACTTGTAGGGAGATCCTTCTCAAATACATATACAATTTCCTTCTTCCATCTAGGCACTTCACATTCGTGGATCTTTTTGAAGGTCACCCACCTAATATCATAATACTAAATATTATAAACATTTAGTCAAAATTAAAATACATTATAATATGTTTATGTCTCTCACACATGACCATTTCATACCACATACCTTGCAAATGCTGACAATTGACTTATGGCACTCCTTAAGTCAATGGTAAGACATGAATCCCCCCTAATTGCCAATGGCATGATATGCTATCAAACGCATTTATCAAAGGTCATTAGTATTTTTTATCACACAATAGAATATCAAAATATATTTAGTACTTAATTAATATTAATAGTATAAGTTAAATGATGATAATACCTTCATAAAATTGTGAAAATCATGTGTTTTAAATCCTATGATATGTCCATCAATTGTAAATGCCCTATTCAATGATGACCCATAGCCAATAGGTGTCCTTATTGAACGAATGAATTTTTTAGTTGGTCTAGCTCTTTCTTCTTCAAAATCCACGGAGCTTCTACATATGTTTCATTTTCCCTATTTGGACACCAATGTCTTCTATCCAATTTGGTATGCAAAAGAGCAATATCTCTCCTCGAAGCTAAGGTGTCATTCTCTTTGCTGATATGTGTCTAAATATAGAATCTGGGGACACTTTTTAAGATGTGGATAGGATCTAATAGGTGATATATTAATAGATCCTTCTAGTAAGGGAGCTCATAAAATTTGGATTTTTCTTTTCATTCCTTTTGGCATATTAACTACAACTTGTTTTGGTTCTTCAATTGAATCACCTCGATAAAAAATTTCCTCGCAAGCTTTCAATTCAGCATCTTCCTGGACCCATAACCATGGGAGGGCCTCTATTTTAAACTTTTCCATCAAATTGATTCTTCAGGTGATTTCAAACTTATGGCCTGGTGATAGAAAAACCCTGTTGTTTGTGTAAATAAATTTATGTAGATCTTTAGAATATCGCCCCTGAAATTGTTCTGCACATCTTGGACATGCAAATATCCCCTTTGTTTGAAACCCCATAGTTCAATAAGTATTTTTAATGACATCAAAATGATAGTATAAAAGTAAGTATGAAAGTTGGGCTGAAAAGAAATTATGACTGTAAATACATAAATATTTTTTATTACCTGAACAAACACCAAGTCCTGGGAAATCATGAATAGCTCAACATAGAAAACCATACAACATAAACGACCTATTTGATGGAGGACGTGATATGTCATACAGTCTTATACCTTTCCATAGCAATTGCATCTCATCAATAAAAGGTGCAATATAAACATCCAGATGTTTTACTTGATGTTTTCTTGGAACAATGAGAGTCAGCATAAAGTCATCCTTTATAACACTAATCCACGGGGGGAATATTGTATATACTATCAATCCGAGAGGCCATATCGTATGTTTTGCACTCATGAAAGAGAATGGGCACACTCCATCTATTGCAACCCCAAAACTAATATTATGGGGTTCATCTTTGAATTTTCATGGCCATTTTTCCTCTATCTGTTTCATTGCTTTGCAGTCTCCTGGAATTTGCATGAATCCATCTTTACTCATGTTCTTTGCATGCTAGTCCATAAATTGTGCAAGTGACTTGCAACGAAACATTCATTGAATTCTAGGTATAATTGGCATGCAGCGTAAAACCTTATTTGGAACAATAGGACCTTGTACATCTGTACAATATCTCTTCTCTTTGCATACAGGGCACTTTGCCTTGTTTCGATATTCATATCTATATAAAATCCAATCATTTTGACATTAATTAATTTGCTTATATTCAATCCCCAACTCAACCAACAACTGATGTGATTCTCTTCAAGTTGTTGGCAACACATCCTCTTCAAGGAATATTTTAGTTTTTACTGCCTTGTAATATTGCCAAACATTAAATCAATTGAATGTTTGACTTATGATGAACATGTTTGATAAGTAATTCTATACTATCATTGTTTATATACAGTATATGGTTTTAAAATCCCCTTAAATAACTATAGAATAAGTCGATGAATATTTACGAATTACTTACAACAATTGACAATGGAAATTGAGAAATAGAATTCAACTTACTTTAGTACGATAGTGAAGCCTTTGTCTGACCAACCAAATAGTGACTTTATTTCCAATAATATTAAGGTGCATGCCAGTTTTGAGGTTCTACTTGCACCCAATTTGAACACAAGTGTCTTAGCTGCTTGCTTGGTTGAGTCTTTCAGGTTGTTATCAACAAGATTATGTTGGTGGTAATTACCCCTACTATCATCGTTATTGTCAACCATATGATCATTATTGTCATCATTATTTCCATCCTCAAAGAAACCTGCAAGCATTTCATTCAATCCTTCATCATGCATTGCATTTTCACTATCATCATCATCATTAAGTCTAGGTGGCATGTCATCAATGTATGCTAATCTCATCGGCTCTTCAAATTTCTCAACTGGTAGTATTCTCTTCAATGTTGCTCTTTTCACCCTGGTATGGTCTAAAGGATGGTTTGAATCATCTTTTCCAAATCTTAATAACCCAGTTTGATCTTGGGTATTAGTAGGTGTATCATCAATATCGTCTTCCTATCAACAAACACAAGCATTATTTAATGTTTGGGAACAATTGGATAAATCATATATGTATCAAATTCAAAGAAATATAATCAAATATGTCTTAACATAAAATGTGTGAACATATATACATCAATTGAATAATGGAACATTATTTTATAGACTACTTTTTTTATACAATAATTTAAAATAAAAAACAATTTTCACAGCATAGTTTATAAAACATCAATCCACACTCATTGATTATTATTTGGTTTCTTGCCCTTAAGAACATCCTTAGGGAGACCTTGTTCTTCCCTTTTGCACAAGAGTGTGTTTTAAGAAGGGGTAATCAATCAAAAACTCATGTCCAATGGTAAGTTCCACAATAGCCTCAACCATTATCAATCTATCAACCTCTCTTTCCATATCTCCATCTTTATCATTTATAACCTCATCAAATTGACAATTCAATCTTAAAGTGGGGTCCCTTCCCTTACTACTATTTATAAATCCTAGAATATTTTTATGTGTGTATGTATGTCCATCTATATACATAAGATGACCTCTATTCATTTCTTTCCCACTTTCCAATTGGAGACGATGTGTAAACATATTCGAATTTAGACAATATGCTGACATGATAGGCTTATATATTGTTAGCCCTCTCCATTCACCACTGTAATATGACGGACCATAATATGGCATCAATATCCTAGTGGTTTGTTGTGAATTGTTTCTATGTTTAAGACCCACATGTACATTTTGGACAATAAAGAGGCCTAGATTCGATCCATGAATATTGGAGGGTCTTATCATGTAGATGTATCCCCAAAATTGAAACACCCCATACACTCTAGGTAGTTGTTGATCACTAGGCCAAGCGCAATATAGTCGATGATCAAATGTTTCTTTGTAAATTGATCTCAAACTCAGGGGCAAGTCATCATCTCCATCACATTCATTCTCATAGGGTATGTAGTCCACCTTCCCCTTGTCTTTAAGCAAATTATGCATCTTTAAACCGGTTCTTGTTCTGTTACTTGTTTTCATCAATTCCTCATCTTATGAGTTGGTATATGTTCACATATTTTTGTTAGATGTATCATCTGATAAATGATCATTGCCCTCTAAGTTGGAAGTCGGTGCTCCAGGAAACTTTAAACCAAGAAATTTATCCTAGAAGTTTTCATTAGGAAAAAAAGAATTATTTAAATAATATAAAACAATGTTTAAAAGAAGTATACATATTATTTATATCAAACTGGAAAAATCCTTACCACAATTCCTATTGGATTTGAATCGATTGTAGGAGGCATACTACCCATTGTAAGCTCATCATCTATGTAATGCATTTTTACAATCACTCATTTGAATCGTTTCTTTCCACGACATACAAAACATCCACAAACAACAATTTTCTCAAAGTATTCATCCCATGTAGTATAGTCCTTATCAACCTCTTGCTCAGTGCAATCACTTGTTGTGTCTGTAGGATCCATTGGCATGTCCTCTTCCACCCACTGTCCTCTACATGATTTAAAAGTTTTAGGTCCATGCACATATCTTTTTCTTTTTCTAGTTGAACACGCAGGCTCTACATTTGCTCCAATCTCCATCTAAAATAATCAACAACAAGCATTAATTTATGTCAAGCTTGGATAATACACTATAACTTTTAATAATACTATGAAAAAAGATGGATGTATCATAGAATGCCATCGGATAATTTTTTCCTAATTTAAGTCCAAATTTGAGTACTTATTGTCTCGCGTCATTGATTGTGTCATCATTTGATATGAGACGATCTGTTTCCATGGCCTCGTCTAGCCCCTGTAATACACTACATAGTCAATAATGTTTAGTACACCAATTATATCATTTCAACAAATATGCTATCCAACACGAAACCTCACTTCAGTATTATATTTGACATATTGATATCATGTTTTGGAGTAGAAAAAGAAAACAATTTTATGACCCTAGGTATATACATCGAGCTAAAATTTCAACAAGAAAAGTATCCAACATCCCTATCCCACATGGCCATCCTAATTTTCAAACTTTTCCCTTGATCATAGAATCACATTTAATCACCATTGTTGTGCATTTTCAACCAATATGTTTGACCTCAAATGCCTCATGGACAAAAAAATGACTTTATCTCCTCTATGTTGTAGCATTTGTGAATTCATAAAGACCTTCCTCCTTTGGTTGAGGTTGCTTTGTCTTCTTACATGTATTGTATCTGCAGATTTCGTTGTCATATCTATTTCCACCCACTTTTATCTTTGTAATTTAGTAGTTCTACACTATCCACATCCTTTGTCCATGGCCTCTTCTGGATCTTGTAATACACAACAATGACAATAGTCACATAACATATGTGCACCAAGAAACCCATCGGAACTCAGTAAAAGTAGCCATCCCAACTCAAACCTTACAAGAATAAGAGCATAAAACCTCAAAGAAAAATCCACATTACTATAAGAGCCTTTACTATAATTATGTTTTGAAGAGGAATCGAAAACAAAGTTATTTGAATAAGTTGATGCAAATATCTTATAGACACCCCATTATGGAAATGCCATGTTGGTTAATTGAATAGATTATGGTTTTCCATCTCTTTTGGTCGAATAAGAAAACATGGCCTTAAAAACTAGTGATGGTTGGCAATCATACTTTGTCTAAAATTTAAACTTTGTATATGAATATTGTAGAACTTATCTTGCTAAAATTTGAGAATGTCTCATTTAATTTTTAAATGTAAAATGGGGTAGACACTTGTAATTCTTACCAATTGACTTAAGAGTATTGTTGAACTTGTTTCATGGAAAGGTTTAAGAATGACTCCCTAAGAGCAGGTAGACATTTGCACTTCTAGTTGTGTTGGAGATTGATAATGGCAGTCTTCTAAATGATGATCTTATAGATGGAGATTGGTGTCAATGCGATCAAACTAGTCAAAACTAAATATACATAATAATAATAATAAATTGAAATATAGTCAGTTTATTGTTTGGAAATATGTAATAGGGGTTTTATGCATTTTACTTTATACAAACCCAGTCTTATAACTAGCATAGATCCATTTTAACTTTGGAAATGTAAGGGTTTTTTGTAATCCTATAGAATTTAATAAGTTTCTTAATGATACATCATACCCCATGGGAATATAACATAATAGGATAGTGATTCAAAGTTGAAATAAATAATCCCTCTTTTTCACAATCTCTCCCAGTCCTCTACCCTCTTCCTAATCATGATGTAATGGGACATTAAATGGCATCCATGGTAGCATTATTCTAAATATGGAACTCGTATATCTGGTGAGGATAAATTTGATTAAGGATGGAAAGAGAAATAAAAGGGCACATTTCTTCTCTAGACATGCTAAGGACAAGTTACTATCTTGTTTCCTATGTCATTTGATACTTTCGCAAATGATTAGGAAAATAATTCCTCTTGTTATGTATGTTGGGATTTGGTATAGTTGTTAAGATATAACATTGCCATGTTAATGATCTAGATTCAAATCTAAGTAGACTTGTAACCCTAGATTACAAGTTAGTTGATATGTTTGATGAGAATGATATGATGTGATTCATGATTTATACACTAAACCCCCATGGAATTAAACCTAAGAGCTAATTACAAAAATTCCCTATAAAAAGGTAATGGCCTTAATGGATAATACACTGGGGTGTAACCATTGGGAGGTGACCAAAAAAATGGTATATTTCATTTTTTATGAAACAAGTTCACTTGCTCAAGGATTAAAAAGCTAGATGAATCCAATAAAAGTATGCATATTGACATATAATGAGTCACAACCAAGTGATATGCTACTATGAATTGGAGAAGGCATTGGAGAACGCATCACAAAGTATTTACCTTTTCTTATAGTTTTCCTCCAAGTTAGGTGCTAAATTAGGCACCTTTTGCAATGACTTTGGCACCTTATAAAGTTTGCATTTAGGGCATAAAGTCGGTGCTAAAGTCCGCGTTCAGTGCACCAACTAATGAAACAAAGACAAAAATTTAAAAAGCCCGCAAACTTGAACGTTAAAACACAAAATAAAGGTGCCATACCACAAAACAAAAACCATGAGTCGATCTTGTGAGCAGAGCTAAGAACGAACTTCCCAGCAGAGCACCACGAGTCAGAGCATATGCACCCCTCACAAGATCGTGACCAGAGCATACGCACCCCTCCTTCCCTGAGAAGGATTTCATGTATATATTTTTTTTATTTTTGATATGATATGCCCCCCAACATACAATAATTATTTTACGTAGATAACCCAGAGCTTACAATATAAAAATGACTCTCCTTCTTTCCCACCACCATTGCTCTTTATATTCCACTTAGAAAGTCAAAATTGTTATAGCTAAGGTAGAGATCCGCCCTCTATTTCCCTAGAAGTGTCTACTTTGTTTGCTTCCATGGACTGGACAAAAATAATTTTCCCTGGGTCGCCGTAAAATGTCAAGCAATAAAAGGAAGGGATCAAAGGAAGCAGACTCCGAAACAATGAGGTAATTCTTTGTCAATTTATAGATTTGTAAGTGTTTCAATTGTTTCTTTGATTTTTAGTTTTTTGTCTTTTATTTCAAATTTTAAAAGAAGAAATTTATGTATATATATAGGAACATGAGACTGACTAAGAGAAAGAGGCCTTGGCTTCCATATTGGGGATGGAAACAATGAACAAATTGGATGGTATAGACTTGAATATGCTCGCAAGATACATAGAAAAATTATCCAGTAAAAGCCTTGAAACATTGCAACCAAATCAACTATGTCTAAGGGAATCAATTGATTCCCCAACCACTAATGTAGCGAGCAAAAGATCAAGGAGGAAATCAATAACAATAAACTCTAAGAGCGTGGAACGGGGAGCAGAGACTTCCAATGTCCCATCCACTCCTGGGACTCAAACTTCTTCCACCACGCCATGTTTTGTATCTTGCATTGGTAGTTATGATACCAAGATAGAATACGACGTGGTTTCAGGGGAAATTAGAATGTCAAATGCTGGAAAAGTGTTTGTGAATAGGTTGAAGGAATCATGCCTTCAACGGTTCAGATACCATCTACATTTTCCATTCTCAAAGATTCTGATGCACCTTCAAAAAGTAGTTATTCATGACATGGAGAGTGAATTTGGCACAGGTTGGTCTATAAAGAAGATAAAAAAACAAATGTCTCCAAATTGTAAGAGATTTAGGTGTGCAACCAAACAAAGAAGATAAAAAAAAACTCTTGCCCGAGCTAAGGCTCAAAAAAAGGCCAATTGATGTAAGTTTAAAAGTATGGAAAGAACTTGTAAAAGCATATGAGAAGTTAGATGCATGAAGGAAGTCCGATGAGGACACTACATGGGTATTTGAATTTGCTCATAAGATTATATCAAATTTATTAAACAATTTTTATATTTTATTTGTGTATATTTATATTGAATTAGTATATGTTTCAGGACAAGGCCTCCAAGGCCAGGATTGAAAAACTTTATGCCACGCATCATAGTGGCCAGAAAGATCTACAGGACTTGGTCTGTACTTTTGTAAGTATATTTAATACGTGAAACGATATTTTTTGTATTTCCTAGAAAAAATCAAATGATTGCATATTAATTAGTTTAACTAGGTCATGTGCCATGTTTTGACATGAGGAAAAATATGGCCGAAATCCAACACTATTTGAAAAATAAAAGTTACAAAGCAAGAAGTGGATCGACTTTGTAATATAGATGGAGAACGAGGTATCAATAGATGAATTTCAATAAATTAGTTGGATATTGTTGTGTTTATATGTCAATTTGCATTTCTTGGGTTTAAATTTGTTTATGAGTAGTATGGAGAGTCTCATATTCTTTATCTAACCACTGGAACATTGATGACTATTGTATTTAAAAATAATAGTAATGATATTCTCATGAGAAGCTTTCCAATAACAAATATTTCCTATATTTACTTAGGGATTTGGTTCATGTGGACACATTTTAACATGCATCAAGGCCTAGACAACAATGGCTCAATAGGGGATGTGGATCCCTTTCCATCCTTCAATTCGAGGATTTCCTAAGGATGAATAGGTATTAGGGTTGAAACCATGGTTCAAGCTAGAAAAATAGTGACTTCGGCCCTAACAATTGCTTTTAGGGTTAATGGATCCTTCACAAGTTTCCAAACCACCACATAGGCGTTATAAAGGGAATCTTTGAGACATGGGAACTATTTGATTTGCAAATACATGATTGTTATCAATTCTTGGGCCATGGTTCATGGGAAAAAACATGCTCTTAGGCTCTAATAATTTCTTTTAGAGATCATGGGCTAAGCATATGCCTACAAACCACTACAAGAAACCTAGACATGCCTTTAGCTTATGAGGAGGTTATGGGGATCATTTTGAGATTTAATAAATTGGACGTGTCTTATGCATATCCCATGATTCATGGCTACAAAATAGGCACTTAAACCTTAGTAGTTTCTTTTTGGGATCATAGTTGATGTAGTGGCCCTAGGCCACTACATTATCCCTACAAAAGAAATATTTGTTTTCTGACAAAAACATAGGTTCCATTTAAATGTTTGGGAAAACATGGATGGATCTTGAGACATTAACCATGGTTCTGAGTAGAAAACTAGTGGCGTAGGATTGAACAATTTCTTCTACAGATTATGAGCCATGAATGGGGCCTTAGACTACCACATAGACCCTATAGGAAGAACCTTTGTCGCATGAGTGGAATATGGGTACTACTTTGAGGCTTTTCAAAGCATAGAATGGTATTGGGGTGAAGGAATGGTGTGGGGCCAAAAAGCATGATTGTATTTCTTAACAATTACTTCTAAGGATTATGGCCTAAGCATAGGACCCTAGAACAACACATATATAAGATTCATAGAGGAAATCATTGGCCTATTAGTGGGATATATTAACTATTTAATATTTGGCACTAGGATGGATCTTAAGGAGGTTTAGGCTATGTTTCAAGGTTGAAAACTAGGCACTTTGGTTGTAACAACCACTTCTATAACCCATGGGTGATGTGGCACAAGGCCTTGAACCACCACATAGGTCTTATAGAGAGAGTGTTGTCATATCCCAAATTTGGAATTGGGTCACAATGGCCTAATCACATTAGCCATATTCATTAGAGTTTGTAAAATTGATGTTAAGGGTCAAATAATTGCCAAGGAGGAAAATTACTAGTTTCCTAGGTTTGGGGTGGAAGCTTTGGGATTTGGAATAAGGGGGATAATAAATGATGTTTAGACATTAGAAGGGTTCAATTATTTAATAAATAGAGTGAATAAATAAATTCAAGAGAAATCCTAGATGACAAATGGTTTTGGAGACATATGGAGGATGTGGGACCCACACTAGCTTGATTTTTCATAATACATGGTATCTCTCTTTTGCAAATTCGAATTAATGGGAATGTGAACACTCTTGGGTGAGTTGGTATTTCATAACACATTTCATTGAGCATATTAGGTCGAATTGGGAAGGATTGGTAACCTCCATGGAAGATAAAGAGTCAAAGTGGAAGTTTGTGGACACTTGGGCTAGATTCCCTAGCCCCTATGACACCAATGATGGAGCATCTATGACAACTATGACAAATTGCGGACCTGACCTCTGACATCTGACCACTATGACATGTCATCCCCAAAAATAGGCTCAAATAAGGCGAATTTGGGAGTTGGAGAAGCCAAAGAGACTCAAAATCGAATTTGGGAGAAGATGGAAGGTTGGAACTAGGAGACAAGTGGCAAATGTGGAATATTTCCTAAATGGAAATCTATTGAATCTATTGAGAGGATTTCGACCCTTAGAAGGCTAATGTTGGTTATAAAATGTAGAAATGAAGTATGAGAATGGATTTTGATCATTTGTAGAATTTGCAATTGCATTTGTGAAGAGGGAGAGCTAATGGATGACTAGTTTCTTGCCTTAGCCAATTTCGAGGGTGAAAGATTCCCATCCAAGTTGGTAATTGGAAAGGCCATTCAGACCTTTCATTTGGAGCTTTAATGGAGTTTTTATTTGCAGGTTTAAGCTACAGGGCATCTCATGGTTTCTTCTATTGCAGCTCACTCCTTCAACCATTTCCAGTTTTGATGGCATATTCTTGATCCTTGAGGGAGGGCGTTTTTGGTGAGCTATTGTACTCTTTGGGGAAGCTTTTAATGCCCCATTTCTTTTTTAATATGAATTAAATACTCTTTTCTTCATCTCCAAAAAGTTTCAGGTCGAAATTCCAAGTAGAAATATATAAATCTCATTTTTAATGGAAGAACAATGCCATTTCCCCACTACCTTGTTGTGAGCCAACGTATTGATGATGATTTCGAATGAATGGATGATTCTCTGATATATTTGTGATCAATATACTGCCATGGATGTCTTCTACAAGTTTCATGTACTGTACTTGAGCATTTGAATCATTTTTACTTAGTTTAGTTGTATTGGGAGGTGAAATAGTGCCATTTCCCCAAGGGTCGAATTGGGGATTTTTGCAGTTGAATGGGAGAGGGTGAGAACAGTTGTAATAATCCATTAATGGTGCCTATGAGACTTTAATAAAACACTTAAAACATTACATACCTCTGTTTATAAATTTGAGTGGGTTTGGAGGCATTTGGGAAGCCATTTTCAGTACTTACCCCAGGGAGATTTGAACCCCAAATTACTAGTAAAATTGCATAATCGGTCCAGAATATTAAGAGAGTTTGCAGAGGTATTTTGGTGGACATATTTCATCCATAAAAATCATATTCAAGTTCTAATATCATTCATACACCTTCCTTGAAGATTTGAAGGCATTTGGAGTCAATTGGAGACCTAGAGACCAATACTAGTCAAAGGAAAATCACTAGTAAAGTTACCTACATTGTTCAGAATTGAAAGAGGATTTGCAGAAGTATTTTAAAGGTTCAAAGGCATCCCTGAAACACATATTTATGTTATAATATCATTCATACACCTTCTCAGAATATTTGGGATCATTTGGGGCAAATTTGGGACCTAGAGATCAAAACTAGTCAAAGGTCAAACTAGGGGAAAAAAGTGGAAAATTGCAATTTTAATAAAATTCCTAATAAGGGAAATTACAAGTGTTTTGTTTAAATTCCAAACCTAAGTGTTTAATTATTGTTTTTTTTATTATGTATGGATTGATCTCTAGGACTAGGCCATGGTTCAAGATTCTAGGGATCGTGGGACATGCATAGGTCCTTAAACCACCACATAGGCCTTATAGAGGGAATCATTAGGCTATGAGTGGGATATAAACACCATTTTGAGGTTTTGTAGAGAAAGGATGGGTATCTAGGTCCATGCATGTTTTAAGGCCAAGAAGCATGCTCTTAGGTCCTAATAATTTCTTCTAGGGCTCATGGACCATGGACGCCATAGGTATCAAAAGTTATCAGGTTTACAAGTTTTCCACAAAACTTGTAAAAACATGGAAAACTTGTAAACACAGGAAAACTTGTAAAAACCCGGAAACCTGTAAAATAATAGGTGATTGACATTAATATTGATGAAGTTGTCTCTATTCCTACAAAGTACACAACCACTCCCATTTGAGAAAATACGCATCTATTCTTCTTAACACACACAACTTATCTCTTGTCCCAAAAGCACCAAAATTATGTAATGTAAGTGGATATTATACAAAACCAAGTCTAATGGAAATGGAGAAGCTGACTAGTACAAGCCTGTACATGTTACTAAGATTTTATGTTAGAAATATGGGATTGACTACAACGAAACCTTTCGGTAAGTTTCCCATGTTGACACCATCTACACTATGTGGACTTAGAATTACTCTTAGGAATTTCAAAACTTCCTAAACTCCTCCTTTTTTTTCCAAAGATTTATTTGGAGATTTCATTTTTTCCTTACATGCCCTATTTCTTGTTGGTTTAGATAACTCCCTATAAATATGCCCCATTGTATAACAATTAGAGAACCTACTTGATTTTTATATTGGTTGAGTACTTGAATAAAATTCTAGCTTCCCAATGAATTCTCCAACTCCTTTAGCAGACACTCTCACAAACTGATCTCAACCAAGATTTTGATCAGCCTTATACCCACTTTTGAGTTAAAGTCCTCTTCCAAGTCCATACACTTATTTATTCCATAGTTCCATTGGCAACATAGGCATCTTCTCCCATACTAACTGCATGTACATTTCTTCCCTTTTAGGATCAATTTGAGCCTCCACATTTAGGGATTAATAAATAAAGTCCCTAAAACCATTTCCAAGTTAAGGCATTTTCCACATATGCTTCCAACTTGAACTCAAAGGCTATCCAACCTCTTATTAGGATATGAGGCCCTAGACCACCACATGAGCTTTACAAAGGGAATAATTAGCCTACTAATGGGACATAGGTACCATTTTGAGGTTTCACAAAGTGGGGGTGGGGCAAGGCTTGGCAAGGAACGCTTCAACATAGAAAACTATTGACTTAGGGCCTAATTGTTTCTTATAGGGCTCATGCACCATGTCAACGGCCTAAGATCATTGACAATCATTGAAACTTGATAAAGACACAACACAACATGTACTCCTTGAACATTATAGTTATAACTAAAAAATTCACACACAAATATTTACATTAATCTCTGTTTATAATGATGTAATCAATGTATGTTGTATAATGGTTAGGGTTCTCACAAAACACCTTCAACATTGCTGCTTACAAGGTCTTGATATGGAGGTACATCTCATTGCAAGTCCGCACTACCCCAACCAATGAATCCTTGTTATCTTCATAGGCTTATTGACTTATTCATTCTATGGCCGTCTACCTACAATAACTACCCACTTAAGTACCCACTAGACATATCTAGGCAGCTCCTTCCATCTAAGAAAGATTTGAATTATTATATTAATGAGGACATTTACAAGCCATGTCTAAAAGACTTAATAAAATCACACCAGAAATGTTTGTAATACAATACCAACATGTCTTCTTTTGTAAGAAAGTCCCTTGGCTATAAAATTCCATAATGTATCTAAAGACAGTCGTTTTAGTAGGGAAAGTCAAAGTCTTAGTTTTGAAGAAAGGAAGAGATAGGAAGAGCAATAGTTTTATGTTTGTCATGCTATTATAAGAGCTGCATCATTCAAGGTATTTGTAAATCATCTCATTTTAATTCAAAAGTTAAAATTGTGAAAATCCTCACAGCAGATCTAAGATATGATGTATCTCACAAGAGAATAATTATGATTAAGCAAGAAAATAGAAGAAGAGTGATACATGCAGTATAGTGAGCAACAGAATAATATGGTACAGTAGAACTCGGATAGAAGCAATAATACTTCGGTCATACTAGATTATTAATCACAAATGGACATATAAATAATACAATGCATGAGGAATTCGAATGCCTAAGGTGGCAATTCGAATTAGCCTTCATGGAGTGATCAAAGGATCACTGGAGTGCCATCGGAGCACAACTAGGTGTCCTCATGATCATCGGAGCGCAACTGGAAGTCTTCATCATCATCAGTGGAGTCATCAATGCTCAAGTAATTGTCAACCATCAGTCAAACTAACTCTGGTAGGTGTAACTGAGTGTAACTGAATGTAACTGAGTGTAACTGACTGTAACTTAGTGTAATTGAGTGTAACTAAGTGTAACTGAGTGTAACTGAGTGACAACTGGACTGGTAGGTGAAGGAGGGCGAGTTGCTCCCTAAAATCAAGGAAGAAGGGCGCATTAAGCAACTGGAGGGCTAAAACTGAATAGTGAGAAGCTCCTGGGGGTTGGCTAACTGAGGGCTAGGTGTTGGACTGATGACTGGGATGCATGAAAACCCTAGAATGCATGCAAACCCTAAAAGGTGCATGCATGACTGAAAATGTAAATGATCAAAATACTGGTGGGACTAGGATAGAGTATAGGAATATCCTAACACCCCCCCTTAATCCATCCTGGGCCCTGGTAACTAAGACCAAAGGTCACCCAATACAATGAATAATAACAATCAATAAACCAAGGAAGTGGGAAAATTTCATGGGAAACATACCCCCTCCTCAAAACATAGACTGTAAGGCACACATAAAAAATAAAAGCTCCAAACTCAAGCATGTGTGATGCTTGGTCATATGTCTGGAGGTATATTCTTCTTGGGAAGAAGTGGATCATGCTCAAAAAACATGTGCTTGTACTTGCTCTTCAGATCGAATGTGATGAGAACAAATCCAACAGTATTAGAATGATCCTTGAACCTGTGATTCGAATCAGCTGAGGTAGGATCAAATTTTTGAATGTGCATATAGTCCTTTGTCTTCTCCTTCGAACCACCATGGGTGAGATTATGCCAAAAAGAACTATTACATGTTTGCTTGAAATCAAAATCAGATTTAAGACTTTCAAAACAATTTCTTGAGATCTCCTTTGAACCAGCAGGGGTGAGATCAAAACTATCATATGCATGAGAAATTTTCCCAAGCAGTAATTGCTTAGAACCCAAATTAGATACAAGACTTGAATCATGGCTTCTTGAGATATCCTTTGAACCATGAGAGGTGAGATCAAAACCAGTAGATGCATGAGAAATTATCCCAAGCGAATGGCAATGGCCATATTCTTCAATGACCTTCTGAAAGCATGAATTTATGATCATATAGTAGTATAAAAGAGATGTTTGTTGAAGAGGAGCGAATGCATTACCTCCATTAGCTGATTTGACCTCTGAAATAATCATGTGATCATGATGCAAACCAACAGACTCTGGTGCAAGAGAGGATTTAGGACCTTCTGCAATATCTAGAGTGTGAGCTGGCACAGAAAGAGAAGAAAGTTTGAGCATGAGCGGAAAATATGCAAGTTCTTTGTCAACAACTTCAATATGAGATGATATTGGTTCATGATCTGAGAGACCATCAAGAGGAGCGAATGCATCACTTTGTTTTCTTTCGAATGGGTTGGGACCAAGTCCTTCATTCTCTCTGCCAAATTTTCCATCCAGGTGAGCCCATATCTCTTTTGGAGTCCATAACTCTCTTGGAATTTCAACACCATCATGGTATTTGAATTGGAATCTCTGGTATGCACACAAAGAAAACATTATTGCTGCAAAGTGCATGTCTCTTTTATTTAACCAGTCAATCTTCTCTTTAGGGGATTTGAACTCTCTTTCAAAATAACAATAAAAAAGATCATGGATCTTCAAGTCTGCTATCATTCTTGGTTTCCATTCATCATAGTTGAGTGGATCAAGAGGAGTAATTCTTGATGAATACATTGAAGCTGTAGAGGACCTGCAAAAACAATATAGAATAACTGCAACTGCTACTACTGCAAAAATGCAGAAACTGCTGCAACTGCTGCACTCGAAATCTTGGTAATAACTTGCAAGAAAAAACTCTCAAGAATGGAGATAAACAATTCTCTCAACATGCTCTGATACCATGTGAAAATCCTCACAGAAGATCTAAGAGATGATGTATCTCACAAGAGAATAATTATGATTAAGCAAGAAAATAGAAGAAGAGTGATACATGCAGTATAGTGAGCAACAGAATAATATGGTACAGTAGAACTCGAATAGAAGCAATAATACTTCGGTCATACTATATTATTAATCACAAATGGACATATAAATAATGCAATGCATGAGGAATTCGAATGCCTAAGGTGGCAATTCGAATTAGCCTTCATGGAGTGATCAAAGGATCACTGGAGTGCCATCGGAGCACAACTAGGTGTCCTCATGATCATCGGAGCGCAACTGGAAGTCTTCATCATCATCAGTGGAGTCATCAATGCTCAAGTAACTGTCAACCATCAGTCAAACTAACTCTGGTAGGTGTAACTGAGTGTAACTGACTGTAACTGACTGTAACTGACTGTAACTGACTGTAACTGACTGTAACTAAGTGTAACTAAGTGTAACTGAGTGTAACTGACTGTAACTGAGTGTAACTGAGTGAAAACTGGACTGGTAGGTGAAGGAGGGCGAGTTGCTCCCTAAAATCAAGGAAGAAGGGCACATTAAGCAACTGGAGGGCTAAAACTGAATAGTGAGAAGCTCCTGGGGGCTGGCTAACTGAGGGCTAGGTGCTGGACTGATGACTGGGATGCATGAAAACCCTAGAATGCATGCAAACCCTAAAAGGTGCATGCATGATTGAAAATGTAAATGATCAAAATACTGGTGGGACTAGGATGGAGTATAGGAATATCCTAACAAAAATTTCATGGAGAAACCCAGTATATTATTTAATCACCAAAAGAATAGGTGATTGACATCAATATTGATGAAGTTGCCTATATTCCTACAAAGTACACAACTATTAGTACTAACATACAAATATATAAATCTGCTCACAAAACTTAACACACTGGGTACCATTGTACCTTTGAAGGGGGGCCTTCCTCCATAGGTTACATACTACAAGTTACAATGCACTACAGCCTCATAACAAAGAACACATAAACAATGTGATTATTGACCAATAAGTGAACACAAGTAGATGAGCAACATTATTTGATTTATGAATATTATTGTTCAAATATCCTATGGTAATTACAATCAAAATTATATTGGATCAACTTCTTTCTAATAATAAAAAGACTAGGCATTATATGTTCTATAGTCGTTACATAGATCATGGAGCGAATGATGGAAAATATACCCGCTTAACCGAATAGAGATACATGGAAGATTTAATTTCCATTATTACAAGTCCATTCCGTGTTTAAGTCATAATAGATAACAAATGGATTTGTCAAGATCCGAAAGATCGACAGATCCACTATTCCAAGCACAAGTGCGCATTAACTGATGTGATCACCAATCTCTAATTAATCTAATCCTGGAGCGCTGACTTAACAAAATATTCAGAGAGATGAGGATGAGAAGTTGACCCACATAATGTTGGAGAAAACTCATGCGCTAATTTCTGATTTGCGCGGCCACAGGTACCAAAATTTATCAGGTTTACAAGTTTTCCACAAAACTTGTAAAAACAGGGAAAACTTGTAAGCACAGGAAAACTTGTAAAAACCTGGAAACCTGTAAAAGCTCAAAAGAACTGTAATCTTATGTTAGTAATCACAATTGAGATTCAATAACCCACTTAATTATGCAAACATCATAAACAAAACAAAAATGTGATTTTTCATACCTCAAAAATATATAAGCATGTATTCACGAGTTTATAATGATGAAAATATGTAAGTTGACACAAAAGGTATAAGTATACTTAACAAGAGAACCAAAATCATTATGCATAATAACAAATTTGAGGGCATAACATCTCCCCCCAACTTAAGATGTGGCATGTCCTCATCACAATGATTGGCTATGCAACTGTGTCCAATCATAAGAGAAACAACCATTCATAGTTTCTGCATGCAAACCCAAATATTGGTCAACTTATGCCCACATAGAAGTCTCTTCATATTCATTCCATAATCATGCAATTATGTAAACTCCACTATTGCACCATATTGGGAAAAAATGAAAACACAAGCCCAACAATTTGGTTCCATTTCTTTGAAGAGAATTGAAATAAAATTTAGATCTAGAGATGGCCATTTGAAAGAAGGGATATCCCAAAGGATCATGTGGCTGCATCTGAGCTGGAATTAATTTCCATTGTTTTTCAAAAGTCTTTAGAGCAGGCAGAGTACCTTGACCTTTGATAATTCAAAATATTGCATAGTTGACCTCTGGTTCTGTCTGAGAATCTTCAATTGTTGTTTATTCATTAATATTTCCTTATGATTTTTAAACAACTCCATAATAATTTGGTGTTCTCCTTGGACATGAAGATGGGGTTTTGACTGACACTTGAATTCCCATCACACATCAAATTCCCATTTAATTTGATTAAGAATAAAGGAAGTAAAGGAGCATAGATGAACAACTCCTACAAGCAAATTAGGGTTTCAAATTGTTTCAGATTGCAAGAAGAAATTGAAGGAATACAATTGACATAACAAATTTTGTTCTCTGAAAGCATAATCAAGATAAATTTCTTCAAAATATTCCTTTGTAATTAGGATGACAATCTACTTTAATTGGTTCTTCGACATATGCAACTGGCTTCTCTACTTCTTCAATAGGTCCTATCACTTCCTCAGGTGGTTGTTCTTTAGGTTGTCTTGTATGAGGGTTCTTAGGAACCCTTGATAGGGGATCATCACATCCTTTGTTCTTCATAACCATTTCCTCCGCAATTTGATCAAAAACCCTTGCTTTGCTTCAAGTAACCCTCCCTACTTCAGCCTTTTGTAACTGGGTTTCCTTAGACTACTTCGTTTTATTAGATGATTTGACATTCCACCAGTTCTCATGGAGATGTACCACTTGCTCAAGATATTATTTTCTCACAGAAGGTTCTAGAGTCTCATCTAGTACAATAGCAGAGTGAGCCTGAGAGGCATTCCCTGCCACCACGATAGGATATTTTCCTTGTGATACAGGTAGATTATGTACGTTTTTCTCCCTGGAGAAACCTCGTTCATCCATAAATTGTTCCCAAGTGCTCCAGATTTCTCGAGTTCTTTTAGAACCAACAATTTAATAAGTGCATGGTGATATAAGCTACTATACTCATTACCCAAACTTTTTTGAATTCCAGTTTCCATCTTCTACAAGCTCTTGTAGAAAAAGTACGTCAAATTGAGAGGCGCGTAACCATACACATGATGTAATTGTATAATATGGTACAGATAAACAATACTGTAGTGGCTATCGCGTGTTATATATTTATGTAACTAGTAGGCCTTAAGTTGTAGTCTTTCCATACCTTTAATCCAAATGGGCAGAGGGTGAACTATGCCAACATATAATTTCCATGCATTTTGGTCTTTAATCCTCTACGATTTGAACCATTTTTCACCAGTGACAGATAACCCAGTCGTTGCAGCTATAGATTCCTCTCTCACTGGTAACACAAACCCTCTAATATTTGCAACAATGCCATCAAATGATCAAGAAAATTACAATGAGAGCTCATCATGCCATCCCTGCAACCTCTCGAGGAACACATATCACCTTGTGGGTTGAAAGAAATTTATACTATCCAATTCCTTATCAAAACAATTTACCGTCATTGGCTCATATCTTTTCTCCATGCTTATAGTGGCCGTTAGCACCCTGGAATCGCTCAATTTTCCAATGGATCTAGTTTCCTCATAGCATACTTGGGTAGTTATAAGAAATAGTTACAAGTAATGGCATAAATTGCGAATAAAAACAATTACAAGTTTTGAAGAAGGAATTGGGATTGGATATGGTTTAGGGAATGGGCGGATGGCCACGTTCTAGGTGAATTCATGACTTGTGAGGGGGTGTCAAATAAAGGTAAAGTAATCATTTAACATACTTGGCATGAGTCATCAAATGACTACTGATTTTAATAAGGAAAAGACATGATGATGCAATTTTAGAATATGGTGGTCATTTTATATATTATGGACGGGACGAATAAAAATAAGGCTACATGAGTAAGTTTGAAGTTGTAAATCTTCGGCTGCGGGTGCTAACACTAGGTTGGCCAAGGAAGGCAGCGCCATTCACCCACCTAGCAGCGGATCTCGGTAGGCTCCCTTCCCCTGGCAGTGTATCTAGGTATGCGTCCTTCCCCTAGCAGGTTGGATTTCACACAAGCGACGATGTTCATTCTGATGATGCTTTGGTGGTTGGCATTAAAGTCAACCTGGTTGTCAAGGTCCTTTCTCCATTATTGGAACCGTTTGTTCATTATTCTCTCTCGTGTGATGCCTTGGTGCTCCCTCTCCAAAGTTCTTGATATGAGGAATCGCCAGTTCATCACCTTCATCTATTATCCTTTGCATGTTCCTGTTGTTGAAGGCTCTGCTTTGATTCTCTCCTCCTGCGAGCTCGTTGATTACGCCACAACTCGTCTGCGTGGTACCTCTAGGCGGGGTGCTTTTCATGGCGTCGGTCGTATTGCTACCCCCCTGGAGAAGGACAAGAAATCCATCAGCGGCTACGACGACAAGGTCACAACTCCTGTTCGAAGGTTGGTCGATGATTGGGAAGCTAACCGGGTCTTCAACATTCTCGCCTCCAGCAACCAAGGTAACCAAATAAATTATTATTGGTTAATGAAGAACATGTTGGGTGCCCTGGTTGAAGAAATGTTGGTGAATTGGAACATGGCCAATATCTCTATCATGGACAGCAGGACTCACCTGGTTCGACTGGATGAAATGCTCGCAACACTGGACTCCAGCGTGGCTGGTGGAAAATACTCCTTCTTCAGCAAAGTCACTCCTCACCGCGATTCTGGTCTTGATGCTCCTGGTATCAGCAATGAGAGCCCGGACGGTAAGGAAATTTCTCAGCTAGAGGGCGTCGCCACTGCAACAGGAGCCCATGCTTTGGGGACCACTCTACATGAGTTGCTTGGTGTTACTGCGGATGTCTCTGTTTCTATCCTAGGATCCACCTCTGGGTTGGTCTCTCCTGCTGCTGTCGTCGTACAGGGGGACCCTCCCCCTGAAGCCTCCTTTCCTAATCATACTGCTATTGACTCTCTACACTACAAAAGAATCCGGAAATCCGATGGTGAAGCTTCTACTCCTCGCAAGTCTGAACCTCTGCCTCCCAAACTCCCGGTACAAATTTGGGATGAGGATTTATTTGGTAGTTTCCCCATAATTGAAGACAAGCCCAGCCCCCTAAATGCAGAAGCAAACACTTAGGATTGCTCAAGAAGTCCCCAACTCCTTTTTGCGTCGCTTAGCGTATCGGGTTTCTTTGTTTTGGCTTAATAGTTTACTGTTATGCACTGTTTGTTTTCTGGGCAGATCTACTCTTATTTTTTTAATGGTCGTTTGTAATTATGTCTATGACTCTCAACCCTTATGTGGGCAGGTCTACAAGGGACATATTTGGATTTTTCTACTTCACGAGAGGCTACAGAATGCTCTCAGAACTACAAATTCTCCTGTGTTTGTAATATTTTTTGTACTCTAATATATTTTCTCTCTGCAATTTACAAAAAAAAAAAGTTTTAAGTTGTAAATAAAAATAATTTGTTCCTCGTCATTTGCAAAATTAAGTAAGCATTTCCATACCTCAACCATTATGGATGATGTCATCCTCTAGATTGTAATTGGTTCTTTTAAATTTATCTAACCACACCAAAGCATGTGATATCTATTACGTAGGGAAAGTCTTTTCAAAGTGTTATCACTTAAAGAGAGCCTCCTCAAGCCATGTGCCTTGTTGTAGACCATGAAAAGTGTTATCAAGTCATGCATCTTCTAGAGCCTATAGAACATGTGTCTGTGGTACCCATGACTCCC
Organism: Larix kaempferi; assembly: GCA_027924585.1. Taxonomy (NCBI): domain Eukaryota; kingdom Viridiplantae; phylum Streptophyta; class Pinopsida; order Pinales; family Pinaceae; genus Larix; species Larix kaempferi. The sequence continues at coordinate 25,424,636 of BSBM01000289.1, forward strand.
TCTGACCAAAATACTAAGTTGAGTTGGCTTGGTTCAAGTAGAGTTGAGTTGGCTGAAATTGATTTTAGTTGAGTCAAGTAAAGTAAGGTCACATCACCTTAAGATGGTTTAAGTCAAGTTGAGTCAAGTTAAATTGAGCCAAGTTGAGATGAGTATATTAGAGTTGAGTCAAGTTGGATTGGTATGAATTAAGACAAGTTGATTTTATTCAATTCAAGGCATGTTTAAATTAGGTGAGTTGATTAGAGTTTATTTGAGTCAAGTTTGGTTAATTTGAATGGAGTCCAATTGAGATAAGTTGAATTGAGTTGTGTCGATTAAAGTTGAGTGGAGTTGAGTTGAATTGAATCAAGTTGAGTCAATCCAAGTTGATGTTGGATTATTCTGGGAACTGGGGGGGCTAAATCAGTTCTTAACTTAGAAGGTTTTCCCCAGAGATAGTGGGGTTTCCAAGGTAAATAACTTCTCTTTAATGTGTGGTTGAATTATTCTCTGTTACGTTGCATTGTAATATTTTTGGTGTTATTCAGTTTATTAAACATCAATAAAAATTTGTTTGTACAGTGATTTAATAAGTATAATTATGTATAATTGACGTCTCTTGCTTCACTATTTAGGCCAAGCATGAGAGCCTGAGTCTTAGCTCTAGAGGAGAAGTTGCAAGTGGCAATAGTCCTAAGAAAGATATGTCCAGGATAAAATGTTATGTTTGTGGAGAATTTGGGCATTACGCCAGCCAAGAAGGGACAAGGGGCAAAGGGGAAGAAGCAACAGCAAGTGGTTGTACAAGCAGAGGAAGATGAGGATAGTGGAGAAACAGAGGAGAAGCAGCAGTTGGTTGCCACAACCAAGAAATTCTCCACATTGTTCAATAAGGAGTATGTATTACTCCTGGATTCAAAGGATATTTCTCGAGATGGGTGGTATCTCGACAGTGGTGCCACATGCCATATGACATGGGAGTGTGATTTATTTCAGCCACATGGCTTAGTATCTAATAGATGATTGGTGAGGTGTGGGATCCATACTGAAGGAGCATTCGGTAGATGAGAGGGTTCAGTTGTATTTGAGTTAGAGTCAGGATGGACTCTAGCCTTTCATCATGTTCTATATGTTCCTCATCTGAGAGTGAATGTGCTCTCACTTTCAGCCTTAGAGGATCAAGGTTATATAGTTGAGTTTAGAAGACACTCAGTACAGTTATGGCTAGAGGGAGTTGTGTATGTTGAGGACTCTATCATATTGGGGATCAGAGAGGGACGATTGTACCGAGTATAAGGTCGACCTCTTTGCAGATTGACAGGAGGACATAGATCTAGTTATGCAACATTTTTGAGGTGGTAGGAGGACCGCCTTAGCAGACCCATTTGGTGGGAATGGACCCATATGGAAGAGATGGAATACTCAAATGACTTCATCGGAGCTTTAGTGGGTAGCCACAACACAGATGAGGTCGAGTTTCCAGATTCAAAGGGAGTAGGTTTCTCTAGTACAGAAGGAGTAGTAGCAGTTGCAAACATAGATGATGGATCATTTAATGTCAGCCAAAGTAACTCCCTTTCTAAGAGGGACTGTTAGTTTTCTATGTCGTGAGGTCATTACTTTCACGTTGGGTGTGTCTGACAATGTGAAAGGTACCTTTATGTATCTCATCCATGGTAAATGGGTTGCTTCATTCAATAGGTATGGAATCTCTACAAATGAAATTTCAAGGCATATCATTGTACCTACCAGTAGGTCTGTTATTATATACTCGAGTGTCTAGTATGATTACCGCATTTATTTATTTATCTCATGCAAATAGAAACACTATTATTTGAGTATCATTACACAAATTTGAGGATTAATATACATCCTTATATGTTCAACTATAAATAACATATCTTAAAAGCTCAATATTCTTGATCATATCTCTAGTTAAAATCATAATAAAATTTGACTTTCAATATTGACTCTAAAATACGGGGACATGTAGACTAGTTAATTCTCAAAGAACCTTTGAAGCATATTACAGTTCCAAAATGTCCTAGAAAAATATCCATTTAGGAAATATAAGAGAAGAAGATATATAGACTAGTTAACTCTCAAAGGATCTTCGAGGCAACCATAATCATATATAGCACAAAATGGAGGTTTGGCACTTAAATTTATGTAATAGAATTTACAGTTGATAGTTCAATTGTATAACAATATTTTTTTATGATCTTTACTAACGTTTATTAGAATTGTTGTATGTTTCACATTATTGGAATGACATCTTAGTTGTAACTAATTTAAAATTTTATTATGGTATGTGCACTTTGATATTGATGTAATATGATTATGGTTTCATTTCATATGTTGTAATATTAAAAATATAACAGAAAAAATAATTATTTCATGAAATAAATAACAACTTTTCATTTTGAATGTTTTTTTTTGCAAAACACAGGTCTTGCAGAAGATCTAGTTGATCCTGATGATGATATAGATCCATATTATGTTGGGTCTAGTACAAACATGGGAGATGATGATGATGATGAGTCAAATGACGATGATGATGGTCGTGATGATTATGATCACGATATTCATGATGATGATGATGATGAGCCAGTTGTTGGTAGTATCTAGTGACATTGATAATATAGAATGCATCATGGATTATTGTTGATATATCGTTATGATGCCTCTTTTCATTTTTACTATGATATGTATCATTTTCACCCACAATACCAAATTATTAAGTTGTATCATTTTTTACTTCTATTTAATGTAACCAAGCCAAATTTAGGCACACTAACTCAAACTTTTGAAAATTTAGACATACAGAGGATGGGCTAGATCCCAAAACTGACTAGTTTGGCTAGAAATCAAAAGTTAAGCCCCAAACACCTCTAGACCCTCCCAAATTTTCCTAAGATGGATTTTAGGGCTTGGTAGAGCTCAAGGACATCCTACAACAACCTAAATAGACTCCCAACTTTGACAGTTGCACATTCTCTGGGTGCATCATGCCTAGGACGACCCTTTGGCAAAGCAAAATACTCTGAGGCAATATCCCCAAGACTTATGTGGAACCCAATGGATTCTGGCACAGATATGGAAGTGGCTAGCCTACAACTACCCCCAACCAGATATGACAACACTGAGGTCAACAATTTCGTTCAACTAGGTTCAGTTTGGAAGCTAGAAAACAAGTTACTAGTTTCATGACAACTAGACTGGTCAAATTCCAAGCTTTTCCAAATATCTCAAGAGGGTCATGAATTTTTTATACAGGTCTTGGGATGGGTTCATCTGTATCTTAAAAACCTGCAACAACTCACGAAATGCAATTTGGATACAAGGAAGATAATTTATTGCATTAATGCAAAAAACTAGCTAGATTTGACTACACAACTAGCATAGAGATAAAAATCCAATGAAAAGAAAGACAAATTTGCAGGACATGAAAAAAATTATATCATTAACTTGCAGAAGAGTCCATATACATCACAGGGCTGTAATTATAGCAGCAAATATCCATTAAACCACTATCTTCATTCAATCTCAAAGACAATGGCTAAATATTGCAGAAAGCTCACTAAATCTACTGGATATCTTTAGCACACGATGGAACAAGAGCTCACTTGTATGAAAGAGAATTGAACTTTAAATTTTCCTTAGTGAGAAAGGCTGAATTCCATCCTCCTCATGGTCTAGATGAAGCCTCAATTAGAATTATGAACAGAAGGAGTGCATCTCCCAACTGGTGACAAGGGGCACATCTCCCAAGTCTTGAGAAGCATAGATCTCTCAATGCAAAACTCAAACTGGAAAAATATGTCCATGGGTGCGCTGCTCCTTCTCTTATAAATTGATTTGGATTCAAGATACAATGAATGGGTACACTAGCCTCATCCAATGCGCCCTCACTGACTAATTTTGGACTAGTAGCTTTATCCTTCTTTTTCCTTGCTTTCTTTCCTTTTTGCTTTGGTCTGCTTTTCCTACTTTTATGCTACCTTCCAGCTTTTTAGTTGATTTCTTGATTTTCTCTACTTTTCTTCCATTTTCCTTTGTGGAATACAACACATATGGTCCAAAAAATCTCATATACACCCTCCTGAGCAACCTAAGCGTCTCCAACTCATCATAATGTTAAATAATAATTAAATATTTACAAACTATGAGCTTCATCACTTATCTATAGTTTAATTTAATTAAACTAAATAAACATGGACCAATATTAATCCTAACTAATTTATTTTATTTTTGCCTAAACCCATGGGGACTGAATGGGTTAGGGGGATGATCATGGAGCCTCTAAAGCGAGGACATTACATTCTAGCATTTGGACGTGTATCATCTTGACTTGTATCATATTGGCATGTATCATATTGAGTTACATCATTTATCATTTTGACTTATATCATTTGGACATGTATCATTTTGACTTATGTCGGTTGTTGGACATGTATCATTTTGACATGTTATTGACCTACTAGCATATTTGACCTTCACTTGTTTTAGTTAGATATGATGATGATCTTATCAGTATTGACTAGTCAATTTATATATATTGGAAGTGGTCGATGATTTTTGGATGGATATTTATTACGTATGATGATTTTAATTTACTGCTCAGGATGGATGTTGTCATATTCAATTTAATTATAGATATTTGAATCACTTGTTTTAATTATAGATGGTGATCATGTTGTAATAATTATCTTGTTATTTTATATATACAGGATGTTGTAGATTTTATTTTGATGGAGATTTAATAAGTATAATGATGTTGTTAGTTTGTATGGATGTTTGTTTCCCTAAAAATTCATTATAAATGTTATCTTATAAAATATTTCAAATGCAATATGACTTACTCTATAATCATATAATTTATTTAAGATGCATGGTAAATTTAATGAATTAAATTGAAATAAAAATATTAAATTAATAAATGGAAGAAAAACAAGAAGCATTTTTGGAAGCAACAATGGAATCCAAACTAGAAGCAAACCAGAAGCAATATTGGAAGCAAAACTTGGCGTTACCTAGGAAGCAAAAACATAATCAATTTAGGTAGCAAACAAAGAAGTAATAGTGGAAGCAATTTTAGAAGCAACAAAAGACACAAAAATAGAAGTCATATTAGAAGCAATAAAAGACACCGAAATGGAAGCAAAGCTAGATGCAACAAGCGACGTTATATCAAAAGCAAAACCAGAATCAAAACCGAAAGCAACACTGGAAGCAAACCCAGAAGCAAAACCGAAAGCAAAACTAGAAGCAAAACCAGAAGCAACACTGGAAGCACACCCAGTATGATAAATGAAATTGGTATGAATCATTTTGGGGCAAGGTTATTATTTTGAGGATGAAGCTTATAAGTGGTGGGAAAGTTTTAATGAAGATACTATATTACATTTCAACCGGGAAGAATTTGAAAAAATATTTTCAAATAAATGGACTAGGGATGCTAAATTGGAGAATATGCATAAAATTAAAAATGAATTAAAAGAATAAAAAATTGTCAAGATGGAAGGTGACGAGTTGTCTAAAATCTAATCTCTTAATGAAGACCTCATTTAAGAGGTCAATAACTCAAGACAAGGAAATATGAGCAAATACTACAAGAATGAATAAATATGTAGATTGAAGACAGTCATTACGCAGGAATAGTTTAGAGTGAGGAGGAGCTGCGTTGAATGAATTTGAAACTCGACGTTTCGATCCCTACTCTAGGATCATCATCAGGAGACGATCTTGATGATGATCCCAGAGTAGGGATCGAAACGTCGAGTTTCAAATTCGTTCAACGCAGCTCCTCCTCACTCTAAAATATGTAGATTGTGAAACCATAATAAAAATCTTTTGGACGAGGTCAAGGGATTGAAAGAGGAAAAGAAGCATTGTCAAAATCAAGATAAAACAAGGATCTTGGATGAAAAGGATACGAAAAGATCAAAGAGGAGATTTGCAAGAAGGCTGAAGAAGCTCTAAATATATATGAGGTAAAATTAGGAATGCAATATAGAATTGAAGAAGGACATAAGAAATTGATGGATGGCATCACAGTGCAACTTAAAAGGGAGAAGGAAGACACGATTCAAGAAGGTCACCATAAATAATTGAAGAAGCCGAGCTCCAACTTGAGGATGTCCATGCCAAATATGATGGTATTGTCTCAAAGGTTAAAGTGATCAAATACCAAGCACAAAAGATAGAGGATGCCATTATCCTTGAAAATAAGACATATGACAGGGGTGTATATATTGCAGGAAAACCTTCAAATGTGAAACCATATTGACACCAAGAAAGTTTTCTAGAAATACAAGAGCATTGACATCGACACTACTAAGGAAGAAGATGGAATAATCAACAATATTAATGGAATAGGGCATAAAAAAGTCATTACTTGACAAGATATTGTCATAGACCATAAACTACAACAATTGGAGAAGTCACAACAACATCACATGGAATCAAAAGAAAGAAAAATATGGAACAACCAACTATCAAGGATTAAGACAAAAAATAAATGAATTCCGATGGATGGATAATCATTAGTGGCAACGAGAGAGTAAGAATTTAAGGAAATCCTATTACTTGGTTTCATCACGTGGAAAACCCTCGACTACAAAGCTTCGAGGACAAAGCTTTTTGAAGGAGGGTACTATGATATGACATGGGGAGTGTATATGGGAGTAAATGTATATGATATAACCCCAAAGGGGGCATATATGGAGGTAGTATATGTAAATGCATATGTAATAGGGTCATCCTAATAAAGGGGCCACATGTGCAATGAGTTATAATATGTATATATATAATACATGTAATCATTATTGAGGGGAACATTTCAATTGGATATATGGATGTGTTGGGATATTTGGAGGAGGTTCTCCTCTTCTTTAAGAATTTATTGTGTAAATCATCTCTCTTATATAATTTGGAGTTGTGCTCCACATTTTCATTTGTTGTGCATGGTGTCTCCTCTGTTATATTATGTTATCTTAAGCATTTGATACATAACATTGTTGTCTTCTTATCTTCACGAGTCTTTTGAAATTGTAGCTCTTGAAATATCTCATCCATGTTCGCATCTTCAATGTATGCATCTTTGCATGCTTCATGGATAAAAGGCTCCATGTGCACAAGGTTTCCCAAAGCTGTAATTTTTTTATGTTGGTGGTCTAAATGGCATGTATGTTGGCTTGTTAGTGTTTCCCTTATTATATTTGATAATGAGATAAAATTATTTTAAAAGCTCCATCCATTTATAGTGCCTTGATTTATGTAGATTTATTGTGCTTGCAAGTATTGTAATGGTTACTCATCAATATGGATGGTGGTCTCTTTTCCCAACAACAATGCTTCACTTTTCAATAGCTTACATCAAGGCATATACAATATAAGATAAGTTTATTAATGTTCAACAAATGACCAAAAGCATGTTAGTGTGACTGTGAAGTACACAAGTGACGATACATGGTGAGAGTTCAAAGGCCACTTCTATAAAAGCAAAAAACAAGGGTAGTCTACAAGATCTAAGTTCTAAAGGTATATAATCACAGATAAAGAAAAATGTGATGCTCTGTAAAAGGGTATAAGATAGAGAGCCTTGGGGCTCCAAGTGCCTGTCACCCAAAAGAAGAAAGGAGTGTTGTCCTCCTTTCAAGCCAAGTGTACTACCCTAAAACCATATGAGGCGTAGATTTCTTTTCCACGAGGATAAACATTTAGGACAATGCCATGAAATGACTCGTAGTGATAGCATATCAACACACCTGTTAACGAGGACATAGTAGTTCCATAAATATGAAGTGAGGGCATACTGCCTAAGGATGAATAACCACTTTCAGTTATGCTAAAACACTTTTTATAATTGTTGCATGGAGGGAGGCCCTTCTCCCCAAAACAAGGGGGTCTCATGTGTTTGGCTAGCTCGTGACCTTAAAATTAGATTATTGTTAACTTATGTTGTACATTAATGTATTGTGTTTATAAATATTAATTGTTTACTTGTCTTTGGAGATCCAATCAACATTGATCAATCTCTCACTCTATTGTGAATTATTATAAATACTCCATAACAAGAATAAAATGTACACAAGTAGTGTACAATGAGGCAATTCTCTTGTTCCTTAGCCATCAATTTGTAATTTTGGTGTTGGACTTAATCTATTTCCTAGCACACCCATATTAATTATATCATAACCTTTGATCAAGGCCTTTTGGTATTTATAGTTTCAAATTGTCCAAAAATTTCCTTGCATCCCTAAAATTACCAAGCATGATTTGGTTTTATTTGGCTCCTCAATCCACTCATAATTCCATTGACTTCTTGATAATAGTTTTCTCTGGCTCCCTAACCCACATATGGTCAAACCTATTATGATTTTGAGTTCCTCTTCGTGGTCTTCAACTCCACCTCAAAACCCCTTCCTTGATCATGTTTAGTTTGTTACCATTTGCCTCCACCTCGATCTTCTTTTATTAACCCATTGATTCATTTTGAATATTTCATATGATATATTGATCAACATTATCCAATAGATGTTGGACAAACATAACGGTACCATGCATGAAATGATGCAATCTATTGTGTAGAAGGACATAACACGTCGCATAATCATGCTTAACTCAACACTTGAGTGACTCTACCTAAGTTTGTAGGATCCTTGGATAACAAAGCCTTAAATGGCTAGATCCACAGCTAAGACACCCATTTCAAGACCCATCTCAACATCATAGATGAATAATGAATTCAACCTATAGAAATGCACATGTTTGAATTAGCTTTAAAATAGTGGTACCATTACATACTTGGTAAGGAAACCATGTTGCATATTGATCATCATTCCCTTGTCTTTTAAAATTCTCAGTCTAAGCTGCGAGATCAATGCCACATGAAATGGGATTCTTATGTCTACCATTTCAACTTGGCTATATATATTATAAAAATGGAGCACTAAAAATGTGGTTGATATGTTAAGTCAACCTCCCACCAAAGTTCTAAACATTTTGGAAATTTGGTGCCCTACATATGTAGCATGGAAACCTGTGTATGTTGTATATCTATCCATTCGGCTCATTCTATAGGGCCTAGAGAACCCCATTATCCTCAATAGACTTTATTCCTGGACTACATAGTGCGTAATGGGTAGCTATCCCACCTCAACTGATTGTGCATCCCTCGGGGCACCAATCACTTGATGCTCATCCAAGAGGCGCATCCCTCTTCCTATGACAACCACTTTGGTAAACATAGGACCATCCATCACTTGCAACACCATTTTTATTGGACTTCTATGCATAATCATGTTACATATCTTAGTCATTGTTATTCCTTATGTAGCTAGGCCAAACCCACCAATCATAAATTGGTATTGTATCGACCATTGCCCATTCCCTCTCGACCCTAGGTTGTCATTTTGATAAATCTTATTAGTGGGATCCCAAACACCTTCTAGAAGCATCATTGGAATTTTGTAATTGTTTATTAATTCTCTAAAATGGATATCTTCACCCCCTGCACCAAAACAAATTATACCCCAAAGGCTGTCAGGTTGGTTTTTCAATGTATCCCATTGCATTTTAGGTTGATGCTTATTATCGTTTCAAACGTGGACTCTCGCTTCCTTGCTAATTTCTTAAAAAACGTTTGGAAGATATTAAATTGCTAAGTAAGGTTCTCTACAACATTTCACCCACGAATATTGAAGTGGTGAATAACACTCTTGTGCATGCCCTCCACCTTTATTTCCCTAAAAATTGACAATGGGATTGTAGCATAGTTACAATTGTGCAATGCATATCTCCAAATGCAATTTTCCTTTTGAAATATGTCATAAATATTGACCTCACCCACTATGATCTATTAGTCGTCCTTCAACCAACTACTTTTTCACATCATTGTTAAGATCATGATGATGCCATAAACTTTTTGTGGAGCTTCACCTCACTTCATGAATAGGTCCACATAATATTGCAACACTCTTGTGGCAAGTATAAGGATTTCTATGATTGTCATATGGTTCCCTCTCCTTTCCAAAGTGATCTGAAATGGATCAATATATAATTTGTCACCTAGTTGGATCTTTTGGGATCAAAATATTGGATGAATTCTAGGACCCATTTTATGGATAGGACTCATTTTGTAGATTTGGGGTTTGGAACCTTTTGGGGCCTGTTTGAGGGTCTAAACGGCATTTTTTGGGGGTAAAGAAACCCACCACTAAAGTAATGGGCAATGAAGTGATTCTACATTCTAAGACATTTCCAGTGGTCCAAATATTGTCTCAATCAGAGTCCGTATGCAAAAGTTATGCCTCCCACAAGTTGACCACCATGATAACAAGTGGATTCCACATCAACTCTCATTTTTCACACATGTGGAGCTAGGCATGTGTGTGCCTTCAAGAACATTCTAGAAGTACCAAAACCCTAGCCCTAATCAGGAGTTGAGACATGCAAAATCCCTAAAATTAACCCTGTATAAATATCAGGCTATATTAAATATCGAGCCACTAGAAGAAGAAGGGGAGCCATTCTTTTGATGTATTGTATTGTTCCATAGTTGAGCAACAACACAAGAGTGGTTGCTAAAGAAGAAAAAAGGTGATAGGAGATCCTATAGTAGCCATTATGGACACAAAGTCATAGGTAACTCCATAGAGAGTACCATTTCCTTTGTATTTGCATTTTGATATGAAGAGCAAGGTATAGTCCTCATTTGTGGTTGGGTTTTCCAAGGTATATATTATGTTATTGTGTGGATTTTGTACTTAGTTGTTTTAGTTTCTCTTTTAGTTCCAATGTATTCAGTATTATGAAATTAAATTAACACAATGAACTAAATTGTAAGACTCGTTGTGATGAGTTGTTCCGGTGGAATATCCATGGCAGTTTACGGATCATATTGGTATCGGAGCAATTTTTATTTGGGTTTTGTGGGTAATCACAGGATCCAGTAGCTGGTGAAAAAAAAATATTTAAGACCTAGCCATGGAAGATGTGTCTGTTTAAGGAGTGATAGATGATTATGAGCATTGATTTTCAAAACTATAAATACAAGTCATCGATATCTCATGAGACATGTCAATCCTTGTGGGAACTCTATAAAGCAAGTTCGAACCTTTCCGGGATTTTGGAGGCTCTAAATCGTATTTTGGCTTTGACGGGAAATCAAAAGATACAAATGACCCAAAAAAGGAGCCGACGAAAGTGCTCGAGAGAGAGCAGTCGAGTTTTAGTACCAATATTCCCTCCTAGTTTCTCTTCAAGATGGAAGCGAAAGTTGAAATCAAGCTGTAACAAGGTGAGATCGATGCTCTAAAACTGAATCATTGGTTGCAAAAGTTGGAGGTTTATTTCGGTATCCATCAAATAGTCAGGGATAAAAAAATCTCATTTGCTTGATTGAAGTTAGAGGGCTATGGATTAACTTGGTGGGAAAGCCACATAGAATCACTTAGGATGGAGGGTGATCCGCCCGTAACTAAGTGGGAGGAGTTTAAAACCATCATTAAGTCCTAGTTCTACCCTATTAGGTATGTAGAGGACCAATGTATTCGTTGGCATTACTTCAGGCAAACACAGCGGTAGAGTGTGCAAGAATACACCATCAAGTTTAGGAAGATGGCTATCATGCTAGGTATCTCACCCAAGAACCCAGATGTACTCCTCAAGTATATGGGGGGTTACATAGTCACATATGGAGACAGGTGATGCTCTTCAATACCAGGTCAATTGATGAAGCCTGTGTACAAGCACAATACCTAGAAAACATAGGCTAGAAGAAAGGACAACCAAGTGGTTCAAAACAAAAAGAGAGTCAAGATGCTACCAAGGAGGGTAAGAAGAAGTGGAAGGGAAAGGAGAAGAATATTACAATCACGACACATCGGTGTAAGGATTCGAAAAAACACTGTAAGGATTGTGATATCGATGTTTACACTGAAGAAAAGTGTTGGAAGCTACATCCAGAACTGAACCCCACAAACCACAAGAAGGATTCCAAGAAGAAGACTATTTTATCCAGAGAGTCAAGCAAGGATTTAGAAAGCAACTCGGATGTGGATGAAAATATTATTTGTACCATAGTGTGGATGGAGGTGAATATGAGTAGCCTTCACCCTAAGCAAGAGAAAGAGACGATGAAACTCCTCCACATAAATATCTAGGTCAAGAAGACCAACATCAATGCTCTATTCAATTCTGGTTCACAGGAAAACCTCATAACAGAGGATCTAGTACATAAGCTTGGATTGGAAGTAGGATTGAAGGATTTACAAAAGTGACACTATTAGGAGAAGGAAGGAGGCATTAGAGCCTATCCCCCATTAATGATAAGTTCCTGAATTGCTAACATAGATCAAAGTTTAGAAAAATTCGCTTATGTAAGAGATTTGGTGAAGGTGTCTACAACTTGATCATCTATAGGGCAAAAGAGCACTTCAAGATCGCGACCATGAATAAGCTTTCTTATGGAGTGCATATGTAGCCCAATGTGTTTGTTGTGTTGATGTTGAATTGGATCTTTGGTAATATTGACGACACTTTGATTGTCACACCAAAGGGGAGTCAGATGTTGTTGCTGGAATCCAAACTCTGAAAGGATCTTTTGAATCCATAAAGCTTCTTGACTGGTGTTAACTATTGCACGATACTCTGCTTCTGCTGAAGAGCGAGCAAGAGAATGTTGTTTCTTACAAGCACAAGTGATAGGTCTGTAGCTAGGGTTTTCACCCTAGCTTGTGCAAATGAGCACCTACTAAGGAGAAGGGACTCCTTAGTAGCAGTTCAGAAAAATAGTAAATGAAAGACAATACAGTAAAACAGTAACTACTCTAAGCATGTGCATAAAACAAAAAAGACAAGATAATAAAAAGGGTTTTTGTATTGATTATACTTCCAATGTGAAGGTTGGTGAAGCCTTTGCAGCAGTCCAAGAGGGTTGCTTCCAAGCTTCCAGTTTTGCTCATTTCTCTTTCTCCAAAGGGTTTTGGAAATGGGCCAAAGGGGCACTCAAATGTGAAAGTAGCTCAAGGGTGAGCTAGGGTTTCAGGAGTGATTTTGGCAGAGTAAGGGTGTGGTTGACTGTGGATATGAAATGAGGGGCCTCCATCACCTATTTATAGGTTTTTAGTGGTGGAGTGCTGGCCCATGGTTTTGGGCACCATATGGTTTAGGTCAGCTGTATAGGGTTTTTGCTTCATTTTTCCCTCTTTTTCCTCTTTTTTGTATTTTTTATTCCCTTTTTAGAGGGTTTTTGCTATTTTGGAGGAATTTTGGATTATTTTGGGGGGAAAATCGGTTTTTTGGCCTTTTGGAGGCTTTTTTAATGGTTTTTTGGCCTTTTGGAGGCCTTTTGGAAGCTTTTTCAATGGTTTTTTTTGGCCTTTTTGAGGCTTTTTAATGGATTTTTTAAGGTTTTGGAGGAAAATATGGTAGGAAATATCGACAAATGAGTCATGTAATGGGGTAGATGAGGTAGTGAGCACTTTTTGGGTGTTAACAAGGTCCAAAACCAAGATTGAAGACATAACCTACAGTAGACTTCCAACCATTAGGATCGCCAGTCCAATTTGAATTAGTGAAACCAACCAACACAGGAGTCCCCCTTAAACTGTAATGAATCCCAAACTGAATTGTACCCCAAATATATCAAAGTATTATTTTTGTTTCTTTCCGATGACTTTCATGGGGTGTTTGCATGTAGCGGGCAACACGACCAACGACAAAGGAAACATCAGGATAGGTATGAGTCAAGTATAAGAGACTACCAACGAGCTGAGGATACAGGGTGGCATCAACTTCAGGTGAAGTGCAAGTGGCATAAAGTTTGACTCTAGACTAGAAAGGAGAGGGGGTTGGTTTACAATCTTCCATGTGAAAGCGACGAAGAAGGTCACAAGCATACTTAGACCGAGAAAGAAAGATTACTTATTTGGTTTGCAAGACTTGGAGGACAAGAAAATAATGCAAAAGTCCTAAGTCTGTCATTTCAAATTTTTGCTTAAGACTGGATATCACATGGGCTAAAATCTTAGGTACCAGTAAGAATAAGATCATGAACATAAAGAACAAGGATGATGAGATTGTTTCCTACTTTCTTGGCATAAACATTGGGATCATAATGGCATCTAGAAAAACCAATGTCCAGGAGAAAGTTATCTATTTTGGCATACTAGACTCGAGGAGCTTGATTAAGGCCATATAGGGATTTCTTAAGGCGACATACAAGACTAGAGTCATTCTGAACATATCCAGAAGGTTGTTCCATGTAAATTTCCTCCTGCAAATCCCCATGCAATAAGGCAGACTTGACATCCATTTTATGGACCTCCCATTTATGTAAGGCTGCAAGGGAAATAACAAGGCGGATGGAGTTCATTTTGGCGACATGGGAAAAGGTTTCATTGTAGTCAATTCCTTCAACTTGGGAAAAACCTTTGGCAACTAACCTTGCCTTAAGCCTTTCAACATTTCCATTTGAGGCATACTTAGTTTTGTAGACCCATTTACATCTGAAAAGTTTTTGTCATTTCAGAAGAGGGACAAGATCCCAAGCATCGTTCGACATTAAGGAACGATATTCTTCATCCATAACTGCATCCCAATCTGGATTCCTTGAAGCTTCTGCAAAAGTATTTGGATCATGATTCTCTAAAACTTGAGCCAAAGGAGAAGAGGCTCACTGGAACTGAGAACATGTTCATCATTGATCTCTAGGATCACTGACAAGATCACCAACTGCTTTGCATGTTGAACGGACCTATAGAGGAAGCGGTTGTACTGGAGGAAAATGAGTAGGCAGAGGTGGATTTTCATTCTCACTGGCATCATCTTAAATTGGAATTGGAATGTTGACAAGGAATTTGGGAGTATAAGAAGGCATAAGCTTCAAATTAGGCTCGAAGGCCACAAATGGCACAAACGTTGAGTTAGGATCGCAGGCCAAGAGATTTTCATCAAATTTTACATGTCTTCTAATTATTATATCATGAGAATGTGGTTGAAGAAGTCTATAACCTTCGACATTTTCAGAATATTCAACAAATATGCACTTTTCACTTTTAGGCTGCAATGCGTTCCGTTTTTCATTCGGAATATGAGCCCATGCTTCAGTACCAAACACACGGAAGTGACTTACATCTGGTTTAATTTTACTCCATGCTTCTTTCGGTGTGATATATTGTAAAGATTTAGTGGGGGTGCAATTAACTATGTAATTTGCACAATTTATGGCTTCAACCCAAAATTGAAGACTTAGTCCCTTTGCTTGAAGCATACAATTAATCATTTCTTTTAAAGTGCGGTTCTTCCGTTCAACTACACCATTTTGTTGTGGTGTATATGGAACAGTGTGTTGTTGTTGGATTCCTTGTTCAATGCAGAAAGTAGTGAACTTGTTGTTAACATATTCTCCCCCATTATTAGAACGTAACTTAAGAATTTGATGACAAGATTGTTTTTCAACAAGGGCCTTGTAGGCCAATAACATGTTAAATACTTCGCTCTTAAGTTTTAGGAAATAAGCCCAAGTGCGTCTAGAGTAATCATCAATGACAGTTAAGAAATATTTGAAACCGGGAAAGGAAGCAGATGTAAGAGGACCACACAAGTCACTATGCACAAGCTCCAAGGGGGCCGAGGCGTGCCAAGAGGCACGCTTGTCAAAACTATCCCAATGATGTTTTCCAAGTACACAACCGGAACAAACACCATCCCTGCAAGATACCATTAGAAGACCTGTCACCATATTTTCTTTACATAGTTGTTGCAATGAGCGATAATTTAAGTGACCAAATCACTCATGCCAAAGTTTGCTCAAGTCATCACTATGAGCAACAAGAATTGAGGGAAAAGGTGATGCCTCGGAGTTGTTAAACTTGTACAACTTGGTAATATCATCAACAATTCCAGTGGATAGGACATGCTTAGGATATTTGAAATCCTTGATTACAACTTGGTGAGGTGTAAGCGTTATAGTTTTACCTTAACCATAATGAGTGATTTGATAAATTGCCATCAAATTGCAAGAAATTATTGGAACACATAGTACATCACTAAACTGTCCATTATCTACCAGAAATGTTCTAGATCCTACAACACCAAGAGATCTATTATCACCAACAAATATTTGTTTGGCGTTACATTCATGCATAGTAGAAAATATGGATTTATCCTTATCCATATGATAAGATGCTCCAGAATGAATGATCCACTCACTTGAAGTAGAAGAAGAAGATGGATTATAGGAAAAACCAGAAGCATAAAGTGCAGTCCGTGAGATGAAGATTCTGAAAACGAATCAAGGCTGATGTGGTGCTTCTTCATTGATGCTTCCAAGACTGTCATCTTATTGAAACATTTATATTCATCATTATTATCTTTCTCGCAAAAGTTGCAATGACACTCAATCTTCTTACCTTTTTGTTTGTTTTCTTTATCATTTTTTTAAGAATAAGCCAGTTGAGAGGGTTTGGGACCCTTGTTTGGCTTATTATTGGGAATATTTTGCTTTTTGGGATGCTTGGATTTCTCCTTTTGTTGTGCCAGCAAGGCTTTGCCAGATGTATCTGCATTGCTAATCATTCCAAGATGTATGAGCTTATCCTGCTCTCTAATCAAAGAATCACAAAATGATTCAAGTGTAGGCTCTTTACAACTAGTTAGATCCAAGGATTCTTTCATGGAGTAAAATGTAGATACAAAAACATAATATGCAGGTCCAAGTTTAAGAAAGAATATGATAAATGCATTGCTTGTCTTCTCTTTTAATTTTGCATCCTACACATAAGAGTCTAGGAGTTTTGTACTTAGATAGATAATCTCGAATGCACGAAAATCAGTTGGATTTAAGGAAATCAATTCATTTTCTAGTTGGTGACCTCGAATCTCATTGTGTTTACCACACACAGATTCCAATTTTTCCTGAGCTTTATCTGGTTCATCAATTCTAGATATATGGAATCGTAAATCAATAGAGATTGGCATCCCAATCAATCCATGGGCTTCATCACATTTATTGGCCCATTTTATTTTCTTATCAGCATCACTGGGCCCTGTTTATTTCCCTGAGGTAATTCGATAAAGTCCCTTACTTCGTAGGACATCCTCCATACGATATTTCCATGAGAAATAGTTGGAACTAGTAAGTAGAATATCACATGGGGTGGCCATACTATAAAACTAGGTTGTTTAAAAAAAACGGCTCTGAAAACTGACTCTAGATGAGGAAGTTATGTTTTTTTGAAAAAATGGTTGTAGGTGACCCCAACAAATACGAGACAAGCAAATGATTGACCCAACTGAAAAAAAGACCCCCCTCTCCCCAAGCTTAACCTTGTAAACTCACTTTACAATAATGTTGCTTTATGTGAACCACCTTTGTAAAATAAACGGAGTTTCACTTTTACAATAATGTTACTTGAAATATTGCATGCAAAAAACTAAAAAACTTAAGTGACTCACTTTTGTAATTTAAGGGAGATGCACTTTTACAATAAAGTAACTTAAAAATAGAAAGTACATGCAATTTTAGAAAAGTAACTAACAAGAAGACTTGAACTTAAGACCTCTTATTAAATAAAGCAACTTTTAACCAAATAAGATAATATTAAAAAGTACGTAAAAGATGGAAAGGAGGAAGGTTTTTTTTACTATTTTGTCTCGAACTTCGTGCTTGCAAAAAAATACATTTTTGCCTGCTAATCGCTTCACATAAACCAAAACAAAAAAAAGATGCATCGAATTAGGGGTTAGACCTCATTAGCTTGCCCATGATGTATATGTTTTCTCATTGTTTCTAACTTACCACAGTCGCATGAACTGCACAATAAAGAGCATACGCAGTAAAGAAAACATTTTTCTTCTATTTTTTATTTGCAAAGATCGCACAAGGTGCAGGGCAACGAGCATACGCAGAAAGAGAAGACAACAACCCAAAACTAAAAAAAGACTAGATCTGAAAAGAAAATGAGAATTATTTTAAATAAAAAAACGTCAATGTAACAATATACCTCTAGATCTAATGAAATGCAAGTATCTTGGAAAAACAGAAGCCTTTTTCGATGAAACGAAAATTGTTCCCCACTAGAAACGACACTTTGGACGCAATGAAACACCTCTCAAAGCCCAAAAATGCACAGAAATTTCAGAACCATAAACCCTTTCACAGTTTCAGCAACACTGGCTCAAGATCTAGATCACCAACGTAAGCGATGCTTCAGAAAGGCTTTGATACCATGTTCAACTACACAGGATAATTCCAAAAATATCGAACACCTAGAACAGCCGCTCACACAAACAGATCACAGATCAACACACCGATGTTTTCACATGGTTTAAACCCTCAAAAGAGCAACATTGCACAACCCCAGCTAAATAGTTACTTGGGGCAATTTATTATGCAAAAAAAATAAAGTTACGAATGAGCTTCTCATAATCAATCAACTAGCAAGTGACCCTCCATGCTCTTTAAATAGATATGATGTATGAAACGAGTGTTAAGCCACGGATCAAAGGTATTTATGATCTAAGAGAAGTTGAACCGTCGAATCACTCTATGTCTAGAACATATCGTGACCGTTGGATTAGATATTTACAAATGCATACTAATGCATACTAATGAAACACACTTTTCCTAACATATGTATTATAACAAGTTGATCTTAACTAACTCCTAAGTGTCTAAATATCCTAACAAGAAGATGGGGACTTCAAGGAGGTATTTCAAGAAGGTGACAACAAGGCTAACTATCATATCCAATATGAGTTACTACAAGTTGGACAAGCTCTGTGTTCCCAAAGGTGAGAGATTGCATCTTATTCAGAGAGGCACACACCACCAAAGTTGCGGTGCATTTTAGTGTAGGGAAGATAGTTGCAAACTTACAGAGGTATGTTTACTGGCCTAGAATGCAAGAAGATGTTGCTCGATTTATCAAATGATTCGTACTTTGTTGTATAAGTATCCAAAAAAGGAAGCAACGTCTATACCATTCCTTACATGTTCCTACGAGACCATGGGAGTGCATCTCCATGGCTTTTGTGGGTGGTCTTCCAACCACTAGGAAGGGACATGACTATTTATTTGTGGTAGTTGACAGATTTAATGAGATGTGCATTCTTATTCGTTGTAAAGAGACCATTAACGAACAAGAAGAACAAAAATGTTCTTTGAACATGTTTGGGTGCACTTTGGGATACCAAGGAGCATCAACTCATACATAAGTACTAGATTTCTCGGTGTAATTTGGACTACACTTTGGGAAAAGATGGACACTAAGTTGAAGAGGTCTACAAAATTCCATCCACAAACATATGGATAGACGAAATTAGTGAACATGAGTTTGGTACAACTTTTGGAGGGTTACAATCAGAGGCATTTGAATGCTTGGGATGGAGATGTGATATACATACAACACTCTTATAATAGGGCAGTGCACACTTCCATTGGGAAGTCCCATTTTGAAACATGTTTTGGATACTTTCCACCTTCACCTCTAGATGTCGTTTGTGGACATTAGGGGGGAGTGAGAGAATACACCACAAGTGAAGTAGTAAGACCTAAAAAGCTCATCGATAAGATTAGGAAGGTCCATTTACAAGTACAGGAGGCATTGAAGAAGTCACAGGAAAAGTACAAGGCAATACATAACCAACACAGGGTTAAGAAAACATTCAAGGTGGGAGATAAAGTATGGTTGCACATAAACAAGGAAAGAATAGAGGGTCCTGGTAAGAAGAGCAAGGCTCCGAGGTATGGTCCTTTCGAGGTATCGAAGAAGGTGAGATATAATGCCTACAAACTCAGTCTACCCTCATACACGCGCATTTACTCTTTAATGAATGTGGAAAATCTAAAACTATACAAACCTTCCATGTTGGATCAGGAACCTCAGCAAGTGTTACCTTTTGTAGAGGACTTAACACTAGAGGCTCAGGAAGAGTTAGAAGAAGACATAGTGTTGTGGAAGAAGTCTAGGACTACCAAGATGGGATAGTATGAACTCTAGCAAGTGGGGCTGAAACGAAAACTTTGAGGAAAGGCTGAATGGTACTCCAAGGAGAATGCAGAGGAAAAATTACATCACCTCATTCAGTAAAAGCTTTTGGGGACCAAAAGCCTCCCAAAATGGGGAGGTGTGATCCAAAATGGATCAACATATAATTTTTCACCTACTTGGAGCTTTTGGGGTTGAAAGATTGGATGAATTGGCTTGTAGGACCCATTTTATGAGCAAGACTCATTTTGCAGATTTGGGGACCGGAACCTTTCGGGGCTTGTTTGAGGGTCTAAATGGTATTTTTTGGGGTAAAGAAATCCATCGTTGTTGCAATGGGCCATGAGGCGATTCTATACTCCGGGACCTTTCCAAAGATCCAAAGATTGCCTCAATCAGAGTTTGTATGCAGAAGTTATGCTTCCCACAAGTTGACCTATCCAGTTGACCACCATGGTACCGAGTGAATTCCATGTCAACTCTGATTTTTCACACATGTGGATCTAGTCACGTGTGGACCTTCAAGAACATTCTAAAATGACCAAAACCCTAACCCTAATAGAGAGTTGAGGCATGCAAAACCCCTAAAATTAATCCTAGACGACTATCGATCTATGTTAAATATCAAGTCGTTAGAAGAAGGAGGAGAGCCATTCTTTTGATGTATTATATTGTTCCATAGTTGAGCAACATCACACGAGTGGATGTTAGAGAATAACAAAGGAGATAGTAGATCCTGTAGTAGCCATTATGGGTGCAAAGTCATATATAACTCCACAGAGAGTACCATTTCCTTTGTATTTGCATTTTGATCTAAAGAGTAAGGCATAGTCCTCGTTTGTGGTTGGGTTTTTCCCCATAGTGGGTTTTCCCATGGTATATCTTGTGTGATTGTGTGGATTATGTTCTTATTTGCTCTAGTTTATCTTTTAGTTCCATTTTATTTAGTATTTATGAAACTAAATTAAAACATCGAACTCAGTTATAAGATTCGTTGTGATGAACTGATCCAATGGAATATCCACGACAGTTTACTGATCATAGATTGGTGATTGCATCTCATTGTATATGCATGAGCAATAATTCAAAGGACAACAACATCATAAGTTGGAGCCCCTCCATTGTGACCTTACATGATTCTCAAGCAACTAGTTGAGAATGCATTTTGCCCCAATCTTCCATTTTAGCTTGATATTCATGATGTGACCAATGTCGATCAATTGAAACTATGCGAGCCTCTACACTCAAATGATGATGTTCCAATTTTTCATCCAACCAATATCATTTTTGAGTTTCAACCACCATTGGAGCAAGAAACCCTCTCGGATATCCACACCTATTCAACACAACAAAAGACCATGACCACTTATTTAGTCATCCACAAGGATCAATGCCCTACACAATGGAAATGGTTCTCCCAACACTCTTTTGAGAAAGTGGGGATACTTTAATCTAAATGGGGAGGAATTGATGAGGATGTAGACATCATGGAAATGTGTAGGGAGGGAGCACTATCTTTTTTTTTATAACAAAAACGGGTAATTGTATTAAATAAAAGAATGGTCGCGGCTGAGAGCTAAAATCGGCAAGATACAATAGTCATGATTCCTGTCATCAATTTGTTGCAAGAATTAAAATTAACCTGTGGATAAAATCATTATCAATAACCAGGAAGTGATTTTCTTCTGAGTGTTCAGCTGGTCGCGGTTTGTTTGAGAAGATAAGACAAATGCCTTGTGTGGATCTGCTGGCTGCGACTTGTTGCTTCCAATGACGAATGTCATGTTGAGTTTCGGCATCGAGAGATCATCCAATTCTGGCACATTGATCTTCTAGAGTAAAGTTCGATACGAGAATCAGAGTAACATTCTTGTGTCTTACCAATTGCAAGGCACTTCCGAAATCACTGAAACCTGTGCGATGATTATGCTTCTACAGGTTTCTTCTTGTTGGCAGAATCCTTGTCGTAATTTGAGTAAATTCCTGATGCTAGCTTAGAGTGATTGAAGCAGAGACGCGCAATTATGAAGTTCTTCATTAAGATATGTTCAACGATTTTCATTATGTGTCATGCGAGAGACCAATAGCATGTTGTCAGGGTCAGGGGATGTAGTGGTGTTCTATTTCCCCTCCTGATAATTCAATCTTTCCAGATGTAAAACTTGTTCCAACTTTTGCCTCGGTGTTAGATTCGTGGTTTAAGCTTCTCATGATGTGATAAGCCCTGAAGTGATCAAATGTATTCGTAATTTGTTGAATCCGATGAATGATTCTTTCAATTTCCAAATTGTTGTAGATAGTGTGTGTATTGAAAGCCTTGATAATTACAAGAGAATCTGCAAACGCTTGTAGTTTCCTAATCCCATGATTTTTGGCAATTTGGCAGCCTTTTAGGAGTGCTAATGCTTCTGCTAGGTTGTTGGAGAAAGTTCTAATTCCCCATCTATATTTGGTTCTCGGCATTCCTCTAGTGAATACCGGGATTCCCCCTGCTCTTGTTGCTCCAGGATTTTTTTGGAGGCACCATCAAAGTGTGTTATGCTTGTTTCTCCAGTCTTCAAAATCGGATTTGGAAAGTCTGATATGCCAAGGGGGGGGATTCTAGCTACGAGAGCTTATTCCTTTTGAGGTATTGGGGATAAGGACGCCATTCCAGTTTAGTTCACCATTAGTGAGGTTAGAGTCTTAACAATGATTGGAGGAGATCAAGCACTCTAGAAGCAGTCCTTTGGCTTGTCCTGCGACCTGTAGGAGGGTGAGGTGGGAATCCTGAAAGATTGCTTTGTTTATGGCGATCCAAATTTTCCAGCAAGTGAACTTGGGAATGGAAACCCAGATTTGAAGCTAGAGTTTCTTTTTCGAGAGGGGTGAGGGGCAAGTGGATTTCCAGTCATTAAGGAGGCAAGTGGTGGTATTGAACGTAGGCATGGTGATATTGAGGTATGGAGCATTAGGTTCCAGACGATTTTTGCAAACTGATAATCAAGGAAAAGATGATTAAGAGACTCGTAATTATTGTGGAAGAGGGGGCACCAATGTGGTCTAATAAAACCTCTCCTGATGAGGTTGTCCCTAGTGAGGATTTTCCGATGGGTGAGGGTCCAAATGAAAAAAATGATTTTTGGAAGTCCAAATGGATTCCATACCAAATCCCAGTGACTTTTCCTTTTGATCTCATGACTTTGGAGTGTGTTGTAACCCAGGGCTACGATATAATGTCCTTTTGGACCCTAGCCACGCTTATCTTTGTCGTGGGAATGAGTTGGAGCACATATGTTTAAGCTCTCTATGAGGAGATTTCTAGAAGATTCAAGAGTTGCTGGAATTGGGATATTTTTCCAGCTATGCCAAGTGCCAATGGGGTTCCAATCACTGAGGTCGTTCAGAGTATTTATTCCATGTTGAGTAAGCCAAAGAGCGATATCATGGAGCTCTTGATTGTCCATGAGTGGCTTGTTTCCCATGATTATGTCAGAAAAAATGTTGATGTCTTTCCCATTTCCGGGAACCCAATGGAGCTCATGAAAGAAGAATTGCCAAGCGATCTTGCATAGGTTCCAGATTGAGGAGCCTTTGGATGCTTGTTTGCTGTCGAGGCATCTGAGGGGGTCGCCTGTTAGATATTTCTTCTTTAGCAAATGAATGACTTGAAGTTGATTGTTGTGCAGAATCTGCCAGAGGGTTTTGCCTCCCATTGCCATGTTTATCTAGGAGGGATCTCGAATTTGGAGACCGCCTAAACACTTTGGTTGCTTAATGATATTCCAGTTAATCAAGTGTATTTTATTCTCGTTATTTTTGCCTCATGTCCAAAGAAAATCTCTTAAGAGCTTGCTGATGCGATCAATTACTCCTTTGGGGGCTAGCAAAAGAGAGGATTGATAGATTGGGAGGGCTGAGAGGACTGCCTTTAGTAGGATTAGTTTTCCAGCTTTATTGAGCCAATATCCTCCCCAATTATTTATTTTGGATTTGATTTTGTTAATGATATCATCCCAATTTCCAGATTTTGAGAGTCTTTGAGAAATAAGGAGGCCAAGGTACTTGAAATTGTCCCATTGCTTGTGGAATTTTATTCCTAGTATCTGGACGATGTTGACAGCAAAGGAATTGGTTAGATTCCAACCGTAAACAATGCTCTTGTGGAGGTTGATCTTTCCTCCAGTGGCTTTGCAGTACCAGCTCGAGTTTTGCTTGAATTTCGGGGCTATTATGGAAGAGCCTCCTCCTAGTAAAAGGGAGTCATCAGCGAAGAGGGTGTGGTTAAGGGGCATGGAGTTCAATGCTAATTTGAGGCCAGGTAAGGATCCAGTTTTGAGATCAAAGTTCATCTTTCGACTGAGGGAGTCAGCCATAATGATGTATAAGAAAGAAGAGAGAGGGAAGCCTTGTCGGATTCAACGTGTGGCTTGGAAGAAGTTGGTCGGGCGACCATTTACTAATGGGGCAATCCAAGGACCTTTTATGCAGGCATAGATCCAGTTAATGAAAAGCTTCCCAAAACCAAAATGTTCCATAACTTTGAGGAGAAAAGAATGCTTGACACGACCGAAAGCGTTGGCCATATCGAGTTTGATCAACATACCTTTTTCTTTGCGGCTTTTGCTGGAATGTATGGCTTCTTGTACTAAGATGACAGTGCTGAGGATTTGCCTTCCTTTTAAGAAGCCTCCTTGGTTGTTTGAGATGATTTTAGCAAGGAATGGCTTCATTCTATTGGCCAGCATCTTGGAGATAATCTTGTAGGATGAGTTGCATAAGGAGATGGGTCGAAATCTGTTGAAGGAGCTGGGCTTAGTCTCTTTTGGGATTAGAGCAAGGAATGTCGAATTGGTGCAGCCTCCGATCTTAGCTTTTGTGCGGAAATCATTGATCATTCTCATATAGTCAATTTTGATATAATGCCAGCATGCTTTGTCAAAGTGGATAGAGTATCCGTCAGGTCCTGGGGCCTTGTCAGTGTTGAAGGACCAAATAGCGTTGGTGACCTCCTTTTCAAAGAAGGGCTTGAGCATGTCGTAATTGTCTTCTGGTGTGATGCTCTTCGAGATGTGTTCGAGGAGGACATGCTCACCGTCTTCTCCGTCGTTGTCTTCCTTCGTAAAGAGGCTAAATAAATGGTTATGCGCTACGACCTTGATGTTACTATTCCCTTTGACGGTTAAACCATTGTCAAGCTTGATTTATGATATGTAATTGATGGAGTGCCTCACTTTAGTCTGCTTGTGGAAATAAGAAGTGTTCCTATCGTTGGATTTGAGCCAAGTACTGCGAGATTTTAATCTCCAGTATTCCTCTTCTTTACGAAAAGCCTGGTAAACTTTGACTTGGTGCTTGACTTCTTCCTGTAACACGATGTTGTCAGTTCGGTGATCATACAACGTGTTTTGATAGACTTCCAATTCATCTACGGCTTTCTTTCCGTGGTCTGAGGGTGGGGCGAAATTGGTTTTGGCCCACTTCTTTAATGCTTTCTTGGTGGTGATGAGTTTCTGCTCCCATACGAATCTGGGGGAGCCAGTTATGGGAGTTCTCCAACTTTTATTTAAAATGTCCCAGAAACTAGTGTGATTAAGCCATTGAGGGCTGAATCTGGATGGGATAGGACCAAGATCTTCATCGTCCTAGATTTGGAGAAGGATATGTTTGTGATTTGATGCCAAGTTTGCCATGATTTTTGAGATGATAGTTTGCCCTTCTGTCATCATGCTGCTTTGGATAAGAAATTTATCAAGACGGGCCATGATATTTCCTTTGCCCAGCCGCTTGTTGGACCATGTGTATTTTCCTTTTTGAGGCTTGATGTCGAGCAAATCCCATCTTTGGACGAGGGCTTCAAATTGGGATTTGAATATTTCTTTTCCGGGGAGGCCTCCCTTTTTTTTAACAGTGGTGAGGGTTATATTCATGTCCCTAGGATGATATTTTGTGGAGTGTATGCTTCCAAGAAGTCTTCCAATAGTTTCCAACAGTCTTTTTTTCCGAGTATAGATTAGGGACATACAGATTGAAAAACGCAATGTGAATGTTGCTTTGAATGTAAGTGAGTTCCGTAAAGATCCAGTGTTGAGTAGCGAAGGAGTTGCGTAGCTGGAATTTGTCTGAAGACCAGAGGGTTGCTAAACCGCCGAATGCTCCTTTAGCATTGACAACCATACATGTATTCTTCTTCCATTTTTCTTTGCCTGTGGTTAATATGGTATTTTCATCGAGCTTGGTCTCTTGAAGCAGGAGGATGTCTGACATCTCTATTTTTTGGAGATCTTTAACAGCTTCTAGTTTACTGGGGCTGCCCAGGCCTCTGCAGATCCAAGAGACCAACTTCATTATCTATTGCTGGTAGATGAGGGGCCTCCTCCTGTTGAGTCTCCCATTTTCTTTCCTGCTAGTCTAGCTCTAGTGTTCCTACTGAATTCCATATATATTGTTGCTTTGGATCCTTGTGTCTTCTCACGCTCAACTTCTTCTTCCCTTAGGTCTTTGCTTGATTTCCGTCCAAGTTTTCTGGATGATCTGTCTATTAGATCTTCTGGCGATGTGGGTGAGACCAATGGCTTGGTATTTGTAATTTCAGCATAGCAGGGAGATGGCGTACCTTTGTTCAAGTTATAACTTTTGGTGCTTGATGTGCTATGGGATTGGAGTTCTTCCAGATCTTCTTGGATTTGAGGAGTTTCCCGAGCTTCTTGTTGTTCAGGGATTTCTCCTTCTTCTGGGTCTTCGGGGGCTTCATGAATTTCAGGATCTTCTAATGCCTTGAATCTGTTTTTGTTGTTAGGATCCTTTTGATGTTTATAGTCAACTTTCCTTGAGGTTTGACCTTTTGGTAAGGTTTTAGATCCCAATGTGGGAATGGGATTTTTTTGTATTGTTGTCCATTACTCTTTTTTCCCTCTTGTTTCCGAATATGTAGGCTTCTTTGATCTGGATTTTATGAGCAGAACGAAATGGATACAGATTATTACCAGATGCTTAACACAAAATAACAGAGTATAGTAAAACTGGTTTTCTATTCAATAAGGAAATAAGCTAAAATTGTAAAATGCAGCGGAAAACAAGCTTGCTGGAATGGTGGCGGCTTATCTCTGAGAAGAGATGTGACGGCTGCGCTCATTCGGAACAAGATCGTTACAATGAGGCGCTCAAGGCATTTTACAATAAACAGGAATGTCAAAAACCCTAGACATCCATAAACATAACCCTAGGAGACGAAGCGCCAAAAGTCATGTGGGCCCCGTTTGGGTAAGTTCATACATCAACTTCCCGGGGTCGTAACTTTTGCATACAATCTTCGTTTGGGGCGCACGATAGCTCATTGGAAAGATCTATTTGAGGACTACAGCTAAGAAGACAAATTTGATGACCAATTTCATTGGTTAAAGATACCCCAAAAAACGTCATTTAGGGCCTCAAAACGGATCTGGAAGTTCAGGACCCGAAAAACTGCTAAAAATAGTAAATTACCAAAATTGCCAGAAGACTGTTTTGAGCTAGTTGGAAGAGGTGAGACGCCACCGATATCCACCTGGATCATTCTTCTTGCAGGATCGAGCAAAGTGCCCATATTCGTGACAATACCTGCATTTAAAGGGGATTTGTTCGTAATCCAATTCCTGGATGTGGGTCCAATCTGCTGCAGTAAGTTTTATGGATTCTGGGAGTCCATGCTCCAAATCTACTTCAACGCATATTCTCGCGCACACATATTGGTCTTTTCGACCTACTTTGTCAATATATTTCCCAAGGGTGTTTCCAATAGCTTCTAACGATTCCAGATTCCAACAATGAAGAGGTAGATGTGGAAGTCTTACCCACACTGGGACCGCGGATGGGATGTCTTGGGATGGATCAAAATTGGGGTTCCATTTGTTCATGTAAAGCCCTTGCAGCCCCATGAAGTATGGGTCGTTCCTGAAGATTAATTTAAGATCTTGTTTGCTTTCAAAGACGAAAGCAAAAAAGCCCTTTCTTAGGAAGGAGGAGGGCTTACTTCATCTGATATCAAAGGTATCCAAATTTTTTGAACCCATAACTCGGTGGTCTTCGGGGATGGCCACAGGCCCGTGAACTGGCCAATTAAGCCTTGTTTTGACAGGTCGAGAGCTGTTTTGCAGGGTTGCTCGATTGGTAATGCTACTGTGGGGATCTCAGTGATATTTTTCACGAACTTCTGCTGTGTGGCTGATAAAGTATTTTTTCCTTGAGCTGCGATTAGTTTCAAGAAGGCATAAAGTTCAACAAGGGGAGGGGGGTAGAGTCTCCTCTCGAGGCCATTGGGTGGGCTTGAGGGCCAAGTCCTGGCCGAAGGAGGGGGATCCGATCAGACTCCTAGTCCAGAGCAATCGAGAGCATGAAGGTGCCTCCACAAGTGTGCAGAATGCACAGATTATATCTAGGCTGATCGCATATGCTATGCTACTCCTTGAATCCCCGATCTCAGGACAGATCGCAGATGCTCGGCTTACTCAAGACCCGATCTCAGGCTACGGGCACCTCCTCAGATAGCGGGCACAAGCTCGATCAAGGCTCTCGGCTCTTGACTCTTCAAAATGAGGGAGCACTCTCTAAGGATGCATAACCACTTTCAGTTATGCCAAAACATTGCTTATATATTTTATATTTCTATATTATGTATTGTGTTTAGAAAAAAACATTGTTTATTTATCTTTGGAGATTTGCATAGCTTTAAAAACTCTCATGGTCCATTATAAATTATTACAAATACTTCATAATAAGAATAATATGTGTAGAATTAGTGCATAGTTAGGCAATTATTTTGTTCCTTAGTCACTAATGCATGTTTATGGTGTCAAAGCTAATCATTTTCCCAACATACTCATATAATCTCATTGCATCAATATTGTGCTAATAACACACTCATCTACATTTATATCCACTTTGAATGACTACTTCAAATTAGGTAATGTTAAGGGTGGTGTTGGATTGTTCTTATGCTTTAGTTCTTAAAAGGCCTTCAGCTAATTCTTTCCTTATTGGAAACTCTTGCCATTGAGCATCATTATATAATGGTGTTGCTGATTTTCAAAGGTATTGGGTTTCTCCCACAAAGCTCTATATTTTAGTTGCATTGGTAGGAGTTGGCCACTAAAAGGATGGCCTCAATCTTTGTAAGGTCAATATTGAATTCAGATCCTTAATCACATAACCCAAGTACACCAATGATTGCTTGAAAGACTAATAGTTGTTCTCAATGTTAACTGGTAAGTTAGGTTTCAATGGCGTCTCCAATGCTTACTTCAAAAGGGAGAGATGATCCTCCCAGGGAGATCTAAAAATTAATGGGAATCCAAGTACAATATCACAAATGAATTTAACAATGGACACAATACACCATTCACTAACCACACAAAAGTAAGTGGTGCATTACATAAACCGAAAAACATTACTAAGCAATATATAGACCTTGTCTAATTTTGAAGGTGGCTTTCCAGGCATTTCAAAGTAAGATTAAAACCCACCAACATACATACACACAATCCTAATTTGGTCCAATAAAAAGGAAATACCAATTAATTATTCAATATTCATTACCTAAATCACGAATATTCTATCACCGTGACAACAAAACTACGTTTCCCTTAATTGCCTTAAAATTTTGCACTACATTTATGTAAATTGTGCAAAATACAAATTCATTTATCTAAACCTCCGATAAATATAATTTTGGGTTGAAGTGCAAATCCCAAATGGGTCAGAATATCTAAAATCGAGGACAAGTATTGTAATTTGTCTAACAAGAAGATAAGCAACAACAACAACAACAAAAGAAGAAGAAATAACAATAATATTTGTGTGCTAGTAATTCCTTCACCTTAGCTAGGTGCTCTATCACCCTAATGTTGTTCGATTTCATTAAGAGCAAAAACACTTGAATGACAACCATTTTGGTTAATTTTTTCTTTTCTTTTGTAAGTTAGTACCTATGGAGTTTCGAACTGGTGACCTAACACAGGGAGTGCCTTAACATTACACCCATTCATCGTCTATTCTACTCCTTGTGGGCGACCATTTTGGTTAAATTAAAAAAAACCCGATCTAGTTATTTTAAATGCCTATTTTTCTCATGACTTATATAAAAATATATTTCAAATATTTTCAACATAGTTTGATTTTGAGCACAAACCCTTAAACTTTCAGGGTCTTTTGTGTTTACAAAGTCATTATTTGAACATTTAAATTCTTTCATGTTTTACTCACAAAACTCTTTCAACTCTATAAATTGGAATGCATCGACTCCATGATGCAACAATACTTGTTTTCCTTTGTGGCTCACACACATATTTTAAATTATTGAACAATTGGTCAAATTTTCGACGTGTAAACCCTTGAATTCCCAATGTTTTGAGTTTTTAAAATCTCTCTTTTATAGTATTTGCAAAATAAGGATATGTAGTCAACAATTTGTAGCATTTAACATTTACAAGATCGGTGGAGAAGGATGATGTTAGTGTTGGGTTGGTGTCACAAAGACAAGTTGACATGAGCCAGTGAACAAACAACCACATGACATACACTGATTCATTGAGTTGATAGGTGCAGAAAAGCATGAACATTAAGCAATATTGGATAGTAGGTTTCACAAGTACGATCAAGTATAATGTTTTTCAAAGGAAAACCTCATGGAGAAACCCAAGGGACGCTTCCCCATATTTGTGGATAGTATCACTAGCAAACCCATTGATATAGACCAACATGCATAGCCTAGGGAGTTTGAACTGGGCACTTGTTGGTAGGCAACCAGCCAAATGCCCAACAACATTAGCAACAATGGATTGAGCCAACTCCTTCGACCATATTAATGTTTGGAGCATTTCATCCCACTCTCTAGCACTTAGGCAAGAGTGGGATTGCTAGTACTTTGCCAGTCCCAAATGACCCATGAGAGCCAAACATGTCACAAGTGAGATTTGAACCTGGGTGGGAAAGACAACAACTTTTCCTCTTAGATACCTAAGCTATATACCTAATCGACAAAGATAACCAAGCATTAAGGGATGCCCTACCCCTAATTGCATGCTTTCAACCTAATTATGAAACACAAGTGGTTAATAATTAGTTTTATAATAACAACACTCCTTATTTTTTCATAAAGTGGAGGACTTATTCCCAAAACCCTTTAACGCACTACTAAAATCTATTTATATCTTTCGGGGAATGCGGCTTTGGAATGGGACCTTTTTATATTTGGATTAATATACGTAGGCATATTTCTGTCAAATGAGCTGGATGTTATCTTATGGGATTATGGTAATGGGGATGGTAATGTCACTACCGCGCAGGCTTATCTAGCAATTGCTTCAGATTCAGGTTTCCCCCTTCCAGCATGGTGGTGCACTAAGCTTTGGCAGTGGGATATTTCAAGAATTTTTTTTTTTCCTATGGCTGGCCCTTAATAACAAAATCTATACAGGTGACAGATATAGATTGCATGGTGGATGTGGGCCATTAGTTTGCTACTTATGCTTTAAGGCAAACGAAACCCGTGATCATTTATTTTCCAAATGCACAGTCACTTTACAATTATGGGATGAGATTTCATATTATCATGGGAAAATTGGTACCTGGTCTGGTGATACTTTGGCACATTGTTTGAAAGACTGGTATGATCGCCATCGGTTTCAGATTACATACCCTTTAAGATTCATTTGGGGTATTTGGCGTCTTAGGAACTCAATACTTTTTGAGGATAAAACATATACTTTTCATGGATCTATGGCTTTTATTAATCAATATATGAAAGATGTTCAGTGGAAAGCACCAACATTGAAGGGAACAAAACTGGATTATCCTTTGATGAGTAATAGTAATCTAGTTAGCAGTTTTGATGGTGCAACACAATTGGGTCAATGCGGTGCGAGATGTCTCTTGATTTTAGATAAGGAACAACGGGTGGAGATGTACTTTGGTTGTGGGACTGGGAACAATTCGAGATCAGGGTTACTTGCATTGTGGGGTATTTTACATTTTCCCTGGTCCTTTGGGATAAACCAGATTGATTTTTTTGGTGATTCAAATGCAATCATTGAGTGGGCTTTGGGCAATCATAAATTACTGGTGCCTTCATTATCTTTTTGGAAAAAAAGGATTGGGACCCTTCAAAAATCCATTGTAAACATAACTTACAACCATGTGAGCAAGGTTTTTAACAAAAAGGCTGATATTTTATCAAAGAAGAGACTGGAAATGGGTGAAGGACGGGCGGTTATTTGTTATCTTGTGAAGAATCAACTTATGGAGGAGAAAATGATATCCATTTACTGAATGTTGATGCTTCTTTTTGTTTTTTTCTTATTTATTTTTGCATTGTAATCGAACTATATATATACTGTAGAAAGTCTGTTGGATACTAACAGTCTGGAGGTAAAACTGGGACTACAAAGACCATAGAGTTATCTGTGGGAGTAATATGGAAGGATAGATTTTGATATATCCAGTCATATGGATTGGGTTTTAGACATATGATAATCCAGTGAATTGGTTTTTGTTGAAAGGTTATTGATGTCTTAGAATACTCTGAATAAGTTGTAATGTCTTTTGGACAAGAGATATAATGTAGTTTCTTTAATTCATAAATGAATAGCAAGATACTCTTTTTTCTTGTAAAAAAAAAATCTCAAAGTGAGAGTTAACTAAGCTATAGCGATTTAACTAAGCTATAGCGATTGGGACATGTTGCTCCCATGACTCCTACGTAGATAGAACAACACCTAATAAGAATTGAAACAAGGCTAGTTTTGGAAAATTTCGAACGATTCATAGCTCGAACACAATGGAATCACCTTATAATGCTTTATACACATTAAAATTTATGTTAATTTAAAGTTGACTCTGACATGTATTTGCATACGTGGATGTGATGACATCATCATTTATTTTGATAAGAAAACCGTATTTAACACGAGTGTTAAGACAACCGTAAAACTGCATCCATACCCGAGTGTTGCGAAATTGATAAATTTGAACAGGACGAAAGTGTGACAATTCCAAATTCTCCAAAGGAGTTGCAGGCAACAGGCTACATGACGGCCTAGCCTCTGGATTGATTCATTGAATAAGTTAATAACAAGAGAGGGATCGATCAGCTGCAATGTTCGCGCAAGGAAAATTTGGGCGAGGAGGCGGGCGAGGTCAGCCGGGGCGAATGGTGCCTCCTCCGAGAGGGGCAGGGTCAGGGGCAAGTGCAATTGCCCCGATGAGAAGTTCCCGTGCAGGAGGCATGGGAATGGGAATAGGTATGGGCAGAGGCGTTGGGCCTCCACGAGTGGGCAGCAAGGGCATTCCTACTCTTCCTCCTCCTGTGCAGAATGGGACAGAGGAAACTTCGAGGCTCATGCCAGGAAGTGCACCGCCTCCCTTCGCCATGATCATAAGGCTCGTTCCAGGTCTGGTTGAAGAGGTCAAGCGTGTCGAGGCCGAGGGCGGAAGAGTTCAAATCAAATTCGGGCCCACTGCCAACAATCCCTCAGGAAATGTATGTTCAAAACACCGATTCCCATTACATTGTTTTCGAAAAATTTCATACCTTAATCGTTGCCATGTTTAAACCCATTAATTTCTATTATGTGATGGTGTAAAGGCCTCAATACATTGCCCTGCAAAAACTCATTGCCCAAATGGATTGTTTCTGAACACTTTTGGCTTTTCCTTGGTTTAGTGCTTCAACCCAATGTTTAACCTTTTTGTTTTTTGCGTTGGAAGTGCTTGAGAAAGGCATCGCACCACATAGAGCGGACTTCCCTCAACTTAGGCGCCTCGTATGAGGATAATTATTTATAGGACTCACACCCAGTCTAGTTCCATTGAAATTCATGTCATTCGGGTGGGCAGCCACAGCAAGAATGAAACCCTGATGGATGGCTTAATACTCTGCCAATCTCATCAGCGAACCAACGGCCTGTTCACAATGCGTGCTCTAACGTTTATTAGATGCCCATTTCATGAATTTGCTTGTTTGCATTCAGTGCTCTTCTTGTGACTACCCTTTTGGGGTCATTTGAGACCACCCTAGTGCCTTGTGTTGTTTTCACCCTGAGTGTAATGCGAACAAAGAGTCTTGAGTTATTTTCACCCTGAGTTGCCCATAATGCCAAGAAGTTTTTGCCCATAATCGCCGCCCGGTTTTGCTGAGCAGAGTCTCGAGCTACTGCCACCCATGTTTTCCAAATTCCCGATGTTTTGCTTAGCAGAACCGTGAGTTATGAGAATGGGAAGGTTTTCATCCTAAAAACCTTGACTCACTGCCACTGAAGTCAGTCAAGTACTTGGATGTGCCCAATCTTTGGCTTGCTTAAGTGGCCTGTGGACCAGACTACTTGATTTGACAATATTTCGACTTAAAAGTTTCCTGAATTACTCTTTTAGTTAGCAGGTTGGTTAAACTTCTTTTTTTAGTTTGTAAATGGTAATTGCACTGAGACTAGTGAGGTGCATCTGCAGCCCAGTTAGATGTGTCATGTCTGTCGTACTAATAAATTAAATTGAAAAAACAATGAAATTCATAAAAGTGAAAAATTAAAAAAATTAACCAAAATAATAAAAAACTATAAAAGGATCAAAATAATTATAAAACTCTATAATAAAATAAACCAGCATGAACTCATGTTAACATTTTTCTCTTAAGTGTTGAGAAAATTACATCAATGCTTCTTTTGATCCCTCTCAGGGCTTATTAGATCCAGGGTTAAGATGCATCTATGCTGGTTTGTTAAGGAAGTGGATTTGACCTTTGGCTTAGATGCCATGACCAAGGGGCAACATATTCTCGGTGGAATTGAACCCAGGTCTCTGTGAAGAAAGCTTACTTGATTTACTACTCAAGTAGGCCTGCCAAGCTTTTCCTGGTGCCAAACAAGTTTAATAAATTTACTCTGTTTTTTCAGGTGAATTGCTTTTGATTGGGTTCGGAACTTCGGATGTTGTCAAACAGTGTTCTGTCTTAAACAATTTTCAAAAGGTTACTGATTAATGTCAATTCTTTGTCCACAAACAAGTTCAAAAGTCATATTTATATTCTTTTTCTTGGTGAGCCTTTCGGTTTCCAACTCCAGAAATTGAATGAACAAATGGATCACTGTCTGTTTAACATCCTTGAAGACTCGATAGGTTAATGGACGTTTCAGATTACAACTTTAACCTGGTATATTTAAAATTTTAAGCTATTTATCAATGTTTTACCATGATCTAGTATTTTAGTGGATACAACTTAAACCTTGTATACTTAAGCTATTTACTAGTGTTTTACTATGATCTAGTATTTTAGCAATAGTTCAGCAGGTAAACTTTACCCATGGTAAACAAGCTTGACAAATTTTACTCTTATTTCAAAGCTCTTCTTCGCTACTTTAAAAATTAAGTCTGCAAATTTGACAAACTTGATTCACGGAAGACAAGTCAAAGCAATCCTCCAAGGTTTTCCTTTTCCTTGATTTTACTTTGTAAGCTTGCTCAAAACTGTTGGCAAATTGACCATATATATATATGTATGTATGTTGCTGAATGAGGGTTACGTCGAAGTATCCACACCATGACCTTGCTCTTGAAGTGTCCTGGGGGAGAGCACCTCCAAAGCATTTCTTCGATAGTGCTCTCCTAGATTGAACCCGACTGAGAACGTTTTTTTGGGAGTGCGCTTGGGGGCAAAAAAAGCACCCCTTGCCTTTGTTGGAGGCACTCCTTGCCTCTGTCAGAGGTGCTACATGCCTCTGTTAGAAGTGTCCCTGAAGTGTTTTTTTGCAGTGGTCCTTGCCTTTGTCAAGAGCACTCCTCGAAGTGCGATTCTGCAACACTTCTGCATTGAATCCAATTCGAACCCGAGTTGAACCTTTACACTCCCGACAATTAAAAAACACTCCTGAAGTGCTTCCTATTTCTGTCGAAGTGCTTCTTGACGTATGATTCCTCAATGCTCCCTCATCGAACTTGAATTGAACCCTCAATGCTCCCAATGATCAAAAGACACACTTGAGGCGTTCCCATGCCTCGGTGAAACACTCCTACGGAATTTGACTTCTTGGGTCTTTTTTCATTTTTTATTACATGTGGGGTCAAGGAAAGGCCTCAATAGTCCCCACAACTCATGGCTAGGGTTTATGTATGGATAAAAACTTTATTTTCATGAGTCTTACTCTCATTCTATCACTCATTTAACTCATCTATGCAAGGTTTCGAGTGGCCTTCTTGCTAATTGTTGAAGAGCAGATGCGTGAGAGTTTGGAGGAGAGATTGAATGCTGCCATAGTAACTTTCAACTGTTGTAGTAGAGTTGAAGAGGTAAAGCTCTAAGCCCCTGCTTACTTGGGTTTTTCCCCTTTGTGTTGTATGTTTTTGACTTTGACTGTTCTCTTCTCCTACTCTTTCCCATTCCTTCTCCCCCCCTCATTCAATTGCAGATTTTTCTCAAGAAGCATGATGGGTATGTGGTGTATGCTTCCGTTTTTTCTTATGATGGCAATTCCAATAATGGGGAAGAATATGAGATTCTTCATGGTGAGTTGGTCCCCACTATGGATAGGAGGAACAAGTACAAGGGGATGATGCTGAAAGTGACGGTGATAGTGACAATAATAACAAAAATAGTTTAACATCCTTGTGGAAGCATGTGGCAACTTGGCAAGGCTTGAGGGAAGGAAAGGGGGTGGAACCGCTAAATTCACATGCCCCCACTGTAAGAAAACTCACACAGGTTCAATCACTCATGTGAAGAAGCATCTGTATGGGTATTGTCAAATGATGAAATATGAAACCAAGAACACGGGAATCATAACTTGTGCCAAAGTACCACAGGAAGATAGAGAAAAATACACCAGGGAAGAGTTGGAAGCACAAAATAAAATTAAAATAAAAGGTTCAATCTGATGCTTCATATGGAATATTTGGCAGCCAACCCCCATCTCCCATGCTAGTAGATCCATGCCCATGCACACTTAGGCGAATTCGAGCTCAACAACGATGAAATTCGGTTTTAATTCGAATTTATTGATGAGATTAGGTGAATATTTGCCTTTAGATTTGTCCATATACATTTCAAGATTTTTAATATATCAAAAATATTAAAAAATGATTTTTTTTTTCTATTAATAAACACAGTTAATGAATATAAATGCTGATTTTTTAAAATTCACCTTGAAATTCGTCTTGAGATTTGAATTCACCTTGAAATTCGGCTTAAGATCTGCCTTTAAAATTTGCCCTTGAAATTTGGCCAACTCCAACGAATTTCAATTTTTTTTTAGATTCAGCGAATTTCAAATCTCATCAATAAAATTCACTGAATCTTGTGACTTAGCATACAGGGTGTAGAACAATAACATATTTTCTCACCAGAATGGTAGGGACAATGTGGGTGCAAAAGTGTGCAGATTTCTCTATGCATGTGGCATCCCATTCATTGTTCATCATTCACCCTATTGGCATGATATGGTTATTGCTATCGACAATGCCCCTAACGAATATAGGAGTGCTGGGTATGATAAGCCCAAAACCATGGTTCTTGGCAGTGGGAAAATTTAAATCCACGATGCTTTGGGACAATTTACAAATGATTGGACTGAGTATGGGGCATCCACTTATCTAATGGTTGAACGAATGTTAAAGGCAAACCATTGATAAATGTTCTTGGTGTGTTTGCTAATGGTGCAATCTTCCTCATAGCCCATGAGTACTTAGATCATTACAATACAGGTGCTAATATTATAGAGCCCTTACCTAAAACCATTCAAGAAATTGGGATGTACAATGTCATTAAAGTCACATTAGTTATGATGCTGCTAATTCGTAAGGCAACAAGGGCAATCACTAAGGATGTATATCCTAACATATTTTGGTCTCGATGTTTGGTGCACATATTGGACCTCTTGATGCATAATATTATTGAGTTTAAGCAACTTGATTATAAATGGATTGGTGCCTTGTACAAGAAAGGGAAGAAGATGGTAAAGTTTGTCACTAATCATAGCACTGCCTGCTATCTTATATGTTGTAGGTGGTCCCACACTTGTGATTTTCATCACACATGCTTGTTGACAAGATGATGGAGGTGATGGATGCCTTGAGTATTGGGTGCTAGAGTTATGCTTCATGTCATGATGATGCCGTAATTGGTGATTGATTGATAGAAGCTCAAGATTTATTGGTGCTAGTGGTTATTGGATGGGATATCTTTGTGATGTTTTGGTATTGATGTGCTCTCATATGGATGATGTTGGCATGCTTGGAATATCTTTCTTAGCATTTATTTAATGCTTGTTGCTTTCATGGAAATGAAACCCATCAACTTAGGGCCTCCCTATGTTTTAAAGAATGTTAGTAAGTGCTCTTTGATGAAGTATTGGCAATAAGATGATTAGGCTTCTCTAGGAGATGATGTTGTATTTCACTCATTTATTAGTTTATTACTTGTTTATGACACATTGATCATCTTCTTAAGGAGTGCCCTAGAATTTGTCGTTTGATATAGCATCTTGATGACATGGATGGTCCTTATTGAATGGAATGTGTGACTTGTTTTCATGGTATGATGGTCTTTGGAGACTTGTCCATGGGAGTGCCATATTTTTTTTTGGCTATTTGGACTTGTACATGACAAACCATCATATTTGATGGAGTGCTCTATCACATTTGGAGTGGTTTATGATTGAATATGACCTAGGCTTGATTTTCCTTGGAGTGCTCTAGCTCATATGACATGGTTTACACTTGAGGATGTGTTATTGTTGATTGTCCATGGAGGGATCTCCCTTCTAGCACTTTTGATGGCATGGACTCTCATTTTGGTGTAGTGCTCTAGCTCTTTGGGTGTATATTCATACTTATGGATGGCTCGTGATTGGTTTCCCTTAGAGTGCTCTTGCTCCTAAGCATTTGGTTGACATTTAGGCATGATTATCTATCACTAATTATGTGACACTCCACTTGATTCTCCCGTGGCACATGTTTGGTGGCATATAACACACATTTTATTGGAGCACCCTTGCTTTTCTTAGCGCATGGATGACATCTTGGTACTATTGGCTATGATAATTTGTGGAATGCTCCTCTTGTTTCTCTCTCTCTTGGCACTTGTGGAGGCATGCTTTTGTCATTGATTGGTGGTCTCCTTAGTCCATGGATATGGCTTTTTACATGGATTGATGAGATGGCACATTGGATATTGGGTTTTGGTTGATATGTGGACATCATTTAGTGGAGGACATTCATTGCACATAGGTCTTGACCCTTGATGTGGTCAAAAGAAGGCAAGTGTCCACCTATAGGAGGGTTACTTGCACACTTTTCATACTTTTATTGGTGGAGCGTTCACCTTGGAGATCATCTATTACACATTTATGATGGGGGCATCCACTATTGGAGGGTTTCTTGCACCCATTTCTATGCTTCATTGATGGAGTGTTCACTTGGGGAGCTACACATGTGGTTGTTGGAGCATCTTTGGCTTGGTTTGCACTCCTTTTTGTGATTGATTAAGTTTGTGCTCCACGTTTGGGGGGCCTTATCTATTGGAGCATTATCCTTGGAGATGTTTCACATGTCATTCCATGCTTTATTTGGAGATCGCGTCCCACTTTGGAGGAGTAGTTGCATGATTTGGGGAGGTAGTTTGGCTTTGGAGGAGATCTAGGGGTCAAACCCTAGATCTAGGATGCAATCATGCAATCATTCCTTGGAGACCTATTCTCTTGGAGCACTAAACTTGGTGAGCCTTTGGAGGCCATGCATTAGGGTTTTTGCTTAGTATATTCGCTCATTTGATGGAGCATTCCATTCATTCATCTTGGAGACTTGTACATGTGCTTTGACCACCTTATTTTATGCATGTTTTATGCATGTTGTTGGAGTAGTTGGAGTATTTTGGTTTCTTTACTCCTCCCTAGGTTAGACCTAGGAGTTGATTATTATTTTATTGTAGGAGGAAGATGATCTCAAACCTATATAAGGGTTTTCTCCTTCATTTATCATGGTTGGATTTGGGGAGAAATCCCATTGAGCTTAGTTGAATATCTGTTGGTTTCTTTTGGATGCTTAATCAAAGTGATCTCTCTTGAATGGTCTTGTGTAGCTCATGTTTCACTTATGGATGGCATCTTCAAATGATAATGGCTTTGGGTTGACGAAGTAAGCTTTTTTCTTCTATGCGATGATTGTTGATTAGAAGTGTTAAGTGTAGTATGTCTCTCATTCTATGGTTATATGTTGGCTTACCCTTGCATAACAATTATCCCTCCAAAATCATTTGAAAGTATCTTCAATAGTATTTTCCCTTTGCTAGATTTCTAGCATCAGTAAAGCAATTAGAGAGTGACTAGGGTTTCTAAGCATTCAACCCTAACCCTTTCAAAATTTTCTTTTAAGCCTTTGTGGACCTTGGTTGGCCCCATTTTCCCAATGGATAAGATGCCAGTCTCCAGTCCTTTCATCCTTATTTCTTAATTCACTATCATAAATCGTTTTGCTAGAGCTATCTCTTCATTTTACCTTGGACCTTATTGTGAGCTCTAGTAATCCTATCCCAGAGAAACCTCCCCTGAGTTGGAGAAGAGCCAACCTAAAGAGAAGAAGAGTGTTTTGTGTGGTGACATTGGCTTCCCTCTTAGTTTCACTAAGCCCATACCTAGAGAGCTTTACAACTTTATCCTGAAGGGTGGGAATTTGGGTGATTACACTCACCACTTCATTTTTTGCATTCACTCTCAATTGGAGCTACTTAAGCTTGTGAAGACCACATTTGTTAGCTATTACGCCACCTTTTAGGTGTCTTTTGAAGGTAAGAGAAGTGTTGGTTAGTATGGTGGTGAGTGATTCATGTTAGGGTTTGATTTTGAGGTATGCAATCATATCTAATAGAGAGGAATTTCAGGAGGTCGATGAAACCATCCTCAATGGTTAATATTGGGCACAAGTTAAGTGTGTTTTGTAGTTCACCAAGCCCATTTTTAATATGATTCAATTAGCAGATTCAGATCAATGAGTGATTGGGGAGGTGAATGAGCATATGGACAACATGCTAGGCCTGGATCAAAGGCATTTTGGTGCCGGATGATGCGATATTTTATGATCATATTCTTAAAAAAGTTGTCAAACAACGAGAAAGTCTAAAGATTTCACTCCATGCCTTAACATATGTTCTTACACCAAAATATTATTTTGCATTGTGGTTAGCCCAACTAGCTCTAGGGTGTGGGTTAAGAAAAACCACACATTGATCTAGACTCTAGAGGTTTAGAATGGGTATATCACTGAGTGTGATGAAGTTAAAGATTGAGATAGGATCAATCCTATAAAATGGTAGAACATGTGGTGATTCTACCACACATCTTCTTAAATTGGTGGTGAGGGTGCTGTCACAAGTTGTGAACACTCCTTTTGTAGAGAGGTGTTGGAGCATCTATGGCTTCATCCATAGTTTGAAGAGAAACAATGTAATTGTAGGCCAGGCAGAAATCTGGGCTTATGTGAACAACAACTTGAGGTTGTTGTCCCATTATTGTGAGGCGACAAAGAATGATAGAACATATAGGACTTGGGACAACAGTCTAGAGAAGGATATTTTGGAGGATGGATACATAGCTTTAGAGCACTTGGAGGCTGAACTTTTTGCTAGTGGGACTCATGATGTTGATCATGCAACATAGATGCCATCCCCATCCATTACCATTGTTAGTACTATCATGATTCCATACTATCATGATTCCAGATGTAGCAGCTTCAACTTCGCAACCTCCGCTGCTGCATGGGGATCATGTAGCTCATGTTGGTGCTCGTCCCGATGTTCCATGACCACTTCATACTACTGATGTTGTTACGCCACAGGCAAATAAATTAGAAATTACCGATGGCAAAAGGAGAGCTTAGTAGATGGTAGAATTATTTGTCTTTTTCAGTTTAGATTGTAGAACTTGGAATTATATATCTTCATTATGGCCTATTTATTAAACATTGTACGACAATGGACTGCATATGACAACTCTTTGGTCATGATGCCCTGTTTCATTTTATGGTTGATGTTATCTTTACAGTTTGTTGATGACAAATGTTATCTATTGAAACATGAAGGTTGATGTTATGGTTGATCATCTAAGAAACAGGACATGTCCAACTAGGGGTTTGTTTCCATATCCTATGTATTGGACATGGACATGTGTTTGGCATGTGTCCTAAAACAAGACACGTGCCAAACATGTGTCGGACATGTGCTCTAGACGTGACACACATATCTAACTCAAAAAAATCTCTTTTCATTGTATTTTCTCCCTTTTTGCTGTAGGGAAATAGCTTTCACTGTCTTTCATTGTGCCGATGAAGGGTAAAATCGCAATTTCAAAGGATTCCAAGTGTTTTGTAAATGTTCCAGTTTCTAAGAAAATGGATCTTAATGTCTATATTTCATTTTTGTATTTGTAATTTGTAATTTTTTAATATATATATATATATATATATATATTAAGGGACATTTTGACCCTAGAAATAGGACCACAGGGACATGTTCTATATATATATTGTCCCCGTGTCCTATTTCTAGGGTATATATGAAGGGACATTTTGACCCTAGAAATAGGACCACGGGGACACGTTCTATATATATATTGTCCCTGTGTCCTATTTCTAGGGTTGACATGTCCCTTGTCGTATACTCGTATTTCTGTGTCCTCCATGTCCCGTGTCCTCATGTCATGTGACTTAATTGATCATTTGATGGCAATGTTATAACTGCTAGATAGTTGATGATATCCGTGTACTAAATGGTTGACACTGAAATAATAATCATTAATTGGATTACATTTCTAGCTTCTTAAAAATGTAGTATTTTTTACAAGTAGCACACAAGTTTATGTTGTCATGTTTTCTGCAACTAATTTGACATTCTGCATGTGTTTTTGGAATATTTCTGCATCAAAATATATATTATATAAAATACACTCTCCTGTGCTTTGCTCTCAGTTTTTTTGGAAATAGGTGCTTCGTGCTTCTGCTTCTGCACCACGCTTTTTTCTGGCTCCCAACAGCCTTGTGCCGAAATTATGAAACTTTCTGCACACTGAGCATATTCTTCTGAGAAAAAACAAATAATTGTTATAAATGCATAAATACTACAAGATGGGTTCTTGCTAGGATGGTGAGGTGATATGGTGGTAGATCGTATCATAACCATAACCCCATTAAGACTACTAGTTTTCCCCATCCCTTCCCTCCTATTGTAACTATGTTGTATTTAGCCAGCTTTGCAAATGCTGCACTTTAATCAAAGTGGGCCTTTATATTCAGAAGCATACATTTTAAACTATCTTTTTCAGCCAGCTTTAACTGCCATAACCTGATAAAAAAGGACTCCATCTAGAAAGCCGTAGACCCCCAATGTGAAAGGCATAGTTCATTGTTAACAAGGTGTTCCTTTTGGCTGATGATCTCTGGCCAATGTTGGTGCGGATTCATCCTGCTTGATCCCCTGGATGAGTAATCCTCTCACAAGTAAGTTCAATTCTCACAAAACTGCCTCTGCTCCTCTCAGGCCACTTTGACTGATTACATCTACTCTATGTCACCTTGTTCATGTTCTTATTCAGTTTTTGTGACTAAAATTTTGAAAAGTTTGTCAGGGCAAAATAATATGATAGAATTTGCCATTAAGTTCGCTCTGCTTGAATCTTACAAAACATCTGCTTGTCACTTCTGTGTCGGAGATTGCATGAATTTTATGAGACACTGGTGTAGTCTGGACCTTGGTATATAATATTTGCTGGCTGTATCTGGCATATAACAAGGTCCAGATTCAATTCCTGAGTCCCAGCTCTGGAGAAATGAGTTGCGGTCCTGAAATGGAAAGCCTGCAATTAAATTCCCCGAATTTAATTGCCTGCTCTTAAAATTTGCCAAAATTAGAACCTTTTCAATAAAA
This sequence comes from Larix kaempferi, assembly GCA_027924585.1. Classification (NCBI taxonomy): domain Eukaryota; kingdom Viridiplantae; phylum Streptophyta; class Pinopsida; order Pinales; family Pinaceae; genus Larix; species Larix kaempferi. The sequence goes on from BSBM01000289.1 coordinate 25,468,523, forward strand.
ATCAGCGAACTCAGTGACTTAATATATTCCATCATTGCCTTCTGATTCTGAAAATCTTTCCTGAAACTTTATCTAAGCTTCTGCTAGAGCCCCTTGTGTCTTGGCCACCTCTACCAATTCAAATGTGGATTTCACAAAATATCTAAGACTGTCTATAACAAACCCATACATCTATGAAACTCAGAGGTGGTCTTGTTAAGAATGAAAATAGCATAATATTTCTTTTCTTTCGTGAGAATGAAAATGTTCTATCTAGAGCTGGTAGACACAGGGTCCTTAATGTCAATGCAGGGTCCTTAATGTCAACGGCTGCTGCATCTTTCAATGCGGGTTGCTTTCTAGTTCCATGGAAATCTGGAACTCTTAGGAGCACCTCCATAATGTTTCTTCATCACTCTTTACTTCCTTCTCCAATCTCCTAAGCTTTTGATTGTAGCCAGGGTCAACACTCGCACTGCTTCTTCCAATCCCTGTGGCAATCAAATTTCAGAATAACCATTGTATTTTTTGGCAGGGTGAACCTTTTTTCATTGCAAGCCAATATAATAAGCCTACTGATTTTTGATTTTTTTTGAATGCCTTCATTTTGTCTGTGCGAGATAGAGGCTTTGCTAAACTTTTCGTCCTTGGCAAGCAAGTTAAATAAACTTTTGAATTTGGTTTCTTTTTTGTTTTTCCTTTATATCCTTTGAGGTCAACATCTTTTGCTGCATGGCAAGACAATTGCAAAAGCTTCAGTCAACATCTTTTGCTGCATGGCAAGACAATTGCAAAAGCTTCAGTCAACATCTTTTGCTGCATGGCAAGACAATTGCAAAAGCTCCATTTGTGCACATCTATGCCATTTCATCATTTAGAGCTTGCATTGTTTGCTGCAGTACATAAGTCACATATTTAGGATTGCTAATGCATCTTTCTTTTTCTTATTCTCTTTCCCCCCTTATATTCATCATTTTTTGGCAAATGCTAATGAGACTCTGGTTTTGATGATTGCTTTCTCAAAGTTCTCCTTTAATGAACAAACACTTTGTGGCAAATTTTCTTTACTACAAGTGAACAATGTTGGCATATATGGATATTTATTAATTTATGCATTTAATGGAATGAAGCTCATTCCTAACTCAACCAAATTGTGTGTTCTTTATGAAAGAAAGGTTTATGTCTTGTCTAAGATTAGTAGTTCATGGTATCATATGTAACTGGAGTTAATGCGTAAAAACATATGAGAAACTCCATTTGTACAAGGTTCAAACATTCAAAACAATGGAACATAGTGCACAATTGAACATACAGCTAATTGGCAGACCCACAACTGGCACACAGTTTCTGTTTTTAAATTCATATCTGACATTTTACAGGTTTATTCATCCCATTTGAAGGCACCTTCAAAATCCTTTTCAGAATGGTTGATGTCTGTTGCAGTATTCTTTGAAATTGCCTGTATGGAAAATTTAATTGATGAGCGCACAACTTCCATGTTTTGTGTCATAACAGCATTTGTATTTGACTATTCTTGGTAACAATCTTGTAGAAAAACAACCGATTGGTACCCACAGACCTCCAAGTTGGTACCCACAGGCTGTGTTCTGTCATCCACACCTGAAGAACAAATTCCCTAAGATATCTCTCAGTATACTCTCCAATATTGGCAGCACTGAAAACAACAGCAGTATAAGTGCTGGTGCCCACATTGAAGTAAATCAGGCAATAATTTCAAGTTTTTGTTTCACTAATTTGATAAGCTGATTTTCAATCTTTTTCTATATTGTTTCTATTCATTTAGCTTTCCATACCAGCCATAATTTTTTCTATTTTTTTCTATGGGTGTATGGCCTGAAGCATGTGAGATGTACAGAAGGCATTTGGATTGAGAGGAGAAACTTAACTCAATGTTGTTTTCTTGGCAGCTATGCTTTAAATTGTTCAGCATTTTTATGTTAATTGAGAGACAGTATTTCCCAAGGGAGTGATGAGTCATGACAATTATGAGATATCTTATCTACAATCATTGCGATTTTCTTTTTATCATGACAATTATGAGATATCTTATCTACAATCATTGCGATTTTCTTTTTATCATGACAATTATGAGATATCTTATCTACAATCATTGCGATTTTCTTTTTACATGATTGGTTAGTTATAACATAGAGGTTTTTAGGGTCTAAAAGTCACGAGTCATGACAATTATGAGATATCCTATCTACAATCAATGTGATTTTCTTTTTAACATGATTGGTTAGTTACAAGTTACAACATAAAGGTGTTTAGGCCCCAGGGTCTAAAAGTCCACTCAAATATCTCTAGATCTATGCAATTAGACTCAACATCCTGATAAAACATAGTTAGAATCCATTGCATCTTTGGTTGTGGTGTTTGGAATAAGCCTTATTCTGCATGATAGCTCATTCAAAGAACTGTATGTCTGAATTTTTTGTTTATCCATATTCCAGTAATTGTTGTTATTGTTGGCCGATGGTTATCTTGGACATATTCATCATGAAATCAAGGTAAATGGATAGCTCAACAAAATTTCCCCCTCTTTGTGAAAAATCTAAACTGTTGCATATCCCAGTGGCTGAGAATCAGCTTATGTAGAATTTGTACACACTTGAGAATGATATGGACTAATTCTGAGCCTGAACATAGTATCCAATGTAGAAGACTCATTCCTGGCTTTATTTTATTATTTTATTTTTCCTTTTTAGTTGATATTTACAGGGATGTTATTGCATTTTTGATTGGATCAAAGCTGAGACAATTTTAATCTGAAAGATCAGATGGTTGTCAAAAACCCTAGTTAAAAACTTGCAAATAGTTTTATGGTTCAATGTTTGCTAACCAGTCCAGTTCCAATATGCCTAGTATGGCCTCATGACATGCAATTTCCCTTGCTGGGGCATAAGATAAGATACAGATAAGATATTATGCCTAGTATGGCCTCATGGCATGCAATTTCCCTTGCTGGGGCATAAGATGAGATAAGATAAGATAATTTTATTATTGTCCAACGAACGACCACAAAGATCCCGATGGGACTGTTAACAAAGTGGGAGTGCCAAAACTGCTCCTAGAAAACATATGCGATCAAATAAAATCTAGTATATGCTAAATAAGGTTTAAAGTCTAAAACTGAGCAGTATAAAGCAAAGTGGAACCACTGATAAAGCTGCTGAGAACCAAAAACCAAAACCAAGAGAAACCCCAATCTGAGGAGGAGGATGGCTCACCAAAGGGACTCAGATCAAGGGCCAAGGCCTCATGAAACAACCTGCAGTGGATGAGAGAGGGGGGAAGGGGCAGCTTCCTTCTCCCAAGACAAAGGTCCCAGTACCTATATTTGTATCTCTCCTAACATCCGAGGCTGATAGGAGGAAGTGCTGGATGGAAGATTGATTGGAGGCTCTGGTAGTGTCAGAAATACAGTTTTGAGATATATCTCTGTTTGGGCGATGTAAGCCACTGTTGAGGCTTGGAAGAGGTCCTTGGTTTGCTGGTGTTGTGTGAACTGTCCCGGGATTTTAGTCGACACCTACGTTAGGGTCTCTCCTATTTCTTGAGAGTGCCCCCCGCCCTAGTTCTCACGTATTTGATTGTTGAATTAGTGCTACTCTTTGTCTGCCTCTTGGTGTCTCGATTTGTTGGAAGTATTGAAAAGTAAGAGGTAATCGGTTTGGAGGTGTCCAATCTGTGTGGAGCTGGGCGGAGCAAATGGGATTTGAGTCTGATGGCCTTACTCATAAACATGGTAAGAAATCTCTAGTCCTGGAACCGAAAGAAAATGTAGAGGGAGTAATGAGACTCCTTGAAAAGATAGTGGAAACATCCTTTGATCTCGTAATAGACGGGGCCACAAAAAATGAAATGCTGCCACGCCTTGATCTCTTGAAGATGGCAAAGCTGACAGATCTTGTCCTCTTGTGTGATGTGGTGATTGGTTTCGAACTGAAGTCTATGTGAGCCAACCTGAAATTGTCCTAGAGGAATCCTAAGGGAATGCATCCAGTGTTGAAGAGTGTATGTCGGTCGAACAACAAGGTTGTATCTCAACTCTAGGAAATGCTTCGAATAGAAGGCCATTTTGGGGCTTAGCCAACTTGGTGGGTTCACCTAAGTAACATGAATGTACTGCTTGTAGATGTCCTCTTTGATAAACTTGTTCAACTCCTCTTTGGACGACAGGAGACTGCCAGGAGCATTGAGAGAATAGCTGAATGGGGGGAGTCGGTCCATCGAGCTGCCAATAAAATGGAGAAGTTTGGACACCTCCGCAAAGTTGCAAACCAACAGTAAGCTCAACGGGGAGAGATGCTAGTGGCAATGGCCTCCGAAGAATAATAAGCAAGGTAAGGGTAGCACTCTCTGTCGGTGAATGAGTCATTGAAGCAATGAACTCGTTGCAAAAGGGAAGTTGGGTTAAAGACAATTTCAATCTTGAACGAGTGGGCCACGAATTCTGCCTGAATAATGGTCGATGAGATTTTCCTCTTGCATCTGATGATGCAACGGAGCATGAGGACTTGAACCCCCTCTATCGCAGCCTAATTAGACTCCAGTAAGCTAGGACCCCAAATCTCTGAGCCATAAAAAATCGTGGGTTTGGCGACGCTGTCTGTGAGGTCCATTTTAGATGAGATATCCTGGAAATGGTTTTGGAAAGTCCGACGCCCAAGGAGAGCAAGGGAGCTATAGCCCTTGATCCGAGGTTGGAGGGATTTCCTCATGCTATATTTAGGCATTGAGAATTGAACTCCTATGTAGGTATATAAGCAGTGTTGATCTTGAACTCTATTCCCCATAATAAAAAATGAAACTTAGAAAGGACATTCTTCGACTTGTTGAAAATCATGATCTTGGATTTGTCGAGATTGATTGTCAACTGACGAAGATCACAGAAAATAGGTAAGGCATCATGTTGTCTCTGCAACCCCTCCGGAGTGGAGGATAGGAGAACCACATCATCAACAAAAAGGATGGATATCAGGACCCAATGGAGGAGGCACCCATCCCCTGGCTAAATATGCTCTTGGAGGAAAGACTCCAACTCATCAATGTATATGCCAAACAATGTAGGGGAGAGAGGCCACTTTTGTTTCACACCTATGGTTCTCCGAATGAAATTTGATACACCATGAGCTGTGCAGAGTCTACCCACAATTGACTCATAGAGACGTATAATTGTTATGATAAGGATCTTTGAAATACCAATGTCTTTGAGTCTCTGAAATAGGGCCTCCCTTGGAATAGAGTCAAACACCTTTCAAAAGTCAACGGAGCAACAAAAGACTTTCGAAGAGTGGTGTCGCGCCTCCTTGATAATGTCCCAAAGCGTAAATATATGGTCAATGGTGTGGTACCTCGGCTTGAAGCCTGCCTGATCTCTAGCTTGAAGGTGTCTCCCACTGAGCTCTCTTGATAATTGTAGATGAAGGGGAGTAGCGTAGAGCTTGGAAAAGTGTGGCCAACGTTGATAGTCCTGCAATTATTTGTGTCAAAGCACTAGCCCCCAATTTGTGGATCGGGTGAATAATATGGTGGGATGAGGATGGAGGGAACCCAAAGCAAATCACATGGTTAAACAAATCAACGATGTAATTCAGGAGAGAAAGTATACCATGTTTGAAAAACATGGCTTGAAACCCTTCCTCATTTGCTGCACGATTAGTATTCATCTCCCAAATGGCCTGTTGGATATCATTGTAGTAAAACAAGTAGCATGGCACTTTGGGGGGGGGGGGGGAGGTGGTAACTAAAATACAGGCCTGTCTTGGAACATCATAAACTGTAGTTGTATGGGTGAGCATGAAATTGAGGTCAAGGTCAATAGGGAGGCTGGAGTGGTAGTGAAAACAACATGCTAAAAGGAGGCTTTGGGGGAGTGGCCGAGGGATGTGCACATTTATGGTCTCCTCTAGTAGATGAAGAGGCGTTTCTTGCGGTGAAGCAAAGAATGGTAGAAATTCCGAAGAAGGGGGCGGGGAGTGGGAGTATGGAGAAGGGTGTGACAAATCTTTTTGTGGTGTGCCTTGCACGTATCATCGTATCATTGATTCGTAGGGAAGGAACTTTAACTCTGGAGGTGGGAGGATTGACTAGTGACACGGGGGAAGGAACTGATGACTGCATCCCAAATAGTCAATGATACGTGGTTATACTTGGAGGAGATCGAATCTAGAGATGAGAAGTTGGAAAGGGGAGGGAGTGATTGGTGGAGACAGGACGTGAATGCGTTCAAATCCCCATCATTGAAAACTGGTGAATGAAATGGAGGTCTTGGTTGGCCATGACATAATGAACCACACTAGCCCCTTCGCTATGAGGAAAAAAATTGAACCTGCTAGAATCCTGACATTGAGAGAGGTCATTTACGATCAGTAACTCATGAGACTCGCCAAGGTGTAGGAGATGTTTGTTGTAAATTGTGAGGGGTCCTAAATTCTTAATGCATCATCTAAAGTCCCATGGAGTTCAACTAAATCATGATCAATCTCATGGAGGCAAAGAGTGCCCGCAGATCTATAATGAAGGGGAATCCGATGGGCTCCTTTGTGGGCGTTGAAATCCCCCAAGAGAATGACATCCCTCAAAGCTGAGTACTGGACAATGTCGACATAGAGATCCTGGTAGGGGTCCCCGTTTGGTCCACTGTGAAGAGCATACCCTGAAGATATAGGAGGGAAGTAGCAGATTTCCATGTAAATATGCTAGAGCAGGGCGGCCAATCTATGCAACTTGATCCACTTAAATCTAGCAAAGCCATTCGTCGCAACCAAGGAAACTAAAGAATGCAGGGATACTAAAAGCACCAAATCACAAGGGTTTGGATTTATTATGGTAAGTATCAATGTTTTAAAACATAGACTTGGACTTCGAATCGACTGAAATTCAACTCGGACTTGGACTCGACTGAGGTTCAACTCGGACTTAGACTCTTACTTGGCTTTGACTTGGATTGGTTTGAATCTTATGACGCGATTTACTAAAAAATACATGACATATTAAAATGTTAATGAAAAAATACATTTTAAAGATTCCAAATCATGATTCCAAACCATTAGAGACAAAATATGCAAAGTCTGGTCATGTATATACCATGCAAGTAAGGGTGAATAGATCAAAATGGCACTGAGTGTGATACATATCTGAAACAAAATACATAATTAATAAGGCTCTAAATGGCCTCTAGAATCCGAAACAGAACATGCTACAAAGAACTTGCTTACTACATATCACTGATCAACAAGATCAACCATCAAACCCATCACCACTATTGGATATGGGATCCTCGGCATGAGCTATAGGACCATCCTTTGGCTCGGATTCATCATACTCCTCAAGGACATCTGCAACTGCTATAGTAGTATTAATAGAAGCACAACTAATGCCTTCCATGCTTGGTGCTACTCATACTAGTGGATCCGAATCCAAACAATTCTATCCCAAGTCATAAATATCAGGATCAAACTCTGCCAGGTTAATCTCCTCTACCCATTGTGAGTCTTGAGGTTGGATCAATATCATCCAACACAACGGGATCTATATCAAGTCTTTTATTCAATAATTGGAGTAGTCATTTTCATTTCTATAATTCCTAATTTTTAGGAGTCGGAATTGCTATTCTTGGCATGTCTATATTTCGTAGATGGCATGTAGATGAAGAGTAGGATGACATTGGGCATCTTGTGAAAATTCCAGCTCACCAGATCTTATAGAAAACCAGTAATCAATTAACTTTGTGAATTACTGAAAATGCAACACACTGATAAGCAACCATAAACAGAGAAAACCACAACACAAAATGTACCCTGGAAATCCCAGTCCTTCGGGGAAAACCAACAAAATGTTTGTCTTCTTCTTATTGTAGGATTTGATTACAATAGTACTATAACGGTCCTCTGGCTAAACCCTTTGGATTTGGACCAAACACACAGAAAGATATCCGAAATCCTCTCTGGAAACTAGATAGACAAACCCTAGATCCACCCTGGATCCAACTGATCACTACAAGAGGAAACCCGTCTCTTGCAACTATGATGCTGACCACTATAGAAGATCTCCTTAACTCCTATATGACCGTTATCATACTCTAAGGCTTCTTTTATAATGTCACACTCATGCAAATACCATGGACCAATACCATGGGCACTACAATACCATTGGCCAACTAGAATCATTTACATGAGGTGTTATTAATCCACCTTTACAATACATGTCTAGAAATCACCTTAGCCCCTTCTATGTTGCTAGACAACCCCAATATAGAAGTACCTGCCGAGCTACAAAAACTAACACTCCCTCTTAGTGAGGGAGGTACTTTTGGAGACACCACCTCCTCCATGATCAACCTGGTCCTCTGCTGCTACAACTGCTCCCTCTGAACTGGAAGATCCTGTTGCTGCCCATGCTGAACTCTTGACCGGGATCCCTGTGCTCCTCCAGTTAAATTTTGAAAAACTTGGTGAACAACCAAGTAAAGAATGACATAAGTGTTAAATTTTTGATATAATTTTCATCTCTTTCAACTTTAGTAAAATTAAAAACCAAAATTCACTGTGTTAGGGTTTGAAACAGAAAACTAACAACTCTAGATATACACAATAAAAGTACTGCAGAAATAAAATTACAACCAGTAGGATAGCAGCAGTAATAAAGTAGGGTAATTAACAATAATTAAAATTAAACTGAAAGACAATAACAGTAAGAGATCTAACTAATCAACATAAAAGAAATAGGTCTGAGTTGGAACCTTCCTTATACTCGGAATTTAATTTTCAGATCAGACTTTGCCTCTCAGAGGCAAGTCAACAAATGGAACAAAATTGACCCTTACCTGAGGGTATGCACATACCTTAGAGAGACATAAAGTGCTGTAGGGTAGGGTTAGACAAGTACAGTAATAGGTACAGCAACCAAGATCAGCCCCAAAACTTTAGCCAAAACAGTCATCAAGTGCCCAACAATGGATGGTGACCACAAAACCCTCACAAAGGTGGACGACTGCTCTCAAAACCAACACAGTAGTGGATGGCTTGTTCCAAACAACCCTACATAGGCCTGGGCAATTTCAAAGAAAGCCCTAACAGAGGGCAACAACCTCATAGAAGGCCTCAACAAGCAAGGACAACCTCAACATTCCAAGCGGCACCCTCAGAACAGGTAGCAGCAGTCATAAAAACCCTCACAGCAGTCACAACAGGCTGCGACACTCCTTTAACAGCAGACAACAACCTTAAACAAGCAATGGCACCCACACACAAGGCAACGTCACCCTCAAACAGACTTCAGCAGGGTAGCGGCAGCCTCCAAAATGACCCTAACAGATAGCAGAACCCTCAACTAGGCAACGGCATCCACCAAACATCCTTAGGACAGACCCTATAGAAGACGGCAGCCACAAAACAGGCTTGGACAGCCTTAAAACAGACCTTGCACCCTGAGATAAGGCAACGGTACCCTATGCCAGGCTTAGACAAACCAGTGGCACCCACAGTTAGGCTTTAAGGTGGACAACAATCTTCAATAGGCTCAACAAGGTAGTTGGCACACAAATTCAAACCCTAGCAGCAGATGGTATCCACAGAAAATAAGCAACAGCCTTCTAAACCCTTGACGTCATCCACAATCAATGTGCCAAAACCCTTGAACAGTCACAAGCAAATCACATCTCAGATCTCTTCTACACGATGATCTCATAATGAGATCTAGGGATCCTATTTATAACTTTTAAAATGACTTCTAGAAGGATCTTCCTTTTAAGCCTTTATTGGCTTAGGGTTACTCTTAACAAAGTCAAGTCGTCCTACTTTTTAGGAAGGTTCCCTAAAATATAATTTATTATTAGGACGTCTTAAGGTGAGGGTTACACATAAGACAAAACAATGTGTAAGTTACCACACTCAAGGGGGGCACTATCACATAGGACCAACAAGGGAGGGGTCACAAGATCAAACCAAACACAAGGCAATCCATAAATCAAGGAGGCATAAACAACCCTTCTAACCACAAGACCAAAGGTGTAACAACAAGGTGGGAAGACAATCCTTTTACCCACAAGACCAAAAACAACAAGGTGGGAAGACAACCCTTCTAACCACAAGACCAAGGGTGCAATAACATTGTGGGAAGACAACCCATTTATCTCTCTCTCAAATGTACAAGTGTTCCATACAATAACTGAAAGTTCTATCATCACCATATAAGGAAGGTCCAAACTAGATGGCGTGATCCTTTGGTTCTCCTGACTGCTCCTAAGGTCAAATGCCAGTGACTCCAGCAAGGGGTGGCCAGTCTCTTGAGGAGACAACCTAGCTCAACCATCTCGCAGACCTAGCAGAGGAGGGCATCACACATCATCATCTTGGTTAACTGACCAAGATCCACCTGGTTAACTGACCAGGTATACACCTGCAAGACCTGCTTGGTCCTAGACCAAGAATCTGCCTGGTCCCAGATCAGGTTGTCTCTGTCTCAGCCTGTAGGATTTGCTTGGTCCTCATGACCAAGAAACTGTCTGGTCCCTGACTAGAATACCCTAGAGACAGATAGGGGCCCTAGCCACATGCTAGGGACTTTGCCATGGCTCCAACCTGCTTGGTCCCAGACCAAGAACCGCAGTACACTGATGTGGGCCCTAGATACCTGTTAGGGACTTACATTGCCTGGTTAACTGAGTAGGAACCCTAGTTAACTGACTAGGGTGCCATCCTCCCAGAGAATGGCTCTCGCAGCTGCATTATCTTTAACACTTCCTCTTAGCAAGAGAGGCATTCTTAGCAACACTAAGCTTGTCTCGGAAGTACCCAGACTTCGTTGTGGACAGAGGCTTAGTCAACATATCAGTAATCTGTTTATCTGACAGAACATACTGAAGTCTCTACACCATGTCCCTGACATAGTGGTACCTCTTCTCGATGTGTTTCGACCTGTCATAGAATACAAGATATTCTTAGAGCTTCAAACAACTTTGGATGACAACAAGAGGCTTGATCTTCTGGATCCACTTGGAAGTTACACTTGGCTTCCCTTGTTGTTTGAGAACCACTTTCCATATGTCATTTTCCATTATTAACTGGAGATCTTCTATCATAGTACTTTCCAAACCTGATCCTCCTCATAAGTGGAGGATTCCGAATCATTGACGTGCCTCATCAAATCGGAGCATCCTTGAAGCCTCTCAATAGGCTTCTTAATGGAGTCAACTGGAGACTCCCTCTGCTCATCTGAATGAGATGAATCATGGACTTGCACTTTGATTTCATTTCTATTTTTCATTTTTGCAATCCCATTTTGCTGGGGATTGTAGAGCACAATTGGCTCCCTCTTGTTCTCTGAATCCTGACAGGGGTCATGAACTAGAGCTTGAACAACATGCCCTGAAACCTTATAAAGGTTACCTTCACGGACCCCAATCACAATGGCTGAGCTCATGTTTCCATCCTTAGGGCACATCAAAGCCTTTCCTTTTGAGAAGGCTACAGAGAACCCCTTGTCTTCTAAAACTGCCACTGAAAGAATATTCTTCTTTAATCCAGGAACATATAAAATTTACTGAATGTGAATAAACGTACCTGAATCAAGCTGAAAGGAAGTTGAACCAACTCCTTTTATGGCATAGGTACTACCATCTCCTAGTTCCACTTTTACATTGAGCTTCATGCCCTAGTAATCTGCAAGAGCCTTCTTGAATTCAGTCATATGCTTGGAGGCTCCACTATCTATCCACCAGGAATATGTCGAGTTGGAGATGGAACCTGAGAGTGTTGAAACCAAATAGCATTCTCTTTGATCTTGTTCCTTGTCTTTATTTTCATCCCTTGTTTTCTTTCGCTGTGGCTCTTCCTCTTTTATAGTAGCAGAAGCATGATACTTGCCTCTATGCCATTTCTTGTTAGGAGGTTTCTTACAGTCTTTTGCATAATGACCAAACTGGCTGCAGTTGAAATACCTTACCTTTGATTTATTAAAATGCTTACCTTGAGGTCCCTTACCTTTGTCCTTGTGCTGAGGGAATTTTCTTCCCTACTTTGTATTGGCAGCAAGGGCATGATCCTTTTTAGGGGAGGCCCATATCTGCTCTGGATTCGATCTTCTTCTTCCTAACATTCATGCCACAACCTATCAAAACTTGCCTGAATCTCTCTTCCATTTACTGCTGCAAGAAACTTTTCCCAAGATGCAGGAAGACCATACTGTTGTCTGCACAAGGTCATCATCATCTACTTCAACTCCAATGGCCATGAGCTGATCTCTTATCTGAGAGATATTTGAGAAGAAAGAGGCAACTGATCCTTCTCCTCCATCTTCAATGAACGAAGCTGCTTTTAAAAAACCCTCTTCTGAGTAGGAGCCTTCTTCCCATAGAGATTTGCTAGGGCATCAAAACATTCTTTAGCAGTCCTTACAGGAGCTATTACAGGCATCAAATTGTCTTTAACTGAGTCAAATATGACTCTCTTTGCCTTGGCTTGCTTCTTCTTAAATGTTGCTTTTCCTTGACTTGTTGTGGGCTCTTCCACAACCCTAGTAACCAAATCATCCAAGTCACTCTCCTGTAGGATATTCAAAACCCTAGCCTTCCACATTGAAGTTTGAGGCTCCTTCAAGCCTATCTTCTGAATTGACTGAAGGAGCCATCTTCAAACCCTCACTGCCAACTTGATGAGTTTTGCCAAGAAACCCCTGCAGTCAAGTTGGTTAATGCTCAAACGCTTACCTTAGGGTCTATGTAGACTTGGTTCAACTGCAAAACAGAGTTAGCTACAAACCTTAAGCTCTGATACCGTGTTAAATTTTGAAAAACTTGGTGAACATCTAGGTAAAGAATGACATAAGTGTTAAATTTTTGATATAATTTTCATCTCTTTCAACTTTAGTAAAATTAAAAACAAAAATTCAATATGTTAGGGTTTGACATAGAAAATTAGCAACTGTAGATAACAAGCAACTGTAGATAACACAACAAAAGTACTGCAAAAATAAAATTACAACTAGTAGGACAACAACAGTAATAAAGTAGGGTAATTAACAATAATTAAAATTAAACTGAAAGACAATAGCAGTAAGAGATCTAACTAATCAACATAAAAGAAATAGGTCTAAGCTGGAACCTTCCTTATACTCAGAATTTAACTTTCAGATCAGACTTTGCCTCAGAGAGGCAAGTCAACAAATGGAACAAAACTGACCCTTACCTGAGGGTATGCACATACCTGTGAGAGAGAGATAAAGTGCTGTAAGGTAGGGTAGACAAGTACAGTAATAAGTACAACAACCAAGATCAACCCCAAAACTTTAGCCAAAACAGTCAACAAGTGCCCAACAATGAATGGTGACCACAAAACCCTCACAAAGGTGGACGACTCCTCTCAAAACCCACACAGTAGTGGATGGCTTGTTCCAAACAGCCCTACATAGGCCTGGGCGATTTCAAAGAAAGCCCTAACAGAGGGCAACAACCTCATAGAAGGCCTCAGCAAGCAAGGACAACCTCAACATTCCAAGCGACACCCTCAGGATAGGTAGCAACAGTCATAAAAACCCTCACAACAGTCACAAAAGGCTGCGACACTCCTTTAACAGCAGACAACAACCTTAAACAAGCAATGGCACCCACACACTAGATAGCGTCACCCTAGTCATGTAGTTGTAAGCATTAGTCATGTAGTTGTAAGCATTTCATTGAGATACCAAGGATTGCTTAGTCTCCAAAAGGTGATTGTATTACCTGGAGCTTCCTGTAGGATGTGCAGATATCGCACATTGAGCAAAGAGATGTTAGTTAGTATCTCTGAAATGGGGTTCTGTAGCACTCTTTTTGTAGAATCTTATCTCCGACTACATTTCCCATTCCAAAATGATGTTATATTGAGTTCCGTATAAAGTGGGTCATCAAATGAAGGTTTCTCTACAATATATGAAGGTGATTAAAGAGTATATATGCTATACAGATCATGGGACAACCCTTCTTTGCATTGCCTGCAGCCAGATTCCTTTGCCACCTAACATTTAGGATCATACATTCCATCAATATGCCTTTATTCCTGTGTGAAGGTATTAGGCCATTGAGTTACAAATTACAATTGGTATACTTCTGTCAGTTCACAGTACAGCAGTTTTAAAGAAGAATGAATGCCAGTCCTATTCAGTGAATAACTGTAGTAACATCTTTACATGAACAGTTGGTGATTTCAGCAAGGCAAGACTGAAAGTATACAGTTTGGATTGCCTTGTGAGATTTTACCTTTATGCAAATCATGGAAACTTTCCTGAGCTCATATGAAGTTATGATTTTGGCAATTTTTTACAGGGTGTAACTTGGATTTATAATAGAACTTCTTCACATGATGCAAACATGTTTGGCACCTTTTGTGGATTGTGTATGAACTTAGATTTGTTGAGTTTTTATATCTCAGATGGTCTTCTACATTGTTGGTGTCTATACATGTAGAAGTGACCAAAGTGACTTTTCCTAGCATTAACTTTATTTTATAAAGTTGAAGTGACTTTTTAATTTTGGGTGAGTGAAAATGACTTTTAATGTGATGAAGTGAAAATATCACAATCATTGATTTGGTGACTCCAAGATTTAATTTTGGCCATCCATTCAGAAGCTGAAGAGACAAAATCATTTCTCACTAATTAAAAAGGAGATCTAGGAGAAGAATAGTCACAAGAGAAGAGAGTGAAAAGCTGAAGAGAAGAGAGGCGCAAATTCCTAGGAAGGAGAGAGGCATGAATTCCAAGAAAAGGAGGCATGAATTCCAAGGGAGACTGCTGCATTTAATGCTGGTCCATACAGCTGGAATAGTGGCATGATCTCGAGGTCAATACAGCAGTGACTGGGCACAGTTTTTGAGGTCCATACATCAGATTGAATTCTCTTGCACAAATTTTGAGGCAGCTTGCTGAGGCACGGTTTTGAGGAGACTTTTCTGACTGGTCCATACCAGCCGCATAGACCTTTATGGAGGCCATACAGGCCGTACTTTCCCTGCTGGCACAGTTGATGAGGTGGCATGATTTTCTGTGGAGGCACAAGTTTCCAGGTGCATTAAATCCTGTATTAAATGCTGTAAAATTCTGCTGATAAATTCTTTGTGGGCTAAATTAATAAAATCTCTCTTGAAGTGGTTTTCCCTTTGTGGTTTTTCTAGGGTACTTTACAAAAAATCTGTGTACTTTCCTGTGGTTTGCTGTTAGTATAATTTCGGTATTTCAGTTTACAAGCTGCAAATTAGAAGCCAGTTAAATTCTGTGCATTAATTTGAGAATAAACTTGTTGAGTACTGAAACCAAAACTGAAATTTGAGGAAAAACGAACATGGTATCAGAGCTATGAATAGAGAAACCAATAGTTAACACAGAGGGCAGCAAGGGTATTTCTGAGTTGTTTCACTTAGCAGATTTGGGAGTGTTGTTTGCTGGTCTATGACTATGTCTGTCACATTTGGCTTGCGTTTTGAGGGTATATCGAATTTCATCCCATGGAAGGAGAGGGTCACTTTGTTGTTGGAGGAATTTGAGTTATGGGATATAACCAAGGAAGTTGTCAAAATTCCCATTGATCTTGATCCATTGGCTGAATATAACAAGATGAATTGGAAGGCAAAACGTATTCTTCTTGATGCAGTGAAAGACCACATTATGCTTCATGTGACTGGTAAGAAGAATGCTTTTGATGTGTGGGCAGCTTTGACAAAGCTGTTCCAAAACAATAATCAAAACCGGAAAATGGTTTTGAGGGAGAACCTGAGAAATACCAAGATGACCAAGATTGAAAATGTTACCTCATACCTGACCAGGATCTCACAGCTACGTGATGAGTTGGGTGTTGTTGGCGAGAAAGTGGATGATGCAGAGTTGGTTAGGATTGCTTTGAATGGTTTTTCAAAACCATGGCAAGACTTTGTACGTGCGATTGTTTCCAGAGAGAACATGACTACATGGATGAGACTTTGGGACGATTTCATACGGGAGGAGCTGAGAGTTGGCTTCACCAACCACGTAGGTCAATATCATGGGGGTGATGAGGAGAATGTTGCTCTCATAGGGGAAGAGCAAGAAGAGGCCTAAGAAAGCTCCCGATAGTGGGTCTAGCTCAAAAGGTGAATAGAAGAAGGATATGAGCAAAGTTAAATGCTTTGCTTGCCACAAGTTTGGGCACGATGCAGGGCAGTGTCCGAATAAGAAGAAGAAGAACAAGTCACAGGTAGCTGCATTAGCTGAGGTAGATAAGATGAGATAAGATAATTATATTAATGTCCAACTAATGACCACAAAGTAGGTCAAAGGGACTGTTGATTACAATGATGTCCGTACAAAGCGGGAGAACTAAACGATCTCCTATAAAAGGATACAATGCATGAAGAAAGAAAGAAAAGAATGAACAAAGTGAACTGGACTGAAGTATGAGAGAGCTTCGACTGCAGACGCGAATCCAGAAACCTGCAATGGGGCGGATATGCCCTAGCGGAAAAGATCCAGGAGCGAATAGGTCTGAGGACCCGGCCTATCTCTCCTAACATTCGAGGCTGAATGAAGAGGACTGAAGAAAACTCAACAAAGTCTATTGTCCCGATGAAGGGTTGGTAGAGAGTGCGGACTGCCCACATACTCGTTGCCTGGAGGGGTTTGTACGTTGCTGAGGTCTGGAGGACCTAGCCCGTCTCTGAGGATGGGGTCTGAGATGAATCTGCTGCTGAGATCTCGTGGGTCACGGTGACGTCCCATGGATCCTCACTGATCTAGAGTTTGGAGGAGTAAAGGGAAGTAAAGGTAAAGTATAAATGGAGAGGAGCACCTCTCTATTTATCCATTCATTCACTCACTCACTCACTTTGCATTAGTGAGAGAGAGGAGTGCGCACAAGTGGAGGAGGTGTAGCTGTTGAAGACATCTATCTTTTGGGGTTTGATCTTTGTATTGGTGCTCATTCTATCTCTGAGGAAGTTGCGGGGTTTTTCACCTTCTTGCTTTTCCCCGGTGAAATGCTTTGTGTCTCTTGTCTCTTGTGTTTGATATGCTGTACATGTTGTTCTCTCAGTTAAGATCCTAGATCATATTGAATTAAATGATGAAAATCTAACATATGTGTTCCGAAGTTGGCCAAGAACTTGATTTCAGTGTCTGCTATAGAGGATCAAGGATTTGTAGTGATTTTTTGAGATGGACAAGTCCTTATTCACCTGAAAGGGTCCAACCCGAGTACAACACAGGTGATTGGGATCATGTTCAACAGGAAGCAGAGGTCGGTTGCATTGAGTTCTTCCGAGGTAGAGTCATGTTGCGACACTTAGCATATCTCTCTCATGGAGAATCCATTGGAGCTCAGATCTGTGGGGTTGGAAAGATGACATGTCAGTCTACCACAGGCCAAAGTTTTAGACCCCGAGGATCCGAAATTTCAGAGATACATCAGAAACAATATGGCATATATTTATGTCAAAATAGAATTGGATTCTGAGCACTTTCATTTTTGGTTTGTCACTGCTGTGGGAAATTAGGGCTTTTAACAGAAGTGGAATTTTGGAGTGCTCTCTGCACAGGATTGCTCTCCTCAACAAAATCGAAATTTAGAGACCAAGATTGAAGTTTTTGGTTGGGTAGAACCCCGGGATCTATCAAACCCTAGTTCGGGTTTTGGACCAGAAAACCAGAAAACCAAAAAACCAGATTTTGTTAGAGGTTGCAGATCCGAAATTCGCAGGTCAATTTTGGAGGGTCAATTTTTGAAGTTTTCAAAATCTGAGCACACCAGTTTGCTTACCTCAGTCAAATGCATCTCCCTGTCCAGACACAAGTTTGAAATTCCAAGTTTGGATTTTTAGGGTTTCTCTGCCAAACCCTAGCCAGCTCCAGATCCATTTTCAACAAATCAAAGTGGATTGGGTTAATCCTAGAAGAGAATGATTTGGACACCTACATAACTGAAGAAGTTCCAGTTCCAGAGGGAGATGAGGCTAAGGCCTTACAAAAGAAGACTACAAGCAATCTTGATAGGTATGACTTGAGGAGATATAGGTATGTTTTGAAATCTGTTCATGATTAAGTTTATGATATGTTTGTCTTCATATTATTGAGGTTAGTACAATCTTGATTAATTTTAGACTTGTCTTATCACCTTAGTAAAAGTATGAATGCATGTGAATGATAGAAGACATTCATTGATTAGGGTTATGACACTTATGATTGTACTAATGCACTGTGGTGTTGTATGAGGATGATGTTGTCCGCTAACATTAAAGGTACATCAAGAAAGACAAATCAAGTTCTAGATCGAGAACATATGACCATGGTGACATGAAGACAAAGACTCAGCCATTGATCACATAGAAGCTCTACTTACGAGGTATGTATAATTTGGTTCTACAATGCTTAACTTATGAGATATGCAGGTTACTAGCACAAGGTCTCTAAATCATTGAAGAGAACAAAGAAGACATTGTTTGGGTATGTTAGACAAGCATGATAATCCAGGTATGTTTTTCCTATATCAAGTTAGAATCTTACCTTGTGTTAGGGTCTCATATAAGTATACTTTCATATGATTGATAATGATTATTCATGAAGTTATAGGTTTATGCATATTATGCTTCTTACTTTGATTAATGATATAACAAACCAGAAGAGTCCTATGGTCAAATAAGAATATGCATGAGTAAAAGAAGTCCTCCCTGAAACCTTGAATACTAACGCTTGTGATAAATTACCTGTGTATGAAATGACCATAACCATACATGTTTAAGACTATTTAGAATCATAATGTTTTGAGATTATACTAATGAAGTATGATTATGTATGAGATCTTGAGGATGACACAATGATGACACTAGTGCACACTTAAGCGTGCATAGTGGTCCAAGATGGATAGAAGTTCAAAGACGTAAATGCTATCATAAAGGAAGCACACTCCAGTAGTTCCTTCAAAGAAGCAAAGATTGAGAGGGAGTCCACCCAACAACCAAACCAAGATAAGTATTTGAATTGTTATTTCCTGTATATATGATTACTTAAATGATGTTGTTCAGTCATGTACATACTTATGTTCCTAGATTTAGGATGTATATTATGCATTTTAGAAAAGTTGCATTAATGAACTAGATACTACTAATATGCAAGTAATGGGTAAGTGGCCTATGGTACTGTACAACATTCCATTGCTACTTATCTAAAATGAAACCTCTTTGCTGACATATTGGAGTAGTGCACACTCTTAACAATGTTCTGGTAGAGATGGAAGGCATCTAGAAAGTTACCGTATGAATACGGGATATGGATGAATGTTGTATTGAAGCATTGGCTAAGATAATTGCATGACTGTATGACAAATGTCCTTATGTGTAAGATTTTGTTCTGAAAACTATGAGATGTTTCTAATCATGCAATTGAATTTGACTTGTAGGAAAGATCGTGTACAATCACCTACAAAAGAAGGACAACGACATTTGTTCCAGCAATGAAGTTCAAGAAAACTACCTATTGAAGATATTGAAGAATCTGAAGTTCCCAGGATCTGGGATGTAGTAATGGAAGGATGCCATGATTCGAGGAGTACCAGTCGATCATGAAGAATGATGTCTGGGATGTCGTCCCGAGACCAGTAGGGAAGTCTGTTGTGACGTCCAAGTGGATCTACAAGATCAAGCATGCTGCAGATGGTAGCATAGAGAAATACAAGGCAAGGTTTGTGGCTCGTGGCTTCTCCCAAAAAGAAGGGATAGATTATGAAGAAACTTTTGCACCTGTAGCCAGATACACTGCCATCAGAACAATACTTGCTCTGGCTGCAGTGATGAAGTGGAAGATACACCAGATGGATGTCAAGACAGTCTTCTTGAATGGTGTAGTCGAAGAGGAAATGTATGTGGAGCAACCACTCAGATTTGAGACACATGACAGGGAGTCACATGTGTGCAAATTGAAGAAATCCTTGTACGGTTTGAAATAAGCACCCGGGACATTGGTTTAGCAGGAAGCAGTCCTGCGTGGCACTGAGTAAAGCCGAAGCAGAGTATGTCGCAGCTTGTTCGGCTAGTTGTGAGGCAGTATGGCTAAGGAAACTACTGTCTGATTTATTTGATCTCCAGTTGGATGCTACTTGTATCTTCTGTGACAACCAGAGTTGTGTGAAGTTGTCCGAGAACCTGGTGTTCCATGAGAAGTTGGAGCATATCGAGATCAAGTATCACTATATCAGGGATATGGTGCAGAGAGGAGCAGTGAAGCTACTATATGTTGCGACAGACGAGCAGATTGCAGATGTGTTGACCAAGCCACTAGCTAGGGTGAAGTTCGAGTAATTCAGAGAAAGGCTTGGTGTTATTCAGATTGAAGATACTTCCAAGAGGAAGTGATGGGACACAGATGCAAGAGACCTTCCAAGCATGGTGGTAGGAGGATCCTTCCCATGGCTGTGGATGTAAGTGTTGTGTGATGAGCATCAGGACGATGCTCCGCTATGAACATTCGGATGATGTTCTATATGATGATGATCAGTATGATCATGAGCATCAACATGATGCTTCGTGCGAGGATGATCAGTATGATCATGAGTATCAGGATAATACTTCGTGGCTGTGGACAGGTTGTGCAATAGCATGAGCATATAATAGCGCCCTGGGAGATCCTATAGGTTGAGCAGGAAGCTCGTAATCAATTCTGGGATGTTCTTTCGAGGTTTCTCTTATGCAGAGGCATGTAATCATTCTTAGGAGATCCTATAGGTTGAGCAGGAAGCTCGTAATCAGTCCTGGGATGCTCTTTTGAGGTTTTGCCTGATAGCATGTAATCGGTCCTGAGAGATTTGCAGATACTCTTTCGAGGTTTTGCCTATGGCATATAATAGCTCCCTGGGAGATCTGGCAGATGCTCTTTCGAAGTTTTGCTTGGAGGGACATATAATAGCTTCCTGGGAGATCTTGCAGGTTGTGCTTTGCACGTAATCAATCGTGGGATGCACTTTCGAGGTTTTGTCCGTGGCATATAATAGCGCCCTGGGAGATCTTACAGGTTGTGTTTTGCACGTAATTAGTCCTGGGATGCTCTTTTGAGGTTTTGCGTGCTTGCATATAATAGCGCCCCGGGAGATCTTGCAGGTTGTGCATTGCACATAATCGCTCTGTAGAACTTCCTATGACGAGAAGAATTGAGAGATAGCACCAGTGATCGAGATGACAAGTACAACAACAGTGACGATGATGCTCCTTGATCTAGTGACAATGATCCAGCTCCAGTATTGAAGACTTGTGCCTATATGTATTGATGACCTGTGTCAAGAGAATACCTTCCTAGTTAAGAGGGAGTGTTGATGTATTTGTAACTTCGGAAGATATTCACTTGTATATTGTATGTATTACATTTGTACTTTATTGTATCCCCAACAGAGATGGATTATTCCTCCGATTGGAAGTGTCGTCATTTGTATTTGCAAGTGTCGCAAGTTATATTGTAAGTGTAGTAACTTATATTTGATGGGTTATTAGACCACGTTAGAGGGGTCGGCCCAGTATGAGTTAAAGGGTTATTAGACCACCCTAGTGGGGTCGGCCCAATAACAAGTGGTAATGGGTTATTAGATTCTCCTAAGGGAGGTTGGCCCAGTTAGAGTAAAAGGGAAGTAAATGTAAAGTATAAATACAGAGGAGCACCTCTCTATTTATCCATTCATTCACTCAGTCACTTTGCATTAGTGAGAGAGAGGAGGAATGCGCACAAGTGTAGGAGGAGTAGCTGCTGAAGACATCTATCTTTTGGGGTTTGATCTTTGTGATCTTTGTATTGGTGCTCATTCTATCTCTGAGGAAGTTGCGGGGTTTTTCACCTTCTTGGTTTTCCCTAGTGAAATGCTTTGTGTCTCTTGTCTCTTGTGTTTGATATGCTGTACATGTTGTTCTCTTAGTTAAGATCCTAGATCATATTGAATTAAATGATGAAAATCTAACATATATCTTCTGAAGTTGGCCAAGAACTTGATTTCAGTGTCTGCTATAGAGGATCAAGGATTTGTAGTGATTTTTCGAGATGGACAAGTCCTTATTCACCCGAAAGGGTCCAACCCGAGTACAACACAGGTGATTGGGATCATGTTCAACATGAAGCAGAGGTCGGTTGCATTGAGTTTTGCCGAGGCAGAGTATATGGTTGCCAGTTTGGTAAGTTGTGAGGCCATATGGCTTCCGAAGTTACTTGCTGGGTTATTTGGTCAGAAGTTGCTTCCGACGGTAATTCACTGTGACAATTACAGTTGCATCAAACTCTCGGAGAATCCAGTGTTTCATGACCGGTCGAAACACACTGAGATCAAGTACCACTTCATCCAGGACTATGTTCAGACTCTCAGAGAGGGGCAATGCAGCTTTGGTACCTATATACAGGGGAGTAGGTTGTGGACATCCTCATGAAGGCTTTGGCAAAAGGAAAATTTGTTAAGTTCAGAGATAAGCTGGGGGTGATGCATAACACCTTCCTCGCTAAGAGGGAGTGTTGAGATTTTATAGCTCGGATGGTCTTCTACATTGTTGGTGTCTATACCATAGTTACAAATATCGGCCGAAAAATCGGCGACTCGCGATAAATCGCGATTTTTGCAGAGGCCCGATTTTTTTCCCAAAAATCGGCCCGATTTTTGGCCGATTTTACCCCGATTTTGCAGCGATTTTTCGCGAGTCGACCGATTTTTTGACTGGGCGGAAAGTTGTGTTTTAAAATTTTAATTTTTAAAGGTAGCGGAAAGTTCTGCTATGGACAATTTTTTGTTCTTGGCGAGTCGACGATTTTAGAGGCAAATAACCATGCGGCTCGTGGTTAAACCCTAGTCGATGAACAGAACTATGCTCGCGTTAACTCATTTCCCATTGCACGAGTGAGCCGCCATTGTGAATCATTCCGTGAGTGAAGATTCGAGTCTGGAGGCCGCTGTAGTTTGGAGCTGTCGTTCTTGGAGTCGCAGAAGGAGCCTCGAGTCTGTAGTTGCCATCGGTTGAGGTCCCAAGGGGCATGGCAACGTTTCCTTTAACAGTTGAGGGTAGGTGCAACGGTTTATTTTGATTAATAAATATATAAGCTTTTCTCTTTGGATTAATTAATATAAATGTTATTTCGTGTCTAAATAATATTTTTTATTTTCATTTTTTCTAAATTGATTTTATATTTATCTATTTATTTTAAAAATATATAAAATTAATGTTTATTTATTTTATTTTATTAATATTATTTATATGATATGATTTTTTTTTAGTGTAGTACAACTTAGTTTAATAATTTATGTTAATATTTGCATTTAAAGTTGAAAGGATGTTATGTGATTTGGTAAGAATAAGCTAATAATTCATTATCTAATTAGAAAAACTGTAGACGCAATTTGTGAGTTTGTAGGCTAATGGGATAGTGGAGTTGTTGAACGTTATCTCTTGTTCCATATCAATGTTGGTCTCTCATTGTCAAAAATGTAAAAATGGATTTTGTCCATTCTAGTTTTTTTATCCTTCTCTTATTTAAATTTTAAACTTTAAAGAATGTGCAATGTTACTAAATGAAACCAACTTATATTTTTGATGATTCAGTATTCACTATTCAGGAGTAGGATTGGGACACGATCCATTTTGATGTGTGATGTATCTCTAGACATCTTATATATCGGTTTTCTTTCCATATTCATGTGGCAATGTGTTTATTTGATGTTATCGTTGCTTTAGATGTTTAAAAAATTGAAAAAAAATGAATATTTTTGTGTTTTTTTAAGTTTGCCGATTTTTGCCGATGTTTTGCCGAGATATCCCGAAACGATGTTTCCAGGACCCTGCCGATTTCCACGCCGCGCCGATATTTGTAACATTGGTCTATACATGTAGAAGTGACCAAAGTGACTTTTCCTAGCATTAACTTTATTTTATAAAGTTAAAGTGACTTTTTAATTTTGGGTGAGTGAAAATGACTTTTAATGTGATATAGTGAAAATATCACAACCATTGATTTGGTGACTCCAAGATTTATTCTTGGGCCTTGGCCATCCATTTGGAAGTTGAAGAGACATAGTAATTTCTCACTAATTAAAAAGGAGATCTAGGAGAAGAATAGACACAAGAGAAGAGAGAGTGAAAAGATGAAGAGAAGAGAGGCACAAATTCCTAGGAAGGAGAGGCATGGATTCCAAAAAAAGCAGGTACGAATTCCAAGGGAGACTGCTGCATTTAATGCTGGTCTGTACAGCTGGAACAGTGGCACAAATCTTAAGGTCCATATAGCAGTGACTGGGCACAGTTTTCGAGGTCCATACAGCATGTTGAATTCTCTGGCATGAATTTCGAGGCAGCTAGCTGAGGCATGGTTTTCGAGGAGAATGTTTTCTCACTGATCCGTACTGTCAGTACAGATCTGTACAGAGGCTGTACATGCCATACTTTCTCTGCTGGCACAGTTTACGAGGTGGCATGGTTTTCTGTGAGCCACGAGTTTCCAGGTGCATTAAATCCTGTATTAAACGCTGTAAAATTCTGCTGATAAATTCTCTGTGGGCTAAAATTAATAAAATCTCTCTTGAACTGGTTTTCCCTTTGAGGGTTTTCCAGGGGTACTTTACCAAAAAATTCTATGTGCATTTCTGTGGTGTGCTGTTAGTATAATTTCTGTGTTTCAGTTTACAAGTTGCAAATTAGAAGCCAATTAAAATTCTGTGCATTAATTTGAGAATAAACTTGAGTACTGAAACCAAAACTGAAATTTTAGGAAAAACGAACAACATTAAGTCTTCCTCAGATTGGACAGACCATTTATCGTTTTTTCCCCTTTCCTACAAGTCATCTCTTACACATTTTCATATTTTGGAAGATTTCCTATATTTGGTCATTCTTTGGGCATAAAAATTTGCTTATGTACGTGAATGATGGTGTTGCCTATTTTTCTTTGGCTACATGCCATATTTATGGTTTTCGCAGATTGTTTGTAATCAGAACCAGATACCAGAACAAAAGTTAATTTGTTCATGAGAAGTATTCTATCACTTTATTATTATTCTTTTCAGCATGATGTTAAAGAGGAATTAACATATAACTTATAACTTTTGGCTATAACTTATAACTGATTGAATGGTGTTAGGCATTGATAATTTTACTCTTGAAGTTGTCAAAGTCTGTGTTATTTCTACTGCAGACATGCCTGAATTCTTCTATAATTTTTGTGTCAATGTGGTAGAGAGTATCCGTGTTTTGCAATTTTGATATATTTTAATTCTATAGATGCCTGTTCAATTAGTTATTGGGTAAAAATATTTATTTGCAGACATGAATTTTTTCTTTTATCCTTTGTAAATTCACTCTGCTGCTGTCTTGAAAATTCTTTTTCTCTTCTAGCGTTTTCACTCTGGCCATTGTGTATGTTTATATGAAAGTTTGTATAAGTGCTTGGAAATTCACGCTTCATTTAAGAACCATAACAGTAAACAGAGTACATTTATGAAAATTACCTGTTTAATACTACAGATTATTGACGTGGGAGGCAAAGAATTTAGATTCACATGGGCAGCAGAGCAAGGTGAGTTGTGCGATATATATGAAGAACAACAAAGTGGTGAAGATGGCAACGGTATACTTGTTGAATCTGGCTCTGTTTGGCGCAAAATAAGTGTGCAACGCATCCTCAGTGAATCTGAGAGAGGCCATTTGAAAATGCGTTCAGAGGAAGCAGCACGTCAACAGAAATCACGGAAGTAAGATTCTCACTTCTGGAGTAGTTATTGGATTTATGCAATTTTTGTTAATTACCTATTTAATAGTGCAGGAAGCAAGATTGCTAAATTTGTAAATATGGGCGCTCTATTTCTCCATGTCTTTTGCCATCCTCCCTATAGATAAAAGGAAAAATGATATCAATTTTGGTCAATTCAACTGTTATAACTGAAATTATCATCATTCTGGATACCTTCTAAGTATTTATTGCTGCTTTAATTGTTGTGTTAATCAGTTGGTTTACTTGATGAATATAGTTGTAGTTTGGAATAAGAAGGAAACAAATGTTGCACTCTTACCTTTTTGATGGATAGCAGGGCAATTATATTGGATCATGGAAATCCCATGGTAAAAAATCAAACAAAGCCAGTAGCAACTGCATCAAATGATGGTAAGCGATAAACTCTCTCATCTTGTTTACTGGCTTCTTTGGCATTGCTTTTGTGATTAAACGGATTTACAAAATTTTATGTTCAAGATCTAGTTTGCTGTTGCACCTCTTGCTTGTTAAAGTAGCAACTTGGGACTTTGCCGACTCTTTAAACATGGTTGAAAGGTAGACCTTTGTGCGAAAGTTGGGGCCACTGTTTCTTCTTGAGTTTGAGCATAGCATTATAGCATTGTATTATTTTGTGAGTTTGTTTTACCTCTTGGTTTATTACAACATTGTGTCAAAAGAGATGAGGTGTGAAACTTCACTGCCAGATGTGGAAGATGTTTCAGGTCTCTTGGAAACTCATCCCAAGCAACCTAAACCTGCTTAATAATTCATTCATTAGCAAGAAATTTCACTGCCTGATGTGGAAGGTGTTGAAGGCATTTGGCCACTTCCATAGTGTGTCTTTATGTCATATGCATAGAAATTACTTCACCTTTTGTATCCTTGAAGGCAAGCTATTATTAAAAATAAAATTTGTGTCCTCTGAGTCTTATTTTCAATAGATAATTTCTTATGGCTGCATTTAAACATGATACAAGAGCTCAAATTGGTGTCATCGCTTCTTTTTCTGACCCATAACAATGAAATCAAAAAGTAAAAGGTGCCAACCTCTTCTGGTGCTTTTGGAAAGGTGGAGGGTTCCAAGCATATATTTTGACTAGTTTGAAGCATCTGGAAAAAAGCTGTAAAAAAACTTGTGGATGAACTGGAGATTACACATGGTTGTACAGTCATTGTTATGTATATCAGGAATGGCAGTCACTTCAGTTTTAAGAATATTTCAGTGGCTGTTCACTGTGCTGAAATCAAAGACCAGTGTTGCAATAACTGCATTCAAGACAGGGAAATGCGTGCTAAGCATGAGAAGCTTGGTCCATATTTTTTGCTGCTTGGGAAATGTTTTTTTATGATTCAGGACCTTTCCATTCGTAATAATTAATTGAGAATCCTTCTCGTGTATGTCTAAAAACCTTCAACCCGTACACACACATATACAAGGACCTATAACTGTGTTCATCTGTGTACATTATCTATTGATCTATGGGCATGTCAATGTATATACACATACATACACGAAGTTTTATATGTACATGTTCATAATGTCTAGGTGTATACATATACATAAATGTATAAATGTTTCTTTTACCGAAGAAAACAAATTGTAAGTCTTTCCATTCGTTAAAATAAAAAAGTTACAATTTGTAGCCAATCTGAAGAAGATGGCATAATATACTTGTCATAAGAGCTCAAACACAATAAGCAGTCAGGGTGACTAAACACTACCATATAGCCTGTAGGTATGCTGAATATAACAGTATGCATAAGCTAAAAAAAGCATGAAGTACAATAGAATCTTACATGTGTACGTGAGAAAACACACATAGATGCACATAATTGGGATCCATCCCATGATTCACATCTAATTGCCTTGATAAACATAGGGAGGATCCATATAGATTGGGTTAGGGGGTGTTCAATGGAGAGAAGGTGGAGTTGGATAGGGAAGGGAGGGTGCATATGATGGGTTGTGGTTAGGAGGTGGCTAGTTTGGGTGAAGTGTGGAGTGAAATAGGGAATATATCTATTTATTTATATATACATGATGGTGTGGATATGCAATCTTAATTTTTGGTATAGGTTACAACAGTGCATGTATCTGCAGAATGTATGTGTATATGCATAAAACTATGCATATGAATATATGGACATTGGATGCATAGTTTTAAAAATCAGCCAAAACGGTTTTGGAATTGGCCGATTTACCGATTTGATAAGGAACCGAATCAACTCGGTCTGCAAATCGGTTTGGTCGACCGGTTTGGTACCGAACTGGCCGATCTGGACACTGAATCGGCTGGTTCGGTACCAAACCGGTTTGATAGGCCGAGTTATGTAAAAAATCGGCTGATTTGTCCGGCAGTTTGCATGGGTGCCTACGGACTCAAAAAAACAAAGCGATATCCCCATGGTTCAGTAGTAAAAGTGACATTCTCCTTATCTTTTATTTTCCATTCTTTTACTTAAATTTTTAACATTACCATTAATTGTTTCAGGATGTTTGAGAGTGGTTCCAACCTCATCGGACTTCATATGCAAAAAGTAACATTTTAGATCCCATTCAGAATTCAACAGACTTAATAGTTTTTAGGATTTCAAGATTGCAAGGTTTCCACCAGATTCTATCATGTATGAGGGTATGGAATTGGAATTTAATCAAGCACATCAACCCCTATATGTACCTTGATGTTGGAGGTGTTGATTGTTGAACTCCTCCGTCATGACCTTAATAAAAATGTATTCTTCACTCATGCAAAATGATATATTAAGCATGGGAAGCTTTTTCTACCTTATTTAAACAATTGGATTAGGAAGTTTCATCAAAATTGTAGGGTGTTGAGCCGTTGACTAATGTCCTTGGAAGACCGACTTTGAAATTCGAGTTAGAGGCAAGTGCTAGAGCCTAGAGGAGGGAGGCATAGGGTGCTATTGATGAATAGGATCCCAATATAGGCAATGATTCGCTGACATGTATGATTGATGATTTATATTTCACATTCATTTTCTTAAATGTCCTTGCTCATTTATTAATTATATATATATATATAGTGCTAGAGCCTAGAGGAGGGAGGCATAGGGTGCTATTGATGAATAGGATCCCAATATAGGCAATGATTCGCTGACATGTATGATTGATGATTTATATTTCACATTCGTTTTCTTAAATGTCCTTGCTCATTTATTAGTTATATATATATATATATATATATATATTGCGTTTGCTGGTTTCCAAAATTTTGGGGGGTCACGTTTCCCCTATTTCGAATTTCCCCTTTTCATCCCCGTTTCTCCATTTCGTGCAACTGAGGTTGAAGTTGTTAAAACCCTCGTACAACAATTTTGAAGCAAACATGTTCTTGTTGTGACTTTTGCAGTAGTAAAAAGTCATGAAAATCACCTTAAAGGCTTATAAAATAAATGGTGGGCAGTAGTAGTACCGTGGATGAAAGCAGCCCTAAATAGCAAGTCTAGGCCAGTCATGAAAATCACCTTAAAGGATTATAAAATAAATGGTGGGCAGTACTATGGGTGAAAGCAGCCCTAAACAGCAAGTCTAGGTGCTCATTGGCCTTCAAACAACAGGTCTGGGTCATAACAACAACCCAAAAATCTTGAAAATGTTGTTTTTCCTTAAAATTTAAATATTTTATGTATTTTTGAGTAAACCGATTCATTCAATTCAAATCGACCGATTTATGGCCAATTTTTACCAATTCCCATTTCGATTCCGAGTTGACCCTTGATCGATTCTGAGTCCGATTTTGATTTTTCAAACATTGATTGGATGTATGTGTCTAAATATACGATTCATATCCATACACACATTTATGCATTCATGATATTAACATAAATTATTGCATATACTACATATGTATTAAAATAAAAATTATAGCATTTATCTTTCCATGCTCCTATCATATGCGCATATCTTGTCACATTATGTGTGTGATAGATACATGAAGATTTCATTTGCTGGCTTGATCATGTTAGATGTTTACCTTGTTTAGCACCGACAGGCTTCTCCACAGTACCGGGGTGCACTGAGAAACTGAACCCTCAGATGGGTGTATGTCGTGGTAATCTCGACCTCTTCCCCCTTGAAGTAGAAGTGAAATTTTGAGAGGGCCTTCTTTGAGCAATTGAAGATCATAACCTTGGTTTTCCCAAGGTTGATTGTCAACTGCTGAAGTTTGCAAAATCTCGGAAGAACATTTCGCTGTCACTGTAGACTCTCAGGGGTGGAGGCTAAAAGAACATCATCAACAAAAAGGAGTATGGAGATTAGGATATGGTGGAGGAGACAACTATCACCTGGGTGGATGTGTTTGTGCAAGACTGAATCCAACAGTCAACTCATCTATGTAGATCCCAAATAAGGTGGGTGAGAGAGGGCATCACTGTTGTTATAACCTAGAAATTCCCACCCTGCAAAAGCTGAAGGGAGTCCAGAATACCAGATAACTATACGAAATAAGCACTGTCACCTTGCTTAACTCCTCTCACTTTGAAGTTAGTAAAATGTTGTCACCCAGAAATTTCCACTTCCTTAAAACCTAAGGGAGTCCAGATAACATTCGAAATCAAGCCACTACCACCTTGTTTGATCTCTTTCTCTTTGAAGTTAGTTCTTGCTAACTCAGGGGGGTATCCCTAAGCGATCTAAGGTATTAATTGCAAGTCAATCACTGATTAGAATTACCTCAAATCCAACAAAATGTTGCTGTTCTGTTCAGAAATCTGAAATAAAATATAAAATACAGCAAGCTAGAAACACCGAAGACTGCCTAAAAATGCAAGGAAAACAATGCACAATTTTAGTATACATTGGGCATGCAACCCAAAGAAATTCGAAACAAAAAATGCCTAATTAAAGCACAGAAATACACCAGGTACAGCAGACTGTTTATGTTGTTTTTATGACTGATGCAATTAAAATGCTGTTTTTTAGTGTCTTTCTGTGGAGTGAGTTCATAAGGGAATAAACTCAACCTTTCCAGTTAGTCTATTTTTTTCCAATGAGGCAAAGTTTGCCTTGATCCACTCATTTTTTCAAAATTTTAGTGATCTGGGTTGTCTTAAAATGGGTTAAAACCATAGTAGCAAGATTTGAGTACGGATTCGAATACGATTCGGAAACGATACAGAAAAAATATGTAACGAAAAAATCGAGTACGACTAAAATACGAGAGTAGACATCTTATAAATACAAAAAACATGCAATTTTAATTTAAAATAAAATAAAATTATACATAAATCGTTCCAAATTTTAACATATCATTCATTATTCATTGAAAACAACTTGAAACATATCTCAAATTCAAATTCCATACATGGCATACCATATAATATAACAATATTTATGATGCCATCATCTCTATTCCTTCACCAATCCTAAGAGAATTATTAAATAAATAGTAAACTCATAAAAATAAATTTAAAATAACAACTACATAATACATACAAAATGACTTAAAAATCTACACAAATCTACTTTTATACAAAATGACTTAAGAAGAATGAGAACAAAGGAATTACCTAAATACTAAAAAGTAAAACATAAGAGTAAAAATTAAAATAACAATTACATATAAAATAAAACTTAAATAAAAAACTACACGTAGTCATGTACAAGCAAGTTAGTATAGTATGCAGATGATATAAAAGCAATGTAGTATCCAGTGTGCACATACTTGTTGAAAATATACTTTCATAAATAGGACTTCTAGACTAGAGGCTCTCGCCCTTTCCATTCCTTCCCAGACTGCTAGCATGTTCTCTAAAGTAAATTTCCATTCTATAAACGCCGTCTGTTCATGTCTGATGGAAAAGTATAGATTTAATTCCCAGAGGTTTTGATTTCCAGGGACCCTTTAAATTCTTTTCCGAACCATTCTTATTAATAACTACCCAAAACCGCCTATCATAAACCCCTACAACCACAGTTGTCCTCGGGCCAACTGAAAATCATTTGCTGCAGCTAGCCCTGATGTTGGTCCCACCATACCACCATCATTCATCTGTGGTTTTCTCTACCAATTTGATGAATTCTTGATACACGCCTCTCTGTCACTCATGCAATACTCTTATGCTATGCATGGAAGCATTTGTTTTCGTCCTAGCCTCATCCAATCTTGCTAGAAGCTTATCCAGTCTTGTCTTCTGCTTCTGCAACAGAACTCTCTGGCCAACTTCTATGTCTCTCAGCTGCTGCTGCATCTTTGCAATATTATAGACAATAGGCATTCAGTTCATGGTGTTGCAGAGAAGATCCAACATAACACCATACATGTGGAATTCTCTAGCTACCCAAATAAATTGCCTTTGCTGCCTCTCTCTTTACCCAACCCATTGGTGCCACCTAGACTCCTTTGCATCTCATTCTCTCATTAGCTGTCTTGTCTTTTCTCTTTTGTGGCTTTTGGGATTTAAGGCAGTTCATGTCTACATTGTTCTAACCTGCAATTTACAGTGGCAATTCATGGAAAAAACCAGCCTTTTTGTAGTCAGATATTTAACAATGGTACTTCTAACATAATTAAGTTACTTCATCCTGCTCTTCTCATGATAGCACCATTTAGTAGAAACATGATAACGAAAGATAGTGTGTTTTATCTCTTTACCACCTTAAATGTACTACAATTCATTATTATTAGTCTATGGTCCTGGAATCTCAATCCAGACCTTTAGTTCCTTCCTGCAATTCAAATATACCTACCTTTCAGGGTTCTAGTCCCAACCCTTCATTAGCCATCCTGTCATTTATCGTGTTCATTCACCTATTGATGTAGCTGTACTTGACTTATATGAAGAATGATATTATTTCCTTGTATTTTCTCTGTGAATCTTGTAGCTTCTGATTAATCGTTATTCACATTAATATCTAATTATTAATTTAATCATTAACATATAGTCCTCCATAACCAAAAGTCTAAAAGATTGTTTATATTCAAATTTTTTGTACAGGTGAAGGATTTTAAGATGGTTTATATTCAAATTGTTGCACAGGTGAATGTCCTTGAAAGCCATAAATTTAGCTTCGTTATTGCTTCCCAAGTCTATTTCCAAGGCCTACCCCTCTCATCTTTGACCACCTTGACCCGTCCTCCAGCTATACCCAGATTGCCCTTAGCTTTCCTGTCCTGTTTTTTATACATCTGACCTTCTAGAATGATGTATGAGGTGAGGGCCTTTTAGTTTTTATGGAGGTTTAGTCTATTTCTTTCATCTTTGACCACATGGATCCCTACTCCTCCAGCCATACTCAGGTTAGCCTTAGCTTTCCTGTCATATTTTTAATACATCCAACCTTCTAGAATCATATATGAGGCAAGGGCCTTCATATGGTGATAAATTATTAACTTATTTCCTGCTTTTCAACAGAAGTGTCTTGATTTTATCATTCTCATAATCATGATCATGTCATAAATATTTCACTATTATTTTATAATTGTTATTATATTTTTATTTATCAGTATAGGGAAACATAGCATAGGCTAATGCAATGCAATTTATGCATTCTACTCACTAGAGTATCGAGTCTTTACTAAAGGCTGAGTTCTATAGTTGCTTGGCATTTAGTTAGCCATGTTCTATTTCTATGGGAGGTTTTCTAGCATTCATTTGTACTTGTTGAGGTTATTTTGAGTTGAGTACTTTCACAATTCTGTCTTTTTTGTACAAATATCTTGTTGGAATGCAAGTGCATCATGTTCTTGTTTTGAGAGCTTACAAGGCATCTTTGGCTTAGATTTGAATATATTTTCATTTTATCTACGCAAATTATTGTACTCACAACTGTTATTTTGAACAGTTAATGTGCGCAAGCTACCAGTGAAAATAAGAAAAGAACCTCCACCAAAGAAACGGAAGATTGAAGCAAGTTCAGGTATTTATCATATTGATCTTGTCTACCACACAGTTCATTTCCCAATCTATCTGATTACAGGGCAAGGAATTTAATGTGATATAGCCTTACTCAGACTTGGCAGAGTATGTATCCATTTTCATCTGGACCTTTTATTTTGTGTGTTTGAGCACACAGAGAATGAACATATACTGTAAAAGCTTCTTGCTGGCTGGTTATGTGACCAAATTTAGTCTCATTTCATTTCTTGTGTATTCTGAAAACTCCCTATGTTATGGCCCCACAAAGAAATTAATGGACAAACTGAAGCAGCAAATTGCACCCTTGATGTGCTAAACAACTCGTAAGAAACGAGACACAATCTGTATGAGTAAAATAAAGAAAAATATAATTTCCTTTTAATGGTCGGCCTGTCCAATAATAGCAACTGTATCTGAAGAAAAATGACAAAAGTCTGCTCACTGTAAATGCCCAGTCACTAAGAGCTTTTGTCAAACACTTTACAAACCACTGATATCAACCTCAACAGTAAATACTAAATGAACATATTTATCAAGCATTTAATATACATGACTGTAAGCTGATATACTGTCAGTAAAGTGCATTTTGCAGCGGATAGACACTTAAAACAGCAGACTGTAATAACACTGTAACACAGGAATTTTGGTCAACCAGACCCTGGAAAAATCCCCAAAAGGGAAAACCAGCCAAGAGGATTTTATTATGAAGCAGTAATAAATCTCAGGAAATTACATCAGCAGTAAAATACAGTCATAAAATCAACAGTACATGCAGAAATACTTCTTGAAATCTGAGCCAAAGTATCACCTCAAAAACTGTGCACAGGCTGCCTTCAGAAATGTGCCCTACAGGCTGTCCAGACTGTACAAACCAGTACAGACACAGCTACAACAGTTTTTCTCTCGACATTTGTGCCCAAACTCTTCAACAGTACGGCCTCAACACAGCTGCCATGAAGCTGCGTTGAAAAACGTGCCAATTTCCTTGTTTCCAGTGCAGCCAAACCCAACAGTATTGCCCCACCAGAATCTGCTGTACGAACAGCTCTTTTTATGACTGTACAGCTCCTTGGAAAACATGCCCACCTTGGGATTTGTGCCCCACCTTGGGATTTGAACTTCCACCTTGAGATTCGAGCCCTTTTCCTGTTGCTGCCTTGCTTTCCTCTTTACTGCTCATAAAATCCTCTCCTAGGGATTCGAGTCACTTCCTCTTCCGGCCAAGACTCTCTCTTGGAATTCATGCCACTCCCTCTTCTCTTGGATTGTGTGCCAAAATGAAGTCTCAAAGCTTCTTTTATCTTCTCATTAGGGTAACTCTCCATGACTCTTCAACTTCAACGGTTGAGATTAGATCTTGGACACAAGATCTGTTAAAGAAATGTAACTGCGGAAGATATTCTAAATGTATTTGTCTATTGTATTATTGTATTCTTCCTTCAGGAGATGTCATTGATGTATTTGATAATGTATGAGTCATTGAAAGAGTCAGTGTAAACCCTAGGTCT
This sequence comes from Larix kaempferi, assembly GCA_027924585.1. NCBI lineage: Eukaryota > Viridiplantae > Streptophyta > Pinopsida > Pinales > Pinaceae > Larix > Larix kaempferi. The sequence continues at coordinate 25,503,631 of BSBM01000289.1, forward strand.
TGTGTCAGCCTAGAAGAACCCGTAAAAGATTATTATATTATGTATTTGACAAGTCGTCCCAGTCAGTTAGGAGAAGTCGGCCTAGTTGGGGAAAAGTCACCTCAACAGAAGAATATAAATAGAGGATGAGTTGCTCATTTGTATTCACTCATCTCACACACACAAGTTCGCATAGGAGAGAGAGAGAAGTTCACACAAGTGGAAGAGAAGCTGAGTTTGTCTTATGGTTTATTTTTGTACTTTGTGAATTCTATATTGAGGAAGTTTTGCCGGGGTTTTCTCCCTTGTGGTTTCCCCAAGAGAAATTTTGTGCTCATTGTTCTTGCTGTGCTTGTATTTCTTTCAGTGATAGATTGTTTAATGTTATTATGCTAAACAAGTAGAAAACTTAACATGGTATCATAGCAGGCCTGAAAGAAAACAATGTGCAACCTCTGCAACTGCAGAAACTAGGGCTTCTTGTTCTAGGAGTTCCCTCCATAGATCAGCTGAAAAAGAGGGTGCACCTAACTCGCCTCACTATGGCGCATCTTTCTGTCGAAGCAGAATTCAATTCCGAGAATTTTCATTTTTGGATCCCCCATTGCAGCCCGAGAGAACTAGGGCATCAAGTTTTTGGATCATCTGCGCACAGAATTGGGAGAATGAGTACTTTGCTCAACTCACCTTGAGGAGGTGAATTTGCTCATACAATTAGTTTTCCTAAATTCAGAAGTTGGAAAATTAGGGTTTCTTTGTCAAACCCTAGATCAAGGAAGAAATAGTTTTCAGAAGGACAATTTTTTCTGGTAAGTCTCAAATCTATTCTCATATTATCAATATGACAAACAATACCAAGCTTGAGAGAGCTGAGAACTTCAGGGCATGGAAATATAGAGTCATGCTCATTCTTGAAGAACATGACCTAGAAGGCTTTATAAAAAAGGCACTTATGGAACTAGAGGGAGATGAGGCCAAAGCAAGGCATAAGAAGAATATGATCAAGGTTAAGAGGATCATAGTTGATTCCATCAAAGATCACTTGATCCCTCAAGTGTCTTCAAAGAAGACTCCAAAAGAAATGTTCGATGCCTTGACCAACCTGTTTGAAGGAAAGAACATTAATAGGAAGATGACCTTGAGAAATCAACTCAATGGAGTGAAGATCTTGAAGTTTGAGTCCATGCACTCATACTTCTCCAGAGTGTCCCAGATCAAAGAACAATTAGAAGTTATTGGAGACATTGTGGAAGATGTTGAAGTTGTGATGACCACTCTGAATGGTCTCCCCAGAGATTGAGGACCTTTTGTTTGTGGCATATGTGCTAGAAAGAAATTGATCCAGTTTAGACAACTATGGGAAGAGTGTGTGCAAGAAGAAGAAAGAATAGCAGTGAGATAGGAGAAATTAAATGACAATGAAGATAAAGCTTTGGCAACTCATGCCAAAGTTGGAAGGAAAAGTAAAAGTGATGTACGTTCCCGTGACGACTCTCCAAGAAGATCCTAAAGACCTTAAAGGAGAAAGAGGTTCAAGAAAGACCTATCTTTAATTGAATGTTACTCATGTCACAAGACATAACACATTGCTAGATATTGTCCACTCAAATCTGGACAACATAAGAAGCAGAAGAAGAGATTTCATGCTCATGCCGCGGAAGATAGTGAATATGATGAAGACGTCAAAACCAAAGAATATGAAGATTCCAGTGAAGAGTATGTACTAATATCAGCCCTCACTGGTTTAGTATCCCATGGAAGTGATACTTGGCTAGTGGATAGTGGAGCTTCAAAACATATGACGGGATACAAAGAATCCCTCTCACATCTCATACAAAAGGAATCTCCACACAAGGTAAAGCTTGGAGATGACTATCAATATCCCATCAAAGGAATGGGAGAAGCTTCTTACAAATTGGACTCTGGAAAGTCCATGAACATGAAGGAAGTACTATATGTACCAGGTTTGAAAAAGAACCTTCTATCTATTTCAGTATTAGATAAGAAAGGTCTTGTGGTTTCTAGTATTTATCCATATTCCAAAAGAGAAGAGATTGAAGTTGGAACCTTTGGGTAAGAAGGGAATATATGTGGGTTACAGTGAGCAATCAAAGGCTTACCATATCTACATCCCAGGATTCCGCTAGATTGAACTCAGCTGGGATGTTACTTTTGATGAAGACATAACCTTCAACAAGTCCAAGAAGATTCATGAGGATGAAGAGGAGCATGAAGCTCCTAGAGTCAAAAAAACTAATAATGTACCGGAAAGAAATGTTGAAGAAGAACCTATTATAGAAGTTCATGATATGACAGAACCTCAGAGACCTGAGGAGACACCTCGTGAAGAAAATCCATGGAAGAGAAGACCAGCTTGGGCACGAGAATTAATACAAGATGTAGGAAGATATGGTGCCCCAGAAGGAACTAGTAGAGAAAGTAAGAGACTAAGGCCATACTCCAGTTATGTAGCCTTGATGTGTAACCTTGTTGAAGAGGAACCGACATGTTTTGAAGATGCAATAAAGAAGAAGGAATGGTTGGATGCTATGAATGAAGAATACCAGTCCATTATCAAGAATGATGTTTGGGATGTGGTACCAAGACCCAAGGACAAGTCAGTTGTTTCATCAAAGTTGATCTTCAAAACAAAACACTCAGCAGACGGAAGCATTGAAAAATACAAGGCAAGGTTCGTAGCCCGAGGGTTCTCTCAGAAGGAAGGAATTGATTATGAGGAGACCTTTGCTCCCGTGGCCAAATATTACCTCAATTAGAACCATCCTTGCCTTGGCAGCCAAGATGAAATGGAAGTTACATCACATGGATGTAAAGATGATGTTCCTGAATGGAAAGATAGAAGAAGAAGTATATATCGAGCAACCAAAAGGATTTGAAACAAATAACAAAAAGACACATGTATGCAAACTAAAGAAAGCATTGTATGGGTTGAAGCAAGCACCCAGAGCATGGTATGGAAGAATTGATAGCTTCTTGATAAGCTTGGGATTTACCAAGAGTAAAGCAAATTCTAATCTTTATTATAAGATTATGGATGATGAACCTATGATACTACTGTTGTATGTGGATGATTTGTTCCCGACAGGAGAAGACAAGCCCATCACTAAATGTAAGAAGAGGCTTGCTGCATAATTTGAGATGAAAGACCTTGGTATGATGCATTATTCTCTAGGTCTTGAAGTATGGCAGTTTCCAGATGAGATTTTCCCGAGTCAATGAAATTACATAGTTGAGATCCTAAAGAGATTTGGGATGATGGATTGTAAGGCTATGACCACTCCGATGGTGACAAACTTGAAGCTCTTGAATGATGCTGCATCAGAGATAGTAGATGTTACTATGTACAGACAGATTATTGGGTCATTGATGTGCTTGACCAGTAGTAGACCAGATATATGTTTTGTTATGAACACATTGAGCCAGTATCTGGTGGAGCCCATACATGTTCACTTAAATGCAACAAAACATGTGATGAGGTACCTAAAGGGTACATTGGACTATGGACTTAGATATGCTTCAGATAGTGAGTTCAAATTGTACAGGTATACAGACTCAGACTGCGCTGGAAGTGCCGAAGATAGAAAAAGCACTTCAGGATGTTGCTTTAGTTTGGGATCAGGTATGATCTCATGGCTCAGTAGAAAGCAGCCCTGTGTTGCTCTCACTACAACAGAAGCTGAATACGTAGCAGCATGCTCAGCTTGTAGTGAAGCATTGTGGCTTCACAAGATGTTGGTAGGATTGTTCGATGTAGAGATAGATGTGACGGATATACTATGTGAAAATCAGAGTTGCATCAAGATGACAGAGAATCTTGTGTTCCATGATAGATCAAATCACATTGAGATCAAGTTTCACTATATCTGGGATATGGTGCAAAAGGGAGCTGTGAAGCTCAAGTATGTTCCTATAGAGGAACAAGTTGCTGATGTGCTGACTAAGCCTCTGTCTCGCATAAAGTTTGAATACTTTTGAGACAAGCTTGGTGTGGTCCGGAGGGACCTCTCTCGAAAGAGGGAATGATAGTTCCAGTCCTTAGGTGACTGATGCCAGTCCAGAGGTGACTGAAGATCAGTACTTGCTGATTGATAGAGTTCCAGTCCTTAGGTGACTGATGCCAGTCTAGAGATGACTGAAGATCAGTACTTGTCGACTGATAGAGTTCCAGTCCTTAGGGGACTGATGCCAGTCCAGAGGTGACTGAAGATCAGTACTTGCCGATTGATAGAGTTCCAGTCCTTAGGTGACTGATGCCAGTCTAGAGGTGATTGAAGATCAGTACTTGCCGATTGATAGAGTTCCAGTCCTTAGGTGACTGATGCCAGTCCAGAGGTGACTGAAGATCAATACTTGCCGATTGGTAGAGTTCCAGTCCTGAGGTGATTGAAGATCAGTACTTGCCGATTGATAGAGTTCCAGTTCTGAGGTGACTGATGCCAGTCCTGAGGTGAATGAAGATCAGTACTTGCCGATTGATAGAGTTGCCGATGGATAGAGTTCCAGTCCTTAGGTGACTGATGCCAGTCTTGAGGTGACTGAAGATCAATACTTGCTGACTGATAGTGTTCTGGTATTTTTGTTTACTGATGATTGATGTTGTTGTTCCAGTGTTTTGTTTACTGATGATGTTCCAACATATGATGTTGCTGTTGATGATGTTCCAACAAAGGATTTTGCTGATGATGATGTTCTAGCAGAGGATTTTGCTAATGATGATGTTCCAGCAGAGGATTTTGCTGATGATGATGTTCCAACAGAGGATGTTGCTGATGATAATGTTCCAACAGAGGATGTTGTTGCTGCTGTTGATGATGATGTTGCTGATGGTGATATTCTAGTAGACGATGATGCTGATGCTGATGAGGATGTTCCAGCAGATGATACCCCAGACATGATAATCCAAAAACTTCCTACGACATATAAAGATTCACAAGTCAGTTGTGCAGCTGTTGATGTTGCCCGCATAATACCTTCCTAGTTAAGAGGGAGTGTTAAAGAAATGTAATTGCGAAAGATATTCTAAATGTATTTGTCTATTGTATTATTGTATTCCTCCTTTAGGAGATGTCATTGATGTATTTGATAATGTAAGTCATTGAAAGAGTCAGTGTAAATCCTAGGTCTTGTGTCAGCCTAGAAGAACCCATAAAAGATTATTATATTATGTATTTGACAAGTCGACCCAACCAATTAGGAGAAGTCGGCCCAGTTGGGGAAAAGTCACCTCAACAGAAGAATATAAATAGAGGATGAGTTGCTCATTTGTATTCACTCATCTCACACACACAAGTTCGCATAGGAGAGAGAGAGAGAAGTTCGCACAAGAGGAAGAGAAGTTGATTTTGTCTTGGGGTTTATCTTTGTACTTTGTGAATTCTATATTGAGGAAGTTTTGCAGGGGTTTTCTCCCTTGTGGTTTCCTTGAGAGAAATTTTGTGTTCATTGTTCTTGCTGTTTTTGTATTTCTTTCAGTGATAGATTGTTTAATGTTATTATGCTAAACAAGTAGAAAAACTAACAAGATCTAGGGTTGGGATATAATCTTATGTTCACTTAAGTTACTGTTATCACACAACTCGTAGTTGCCCCAGTGGATAATCCTATATAGGATGGCAGAGGGGATGGGCAACCAAAGAGGTGACACGAGAGGACCTTGATCCCCAAGATGGATTGGTTCTCATTCCAATCGAGACACTCTTCACTTTGTACTATCCAAGCCACAGATAGTAAAGGGGGAGACCCTGATCTACTCCCGACAGGAGAGATCTAACCCAATCACCAGATCAAGCTATGAAATAGGGTATGTAAGGTGAGGGGTGATGAACCCTAGGTTTAAGAAACAAGGTCACTGTGGAGGCTTAAAAGGGATAAGATTTGATTTGTGAATAGTTAGACACAATGACTTGATATTAAGTATGATTCTAGGATTCAAGTACTAGTATAAATGATCAATCAACTGCCTTGGGAAACGTGACCCTTAAAACAGAGAAAGTGGCCCAAAGAGTAGATCTAATGGTTTAGGCTTTCTAGCACAGCTTGGATGAAAGGTTTGACATTATCAAATATGCAAGTTCAACAAACAAGGTTTACACAACCTGAAAAACATGCCAACCAGGGAGGACGCAAGGGTTAGAGACCAGTGCCTAGGCATAAAGGGTAGGGTATTGTTTTAATGAGAATGACAGATGGGTAAGTTAAAAGAATAAATTACATACCTTGCAAGCGTACCTGTGTCATGGAAATTGGTCTTAGTATGTCAAGGATTGCTCCCGCAAAGATCACGTGAAGATTTGATGCTTTATCTTGCCCCTACAATTTTGTCTAGATCCACTGGTGCGCCCCTCTCTCTGCAAAACCAATGAAGAAAATTCAATTAGCAAGCAAAAATGAAGGTAAATGCAAATGACGAAAATGATCACAGAGAATAAAAGGTACGAAGACAATGATACTCCCTGAACCAAACCAAATGAGAAGAAAGAGACAAGGTGAGTTTCCTCAGCCAGTGCGCCCCTCCTCCAAGTCGTCTTCTTCACTTGCAATTAAAACGTGGATAGATAGATGTGCAAAATAATCACCAAGATCCTCAATGCAATGGAAAATCAGTTTCAATTGACATATCCAACACCCAGAATATATATATTTTATTCCAAAATATATTTGCAAAAATATATTTTATTCCAGTAGCAATGGGAGAGACCAAAACCCTAACCACCTTTTTAACGAGTGGTTGAGATCAAAAGATACATAAGTGAAAATCAATGGCTAAGATGAGCCCAAATATAAAGTACATGGATCAACTCAAGAATAGAGGGGGCGCACTAGTTAAGTCACCCTAGGGGGGACATACCACATAAAAAGTGACTTTAACTCACAACATAAGCTCATGGTGGGTCTAGGAGGTGAATTATTCCTTCTCTAATGTGTCCCCATGGCACAATAATAAAAGTAATATCATCAAAGTACAATACTGTGACCACATGGCCAAATCGTGCCCCCTCAGAGACTCAATAAAAACATAATATTTTAGCCCGTAGAGTGTATGGGCCCCACTGGATGCTGCAACCTGCTCTGGAAGGTGTGGGAAGCATCAAACACATCATCAAAATCAGCCTCATGCCATTTCCTTGCCTTAGTATCCCAAATCGAATTCCTTTGTAGCCATTTTACCATTTTTTATTCCTTAGAAAATCACCCGTGAAACATAAAAATGCCTGTAGCTCACTACCTAGTACCTAGGGCTAAAATTGACTGCACCAAAATGTCCGGAAGCATGGTAATATAGTAATAACAAGTGGTTGGACCCCATGCTTTCTCTATAGCGTCCTAGGTGAACCAAATAGAATGTCAAACTCTGATGCTAGGCCATTTTAAATGGCAAATCTGCACTGGAGTGATAATCTGAAAAAATATCTCAACTGAAAATGCCTGTAACTGCAAACTAAGTGACCCAATGGACTTAGAAGGTCCAAATGCACTAGAAATGAGTACTAATACACCATGTGGATATCTGAATAATCATCTGGAACTATAACCATGCTCGTACAGATAAAAAATAATAATATGTAAATGATCAAAATCATAAAAATATCACAAATCACTGTCTGAAAGCTGTAACTGCTGCATGGAACTATCTGATGGGCAATGAAAGACCATATATAATCAATCTCTAATATCACTGGTCTAACTCATCTCATGTCCTGTGGCTGACTTGGTCAAACTGGGTTTGACCAGGTCAAAACTGACTAAAATATGACCTAGGCTAAAACATCAAAATGCTGTAAGTGTAATTGGATAAGACATGCTCCGTTAGTCATTCAAATAGCTAGACTTTAATCATAAAGTAGCATTTCACTGGTGGTTTAAACACAATAGATATTCAACATAAATTTATAAATAATAATAGCTCAGAATAGAACCTCAAGAATATACTCACTTCGTGGCTATGATCAATTTGCTAGTAATGGGTGAAGGTTGATAAATGAAAGGCAAGGCTAAGGGATGACTATACTAACTTAACATTGTGATACTTTGGATGTAGGAAAGGGAATACACACTCAAGCATATGTTGGATAAAATAACACAGGGGATGGCAGTGTCTCACAAATGGAATAAGTTGTTTGGGAAGTGCTTATTCAACCTTGGCAGATGTCTACAACTCACATCCAAGCTGACTCAGCTCCGTGAGGATCTTTTCTAGAGCCGCCATGACTAGGTGCCCGACAAATCGTAACTCGAGATTCTAGGGGACACTTAGAATTAACTGTCCCTTACTCCATCTCACATCACAACCCGTAGGCTCCGTGAGGAATTAATCATTACTTCAATTTCTAAGGCCAACAGTCTTTGGATATAGCATATGTTTAACCATTGCTTTCTTTGGGCCTTTTATTTCATTTCATTTCAATCTACTAGCCAACAGTCTTTAGATTTGGCATTCATTTAACCACTGTTTTCATTAGGCTTTTCATCTCCCTTCATTGGGGATTTTACATTTCATTCATTTCATAGCCCTTCTTTCATTGTGTTTAGAAACACAATTTTGAATTTCATTTCAATGGGATTTCACAATAGATATACAATAATTTCCACATACATGCAATGATGTTAGTCCCATCTGCTTCGGGTTTTAGCCAACACAACTTACGCAACTCAGAGCCGAGACACAACTAAAGAGAGATGCTATCCAACAAAGAGGCTAGAGTGGGGGAGTCCTCCATATCACAGGCTAAGGTGTAAGTCAAGGTAAAACTAAAACTGGAAGGTGACGAATGGATGAGGAAAGTGAGAAGTGGTGCCAATACTAGCAAGCCATGTAATGGTGGGAATGATCACCTCCATTCTCCTAAGGAGGGTGACACCAATGAGTATAAACAAGAACTTCATAATTTTGAGCAAGCTAGATCATATAGATATAATTTAACAACCATGTCCATAATATATAGATATACTGCCAGATCGTGACCACTAAATGCTAAATCAAGCTACCAAAATGACTAAAAGAGCAATACAAACCAATACACATCCATATACCTGCTGGGTCATATACCTGTACCAGTCATCTGAACCATCATCTGCCAACTGGAAACTTGCTGTTGCACATCTGGGCACTGCATACTGCTCTGTATGGAAAAAATGGCTACATTGGTCATCAAATCCGAGTTCTCCTTAGACTCAGTCATGGCATAAGGCTGAACAAAACTGTTCATGGGCTGCTTTGAAATCATAAGTGATCATGGAATGAATGCTCATTTGATGCTGATCTCAAGCATCTCAATGTAAAGGATTGGCTGAAAAAAGGACTGGAATCTGATCTGAAGATATGGTAGCCCCTGCTACTATAAATGTGATAACAGTTACCTAAGTGAACAATATAAAAATATTTCTTTTCGAAAAGTCACATTTAACCTTAAATATAGTAAAAGTGAACTTTATAACTTAAAAAGTTGAAAGTCACTTTATAATCTCAATAAAGTACATCTCACTTTTAAATTAAAAGGTCACATCATAAAGTACTTTAATAAATGCTCATAAAGTCACTTTATAAAATATAATGAGACTCCATGTGTTTTTGGATCCCTGCACCTAGGCACCTGATGTAGGAGTACCTCCGAGCTACAAAATGCTAACACTCCCTCTTAGTGAGAGAGGTACTACATGCATCACCTCCGCCAGGATCTGTCTCCAACCTCGGTCCTCTAACTGTTGAAGCTCCCTTTGAATGTGAAGGTCCCTCTGCCTCCTGCTCTGGATCAAGTGCTCGAGCTCTACGCCTGAAAACTATGAATCGAGAGTACTGCTCACTCTCCAGCTCATCCTCAAGCGTCATCTCATACCAACTCGGCCTCCTCACTAAGCTGGATGAGTCCTCTACACTGACTGCTACCACTGTTTCCATTGAGTCTGACCTCCCACTACATCCATAGAATGACCCAATACTTGGTATGTCCTGCCATCTTGGATGCCTAGCAATCTCGCCCCCACTCATCGGATACATGAATATTCGTCCTTCCAAGTGAAGGATCGCATACCCGTCATCCTCCAAAGCTGAAATAGAGAGCAAGTTCCTCTTTAGCTCTGGAACAAGCAACACTCCGCAAACCTCCAGATATCCTCCAGACTCGAGTTGGAATAGGACACTTCCAACTCCTTCTATAACATGGGTACTGACATACTCATCCTCTGTAAGTATAACTCTGTCCACATCCGTCACCTGTAGAAACATGGCTCTTGTTCCTGTCATATGGTGTGCTGCTTTGCCATCTATGTACCATACTCCAGTGTCCATGCTCTCGGAAATACTGCCAAGGAAAATTCCTTCCCAAATTTCTTTGCAAATTTTGCTACTTAGTTGAAGCGGCTCCCTCGGTCTCCTCTTTCTTCTTGCCCTTCTTCTTATGAGGACACTGCACAACATAGTGACCATAACCTTGGCAAGCAAATCATTTCACTTTGCTCATGTCCTTCTCGGACTTGGCTCCACTGCTCGAGCCACTCTTCTTCTTGTTGCCCTTTGCAGAAAAGGCCACATTTTGTTCATCATCATCATTTCCTGTCTTCTCCTGAGACCCCTCTCTGATCTTCTCCTAAGTAAAATCGTCCCATAATCTTTCCCAAGAGGGAAAGTTCTCCCTGCTAAGTACACACTTCACGAACACGTCCCAATCCTTGGTGAAGCCCTTCAGGGTTACCCGCACCAGCTCGGAATCAGGAATCAACTCACCAACTACACTTAGTTCATCTTTCACTTATCTGAGCATAGTGAGGTAAGAGGCTACATTCTCACCTTTCACCATCTTCGTGCCATGAAGCTTATCCTTTAGAGCCATCTTGCGATTTTCGTTCTTGTTCTCATACAAACTTTTCAAAGTATCCCACATCTCCTTGGCAGTTTGTTTCTGTACCAAATGTGGGATGAGGTGATTTCGAACGCCATCCAGAAGTAATCTATGTGTTCTAGCCTCCTTCACCTCATGTATGTCAAGGGCTACAGGATTAGCAGTAGGAGTTATCACAACTGTACTAATGAACGACCAAAGTTTGTTCTCCTTGAGAACTGCACCCATCCGGGCCTTCCACTGCAAGTAGTTGGAGATCCCCTCCAACCGGTCTTCATACCTGATGCTGGCCATCATCCCCTTCTTGCTCTTTTTCCAACAAGGTATACTCTGCCCACCTTGACCAAAACTCACTTTCAGCTCTACTTCTCAGCAAAAACAAGCTTGCTCACAGATGCTGCCAAACAGTCCTTGACATGCAATTCTCTTGCACCCTCTGCTGTACCAACAGTCCACTGTCTTCTCAGAGAGCCCCAGCTCTGATACCATGAAGAAAATGGCAAAAGTTTGCTCACTGTAAATGCAGTCACTAAGAGCTTTTGTCAAACACTTTACGAACCACTGATATCAACCTCAATAGTAAATATTAAATGAACATATTTATCAAGCATTTAATATACATGACTGTAAGCTGATATACAGTCAGTAAAGTACATTTTGCAGCTGATAAACACTTAAACCAGCAGACTGTAATAACACTGTAACACAGGAATTTTGGTCAATCAGAACCCGGAAATCCTCTAAGGGGGAAAACGAGTCAAGAGGATTTTATTATGAACTAGTTGTTGATTTTTGGGTTAGGTCAGGGTTTGAGGCAGAAAACTAAAGTTTTATACTTTAATGCAAAAATAAATTGCTAAACTAATACTGAAGACAAAATAGTACAGCTGTAGCAATACAAGATTTAGATCTAGGAAATAAAACATAATTTTCATCTCTTTCAACTTTAACACTCCCAAAGAGGTCCCTGTGTTAAAGTTGAAACATGCAGTAACAATAGATCTAATTCAAAATCAAGAGAACAAGTCTAAGTTTCTAACAACTTGATGAAATAGGACCTTCCTTTGTACTCAGAAAATTAACTTTCAGAACAGACCGTGCCTGTCAGAGGCAAGTCAATCAATAGGAACAATCTGACCCTTACTTGAGGGTTAGTACAAACCTGAGAGAGAGAGAGAGATGATGTGCTGTAGGTAAGGAAGTGCTTATGACAGTCAACAGATACCCAGTAGTTAAATGGCAGCCCCAAGGCAGTAGCAAACTCAAAGACCCAAACAGACCTTAAGAAAGTAAGTGACAATCACCAACTAGTCATAACAGACCTTAAATCACAGTGGATCTGAACCAAACAAAATTCCAACAGGTAGTGACCTTCAGAAGTTACATGTGGCATCCCTAAACAAGTAGATCTGACCCAAAGCAAGCATCAACAGTCAGCAGCCTTCACAAAAATTAACATTCAGCCTACAGATAGTTCACAATTGAAGGTAGCAATCAGATCTATGTCCATTGATGAGGGTAACAAGTAGCCCTAGACCGCGGCTCACACAAGCAGCCCACAAAACATGCTGCAGCCCTCTCCAACAGTCTACAGACAGACTGTGGCCTGCTTAAACAGCCCTAAAATGGGCTGCGGCCTATCCAAAAATATCCACAGGGCGGCAAAACAGAATGCTAGGGCAGTGGCTCTATCAAAATTAGTCCACGCAGGCAGGGAGCAGACTTGGGGTACTACAGATCAGACCTCAAGGGCAGGCAACCTCTCAAAACAGTCCTTAGGGCAGCTAGATCAGTGCACTAGTCATGCGGCAACCAAAACAATTTATAGGACAGCAAACCCTCTCACAAGTGCAGCGGCCCTATCTCAATGGAGGTCACGGATAGCATAACAGGTCATAAGAGGGCAGCGAAACTCTAGCAACAGTCAATAGTTGTGGGCCTCAAGCTTCAGCAGGTGGACAGTACAAGAATCAAACCCTAGCAGCAGTAAAACAACCTTGACGTCACCCTAGAACTGTGTCACAGGGTTCGCCGGATTTGAACCTTCAGGTTCGAAATTCGGCGAACCTCAACCAAAAAACTAAATTCGTTTTGGTTCGCCTTTAAATTTGTCTGCTGTATTCACTTGGCTCCTCGATCATGGCGTCAACTGTATTCACTTGGCTCCTTGAGACTGGCCGCAACGACTTCCTTTCCCCGACGACATTACAGGCAGCAGCGGGTGAGATGGCGTCAACTGTATTCACTTGGCTCCTTGAGACTGGCCGCAACGACTTCCTTACCCCGACGACATTACGGGCAGCAGCGAGTGAGAGACGGGCGCAATTCCCTTTCCGCGACAATATTGTGGGCAAGTGTAAGATTTATTTTATAAAAAAACCGACTGTATTTTCCCGATCCCCCACGATACCGCGATATTTCTTCATACATATTATTCGAAAGGTTAATTTTATTCAACGGTAGGCTGTGTGTTTTCCAAGGTAATATAATATAATTTGTAAACTTTATATTTTATAATATAATTTATACTTTTAATTTTATATAATGTATAACTATAAACTTTTATTATTATATAGTATAGATTTTGTATTTATTATGATATTCATTAAATGTTATTAGTTGTATCCATATTTTATATATATGTGGGCTATTTAAATATCAAAGTTACAAATATCGGCGCGGCGCGGAAATCGGCAGGGTCCAGGAAACATCGTCTCGGGATATCTCGGCAGAACATCGGCAAACTTAAAAAACACAAAAATATTCATTTTTTTCCAATTTTTTAAACATCTAAAGCAACAATAACATCAAATAAACACATTGCCACATGAACATGGAAAGAAAACTGATATATAAGATATATAAGATGTCTAGAGATACATCACACATCAAAATGGATCATGTCCTAGTCCTACTCCTGAATAGTGAATACTGAATGTCTGAATCATCAAAAATATAAGTTATAACTTATAACAAATGTATTTCATGATCATCATCATGACTCATGAGTCATCTACAGTGAAATAAAGTAAATAAACTATGGATTCCCTCTACCCCTTTTACGGGAAAAGGTAATCGCTGTGGAAACAGCCCTTGCCCTTCCTCTAGGACTAGGTGCCCTTGAGGCTTGTCGGCCTCGTACTGGTATCTGACGTCCTCTAGAAGAACTAGAAGACCCTGCAAAATTATCATGATGTCCTCTAGAACGTGAAGGTGGCTGAAACTGGTGTCCTGAAGAAGAAGAAGGAGCTTGAGGAGGTAGTCCTACAGCTACTCCTCTACTAGTAGCAGTGCTACTATCGGGTCTATCTCCCTCTAACCCTGCCTGTGGCTCTGGATCTAACTGTGGCACACTCCCAGACTCAGTGTGAAACTCCTCTGGAACTGGATCACCCTCATATGGAGCCTCTGTAACATCATCATGATCATGATCATCCGCTAGCCAATCAGGGGCTACCTCCATAGCAGGCTCCTCACACTTCGACCTCCAAGCTACAGTGGTGTCGATCTGATCTAATGAAATGGCCTTTGCATCAACTTTTCTCTGATATTGCTTCACCCACAACCTGAGATTGTAGTGGACGTAGACCAAATCATTAAGGCGCGGAGTATCCAACCTGCAGGAGGATCATAGAATTAGATATTAAATTATAAAGTTAATAATTTCAATTTGTAATGCATAAATTAGAAGGCAAAGGGGCATAATGATAAATGATAAAATTATAAACTAGAATTCAATAATTTATATTTTCTAATGAATTTGAAAATTCTCTAACCTGTTGCGCTTTTTGGAGTGTACTTTTTCAAATACACTCCAGTTGCGCTCGCAACCGGAAGAGCTACATGTCTGGCTGAGCACTCGAATGGCAAGCTTCTGTAGAATAGGTACGCAACCACCATAGTTTTCCCACCAGGTATCTACAACGAATTAAAGAAACATAAGAAAAACAATTTAATTTAAAAAAAGAATTAGAAAAAGAAAACAAAAATTTGAAACAAGGTGAAGCTTACTTGGCATCAGGTTGGTCCTGTCATGTACTGTCAAATGAAACCCAAGTAATCCTGCGGCTCTCTTATACACTTCCAACTATTGGGAAAGCTCTGCACGATCATCTGCAGACGGCACCATCCTATGGACACACTCGTAGAATCCAGCGATAACCTCTCCATCAAATCTGAAGCCACAGGAGTAACCAAACGCAGGGTTGAGGTATAATCCTGCAGCATGAATAAGGCGATGGAGTGTGTTGTTCCATCGCGCATCAATCATCCCCCATATAATCTGTTGTCTCTCCTGCCCCCGATCTCCCTTGTCCTCGTAATAGGCACAAATGGACTCTTTGGCCCTATCAATGGCCTCATACAGGTAGCCCATTGCAGGCTTATCTCCATCAACCAAGCGGAGAACCCTTACCAAAGGTTCAGTGACGGCTCAAACCTCCCTTACGTCATCCCAAAAGGTCTGATGGAAATTCACTAGCCTGCATATGGCTTGCCCCTCTGGTCTAGTGCTAAATGATAAAGCACGCCACTCAGGTGAAAGGAACATCTGCTGCAAGTCCCACATAGAATCCAAGAGGGACTGGAGAGAAATAAAGCTAGTGGCAAAGCATGTGATGGCAGGATGCACCAACTCTCTGTCACTTGTGAAAGTTCTCATCAAGCTAAGCACCGCTGCATGATTGTATATGAATTTTGTGATGCCCCGTGCTGAATCAATGGTATCCTTGATCCAATCAATCTTGGCTAAATCCTCTAACATCAAATCAAGGCAATGGGCCGCACAAGGAGTCCAGAATAGTGAAGGATACATGTCCATAAGCATCCTACCAGCAGACACATAGTTCGCAGCGTTGTCCGTTATGACTTGGACAACATGCTGCGGGCCAACCTCTTGGATGAAGTCATCCAACAAGCGACATAGTAAACCCGCATCTTTGACATGTGCAGATGCATCCACGGATTTCAAAAACATAGTGCCCCTTGGACAATGAACCCAAAAAGTTGAGAAGGGTCCTACCCTTCATATCAGTCCAACCGTATGACATCACTGTGCATCCTGTTAACTCCCATGATTTTCGAAGATCCTCCAACCTGTGAGTGCATTTGGCCTTTTCATTCTGGAGGATGGGCCCTCTCAACTCCTCATAAGTGGGGGGCTTATACCCCGACCCAACAACAGCAGCTGCCTCAAACATGGACATATAAAATGGGTTATTGGCAAAGTTAAATGGAATATCACTCCATAGCAAGCATTGACCCACAAGTGTATCTGCATCTTTTTTCTCCTTTAATTTCAGTATGGACTTTACAGAAGGTTGTCCACCAGCTGAGCATCTCGACACAAAGGCACCCATTGGTGATGCAGTCGAAGGTGAAGGCATTGTGGACTGTTGCGTGGAGAAGGTTTCCGGACTCGTCCCACTAGCCCCCACTCCACATCCGGACTCGGATCTTGAGGCAATTTGATGTCTCACGGCCTCCTTGAATTGTTTCTTTTGCTTAGTTTCCTCAATTGCTTTTTTGGCCTTGTCAATGTGATCCTTGTTTGCTGCGGTACAAGGAATCACATCATGCCTCGATATTTGTGCAATGTGATATTTCAGCCTGCTTATCCCTCCCGCCATTCTTTTCCCACATAAATTGCAAGTGAGCGTTTGTCGATTTTCTGGATCAACGGCTGTGCCAAATTCCCAAAATGCATCCAATTTCGACATCTTGTATATGGAAGAAATGAAGTTTCAACTTCAAGTAAACCAAGGGCCAAAAAAAAAAAAAATTAGCATGCTGCAAAATTGCAAATAACAAATAAGTTAAATAACAAAACAGTAAAAACATAACATGCTGCAAAATTGCAAATGAAATATAATTTTAAAAATAAAAAATAAAAATAAAAAACAGGAAAATTACAATATGTTTTTAAATTTTTAATAATTTAAAGAAGAAAGTTTAAAAACTGCCTTTCCAGGCCCACAATGAGAGACACATACTCCATATCAGACTTCTCTCGGAGCTCATAATATATATATATATCGCACATATACATTTGTATTCTTGAATTATATGTCAAATTTCATTGCGAGGCCAATTTTATTGTTGTGAAATTCAAACATGGACACGAACCATGTGACTTAGTGTACACCAATGCATGTTTAGATTCAAAGAACACATTCATATAATTTAAGACTGTATATTTTATATAAATTAGGCATATTATAGGCATATTCTTATTTTTTAAACCTACACTAAAACTGTGTGGAAGCCACAGACTGTGGATTCGTGGAAGTCGGGAGTGTGGAATGTGCACCGTGCAGGGGTTTGTGAGTGTGAATCGGCACTCTGCGAATTTGCAGTGGGCTGGGAAGTGATGGGTCAGCCGTGTGTGAGGTTGTGAGCAGCAGACAGAGGAGGGGCACGATGTGGAAGCCGCGGACTCGCGGAGGGACGCTGTGGAGTGGGTTGGGCGAGGAATGTGGAAGCCGGGCGCGGAGAGAGGCACACGGTGGAGGCATTCAAAATTTTAAATGAAAAAAAAACGTAACATTTACAGATTTACTTACCTTCAGCTGCACCCTAATCGCCGGCTCTCCTCTCGACCTCTGTAGCGACCAAATGAGCAAATGAGCCCTAACCGCGGGCATAAAATGTTAAAAAATGAAGTTTTTGTCACCCTGTCAAGAAATCGCGAGTCGACGGCGATTTTTCCCGATTTTTTACTGAAAAATCGGCGATATTTCGGCTCGGAAATCGGCTCGATTTTCTCTTAAAAAATCGCCCCTGCCAAAATATCGCGATTTATCGGCAACTCGTGATTTCTCGGCCGATATTTGTAACACTGTTAAATATACTATAAAATATAATATATTTTGAAAACATGTATATGTACGAACATAATGTCGAACCTAATCCCGAACTTCATAATTTTTTTTGAATTCGAATCGAATTTCATTGTTGTCGAACCCAAACTCTAACCCAAACCATGTGGCATAGCCCTAGAACAGTCCAAAATAAATCAGATCTGAGATATAACTTTATATTGTATCAAATGAAGAACATAGACTTGAATTTATAGTTTCTTGGTGGTTTCTAGAAGCGTCACACTTATAATTCTTTAATGACTTAGGGTTTCATCAAATAGGTTAAGACACCATACATTAATAAGGGTCACCACTTATAAAATATAAAATAAAGTTAAGGTGTCTTTAAGTAGTGGGTACTAGGGTTAAGACATCATAGCAAGGGGTTTAGGAACCATATTAAAATGGGGATGCTAATACAAGGGCCAACTAGTGGTCAACACAAGACCACATCAATACAAGTCAAACCGTAAATCAAGGAATACATGACTCTTCTAACCATAGGACCAAAGGTGTAACAATAAGGTTGGTAAGCAACCCTTTTACCCATAAGACCAAAAACAACAAAGTGGTAAGACAACTCAAGGTGGGTAGACAAACCTTCTAACCACAAGACAATGTGGTGAACAAGACAAGGTGGTAAACCTTCTAATCACAAGACCAAGAAGAACAAGTTGGGAAGACCAAGGGTATGCAAGCAAGGTGGGGATACAAGCCATACATCTCTCTCTCAAATGTACAAGTGTTCCATACACTAACTGAAAGTTCATCATCATTGTATAAGGGAGGTCCACACTGGATGATGTGATCCTGTGGTCCTCCTGACTGCTCCTGAGGTCAAGTGCTAGTGACTTCATCAAGGGGTGGCCACTACCTTGAGAAGACAACCTAGCTCAACCATCTCAAAGTCTTAGGAGAGGAGGGCATCACACATCATCATCTTGGTTAACTGACCAAGATCCTCCATTCATAAAGAATGGCTCTCAGCCCAAGGCTGAGCTTCAGTCCCAGATCAAATCATGTTGATCAACCCCTTGGTCCCTGATCAGATCCTCCATTCTCCCGGAGAATGTTCCTCAGCCCCAAGCTGAGCTTTCAGTCCCAGACTGAATGTTGATCAACCACCTGCAGGACCTGCTTGGTCCATGAGCAAGAATCTACCTGGTCCTACACCGGGATGTCTTTGTCTCAGCCTGCAGGATTTGCTTGGTCCTCCTGACCAAGAAACTGTCTGGTCCTACCAGAATACCTTAGAGACAGATAGGGGCCCTAGCAAAATGCTAGGGACTTTGCCATGGCATCAATCTGCTTAGTCCCAGACCAAGAACCCTAGGAGACTGCTGGGGGCCCTAGGGTACCTTCTAGGGACTTACATTGCCTGGTTAACTGACCAGGAACCCTAGTTAATTGACTAGAGTGCCATCCTTGTTGAGAATGGATCTCGCATCTGCATTAACTTTAACAGCAGTAATAAATCTCAGGAAATTACATCAGCAGTAAATTACAGTCATAAAATCAACAGTACAGGCAGAAATACTTCTTGAAATCTGAGTCAAAGTATCACCACAAAAGCTGTGCACAGGCTGCCTTCAGAAATGCGCCCTACAGGCTGTCCAGACTGTACAAACCAGTTCAGACACAGCTACAACAGTTTCTCCCTCGATATTTGTGCCCAACCTCTTCAACAGTATGGCCTCAACACAGCTGCCATGAAGCTGCCTTGAAAAATGTGCCACTTTCCTTGTTTTCAGTGCAGTCAAACCCAACAGTGTGGCCCCACCAGAATCTGCTGTACGAACAGCTCTTTTGATGACTGTACAGCTCCTTGGAAAATGTGCCCACCTTGGGATTCGTGCCTCACCTTGGGATTTGAGCCTCCACCTTGAGATTCAAGCCCTTTTCCTGTTGCTGCCTTGCTTTCCTCTTTACTGCTCACAAAATCCTCTCCTAGGGATTCCGATCTGATTACAATCGGAGTCCTGTCTGACCCTTGGTCAATTCCGAGTTAGATTCTGACTTTTAAAAAATTGGTAAAGGTATTTGATTGTCATATTCTTCTTTTATGTCTTGGGTTCTGAGCTGGTTTGTCCTTCATATCAGTTCAAAAGTCAAGGATTGAATTCGTCATTCTGGGTTTACAGATAGATGTCGAGTAGTTCACTTCAAGCCAGAAACAATTAAACCTGTGATTTACAATGGCAAGGTTGCCAGGATGGTTTGGAACTGGATTATTGCAGAATACAATCTTCTCTTTGTTTCTCTGTTTTATTTGAAAGGGATTGTTTTTGTGGACCATTGGATAATATGTAGGCTTGCAGGAGTATGTGGGATATGATCAGATTAACAGGCATCTCCTTATTAGTTGTCACTTTCCTTCCATTTACGATGTTCAATCTGGCAGAAGTTTCTATGTTTAGATCAGATTTGGCTATCCAGATTCAGCTAGATTGGCCAGTTTTGGAAAGATATAGATACTCTCCCAGTTGGAGCCAAGGTGGACATGCTATCTCCCCTTCCTTAGGTAGGCAGTGGGATTGGGTGAGACCCTCTATGGCACCTGGATATGTCACTCTTGATGTGCATGCAAATTGATTTACAATGTAATATTAAATATATGATGCATTTCCAGAAAAAAAATGATGTGTAGACAGAAAAAATTCCCATACTGCTGCAGCAAGCATAGTTGTCATCCAATACATTTGGCAAGCAGATCCTCTCCATTGTCCATAATAGAGGAAACCCTCCAAGGTGCGACTCCACAAACTGCCCTGCCTTGCCCTTTCTCATGTGCAGTATATTGGAGTTCCCCGCTCCAACCGCTGTGTAATTATCATAATCTAAAGCTGAAAAGCATTCGTGATCTGAACTGAGATTTATGGTCTATGGACAGAAGCAAATGCATAAAAATTAATTAAGAATGCAGTATCTAACCTCAATGTTGGATTACAAAATGATTATTATGATCTTATTTGGTTTAAATAGGTATGTCTTGACTCTTGAGTATTGGTCAAGTTATATGTAATATATCTCTTAATCTGCATGTGTTGATTTGCCTTTTGATTCTCTTCAATTAATTAGTATTGTTTTCCTTTCTGTTTTTACAGCTGCAGTCAGTTCAAAAATAGCAAACAGTAAATCTGCAACCTCACCTGTAGCCTTTCCATCTGAGCAGCAAATGGCTATAGCTCCACCTTTGACTGGGCAGACAGGTGGTTCACAGTTGTCCAGGGGGCATGCCATTACAGATGAAGCTGTCACTTGTCGCCCTAAGCCAGATGTTGGCAAGCAAAGGGAAAGAGCCTCTACTTTAGCTTTGACACCAGTATCTGAAGGGAGGGTTCAAAAAGCTGGTGTGGTGTCCACACCAACAGACTTGCGCAACCTGTTAATTACACAACTCACAGAAAACCCCAAGGGAATGACAATCAAGGTACTCTGACTAAAGTTTCTTTACATCTTGACATAATAGACAAGTTGGAAAATGCAAATCTTGCACCCAGTGACAAAAGGTCACTTCATCAAAAACTTTTGTGCTTTCTCCTTCTTCCTTTCATCCATTCTTACTTTGTGTTTGACCTCTCAAAATGTTCATCTCAGTAATGAAATGCTGTTTTAATAGAAAAAAACACTTCTCTAAATGATTTCTAACTATTGAAGATGTGCAGTCCCTTTCTTACACATTTTTTAGTGTTTCATAGAGAAAATATGATGATAGATTTACCTTGCACAAATTAGTAGGAAAGTTGTGCTATTTTTGTCAATGAATTCATAAATAATGTGTCACTTGTCAACAGGCTATTGAGAAAGCAATTGATGTCCGTGGAAAAAAGATTGAGCCGATGATTAAGACTGTGAGTACCATCCTGTGCGTTTGGGTGTATTTACTTCTGGATGCAATAAAGTTATGTGCCAAACTGTGATCGACTAGAAGCCTAGGATCTCTCTTGGACACATTAAGTTATAATGTTCCCATTCTGACACTAATTTTTTGGCTTTAGATCGCAAATTACCAGGCTCCAGGAAAATACATTCTGAAACCAGGTTTGGAGAAAGAAGGCTCTATGAAGCTCTCACCTTGTAGTGGAAGGTGAGAGAGGCAGTTTTATTTCTCATCTTTGACCTCAGATTGTAGAACTTCTTAGGAGATGCTCTAGGCACTCCTTATGGCTGTTCATATTTGTCAAGCTGCAGGTTGTCTAAAACTTAAAAATCTTTGCCTGGTTGGCAATGTTACCAGAGTTCAATTCTCACCCAGGACACACTCTAGCTTGCCCTTGTGTTTGTTGTGCACTAGTACCTGCTATAGCAGTTGGGGAGTGAATTTGGTAGAATAGATACTCCCTAGTTGTGGCAGTTTAGCCAAGGGCTTGCTTTCACAAGTGCACATGCTTGTGCACTCATGTTGACTGGAAGCATGCTATCCAAAAAGAAAATCCCTTCAATTTACTGATAAGTAGAATTATACAGTTCTTTAAATGACACACTTCCTTTGATTTACATTTGATTGATATATTTTGGAAATATATAGGCTTTATGGCATTCTGTGGGTTTTTGAATTTGGTTTGCAGCTCTCCTGAACGCCAACCCAGTGTCTCGCCATTGGTGGACATGTCACCATTGTCAGACAAAGCTGGAGGACCAGCTTATGAGCAGCAGATGCACTCAACCCCAAAACAAGATTCAGACTTAAACATTGTTGATGAAATAGATGACCATCTGCATGAGTCCCCAGATGTGACTGCCAATCAGAAGAAGGCAATTAATAGTGATGGAAGCGGTTCCAGTAGTTCCAGTGATAGCGGAAGTGACAGTGAAAGTGACAGTGGAAGTAGTGACAGTGGAAGTGATAGTGATCGAAGCCAGAGCAGAAGCAGGAGCAGAAGTAGAAGCAAAAGCAAGAGTAGAAGCCCAGCTGGAAGTGGGAGTGGAAGCAGCAGTGATAGTGAGAGTGAACGTAGTTCTGGCAGCAGTGAAGAGGCTGATGTAAACATTACTAGTGATGATGATAAGTCTGACAATGAAGCTGAGACCATGAAGGATCTCAGTGATTCTAAACTAACCCCCTCTCATGCTGACAGAGACGAGTTTGGTGAAAGCTATAAGCAGCAGGGGATGATGGAACAAAAAAATAATGGGCAATTCCCACAGTCACCAAGGAACTCGGAAGAAGTTGATGTTTGTGATGATATAGGTGATGGTGAAGAGATCAGCAAAATCGCCCAGCATTACATTGGGAAAATGACATCTGATGGTGAAGATGACACTGACATGGCTGTAGATATTGATGTGATCCATCGTGAGGGTGAAATCAAATCACCTGAAGGGAAAATAACCATTTCTCCAGAACATGGTAAAAGAGGAGATAATCATAGCCCTGTCAGTGTTAGAGGATCCTTCAAGTGTGCCCTTGAGGAGGAAAGGAATGCATCAAAGGAGAATCCAATTGACAAGTCTTTGCGCAATTCTGAAAAGATGCCTAAAAACATTTCTAAGCATGGTCGTGATAGTAATCAAAGTCAGATAGGATCTGAGAAGTATAGCTCAAGACAGGATAAAAGAGGTCGAGCAGAAAAGGAAGAGGAGGTGGATTCAGACATGAGAAGAAATAGAGATGTTACCTTATCTCAAACCCTCTTTGATCCTACTGCTAGGGCTGAAATTACTTCTAATAGAAAAGATATTGAGACACGACAGGTTGCAAAAGCAATTAACAAAGCAAGGGTTACAAATGCTACCTCTGAGAGGGCTTTTGAACATGCAACCCCTGTTGGAAGGTCTGTTCGTGATGAAGATACCCTCAGGGGACAGGCTTCTACAAGGGCCCAGACTGCTTTTACTAAAGATTTGGATGATGCTGAAAGTTTTGACCAACATCTTGATGGACAGCAGTCATATCTGAGGTCTATTGATTCTAATTCAAGAGCAAAGGTTCCAGATGTTCTGCAGGGGTCTGGGAGGTATGCTGATTCTTTAAATAAAGTGGGTAAACTAAATGACAGAGCATCAAGACCAGCTAATGAAAGTGACATTTCCACTGCCAAAAGCGCTAGCATGGAAGACAGAAATTCAAGGTATGAAATGACTCTTATAACTGCACCAGATGAGGATGTAGTTGCTAAAGAGAAATTTAATATTTCCAGCTTTTCAAAGGAGAGTGAAAATGCAGAAAGATACAAGCCCATTGATTCACAATGTAAACGACCTGTGGAACAAAGTGTGAGAAAAGATGCTGGATCATTGGGATTATCAGTTATTCGCAATGCATCAAAGGACACCAAGAATGTTGAGATTGAGAAACGTCAATTACATTCTGCAAAGCAGAGTGCCCTTAAAAGGGAATATTCGGATCTAGAATTGGGAGAATTTAGGGAACCAGTGTCTGAAGAAGAGCCTCAAGAACCTAAAAGTAGATTTGACAAATCACAAATATATAGAAGTAGTATGGATGCTAAAGTTAAATGTGGACCTAAAAGGGAGAGTGAAAGCCCTGATGTTGCAAAAGGGCGTGCAATTGGAAAATCAGTTCCTGAGTTGAAAAAGCTCTCACCTTCTGAGCCAGTTGAAGAACTAAGTAAACATGATGGACGGATTGGTAAAAGGATGCTAGAAGACGGAATGACAGATCTGGTAAAACCTGTTAAGAAGGCTACATTTGCTCAAGCTCGACAGCCCCTACACTCAGATCATACAGATGTGGAGCCTTTGTCAAGACAAGAGTTGACAGAAACGGCAGCGAAAGTTGCTACTATTGAAATAACAAAGACAAGTCCATTTCGAGGGCCAGAAACTCAGGGAAGTGCTGGTTACAGAAAGACTCCTACCAGTAGCTTGCAGAAATCAGAATATAAAGGGAAGGTACAAGATGCCACTGCATGTGACAATAAAGATGTTGTGCAAAAGACCAAGGGAAATAACAATCTGGTTGAAAGACGGAAAGAAAATACTAAAGGAGAAAACAACTTGATTCCGTCAAAAAAGAAACCTGCACCAACTGATGAAGGACAGGCATTCTATGCTAAGTATGAGAAGGATAAAGCTGATCTCAGAGGGCCCATCAAGAACATTGAACAGTAAGTTTACTCTTTCCTGGTCTTGCCAAATTTCATGCTACGATACAAATTTTTGTTTGCTGATGACCAAAGTTTGTGTTCCAGGTTCAAAGAGTTTACCCGTGAGTTTCAGGAGAAATATAATTGTTACCAGATGCTAAACACCACCCTTGAGAGTGATAAGTAAGATTTATGATGTTATTTCATTAAATCCTTTTACCCAGTTTGGACAATGTATTTTGTATGAATTTTAACTGTTGAGTACGACGTGTTTTATTTTTCTCCATGTTCTACATTTTTCGAGTATGTAGAGTTGAGTCCTAACAACTTGATATCTGTGATGAAAGCATATTTAATTTATATGCACTAACATGAAAATTTGGCATATGAATTCCATGCTACTGTCAGATTGGTGAACCTTCATTGGGTTCTAGTTATAGTCAAACCATACAATACTTAAATGATATATTTTTGTTTGTTGTGATCTCTATACCTGATTTGTCGATTTGAATGGTCTTATTTTCCAGGGAGGATTTTCATAAACTGGGAGTAGATTTGCAGTCTGCAAAAGATAAAGGTGATGCACAATTATTTGCTACCATTTCAGAACAAGTGAAGAAAGCTTACAGTCATTGTGGTTTGGTAATTTTTTTACTCTATTTATCTCTGCTGTTAATTTGGACTAAATTTTGAAAAACCAGAACTTCAATTGCCTGCAATGCAAATTATACAAGTAGAGCCTTCTGTTCACAGATTCTTCACAAGTATACTTGCACATTCAAGACATATTTGATTTTCATATTTGATCTTTTGAGTTAATTTTTAATGAAGCTTCTTCTTTATGCTTGTTCAGATATTGATTTAGTTAGGTTTCATTTCCTACACTTGTCTTCCCGAACATTTAGAATCTGGTTGCACCATTTAGACAGGCTTATAATATCCTTATATTTCCTAAGACATCTGTACTTTGTATCGAGTGGGTAACATTTAGCCATTTTATTAACCTAGAGTAATTTGTCTATACAAAGATATTAGTATATTACTATATTACAATACACACATGATGCCCTATGGAACTTATTTTTTCCAATATGCATCATGCCTTTGATCAGGGTTTTTGAACATGTCATTACTGTTGACAACTTTGGGTACATTTCTAATATCCTACTTTTCTTATTAGTTTTATTTATTGTATGGCTATGCTTTCCACCTAAGCCAATTAGCTATTCTTGCAATTCATGAAACCTATGTAGCTAAAGTAGCTAGATGTTCAAGGTTACATCCATTTTCAACCCCTTCTCCCTCTGAACTCTACCAAAGTAATACTTATGGGTGTTTTGTTTTCCCAAAGTTTTCAGGTCGGAAATTCGAGTTAAAATGGTTTTGTTGTTGTTGTTGTAAATTTGTCTCTACTATTAAAATATACAGAGGGAGTTTACAATTCCTTGGAGTGAGTAATGGCTAGTATAACTAGGCCCAACACTTGGTATTTATCAAAACATATCTAGTTTTTCCTAGAGAGGGTTCATAAACAGAATAAAAAATGGGCCCTTGGCCTCTAGGGTCGACAACACATACCGCCTTAATGTTTCTGTGGGTAATGTTATGGTAATAATATAACCAGTAATGGAACTTACTAGGCTATAAGCCAAAGAAACTAGTATTAAGAGCAGATTTTCATAAAAGGTATAAACATAGCAGATCGGAAGTTCAATCCTGGGCTTTAGTGTCCGGGACAATGGGGTTGGAGGGAGTTCCAGCTTTCAGCAGCATCCAGGCTTCGGTCTTTCCCAGTGTCCTCTTCTTCTTGGAGTTGAGAGACGGGCTCATTGTTCGACCCCAGTATACACTTCGTCACTAGATGCATGTCCTTTGCATTCCCCTAGGCCAGTTCAGAGTGGGTTCCCATAGACTTTGGTTTGAGACAGACCACCAGATGGATAGATCAGACAAAATCTGCGAATTGTGCCATTTACAGGAGGTGGAGACCGAGGTGCACTTTTTTTTCCGTTGCCCCGTTTACTATGAGAACAAAGGAAGGTTCCATTGCTTGTTCAGAGGGACTCAGTCTCAGACCCTCACTGACTTCTTCAGATACCCTGATCAGAGATGTTTGGCCTTATATATACAGGAGGCCCTCAAGTTTTGAGCACATACTCTTCAACTTTACATTAGATCAGATTCCACGCAGAGGATCACTTCATTTTTCACAGTGATACCTTCAGATAGGGGCACCAAGCGATCGATCAACATTAGTATAGATCCAGACTCCAGGTCAGTGCGAACTCGTTGTGCCCATTCCACGAGATTTTGGCAGCAGAATCATATTATATCCCCCTGGGAGACGAAGGAGATCACCCAAGCCTAAGCGGCGGGCGAAATCCTCTAGATAGTGGTGCAGTGGACAGTTTGGGCCTCCCACAAGTTCTTCTTCGTCTTTAGGTCAACAGACTTCATCGAGTTTTCTTCATTTAGCCTCAGATGTTAAGAGAGATAGTTCTACTCCATAGTAGATCTAGGTGCTCTTGGATCTTCTCCACTTGCACATCTCTGCCTTGCTGTGGAATTTTGGGCTTGCGGTTGCGGTTGATGGTTCTCCATTCTTTAGCCCAACTCGCGTTTTTTGCTTCACTGCACTTTACTTCATACATCTTGTCTTTTTATAGGAGACCGTTTGGTACTCTTGTTTTGTAATATTATCATTGTACTCAATAGTCCCTTTGATCTACTTTTGTGGCCACTAGTTGGACATTGATGAAATTATCTTATCTTTTCTTAATCAGAAGTGAGGATGGCAGTGATGAATGCATCATACTCTGCCTCCATTTGGTCTAGCTTCCCTAGAATTACGTTTGTCTCTTCCCTTGCTAAGGTGGATGCCACCATTTCTTTGACATGCTAATAGAGGTCTACTATCTTAGCATACTTTGAATCTCTACCCTTTGAATGCCCTAGGTCTGGGATTAGTTTGCAACTCTTCCCACCTCTTGAGTCTTCATCCACTATTGAGTCAGGTGTGTGTGCGTTTTTCTATTTGATTCAATCCTTTGTGAGCTCTACGTTGTTCCAAAGTTACAAATATTATGTAGCCGAATATATCGTCGAGGGTCCAGAAACAACGTATCAGATTTATCGAGGAAAATGTCGGCAAACATCGACAATATGTAATGTCCCATCCCTAGTGGCTCCATGGTCATCCTTCTAACCCATTCAATCCCCATGGGTTAAGGCAAACATTAAATAAAATTGGTTAGTGATTAATTTTGGTCTATGGTTATCTAGTGTAATTAAATTATAATATTGATAAGTGATGTAGTCCATAGTTGTAAATATTTAATTTCTAATTAATTGTGTGATGAGTTGGAAATGCCTAGGTGTCCCAGGAGGGTGCATAGGAGATTAGGTGGACCCAATGAGTTGTCTTCCACAAAAAGAATCTGGAAGAAAAGCAGTGAAAAGCAAGAAAGCAATTGAAAAGATGGAAAGCAGCAGAAAAACAAGAAAGCAATGAAAAGCAGGAAAGTGGCAAAAAAGCAGGAAAGCACCGAAAATCAGGAAAGTGGCAGAAAAGCAGGAAAGCACTGAAAAGTAGTAGAAAATCAAGGAAAAGTAGAAGTCTCCAAAAGCAGACTAAAGCAGGAAAAGCAGACTAAAGCAGGAAAGGAAAGAAAGCACGGAAAAAGTCACATAAAGATGCAAGTCCTAATTTAGCCAGTGAGGGTGCAATGGATGAGGCTAGTGGTCCACATGCAATGCATCTTATGATTTATCAAAGAAGCCAATAGAACTTATAAAAAGAGGATGAGCGCACCCATTCACATCTTTTGCCAGTTTGATTATTGAGTTGAAGAGCTCTGAGCTTTTCGAGACTTGGGAGATGTGTCCCTTGTCACCAGTTGGGATATGTGCCCCTTTTGCTCACCACACTAGTTGAGGATTCAACTATACCACGAGGAGGAAGGCATTCAATATCTCTCACTGAAGTTAATTGCAGGCTTCTTTTGTAATTTGCAGGTCCATTCCACTTTCAGTCCAGTGAGCTATTGTTCCAACAGTGTTGAAGACTCCAATAGTTAGTGTTTTTTATGGTGCTTTGTATTGGTCCATGTTATTGTGGGAGGATGGTGATTTCATGGGTATTTGCTGCTGTACCTACAACCTTGTAATGTAAATGATTTCCTCTTTCGATCAATGTAACGGAGTTGCTTCTTGTACTGCAATCTTATCTATCTCTTCAATGAATATCTACTCCTATGCTCGATTTACTGCAAAATCTGACTAATTTTCATAATTACTGTAATATCCTAACCTCCACACCTCCAAATCACATTCTGTAAGTTGCTGCAGGTAGGTAAGGATCAGGACAACCCATTCCAAGCACTGTTTTAGAAATTCGTGACCTTTCAGTATCATTTGGAATCGTTTGGAAATCCCCTAGTTGAGCTGTCCGGAAATTTGCAATATTCCTCCTAACTTCCAAACTTTGCCAAATTAAGCCCAATTGTCAAACTCAGTGTTTTCATAGCAGGTTGGGTAGTTACAGACCAACCACTTCTAGTTCTGCACCAGAAGCCATTGGGTTCCACATAAGTCTTGGGGCCATTGCCTTGAAGCCTTTGGTTTAGCCAAAGGAGTCTATCCAGGTGTGATGTACCAAGAAAATATGTAGTTGTCGAAGTTGGGTGTCTGTCTAAGGATGTTGTAGGATATCCTTAGTTTGTAGCAGACCCTAAGATCCCTCCTTGAAGAATTCGTAGAGGTCTAGAGGTGTTTGAGACTTAAGTTTAAATTCATAGACAAAACTAGTCAATTTTGAGTTTTTGAGTTAGTGTGCCTAGATCTGGGTTTGGGTACATTACACAATATATCGACAAACTTGAAAACTAAAATCTAAAGCAACGAGAACATCAAATAAACACATTTCCATATGAATATGGAAAAAAACAGATATATAAGATGTTTAAACATCTAGTGATACGTCACACATAAAGAATGAATCATGTCTTGAGTCCTGAGTCCTTGGATCATGAAGCACCAAAAAATACAATCAATGTATCTCATATACAATGAAATCAAGTAAATAAGCTATTGATTCCCTCTATCCTGTTAGATTTTTATCATTTAATTCAATATGATCTAGGATCTTATCTGAGAGAACAACATGCACAACATATCAAACATATGAGACAAGAGACACAAATCATTTCACCGAGGAAACCGTAAAGGAGAAAACCCCGCAACTTCCTCAGAGATAGAATGAGCAATAATACAACATCCCAAAACAAGAAGATGGTCTCCAACAGCTTCCTCCTCCTCCACTTGTGCGAACTTGTCTCTCTCTCACTTATGCGAATGAGTGAGTGAGTGAATGATCAAATAGAGAGGACGCTCCTCTCTATTTATACTGTACTTTCACTTTCCTTTTACCCTAACTGGGCTGACTTCTCCTAAAAGAATCTAATAGCCCATTATAACCTAACTCTGGGCCGACTCCACTAGGGGAGTCTAATAACCTACTCAAATATAATAATAGCTTTCCCGATTGAAGGAATGAAACCTCCCCGTCAGAAGTACAATGACATATGAATACAATATGAAATATACAAGTGAAATACATTCCGAAGTTACAAATACATCAACACTCCCTCTTAACTAGGAAGGTATTCTCTTGACACAGTTCATCAGCATAAGTCTTCGTCACTTGGATCACATCAAAGCTGGATCATCATCATCACTGTTGTTGCTATCTCGACCATCAGTCTGCAATCTACTCGTCATAGGAAGTTTTACAGAGCCAACCCTTTTTCATGTTGGATGTAGGCCTAGCCTCCATGTAGGTCTTCATCATCTCTGCGAGCAAGCCATCAAGTAAGTACATCTCAGGACTCATTATATGCCTTTGCAAAACCTACAAGATCTCCCAGGACTGCTTATATGCCATTGCAAAACCTGAAGGAGCATCCCAGGACTGATTATATGCCTCTGCAAAACCTGTGCACCCTACTGTCATCTCATCATCAACGGAGCACAACCCAGATGCACATCACAATGTCTCCAGTATGGGAGGACTTTCCTACCACCATACGAGACTCAGTCTACCAACATGCGAGGACTTTCCTACTAGCATGTGAGACACAACACTTACATCAACCGACATGGGAGGACTTTCCTACCACCATTCGAGAAAGGCTCAACACTTACATCAACGACCATGGGAGGAATTTCCTGCCACCATGCCGGAATGACCCAACCCTTACATCTACACCATGGGAGGACTTTCCTACCACCATGTGAGAATGGCTCAGCCCTTTCATCTACACCATAGGAGGACTTTCCTACCACTATGTGAGAATGGCTAGACCCTTACATCTACACATAGGAGGACTTTCCTACCACTATGCGAGAATGGCCCATGTGCATCTGTGTCTTTTAGATTGAGGACTTTCCTACCACCATTCGAGAAAGGCTCAACACTTACATCAACGGCCATGGGAGGACTTTCCTGCCACCATGTCGGAATGCCCCAACCCTTACATCTACACCATGGGAGGACTTTCCTACCACCATGTGAGAATGGCTCAACCCTTATATCTACACCATAGGAGGACTTTCCTACCACTATGTGAGAATGGCTCGGCCCTTACATGTACCAACATAGGAGGACTTTCCTACCACTATGCGAGAATGGCCCATGTGCATCTGTGTCTTCCAGACTCATCACTTCCCCTTGGAAGGAACCTCGATCTGAAGTACACCAAGCTTCTCTCTGAAGTACTCGAACTTCACTCTGGCTAGCGGCTTGGTCAACACATCGGCTATCTGCTCGTCTGTCGCAACATATTGGAGCTTCACTGCTCCTCTCTGCATCATATCCCTGATATAGTGGTACTTGATCTCAATGTGCTTCGACTTGTCATGGAACACCAGGTTCTCAGAAAAATTTACACAACTCTGGTTGTCGCAATATATACAAGTCACGTCCAACTGGAGATCAATTAAATCAGACAGTAGCTTCCTTAACCATACTGCCTCACAACTAGCCGAACAAGCTGCGACATACTCTGCTTCGGCTGTACTCAGTGCCACACAAGACTGCTTCCTGCTAAACCAAGAGATCACACCTGATCCCATACTGAAGCAACACCCTGAAGTGCTCTTCCTATCAATGGCATTGCCTGCCCAATCCGAATCAACATAACCCTCCAGGTTAATCTTCTGATTCGCATCATACTTGAGCCCATAATCCATCGTACCCTTCAGCTACCTTAGAATATGCTTTGCAGTAATCAAGTGAACATGTCTCGGATCCGTCAGGAACTGGCTCAATGTGTTCACAACAAAGCAAATATTTGGTCTCGTATTCGTCAGGTACATCAAAGACCCAATCATCTAACGATACATCGTGGCATCAATCGACTCTGATGAAGCATCACACAATAGCTTTAGGTTCGATGCCATAGGTGTGGCCATGGCCTTGCAGTCCATCATCCCGAACCTCTTCAGGATCTCTATTGCATACGTCCCTTGTCCAAGAAAGATTCCATCCGCACTACGCCACACCTCCATGCCTAGAAAATAGTGCATCATACCCAAGTCCTTCATCTCGAACTTGGCAGCGAGCTTCCTCTTCGTGTCAACAATCAACCCATCCTCACCTATTACAAACAGGTTATCTACATACACTAGGAGTATCACTGGATTGCTTTCCTCAACCTTGTAGTAAAGGTTGGAATCCGCTTTACTCTTGGTAAAGCCCAAACTAGTCAGGAAGATGTCAATCCTGCCGTACCATATCCTGGGTGCTTGTTTCAAACCGTACAAGGCTTTCTTTAGTTTGCACACATGAGTCTCTGTCATGTGTCTCAAACCCGAGTGGGTGCTCCACATACACTTCCTCTTCCACTACACCATTCAAGAACGCTGTCTTGACATCCATCTGGTGTATCTTCCACTTCATTATTGCAGCCAGAGCAAGTACTGATCTGATGGAAGTGTATCTGGGTATAGGTGCAAATGTCTCCTCATAGTCTATCCCTTCCTTCCGGGAGAAGCCACGTGCCACAAATCTTGCCTTGTATTTCTCTATGTTGCCATCTGTAGTATGCTTGATCTTGTAGATCCACTTGGAAGTCACCACAGACTTCCCTTCTGGTCTCGGGACCACATCCCAAACGTCATTCTTCATGATTGATTGGTACTCCTCCATCATGGCATCCTTCCATTCCTTCTTCTTAGCTGCTTCCTCATAGTTGGAAGGTTCTTTGTTAATGATGTCACACAGGAGGGATACATAACTGGTGTATGGCCTTGGTCTCTTGCTTTCTCTGTGCATTCATTCTGGAGCGCCATATCTCTCTGCATCCTGGATTGCTTCTCGTACCCATGCTGGTTTCCTCTTGTGAGAATTCTTCTCACGGGGTGAATCTATAGGTTCCTGTGGATCTTCTATCTCACGGTCTTCTTCTGGATTTACTTCATTCATTGTTGTATCTCGTATCCTGGGTGCTTCTAGTTCTTCAATGTCTTCAACAGGTAGCTTTCTGGATTTGTTGTATGTTGACTCTTCATCAAATGTTAAATCCCT
Organism: Larix kaempferi; assembly: GCA_027924585.1. NCBI lineage: Eukaryota > Viridiplantae > Streptophyta > Pinopsida > Pinales > Pinaceae > Larix > Larix kaempferi. Next base: position 25,536,956 of record BSBM01000289.1, read on the forward strand.
GCTAATGTTGATCTTCTTGAATCCTGGGAAGTATATTCTGTAAGCCTTCGAGCTTTCACTATATCCCACGAATATACCTTTCTTTCCTGAAGGATCTAATTTCGTCCTCTTCTCTTTCGGAATGTGTATGTACATTGGGTAGCCAAATATTCTGAGATGGTCAACCTTTGGTTTCTCGCCGAAGAAAGCTTCTTCTGGTGTCTTGTTGTTAAGTACTCTATGTGGAGTACGATTTTGTACATACATAGGTGTCCTTGCAGCTTCTGCCCATAGATGCATAGGAAGATCCTGGTCATGAAGCATCGCCCTTGCTGCTTCCATAATTGTTCTATTCTTCCTTTCTGCAACTCCATTCTGTTGTGGATTATATGGAGTGGTCAACTCCCTCTTAATCCCTGAATCTCTGCATAATTTCTTGAAGTCTTCTGATGTGAACTCTCCGCCATTGTCTGATCGAAAAGTCTTGATTTTCTTCTTTGTGTGGTTCTCGATCAAGGCTTTGAATTCCTTGAACTTACTGAATACTTAATCTTTTCTCTTCAAGAAATATATCCATGTCTTCCTAGAAAAATCATCAATGAAAGAAACATAATATACATACCCACTTAAAGAACTGGATGACATCGGATTGCATACATCGGAGTGGATGATTTCCAAGATTCATTTTGTCTTGCTTTCGCTTCTTGGAAATGTCTTCTTTGAGTTCTTTCCTTTCACACATCATTTGCAAACGCCTTCATGCTTTGCTTGGATATCTGGAAGACCTTCAACAACTTTGCTTGCAAGAGGTAGTGCTCTATAGTGTGCATGTGCAAACCTTCTATGCCATAGTTCACTTGGCTCCATGGATTCATGGACCAAGGCTTGTTCTGGTTGGCTCTTCAGTTTGTGTAATCCTCCCTCTTGCTCTCCAATCACTACTGCATCATCTATAGTCTTTCCTTTAGGCCACATAAGAACTTGGCCATCTACAAATGCAACCCTCGTACCTTTTGCATCCAATGCAGAGATGGAGAGAAGGTTCTTCTTTAGTCCTGGTACAAATAGAACATCTTTCATCTTCACAGACTTTCCAGAGTCTAGCTTATAAGAGGCTTCACTGCTTCCTTTTATAGGATACTGGTAGTCATCCCCAAGTTTCACTTTGTGGGGTGACTCATGTTCAGATAGATTCATAAAGGATTCCTTGAATCGAGTCATATGCTTGGAAGCCCCACTATCTATAAGCCAATCATTGCTTCCATGTGTAACAGTTCCCGTGAGAGCAAAAATCAAAACATACTCTTCATCTCTTGAAGAATCTTCACTTTCTTCTCTGGCTCTCTTCCTGGGAGGTTCATCATCCTCTGCAGTGTGAGCATGATGTCTTCTTTTGTTGTTCTTCTTGTGGAAGCTGCTTTTGTTCCTGGGACAATGTCTGGAATAGTGTTCCATCTCATCATAAGTATAGCATCGAATGGTGGATATATCTCTTCAGGATCTGAAGTTATCCCTCTGATTCTGGTGATGGTGTTTACCCTTCTTGTGATGAGGATGTTCCCTCTTGTTGTTATTCTTCCTGGTGTGTACTGTGAGAGCTTGGTCTTCACTACCCATCTTCTCTTCTCGAGCTACAATTCGAGCTTCTTCTTGTGAGCATTCCTCCCACAACCTACTGAATGTGATGAGCTTCTTTCTAGCACAAATGCCTTGAATGAAAGAATCCCATGATTTAGGGAGACTATTCAAGGTGGTCATCACTACTTCTCCATTTTCTATATCTTCTCCCACAACTTCAAGTTGTTCTTTTATCTGGGAGACCCTTGAAAAGTAGGACTGCATGGTCTCGGCATTTTGAATCTTTACATTCTTCAATTGGTTTCGGAATGTCATCTTCCGATTTATATTCTTTCCTTCAAATAGATTGGTCAAGGAATCAAACATCTCCTTTGGTGTCTTTAGAGATGACACATGTGGTATGAGATGGTCCTTGATAGAATCTGCAATGATCCTCTTGGCCTTGACCAAGTTTTTCTTATGTAAGGCCTTAGCCTTATCTCCCTCTGGAACTGGAACCTTTTCACTTATGTAGGTGTCCAATTCATTCTCTTCTAGGATTAACCCAATCCTATACTTCCATGCTCGGAAGTTATCAACCCCTTCAAGCTTATCCTCAAGCTTGGTGTGGTGAGACATCTTTAATGAGAAACTCAAATGGAAATAAAAGATTTAGGTCTTACCACTTTGATTTGTTGAAACTGTATCTGGAGCTGGCTAGGGTTTGACAGAGAAACCCTAAAAATCCAAACTTGGAATTTCAAACTTCTGTCTGGACAGGGAGATGCAATTGACTGAGGCGAGCAAGCTGGTGTGCCTAGATTTTGAAAACTCCAAAAATTGACCCCTCAGAAGTGACTTGCGAATTTCAAATTTGCAATTTCTGGTTTTTTGGTCCAAAAGTCAAATTAGGGTTTGACTTTCCCGGAGATTCACCCAACCAAAAAGTTCGATCTTGGTCTCTAAATTTCAATTTTGCTGAGGAGATCAATCCTATGCTAAGAGCACTCCAAAATTCCACTTCTGTCAAAAGCCCTAATTTCCCGCAGTAGTGACAGGTTAAAAACTGAAAATGCTTGGAATCAAATTCTGTTTCGACAGAAAGATGCACCTTCCTTAGGAGAGTCAGCCTAGCCTCCTGCGTTTGATGATCTGTGGAAAGAGACCCAAAAATTAAGAAGCCCTAGCTTTCGCAGCTTCATAGTGTCTTCTTCTCAGGTTAGCTCTGATACCATGTTAGATTTTTATCATTTAATTCAATATGGTCTAGGATCTTATCTGAGAGAACAACATGCACAACATATCAAACATAAGAGACAAGAGATACAAATCATTTCACCGTGGAAACCATAAAGGAGAAAACCCCACAACTTCCTCAAAGATAGAATGAGCAATAATACAACACCCCAAAACAAGAAGATGGTCTCCAGCAGCTTCCTCCTCCTCCACTTATGCGAACTTGTCTCTCTCTCACTTATGCGAATGAGTGAGTGAGTGAATGATCAAATAGAGAGGATGCTCCTCTCTATTTATACTTTACTTTCACTTTCCTTTAACCCTAACTGGGCCGACTTCTCCTAGGAGAGTCTAATGACCCATTATAACCTAACTCTGGGCCGACCCCACTAGGGGAGTCTAATAACCCACTCAAATATAATAATAGCTTTCCCGATTGGAGGAATGAAACCTCTCCATCGGAAGTACAATGACATATGAATACAATATGAAATATACAAGTGAAATACATTCCGAAGTTACAAATACATCAACATATCCCTAGTACAGACAAAGCTAATCGCTCTGGAAATGGCTCTGCCTCTAGAGCTAGAAGGCCTGAGCGAGCATGGGGGTCGTAGTGGGCTCTATGTATATTTTAAATTGCTATGTATGTATATTTTAAATTATAATGAGCAAGGACATTTAGAAAAATGAATGCGAAACATAAATTATAAATCATACATGTTGGCGAATCATTGCCCTAATTGGGATCCTATTCATCAATAGCACCCTATGCCTTCCTCGTCTAGGTTCTAGTCCTTGCCTCTACCTCAAATCTCAAATTTATCCTCCAAGGACATTAGTCAACGACTCAACACCTTACAATTTTGATGAAACTTCCTCATCCAATTGTTAAAATAAGGTAGAAAAAATTTCCCATGCTTAATAAGTGATTTTGCTTGAGTGAAGAGTACATTTTTATTAAGTCATGACAAAGGAGTTCAATAGTCAACACCACCAACATCAAGATACATAAAGGGGTTGATGTGATTGATTAATTTCCAATCCCATACCCTCATACATGATAGAATCCGATGGAAACTTTGTAATCTTGAAAACTATTAAGTCCGTTGAATTATTAATGGAATCTAAAATTCTACTTTTTGCATATGAAGTTCAATGGGGCTGGAAACACTATCAAACATCCTGAAACAATTAATGGTAATGTTAAAAATTTAAGAAAATTGATAGAAAATGAAAGATAAGGAGAATGTCAATAGAAAATGAAAGGAGTGTCATCCTTCTCCAATCTACAACGTTCCAGCAGGTCGTTTTGTAGAGGAGGGCTAAACCTTTCAAAAGGCTAAGTGTGGGATTGTCCGTGTATGGTTGGCCATGACCGAGCTCCTTGGTTTTATTCTTGGAAGTACTATGGCTTAGTGGCATTGCTGACTGCCCTTTATGGGGCTTTTAGCCCTGGGGTTGTGCTTGGGGCTTCCAAGGGTGGGCCATTGGGTCACATGACCACCATGTTTTTTTGCCTTGAGGGTGACTATGTTTCATCTAGGGAGGATATCCCTAGCCTATCAACCCTCTCACACCCCACTTGGACCTTCTCTGCAGCTTATTAGACCCTTTTTAACCAAATTGACCCTATGACGTCATCATGTTGATCAAGTCTCAAGTTAAGGCAAAGGGGACGTTGAGGGACTTTTTTCATCACTCTGGGGTGAGTAGGGGCATGGCACCTTGCTTAGGGTTACTCTTGCCATCACAGTGAGGCCTTATCTTGCTTATTTTAGCATTTTCATCATTTTATGCTAGTTTTAGGGCTAGTTCGTAACGTGGGTGACATTCCCTAATTTTGTCTTAGTTTAGATTATTTTAGTATTTTATTGTTTTAATTTTAAATTGACAAATTAAGACATGTAGGTTTGATAAAAAATTAAATCCTGTGCTAGGATGGATATAAATATTCATTTCAAATTCATTTGTAAAGCAAAAGACTTGGGATCAAACATTACTATGTTACTTTTTTAACCTTCTTGGCTTCTCTAAGTGATGCGCACCTCTTGGGATGATGTTCTCTTTGGTTTGATGATGAAATGAAGATGATCTACTAGGGTTTCATGCACATACAAGGTTAATGCTAGCATTGTTGGATTAACACAAACATAAAGATGATCTAGAGCTTCTTTCTTTGATCTTTCCTTGTTAAAAGTTTGGTGAGTTTATGCTTCTTTGTGGATTGAATGGTGGTATAATGCTGTTTTTTTTATTTAGGGCTTCTTACTAGCCTTTTGTCAACTTTGTATGGTGTAAAACATTTTCTGGAAGATTCCCTTGTTTGGGCCTTGGATCTCTGAAATTTGCCCTAATTAGGATCCTCCAACAAACCCTAGAGGTTGTTGTTAGATGCCTTAATTAGCAAGCCTCGGAGGAGTATCCCAAGAGGGAGGCTGGTCACTCATCCCTCATGGCCTAGGGTTTAAGGTGACACTTCAAAAAACCCTATATCTTGTCATTTTTTATCAATTTCCAGTATTTCATATATAAACAATTTGCATTGCATAATTAAAATAGGTTATATTAGGTCTGCTTCCTATAAATCAGTAAACCCTACAAATTTGAAAAATTCTAAAACCAAAAAATATTGTAAAATTTGAAAATCTGAGCCACCCTAAAATTTCGGCCCACTTTCTGAGGCCTATATCCTCTAAGGCGTCACCTCTTTCCTCCATTCCTGTGCTCTGATTCATCTCACGAACCTGCAAGTAAGTAAAAATTAGAGGTAAGACTTGTTTCAGGGGTTGAATCAATTTGGCCTCCCCTAGAGGTCCCTTTGTGACCTAGAGCAAACTTGTACAGGCCATCGTTAAAGGCTGTCTCACACTCCTAACAATCCTAGTCAAGTTTACTTCTGCTGATATTTACTGCCATTTTATCTTCTGACAATACTGATATGAAATGCAATTAGTAAGCTTGATGGTGATGATAAAGTGTTAGGGTTACTGATATATTGTCCATTATAGATATATATTACCATTACTTCTTAATACTGATCATTACTACTAGCATTTACTGGTCACTGTCACTGCTGATAATTTTTGAAGTACAGCTGAGATATACTGTTCATGGTTGCTAACTCTATATACTGACAAATGCTGATTTTGTGTAATCTTTAAACTTCTGATGCATGGTCATTGTTGAGGCTACTGTCTACTAATTGGTTGCCTTTTTTAACAGCTGTCATAATTAATGGTATATGTTGTGGCTGTTGCTTCTTATCTCTGAAATAAGTGTTGAACTTAATTCATACTGAGTCACTGACAACTTAATGCTTAATATCTGATTGCTGAACTCTACACTATTGTCTGTCTTAAACTATATTTGTTATCTTGCAATATTGACATTCTATACCGGGTCTAATAAAGGATTGATGCTTATTGATATTAACTTCATATATAATCCTGTTGCTTAACTCCATCCCAGGGCATTGATCTTGATATAGGATTGTATAGAGGCGTTTGTTCTTGTCTTGAGGTTATTGCAGGTTGCATTGAAGGGCTCTCCCCTTGGAGGTAAAACGTTTGAAGAAGTTGAGGAACTAGACCGAGGTGACATGGGAAAACTGCTAGAAAAAGAGTGAACATGTGGAAAAAGTCTATAGTAAGAAAATAACAGTACAGGAGTCGTATAAATTCTGATCTCATCTTCCGATTGGTTGTTGCTAGTAGCACTAAGTTACTTGCGACAGGAACCTGCACTCTGAAGCAGCATATAAGCCCGGAGCAGGAGCGGGAAAGGCATCTTACCAAGTTTATGGGAAGAAGGCCAGCTGTGCTATCTCTGCCAGGTGCTGCTTATGAATGGGAAAGCCTCTGTATAAACTTTGTTTCCGTGCTCTAATGCCAGCGCTGTTTCCTTTGTTGGATCGGCGGAGGATTAGCCTCTCCCATTGTATTAGCGGAGCTTTCCTTCTATATGCTTGCCAAATCTAGCCCTGCTAGTTCATTTGGTAACAAGAGAATGCCATAAGATAAGATAAGACAATTTTATTAATGTCCAACAAATGACCACAAAAGTAGGTCAATGGGACTAAAAGGAAACAATCAATATGAGTACAATGTGGGAGTGCAAACACAACTCCTAGATACTGCTGGTGCTAAACCTAATATAGAATAAAATAAAGAAAGAAAGATACAAGCAATGAGACGTCGTCATAAACATGTATAAAGTCGTGATAAGGCAATGTGATGTAGGAGAAGACAAAAAATGAGACCGATGATGTCAAGAATGTCCGAGTCTTATAGCAGACGACGACGGGGGCGATCAGGGTACTGGCTCGCTATCACTATCGGAGTCCTAGATCCACTGAGGTGTATCGTTGGACGATCCTAGGAGGATGTAGGAGTGAGGAATATTCCTAGCATCCGAGGTCGAAGGAAAGAAACTTTGGATAGAACTCTGACTGCTCTGCTGAATTGTGAAGGGATTCGATGAGCCAGAGGCGCCCTGCACTGAATATGTCGGGAGCTGGTCCCTGTGATGCTTCGAGGTTGTGTGGATTGGCGTGCTGTTTGACACCTCCAAGCCGGTCTCAAAGATATCGGTTGATCTCCCTCCCAGAGAGGGAGGCTGAAGGGAGGCCCAAGGTCTCACCACTCTATAGTCTAAAGTACTATGGCATTCGGCTCGTCGCTTGTTGTTATGCTATGACGAATCAACATGAAAGTATGATGTGATCTTCTTGGTCGTCCCAAGGCGTGGCAGGGTGTGTAGGAACTTAGATCTTGGTTGAATATCTCCCTGATGAAGAGGGCTAGGCATCTTTGGTCCTGACGTCGAAAGAAAGTCGAGAGGGAACCCCCCAAGTCTCTATAGAGGTAGTGGTAATGACCTTTAATATCATAGTATAGGGGGCACGTAAAAATGAGGTGCATCTTTGTCTCCGGCTCCTGTAGGTGACACACCTGGCAGATCCTATTAGATCTTGGTATATGATGGTCAATCTCCACTCAGAGTCAATGAGATCCCACCTGAAGTTGTCCCAAAGGAATCCTGAGAGAGTGCATCCAATGCTTGCATGTGTATGGGATGCAGACGATTATGCCATCCTATACTTCCAATAAGTGTTCAAGGCAGAAGGACATCTTTGAGCCCAGGCTCGTTGAAGGTGAGGTCCAAGTGACTTGAATGTAAAATTTGTAGATATCCTCTCTGATGGATTGATTCAGTACATGTGTAGGAAACAAGAGATGGTGCAATGTATCAGGGGAGAATCTGAATGGTGGAAGGTGCTTCAGGGAAATGGTCACTGACTGTGTTACGTCTCAGACTATTTGGAGCGTTCCCTACAGGACCCCTAGGGGAAGGAGCTAATTTTTCTTGATATAAAATCCAAGTTGAAGCATAGAGTGTTGATTTGGGGTTAAATACCCCTAATCATGTCATGGATTGTCTGCTTCATTTCCACCTCCAGGGTGTGCTCACCGTATAGGGGTTGCTTCCCTTGGGGGGATAATCACTTGGACACATTACCACACTCGTTTATTTTCCATGTAAAATGTGATAGCATTTGTTTAGGACACCTTATTTGCTCACTTGGACCTATTTTACCCCTCCTTTGGGCTGTGTATCCACAATTTTTACTTCCTTATTGAAGAAGCCTACAAGTATAATGAAGGAGGACGCTGAGGGCACACATCTGTTGGGGTTAGTTGGGGCATGACATCCTTCTTTTGGCACACCTAGCACTTGGTGTAGCCTAATTTCACTTTATTTACTACTTTTATGTCTTTTAGAGTGGTTTAGCCCCCCAAGCTCTAGGTGAGCAAGCCAAAAATTATATATTTTTTCATTATCTTGTAGGCAAATAACTTAAATTTAGGTGAGGCTAGTCTTATATAAATAGTGCCTCCCTCTCATAGTAAAAAGACATCAAGACAAGGGTCTATTATGAGATCTTTTCTTTTCCTACTAGTGTATTGGAGCTCTTAATGTGATGTGCACTTCTCTTGGGATGCTTTTCATTACTTGAAGGTGGATGATGGAATGTTTTAGGGGTGGTTTTGCACATGCTAAAGGTTGATTCTAGACTAGTTGGAAGAACTCATGCATAAGTGTGACCTAAGGTCTTCGTTGAATGTTGGTATGTTATGTTAATTTGTACATAGGAAAGTCTTCCCCTAGTGACTTTGTGCCTAAGTCACTTAAAGGGGAAAAAGTGACATGACCCTTGCATTAATTGCTTGAGATGAGCATTTAATTTACTTTAGAGATTAAAGTGACCTTTTCATAAATTTAAGTGGGTGGTGAGTGAAATTAGTATTTATGGAGAGGAAAAAAAGAGAATTATTCTCATCCATTGATCTTTTCTATCAAGATTCAATTAGGGCCGTTGGATCAAGAGACCATTCAACTGTAATAAAAATAAAAATAAATAAAATAAATGATATTAACAAAATTATAATTAAAAGGATTATTAATTTAAATATGAAAAGACATGCCCTTTGATTAAGAAGGGGTGCGGGAGTCATATTTAAAGACCCCGACTATATTGTAACAATCATCTCTTTCATTTTTTTATCATCTAATATATATGTTTTATCAGCAACCATGGAACTCGAATTCTAATTAACAGAATATCGCGTGCCCCGTTTCAACAATGGTATCATAGCCTGTTTCATCTCGCCGCCATCCGCTCAACCATCTCAGTTGGCCGCTGTTCCGCTCAGCCCGTCTCATTCTTGCTCACTATCGACCTGCTCACGATCGCCGCGCCTGCTCCCTGCCCGCATCGCCGTCTACTATCCTCCGCTGTCTACTGCTCGAGCCTGCTCACCATCGCCGCGCTTGTTCCCTTGCTCCGCGTCGCCGCGCCTGCTCAACCGTCGACCTCCGCCTCCGCCACACCTGCTCACCACCGCATTCCCTTCTGCCTGCTGCCCGTCGCATTGCCGTCCTCCGTCATCTATCCCCTTGCTGCGTCTGTTCATCATCTCTCCGCCGCATTTCCACGAGTGCTCCACTTGGCATCTGCCATTTTTCCCTCCCCGCCGTCTCCACACGTCATTCGCCCACGCTCAGCCATTGCGCAGTGTGCACCATTTCCCTCCTTTGACCATTTTCCTGTCAACAAATATATACTCTGTAATAATAATAATACATAATTATTGCTAAAAAATGGATTCTACTAGGCAGACTTACGTCTCCCATGAAGAGATGAACAAAGAGATAGTTAATCAGAAGGGAGAATTAAAGAACGTACAAGCTCGTCTGAACCAAATAGAAGAAGGACAAGATTTAGTACACATTAAAATGGATAAGTTTGATACTAGATTAAAAATGATAGAAAATCGATTAGATAATCTTGCGGTTATAAGATAACAAGAGAGGGATGAAAGGAATGCAAAGGAAGCGAAAAATGATATGGTGTTTAGTTGGATTATGAAAAAATTGAACGAAATGATTCTAGAATCAGGGACAGAGCAAGAAAGATTGGAATCTTCCTCCCTTAGAGGTACATATAACCAAAAAGGACCGGAGAGCAATTATCAAAAAATTAAAAAAGAATTACCAAAATATGATGGAAAAACCCATAGAGGCACCATCATTTGGGTTGATAAAATGGAGGGCATTTTTGAATCAAACGCCCCATTAGGCGAAAGAGAAAAAAGAATGACCGCCGCTAATAACTTAGATGAAGAAGCTTATGATTGGTTCCTATGGTGGTCAGGGAAGTGTAATGCTCACTCTTTTCGTTGGACAAATTTTACTCAAGCGTTATTAAAAAGGTTCCACGATGAAGAAGAAGATGATTTGTATACTTAATTCGTCCATCTTCAACAAAAAGGAAATGTGAACGACTATGCTCATGAATGGGAAGTATTGGCTACAAGACAAACCGGATTCTTAGATGAACAACTACTAAAAATGTACATCGGTGGGTTAAAAGATTACATTTGTAACGAGTTAAAACTATGGAGACCCCAAACTATTGAAGACGCCAGACAAGCAGCCAAATTGATTGAGCAAAAGAACAAGGTCAATAAACCTTCTTTTACAAAACCAAACAGATCAACCAAATATTTTAATGAAAAATCAGATAAGTATGCTACAGACAAGACAAACAAGTATGTACCACCTCACTTGAGGGAAGGTGAAAAACAACATCAGGATCCAGATAGGAAATGGGTGAATAAGTGTAGATATTGTGGAGATAAATGGGAAAAAGGTCACCGATGCAACAATAAAAAATTGTATAATTGTGAAGCTGAAAGAGAATCAGAAGCTTCATCCACTAGCGATTCCGAAGACGAAGTTAGCAACGAAGAAAATAATGATGTCAACACAGATTCATAAGAGACAATGCCCAGGGTATCTCTAGCCATAATAACAGGCATTGCACGACCACAAACCTTGAAATTAAAGGGGCATGTAAGGAAAGAGAATGTCACTGTACTTATAGATATAGGTAGCACTCATAATTTTATAGACGTAAATGTTGCAAAAAAACTAAACTTGTTTGTATCTCCAACAACAGATATAAGGATTATGGTAGCAAATGGAAAAAAAATTGATGGTATTGGGAAGTGTCACAAAGTTAAGTTGCAAATAAATGATTATAACATGGAATCTAGCTTCTATACAATACCCCTCGGAGGAGTAGATGTTGTCTTGGGAATTCAATGGCTACATACATTAGGTACTTATTCCGCAAATCACCATAAACAATTTATTAAATTCAAGTGGGAAGGAAGAAAATATAAGTTGTATGGATTCCAGCCACCGCCTACCCAAATTATATCGTCACGACAAATGGAGAAATTAATTCGCAAAGGGGCACCAACATTAGTCGCACAATGTCATCAAATAGAGATGCTAGCAGCAGAGTTGGCCCACGACCAACAACCAGAAATCCAAGAATTAATCTAGAAGTATGAGAAGGTATTCCAAGATCTACCCATGCAATTACCACCAGAAAGAGGAATAGAGCACATAATTGAGGTTAAGCCAAATTCAGTGCCTGTGAATGTCAAACCATACAGGTACCCTCACCATCATAAGACAGAAATAGAAAGGCTATTTCAAGACTTACTAAGATATGGAGTCATCACCAGAAGTAGGAGACCATATGCCGCTACGGTAGTATTGGTTCGAAAAAAAGATGGATCCTTCAGGCTATGCATAGATTATAGGGGACTGAACAAAATAACAATAAAAACAAATTCCCCATCCCATTTATAGATGAGATGTTGGATGAACTCCACGGTGCCAAATATTTTTCTAAGTTGGACTTAAGATCAATATATTACTAGATTTGGGTAAGATTAGAAGATGTGGCAAAGACAGCTTTTAGAACTCATGAAGGCCACTATGAATTTAACGTGATGCCATTCGGGTTAACAAATGCCCCTGCTACTTTTCAAGCAACCACGAATGAGCTTTTTTGACCACACCTAAGAAAGTTCGTATTGGTTTTCTTTGATGATATTCTTGTCTATAGTAAGACATGGAAGGAGCATCTTAAGCACTTAGAACATGTACTCTCACTCCTAGAAGAAAATCAATTCTATGCAAAAATGTCAAAATGCACTTTTGGGAAAGAAGAAGTCGAATACCTCGGTCATATCATATCAAAAGAAGGAGTTAGCGTAGACCCAAGCAAGATCAAGGCAATTATAGAATGGCCAAAACCTGATAATATATCAAAATTAAGAGGTTTTTTAGGTCTAACAGGTTATTATTGAAGGTTTGTCAAGAACTATGCTCATCTAACCACACCACTATCAGATTTACTCAAGAAAAATTCCTTCCAATGGAATAACAAGGTTGAGGAATGTTTCAAAGTCCTTAAGACGATTATGACACCCACACCAGTGTTAGTGACTCCTGATTTTTCGAAGGCCTTCGTGGTAGAGTGTGACGCTTCAGGTTGTGGAATAGGTGCAGTCTTGATGCAGGATGACCATCCAATTGCTTTTGAAAGTCGAAAGCTCAACAAAAGAGAAGGATTGAAGTCCACCTATGATAAAGAGATGCTTGCTATCATTCATGCATTAGCAAAATGGCGACAATACTTATTGGGTAGTAAATTCGTGATTCGACAAAAAACCCTATCTACAGAGCAACAAAAATGGATAGAAAAGATTTTCGCCTTTGATATGGAGATACTACACAAAAAAGGAAGGGATAACGTGGTTGTCGATGCAGTATCACGAAAAGATGAAGAAGTATTATCATATGCAGTACCAGTCGTAATTCCTGAATGGGTGGAAGAAATATGCATAGAATACACCAAGGACCCTGAAGCTTGTTCCATCATCAATAATGTGACGTGATATCCCAAATTTGAATGGAGAAATGACATTTTATGGCATACAGGGAGGATCTACCTTCCACCTACTTCAAAATTCAAAATAAAAATCTTAAAGGAGTCACATGACTCACCCGCTACAGGCCATGTAGGTACCTTTAAAACTTATTATAACGCATGCCAATCATTTTATTGGAAGGGAATGAGTAAAGATATTCAGAAGTATGTCTCTGAATGTGACAGTTGTCAGAGAAACAAAAGCGAAAATATTATGACGCCGGGATTACTTTACCCTCTACATATACCAAATCAGAAGTGGGAAGAGATTTCGATGGATTTTATTGAAGGGTTGCCCATATCTGAGGGGAAGGATAAAATTTTCGTAGTGGTTGATCGATTCACTAAGTATGCTCATTTCATGGGGGTAAAGAAAACTGACTCAACAAAACAAATAGCTGAAGTATTATGCAAAAATATTTATAAACTACATGGGTTCCCAAAAGTGATTGTTAGTGACAAGGATGCAAGGTTTAAAGGAAAATTTTGGAAGGAATTTTGTAAACAGATAGGGATATCCCTTAACATGAGTTTAGCATATCATCCCCAAATTGATGGACAAACTGAAATAGTTAATAAGTGTTTGGGAAGATACCTTCGTTGTTTTGTCACAGACAGGCAAAGCAAGTGGTTCCAATGGTTGCATTTAGTTGAATGGTGGTATAAATCTACTTACCATACTTCAGCTAGAATGACCCCTTCTCAAGCCTTATACGGTTATGAACCCCCTAAATGGAAGGAATATGTGTTATTTAATTCTAAAGTGCCAGCAGTAAGGAATCAATTAGAGGAAGACCAGAAGACCATCCAAATATTAAAGGAAAACCTAACAAATGCTCGTAATCGAATGAAGCAACAAGCAAATTTACGAAGATCAGAATGAGAGTTTGAAGTAGGTGACTGGGTGTTCGTACGACTCCAACCATACAAACAACTATCGCTCAAACAGCAAGGCAAAAACAAGTTGGCTCCAAAATTCTATGGGCCATATCAGATTAACAAAAAATCAGCCCAGTAGCATATGGGTTAACATTGCCAGATAACTGCCGCATTCATAACGTGTTTCATGTGTCAAGCCTCAAGAAGGTGTTAGGACAACATCAGGTAGCACAATCCGAGCTGCCTATGTTGGATGAGGAAGGTTGAGTAATTTTAGAACCTGAAGGCATACTATCTATTAAGGAAAGGAAGCTTCGCTCTAGGAGCATTAAAGAATATCTCATTAAATGGAAGAACTTGCCAGAGGAAGATGCATCTTGGGAAGCTGAAAGTTTTCTTCAACAACATCCCTCTCTACCCTTGCTTTGAGCACAAAGCAATTCTTAATGGGTGGGCATTTTAATAAAAATAAAAATAAATAAATTAAATGATATTAAGAAAATTATAATGAAAAGGATTATTAATTTAAATATGAAAAGACATGCCCTTTGATTAAGAAGGGGTGCGGGAGTCATATTTAAAGACCCCGACTATATTGTAACAATCATGTCATTCATTTTTTTATCATCTAATATATATATTTTATCAGCAACTATGGAACTCGAATTCTAATTAACAGAATATCGCGTGCCCCGTTTCAACATCAACTACCCTTATTAATCAAACAATAAGGCAAATGGGCATGAAAAGAGGCATTCATTCTTTCATGAGCAGGTAGACCATCTTGAGGAGAAGAGGACGAGTTGGGAGAGAGACCAGTAGCACGTTTTCCAAGAAACTCGAGCAGCAGGAGTAAGAGAGTAGCAACACGAATTCCAAGGCCATATTGCAGGGTACAAGAGCATGAGTTTTCTGAAGGGGAATAGGCACAGAATTCAAGAAAGGTCTGCATAGAATTTGAGGAAGATTTTGTGCCCTGTTTTCAAGGAGAGGGCACATATAAGCATTTATTCACTAGTCCGTACAATATGAGAGCGCAGTCCGTACTGTTGTTTGACTGCACAAAAACTGAGGCAGGTTGCATGCAGTTCAAGGAGGAATTTACAGTATGTATTTTTCAGGATGTGGCACAAATTTCTATATACCAATTTGTATAGTTCTGAAGGTGTCTGGCACATGTTTCTAGGCTGAGTCTGGGACTGCTAATTTTGCTGAGACAACAGAGCATTGGGGTTTAGATAAGTTGTGAAAATTTGCTGAGTTTATTGCTATTGTACATTTCATTTATTGAAGAAATAAATACTTTCACTCTCTCTTACAGGTTTTCCCCCTTGGGGGTTTTTCATGAGCCATAGGGCTAAAATCTGGGTCTAAAAATTATCATGGTGTAAATGTGTGTTTATTCTGCTCATCATTTTTTGTAAAATTTCCTCAGGGTTTCAGTACTGTTTAGTTTATGAGATAAAGTCCATTTGTAGCTGTTGAGTTGAATGGGTGGGCATTAAACTATGAGAAATGAAACTTGAAACCGGGTTGGGGAAAGCACAGTGAAAATTTACATGGTATCAGAGTGTGGTCAAAGTTGAAGAGAGGGGAAGATTACATAGACTGTGATTTTCAGACTTCTAGAGACACTATCTTTTGTTTAGTAGGCAGGTTTAAGACTTTGAAATTTCAGTGAGATGGCCATAGGGTTGAGGTTGGAGGACAGGTTGGATGGGGCAACCGACTTCATTCCTTGGAAAGCAAGGATTGTGTTGATACTGCAGGAGAATGAGTTGTTGGATGGAGTAGTGAACAATACTCATGCTAATCCAATACAAGTACCCGCAGCCACAGTTGCAACGACTTTGGCAACCTTCAATAAGGACATTAAGTCAAAGAGGATCATCCTTGATGCAGTGAAGGACCATGTGATCCCACACTTGACCTTTAAGAACCGAGCATATCAGATGTGGGATGCCTTAACCAACTTGTACCAGAGTTCCAGTGAAAACCAGAAGATGATACTGAGGGATGAACTAAAGAGTGTCAAAATAGCCAAAGCTGAGAAAATGACATCTTACCTTGCTAGGATTACTCAGGTGAGGGATGAGCTTGCAGCAATTGGGGAGGTGGTGGCCGGCAGTGAGCTAGTGCAGACAACCTTGAATGGTGTGACCAAGCCATGGGCTGTATTTGTGGAGGCCATTGTTGCTAGAGAGAAAATGCCTTCTTAGGATCGTTTCCAGGATGACTTTGTTCAGGCGGAGACCCAGAGAGGATTTGTGCATGGGCGCTCTTCAAACAGTAAGGAAGATGAGGAGAATGTGGCTTTGACAACCAAGGGGAAGAAGAAATCCAAGAAGGGCCCCAAGCAAGGTGGAGCTAAGCAGTAGGGTGGATAGAAGAAAGACATGAGCAAAGTGAGATGCTTTGCTTGCCAAGGGTTTGGGCACTAAGTTGGATAATGCTCGAACATGAAGAAGAAGAAGCAACAGACTGTAGTTTCAACGAAGATCGATGAGTATGCAGTTAGATTTGAGAGAGAGTTTTCTCTCTTTGCTAGTCATCCAGTGAGAGCATCTATTACCAACACAGATATGGAGGGATGAGAGTGAGTATTCCTTGTTGACTAGCCATTCTTTGAGTGCATCCACCACCACTGGCACTTGGTACATTGATAGTGGAGCTTCGAGCCATATGACAGGTGAACGGTAGATGTTTTTAGAGTTCACACAGACAGGATTGGATGTGGAGGTAGTTTTGGGGGATGCCATGGTTGTCAGAGCAGTTGGATGTCGAACTGTTACCTTTCAGAGGGAGTATATGAGTCCCATGACTTTGAGGGATGTCTTGTATGTCCCTGTGATGAAGAAGAACTCGATTTCAGTTTCCACGATCGAGGATAGGGGACTTGGAGTGTACTTCCTTGATGGACATTTTCATATCTTTCCCAAGGGATCGGGACCATCTGCTTCTTTTGCTATTGGAGTTGGATGTGGGAAGCTGTACAAGCTCTTGTTTCAGCCCCAACATGCTTTGGCACACATCATCAACAATGATTTATGCAAGTTGTGGCATAGGTGGATGGCTCATTTGCATCATCCAATTCCGAGGATGTTGAGGGACATGGTGACTGGCTTTCCTGAGTTCAGCACAGAGCATAGTGATGTGTGCAGAGGGTGTGCTTTAGGATAGTACACCAAGATTGCTTTTTCGAGCAATGATAGTAGATCAACGGGAGTACTTGATTTCATACATTTAGATTTATGTGGTCCGGTGTCATCTGTTTCTTTGACTGGTTATGAGTACTATGTTACTTTCATCGATGACTTCTCCAAGGAGACCCAGATCTATTTCGTGTGGAGCAAGAGGTCTCAGGAAGTCTCGCAGAGGTTCAAAGAGTTTAAAGCTCTTGTTGAGAACCAGATAGGGAGGAGGATACAGGTATTGAGATCAGACAATGGTGGTGAGTATACCTCCAATGCATTGGATGAGTTTTGTAGACAAAGTTGGAGCCCACTGCTGATAAGGGTATATTTGTGGGGTATGATGAAACTTTGAAGGCCTTCCGCATATACCTTCCGGCATAGAGGAGAGTTGTGGTGAGGAGGGAGGTGAGGCTTGAGGAGGAGCGAGCCTTCAAGAAGTCTTGGGAGTTAGAGCAGGGGGAGCAACAGGATTCCACACCTTTGGTGAGCACATCTCAAAGTCCAACTACGCAAGGTGTAGGGTCACAACTATCAGGGGTGACTGGTCCATCGGTTACAGGTGTTTCAGGTTCAGAGACATAGGGTATAGCTTCAAGTTCTCGGGTTACAAGTTTACCAGTTCTAGTTTCCGATTCACATGAGTCACCAACTTCTAGTTCACAGGTTCATGGGTCACAAGATACAAGCAGTTCTACACTTGAGTCTTAGTGTTCAGAGGACGATGCACCAATTTGGGAGGAGTCTTCAGGGAAGAGGAAGCCCAAGTGGCTTAGAGACACCCTGAAGGAAGTAAAGTCAGTTGGAGAACCCAAGAGAGCTGTTCGAGAGATAAAGAAGCCAGACAAGTATGGTATGGATTTGGTGGTTTGTCTTCATGATTCATTGCCTTTTACTTTTGAGGAGGCATCCCAACGTCACATGTGGAGAGATGCCATGATGGAAGAGTACCCATTCCATCATGAAGAATGATGTTTGGGAGATTGTACCAAGACCTGAGGGGAAGTACAAAGATCAAAGCATGTTGCGGATGGTAGTGTGGAGAAGTACAAAGCTCAATTTGTGGACCTTTGCACTGGTTGCTCATTACTCTTCGATCAGGGCAGTTATCCCCATTGTAGTGGAAGATCCTCCAGGTGGATGTGAAGACCACATTTCTCAATGGGATTCTACAGGAGGAGGTATATGTTGAGCAGCCACAAGGTTTTAAGATTCATGGCAGAGAGTCTCACATTTGCAGGTTGAAAAAAAATTTGTATGTGCTGAAGCAAGCTCCTAGAGCTTGGTACTCCAGGATAGATTCTTACTCGCTGTCGATGGGATTTCATGGGATTTCATAAGAGTGAGGCAGATCCTAACCTCTGCTACATTGTGATTGGTGATGATCCGCTCATTCTTTTGTTATATGTGGATGACCTGTTTATGACAGGTGAGGAGAGGCTCATTACAACTTGCAAGAGAGATCTTGCTTCAGAGTATGAGATGACTGACATTGGGATGATGCACTATTTTCTGGGATTGGAGGTTTGGCAGGAGGATGGTCATATTTTCTTGGGACATGGGAAGTATGTAGTTGATATTCTGAGGAGATTTCCGATGGCCACTTCGATGATCACCAAGTGGAAAAAAGCTTCATGCTTTTGAGGGAGAGTTGGTGGATCCTACTCTATATCGTCAGCTCATTGGTTCTTTGATGTATTTGGTCAACACCAGTCCACATTTGTGTTTTGCGATGAACACTCTCAGTCAGTTCATGGTGGATCCTAGGAGAGTGCATTGGGTAGCTGCAAAACATATGTTGAGATATCTTGCTGGGACAATGGACTATGGTCTGGACTATAGGAGGTCGGATGTTGTCAGTTTGGTTGGTTTCACGGTGTTACGATGGTATTAGCACCAACGTACCTACAGAGGTGCCCAGGGAGAGGGTGTCTTTTTTTTTTACCAGGAGGGGTGTTAGCCAGCTCATTCTGAGGTAGGGGCATGGCCAGACCCTCTGGATTCTCTTTTGGAAGTACTATGGCTTAATGGCATTGCTGACTGCCTGATGAAAGGGTTTGAAACCCTGAGGTTGGTGTCTAGGTCTTCGAGGGGTGGGTCACTGGGTCACATGCCCCCACCTTGTTTCGACACTCCAGCGGCGGTTGTTCCAACACTGAGACTCACTCTTGTCTTCCGGAGCACATCCAACACCCTCCTAGTCCTTTCAGTTCAACAACGCCCTCCCTCTGGGCCCTCCTTCAGAGGATGACGTCGTCTTCCTGGCAGACTGTTTGCTTGCTGGAGGGGGGCGTTGAGGGTTTTTCATCACTATTGGGGTTAGTTGGGGCATGACGCCCCCCCCCCCCCCCTGTACAGTCTGGCCTTTCGTTTCGTCAAATTTGGCCTTGTTTAGCCAATTTAGGTGTCAAATATGGCTAAACAAGGCCAAGTAGGGGTCAAATATGGGAAAACACCCAATTTACCCACTACTTTGATTATTTTTATATTATTTTAATTCTAATTTTAAGTTGACATTTTTAATGTTAAATTTACCTTACTTTATGTAAAAGTGAGTGTGAGATCATATAAATTTGATCTCCTCACTTCATTTTTAGACATCAACTTTTGGGATAAGATCATTATGTTTGCTATTTGTCCTAGCTAGGGCTCTTTGAAGGTTATTTTGCAAGTTTGATGAAGGTTATATTGCAAGTTTGAAGCATTTCTTGAAAGTTTCACTATTGTTCATGCCATTGCTAAGGTGAGGTTAGAGTTGTTTGTTTAACACATGCACTTGGAGGTATCTATACTTTTGGTTTGATGTCTCTTAGTCAATTTGTATGAAAGTGATGCTTGTTAGGGTTGAATGGAAGCCATTGTTGCTTCATCTTGTCTTGATTAGCATTTCATTTTTATCTTTGATCACCCTTGCATTCAAGCTTGAGCTTTAGGTCTTCAAGTTTTGCTAGGCTAGGTCTCCTCAACAAATCCTAGAGATTGTTGAGGTTAGCCCTAGTTGTCAAGCTTGCCAAGTACCATCTCAAGGAGGGTAACTCCTCTCATTGATGCCCCAAGGTTGGGTAGATAGTCTTCTCTTGAAACCCTAGGTTGTTCATCTACTTTTGAACCTAATTTTCTGAGTTTGTACATTTGTAATTGTTATTTAGGGTTAAATTTTGCGTTTTCATGGTAGTATTAGGGTTAGAATTAGGTCTACAATTTTATGACAAAAACCCTAAAATTCATTTTTTTAATAATTTTTTGGCCTTCCTAAAATTTCGGCCCTCTCTCCTATAATTTCACCCTGCCTTCTTTAGCCCTAAAAAACCTTAGGGCGAAATTTTAGGAAGCTATAAAATTTTAAAAATATAAAAAATTCCTAAAAAAACCATAAAAACCTAAAAATAAAAAAATTAAATTTTTTTTGGCCTCCCTAAAATTTCGGCTCTTCCTCCTATAAATTCGGCCTGCCCTTTTCGTCCCTAGATACCTTGGGGCGAAATTATAGGAAGCCCTAAAATTTTAAAATTATCAAAAACTCCCTAAAAACCTTAATTTATGAATTTTGTCTATTTTGTAATTATTAGGTTAGATTATTTACAATTTTCTGAGTATTACTCTATAAATATTAAGTTAGTTTAGGTTGTTTTCTTAAATTTATGAGTTAATGGTTAATTGTCATGCTATAAACCTATATCTAATTATTGAATGATATTGAAACTACAACTTGATGTATATTTGGTTAATGGTTGAGGTTTATTGGCAATATAGTCTTTTGATCCAATATTGATCATTGTAATACATGTGTACATGTTTCTTACATTTATTGGTGAATTGTTATTGTTTTACACATTTATACATTTCATTGGATCATCTAAAGTGGGTTATTGATCTCGATCATATCTTTGCACTCACTAGCATCGATTATTATATTATTGACTCCATATAGGCACTGGTCGAACTATAAGATTGCATAGAATAGAGTTGGTTGGTTGTTCTAGTGTCTTACAGGGTCTCTTAAAGGGTACTTCTCCTTGGAGGTTTCGACTTCCAAAGAAGTTAGAACGGTGACCGAGGTGACATTGGGTCACTTTTCTTATTTGTGCTTACTGGAAATTAGCCTTGCTAATTTGCCTAGTAACATTTTTGGCGCCGTTGCCGGGGACGTTTCAAAGGCTGGAGTGGTTCATCCGGAGTCATTGGCATCCTTGGAAAAATGACATTTGGTAAGAACTCAAAGGTGAGTCCTTTTTTCTTATATTTGAAAATATCTATAAAGGACTAACCCCGTAGGTCTTATCTGGCGACTCCACACATTAAAGGCGACTCCACTTATCAAGAAGCAATTTAGAACATTCACCATTATCTCAGGTACGTATTTGTTTAGTGATTTGTTTAAGTCTAACTTGGTAGGTCTCTCTTGGCGACTTCGGTTGAAGAAGATATAAAGGAAGCACTCTGCAAAACTGAAAGTCAAGAGATATGGCGATCCTTGATCTGTTCGACTTCTCAAAAATTCTGGGATACCCAAATAGGTTCAACAAACCCCGCTGCTTGAAGTCTATCCCGATGTTCCACAAGGAAAAAGTTACTGTTATAACTCATATCGTAAAATTCAAAGAGGTTATGATGGCATGGGATATCATAGATGAGGATACCATTATACAGTTGTTCGTAATGTCCTTCGAGCTAGGAGGTGATCCGGATATGGATGCTTGGTACGAAGGACTCCATCCTAAGGGGATATCTTCCTTCCTCCAACTGGTTGAAGTATTCAGCGATCGATGGGATCCTAACGCTAAAGAAGAAATCATGAAGATTGTAAAGAAATGAACAATTGTTACTAACGAACAATTGTTAGAAGAACAAGAGGCCTCAGTTGAAGAAACTGAAGAATGTATAGAAATGATAAGTGCTCCATATCTTCAAGTTATAGTTTCTTATGATATGTTGGCTCTCTTAGAAGAAAGTTGTAGGTATGCGGAAAATGATGATTATTGGAAGTTCATTGGTCCACCGCTATGCAATTCTTCAAAGCCTTGCAGCGTTATAATAGACTGTCCTCCGAGTATATATATGGATGAAGAAGCTTGCTCTGCCTACGATGAAGAATGGATAAATCATTTTTCTTTGCTAAAAGATGCAGTGGTGCAAGATGTGGTTCCTGTTGGCAATGCTTATGTGAAAAATTTCTCTAGTATCTCTCAGCTCATGGTAAGCCTCAATCAACTACATTCTACGAGAAGTGTTCAACCCCTCTTGTCTAGTATCGGTAAGTGATCAACAATATTTTCCAATGAAGACAATACAGGTATATGGATAGGTATGATCTTATTTTCACATTGTCATGATTTATATTGTTTATCTTTTCTATTGAAATGTGAAGGCTGCCATTATGTAGTTGACAATTTTGAAATGATGAAGATTATTAGGAGTACTAACATGATAATTATGAAGAAGAACAATATGCATGTATTTCCAAGGGATTGTCCAAACAGGTTACGGCTGATATGTGAAGATTTGCAAAGTCCACCTTCACAAATGCTTTCTCGAATGGACAATCAAGCAATCTTCAAACAAAATTTTTCTTCAATGCCAATATATCAACCAGATGGTGCATACATTAGTCTGGTGGAAGTTTGGATAAATGGGGCTTGTGAAAGAGATTCTTCTCCATGGCAGCAGTATTTCAACTCACAGATTCTCGTAGCCAGCCAATCCTCATTTTACATCATGATGGAGACCTTGTTACAGGTTTGCTTCGTGATTGATCAGGTTTTATCATGGATCCTATCCAAAGACAAAAGTAAGGCAACAGGTATGAATGGCTTACTCACATGGTTACATTGGTGGTATGATTTTACCTAGTCCTTTATGCTTCCTCATGTTAGCATAGCTAGGTAGGTTTAGGCATATACTGTTGTCCATGCATTGCATTCGACGTTATTCATGTTGTCATAGGTTAGTCGTTTGTTTATGCATTTATTTTATTTCCATTCGACAAACAAGGCAGGACGAAAGTGTCTGCCTCCGAGTATTTTGATGTCCTCGGTCATTTGATGTGTGTGTAGGTCTACAGGTACCTAGATGATTCTTGAATTCTCGAGCACCCTCAGGAGGAGTACTCGTCCTGCAGTAGGAGCCAGTGTTACGATGGTATTAGCACCAACTTACTTGCAGAGGTGCCTCAGGGAGAGGGTGTCTTTTTTTTTTTTACCAGGAGGGGTGTTTAGCCAGCTCATTCTGAGGTAGTGGCATGGCCAGATCCTCTGGATTCTCTTTTGGAAGTACTGTGGCTTAATGGCATCG
The DNA here is from genome assembly GCA_027924585.1 of Larix kaempferi. Classification (NCBI taxonomy): domain Eukaryota; kingdom Viridiplantae; phylum Streptophyta; class Pinopsida; order Pinales; family Pinaceae; genus Larix; species Larix kaempferi. Next base: position 25,560,446 of record BSBM01000289.1, read on the forward strand.
CTGACTGCCTCATGAAAGGGTTTGAAACCCTAAGGTTGGTGTCCGAGTCTTCCAGGGGTGGGTCACTGGGTCACGTGCCCCCCACCTTGTTTCGACACTCCAGCAACGGTTGTTCCAACACTGAGACTCACTCTTGTCTTCTGGAGCACATCCAACACCCTCCTAGTCCTTTCAGTTCAGCAGCGCCCTCCCTTTGGGCCCTCCTTCAGAGGATGATGTCGTCCTCTTGGCAGACTATTTGCTTGCTAAAAGGGGGGGCGTTGAGGGTTTTTCATCACTATTGGGGTTAGTTGGGGCATGACGCCCCCCTCCCCCCCTGTACAGTCTGGCCTTTCGTTTTGTCAAATTTGGCCTTGTTTAGCCATTTTTGCTCAAGTAGGGATTAAGTATGGAAAAACACCCAATTTACCCACTACTTTGATTATTTTTATATTATTTTAATTCTAATTTTAAGTTGACATTTTTAATGTTAAATTTACCTTACTTTATGTAAAAGTGAGTGTGAGATCATATAAATTAGATCTCCTCACTTCATTTTTAGACATCAACTTTTGGGATAAGATCATTATGTTTTCTATTTGCCCTAGCTAAGGCTCTTTGAAGGGATGCACATTCCTTGAGGAAGGTTATTTTGCAAGTTTGAAGCATTTCTTGGAAGTTTTACTATTGTTCATGCCATTGCTAAGGTGAGGCTAGAGTTGTTTGTTTAACACATGAACTTGGAGGTATCTATACTTTTGGTTTGATGTCTCTTAGTCAATTTGTATGAAAGTGATGCTTGTTAGGGTTGAATGGAAGCCATTGTTGCTTCATCTTGTCTTGATTAACATGTCATTTTTATCTTTGATCACCCTTGTATTCAAGCTTGAGGTTTAGGTCTTCAAGTTTTGCTAGGGTAGGTCTCCTCAACAAATCCTAGAGATTGTTGAGGTTAGCTCTAGTTGCCAAGCTTGCCAAGTACCATCTCAAGGAGGGTAACTCCTCTCATTGATGCCCTAGGGCTGGGTAGACAGTCTTCTCTTGAAACCCTAGGTTGTTCATCTACTCTTTAACCTAATTTTCTGAGTTTGTACATTTGTAATTATTATTTAGGGTTAAATTTTGCGTTTTCATGGTAGTATTAGAGTTAGAATTAGGTCTGCAATTTTATGACAAAAACCCTAAAATTCAATTTTATTTTTATTTTTTGGTCTTCCTAAAATTTCGGCCCCCTCTCCTATAATTTCGCCCTGCCTTCTTTATACCTAAAAAACCCTAGGGCGAAATTTTAGGAAGCCCTAAAATTTTAAAAATATCAAAAATTTCTAAAAAACCATAAAAACTTAAAAATAAAAAAATTAATTTTTTTTTGGCCCTCCTAAAATTTCGGCCCTTCCTCCTATAAATTCGGCTGCCCTTTTCATCCCTAGAAACCCTAGGGTGAAATTATAGGAAGCCCTAAAATTTTAAAATTATCAAAAACTCCCTAAAAACCCTAATTTCTTAGTTTTGTCTATTTTGTAATTATTAGGTTAGATTATTTACAATTTTCTGAGTATTACTTTGTAAATATTAAGTTAGTTTAAGTTGTTTTCTTAAATTTATGAGTTAATGGTTAATTGTCATGCTATAAACCTATATCTAATTATTGAATGATATCGAAACTACAACTTGATGTATATTTGGTTAATGGTTGAGGTTTATTGGCAATATAGTCTTTTGATCCAATATTGATCGTTGTAATACATGTGTACATGTTTCTTACATTTATTGGTGAATGGTTATTGTTTTACACATTTATACATTTCGTTGGATCATCTAAATTGGATTATTGATCTCAATCATATCTTTGCACTCACTAGCATCGATTATAATATTATCGACTCCATCTAGGCACTGGTCTAACTATAAGATTGCATAGAATAGAGTTGGTTGGTTGTTCTAGTGTCTTACAGGGTCTCTTAAAGGGTACTTCTCCTTGGTGGCTTCGACTTCCAAAGAAGTTAGAACGGTGACCGAGGTGACATTAGGTCACTTTTCTTATTTGTGCTTACTGGGAATTAGCCCTGCTAATTTGCCCGGTAACACACAGATTCAGATTGGGCAGGTAGTTTGATAGTTTGGAAGAGCACTTCCGATTGTTGTTTTAGTTTTTGGGCTCACTAGTAGTGTTGTGGTTCGGTCGATAGAAAAAGTCCGTTGCTTTGAGTTCTGCAGAGGTTGAGTACATTGCAACCAGTCAGGCTAGTTGTGAGTCATTGTGGCTTCAGAAGTTGTTGGTGGATTTATTTGATTAGGAGTTGAGGCCTACAATTATCTATTGTGGCAATTAGAGTTGCATCCAAATCTTTGAGAATCCAGTATTCCATGGCAAGTCAATGCACATATAGATCAATTACCACTTCATCCGTGACTATGTTTAGAGAGGAGCTGTGGAGTTACATTACATTTCCCATTGATTAGCAGGTGGCAGATATTTTGACAAAATCCCTAGGGAGGGGCAAGTTTGTCTTCTTCAGGGGCAAGTTGGGAGTGGTGCAGAACACCTTCCTCGGTAAGAGGGAGTGTTAATTTGTACCTAGGAAAGTGTTCCCCTAGTTACTTTGTGCCTAAGTCACTTAATGGGGGAAAAGTGACATGACCCTTGCATTAATTACTTGAGATGAGCATTTAATTCACTTTAGAGATTAAAGTGACTTTTTGATAAATTTAAGTGGGTGGTGTGTGAAATTAATATTTATGGAGAGAAAAAAAAAGAGAATTATTCTCATCCATTGATCTTTTAACTCAAGATCCAATTAGGGTCCTTGGATCAAGAGACCATTCAACTATCCTCATTAATCAAACAAAAAGGCAAATGGTCATGAGAAGAGGCATTCATTCTTTAATGAGCTTTGAGAGAGCAAGTCAACCTTTTGTTTCTACGTTGAGTTTGGGACTGCCAATTTTGCTGAGATAGCAGAGCACTGGGGTTGAGATAAGTTGTGAAAATTTGTTGCATGGGTACCCGTACCGGGGGGGTCGGGTACATGTACCCGTACTGGGTACGCGTACCGGGTACTTCAATGGTACGTTCCCAGCTGTACCCAAATTCAAACTCGCGTACCGGGTACTTCACTTATGAAAACAGGGTACTTGCATGGATTTTGGTACGTTGTACCGCATGTTTGGGTACTCGGTAGGTACGGCCGTTGGGAAATTTACCTTAGCTTGCCGTCGAGGGGGGTCGATTTGCAATGTTTGATGTTTAAAATTTTAAAAATTAAAAATTAAAACACTGAAACACATGTTATGTGGGCACTTACCCCTTACCTAAACCTGCGTGGCACTCCATTTCTCATTGCTAGTGCTCCGTGCTCACTACTCCAGCGATGCCTATCTAGAGAGCTTCCTGACAGAGGACCTTAGTGATGCTGATGACATTGATCCTGAGGACGTTGATGACATGACTTGAGGAAGCCAAATCAGCTATCTTGTTCATTGTTCAATGTTTACTGTTTTGAACTTTCTTTTTCATGTCTAGAAATGCCATTCAGTTTTCTAGTCTTCCACTTGATATCTACTATGAGTCTATGTCATATGATTTATCAAATTTATTATTTTATGTTTCAAATTTTCAATGTGAATGTTCATATGAATCATTGAATTTAGAAATATCAAATATACATGTATGATGTGATGTGACATGTTTTATTTTTATAAATTTTAATATATATATATATATATATACAGTACCCCTGACGTACCCAAGTACCCCGTTTCAAAAAGTGGCGTCCCCGTCCCCGTACCAGTACCCATCCCCGTACCCACGTTTCCTGGCAACTTAGGTTTATTTTTACTGTACATTTCATTTACTGAAGAAATAAATACCTACTCTTTCTTCAACTGGTTTTCCCCCCTGGGGATTTTTGCTGAGCCATTGGGCTAAAATCCAAGTTTGAAAATTATCATGGTGTGAATATGTGTTTATTTTGCTAATCATTTTTTGGAAAATTTCCTCAAAGTGTTTCAGTACTGTTTAGTTTATGAGATAAAGTTCATTTGTAGCTGTTGAGTTGAATGGGTGGGCATTAAACTATGAGAAATGAAACTTGAAACCCGGGTTGGGGAAAACACAGTGAAAATTTACATGTTATGCTCCTAGCTAGGTTAAATGGTGATTTTAAGGTGCATTTGCTGATTTGTTAGGGCTTTTGTCAACTTTTGGTTGAAGAGAACATCCTCCCAAGCAGTTCTCTATTGCTTGTTAGGGCCTTGGACTTCTTCATTTGCCCTAGTTAAGATCTACTATCGAAACCTAGAGGTTGCTAGGTAATGCCCTAGCTTGCAAGTGTTGAAAGACATTTCAAGAGAGGGACGTTGATCATTGATCTCTCAATGCCCTAGGGATTGAGACAAAAGTCATATCCCCCTATCTTGGTCCAAAAAATCACTCTTCTTTTCATTAATTTACTTGTCTTTATTAACTGCATTTTTTATGGTAAAAAAACCCCCAAAATTATATAAATAAAAAGCCCTAAAAATTCATATAAATTCAAAAGCCTAAAAATATTTGGAATTTGAAAAATCTGTTCCACCCATCAATTTCACCCTAGTGGATTTATCCATAGATCTAGAAGGGTGTTCCAATTTGAGCACTTGCATTGGGAAATGTGAAATTATTGAAATTAGGTTTCGTCAACTGTCTCTTGATGCCCTCTTGTGCACAAAAACTCATCTAATGCATTGGAGGTATACCCACCCCCATTATCTGATCTCAACCCCCGAATCCTCCTCCCTGTCTGGTTCTCCACAAGAGCTTTGAACTCTTGGAACCTCTACAAGACTTCTTCCGACTTCTTGCTCTTCAGAAACTAGATCCAGGTCTTCTTGGAGTAGCCATCTGTAAATGAAACATAGTACTCAAACCCAGTCAATGGAATGGAAGACATAGGACCACATAAGTTAGAATGTATCAAGTCAAGTACTCCTGCTGATCTGTTGTCACTGCTTGGAAAAGCAGTCTTGGTGTACTTTCCCAAAGCACACCCCCTGCATACATCACTGTGCTCTGTGTTGAACTCAGGCAAACTAGTCACCATATCTCTCAACAACTGCAAAGTTGGATGATGCAAGTGAGCCATCCTCCATTGCCACAACTCACATAGATCACTGCTACTACTGTGTGCCAAAGCATGTAAAGGATGAAACAAGAGCTTGTACAGTTTCCCACATCTGACTCCAATAGCAAAAGAAGCAAATGGTCCTGATGCATTGGGTAATACGTGCACATGTCGATCAAGGAAGTACACCCCATGTCCTCTATCCTCGATCGTGGAAACTGAAACCGAGCTCTCCTTCAGCCCAGGGACATACAATATCCATCAAGGAAGTACACCCCAAGTCCTCTATTCTCGATCGTGGAAACTAAAACTGAGTTCTTCTTCAGCCTAGGGACATACAAGACATCTCGTAAAGTCATGGGCTCCATGGATTCTCTCTGAAAGGTGATGGTCCCCCACCCAACCGCTCTGACAACAGTGTCATCTCCCAATACCACCTCTAGATCCAATCTTGTATGTGTAAACTCTAAGAACATATCTCAGATACCTGTCATATGGCTCGAAGCTCCACTGTCAATGTACCAGGTGCATGTGGTGGTGGAAGCACTCAAGGAATGGCTAACCGACAGTGAGTACTCTCTCTCATCCTCCATATTTGCGTTGGTAGTAAATGCTCTCTCTGAATGACCATCATAGAGGGAAAACTCTCTCTCAAATCTAGCTGCATATGCATCAATCTCGACTGAAGCTATTGTTTGCTGCTTCTTCTTCTTCGTCTTCTTGTTCGGGCATTGTCTAGCATTGTGCCCAAACCCCTAGCAAGCAAAGCACTTGAATTTTTCTTCTTCCCCTTTGCAGACAAAGCAACACTCTCCTCATCATCCTTGCTGTGCAATGAGCTACCCTATACATATCCTCTCCGGGTCTCCTCCTGAACAAACTCATCCCAAAGATGATCCCAAGAAGGCATGTTCTCTCTAGTAACAATGGCCTCCACAAATACAACCCATGGCTTGGTCACGCCATTCAAGGCTATCTGCACTAGCTCACTACACTTAACCTTCTCCCCAACAACTCCAAGCTCATCCCTTAGCTGTGTGATCTTAGTGAGGTAGGAAGTCACATTTTCAGATTTGGCCATCCTTGTGCTTTTCAACTTCTCTCTCAGGACCATTTTTCGATTTTCGTTGGAACTTTGGTACAATTTGGTTAAGGAATCCCACATCTCGTAGGCATGATCCTTCCCAGATACATGAGGAATGACATGGTCCTTTACCGCATGAAGTATTATCCTCTCAGCCTTGATGTCTTTCTGTTAAAGGCTGCCAACGCTGTTGTATCTGTGGTTGCAGGTACCTGCACCGGATTAGTTTGTGTGCTATTCACTATATCCCACAACTCATTGTCTTGCAAAATTAACACTATCCTTGTTTTCCAAGGATTGAAGTTAGCTTCCCTGTCCAACTCATCCTCTATCCTCAATCCTGTGGCCATCTCACTAAAAATGAAAGCCCAACAAGTTTGCCTAGTGAACAAAAAAGTAGGTCTCCCTCAAAAGTCTGAAAATCACAGTCAACAATTCTGCCCCCCTTCTCTTTGACAACGCTTTGATACCATGTAAATTTTCCATTGCTATTCCCCAACCCAGTTTGAAGTTAACTTCTCATTGTTTAATGCCCAACCCAATGAACATGATAGTTGCAAGTGAATTGTTTTCTCATAAACAATATGAACTGGAGACACTAGGAGAATTTTACAAATTAATGAGCAGGATTAAAAACTCATTCACACCATAAAAAATTTTCAGACTCCGATTTTAGCCCAATGGTTCACGAAAATCTCCCCAAGGGGAAAACCTGTTTGAGAGAGAGATTGTATTATTGCTTCAATAAAAAGCAGTGTTACAAATATCGTGTGGATGAATATACCGCCAAGGGTCCAAAAAGAAAATATCGAATTTATCGGGGAAAATGTCGGTAAACATCGACAATATATCGACGAAATTAAAAATACAAAAATATTAATTTTTTGACTCAACCGAAATTTCCCGATTGTTGGGGATATTTTCCGATTTTTGCTGATATTTCCCGAATTTTGGCGAAATTTTCCGATCTTTTCAAAAAATTGTGATATTTTAAAATGGCGATTTTATCTAGCGATATTATTGCCAAGCTGGGAACATCGCAATATATTGTGATGTTGGCGATATATCGCCAATGTTTGTAACACTGATAAAAAGTATAGCAGAAATAAAGGCACAATAGTCACTACTTATCTCAACACACAGACACCAAATTACAGCCTTGAAAATAGTGCCCTAAATAGCCTCGAATTCTGGGCAGAAGTTGCCTCGAAATGCATGCTGTAGGTATTGTATGAACTGCCTGCTCCTGTACGGTTTCCTCCTTTGAAACTCGTGCTCAGTATGGTCAATAATCCTCGGTTTTTGTGCCACTGTTTCAGCATTTAATTACTCCGAAATTTGTGCATCTTCAGCCTTGAAAATCGTGCCAGTTTGCTACAGGTACACGCCGTATGGACTGCTCATGAATGCTGCATGTCTCTCGAAATTCGAGCCAGTAGTCTTGGAACTCATGCGGCTGTCCTTCACCTTGAATTTCGTGCTGGTTAACTGCTGCAAGTGTCTTGGTATTCGTGCCAGTCACTTTCCTTCTCTCTTAGCTACGTCCTCTTCCTCTTCTCAAGAAGTCAACTTGCTCTCTCTATGCTCATGAAAGAATGAATGTGCCTCACTTGGTTTGCCTTGCCTTTTTGTGTTTCTCATGGAGGTAGCTGGGGGGTCACCAAATCCAAGGGCCTACATTGGCTTTGGTGCTCTAAGATCAATGGATGAGAATAAAACACTTTTTCTCTCCATAAATTATTTTTCTCTCAACCACAACTTAAATTGATCAAAAAGTCACTTCATTCTCTAAAGTGAGTTAAATGCTCATCTCAAGTCATTTAATGCAAAGGGTCATGTCACTCTTCCCCTTTAAGCGACTTGGGCACAAAGTCACTAGGGGAACACTTTCCTAGGTACAAAAAGCAACACACTTGGCAAGTATGCCAAGATGAACTTTCCTAGCTATGATAACATGTCCAATGGGATATTGGATTTGGTGCATTCAGACATATGTGGTCTTCCGTCTTATATCAGTAGCATCGGTGACTGGTTATAACTATGATGTGACCTTTATAGATGATTTCTCTAGGAGGACATGGATCTAGTTTATGAAGACCAAGGATGAGGTCTTAGTCAGTTTCGGGAGTTTAAGGTTCTCACGGAGAACCAGATAGAGAGGAAGATCAGAGTTTGAGAACATATAATGGAGGTGACTCGGTGAGTATACATGCAACAAGTTCAAGAATTTCAGTAGGGAGGAAGGAATTAAGAAGGAACTGACAATACCTTACAACTTGCAGAAGAAGAGGGTTGCAGAGAGGAAGAATAGGGCCATCATTGGAGTTGCCAAGGTAATGATCCATGCTTAAGATTTTTCCATGCTTAAGATTTTTCCATGCTTAAGAGTTGCCAAGGTAATGAAGAATAGGGCCATGAGGTCTTGGAGGACAAGACTCTTGAAGAGGCATTCACTCGAGTGAGACCAAAGATTAGTCACTTTCGTATCTTCAGATGTCCAGTGTATGTGCGTGTAGCGTTGGAGAAGAGGACGGAGTTGGAACCTTAAGTAGAGAAGGGTATTTTGTGGGGTATAGTGAGACTTCAAAGGCATACATGATAGACATTCCATCACTAGGGAAAATAGTGGTGAGGAGGGATGTTCGATTTGATGAGAGTCGAGCCTTTAGGAAGTCACATGAACCCCTTCCAACATTGGCAGAGGATGAGGAGCGAGAGGCTCCGAAGGTTGAGTTGAGACCAGCTCCAGCAGGTACAGGGACTCAATCTTAAGATTAGGAGGAGTTGGAGGCTCCTTCTACTTCTGTCTAGAGGAGGTCGAGATGGCTAGAGTAGACATTGAGAGATGCTTAGGAGCATGTGGAGGCTCCTAGGAGTACTTTCAGGCATAGCAAACCACTGAGAAAGTTTGCTAGTTACATGGCATTCATGAGTAATGAGTAGTTCCAGCGTTGAGGAGGCAGCAGGACACCAGGTTTGGAGGGATGCCATGGTGGAGGAGTATGTACCCATCATGAAGAATGATGTGTGGGACATAGTTTTGAAGCCAGAAGGGAAACTTGTGGTGAGTTTGAGATGGATCTACAAGATCAAACATGTTGTGGATGGCAGTGTTGAAAAGTACAAAGCAAGGTTCATGGCTAGAGGGTTCTCCAAGGAGGGAGAGGAGACATTCGCTCCAATAGCCAGGTATACTTCTACCAGCGTTGTTATATCTATTGCTTTAAAATGGGGTGGAGTATACATCAGGTGGATGTGAAGACGACCTTCCTCAACGAAGTGATTGAGGAAGAGGTGTACATTGAGCAAGCTCAAGGCTTTGAGGTGCATGGGAGAGATTCTCATGTGTGCAGGTTGAAGAAGGCATTATACAGATACAAGCAGGCACTAAGGCATGGTACTTGAGGATTGATGGGTATTTGTTAGTTATGGGCTTCATCAAGAGTGAGGCAGATCCCAACTTGTATTATACACTTGTTGGCGATGTTCCACTAATCTTTGTACTATATGTTGATGACTTGTTCCTTACCGGGTCAGAGAAGCTCATTGAGATGTGCAAATATTATGAACATAAAATAAGATATTATTATATTTGTAAATTTTTACTGTTCAAACCCCAGCCCAGTTTCAAGTCCAAGTCTCATTGTTTAATTCCCAACCCAATGAACATTTGTGCTGCAACTGAGTTGTTATCTCATAAACAAAAGATACTGGAAACACTAGGTGAACTTATACAAATTTAAGAGCAGAAAATTAAGGAGATTCACACCATGAATATTTCAGACACAGATTTTGACGAACCGCCCAGGAAAAACCCCCCGAGGAGAAAACCTGTTTGAGAGAGATGTTTTGTTATTCTTTCTTCTTGAAGAGAAATATACAGTAATAAAAAACAATTAACAGCAGTAAAACTTATCTCACAATCAGACTGTAAACAACATTGTTACTCGTGCCCACCGACAGAACAAGCCTGTACGTCCTCCTCATTTTTTGTGCAGGTCTGACTGTTATTTGTCTCAAAATCTATGCCCAAAACAACCTGGAAACTCGTGCCAAGAATTGTCTCACACTGTACGGCCCTCACAGAAATTTAATGCACTGTAACAGCAGGAATCTCCTCCTCGAAATTTGTGTTTCCCTCAAAATGTGTGGCCAAAATATTCATTGAAGTCTGGGAAATACTTCGAACTGCGTGCTGGTATATTAATTGCTGTACCTCGATTTTCAAGCTGGTAATTAACAACATTAAATGCTGTACCTCCTCGAGATGCGTTCTAGTTGAATCCTGAAAATCGTGCCCCTTCTGTACGCTTCCAGTCTTGGAATTCGTGCCATCTGCAATTTTCTCCTCTCTCCCAAAAACGCGACTTGCTTCAATCAGCTCATGAAACAATGGATTCAGCCTCATTAGGTTTCCTTGCGTTTTTGTTTCAATTAATGAGGTAGCTGAGGGGTCACCAAATCTAGGGGCCCACATTGGATTTGGTGCACTTAAATCAATGGATGAGATTTAATGCACTTTTTCTCCATTAAAAATTAATTTCCCTCAACTATTAATTAAATACATTAAAAAGTCACTTTAATCTCTAAAGTGAAATAAATGCTCATCTAAAGTAATTTAATGCAAGGGTCATGTTATTTTCCCCTATATGTGACTAAGACGCAAAGTCATCGGGGGAACAACTTCCTATGTACAAAAATCAACAATATTTAATTACATAGTCTAGGTTATTATGAAAAGGTACAATTATGTAAAGACATGACCTTTCGTGAAGTGCTACCATGTAGACCTATATGTATTGAGGCCTTCTTTATTGTATTTCATCATATTTTTCAAAACAATTATATATATATTATTTGGTATATCCAATCATAATAAACAATTATAAGCTTCTGCTCTCTAACATTGGTATCAGAGCCTTGAAATTTTATATGGAAGAACTTCAGGATTTAATCATACAACTAAAAGCAAGCTTCGATCATTTAACGAAAAGGGAACAAGAAGCAAGAGCAAAGGAAGAAAAAGCGATAAGGGAAGTCCTTAAATTAACAAATGAAATAAAAGAAAGCAACAAGAGAATGATAAATATCTGTCGAGATTTGAAGGCCAAACCTATTTCGAATAAAGAACATAACAATCCAACATCCACGTATAACCAAGATTACCAAGCCAAATAACACTCATATGCGATCCGCACCATACGACCTGCGCTAGAGACTAAAGTAAGGACAATTAACAATGAAAGTTTGGACGCCTTTATGCAGGATGATAATCACATGAATCCCTTCTGTTGCTGCCTGGAATCACACCTGGGAAAACGCGGCAAAAATCTTCAACCTGCTAGTGTGGCCTTGGGGGCAAGCCAGAGTCAAGCGCTGTTACCTGAAACTCGACTCCTCTGTTTAGGCTTGCTCCTAGCGAAGCCAAGGCGGGTGTACCCTAAAAGAAAGAAAATCTAAGTCGTTTAATCTATGAAAGATGAAAGCAACTAATCCATGAGTTAGAATTTTAGACACAAGAACAATGCAATATTTAACTTAAAATCATTGATCATCCAACATCATCATTGAAATGTAAACATCCATTATCATGAAATATTCATAAATAAGACCAGTGTTGATAATGGAGTCGAAATAAAGTGCTCGAAATGAAATGACATTGTTTTGCAATTGTTCTTAGTAAATTTTATTTTTTTTCTGTGGTAATGAGTTTTTTATTAGGGACGGGGGATTTCCAATATACCGTGAGGTATTGGAAATATGTCCGGAATTTGACAAGGTGGCTCCTAGCTTGGACATGTGGGCTGGATTGGAGTCTCTGTGAGGTGTTCAACACTACACCAAACGAGGGTGTAGTCTAATGGTATCACGAGGTCACTACCAGTGGTTCCTGCTTCCTTTGAGAAATTTCCTCACCAGTATCAATAATCGTTTACGCCGGATTTTTGTAAAGGGAGGTTAATTGGGAAGTGTTAAACTAATTACTAGTCACTAAGTCCCTTTTTGGTTGATCAACATGCTCGGTCAAAGCTGTAGTGATCCAGAGCATACAGGGACAAAGCCTTGTTAATTTTTAAGGATTTTTGAATAGTATTTTTCCTTTTTTAATTAAAACCCCAATAGTCTCTTTTCAGGCCAGTACTCGGGCAAGCCCTTATCTTGAAACCGTACTTTGGGAAAGCAAGGGGGTTGTTTGAAAGTAAAAGAAAATGGAAATTGTTAAAAAAAATGTACAAAACTAGGTCTCGAGTGAACTTGTGGCCTTCCAATGGAACGAACCAACAAGGTAAATTTTAATCCTAGTTAATTTTATTAAGTGCTGAAAAAAGGAAATCTAATCTAAAAATGCAAAAATTGAGTCGACACAGTTTCCCCCCTGGTGGGATGGGGTGTGGGCGCTGGGTAGCCCACTTGCTCTCGTTTAATATTTTGTTTACAATGCGAAAAGAAGTGCCCTAGTCATTCAAAATTGACTCAAAGGATTACAAAAATAGATGGAGAGAGTTTATCGGATGAAAAGGTATGGTTCATGGATACTCGGGATGGCTGTTAGTTTTGTACCTAGGGATGTGTTCCCCTAGTGACTACTTGCCTAAGTCACTAAGAAGGGGGAAAAGTGACCCTCACATTAAAAACACATTTAATGAGACTTTATATTTTGAAAGTCACCTTTTGCTAAAGTTAAAGTGGGTGAGCAAATAAATTATTTAAGTGATTTAATTAATGTGATTTTTGCTCTCATCTTATCCTAGCCATTGGATTGAGTGAATATCCACCGTTGGATTAGATGCCCATCTAGGGATTAGACAAAAGGTACGAGGGAGGCAAAACCCAGTGCAGTGTTGTGTGAATGAATGAGAGAGAGGTCGAGTGAGTCTAGCTAGGGCACCAGCACGCAAACCGAGGTTGCCATTTCCATTGGCACGAGTTTCCAGGCATGAGTTTCCAGATTCTGGCTCAGATTTCGAGGCTAACATTTTTCCATTTATTATCAGCACAGTGAATAGAAAGCAGCTGCCATCTTCAACACAAAACCCGAGTTCATTCCGTACAGCAACATTCCCCATAGCATGCAGTTCGAGGATGATTGTGGGCTCAGTCTTCGAGGAAGCTTCACACCTTTGAGGCACACATATCGAGACTTCAAACCTAGGCACAAATCCCGAGGTTAACTGGCACGCAGGTTGAGGATATCGGTTGCACGGTTTTCTAGAAGTGACTGGTATCGTACAACAGTCATTTCTGTCACGGTTTTGAGGTTGGCACATGCACAGTTTTCAAGGAACAGTCAGCACTGATTTCAAGGGTTATTTGCACTGAAATCGAGGAGGATACAGCACAGAAACCAAGCCATTATTTGCACAGAAACCGAGAAGATTCTGCACACATTTCTAGGCAGCTATTGTGCATAGAAATCGAGGTAGTCTGGGGTGCATTTAATGTGGAGATAAGTTGTATTTGTTTTTGTACTGCTGTTACATTACTTTGCTGAAGAAATAATAAATATCTCTCTCTCTCAACTGGTTTTCCCCGTGGGGGTTTTTCCAGGGCCCGATTTGGCCAAAAATCTCTGAGTCAAAATTTCATGTGTGATTGTTAAATGTTTTACAGCCTGTTAGTAGCATTATTTTGTGTGTTTGACTGTTACAGAGAAATTTATAAGTAAACCTACAGCCAATGCAAAACCGGCTGTAGGTGAAATGCACAAATTGTTAACACAAACCAGCAGACAATTTAGTGCAGATAATTCTACATGGTATCAGAGCAAAGGGGGCAGAAAAACAAAATAGTTTGCAGACACACATAAAATTGCAGATCTCAGAAAGTTCGGTATTCTTACCTTCTGTTAGTGGGCAGCGTTCTATTGGGTTGATTTTCAGATGGCTACAGGTTTGAGGATTGAAGACAGGTTGAATGGGACATAAAATTTTGTGCCTTGGAAGGCCAGAATTTTGTTGCTTTTGGAGGAGAATGAGTTATGGGTGGAGGTGGTGAGGAACACCACTACCAACCCCATTACCATTCCAGATGGCTCGGATGCTACAACTCTTTCAACCTTCAAGAAGAAAGATTGTAAGGCCAGGAGGATCACCTTGATGCAGTAAAAGACCACATAATCCCTCATATTTCCGGGAAGACCAAGGCACATGAGATGTGGAGTGCCTTGATTAGCTTGTATGAGAGCTCCAACGAGAACAGGAAGATGGTTCTCAAGGAGAAGCTCAAGAGTATCAAGATGAATGGAGGAGAAGGAGTCACAGCTTACCTCACTAGGATTTCTGCAGTTCGGGATGAACTGGCAGCGGTTGGTGAGGTGGTATCTCCGACTGAGCTAGTACGCACAGCTGTGAACGGGGCTTCAAAGTCCTGGAGTGCATTTGTGCAGGCCATAGTGGGCAGGGAGAACCTACCATCTTGGGAGAGGCTGTGGGATGACTTTGTGCAGGAGGAGACCAGGAGGGGTCTCGTACAGGGTAGTTCATCAGGTGGTGGGGCAGATGAGGAGAATGTGGCTCTGACAACCAAGGGGAAGAAGAAGAAGAAGGGTCCCAAGAAGAATGGGGCCAAGGGGCAGCAGCAGCAGCAACATCCACAGGGTGGACAGAAGAAAGACTTGAGTAAAATCAAGTGCTATTGTTGTCAGGCGTTTGGGCATTATGCATCTCAGTGTCAAACAAGAAGAAGAAGAAGGGACAGGGACAGCAGACAACAGCCTCAGCAGAGATTGATGAGTTTGGTGACAGGTTTCAGAGGGAGTTTTCCCTATATGCTGGACAGAGTGAGAGAGAGAGAGTCTCCTTAGCCACCAGCATTGACATGGATATGGATATTGAGCACTCATTGTTGATAGGGAATCAGACAGGTCCATCCACCACTGGTACGTGGTACATTGACAGCGGAGCCTCGAGACACATGACAGGTACTCGGGAGTTCTTCTCCGAGTTATCACGGACAGAGAGAGAGGTGGAGGTGGTACTTGGTGACAACACCATTGTTAGAGCAGTGGGTCAGGGGACTGTTATATTTGAGAGGGAGTCCATGAGTCCCATGACTTTGAGGGATGTGTTGTACGTCCCTGGGCTGAAAAAGAACCTTGTTTCAGTTTCCACGATTGAGGACAGGGGTCTTGGGGTGTGCTTATCAGATGGGAGAGTGCAGGTGTTCCCCAAGACCACAGGTGTATCTACTCCCATGGATATTGGAGTTAAATGTGGACGACTGTACAAGTTATTGTTTCAGCCACAGCATGCTCTAGCACACAGCAGCAACAGTGAGCTATGTGAGTTATGGCACAGGAGGATGGCCCATTTACATCACCCCGCTCTGAGAGTGTTGAGGAGCATGGTCACAGGTTTACCTGAGTTCGACACTGAGCAGAGTGATGTGTGCAGAGGGTGTGCTTTGGGAAAGTACACCAAGACTGTGTTTCCCAACAGTGACACGAGAGTAGCAGGAGTGCTCGACCTGATTCATTCTGACATTTGCGGTCCTATGTCCACAGTTTCTTTGATTGGTCATGAGTATTATATCAGCTTCATTGATGACTAGTCCAGGAAGACCTGGATCTACTTCTTGAGGAGCAAGAAGTCCCCACTTGTATTGAGTGTCTTCCAAGGGTTCAAAGCCCTTGTGGAGAAGCAGACGGGGAGGAAGATTAGGATGTTGAGATCAGATAATGGGGGTGAGTATACCTCCAAGGAGTTCAACGCTTTCTGCAGGCAAGAGGGCATACAACGACAGTTGACAGTTCCCTACACTCCTGAGCAGAATGGAGTAGCAGAGAGAAAGAACAGGTCGATCGTTGGAGCAGCGAGAGCCATGCTTCATGATCAGGGGTTGTCGTTCTTTCTATGGGCAGAGGCTTGCAACACTGCAGTGTATCTGCAGAACAGGAGTCCCCACCGTGCCTTGGGGAGGATGACTCTAGAGGAGATGTATTTAGGCAAGAAACCTGAGGTGAGCCATTTTCGGATATTTGGCTCTCTGACTTACTCTCACGTCCCTTCCGAGTAGAGGATGAAGTTCGAGCCCACCGCAGAGAGAGGTATCTTTGTGGGTTACGATGAGACTTCGAAGGCATATCGGCTTTACATTCCTGGCCAGAGGAGAGTTGTAGTGAGGCGGGAGGTGAAGTTTGATGAGGAGAGGGCCTTCAGGAAGTCGAGAGAGATGGAGCAGGGGGAGCCACCAGCTCCCACACCTCAGTTGAGTCAGGATTCTTCCATACAGGTTTCAGGTCCGCAGGTTTCTGGGGTGACTGGATCACAGGGTACAGGCACGGCTTCTTCAGGATCAGTGGTTCAGATTATAGGTACTTCAGGGACAGGTACAGGGACAGGTTCAGGGGTTGGCATAGGTTCAGGATCACAGGTTTCAGGCTCACAGATTGCAGGGTCCTCAGGGACTAGTTCATCAGCTATAGGCCCTCGAGGTGTTAGACCTCATGCTTCTGGCACTTCCTCAGATGAGGACACACCCGTTTGGGAGGAGCCTTCAAGTAAGAGGAAGCCTAAGTGGCTTCAGGACACCTTAAAGGAAGCAGAGGCATTTGGCAGACCTCAGGAGCAGATCAGGACGATTGTTGAGCCAGACAGATATGGGATGGCCCTTGTTGCGAGTCTTCGTGACTCTGCGCCTTCTACATTTGAGGAGGCTTCTCAGCATCAGGTGTGGAGAGATGCCATGATGGAAGAGTACCATTCCATCATGAAGAATGATGCTTGGGAGATTGTGCCGAGACCTGAGGGGAAGTCAGTGGTGACTTCCAAGTGGTTATACAAGATCAAGCATGCTGCCGATGGCAGTGTGGAAAAATTCAAGGCTCGGTTTGTGGCTAGGGGGTTCTCACAGGTTGAGGGAGTTGACTATGATGAGACCTTTGCTCCAGTGGCTTGGTATTCCTCTATCAGGGCAGTGATATCGATTGCAGCAGAGATGGGTTGGAAGATCCACCAGATGGATGTGAAGACCGCATTTCTCAATGGTCTTCTGCAGGAGGAGGTATATTTGGAGCAGCCACAGGGATTCGAGATACATGGGAGAGATTCTCATCTTTGCAGGCTTAGGAAAGCCTTGTACGGTCTGAAGCAAGCTCCCAGAGCTTGGTACTCCAGGATAGATGCATATCTGACTTCGATGGGATTCCAGAAGAGTGAGGCTGATCCCAACCTATACTACATTGTGGTTGGCGGAGATCCACTCATTCTTCTGCTATATGTTGATGATTTATTTATCACTGGAGATGAGCGTCTTATTGCACAGTGCAAGAGAGATCTTGCAGCTGAGTATGAGATGACGGATATTGGGCTGATGCATTACTATTTGGGGATGGAGGTATGGCAGGAGCTAGGACATATTTTCCTAGGACAGGGGAAGTATGCTGCAGAGATTCTGAAGACTTTTCGGATGGACGACTGCAGGCCTATGTCTACACCTATGATCACCAACTTGAAGCAACTTCATGCTTCAGATGGTAAGTTGGTGGATCCCACACTATATCGTCAGCTCATCGGATCGTTGATGTATCTGGTCAACACCGGGCCAAACTTGTGCTTTGCAGTCAACACTCTTAGCCAGTTCATGGTGCAGCCTAGGAGTGTACACTGGAGTGCTGCAAAGCACATCTTGAGATACCTAGCAGGGACAGTGGATTATGGTCTGGACTACAGGGGTTCAGGTGGAGTCAGCTTGGTTGGGTTCACAGATTCAGACTGGGTAGGTTGTGTGAGGGACCGGAAGAGCACTTCCAGTTGCTGTTTCAGCTTGGGCTTGGCAGCAGTGTCGTGGTTCAACAGGAAACAAAAGTCCGTTGCATTGAGTTCTGTTGAGGCCGAGTATATGGCGGCCAGTCAGGCGACTTGCGAAGCACTGTGGCTTCGTAAGTTATTGGTAGATTTATTTGATCAGGAGCTGAGACCTACGGTGATTTACTGCGACAATCAGAGTTGCATTCAGCTCTCTGAGAATTCGGTTTTCCATGACAGGTCGAAGCACATTGAGATCAGGTACCACTTCATTCGGGATTACGTTCAGAGAGGGGCAGTTGAGCTACAGTATATATCCATTGATCAGCAGGTTGCAGATGTCCCGACGAAGTCTTTGGGGAGGGGGAAGTTTGTCTTCTTCAGAGATAAGTTGGGAGTGGTGCGGAACACCTTCCTCGGTAAGAGGGAGTGTTAGTTTTGTACCTAGGGATGTGTTCCCCTAGTGACTACTTGCCTAAGTCACTAAGAAGGGGGAAAAGTGACCCTCACATTAAAAACACATTTAATGAGACTTTATATTTTGAAAGTCACCTTTTGCTAAAGTTAATGTGGGTGAGCAAATAAATTATTTAAGTGATTTAATTAATGTGATTTTTGCTCTCATCTTATCCTAGCCATTGGATTGAGTGAATATCCACCGTTGGATTAGATGCCCATCTAGGGATTAGACAAAAGGTACGAGGGAGGCAAAACCTAAGGCATTGTTGTGTGAATGAATGAGAGAGAGGTCGAGTGAGTCCAGCTAGGGCACCAGCACGCAAACCGAGGTTGCCATTTCCATTGGCACGAGTTTCCAGATTCTGGCTCAGATTTCGAGGCTAACATTTTGCCATTTATTATTCGCACAGTGAATAGAAAGCAGCTGCCATCTTCAACACAAAACCCGAGTTCATTTCGTACAGTAGCATTCCCCATAGCACGCAGTTCGAGGATGATTGTGGGCTCAGTCTTCGAGGAAGCTTCACACCTTTGAGGCACACATATCGAGACTTCAAACCTAGGCACAAATCCCGAGGTTAACTGGCACGCAGGTTGAGGATATCAGTTGCACGGTTTTCTAGAAGTGACTGGTACCGTACAACAGTCATTTCTGTCACGGTTTTGAGGTTGGCACATGCACAGTTTTCAAGGAACAGTCAGCATTGATTTCAAGGGTTATTTGCACTGAAATCGAGGAGGATACAACACAGAAACCAAGCCATTATTTGCACAGAAACCGAGAAGATTCTGCACACATTTCTAGGCAGCTGTTGTGCACAGAAATCGAGGCAGTCTGGGGTGCATTTAATGTGGAGATAAGTTGTATTTGTTTTTGTACTGCTGTTACATTACTTTGCTGAAGAAATAATAAATATCTCTCTCTCAACTGGTTTTCCCCATGGGGGTTTTTCCAGGGCTCGATTTGGCCAAAAATCTCTGAGTCAAAATTTCATGTGTGATTGTTAAATGTTTTACAGCCTGTTAGTAGCATTATTTTGTGTGTTTGACTGTTACAGAGAAATTTATAAGTAACCTACAACCAATGCAAAACCGGCTGTAGGTGAAATCCACAAATTGTTAACACAAACCAGCAGACAATTTAGTGCAGAAAATTCTACAATGGCTAAATCTACCAAAATTTGGGCAGAGTCTCCTCTTATCTGTTCACAAAATGCTGCAAAAAAGCGAGCTAATGTCAGTAAAAGTGCCCAAAAACACCTAGAAAGTGAGTTTGGGTCACCCAAAATAATTTTAGAAAATTGCACTAAACTGATCTATATGATAAACTGACAAAAAATAACCAAGGAAAGCAAGCTTTCCTTGGGATCTTGGCTTGCTTGTTTAAGGCGGCCAATAGATGCACTTTTAACTTGCTGGATAAGCTTTTTAAAATCAAACAACTAGCTTTTTACTCAAGCCTTGAGATTTTTCAATAAAAAATGACTTTTTTGTATGAAACTAACAAAATAGATCTAGAAAACTAGATAAATCTTTAACAACTTTAACTAAATCTATTTTTAGGCAAATAAAACTAGATGTACTTATGATCAATCTTTTATGAACAGATCTAAGAAATATTTGCTATTTCCAAGAAACCCAAGTAACCAAGAAAGTTGAATTTTTTTTTATGCTAAGAGAAAAGGAAGCAGAGTAGCCTATGAACTCAGAAAGTTTTGAAGGTTTGGAAGTGGGACACTGAGGGCAAGATCCACCAAAGCAAGTGCAGATGGAGAAAATGAGAGCAAGCAAGCTATCTTCTTCTTCAATCTTGTTAACCTATAGCTAAAGACACTCACAAAGAACCCATCGAATCTAGAAATGCAAATGGTCAGAAACTAAGACAATATGAGCATAAACAGATGAAACATATACGTCTTAAATCTCTAATCAAATGACAAATAAAATACTAACTAATACAAACAAGTTTAGTTAATCTTTATTACAAAATTGATACCAATCCTTTAGTAAGCTAGAAGAGGGTTGAAAATATTTGCACAAAAACAAAACTGACTTAAATACAGGTTACCTCATGCCATGAGATCATTCATCCACTCACTAAGCATCACACATGTATGAACTCCAAAGTCTTTTTTATTCACAATTGCAAGATAAAAGAAATACAAATAGGTCTGCTCCAAACTCCAACTAGAAAAAATAGGAGTGGGCAGCCTTCAATTTATAGAGAAGATGGAGAGGGAGGGCACACTTGTTGAGGGAGAGAGTCAAGGCATAAAGTGAGGCTAAGATGGGGCTGCCACCTCTGATTTAGGTTGCCAAAATGCATCCCAAATGATGCCAACAAACCAGCTGCAAACTCCTTAAAAGGTGGGCCACTCTCCCTTGGGAAATGCGCCCCCCTCAAGTGGGGAAGTGTTCCCACCTTAATAGCTGCCCAAAAATGTTTCTAAAACTCTTCTTACACCTCCCCCATCATAGCTGATCCAAAATTCTGCCCAAATCCCATTAATTTTGGATTTCGACTTTTCCACTTTTTTTTGTATTTTTTCCACCTTTTTTGACTTTTTTGGGTTTTTTTGACAATAAGTGAAAAATAAATCATCTAACTACCTAGGAAAGTGGGTTTTCGGGTATGGTGGGTGCTCTAAGCTTGAAAATGAGCACTCCCGTGGCAAAAAAGACCCCTAGACCACACTTTTACATGATTTTCAACAATTTTTAATCAAACCATTAAAAATGGCTTGTTTTACGAAATTTTTTTATTTTTCCGAAACATAAAAAAAACCTAGGGGGACCTAGCACATGTCCATATGACTCAAAATTGATGTCTAGCATGTTCATATACATTGACCCATGGACTTTAATAACCCCCCAAGGCCTATCGACCTCACCAAGCATTCCAGCTTTGGAGGAGCAGGAGAAAAACTCAAAAATTATGTCCTGCTAAAACACAGGACATAATTAATAAGTGAAAAAGCTCCTTGGAATACCTGACTTGATCGACAAGTCCTAGGAAGCCAAGTCCTTTACATAAAAAACCATGTTAGTACACTTTATTACAAACCCCGTAGGGCATGGACATGTGAAGAATTGTTTTAGATAAAGGGGCCCTCAAAAAGGCTCGATGGACTTCAAAACATTGATAATGAACATGTAACATGTTCAACTTTGTCCGCTCACTTGAAAGTCCAACTAAGTGCAACTTAGCTGGTAACATCTGGCTCCAACTGCAGGACATGTGCTCGATCTGGTCTTCAGGCAAGGAGAGCATACGAGAACACAAGAATCTTCGGTTTCTATGACCTGTAAAAACATCTCAACTTGACAAGAAAACCCTTTAGTAGCACAAGTTCTTATAAGAAGCCAATGAACCATAAGTTGCATTATTAAAAAAACAAAACTAACTAATGAAAAATTTCCAAGTACAAAAGGAAAATACTGAAAAAAGAAATGCAAAAAGTAAATGCTCACTTTGATGAGCTTATTTTCCTACTCTAAGCATAACAAAATTAAAATGTTAAGTAAAATGATAAATCCAATGCAACCATCTTAACATTTTATTAACATAAAAACTTTTCACCTTGTGTTTGGTTACCAATGAAAACAAGGATACCTTATTCAGAAAATGCAAACCTGCGTGATAATTTTGGATTGGAGAGCTGGATGGGTGATCATAGGAATGAAAAATATCATTGAACTTCTCCCCAAACCGGTAATTCCTCCTTAGGCTTCTTCTATCCAAGATTGGATAGGACTGAGATATGAGTCTGAATGATGAGGTCGATCTACTACCTCGTCATACTGATCTGAAAGGCTCTTCTGATAATAAATTTTTGTGAAAGCATAAGCCCTAGGCTGCTCCAAATCATGAGAAACCTCTGTATGTGTTGATGAAGGCTGAAACTGACATTCAACTGATTGCATTATATCTAAATCCTCGTTACACTGATGATCCAAGTCTTCATTACTGATTCTCATGCATGGCTCTGATTGATCATTAAAAGTATTTGTATGCTTCTTTTCCATATCAAGATTCCCCAAGGTCTCAAAATCAACACACCCTTCTCTTGATATATCAAAAATTGGTTTTTCTAAATCCGTCCAATAATCATCATACCCATCCCTGTAAATGAAGGGGGAGTCTTTGTCTATTTCATCACAACCCTGGCCATATCCATCCTCATGTTCTCAATAATCATCCTCATAAGGTTCGGTTTGAAAGATATTACAAGGCATAAGACTATCCAAAACTTCACCACTATGTGGAGAATAAGGAGGAGTGTAATCATAAACCATACATAATTCATCACAAGTTTCTTTAGAGGCTTCTGTAATGGTTTCTTCCTGAGGTGAATTTGGAGTACAAATGTCATCATTTTCACTGAAGTAATCCCGAAATCCCAAATCTTCAATGGCAAAATGAGGAAGCTTTTCTGAAACATTTTCAATCAAAGACCCCTTATGCATTTCTTTGTCAACTTCTATGATGGCTTCCTCTTTAGGCAAATCTGGAATAGACAGGTGATCATTCTCACTAAAGTAGACTTGATAATACTCCAAATCTTCAATATTTTCTGTTATGGTGACATGAGGAGGTATTTCAACAAAATCTTCAATCAAGGGTGCTTCATGAAACTCTTCAATAGGGTCACGTTGTACTTTCGGAAGGAAGGAGTTATATTTTTAAACAAGCTGCTCAATTTGTGCCTTTTCTCCTTCATGCCAATGCAAGAGGAAACACTGAAGAAAATCAGCCATAGAAGCTATGGATTTGTTATAAAGGCTATTGAAACAATTACTTGCATTCCCCTCCAAGGTCCAAGCAAATATGCTCATCAAATCATCCTCATGATAAATATTAAAATCAACCACCAAATTAAAGAAAGCAACAATATAACGGGTGGCTGAATCACCATTGTTTCCATAGAAATCTGGAGCAATGTCAAATAGCTTCTCATGGTCATAGCAATGATTAGGAAAACCATGGATGTTTGAAATATCTAATTGAGGAAAAAATTCAAGCAGGATAGCACAAAGTTCTTTCCTTATCAATATCCATAATGTCATACCATGAAGCACCAGATCTGAAGCATGAATGTAATCATATCTTGTACCGAATTAGTAGAATTGTCAAAATAATGAGCTTCAAAGATTTTCAAAGTGTTGCATGGGCTCATCTCTACACACAACAAATCTGAACAAATTTATGAGAAACAAGGTTTTACCCCCTCAATGGAGTCGCCACGTGCGAATAAAAATATGCATTTAAAAATCTCTCACAAAAATTTCTTTTTTGCTTTGATTTTTTTATTTTATTTACCTATAAGGAAAAAGGTCAGTGGAGTCGCCAGATGAAAAATTAAAGATCTACTCTAAGCATTCATCAAACAAAGCAAAAACAAAAAGGAAAACTCAAAAGTCGTATTCCACTCTCTAACAACAAACGTGATCTAGCTTTGGAGTTCGAGATGAAGGGCATTGGCATGATGCATTACTTTTTAGGATTGGAGGTGTGGCAGCAGACCAGTGAGACTTTCGCGGGACAAGGAGAATATGGAGTTGATATTTTGAGGAGATTCGAGATGATGGATTGCAGGCCTATGTCTACACCTATGATCACGAATCTAAAGAAGCTAGATGCTTCCGAGTCAGAGTTGGTGGATCCTACATTGTATAGACAACTGATTGGTTCCTTGATGTATCCGGTCAACACTAGCCCAGATATATGCTTTGCTGTGAATACCTTGATCCAGTTTATAGTGGAGCCGAGGAGGGTACATTGGGTTGTAGCGAAGCATTTGCTCAAATATCTACGAGGTACACTGGAGTATGGAATGAGGTATGTCAGGAGAGGTGGAGTGCAGTTACAGGGCTATACATACTCGAACTAGGCAGGGAGTGCAATGGACAGGAAAATCACCTCAGGGTGCTACTTTAGCTTGGGATCAACAGTGATTTCATGGTTTAGCAGGAAGTAGGCGTCAATGGCACTTAGTTCATTAAAGACCGAGTACATGGTAGCGAGTTTGGCGAGTTGTGAGGCCATTTGGATTTACAAGATGCTCATAAGTTTATTTGGTCTGGAGTTGGATCCTATTGTGATCCATTGTGATAATCAGAGTTGTAGAAAATCCTCAGAGAATCGAGTGTTTCATGACAAGTCCAAACACATAGAGATCATATATCACTTCATTATGGATAGAGTTCAGAGAGGAGTTGTGAAGCTTCAATACATTTCCACAGATGAGCAGGTTGCAGATATTCTCACCAAGGCTTTGATGAAGGGAAAATTTGTTTACTTCAGAGATATGCTGTGAGTGGTGCAAAATACCTTCCTTGCTAGGAGGGAGTGTTGATGATTATAACTCGGACAGGTGCATCTGTATAGGCTAGGTGTCAAGCATGCAAAAGTTGTCCATTACCTCTCTATGTACTTGGTCAATTTATTGACTAAGTGACTTTTATATCTCTTTCCTAAGTCTAACTTAGGAAAAGCACATTAATTAACTTAATGTTGGCAAATGACTAAAAGTGAACTTAAGATTAAGTCACGACGGTTGATCTTAAATGAGTCTCAAGATCTAATCTTGGCCATCCATCACTTTGGAGATTAAGGGTTAGGGTTTTGGTCATTGAGATGCTATAAAAGAAGGCCTAAGGAGAAGAGAAAGACACAAGAGATCACAAGATAATCTTAGAGAGAGATTTTATGAAGAGAAGAGTGAGAGAGTCAATGGCTAAGGAGAAGAGAGAAGAGATTTGCAGCAAGAAAAGATCCAGAGAAGGAGAGAGAGAGGCCGATTCATACAGTGATGCAGAGATTAGTACGACTGATGCAGGGGTTGCACGAGTGATGCAGAGAGTTGAACAGGTGACGTAGAGGTCGTACAATCTGATGCAGGGGGCGAACAAGCTGACGTAGGGCCGATTCGTACAGGGTGACATTGGGCCCAGGGGGCCGATTTACCAAGCGACCGACTTCTTGTGTGTCGATTTTCTTGAGGGACTGAGTTATAGGTTCCTTGTAAAATTTCTATTCCCTGTGAGCCAAGAATAATAAAGAAAACATTGAATGCTGGTTTTCCCCACTGAGGTTTTTAGGGTAAAATACATGTGTCAAATGCTAAGTCACCTGACACGAGGACACAAAACACGGAATACAAGTATCCGACACGGACATGGTGACCCCCGGAATTAGGGCACAAAGGACATGTTATATATATATTTTAAATTACATATATAAAAAATATAGACATTTAGATCCAGATTTTTGTAGAAACTAGAACATTTACAAATATTCAATAGAAATTGCAATCAATAAGCATTACACATTTGCAAATCACAATGCATATGTCAATGATAGACCAAGCCGAAACCCCCATTAGCAGAAAGGGATAGGGTTGACTCCATTATTGAAACAAGGGAAAAAGGCTAGTGATTGGCTTCCCTCGCCACCATTATTGGATGTCTGCGAGAGGCATAAGAAAGCCAACCAAAATAGGACTATTTCTATTTGATTAGATTACATGGATGGGGGCTACACCCTATTATTGTCTTTTCTTGTTACTAAACACCCTTTATATTTTAGATTATGCCACTTACAATGATGATGCCACTTAGATTGAATGTCATGGGTAAGAATAGAAATAAGGGGTAACCTCCCCTATGTGAAATGAATACTCTTGTGATGTTGTTTATGGAATATGCCCCCATAGAATACTTATTGGCGTGCTCTCTGACTTGATTTGAGAGGCTAAGAGCCAATCAATGTAATTATAATATGTAAATGTACATGGAAGAATAATAAAAATACATCGCAACTAAGAACCAAACAATGTAATATGTAAATGTATATGGAAGAATAATAAAAATACATCACAAACTGCAGACAGAGAAGGATGAAAAGCATGGGGGGCTATAATTCCATCGATGCAGTTGGTTCTCACAAACTCATAAAATTTCTCATTGTCATCAAAATCAAAATGTTCTATTACATAGATGTCAGAGTCGTATTTCTCATTAAGTCATCAAAATCAAAATGTATTGCATAGATATCGGGATGCCACTGGAAAATACAAAAAGGGGTAGATCAAGATGGAAAACCTTCTAATACTCTTCACCTGCAAAAAAAAAAGCCATCTCAGAGCTTCTCCTTTTGGATTCCATCTTGTGTTACCCACCAAATTAGGGCTTTTTCTTAGGGCTAAATGCACATAAACTTTCTTCTTATTGCTTTATCCTTCATAAGAAAAATACAATCACCGTTTCTGCTAGAAGTAATTTCATAGCACAGATTCTTGAGGCTCTTCTATGTAGCGACTTTTGAGTTTTACCTCTGTTTTTGTTTCCTTGGTTTGGCTCTGAGATCCTTCCTGTGTTTTGTGTACTTATTGGTTTTGCTGGAGCCTCGTGTCACTGCTTCTTTGAATAAATCCTTGGGGACAGAGAGATTGCTCTTTTCCAAGGAAGCCATGGCTTCCCCTCCTAGGGCCACGAGTCAGTACCGAAAAACTCTAGAAATCCCATGTAACCCCAATTGGTGCACTTCGTCAGTCGTAATGCTTCCATCTCCATTTGAAATATTATCCTCAGATAAACTTTCTCATTCTTGAAGTATGAGGCCATATGTGGACCTACATAGAAATCTCTTTAACAATGAGTCTGCTTTTCATAGTTTTTAATCCTCTCTTCATTTAGCCTTTTAGACATGGTTCGAGTAGAGTGACCATGAAAAGCACCTTGTAAAGAAATTGGAAATTATATTCCTGCATGTTTGAAATGCTCAAGGGATTCCACAACATTTTCAAAACTTTAATCTACAAGTAAAACTAATATTGAATGCTTACCTATACTAGCTAGATATAATGTCAAAATTTGACTTTTCAACCTAGTTCCTCCAGCTAAATTGTAATGTCCTCTTTTGCTTAAGCACAAAGGACCATCCCGCTAACCTATCTGATTCCCATAGGTTCGAGCGGGCACTGACATTTAGGCGATTAATTGAGGATTGATGCCATTTACACCATAAGAAGATCTTAAGCATGGTTATTATATCATCAGTAGATAAATAGGGACCATAGGAACTAGGGGCCACCTGCATGCATGACACGAGAGCTATATTTCATGTTGCATGCACTGAAACTCCTTCAATGAGCCTCCATGTACTCCGGAAGCACCGCATGCAAGTCAACTGGAAATTAGAAGATAAAGCGACCTAGTCATGCAAAAGTTAGGTCAAAAGATATGTCAGGCAAATGAATGTTATAAAAGAAAGGTAAAGTGAGTGAGTAAGACCTGCTGATATGATTATTGATTTGAGAAGTCGACTTGGAGAGCTGAGTGAGCTATTTTGGGGTTGAGTGCACACACTCAACTATTCAGTGTATTTCGGCAGTGAAATCTATCTTCCCTAGTCACTATCAGGTTGGATCATCCAGATTCACCATTGCTTTCATCATCAAATACTGCTCTTAAGCTTCTTGCAGGGTTCGAGTTACATATCAGCGCTGAGGGGATTCACCCTCCTTGCATGAGTGAATTGTACAAGTAGAGATTGGTTCGTATCTCAGTCTACAGGGTTCCTTTTCTCTGCATGCTGGCTCCAATCTTCTGAGAGCAACATTATTACCCTATACCTGGAAGAGGGGCTCTTTATTTGGCCTCCCCATCAAGTTATCAACATCTCTCAGATGCCAAAGACGTCCTCCTTGCATGGGCGACTTTCTCAAAGGAGGGGTTCATGATTTAGGATTAGGAGTCACTGCATGATCTGCATGTAGTCTCTATTATGTTCAGAGGGGGATTATAACCCCAATACACCACCTCCGGATTTGTCTTCTGTCAGTATACGATCAGGGGTGACTGGTCCATCGGTTACAGGTGTTTTAGGTTCAAGGACATAGGGCACAGGTTCAAGTTCTCGGGTTACAAGTTTACTAGTTCTAGTTTCCTATTCACATGAGTCACCAACTTCTAGGTCACAGGTTGATGGGTCACAAGCTACAAGCAGTTCTACACTTGAGTCTTAGTCTTCAGAGGATGATGCACCAATTTGGGAGGAGTGTTCAGGGAAGAGGAAGCCCAAGTGGCTTAGAGACACCCTGAAGGAAGCAAAGTTAGTTGGAGAACCCAAGTGAGCTGTTCGAGAGATAAAGATGCTAGACAATTATGGTATGGCTTTGGTGGTTAGTCTTCATGATTCAGTGCCTTTTACTTTTGAGGAGGCATCCCAACGTCACATGTGGAGAGATGCCATGATGGAAGATTACCCATTCCATCATGAAGAATGATGTTTGGGAGATTATACCAAGACAATAGGGGAAGTCAGTGGTGACTTCTTGATGGCTTTACAAGATCAAGCATGTTGCGGATGGTAGTGTGGAGAAGTACAAAGCTCAGTTTGTGGACCTTTGCACTGGTTGCTCATTACTCTTCGATCAGGGCAGTGATCCCCATTGTAATGGAGATGGCTTGTAAGATTCTCCTGGTGGATGTGAAGACCACATTTCTCAATGGGATTCTACAGGAGGAGGTATATCTTGAGCAACCACAGGGTTTTAAGATTCATGGCAGAGAGTCACATTTGTAGGTTGAAGAAATATTTGTATGTGCTGAAGCAAGCTCCTAGAGCTTGGTACTCCAGGATAGATTCTTACTCGCTGTCGATGGGATTTCAGAAGAGTGAGGCAGATCCTAACCTCTACTACATTGTGGTTGGTGATGATCCGCTCATTCTTTTGTTATATGTGGATGACCTCTTTATTACAGGTGAGGAGAGGCTCATTACAGCTTGCAAGAGAGATCTTGCTTCAGAGTATGAGATGACAAACATTGGGATGATGCACTATTTCCTGGGATTGGAGGTTTGGCAGTAGCCTGGTCATATTTTCTTGGGACATGGGAAGTATGTAGTTGATATTCTGAGGAGATTTTAGATGGAGGACTGTAGGTCGATGGCCACTTCGATGATCACCAATTGGAAGAAGCTTCATGCTTCTGAGGGAGAGTTGGTGGAACTAGGGGCCACCTGCATGCATGACATGCGAGCTATATTTCATGTTGCATGCACTGAAACTCCTTCAATGAGCCTCCATGCACTCCGGAAGCACCGCATGCAAGTCAACTAAAAATTAGAAGATAAAGCGACCTAGTCATGCAAAAGTTAGGTCAAAAGATACATCAGGCAAGTGAATGTTATATAAGAAAGGTAAAGCGAGTGAGTAAGACCTGGTGATTTGATTATTGATTTGAGAAGTCGACTTGGAGAGCTGAGTGAGCTATTTTGGGGTTGAGTGCACACACTCAACTATTCAGTGTATTTCGGCAGTGAAATCTATTTGCCCTAGTCACTATCAGGTTGGATCATTCCGATTCAGCATTGCTTTCATCATCAAATACTGTTCTTCATCTTCTTGCAGGGTTCGAGTTACATATCAGGCTAAGGGGATTCACCCTCCTTGCATGAGTGAATTACACAAGTAGAGATTGGTTCGTATCTTAGTCTACATGGTTCCTTTCTTCTGCATGCTGGCTCTAATCTTCTGAGAGCAACATTATTACCCTATACCTGGAAGAGGGGTTCTTTATTTGGCCTCCCCATCAAGTTATCAGCATTTCTCAGATTCCAAAGACGTCCTCCTTGCATGGGCGACTTTCTTAGAGGAGGGGTTCATGTTTTAGGATCAGGAGTCACTGCATGATTTGCATGCAGTCTCCATTATGTTCAGGGGGGGATTATAACCCCAATACACCACCTCCGGATTCATCTTCTGTCAGTATATGATCTATCCTTCATTATTACCATTGAAGAGGGCGCATTATTGGAGAAGCACTCATTATCTCACTCATCCACCAGCACAAGTCTTGCATGCTGGTCTTATATTGACGTACATCGATTCCTCTATCTGATGTGCAAGGTTCCTTTCTTTTGCATGCTGCCTCCAATCTTCCGAGAGCACCATTATTACCCTATACCTGGAAGTGGGGTTCTTTATTTGGCCTCCCCATCAAGTTATTCGCATCTCTCAGATTCCAAAGACGTCCTCCTTGCATGGGCGACTTTCTCAGAGGAGGGGTTCACGTTTTAGGCTTAGGAGTCACTGCATGATCTGCATGCAGTCTCTTTTATGTTTAGAGGTGGATTATAACCCCAGTACACCACCTCCGGATTCATCTTCTGTCAGTATACGATCTATCCTTCATTATTACCCTTGACGAAGGCGCATTATTACCAAGGGCACATTATTGGAGGAGAAGCACTCATCATCTAGCTCATCCACCGACACAAGTCTTGCATGCTGGTCTTATATTGACGTACATCGACTCCTCTATCTGATGGTACTTACATGCATAACTTCTATCCCTATTTTATAACATTTATGATTATTTGGGTTAATGCATCTGCATGCAAGCACATGCATGCTTAGATCAATACATGCATTCATACTTCCTTCATATACTGAGCCATAAAGACTACTAGAAAGCAACAAAACTTCATAAAAAGAAAAAAATATCTGTTTGGGATATTATAGTGGTATCAAAGCCTGTTCCTCGCCAGCTGTGGGAGCATGCAATTGTGAACAGTAAATGAATACAGAGGACCCACACAATATTACTTACAGGAGGCAAATATTTAGGAACAATGGAAGAAGAGAAGAAGAAGAGTTAGAGGATATAGAACTGGGGGATACAGAGACTCAGTTTGGAAAGGGTAAAGGCAAAGAAACAATGGCAGATGATGATAAAATGGATTTCAGTAGCCTCCTTTCCGCTTTGAAGGAACTAACTTCAGGACACAAAGAAATGGTGAGTGCCATCAAACAATTGACAGATAAGTGAGGGCCCACCCCACACAGTCCTATGTTTCCCAACAGTGACAGGGTATCGACAAGTAGCAGTGGGGGACAGTTACATACCAATCTGTAGAGCCACCCCGATCTCTACAATAGGTCCTCCAGACCTACCATGCTACAGTTCTTAGATAGCCCGACATCAGTGCCCATAGTACATGTAGAGCCATAAGAACCAATGGGGGCATATTTGAGAGAGTACAAAGCACTGGGAGACAGTTAGCCACGACCTTCACAGATTTTTTCCATTTTAGAAGTAAGAACAGGCTGAGAGCTTACAACAGGCCTTTCAACTAGAACTATGAGTTACAGCGCACGGTAGGGAAACTGACTATTCCTGCCTTTGAGGGGACCTGGAGTGGCCCAGTGCGGAATTGGGTGCAGAAGTTGGATACTTACTTCCAACTCAACCCCATGATAGAGACAAATGCCATTAAGTTGGCTACTTTGCATTTGGACGGGGAAGCCCTTGAGTGGTGGTACCACAGTTTAGTGACCTTGGGTCACAATACCATCACCTCGTACACATATTTTACCATTGAGCGCTTTGATAGGAAAGACCCCGATGTGCATTTCAGATAGCTAGCTAGCACAGCTCAAACAGACAAGCAGTCCAGATGCATTCATATCAGAGTTCCAGAGGGTAGTAGTCACGGTGACAAACATTTCAGAGAGCAGATTGATTATGTTGTTTAACGAGGCCCTCACTGAGCCCTTACGTGGATGGGTTAAGGCTTATAGACCCACCACCCTAGCAGATGCCATCAATCATACCAGAGATTTACAGGATTCAGTTCCTAAAAATAAGTTTCCTCCCAGAACCAATTTTCCCATAAAAGAATGGCCCAAGAAAGAGTGGATGGATAATGATACCCCGCCAGGACCTTAGAAGGAAGAAACTATGTTTCAGCTGCGAAGAACCATGGGTACTAGGCCACAAATGTTCAGGGAAGGGAAAGTCCCACTACATAGAGGTCTACTCCGACAATGGAGAAGATGATGATTATCAGGATCAGGAACAGGGAGGGGCGCACAAGGCAACATAGGAGGAGCAGTCTCTTGAGGAGGCACTGGGAGGTGTCATTGCTACATTATCTGGGGTTCCTAGATTCCACACTCTCCGGATCAGAGGTGTCATACAGGGTTGGAGTGTTGATAGATGGTGGGGCATACCACAACTTTATTGACGCTTCCTGGATAAAAAGAAAGGGTATTCCGACTGAGAGATTTGATGGATTTACAGTAGCCGCAACGGGTCACCACACCATGGAGTGTAGTCAGAGGATCCCATAATTGCAAGTAACACTCGGGAACTATACAGTGATCGAAACATTCTATGTGGTCGACGTACCAGACACAAATGTGGTATTGGGGGTTCAATGGCTTTATTCCATTGGAAAGTATTCTACGAACTACCAAACCATGGAGATGGAGTTTTAGGGAACTAACAGGCAGAGAGTAGTCTTGAGAGGGATGAATACCTACCCTCCCAGAGCAGTATCATCACATAGGATGGAGGCGGTACTCCGACAGGGAGACATAGAGTGGGCAACAAAGTGCTTGGTTACTTTCAGGAAGCCACCAGATAAAGCCACACAACATCCAACAGATATACAGGCACTACTGTAGAAGCACGGCGCAGTATTTGGAGACCTTCCAGCAGGTAGACCTCCAGATCAGGGATTTGAGCACATTATTGAGCTAGAGGAGGGGACTCAAGCAGTCATCACTACCGCTTACCGACACTCCAAAAGATATAAAGATGAAATTGAGATTATGATTAAAGAATTGCTCAAGTTAGGGTACGTAAAACCTAGCTCCAGTCAGTTTGCATCCTCACTGGTACTAGTAAAGAAGAAGGATGGAACCTTACGCATCTGCATTGATTACAGGGCACTTAACAAGAAGACAATTAAAAACATGTATCCAATCCCCAAGATTGATGAATTGATGGATGAACTACAGGGGGCAAAGTACTTCTCCCAGATTGACCTCCGATCAGGTTACCATCAGATTCGGGTTAGGGAACAGGATGTTCCAAAGACCGCTTTCTGTTGTCACTATGGACACTATGAGTTTCTAGTGATGCCATTTGGGCTCATTAATGCACCAACCACTTTCCAGTTATGCAGGAACAACATCTTCAAGGCTCAGTTACGCAAGTATCTTCTGGTATTCTTCGATGACATATTGATATACAGTAGGACTTGGGAAGAATATTTGAAACACTTAGATGAAGTACTTGGAATTTTAAAGGAACAATCACTATATGCCAAGATGTCCAAATGCGAGTTTGGTATGCAAGAGATGTTATATTTGGGACTTGTGATAGGAGCAAATGGGGTACAGGTACATTTATAAAAGATTAGAGCCATACTGGATTGGCCTACCCCTATAGTTTGGGCCTTTGCACTTACTACAAGAGATATGTCAGTGGGTTTTCACAGATGACTGCACCTCTCACCGATCTTACCAAGAAAGGGTATTCAGTTGGTCAGAGACAACACAACAGACATTTGAAAAAATGAAAAAGCTAATGAGTTCGTGCCCAGTACTAGCACTACCAGATTTGACACAACCATTCGTATTAGAATGTGATGCTTCGAGAGAAGATATAGGGGCAGTATTGATGCAGAACAATCACCCAATTGCATTTGAGAGCAGGAAACTCAAGGACTATGAGCGCCACTATTCAATATATGACAAGGAAATGTTAGCCATTCTCCATGCACTAACCAAGTTTAGGCAGTACCTGGTGGGTGGCAGATTCAAGATTAAGATAGATCACAACAACTTAGATTAATTCCTGGAACATAAAGAATTAAATGAGAGGCAACAAAAATGGGTGAGTAAGATTCAAGCCTATGACTTTGAGATCAAATACATAAAGGGAAAAAACAATGTGGTAGCAGATGCACTTTCTAGATGACCAACCACTTTATCCCTTACGAGCATTTCGTCGGATTGGAGATCTCATCTTTTGGTTGAGTATTCCAAAGATAAGTTTGCTTGCGAAATATTGGATGGACGGATTTAGGATGATAGGTACAGAGTAATAGATGACATCATATACTATAAAAAACAGAATCTACTTGGTCCCCGAGTCTTCACTTAAGAAAAAGATTTTGCAAGGTTCTCATGACTCACCTTTAGCAGGACACCAGAGATTTCTTAAGACTTACAGGCAGATTAGAGAGAGGTTCTCATGGAAGGGCCTCAAGAATGATGTGATGCAACACGTGAGGGAGTGCAGTTTGTGCCAACAGAATAAGATAGAGCATACTCATCCAACCGGTTTACTACAACCATTACCCATTCCTAAGCAAAAGTGGGAAAGCATTTCCATGGATTTTATTATAGGGTTGTGTTGCCGCCTGGTTCCACACCTGGGAAAACGCAGCAGAAGTCTTCAAGCTGCTGGTGTGGCCTTGGGGGCAAGTCAGAGTCAAGTGCTGTCACTTGGGACTCGACTCCTCCGTCTAGGCTTTCCTAGCGAAGCCAAGGGGGGTGGACCCTAAAAAATAAAATGACACTAAGGCCTCTAATCTAGGAGTTAGAAAAAATACTTTTGCAACCAAGACAGACAACATATACTTTTTTCAAATAAAAAAAACATCATTTATCATTTACTCCCATTTAGGATAATCATCATTCAACTGCATACTAGTCAACAATATAAAATGAAATTTGCATCAAGACCAGTGCCTTGTTACGGAGTCAAATAACAAATGCATAAACAGAAAAAGTAAATGTTGTGGAGTGTTCTTGGTTTATTTTAAAAATTAATGTGATGGTGATCTTTTTTATTAAGGCAGGTGGGTTCCCGATATACGCAAGGTACGGGGGAACATGTCCGGAAATTTGGAGCGTGGCTTCCCTCTCAGGCTTTAGGCTGGATCGGAGTCTCGAGGAGGTGTTCAGATGCTATACCAACGAGGGCAAGCCTAACGGTTTCCAAGAGGTCGCTATCCAGTTTTATCCCAAGCCTTCTGGGAAATTTGCCCACGACAACAAATTGCGTGTTGTGCCGGATTTTCACAAAAAGGGTTTTTTATTGGGGTGGTGTTAAGTCCTATTACTAGCCATCCACTCCTTTCTGGTGTGTACCAACTGGATCAGACTAAGCTGCAAGTTGGCCACAGAGCATACGGGAGAAGACCTTGGTATAATTTTATAAAATTTTAAGAACCCAAATTTTATCTTTTTATAACCCCAAGAGTCTCTTTTCAGGCATGCATTTCGGGCAAGCCCTCATACAAAACCCTACTTCGGGAAAGCAAGGGGGGCGTTATGAGTTTGTAAAAAAATGTGAAAAGCTAAGTTGTGAGTGAACTTGTGGCCCGCCAGTGGAACGGACCAACAAGGTTTATTTTAATCCTAATTTATTTTATTTAATGCCGGAAATCAAAGAAATAAACTACTCTAACATTCACGCCATGAAAATGAGACGACACAGGCCACCCCTGGGGGGATGGGGTATGGGCGCTGGCTAGCCCACTTGCTCTCGTTTAAAAATGATTACAATGATATAGAGAAGTGCCCCAGTCTACTTAATGTGACTTGGTGGCTTACAAAATTATAGGAAAAATATGACCGGTTTTGAGAAATATGGAAATTTGTCTTCCGGATCGCCTGGATGCTCGAAATTTTGCCAGCACTTCCTCCTACCTGCTCATCTTTTGCTGCAAACCAGCAAGCAATAATTAGTACAAGATGCCCAAAAACACTTTAAGAGTGTCTTTGGAACACCTCCTAAAAAACCCAAAATTTTCTAAGTTAAAAAAGTAAGTAAAAATGACGAAAAATAACCAAGTAAAACAAGCTATGGAGCTTGTCTACTTGGGATCTTTGCTAGCCCTTTAATGGCTGCAAATTTCAAGCTCTAGGACAGCCAAATATATATTTTATATCAGCACTACAACTACCCAACAAGACTTAAAAAAGATATGACGATTTTACTTGCAAGTCCTTCGAAAAGTAGATGCTAAATGAAGGAAAGTCTAACAGTTAAATATATAAGCTTTATGACTGTCTAAACTAATCCTTTATGAAAATATTTCTGATCTAATTGAAATACAATATGAGCATATGAATCAGAAAACTTTCAAATACAAGTAACCAGTAACCAGAAAATTTTGATTTTGAATTAAGTTGAGAGAGAGATGAAGCAAATCTTGGTTGAACTCCGAAGCTTTGAAGGTTGTGTTGGTGATATTCCAAGGGACTGCATCTGCAAACAAAGTTAGAAGGGAGGAAACAAACAAGATCCACCTACTTCCAGCTGAGATAACCTGCACATCACACACTTTGCAAACAAGGATCAAGTGTAGACATATATTTAAAAGAAATCAGTGCTGCATACTCATAAACAAATGAAAACATACAAACATGATCTCTTAATAAACATATATCAATAAGCTAAGACAATAAACAAATTGAATTAACTTAACTCATAAATTGTTACCAATATATCCAATGAGTACAATAGATGCAATAAAATATCAAAGCTTATGCACAGGTTACCTCCATTAGACAAGCCAAAGATGGTTCATCCACTCACACACAACACCACAAACTTGACCTCCAAAGTCTTCTTTATTCAAATTCGAAATGATATGAGTAATACAACGATAATTTTTGTGCTCCAATTCTCACTAGTGAACAATGGAGAGAATGCTTCATTTTATAGAGGAAACAAGGAGGGAGGGCGCACTTAGTGAGGGGAGTGAGAGGTGGAGTGGTGGCACGAATGGTGGAGGGGATAGGGCTGCCCACTCCACCTATTTAGCTGCCCAATATGCAACACAAAAGGTGCCCACGCAGCAGCACAAACCATGCTGCCCATTCCCCAACACGTGGGCTGCCCACAATAGCAAGTGCGCCCTCTCATTAAGTGAAATGCGCCCCTCTCTTTAGCATGAGTTTCTCCATATATGGGGCTGCCAAAATGGCACAAAATCAGCCCAATGCACTCCTATAACCATGCTGGTCGAAATCAGACCCCAAAATCTCTCCAAAAATTAAATACTTTTTTATGTCACTTTCCCATTTTTCTATTTTTTTATGACTTTTTTGGGATTTTTTTTTTTTTTTTTTGTTTCGACCTCCAAAGTAGAAGCACCCAAACATTAGGAAAAGTGGGTTTAGGGGTTTAGGGGGTGCTCTGAGTTAGAAAACGAGCACCCCTAAGGCAAAAAACACCTCCAGACGCCCCAGATAGGCCAATTACAATTTTTTTAATTGAACCATTAAAAAAATGGCCCAATTTACGGAAAAATTAAAACTTGCCGAAAATTAAAAAAAATCCTAGGGGGACTTAGACATGTCCATATGACTCAAAATTAACGCCTAGCATGTTCATATACATTGACCCATAGACTCTAATAATTCCCTAAGGCCCGTCAGCCTCCCCAGGCATTCCAGCTTTGGAGGAGCAGGAGAAAAACCAATTAATTATGCAATGCAGTGATGCAAAACATAATAGATAGGTGAAAAAACTCCTTGGAATACCTGACTTGGCCAAAAAGTCCTAAGGAACCGAGTCTTTTACAAAACACCATGCTAGCACGTTTTTATTACAAACCCCGCAGGGCCATGGACATGTGGAAAAATTTAAAAAAAAACGGGGGCCTTTAAAGGCCCAGCTGGTCATCAAATCACCAAAATTTGAACATGTATCGTGTTCCATTCTGCCCGCTCGCTTGATAATCCAACCAAGTGCAACTTAGTTGGCAACATCTGGCTCCAACTGCGGGACGTGTGCTCGATCTGATTTAATCAAATAGAGTATGCGAGAATCCAAGAATCTCTGGTTCCTGCCACAAAATTAAAATGTATCAGTCCCATATTTTTGCCAAATGAAACATAAGTTGCAACATTTATTTCAAAGCAAAACTAAAGTAAGTAAATGAAACTAATATACATCAATAATATACAAAACATAATGTACAAAAATGCAAGGCAAAGGTTTAGAGATGGCCCTGCTATCAATCTGCCCCCGTGGGCATTAGGAAATCTTCTTTGAAAAACAGCTTGAGATGTTGCCCATTGACTGGGAGAGTCAACCTTTCTCCATCCATAGTGCAAAGGAAGAAAGAATTAACCCCTGCTGGTTCAGATATAATATATGGTCCCAACCATAGGCTATCAAACTTTCCATGCTTTCCTGGCTTATCCCTTCGCTTGTCCCATAGAAGAACCCAATCCCCTGGCTGAAAATCTTTTGGCTTGGCTGACCTGTCAAAAGTTCTTTTAACCCTGTCCTGATTTCTGATACTTTGGTCTAAAGCCTTTCTTCTAGTCTCATCTAATTTCATAATTTGCTCAATTCTGTTCTGCATACCATCATCATTTGACTCATAATCATGCAACATCTGATACACTGGCAACTGAATATGAATGGGAACAGAGACTTCCAAACCATAAACCAACTGAAAAGGGGTTTTCCCAGTAGCACGTTTCTGTGTTATTCTGTCGGCCCATATAGCAAATTTTATCTTAGAATCCCAAGACCTTTTGTTATCACCCACAGTTTTCTTTAAAATGTTCATTAAGGTCTTGTTGGTTGATTCAGCCAATCCATTTCCTTGGGGATAGTAGTTGGATGAGTGGGAAAGGATTATACCATACTTGAAGCAGAATGCTGAAAAGGCCATGGAACTAAAACTAGGACCATTGTCAGTTGTTATCTTGGATGGCACCCCAAATCTAGTTATAATATGATTTTCAAGAAAGTCCATAACTACTTTATCAGTGGCATACTTAGTAGGGATTGCTTCCACCCACTTGGTAAAATAATCGGTGGCAGTTAGGATCCAGGTATATCCATTGCTCGAGTTTTCCTTAAACTGACCGATAAAATCAAGACCCCATTGTTGGAAAGGGGCTTGAACAACTACTGGCTCAAGAGGTAAAGTTGCCAATTTCTGTTTCCCAGTGAACAACTGACATTGGGGACAAGATCTGACAAACTTGTGCACATCAGCAAATAAAGTGGGCCAATAGTAACCTGATCTAAGGATCTTGTGGGCTGTGGTGTCTGCTGCATAATGCCCACCACAAAATCCATTATGAAACTCAACCAGAAGTTTTTTGGAATCTGGTTCATCAACACATCTAAGAACCAAGCCATCAGGATTTCTCCAACCTAATCCATTTTGAGTTATGCAATACTTAGTGGCTTTGAGTCTTAGAGACCTTCTTTTGTGACCAACAAGATGTTCAGGACAAGTAAAATTGTTAAGAAGGTAGATAATGTCGGAATACCATTGAGTTTGACTTAATCTTTGAAGCTCTTCAGATATGACAGGTGCTGACTCATTATGCTGGCAAATCATCCCTACAGCTTTCTCATTACTTTCCGTCATCATGCGTGCAAGACCTTGACCTTTGATTAACTTGGTAGGTTTTATCTCCAAGTCATACTCTTGTATTTTGGACACCCATTTTCCCCTTATACCAAGGCAATCCTGTTGAGCTAATATATCTTTAACAGCAGTATGAGGAACATAACCCACAACCTTGGAATACCCAATATATATCCTGAAATGTTTCAAAGACTTAACAAGGGCATAAGCTTGTTTCTCCATTATAGTATATTTAAGCTCTGAATTTTGTAAAGCTTTACTAAAGAATGCTATGGGTTGTTCTTGGCCTTGATCATTCTTCTGAAGTAAGACTCCAGCAATAGTATGCTCTGAAGCAAAGGAAAAGAGTTGGAATTCTTTTGAATAATTAGGGCTTATCAACACAAGGGCTCTAGATATGGCATCCTTGATACCTGCAAAAGCTTCTCTTCCTTGCTTACTCCATTCAAACTTAGCATCTTTTTTAAGTAAGAGTTGTAAAGGCTTCATTAGCTCAGCTAGATTTGGAATAAATCTTCTAATGAAATTAATCTGGCCATTGAAGGATTGGAGAGCTTTGACATTGGTGGGGATAGGAACCCTTTTAATGGCCTCAACTCTTTCAGGATCAATTTTTACACCATCCTTAGTGATAATATGCCCTAACAGTTTGCCCTCATCAACACAAAGCACAGATTTAGCTGGATTTAAAGATATGCCATACTTTCTGCATCTCTCAAAAACCTTTCTAAGATGGCCAACATGATCTGATCTTTCCTTACTATACACTGTTAAATCATCCTGATATATTTCAATAATTTTACCAATCAATCCATTAAAAGCAACATCCATAGCACGTTGAAAGGTAGCACCAGCATTAGTAAGACCAAAAGGCATTCTAAGGTACATGAAAGTGCCCCAAGGTGTGGTAAAAGTAGTTTTATGTTGATCCTCTTTGTTGACTAGCACTTGGTTATATCCCGAAAACCCATCAAGAAAAGACATCAAGCCTGATCCAGTCACCTTCTGAAGTAAAGTGTCCATGCTTGGCAAAGGATAGTTATCTTTTAGGCATGCCCAGTTCAAGTTTCGGAAATCAATGCACAATCTGATATCCCCATTCTTTTTTCTAACAACCACCAAGTTAGAACACCAAGAAGAGTGTCTTGTTGGAGTAATGATTCCTGCTGCTAACATCTTTTGGAGTTCTTTATAAACCATAGGAGCCAACTCGGGGTTTATTCGTCTCAGTTTTTGGCGAAAAGGCTTGATACCTGGTTTAAAAGGGATTGTATGTTGAAAAATATCATCACGATAAGCCTTAAGTTCATCATAGCTGAAAGCAAATATATCCCTATATTCATAGATTAAGTCAATCAAGGCTTTTCTTTCTTCTTGAGATATTCCCTTTCCAATTTTTATCATCTTTGGTTCCTTCTTAGTTCCTATGTTTACTTCAATATACTCCCCTGGTTTTATTGAACCCTTTTTTCTTTTATGGCCATCTTGCCTGTCAAAAAGCTGCTCTAACCGGGTGATGCCCTTGGGGATTTTGTTCCTAGGTTGGTCCTCTTCTTCAGGATACTCTTTCCCTTCTTCCTTATAAGTGATTTTACAATCAGAAAATTCTTGAAGGTTATGGATGAAGTTGAGAATTTGCTTGTCACTATCAAACACTTGCCAATGATCTATGTTGTCAGGGATTAAAGGTCTAAAGTTGATTTCAAATTTCCCATTCCCCTTTAATATTTCCTCAGTTGGTTGAAGTGTAGAAGCTGCCACAGCTAGTTCATCTGCCTCAATGTTTTCTTCTCTAGGAATTGCCATGATATTTAAAGCATCAAACCACTCCATAGTATCCCAGACAACATTCCTATACTGTTTCAACCTTCGACTTTTGCAAGCAAATATATTTTTAACTTGGGAAACCACTAAGTCAGAATCACCTTTAATAGATAAAATTTTAATCCCCATATCTTTGGCGATTTCTAACCCTTGCAAAAGAGCTTCATACTCAGCCACATTATTTGATGCATCAAACTCAAGTCTGAAAGCAAATTTGAAGGTTTGTTTAGAAGGAGAAGTTATGACAATTCCAGCTCCTTTTCCGTATCTTGAAGATGCCCCATCAAAACTCATCCTCCATACCCCATCCTTCTTTTCATCTTTGGATGCTTCTTTAAAAGGTGCTATGAAATTTGAACAGATAGAATAGTTTCCAAAGTTGTCTGTTTGATGCACAAATTCATTAGCCAGATTCTGTGGGTCTTCGACATGGAGTTTTCTAGCTTGTTCATTGTATAACTTAACAGTTGTATGTTCTGATGCAGGGATAGTAGCATATGACCAATCCATCCTTATGTCTCCCCCTAAAGATGCAGCCCACTTTCTAGATAAAAGCATTCCCCAATTGTCTGGTACATCAATTACTACGACATCCATGGTTAAATGGACATCAGGATACTTGGCCAACCTAACAGGTAGATTTATAATTATACCAATAGTATCAACTTCCCTTGAATCCATGGCACACACATTGTGATAGGGTCTAGTTGTTTTTAAGCCCAATTGATCCATAACCCTTTTGGTCATAACATTGGAAGAAGCACCAGAATCCAACATGCAATTGTGCACAAGCATATCATTTACCAGCAAGGAGACATAGAAAGGAGGGTGGTCTTCCTTATGAGGATCCACACTATGCAAAATAATCGGGTCATCTTTATGGTTAGGTTCTTCTCTAGTCTCGTTAAGATTAACTATCTCTGAGTCCATAGGAGCCTTGCCCTTTTCATGTTGAGGATGATCTATCACTTTCATAAGATTTTCTTTCAAGCTTGGGATTTTGATAAGGTCAGTAACAAGAACAGGAATCTTTGCAGAAGATAACCATTGAGCCAAATCGACATGAAGACTTTCAGAGTTGGAAGAAGGTGTTACCTTAGGGATGTTCTGATTTGAGTTTGAGGTTCCAATATGGTTCTTTCTTTGATATGTTAGGCCTTTGAACTTTGACATCTCAAGAATCTTCTCTGGTGGAGGCATCTCACCAAATCTAAGGGTAGCTTTATCTTTCAAGTCCTGGCTGTAACATCTAGCTTGTTCCCAAGTTTCTTTAGAGACAGGGTGAGTTTGACCCACAACATTGATATATTCAGGCTGGTTCTCAGGCTCGCTTGCTAATCTGACACTGCTACTGGCTTCTGACGGATTCTGTTCCATTGACCATTTAAATATAGCACAAGTAGACTCTTCATGGAAACTATCACATGCCCTACAAAAGGGAGGAATTTCTTCTGAAAGAGTATTCACAGTTTCCAAAGGATTTGGGGTCCTCTGATCTTGAAATGGAACTTTTCTTAGATTAGAGGCCTTAGTTTCATTTTATTTTTTAGGGTCCACCCCCCTTGGCTTCGCTAGGAAAGCCTAGACGGAGGAGTCGAGTCCCAAGTGACAGCACTTGACTCTGACTTGCCCCCAAGGCCACACCAGCAGCTTGAAGACTTCTGCTGCGTTTTCCCAGGTGTGGAACCAGGCGGCAACAGGTTGTCCAAGGTACAGGGTAGAGACTGTTTATATGTAGTGGTGGACAGGTTGACCAAGTTCGCTCACTTCTTTCTCATTCCTTCCGATTATTCAAACTCACAAGTAGCCGAGTTGTTTTTCAGAGAGGTGTTCACATTGCATGGGTTACCTAAGACCATCGTCAGTGATGAAGATAGCAAGTTCACTAGAGCCTTTTGGCAAGAGATTTTCAGGTTGGTGGGGACATAACTAGCTATGAGCACGAGTTATCATCCACAGAGCGACGGATAGACATAGATAGTTAACAAGTGGATTGAGGGATACTTGAGGGATTATGTAGCAGGTCAATGCAGGACATGGATTAAATGGCTACACTTAGGGGAACATTGTTACAATACTACACACCATATGACCATCGGTATGACGCCCTTCAAATCCTTGTACGGTTATGATGCCTGATCTTTTACAGATATGATATTTGGTGATAGTAGGGCTCCAAAACCCAAAGAGTGGATTAAAGAGAGTCAAGATATTCTCAAAATACTCAAGGATAACATATAGGTTGCTCAGAATCAGCAAAAGGTATATGCAGATAAACACAAGATTGCGTGCAGTTTTGGGGTAGGGGACTTGGTATATTTATGTCTACAACCTTACCGACAATCGTCCCTTTAGAAGAAAGGAGCAGAGAAACTTAAGCTTCGCTTCTATGGCCCTTACAAGATAATCCAGAAAGTCGGAGAGGTAGCATATGAGCTCGAATTACCACAAGAAAGCAAGATTCATAACGTGTTCCATGTGTCTAACCTTAAGAAGGCAGTAGGTCAACAGATTGTGACGTCATCCGAGCTGCCCCAAACTGATGATGAGGGCAACTGATTTTGGTTCTAGAATGAAATCCTAGAGGTTCGAGAGAGAAAACTAAGGAACCAGATCATTAGAAAATACTTGGTTCAATTGAAAGAATTGCCTATAGAAGAGGCCACTTGGGAGGGAGAACATGTATTACAGCACCCAACATTACAGTTGCTTGAGGACAAGCAATTTCAAGCGGGGAGGACTGTAATGTCCTCTTCTGCTTAAGCACAGAGGACCATCCCTCTAACCTATCTGATTCCCATAGGTTCAAGCAGGCACTGGCATTCAGGGGTTTAACTGAGGATTGATGCCATTTACACCATAAGAAGATCTTAATCATGGTTATCATATCATCAGTAGATAACTAGGGGCCACAGGAACTAGGGGCCATTTGCATGCATGACATGCAAGTTATATTTCATGTTGCATGCACTGAAACTCTTCAATGAGCCTCCATGCACTCCGGAAGCACTGCATGCAAGTCAACTGAAAATTAGTAGATAAAGTGACCTAGTCATGCAAAAGTTAGGTCAGGCAAGTGAATGTTATAAAAGAAAGGTAAAGCGAGTGAGTA
Organism: Larix kaempferi; assembly: GCA_027924585.1. Lineage (NCBI taxonomy): Eukaryota > Viridiplantae > Streptophyta > Pinopsida > Pinales > Pinaceae > Larix > Larix kaempferi. The sequence continues at coordinate 25,604,964 of BSBM01000289.1, forward strand.
AGACCTGGTGATATGATTATTGATTTGAGAAGTCGACTTGGAGAGCTCAGTGAGCTATTTTTGGGTTGAGTGCACACACTCAACTATTCAGTGTATTTCGGCAGCGAAATCTATCTGCCCTAGTCACTATTAGGTTGAATCATCCAGATTCAACATTGCTTTCATCTTCAAATACTGTTCTTTAGCTTCTTGCAGAGTTCGAGTTACATATCAGGCTGAGGGGATTTGTCCTCCTTGCATGAGTGAATTGCACAAGTAGAGATTGGTTTGTATCTCAGTCTACAGGGTTCCTTTCTTCTGCATGCTGGTTCCAATCTTCTGAGAGCAACATTACTACCCTATACCTGGAAGAGGGGTTCTTTATTTGGCCTCCCCATCAAGTTATCAGCATCTCTCAGATTCCAAAGACGTCCTCCTTGCATGGGCGACTTTCTCAGAGGAGGGGTTCACGTTTTAGGCTTAGGAGTCACTGCATGCAGTCTCTATTATGTTCAGAGGGGGATTATAACCCCAGTACACCACCTCCGGATCCATCCTGTGAGTATACGATATATCCTTTATTATTACCATTGAAGAGGGTGCAGTATTACCAAGGGCGCATTATTGGAGGAGAAGTACTCATTATCTTGCTCATCCACCGGCAAGTCTTGCATGCTGGTCTTATATTGACATACATCGACTCCTCTATCTGATGGTACATACATGCATAACTTCTATCCCTATTTTATAGCATTTCTGATTATTTGGGTTAATGCATCTGCATGCATGCTTAGACCAGTACATGCATTCATACTTCCTTCATATACTGAGCCATAAAGACTACTAGCAAGCAACAGAACTTCATAAAAAGAAAAAAATATCAGTTTGGGATATTACATAAATGCAAAAGATTTTTTAACTTTCAATATCTACCATCTGGATACAGATTCCTCATTTTCTATATATAAAATATTCAACAATCTGGTACTTCCTTGCTCACATGTTCAAAGAACAAATTACTTTCCAACTCATGGTATCCTGGTTGCACTTCATGAAAATGATTAGTCAGCCCCTGACTGCAACTATTAGAATCCTGCCAGAGCACATAGATATTAGTAGAGGGTATATGTTTGGGTGAAATGTTTCTACAATCAGAACTTCTACTCTGCAAAACTTGTACAAATCCGTTTGCTGCTCTTAATTATACCAATCTGAGTCAATACTTTCAGGTTTGATTGCCAAGTCATATCCCTTTCTGAACATGCCAACATATTTGTTGAATTGCTGTCATTTCAGATTTCTCATCTAAAGCTGATTTAATAAGCCATGGCAATGTTTCAAAAGAAAAGCAGCTGGAATTCAATTTTACGCTTTTCTTCCTGCAGCTTCCACTTAGCAATCTGTATGTGTTGTGCTGCATCCTTTTTAATGCTAAGTCTGCACCTTATACCAATATCACAGTTTATTGGTGCCTTCCAGGATCATTTTAATGTTGTCTTATTGATTTGACCTAACAGGATTGTGATAACATGCTGAATTTTTTCTGGTCTTGCAAGTGCTTTTCCATTCTTTGCATAGATACAGATAGGAGATATTTTTAGATTCACCATGATCAGAAAAATAAAATCTTCTTTGAAAAACACTGATTTTTTTGTAACGTTTAAAGAGCCAAGTCAGCTTATGATCCTTCTGCCATATGGTGGCTCCCATATTCTACCTGGAGCATTGACATTACCTGTACCTTTTATAAACCTCATTTAGCCTATGGCCCCATTGATCTAGAATCTCGATCTCATATTCTATATGGAATTAGTCTTAAAAGGAAATGCTTGGCATCAGTAGCAAGAACTTGCTGGTTCCTAATGTGACGTGCTGCTCAAAAGCTACAAGCAGAAAATGTGCAAGAAAAAGACTTAGGCAGTTCCACTTCAAAGTCTTTGTAGTATGCAGCTGTTGCATGGCATGTCTAGCCCTGGCTATGGACCTGTCAAAATTGCAAAATGTTAGCATTTTGCACCCACCAAAAGCATTTCATTAAAAAACCTTCTTTGTCTAGATCCTAGATGCCTGTAACAAAAGATTCAGGCAAACTCAAATTCCTTCAATGTTTTAATTACAGTTTTATTCAAATCAGACTGCCTAGCGCCAACTCAACAATTATGCAAGATTAAACGGAATATGTATGATAATTTGATCTATCGATGTCTAGAAAGCTTCAATGGTTTATTTCCAGTAGTAAGCACGTAACTGAAGCTTCATGGCAAACTCAGCTTTTTCAAGAATGTGCCCATACTCATCTGACATACCCAAGTTTGCTAACATATTTACTAAACAAGGAAAAAGTAGCTTCGTCTAGGTCATGATATTGATATTGGAACTTGTGCAAGTAAGGTTATGCATTGAGCATGGGCCATAGTGTTGAAATATTGTAACTTCTAAGGATATTCTATTTGTACTTTATTATTCCGGAGATGTTTTATTCCTCCGTCAAGACTTTATCATATATCCGGAGATGTTTATTCCTCCGTCGGGATGTTGTAACTAGGGTTATTAGACCTCCCTAGTGGGGTCGGCCCTGAGTTAGTTGTTTTGGGGTTATTAGACTCTCCTAGGAGAAGTCGGCCCAGAGTTAGTTGTTTTGGGGGTTATTAGATTCTCCTAGGAGAAGTCGGCCCAGTTAGGGTGAAAAGTCAAGTAGGAGTAGAGTATAAATAGAGGAGGTGTGTTCCTCATTTAACTCACTCATTCACTCACTTGTGAATTGCGCATAGGGGAGAGAGAGATCTGCATAGGAGGAGAAAGAGCTTTTGTTTGGGGATTACATCTTTGTATTTGTTGGTCATCTATATTGAGGAAAGCTTTGCTGGGTTTTCTATCCCATGAGGGTTTCCCAGGATAAATCTTTGTCTATCTTGTGATTGTGTTTCTTTCAGTGATCTTGTCGTGAATTTATGCTAAACTTAACACATTGTACATGGATCGATCATCATATGGCCATGATGGCATATATAAATGTAATTGGCAAAAATAAATTATGCTTTTATCAGCAAATGGTATGGTATTTGATTGCCAATGAGTTAGGAACACAAGTTGAATGTGAACATATTATATTTTTTCAACAAATTAGAGCATTGTGATCAGATTTTTAGGTGGTAGATTAGCTTTGTTGTCTAATGTTAATTGGTATCCATGGATCCTGCCATAATGCACATAAATTAACATTTTAAGATGCTTCTGATGCTTTTGACTTGTTTCTATGATCAGAGGTTGATATATTATTGAAATATAGACGTTACAGTTATCTTTTTGTGTGCAGAGACACAAGCGGATGAAGAAGGTATTCCTTGTGCTGCATGAAGAACTAAAAGTAAGTCTGATTATTTATTTTGAAATGCTGAATATCTGCTTGTTTTTCTGCCACAAAACTTGGAAGAATGTCTTGCACTTTTAAGTTTTACCTTTAATTCACCCTTTGTATATTTTAAGGCAGAGCTTAAAAGTTATGCCCTAAAATATTGATGATTCATGTGCAGAACCTAAAACAAAGAGCGAGGGACTTTGATGCGAGGTCTCGCAACCAAATTCAAGGACGTTGAATCATATTTGGATGAGTTATCTTCTGTGAATCACAAATGCTGTACTATAACATGTATATCTAGAACTGCTCCAATCCACATTGTAATATCTTAGTAGTCCAATTGGTTTTGACTCACGGAATTTCAGATGTTGATTATTGTGGTTCTTCTTACCACATGGAATATTTCCTTTTGTTCTATAGGAAATTGTACCGATACGAGGAAGAGTGGTGTACTATGCTATACCAATTTTCTAAATAATACGCAGTTGGTCAGTTATTGTGACCTACTGTTTTTGTATAGGAGTTAAACTTCACCATGGTTGGCTGGATCTGAAAGTTCCAATGGTCATAATTTGGTGTTTCTCTTGGGTGAACAGTTGACAGACATAAATAGCACGTGTATAATTGGAACACATTCAAGAAGAAAAGTTAAATTTCTAGCCGTGTTATACATAAATCATTAGTTGAAAGGTAATTTGTGGGCACTGAATGACCTACTAGTAAAACATCTTGAAGGTCTTTCAAATTTAGTTGGAAAGGTTTTCAAATTGAAGTCAAATTAGTTCTTGAAATCCTGTGGGAACAACCTCATACAGCAGTAAATGATTATTACAACAAATATTTTCCTGATATAGTTTTGTGAATCGGTGATAGAATATCTGGAAAAGGATCTTTGTTATATTGACAAGTGGCATCTTAGAGATGCTAGGGTGGCGAGTGGGTTCTGGAATTGTCTCAGAGAGGCTCATGCGATGGTTTAATTGTCTGTTGGTTTTGTTTTATGCTATATATATATACTTGATAGTCAATCTATGTGCTCAACTACTAATAAACGATTTATTTGCTTCCATTTTGTAAATTTGATTCTGTTCATAAAAAACAAGTGCCATCTTTCGATTCTGTTCATAAAAAACTAGTGCCATCTCCACAGAACAAGTGCCATCTTTTGATGAATGGATCATTGTTACATTGTAGAAGCAATCATTGTTACACTGTAGAAGCACTTGGATTTGTTGAAGAATATAGCTCAGACAAGAATTTCTGCATAGGTTCAGTGAACTTGCCGAAAATAGTTTGAGATTATTCTGTTCCATAAATCACTTTTGGAAAAAAATGGAGTCTTGTATTTAGCTGCCGAGTCTAATAAAATATTTATTATATTAATGATTTGGAGTATGATTAGTGTCAATTGCATATCTCATTGAGATATTAGGGTTTTGGTATAGTAGGGTTTCAACTCAATTTTAAAGATAGGTCAAGATAGAGAGTTAAGATAGTTTTTACCAGATAGTTGAATAATTGAATAGTTTAAGTGACCATAGGAGATAAAACAAAAATGGTAGGAAGAAGAACGACCAACAAGCAAATGAAGTACAATCTGTACATTATGTACGGATCTGTACATATGTGTAGGTCGCACCTTCTCAACAAGCCTTACAACTCAGTTCTAGGGTGAGTTGTATGGATGTGTAGGTCATGCCTTCTCAACTAAGTTGCCAGGAAACTTGGGTTTGGGGATGGGGATAGAGACGGGGATGAAGGTGGGGGCCACTTTGAAACGTGGGACTTGGGTACGTCGACGACACACACACACACACATTATAACAAGTAATTCAAATCATTTTCACTGTTCAACAAGTATCACACTATAAAGTCTAACATACTAGATTAAAGTTACTACCCAAATAGTAAAACATGCATATTGAGTCAAAGTGGAAATTACATATGAATCACAAGTACCAACAATGTTATTAGGATCAGATCGGTCAAGCCCAAAAATCTGAACCGGATCGGAATCGAAAAAAACCAGATAAAAAAACTGGTTGACCAAAAAATATATAAAATATTCAAATTTTAAAAAAAAATTCACATGCATCCATATGAATCCAAATCATTATACACAAATATGCAAAGTTTCTCATCTATATAGCAAGGGTGCATATAACTAAAATAGCATCAAGTGCAATCCATATCTATATCTAATCCAAAATACATAAACAAAGAGGCTCTAAATAACCTCGAGAGTCCAAAAAAATTCATGCTACAACAAATAACTACATCATCAAAATCATTGCCTTTATTGGGATCCTATTCATTAATAGCACTTTGTGCCTTGTCTCTACTTTGAATCTTGAAGTTGATCTTCCAATGACATTAGTCAATGCCCTACAATTTTGATGAAACTTTTTAATCCACGTGTTAAATTAAGGAAGAAAAAAATTCCAATGCTTAATAAGTGATTTTTGCTTGAGTGAAGGGTACATTTTTATTAAGGTCAATGACATAGGAGTTCAACAATCAACACCACCAACATCAAGGTACAAAGACAAGTTGATGTGCTTGATGAAATGCTAATCCCATACCCTTATACATGATAAAATCTGGTGGAAACATTGCAATCTTGAAAACTATTTAAATTTGTTGAATTCTTGTTGAGATCTAAAATTCTACTTTTTTGCATATGAAGTCCGATGAGGTTGGAACCAATCTTAAACATCCTAAAACAATTAATGGTAACGTTAAAATTTTAAGTAAAATGTTAGAAAATGAAAGATAAGGAAAATGTCACTTTTACTATAAGAATTTAATATTGCCAAATAACACTAGTCCCGATGCGTCCCAAACTCGAGTACCTTGTCTCCTCTGTGATCATTGTCCCCTGATTTGATGGCATGCATCTCAGGTCCGTGGGTGGAGTATCCGGTTTGGTAGGGTACATCTAGGGATGTGAGGTTGTGAACCCGAGATGTGGGGATGTGACCCCTACCCTCGGGTTTGGGTACCCATGATACCTAGCTTCTTAGCAAGCCTTACAACTCAGTTCTAGGATGAGTTGTTTATCGTGCAGTCGTTGGTTTCAAGTAGATTGTAAAGGTTACCTTGTAAGATTTGATTAGTTGAATGATAAGTTGATTTGAAAAAGAAATTCGTTGTGTACGTGTAAACTTGTTTTATGCTTCTTCTATTAACTTGCTAGCTATTATGTGTTTGTTGCTATGTGAAGAAGTTATATTTCTACAATTAAATAACAAACTGGTTTGGTTGAGAACATAAAGACTTCAGTCACCTAGAGCTCCAAAAATTTATATGGTATCAACTATTGGGAACCAAGCCAAACAATTAGAGGGTTGTAGAGGTAGTGCTACTTACCTATTAAATTTGAGTTTTTTTGTTTGAGGATAGATTGAAAGGTGTCTCAAATTTCCTATTTTGGAAAGTTAGGGTGACCCTCCCATTGGAAGAAAATGATCTATGGGATATCGTCGAGACTGTAGTGACTATTGATAGATCCATAGGATCTGGGAGTTCACCATAAGAAAGATGTGAAAGCTAAATGCTATAAATAATAATTTCCTTGAGAAGATGAAATGAATAATGTTAATTTACTAACAAATATTCAACATCGGAATGCCAATAACCAAAAATCCATAAAAGACAATATATGATAAATGAATAAGAATAGATAAGATATGATTACAACGGTCTCCGTGATAGCATATATACACATTGACTAGTCACATTGTTGAATGGTCATGTTTTTTTAGTAGGATTTTGCAATTCGTTAAGTATTCTTTGTTATTTTTATTTTTATTTTTATTATTATTGATATTGATTATATATATTAATGCTTATTACATTGCCTTCCCTTGTAGAAATACATTGTCCCCAAAGCATATTTATGAAAAATACTTTATCTCTTGTTCTTGTTTTTAATGCTTTCTCGTGATCCTTTGTACTTGTTGCTGTGATAGTAGATGATAGAATGATCAAATTTCACATTTGAGCTTCTTTTTTAGTATTGCGGGATCTTTACTTGACTTCATATATTGATTTTGTCTTCCATTAGTTTGTCGATGACTTATATAATTAGGATGACTATAAGACATACTTGGAGAATGATCAAATTTCACATTTGAGCTTCTTTTTCAGTATAGTAGGATCTTTATTTGACTTCATATATTGATTTTGTATTCCATTAGTTTGTCGATGACTTATATAATTAGGATTACGATAAGACATACTTGAATCTTGACTCATGCTTTTGGAACCTTCATCTTTTGACACTTCTAAGGATTTATTAGTTGATAAGATTTCGATTGAGTATGTATTGTGAAGAAAATTGACTTAAATATGAAATGGCTCATTCACGCATTCTGTCAAACACTTTGAAGAATCTAGGGTTTTAACTTGAAATTCTGAAAGTAAAACCATATTTCCAAAATGTACTCCAAATCCTAAAAATAACTTCATGAACACATGTAATTTTGGTCAAATACCGATCCTAAGAGAAAAATTCATTAAAAAGAATTTTGAAACTTCTTTACACATAAATTTCCTTCATTCATAAATTGACAAATTAACCCTACTTATCTTTTTCAGATTGCTGCCTTGATTTTCATGCCCACAGAATAGTGTATGACCTGCTATATGGCCTTCCTCACACGTTCCATAATTTGTTGTACGGAATGTTCACTTACAACATTAAATTCTACCTCGAAAATTGTGCCCAACTTGTTCCAGAAATGTTGTTGTACGGTCCAGACTGTCAGTAATTAATTTCTGTACTTTCTACCTCGATTTCAGTGCCCACACGTGTTGTACGGATTGTGAAAAACCTGTTGTACGGACTGTTGTTCGAACTATCTTGGAATCCGTGCCTTCTTGTTGGCTTCCTTGGGAAATGTGCTGTTGAAAATGTCCTGGGAAATGTGCCAAGTTTTTCTTTGAAGCTTTATTCTTCTTCTCTTTTTTCTCTCCGATGGTGAGTGTTCTCATTTGTCCATTTTTCTTCATTTTATACTTTTCTTTTCACTAACTAACCCTAACTACCAAAGAAACTACCTAATCAATGGCTAGGATTAGATTAGGAGATCTATGGTTCACAATAGATGCACTTTTCTTAATAATAAAATAATTAATAAATACATCACTTAAGTGACTCACTTTTATAAAGTACAAAAATGTCTTTATTTACATAAAAGTCACTTTATTACATAAATACACAAGGGACAAAACTTTCTGGTCCCCCTCATCACATCCACACCAAAAACATGAGGGAGGACCTGCAGAGTTATCTTTTTCAACACTTCCTCATAACGAGGGAGGTCCTTCCGGCACCATCCAAATCTCTACCACTGAATCCTGATGCAACTCCCTTCTGCTTTGGAATGTCTCTCAGAGAGAAGTGCCCACCTCTGAAATAAAACTCCGACTCTTGAGATTCTACCTGAATCTCATCAACGTGCTCATCACCATCACCTATCTGGCGGATTTTTCTGTAAGTGCTTTGGAGAGATTCACTTTCCTCATAAGAAGAAATGTAACTAACACACAGATCAAATGCATCTCCTGCTCCATCCTCTGACTCTGACAGCCATCCACCTGTCCATGGACGTACAACATGTCCTCTCAATATGTATAACTTGTCTCTGCGATCACTAAGCAAGATTGTTGTCCTGACATGATCATTTCTCCGATAAATGAAGATATGACCGTCCCTGACCAACAAGTCATCACCATCATCGTCAAAAGATGACACTGGAAGTTTACTAACTCTCATCCTAGGTACAAAGAGAACTCCATGTATCTCCAGGACCTCTCCAAGGTCTAGTTGAAACCTGACTGTTCCAACCGCTTGAATAGCTATCTGTGGACTGTCAACATTTGTCGGAATGTAGTGTCCTAGTCCCAACTCTATGATAATATAGAATGTATCATATACTCTAGTAATATGTCTGGTTGACCCACTGTCAACAATCCAGACATGCTAAAAAACTGAGCTCCCTACACTAGAGTCAATAGAGGCTAGAGAAAATTCATGCTCAAACTGACCTGCAAACTCATCTATTGCAGTTGCTGCTGAATCTTTCTTTGTCTTCCCTTTCTTCTTCTCAGGACATTTTGTGGCATAGTGTACTAACTGACCACACTGATAACATCTAATTTGACTCAAATCTTTCTTCTTCTTGTTCTTTGATTTGGCTGCAAGTGCCACATTCTGCTCAACATCCTCACTAATCTGGCCAACCTGAGACCCTTCCCGGATTTCCTCCTGGGTAAATTCATCCCATAATTTGGACCAACTAGGAAGCTTCTCTTTGTCCACAATACTTTTCACAAAGACCTTCCACTTCTTGGTGAAACCCTTCAAGGCTATCCTCACCAATTCAGAATCAGGGATAGTCTCTCCTACTGCTGCCAACTCGTCCTAGACTTGTGTAACACGAGTCAAGTAGGAGGTTACACCCTCATCTTTATTCATTTTTATATAGTGTAGCTTGTCTTTTAGGGCCATCTTACGATTCTCGTTCTTTTCTTCGAACAACTGGTTCAATGTGTCCCACATCTCTTTAGCTATTTTCTTTTCTGCTAAATGTGGATTGAGATGGTCTTTAACCCCATCCAATATAACTCTCCGGGCTCTGGCTTCAAGAGCTTCTTGCTCCTCAAGCTCATCTCTATCTGTTGGCTTAGTCATGACACTGTTAGAAAATATCCAAACTCTCAACTCTTTTAACACAACAATGATTCTTACTTTCCATGGGATATAGTTGAATACTCCATCCATCCTATCCTCATACCTGATACTCATCATGGAAAATAATTGCAACCAAAAAAAAACTTGAAAGATAAACACAACACTGTTCTGCACTTCAAAGAACACTTGCTTGCTTCCTACTTCAGTATGGCTCTGATACCATGAAGAAAATTGACTTAAATATGAAATGGCTCATTCACACATTCTATCAAACACTTTGAAGAATCTAGGGGTTTAACTTGAAATTCTGAAAGTAAAACCACACTTCAAAAATGTACTCCAAATATTGAAAATAACTTCAAGCAAGATGAATACATGTAATTTTGGTCAAAGATCGGGCTAAACTCCATCAATTTGGGGAAAACCCTAAGAGAGAAAAATCATTAAAAATAATTTTGAAACTTCTTTACACCGAAGTTTCCTTCACTCATAAACTGACAAATTAACCCTACTTATCTTTTTCAGATTGCTGCCTTGATTTTCATGCCCACAGAACAATGTACGACCTGCTCTACGACCTTCCTCACACGTGCCTGAATATGTTGTATGGATTTTTCATTTACAACATTAAATGTTTCCTCGAAAATCATGCCCAACTTGTGCCAAAAATGTTGATGTACAATCCATACTGTTAGTAATTAATTTCTGTACTTTCTGCCGCGATTTTAGTGCCCACATGTGCTATACGGACTGTGAAAAACCTGTTGTATGGACTGCTGTTCAAATTGTCTTGGAATTCATGCCTTCTTGCTGGATGTCTTGGGAAATGTGCCAAGTTTTTCTTGGAAGCTTTCTTCTTCTTCTTCTTCTATTTTCCCTCTTTGATGGTGAGTGTTCTCATTTGTCCCTTTCATTTCATTTTATATTTTTCTTTTCACTAACTAATCCTAACTACCAAAGAAACTACCTAATCAATTGCTAGGATTAGATTAGGAGATCTATGGTTCACAATAAATGCACTTTTCTCAATAATAAAATAATTAATAAATACATCACTTAAGTGACCCACTTTTACAAAGTACAAAAATGTCTTTATTTACATAAAAGTCACTTTATTACATAAATACATAAGAATACACAAAGAACAAAACTTTCTGGTCCCCTCATCACACCCACACCAAAAACATGAGGGAGGACCTCAAGAGTTATCTTTTTCAACATATTGGTTCTTTTATCCAACTTCTAAAGTTTTAAATCTGAATTTTTTAGCATTTCAACATGGTTAGTCATTGTTTCATTATTAATTGATGATTCTTTGATGGTAAGCTGCTCTAACTTTTTATGTAGTAACTTCTTATTATGCTTGAACTTCTTAATTTATGCAAGTAACTTTGCTTATAAAACCTTAAGCGTAACAATTCTCAGTTTCTAAGTTTCTAATTTGTTAACTTTATTTTTAATATCTTGATTCTCAACCCTTTCTTTTTTTATGTTGTTTATTTGTTCCAATGACCTTTGATTAAGATTTCATAGGTAATAATTGTTTTTCATTTATTTGGATTAAGATTTCTTAAATTGAGAATTTTCTTTATGTTAGAGAGGTTCATGCTTTTCACTAGGTAAAGATTGAAAAATTTAATATAAAATATAAAAGTGATGAATAATATGATTTTTTACAAAAATGTGGTCTTAACTTAATATGTGTGAGAGAGATGCCTTGGTAAACATTTACGAATGGGGATGTTTTTTTACTAACATTTATTAATTGTTTTTATTATTTTATTTTAGCTTATCTTTTATTATTATTAACTTTTGTATATAACATTGCTTTCTGATTTAGAAATGCTTTGTCTTAAACAAAATGTTGGTGATTTTGTCATCCATTGTGGAGAGTCATTTTGATTCTGGGTCGTGTTTGAATACTTCTGAAGTTTGCTTTGTAGCGTAGGTGTGAGATTTGTGATTTCTTTGAGAGGTTGACGTAGGATTTTTAGTCCATATAATTTGTAGATACTCTGTCATTTGAATTCCATAAATTGTTCTTGGAGGTTTGTAGTGTAGGCGCCCGACTGCGTCAACCATTTTGCTCCTAACACCATGTCCATCCTAGTGACTAGCAAAGTATATCATCCACTTTATAACTCTAAATGTTGTATTTGTATAGAGATATTATGGCACCTTTCTATTCCCTCGACTTGTTGACCATCAACTATCATAACAATGAGATCCTTACAAGGTATACAAAAAGGTTCAATTGTTTTGTGAGATTGATATCCATGAAATTGTGAGTACTTTTTCAATCTATGATTATAGTGGTATTTTTATTTTTTATACTTCCCTTGAGTTTTAACATCTTTGGTTCCATTTTTCCTGTAGCTGCAAGTGATATCATGGGTTTTTCTTCTCAAATGGTTTGACAATTTCTGCTGTTCCTTAAGTGAAGTGGAATATATCTTACTAAGGATGGTTGCACTTTTCCTTTTGAGTTTGCCTAATGCCTGTGATTGTTTCCAATGATATATTTGCTGATTTTTAATCATCATTAGAGTTTAATATGTATTCTTTAGCAAAAAATTTTACTTCCTTCCCATCTATAATTTTACAATGATGTAAATGATTGTTTCCACATTTATCTCATGGATCCCACTTCTTACTACATCTATGACAATTATTTTCCTTCCTTTTTATTTCGTCATCTGAGTTGCTACTGGGGGTATCCAATTCTCTTTCAACTTCATACCTATATGATTTTTTATTGTTGCATTTGTGCCCATGTGATCACTTGTCTCCAAAATATCTACATTTGTTGTCCTTTCATCATGAATAAACCTTATCAATTCATATTAATTATGGCCTTTCAAAATTCTCTTCCACCGCTTTTGCTTTTCATATGATGGTTTCCATGGTCGTAATATGATATAGCTTTAATTCATTTTGGATGAATGGTTTTAGTCTAATTATATATGATCAAACTAGACGCTCTGTTGATATCTCAAAAACTTGCGTAATTGGTGCTTCCTAATTACATGTAAATTCATCCACATTCCCCTTTGGTTGTAGTTGGGTGAGCTTTATTAAAAAAACCTTCTTCTTTGGTACCTTGGAATCTTTTGAAGAAATCATTCTTGAATAGGATACAATTCATCAAATACGATGACTTCTTCCACCATATGCACCCACTGTATACATCACCTTTGAGATGCATGGAAACATACTTGTTTTTTTCATCGTTGCTATTAATGTTATAAATCACAAAATATTCTTTTGCTTTGCTGAACCATGCCACCATGTGCCTTTTGTTTATGAATTAATTTGATGGTTTTCATTTCGCCCTCATTGGGTATGTAAAAATTGATTGATTTGTATAGGATGGAAATTGGTTGGTGATGGCTAAACCTCTAGGGGAAATACTTAGTTGCATAATTGGTGTATTCAGAGAACTTGGTGGTGAGATAGGTGTGCTTGAAGATCTTGGTTGGGAGATCTCAATGATACCTATTGAACCCATGGTGGTTGTAGAATTATCTATGAGATCTTCGAGTTCAACCTGATTTTTACCAACTATTTTTTTGAGTTACCTTTGTTCTTGTTGCTCATTATGGTTTTGACATCAACATGATCATTGTTCGGTTAAATTTTCTATTGGATAAGAATGATATTGGGGATCGTCAATACTAGGCTAGATATATGTTTTGCAGTGAACACCCTTAGTCAGTTCATGGTGGAGTCGAGGCAGGAGCATTGGGTAGCAACAAATCATGTGCTCAAATCCTTGGAGATAGTGAAATTAAGTTGTAGGGGTATATAGACTCAAATTGGGTAGGCAGTGCATCAAAGGAAGAGCAACTCAATGTGTCACTTTAGCTTGGAATCAACAATGATATCCTAGTTCAACAGGAAGCCAAATTCCATACCACTTAGTTGAGTAAAGACAATATATGGCTGACAATACTACTAGTTGTGAGGCCATTGGGATTCGCAAGTTGCTTACATGATTATTTGATCAAGAGTTTGGTCCCATGATGATTTACTGTGATAATCAAAGTTGTATCAAACTCTTTGAGAATCCAATGTTTCATGATAGGTCCAAGCACATATAGATCATATATCACTTCATACGAGACATGGTTAAGAAGGGAGTGATACAACTCCAGTATGTACCCATATATCAACATGTCGTTGATATAATGACCAATCCATTAGCAAAAGGGAAGTTTAAAGCATTCAGAGACAAATTTGGATTGATGCAAAATTCCTTCGTTGCTAAGAGTGAGGATCGAAGAATATAGCTGGGACAAGAACTTCCACATAGGTTCCACGTGAACATGTCAGATGTAGTTCGAGATAATTCTATTTTTAATTCACTTTAAGAAAAAGTGAGTCTTATATTTAGCTATTGAGTCTAATAAAGTGTATTTACTACATTAATGATTTAGACTAGGATTAATCTCAATTGTACATCACACTGAAAGATTAGGGTTTTAGATTATGTATAAAGACATGCCCAAATAAAGAGTTTATGCATAGTTTTTGTTGGACAATTGAATAATTGAGAATGTTAAGTGACTAAAGGAGAGAAATCAAAGACAGAAGGAAGAGGCTTGATTAATTTTAAGCATATTAAGTTGTTTCCTTGGAAACAATCTTGTAGTAAATCACCTCGTCACTCACACGCAGTAAGATAATGGCCTAGATCACCCTTACCCACAATATCGGTAGCTCATGTTTGCTCACAAAGAGAGAACTTATTGGATCATAATGTGGGGGCCTTAACATCAATGATTAAGATCTTATTAAGCCACCTAGATCTACGGCCTACGCCTTTTAGCACTAGAGTTAACCATCAAGGTCCCATAAATCCACAATGATCATTGACGGTCACGATCTAGTTTGACAAGTCAAATCTAAGGCCCACAACTGTTCACATTGGGGATTTTGATCAAGACTCTAAAAGTTTAATGATTGCACGAATGGTCCAAGTTTGATTTCACGGTGTAGATAAATGACTTTAGAGGAGATTTCAACTTAAAATGGTCCTCCTAAGGAAAAATCAATAAATTGATAAAATAATGCCGCAATTTTTTATACTATTTCACTTTTATCAAAGCTGTCCAAGGTTATTTCACTTTTGTCAAAGCTACCTTTGATATACATTTTATATTAACATCAATTTATGAGGACAAAATTCGATGTGGTGTTTTCATCTAAAATAAGAAAAAGAAGATTAAATACACAATGCCATCTTAAAATTTATTGGACCCAACTTTTCATAGTGTATATAGTATTATTAGTCCCTGCCAAGGCAAGGCTATACTATCCTATGGAGAGTCAAATCTCTCTGAATTTGTATTAATCGTTAATTTTTTTGGCTGTGTGGCATAATGCTTTTGCAATGTTTCAGAAAATAGAATATTAAATTGAATTTTGGGAAAATTGAAAATACATTTTTCTAATTTTCTAAAACCGAAAATTGGATTTTCCTTTTCCTATTGGTTAAGGACGCCCAGGATTTGACATACTTGCCTGCATGAGGATTTAAATTTTTAGGAGCTAAAAATAATTTAAAAATAATTAAAATAAAACAAATTGGAGAATATTACAGCTGAACTGTTTGGCAGGCAATTTTAATGCAAGCTTGGCTGTTATTTAATGATGAAGGTAGACGGGGACGGTGTCATTTCTTGCTCTGTCATCAAATTAATTGCTGCGAATTGGTGCTATGAATTCTCTTGGAAGCTTGATAGATGTGCTTGTTCTTAAGCGCTCCGCAATTGTGCTCCGTGATAGCATCTTCTGTTCATTGGATAGTCAACGTAAAGAAGTATTGGTTAGGAATTAACACATTAAAATATTTTCGAACAACTTTAGTCTATAAATTTTGTAGGGGTGTGATTGGGAGTTGGTGTCCCGATAGCTCCCGGAAGCTTAATTGATAGCTCTCCGCTGAAAAATTTCAATCATGTGAAGTTTATAAGGTTCTCCAAAATGGTCTTTGTCTCGTTTGTTTTGGCTATTTGTTCTTAAGCAATCAGATTCGGCTTTCTTCAGCACATAGGGTAGATAATATGTGCTTGTACAATCTTTTCAACGGAACACAATACATCACAACATATTTACCACAAAATATTTAAGTATGGAGTCGACTCTCTTTCCAAAGAGAGGTCACTATGTTCACACCATAAATGATATATATTCATTTTCCTGGTGTGGCTTGTTTTATTCACACCACAGGTTTCTCAAACAATAATTTTGGGTCTGGGGTCGATTCTCTCTCCAAGGAGAGGTCGCTCTCTTCATACATTAATTAATATGTATATATTTTCCTGGTGTGCCTTGCTTTCTTCACACCACAGGTTTCTCAAACAATAAATTTAAGTATGGAGACCACTCTCTCCAAAGAGAGGTTGTTCTCTCCACACAACAAATTTATCCAAGCAAGACTGTAATAACAAAACATAATATAAAGAAAATATGAGAAATAGGAGATGGAGGGAGTTCGCCCTCCTTTCCAACAGATGTCATTATATATATCAAGAATAGAGTGTGTGCCTTTTACAAAGAGTAATTGTATCAACAAACAATTATGTTGAGAATCAGTTCCCTCTCGGGTTCTCGCAGAAAACAAATATTAACGTTAAAATATAGTCTTAAGGGGGGATAACCTTCTTTCCTTCAACGCAGAAGCAATTTAATTATAAATAAAATCTGGAAACGACTTTTTTTCTTCACGTGAAAATATTAATAATATTAAATTAATTATTGGGGTAGGCTCTTATCAAAGGGGCAGTTCAACTATCAAGCCACACAATTATGGGCTTGACTCTCTTGATTTTTATTGTGCTTAGATATGTCGTGGGGTCCCGCGGAAGAAGGATTGACGCAAATGGTTGATATCTCATTGCACTTGGCAGATGAAGGGCTTATATTTCCTCATGCTTAGGTTTGTTGATGATGTATTGTGGAAAGTATGCTAGCACGAATGGTCACGATCCTAGTGCTCATCCTTGATCCAAGGGCCTAGATCTCTTCATATTAAGGAGAGTTCCATTAGGATATAGGGAGATAAAATGAGCACCAATAGCCTAGATCTAATCAAGATAAGGGATCTATAGTTCTTAATTGCTCCTCAGATTTTGTTTTTCAAGGGAAAATTGGTTGGCGCAACTTTCCAACTCAGCCTGGGTTCTAAGCATTATGTTTGCCAATAATATGATGCCATGGGTGGGGCCTGTCCAACTTAGTCTTAATCACTTAATAAATGGTCGCCATGTGTCCATCGAACCCGACTAAAAAATCATTGGTGTAACCATGCTCCAATGATGAATGAACAATTATTGTAGTATTTTTCAGACGTAAATGAAGATCTTCCCCTCCTTAAGCACCCAAAATGGATTTCTCATCACACTTTCACAATTCATTGAGCCTTTGCACTTAAAAAATAATTCTATGCGAACATTGTGACCTCCTAAACTCCATTAATGACCATGACAAAGATGCCATCCTAATATGATTGCTTCTAGTATATAGGTTCCCGCGTATGTGATTTTTGATACTCTAACTCTATCAAATTTCCCTTATAAATACTCTTAGAAACCTCTGGACCCTCTTTCCTTTGCTTCTCCCATCTTGAATCTACTTCCTATTGTACCCTTGTCCCCTGTAACTCACTCAACATGCCAAAAACTTCCAAATCTACCTCGAGAAGCTCTTCTTCTTGTTCCACCAATGTCAGGTCATATACTAGTGACGTCTCCTTTTCTACGATTTTCCCTTTCATTGATGATTTTGCTTGTGTAGCCACTCACCACATGACTACTACCTTTCCATGACAGTTGATTGACTAAGGATATGGGAGATATACATAGGGGAGAAAGAGTCATTCTAAGTGGTTGTCTGGGTTAGCTCAACATGCAGTCCCTAATACCTACCATTTCCTAGAATTTGTGGACCTATGTGCAAGAAATTACCGCCTTGCTGTGACCATTGTGACCATTGTGACCATTGTGACCTCTCCTAAATGTTAAGTACATCCATAGGTTTTTTTGTCCCAATCCATGAGGTCCAAACTCAAATATTAAAGGGCCTAAATCAAGCTCAAAGGAGCCATCTTTCAGAAACTAAATTATAATTAGGGCCTAGTTGAAGTTCCTCCAGACCCCAGAGAATCAAGAATTTTTCCCCATGGGCCTAAGAATCTATATCCAAATTAATTTTGGGTAGGGATAGTAATGTAGATTGTTTATATCTGCTGGAATTCCACTGTGTAGTAGTTTAGAAATGAACAAGCTTCTTTTGATCCCGAAGATGGGTGGAATGTCCACTCGAAACGTACGTCGATCGTTTCTAAACTACTACACAATGGAATTCTAGAAGTTATAAACAATATTTCAGCACTGTGAAAACATCCATGCTCAGTAATGTAGATGTCAATGAGGCGATGGTAATCATGGTTGATGCTTATGATGGACTCTCTATCCTTGACTTCAGATATGTTGAGGCAATAACTAAAGGTATGGGACAACAACAAGCGAATTTTTAGGCTGATGGTGTATTTATATATCTCTCATATGTAATCTATAATTTCATTTACCATCAAAACCGTCTCCCAATGTTCCTTGACCTACAAAATACTTAGAATAACATGTTCACTAGATGCATTGACTAGATGCCCTGGGTTGAGAAAGGGGAGTCTAACTCATATTTCTTCAAATATGTTTCCTAATTTATGTATGTTTCCTTCTCCATAGTCCAAAGAAAGGATCCAGAGAGGACACCATATTTACAACTAGGTGATGCCAACAAGCTTGAGGGATTGGTTCTTGGGTCCTGATTTCATAGTGATAAGATAATATGGGACATAGTCAACACCCGATAGACTACCTTAATTGCTCACACTTACGGTGTTTTTGCTGAAATATATAAGGCATATGGCAAAGGTTAATGTTATCTATTTCTTGAAATCTAGGAAGAAAGGTAGGATGACCTTCCGTGTAGCCATGGGTGGCTATGCTATAAATGATAGGGAATGCATCAAAGATGCCATTGAAGTCCTAAAGTAGCTTGATATCCCACATGAACAACCATGGAAATATGATTCACACCTGATATTAGGAGGTGCGAAAGGGAGGAAATACCCCAATGCCCAATATAATTAGTCTAGGACAACACTTGAAACAATGAGAAATAAATATACATACGAAGAAGTGAATGCCGTCCTAAAGATAAGCTATTGATCTCTCCAAGACTATCACTCAAGGGTTTCCAGCTCCATATCCCCAAAATCTTGAAGTTCCATCTTACTATACATTTTACAAGTCCCCAAGTGTTGTGATAAATAAAGAGGATATGAAGTTCATTTCCTATTTGGAGGAAAGCAAAGTTGAATTTCAACGAGACAATTTCAACAAATATAAGATGGAGGCCTAGTGGAGAATGCAACTATATTTGTGTGTTGAAAATGCCCCATGTCAAAGTATTATTCAATATGATGAGTTCTCTAGACTGCATGACATACATGATGATGAAGATGACAACTGGGCAAGGGAAGAAACATGGGAAACAACGGCAATGAAGGAACTAGTAGAGAAAGGTTAGCAAGGAATTTCTCTCCCTTTAGATGAACATCCCACATCCCAATCGTAGGATTTCCCTCCTTACCCAAGTATATTCCCATTATTTAAGCTATGTAATTCTTATAATAAGGAGGATCAGGGAAGGAAGGCCACAACATCAAATAATCAATTAAGGTAGTGGAAAGGCCAAATGGTTTGGGGTTGGGAGTAGATCCTAATACACCTCCATTCAACAAGATTGATATGTTTTTCACATTCACTTTGCTAACCCACATAACTTAGTAGTTTGGTTCATCAAGAACAAACATGCCTCATGAGTCTCAATCCCCTTCTAGTAGGTCATGGGTGCAACAAGATTTTCCCCCCTTGTTTTCATCCTGACACCTCAACACATCAAACCAGTGGGGGAATTTTTTGTATCAAGGCAACAAGCAAAATAGAGGGAATAATTTTGTAATAGAAAACACCGTTGAAGAAAAACAAACTCCCCTAGACCACATAGAAGAAACTGATATGACAGGGATAGGTGATGGAAATGATATTTTTGATGATGTCTTGACAAAACAGAAGCAAGTGGAGAAAAGAAAAACAAAATTCATTGAGTAATATTGATTTAACCCCATTGGCACAGTTTAATTCAGATAAACTAGGGACTTCATAGCCTCCCCCTCCTAGAGTGGGAAGGACAAGAATAACAAAGAGCTAATGAGCAATAAGCAATGATCTATATCTTTCCAACATAGGATATCATTCCGACATAGGATAATGAGGAAGAACTTGGGTATTAAATGAATACCATATTTAATCACCATATCTCTGTAAGGAAAGAGGGTTAAAGGAAGGATGAAGGAAAACAATGATTAACCATTTTGGATTTCTTTATCGCGAGCCACCAATTTTCCAATGACATACAATATTATATTATTCCAGTTGTTGATGACACATGCGGTGTCATAAGTATGGGATAGCTACCCCATCAAGGGAGGGAGAAGTCTATAAAATGATGCCTCAACTACGGAGAAAATTTGTAGTGATCCTTAACCCAGGTATTTAATTACAACAATGATATAGAACCCTTATACTTTATAAATAACCAAAAGACATTCACCATAAGAAAAACAAGATATAGAGAAACACCCTTAAGATAGGATAACACCATCAATTTACAACAAACATATATATCAAAACAAACAATGTTATGCATATTTATTATATTTGTAATTAATTAATTTAATTGTAATTACTAAAGCTCACTTCACCTAAAGACACAACTTTACGTGAAGATACACCAAGAAGGCCTATATATTTAGGCCATCCACTCATTGTAATCATCATAATCATTCAATACATATTTTCTACATAAAAATTACAGATTATTTCTGTTTATCTCAGCTTTCGCTGCAAGTTGGATGCGTGGTCATTCGCTCCATGGGCTGCTCACATTCACAATCATCCACCACTCATTCGCTCCATCCATTCAAATCCATCTCTACCAATCCAAGTCACGCTCTACACTCACTCCACACTGTGTCTCCCCCTCTTTGTGCTTACGCCTCCTCCACTATCATTGCCCCAATTTCCAATTCCGCACTACTGTAAACCCTACCCCACTATACTTCCACGCTCCTTACTTCATCGCAACCCTTATCTCCCCGTTCTTTCCTCTCTCAGTAGGCCTCCACTCTATGCTGCGCTCTTTACTCTACAGTTATCCACCACCTCTACGCTACTCCACGATCGTTCCAATCCATCGCTACACCATAGGCTCCACCCTTCCATGCTACCGTTTCCCTAGATACACTACCTGCCTACCCCACCATCCACGACTTCATTCTCACAATCGTCCTTCCCCTTTCAATCCATTCACACCCACCTCTCAAGCTCTCCACGCCGTAGTAGCATAATTCGAGTATGAATACGGATACGAATACGATTCGATACAAAAAAAATACGTAATGAAAAAATCTAGTACAAATAAAATACGAAAGTAGACTACTTATATATAATATTTTTTAATCGAGTATTAAAAAATATACTATAAATGTACATAGACATTTATATAATAAAATCAAATATATTTAAAAAACAAAAAAATATAATTTCAACAACCTGGCATATGGCAAGTGTGAGTGACGGCAACTAGTTATTAATAAGAAAATATAAATTGAATGGTATTTATGTTTTATAGTGTTTAAGTTTGTTTTTTTAACTGGTTTTCAAACTTTAATTTTCCATTACTAAGAATCCGTATTCGTATTACACTTACACCGAATATTCGGCGAATTCGAATTTGTTCCAAATTTCTGTACGTGAAATGCCAATACGGCCAAATTATGCTACTATGCTCCATGCACACGAGTCACCTGTGTCACTATTTCCCATTCATCCTGCTCCCACACTCAACTTCTAATCTTGGATAATGTTTAGGCAATGCAATTTATTAATGAACTAGAAGTATTTTAGTTTTACCAATAAATCAAGAAAAAATCCAAGATGGTCAACAATGATGAATTACAAGCCGATTTAAATTGATACATGGATGAAGTCAATAGCGTAAGACATCATCTCGGTAATGCTGAGAATAGTAAAAAAATATTGGAGGATGGACTAAAATCACTGAGCGACAAACTCGATAAATTAATTTAGTCCATGAATTGTTCTTTTAGTGAGATAATTAACAAGGTAGAAGAACAATCTGAAGATCATTGGTTAGAAGAATAAAATAAATGATCGATGACAAAGAAGAAGTAATGAGCGTAATTTGTGATCACGCACAAAGACTCGTTAACCTAACATAAAGGGTAGACACATTATCAACACAACCATTAGTAAATATAAAACCACCACTAAGCCTCGAAGACCAAAATGCAAGTTATGAAAGACATCAAGATAACGTAGGTCATTGGAATAAGATAAAGATTGAGATTCGTAAATATGATGGATTAGACGACTGGAAAGCCATCGCATGGGTCAATAAAATGGAAGGGATCCTGGATTTGAACCCACCTACTAATGAAGTAGGAAAAATATTAATGGCATCCTTGTACTTAGAAGGTGATGCGTATGATTGGTTCACTTGGTGGTCTAAGAAAACCAGTGGATTCTTTGTAAATTGGAAAATGTTCACATAAGACTTCCTTAAGCGATCTCACGACAATGAAGAAGACAACACTTTTACGAGGTTCAATCATTTACAACAAACATGGACATTGAATGAATGTACCCATGAATGGGAAGTCCTAGATAGAAGATTCCCTGATCTTACAAATGATCAATTGCTGAGACTATAAATTTTAGGGTTGAAGTCCTTTATCCACAGAGAGCTAAAACTTTCAAGACCAAGGACTTGGGTGGAGGCGAGAAGCATGACAAAAATATTTGAAATAAAGCTCAATACTCAACATTGGGCTACTATTATGACAAAATCAACTAATTGTAGCAGATCAAGAGATAATAACAAATATTCCCATTCAGAAAAGGAAAAAAAGAAGGAAAACCCTTGTCGTAAATGTGGGAAACATTGGACTCGAGGACATAGATGTGAAAATGCATCATTACGTTACTATCGAATAGAGAATGGGAAACAAGTAGAAGAGTCAAATCCAAAAATTGAAATCGTTGAAGCCTGCAATTATGATTTGGATAGTGATGAATCATTGCAAAAAGTATCAGTATCATCAATTTCATGCACACAATCGAATAGTAGTGATGGTAATATGTCACAAGGAGAAGATATACAAAAAAAAAACATAAGTAACCACGAAATATTCCCCCCCTCATCGTAGGAAGAATAATGAAGTTAAGGTTCCAAGAAAAAAGGAAAAAAAAAAAATATTTCATCTACAATTAAGACCAAAAACTCACAACCCAAGACATTGAAGCTCATGGGAATTGTTTAAAACAAGGAACTAACAATCCTTGTAGTTTTTGGTAACTCACATAACTGAATAGACATAAATATAGCTAAAGATTTAAACCTTTTTGTGTACCCCTTAAGGTATCTTACTATTAAGGTTGCAGATGGGCATCACGTCAGTGACAAGGGAATATGTCATAAAATTTCTGTTCAAATACAAGACCTAGAGATCAAATCGATATTTTATGCACTACCAGTTGATGTGATGGACATGGTGCTAGGTGTGGAATGGTTGATGCAGTTGGGCATTTATTCCACCAATATCAAAGAACAATACATGGAATTTCACCTTCAGGGTAAACATCATAAATTATATGGAAACGAAGGTTCCAACCCCAAGGAAGAGAAATTGAAACAACAAGAAAGAGGGGAAGAAGTTTCAAAAAATGGGGAACAACAATACAAGTCTACATCGCATCAAGAGCTTGAGTTAAAAACACAACTCAAAAAGATGCAAGACAAAGTCCAAGATGGCGCCACCAAAGATGGAAGCTCAACTAGAGAGAACACCATTTACTATGCTTTGAGGACAAAGCATGCCTTAAGGGGTGGCAATGTAACAAACATGTCACGTCCCCACTGACCTCCATGGCCACGGGAGACCCTGATACATTTTTTTCTCAAAATCCGACTGAAAACGCACATAGTCGAAATAGCTCGGGTCTGCAATCTGCAACCCGCAATCCGCAATCTGCAATTGTGGATGCGGAAGTGCAAAACTACATAACCGAAAAACTGACCTCTCCGCAATTTGCAATCTGCAACGACGGACCCACAACCCACAATCCGCAAATGAGAACCCGCAATCTGCAATCCGCAACGGCGGAACCGCAACCTGAAATCAGCAAAAGCGAACCCGCAATCCGCAATTGCGGATGCGGAAGTGCAAAAGTACATAACTAGAAAACTTATGTCTCAGCAGTCTGCGATTCGCAACGACAGACCCTCAACCCGCAAATGTGAACCCGCAATCCACAATCCGCAACGGTGGACCCGCAACCTGCAATCTGCAATCCTCAATTGCGGATGCAGAGGGTCAATTTTCAATCTCTAACAAAGATCACTTCCACAATCCGCAATTGTGGATGCAGGCATGCAGAACCATACCCTTGTAATGACAACTTTCCACACAAACTTCTGGGGTGCATAACTTCTCCATCCTTAGTCCAAATGAGACAAGGTTAGTACCGTTGGAAAGCTCTTGGAGAGCTCTATCCAATGGTGAAATCCCTGCCCCATATGAGCACTCATTCCCTATCAAATTTCCCACTGAAGTTCTATCCAGAACTCCACTTAAAACTTCAACCTTCTTTCTACCATGACCTGCCCTTCCACCTGACCTAGCAAGGGGTTCTGAAATAGCTCCATGGCATTCCCCTCCTTCCCAAGGATTAGGTACAAGCATACAACTCATTTCCAAGTTAATCATACACATCATAATATGTAAAATGCATTAAATTAGATCTAACCAATACATCTAACATGTGCAAGACTCATAATGCATTAAAATCATGCAATACAATGATATACATGTAACAATGAACTCAACCCTTCACTCAGGCCTGCACATGACTTCATGTCAATCATTTCATATAAACATGCATTCTACAATTCCACAATTGAACATAAGCAACCATTTCATAACAATGAAACACCATCATTTAACATAGCAAGAGTATTATCTTGAATTTCCGAAGCAACTGGCTAAGTGAGAGCAACGTTTCGCCCAATCATAGATCTCTGTCTAGCCTGTACTCTTTCAGTTGAGAGATCACTCCCGAGCTGGGTTGTGTATCCACTAAGGAGGGCTATCCGGTTCTCTCACAGTCAAGGTTCCATCCCAATTCTAAGTGTATCTGTAGTTGGGTTTATCAAGCATTCTAGGGCACCTACCCATGCTAAGCCAACCTACAATGGGATTGCATTTAGGGACACACTAGTCATGCTAAGCCAACTTCTAGTTTGGTTTATCAGGCATACCAACAGCAGGGTCATGCCAAGCCAACATATAGTTGGGTTTATCAAGTATACCAGACAAGCTGATCAAGCTAGGCCAACTTGCAGTGGGTTTATCAGGCATACCAAGCAATACAATCATTCCAAAACAGCATACCATTGGGTTTATCAAACATATCAGACAAGCCGATCATGTTAAGCCAACCGATAGTGGGTTTATCAGGCGAACAGGGACATCAAGGGAGGCGTTTCTAAGCCAGTGAGATAAACCAAAGAGCTGCAGGCATCTCAACACTTAGTCGACCTGGAACCCACATTACCTACCACATCCAACACAAGAAAGACCCTCTTCTCTGCTGCACAGTCCCTCAAGGCCTATTCCCTTCCAGTGCTATTCCAGGATGGGTATAGAAAGGTCCAGTCGCTAGTTCTATGAGACTTCAGCCTTCACTGGGTTTATCAAGCAACCCAACCTTCTTCCATGGTTCAACGACAGACTCCTTCCAGGCTTGCAGACGAGCTCTGTTCCGCAATCTATCTTCTGCGATCCAAGCCCCGATCCTCACAGTTTCTCTGCACTGTTTAATCTTGTAGTTTCCTCACGGGTTCTATCACTCTATTATGGACACTTTTTCATCATCATACTGGGTTCACACACACGCTTTCCATGGCTATCAACTCTCTGGTATTTCTGTTACACAGGGAAAACACGATTATCTCCAGGTTATCCCCCTCAGTTGGCTCTGCATATGCAGAGATGTAGGAGCGATATCCCTCTCTGGATCGATTGATCGTGGATGGCAAGGAACGAATGGATGAGGAATGAATGTGTGAATGTCCTTCACCAGAACCGATAGTCAAAACGATTCAGTGAGTTTTCAGGCATTGAGTGTCTTCCAGGACAAGTAATCAGAGCCATGCTCTGCCATACGAAATCGCAGGCATGCTCCATACTCCATTGGCTTCGGAAACAGGGTTCCCAACCACCCTCTGCAATTGAATTAATGTCATAAGGGAGTTCAAACGGGTTCACAGTCAGACATGTGGCAACATGGGAAACCAATCCCATAACCCCCTCACCTCTCCCTAGTGGATACACATGGCCCCTTCTCATTAGTTGCCTCCTTAGCCAGCTTCTTGGTTATTTTATTCATTAATAAAAATTACATCATTTACATTCCTTCATGGCTTAACAACCCATGAATAATCAAACTGTCCAAATACTTTCCTAAGCAATAATCCTTAAACATCCACTAGTGGGGCCTTGGCCTTGAGCTCCACACTAGGGCAATTACACACACTGCATATACACAATATTTACATTGATGCCAAATAACATCAAGGGAAAAAATGGGGTATTACAACTCCCTCTCCCTTAAAATAACACTGTCCTCGATGTTCTCAAAACTGAACAAAAATGAGAATTCCTCTTTCATGGCATCCTCCAGCTCCCATGTGGCCTCTTCTAGACTAAGGTGCCTCCATTGAAACTTTACCTGTCCTATGGTCCGGTTCCGGAGCAATTTGACCTTCCTGTCGAGGATGCATATAGGCTCCACCAGGAACTCTCCCTCTGGTTCCACCTGTATCACATGCCAATCAATGATATGATTAGGATCATATACATATTTCTTAAGCAAAGATACATGGAAAACATTATGAGCTTTCATGTTAGCAGGAAATGCAATCCTATATGCAATTGGCCCTATCCTATCAAGGACTTCAAATGGACCACAATATCTGGGTGCCAACTTGGAACAACTCCCCAACTTCATGGACATCTTTCTTTGTTTCACTCTCAAGTAGACATGATCCCCAATCTGAAATTCCTTATGCATTATTTTCAGATCTGCATAACTCTTCTGCCTATCCTGTGCTTCCTTCAAATTCTTCCTGATCTTCACAAGCTCCTGATCCATATCCTCAATCATTTATGGTCCAAGCACTACTCTGTTCACTGGGATGTCCCAGCTCACTGGAGTTCTGCATCCTTTACCATACAACACTTCAAAAGGACTCATCTTCAATGATGCTTGATGTCCATTGTTGTAAGCAAATTCCACTAAGTGTAAATAGTCTTCCCACGTAGATGGTTTATCCATCACATACATCCTTAGCATATCTTCAAGGATTTGATTTACTCTCTCAGTCTGACCATCTGTCTGAGGATGATAAGCTGTGCTAAAATTCAACTGAGTTCCCAACTCTTGGAACAATCCTTTCCAAAAATTGGATGTGAACGTTGTGTCACGGTCTGAAACTATTTCCTTAGGCAATCCATGCAATCTGGATATCTCTCTCATGAAGATATCTTCAATGTCATTAGCCTTGTGGGTGGACTTGACTGGAATGAAATGAGCTACCTTTGATAGCTTGTCCACCACCACCATAATTGAATCATGCTTCTTCACTGTCATTGGAAACCCTATTATGAAATCCATAGAGATCACTTCCCACTTCTATTCTGGGATAGGAAATGCCTATAAAAATCTTGTTGGATGTTGATGCTATGCCTTGACCTATTGGCACTTCTGAGATCTAGCAATGTACTCAGCTATGTCCTTCTTCATACCATGCCAAAAGTATTGCTTCATTGTTGTTGTTATAGTCTTCTGATATCCTGGGTGTCCTGAGTATGGTATTTGATGTATCTCATCCATCACTAACTTCTTCAAATCTGCACTGTTTGGAATGTACAGTCTGGTGTTCTGATAAATGAGAACATCACCCTCATCCAGTTGATATCTCGCATACTTATCTTATGTAACATTCTGCTGCAATTTCTCTTTGCTCTGAAGGTAGACCTCATCATTATCTTGAACCTCTAAAATTATTTCCTTTAAATCTGATTCACACCTAATTATCGCTGCAATATGGAATCTCCTGTTGAGTGCATCAACAACCTTATTCTCCTTACCCTTGACATGCTTAATTTCCAAATCGAACTCATAAAGAAACTCCATCCATCTAGTTTTCCTTGCATTCAGATTTGGTTGGTCAAACAAGTATTTCAAACTCATATGATCAGTTATGAGCTCAAATCTTCTTCCCAAGAGATAATGCCTCCATCTCTTGAGATCATGAACTATAGCTGCTAGCTCCAAGGCATGGGTGGCATAGTTCCTTTCATGCTCCTTCAACTTCCTTAACTCATAACAAATCACAAACCCTTCTTGCATTAGCACTCCATCGAGTCCTTCAATGCAAGCATCGGTGCATACCACAAAATCCTTACTCGGATCTGCAATCTTCAAAACATGTGCACTAGTAAGCAACTCCTTTAACTGCAGGAAACTTCTTTCACATTTTTCAGACCATGTGAATTTGATGTCCTTCCTCTGCAATGAAGTAATTGGATGGTCTATCTTGGAGAAGCCTTCAATGAACCTCCTGTAGTAACCAGTAAGGCCCATAAAATATCTAACATCTGCTACATTCCTTGGAGTAGACCAATCCATGATGGCCTCAATCTTCTCTGGATCTACTGCAATGCCCTCTGCTGATATAATATGACCCAAATACTGCACCTTCTCTTGATAGAAGTTACATTTACTCATCTTGGCATACAGTTGGTGCTCCCTAATTATTTGCAATACCATTCTCAAATCCTCATCGTGTTCTTCTTCGTTGTTTGAATACACAAGGATATCATCCAAGAACACAATTACAAACTTATCCAAGTACTTGCTGAAGACAATGCTCATGAGACACGTGAATGTAGCAGGAACATTGGTAAGACCAAATGGCACCACTATAAATTCATAATGACCATACCTAGTCCTGAAGGTTGTGTTATGAATGTCTTCTTCCTTTATCCTCACTTGATGGTACCCAGACCTCAAGTCAATATTTGAAAACACTCTAGCTTCCTTAATTTGATCAAACAAGTCATCAATCCTTGGCAAGGGATACTTGTTCTTAATTGTCACTTTATTGAGCTGCTTGCAATCAATGCACAACCTCGATGTTCCATCCTTCTTCTTAACAAACAACACTGATGCAACCCATGGGGATACACTCGGTCTGATATATTCCTTGTCCATTAATTCTTGCAGCTGCATATTCAACTATACCAACTCTGGTGTGCTCATTCTATAAGGAGCTTTGGAGATGGGTGCTGCTCCTGGAACAAGACTAATGGAAAATTCAATATCTCTTTTGGGTGGAAATCATGGAACCTTATCTGGAAACACATCCTGAAACTCTTCCAATATCTGGAAGTCTTCTATCCTGGGTCCCTTATCTTCTGTTGAATCTGATATATGCACAACATATATTTGGAAACCCTTTTTATAAAACATCCTCATGCAGAGCTGAAATCTACCTTACTGAAACGTGCTTTGGAATTCCTTTAACCAACCTTGGTTGGCCTTCATCATCGAGGCATTCCAGCGCTTTCCCATAATAGTCCACCTTGGATATATGCATTTCCTTCCAATCCATTCCAATTAAGGCATCATATGATCCCAATGGTAATACAATTAATTCTTCATGTGTGAGGAGTCCATTCAATTCTATAGGACACTCCTTCACTACTTCACTTACCTTTCTCTTGGTACCGGTGGCTAATTGAACTAGCTAAGCTTCATCATGTCTTACTTTACCAAGAGAACAACTTTCAACTACCTTAGCAGATACATAACTATGAGTAGACCCTGGATCAATCAAAACAAAAATAGGTTGCTCAATAATATTACCTGCAACCTCCACCACTGCTGATTGATGGTATGCTTGGTGATCATCCAGTGCTGCATAAATCCTAGGTGTTTCTCTTTCCATGTCCCCTACTGTAGCTTCTCCTTTAAAATTGTGCAAGCTCCTGGGGTTATTCTTTACATTTGGGCAATCTATGAGCATGTGGTTTTCCCCACAACCCCAACACTGAAGTGGCCCCATTGATGTTCTATCCGCTGCTATAGATGGCTTGAATTATCTCCTTACTGGATGGTCTTGTGGAAATATCCTAGGATTATTATGAATGGTGGTTTCGATTTACCTTTCTTCTGATCAAACCTTCCCTTGGGTTTACCTTTCCACGCTGGTTGCGCCTCTGCTTTACCTTTGCCCTGCTCATAACAACGATCTGCCATTCTAATGGCTTCATCCAAGCTTGGTGGATTTACAAACTCTATCCTATCTCTGTAGCTCTGTGGTAGACTACCAAGGAAGCATTGTATCTTCACTCTTTCATCCTTGATGTAGTATACATACCTCAACAACTCCATAAACTTGTGGACATGTTCATCCATGGTGTTCTATCCTAGTCTGAGTTCATTGAACTCTTTTCTTTTGCTATCATAATACCTAGCTGATAGGTACTTCTCCTAGAAGTATCTTTGAAACCTTTCCCAGCTAACTCTTCTTTCACTGATTCCCTTCACTTGCATGAGGTGATCCCACCAAATAGAAGCTCTGCCACTAAGGTTATAAATAGAAACCTTAGCCTTTTCATTCTCTGAATACTCATGCATTCTGAAGTACTTCTTTATTGCAAGAAGCCATGCCTCTACTTCTTGACCTTCTTTGCTTTCACCATCAAAAGTGGGAGGTCTTTCCTTCCTAAATTCACCCTGTGGGATACCTTTGTGCCTCTTATTTCCCTTAATATGGTTGGAAGTGCACCTT
Organism: Larix kaempferi; assembly: GCA_027924585.1. NCBI lineage: Eukaryota > Viridiplantae > Streptophyta > Pinopsida > Pinales > Pinaceae > Larix > Larix kaempferi. The sequence continues at coordinate 25,636,067 of BSBM01000289.1, forward strand.
GGGCTCCCCTGAGAACCCTCAAAATCATCTGACCTACTAGAAGAAAACTTAGGAGAGTGTGTCCTGTGTCTTCGCTCACAGAACCCATTCTAGGGATGGGCGTTCTTCTCATAGAACGACCCCTAGACTTAATTTCTGCATTCCTTTCCTCTTGGCCTTTGTGGTTCGGGTTAGAACCACCGTTAATCCTTTGCTGTATGTCTGTAAGACCTTGCAAAATGCCTACGTTGAGTTGATGTTTCTCTTATTGCGCTTTCATCATCCGCTCATTAAAACTTACCATAGTCTCAGCCAAGTTTGGGGGCGTTACTTGCTCCATTCTTCCATTAGACTCGGCCTATGTATGTGATTCTTGCACATTCTCACCCAACACATCATCTTCTGGACCAAATGGGTCCCACGCACCGTTCAAAGTGACCATTCTTACACCTTTTTGTGCGCTGCACTATGATACGATTCGTCTTACAATTGCTGCTATATCTGTGCATATCAGATACATTCTATTAGATATCACAAGTATGCAAATAACTCTGTCATACCCATTCAAACCTGGAATTATTCATTTGAACAATCAATTAATCAAATAATTTCATCAAAACCACGCCATGGGCGCATATCTCGACCAACAAATCATAAAAATCATGCATGATCCGTCCCAAACAGCTCCTAGTGTCGCAATTGAAGCTCTGATACCACTCTGTCATGTCTCCATTGACCTCCATGGCCACGGGAGACCCTGATACATTTTTTTCTTCTCCAAATCCGACTGAACATGCACACAGTCGAACTAGCTCAGGTCTGCAATCCGCAACCTGCAATTGCGAACCTGCAACCCGCAATCCACAATCCGCAATTGCGGATGTGGAAGTGCAAAACTACACAACCGGAAAACATACCTCTCCGCAATTCGCAATCCGCAACGGTGGACCTGCAACCCGCAATCCGCAAATGCGAACCCGCAATCCGTAATCCGCAACGGCAAACCCGCAACTTGCAATCCGCAATTACGGATGCGGAAGTGCAAAACTACATAACCAGAAAACTTACTTCTCTGTAGTCCGCAATCCGCAACGGCGGACCTGCAACCTGCAATCCGCAAATATGAACCCGCAATCCACAATCCGCAACGGGGGACCCGCAACCCTCAATCTGCAAACTGCAATTGCGGATGCGTAGGGTCAATTTTCAATCTCCGACAAAGATCACTTCCGCAATCTGCAATCTGCAATTGCGGATGCGGGCATGCAGAACCATACCCCTGTAATGACAACTTTCTGCACAAAATTCTGAGGTGCATAAATTCTCCATCCTTAGTCCAAATGAGACAAGGTCGATACCGTTGGAAATCTCTTGGAGAGCTCTCTCCAATGGTGAAATCCATGTCCCATTTGAGCAGTCATTCTCTATCAAATTTCCCACAAAATTTCTATCCAAAACTCCACTTAAAACTTCAACCTTCTTTCTACCATGACCTTCCCTTCCACCTGACCCACCGAGGGGTTCTGAAACACCTCCAGGGCATTCCCCTCCTTCCCAAGGATCAGGTACAAGCATACAACTCATTTCCAAGTTAATCATACACATCATAATATGTAAAATGCATTAAATTAGATCTAACCAATACATCTATCATATGCAAGACTCATAATGCATTAAACTCATGCAATACAATGATATACATGTAACAATGAACTCATCCCTTCACTCATGCCTGCACATGACTTCATGTTAATCAATTCATATAAACATGCATTCTACAATTCCACAATTGAACATAAGCAACCATTCCATAACAATGAAACACCATCATTTAACATAGCAAGAGTACTTATCTTGAATTTCTGAAGCAACTGGCTAAGTGAGAGCAACGTTCCACCCAAACTTATATCTCTGTCCAGACTGTACTCTTTCAGCTGAGAGATCACCCCAGAGCTGGGTTGTGTATCCACTAAGGAGGGCTATCAGGTTCTCTCACAATCAAGGTTCCATCCCAATGATAAGGAAATCTGTAGTTGGGTTTATCAAGCATTCCAGGGAACCTACCCATGCTAAGCCAACCTACAGTTGGCTTATCAAGCATTCAGGGACACACTAGTCATGCTAAGCCAACATCCAATTGGGTTTATCAAGCATACCAACAGCAGGGTCATGCCAAGCCAGCATACAGTTGGGTTTATCAAGCATACCAGACAAACTGATCAAGCTAATCCAACCCGCAATGGGTTTATCAGGAAAACAGGGACAACAAGGGAGGAGTTGCTAATCCAATGAGCTCAACCATAGAGCTGCAGGCATCTCAACACTCATTCGACCTGGCACCCACATTACCTACCATATCCAACACAAGGAAGACCCTTTTCTCTGCTGCACAGTCCCTCAAGGCCTCTTCCCTTCCAGTGCTATTCCGGGATGGGCATAGAAAGGTCCAGTTGCTAGTTCTATGATACTTCATCCTTCACTGGGTTTATCGAGCAACCCAACCTTCTTCCACAGTTCAACGACATACTCCTTCCAGGATTGTATACGAGCTCTGTTCCACAATCTATATTCTGCGATCCGAGCTCCAGTCCTCACAGTTTCTCTGCACTGTTTAAGCTTGCAGTTTCCTCACGGGTTCTATCACGCTATTATGGACACGCTGTCATCGGCAGACTGGGTTCACACACATGGTTTCCATGGCTATAAACTCTCTGGTATTTCTATTACACAAGGAAAACACAACTATCTTCAGGTTATCCCCCTCAGTTGGCTCTGCGTATGCAGGGATGTAGGAGCGAGCTCCCTCTCTGGATTGATCAATTGTAGATGGAAAGGCGTGAATGGATGAGGAATGAATGCGTGAATGTTCTTCACCAGAACCGGTAGTCAAAATGGTTCAACGAGTTTTCAGGCGTTGAGTGTCGTCCAGGACAAGTAATCAGAGCCATGCCCTACCATATGAAATCGCAAGCATGCTCCATACTCCATTAGCTTCAGCAATAGGGTTCCCAACCACCCTCTGCAACCGAATTAATGTCATTAGGGAGTTCAAATGGGTTCACAGTCAGACATGTGGCAACATGGGAAACCAATCCAATAACCCCCTCACCTCTCCCTAGTGGATACATATGGCCCCTTCTCATTAGTTGCCTCCTTAGCTAGCTTCTTGGTTATTTTATTCATTAGTAATAATTACATTATTTACATTCCTTCATGGCTTAACAACCCATGAATAATCAAACTGTCCAAATACTTTCCTAAGCAATAATCCTTAAACATCCACTAGTGGGGCATTGGCCTTGAGCTCCACACTAGGGCAATTACACACACTGCATATACACAGTATTTACATTGAAGCCAAATAACATCAATGGCGAAAATGGGGTATTAAAAAACATAGATATTAAAACAAATAATGTTATGTATATTTATTATATCTGTAATTAATTAATTTAATTGTAATTACTAAAGGTCACTTCATATAAAGACATAGATTTATGCGAAGAGACACCAAGAAGGACTATATATTAAAGCCAATCACTCATTGTAATCATCATATTCATTCAATAAATATTTTCTACATACAAATTACAGATGATTTCCATTTATCTCAACTTTCGCTATAACACAATCACTCATGGAAGGAATCAATCCACAAGCCATGCTTGCTACAAAACAATTCATCCAACACATCTCATTACAATGATACTCATATGTATTTATACTTTTGTTGAACTTTGGTTGTCATTGATGTCAACTAATGTCAAAGAGGATGTCAATTGATTCAGTTTGAGTCATTGATGTCAACTGATGTCTAAGTGGATATAGTATTCCTACAACAGTTTGAAGAAGTATATGGAAGCCAATTTGAAGCAATATATGCCAAAGATGGTGAAGGATATGGATGGAAATTTGAAGAAGTATATATAGAATTTGAATCTAGTTTGAAGATGTGCGTCCAAGGATACATCATGCATGGCCAGTATGAAGAAGCACATAATGAAGGTACATCATTGTGAGATTTTCAATTACTAGGAACTAGATTCATAAGACAATTTCACATGGAATATTTCAAACAATGAGAGAAGAAGAATACAAAGAATAAATTATGGAAAACACTCTGTATCTTATTCATTGATATGATAACAATATATTATACATCCTTCATGGATAAAATCAAATTCCTTTGGGGCAATTTGGAAAGAGCAAAAAAGAAAGGCTTAGAAAAGACAAAAAACCCCCTAGGTGGCAAAAGCAGTTTCCAAAACTGTTCTAGAGGCTCACGAATTTGGAAAGTATGGTATGGAAGCTCATGAGGGAGGTGAATGGAATGTAATGATGGATTTAGAAGGTTAGATATGATGTGGAGGTCGAATTGTTCAAGTGGCAAAAGATTCCAAGTCAACTAGCTTTATCTTTTCCACTAGAAAGTAGAAAAAACAGGACAAAGCCAACTAAATCAGGATAATGTCTTTCTAATTCTAGAATGGAATAAAATCAGACATAATCCAAGGAAATCTTATCCAGAATCTATCCAAATTCATTTTTGTGAATGAGGATAGCATGTGGTCCACTGAAAGACAAAACTGGCCTATTCTACCTAGTCAAAACTTAGGAAATTAATCATAAATGATTAATTAATTTTATCCTAAGTGTAGAATGACATAGTGGGTTTTTTAAATGTTCCAACACCCCCCCTTAACCCTAACTTTATGTGATGGGAATCAGAAAAATATCATAAATATAGGGCCCAAGCAACAAGGCTTATGGTCACCCCAATACAAAAATAACTAGTCCATGTAAACCGAGGAAACATGGAAAACCTCATGGGAACAAAAACCCCCCTAAAAAATGGACATGTTGGATTTCTTCATACTGTCATGTTTCTCATTTGAATTAGATGAATGAGATGAATGGGATGAATGGGCTACTTCTAAGTAACTGACTTGATGAAGAGATTGTGGATGTCATGATCATGCATCAGTGCATCAATGTTGTGTAGGAAAGAACCATGTGTTGAAGCTCTATGAAGTTCATCTTCTGATGATGGAGGAGCATCAAATGAATTTTTCTTGCTATTGTAACATACATAATCAAATCTGAAAACATAATCAATGATGGAAAGAATATCTATGCATACTCCTTCCCAAGGAGAACCAATGAACTCAACAGGATCAATTTCTTTTGTAGCTGTAATGTGGTGCACTCGTTCTTGTACTTTCTTCTCAACTTGATGTAGAACCTTTCTGATATTTAAAATGAGATCATGCATCTCTTAAATATCAGAATGTGAGTCATATGGAGCAGCAACCATTAATGATGTTGAGTCTCCATGATCAAACAGAGTTTCAGTAGGAAAATTGTGAGAAACTAGGTTACCCTAACAGCTGAGCGAGCCTGGAGAGTGTGAGGAATTGACTTTTGAACCATGAGTGATGGGGTCAGGTCCATATGTGTGGAATATTAGTCCAAATATGGCCAAAAACATGGTTTTCCAACCAAGAAATATATGAAAGACAAAAGTGCAATAGAGGCAAGTGACACGGTGTAGGAAAACATAGAATTGTGTAGTTTCTTAACTGGAGAACTTGGGAGTTGTAGGGTCTTTTGTGCATCCAAAGGTTGGGTAAATGGTGTGGGATATGTAATGACCTGAATATCATACTGTAAATCATCTTCTAAATCATAATCTAAAATATTTGAATGTTGGTGAAAAGATCCTTCAGAAGACAAGTCAGAAGCTAGTAAAAAATGATTAGTTTTTAGAGTAGACTTGGGTGAACTGACTAAAGAATGTATTGAGGAAGAAGTGGAGGTTTCTGATTCAAATATATCAAAATGTGAATCAATATTAGAGACATCAAAATTATATTTCACTCTAGCACTCAAATCATAAGCATGATTACCTTTGGGAGAGGCTTGGAAATAGTGTTCTTGTTCTACAGCAAGCTTGCCTTGTTCTTTCTTTGCAAAGTCAAGAACATCTATGTTATGCTCTTCAATCTTCTTGGCCATAATGTTCAATTTCTTCTTGAAGCAATATTTCTCAAGATGAGTGTCTTTGCAGCAATAAGAACACTTGGGCTTCTCCTTCTTCATCTTCTTGGATTTGGAATCTCCATCAGAATCCTCTTCATCTGACAATGTCTTTTGTTTGGATTTGTCATTCTTCTTTGCTCCATGAGAAATAAGTGCAAAGTATTTGGAGGGTGATTGATCCCTCATTTGGACCATCTTTTCCTTTTCTTGAGTGAGCGAATCAATGAATGCATCCAAGGTTGGCATCTTCCACTCGGGAACTACAAGTCTTGTAGAATGAAAAGTAGATACAAATATTGAGTATTCAGAGCTCATTTTTGACAGAATGGTAAGGATTAATTTCTCATCCTTCTTCTCTATACCACATTGCTTGAGTTTAAGCACTAGGTTCTTGAATTTTGAGATTAAATCCTCCATAGAATCGAAATTACTTGGACTAAGAGATATCAACTCAATCTCCAACAAATGACCTCTGAGCTCGTCCTATTTTTCAAAGAGAGACTCTAGCTTTGACCACACTTCATTTGGAGTGGATAGAGAATCAACAAGGAATAGTAGATATGGAGATGCAGAGAGACAAAGTAACCCATAAGCTTCATCAATCCTATTGAACCATTTGGATTTTAATGCAATAGCTCCTGGCTCAGTTTCAAGCCCCATAGTGACTCTATACAATCCTCTGCTTCAAAGCTGGATGATCATGTGCGCCTTCCAGTCAAAGAAATTGAAAGGGGTGAGAGTCACAGCATTGGCTTGATTTTTCTCCATACCGATGCGCTCCTGGTGATGGAAATACCTTCAAAAAAAACTCTTGGAAATTTCTTTGAATCAAGATATCTATGATACCATGTGAGATTTTCAATTACTAGGAACTAGATTCATAAGACAATTTCACATGGAATATTTCAAACAATGAGAGAAGAAGAATAGAGAGAATAAATTATGGAAAACACTCTGTATATTTTTCATTGATATGATAAAAATATATAATATGTCCTCCATGGAGAAAATCAAATTCCTTTGGGGCAATTTGAAAAGAGCAAAAAAGAAAGGCTTAGAAAAGACAAAAAAAACCCTAGGTGGCAAAAGCAGTTTCCAAAACTGTTCTAGAGGCTCACGAATTTGGAAAGTATGGTATGCCAGCTCATGAGTGAGGTAAATGGAATGTAATGATGGCTTTAGAAGGTTAGATATGATGTGGAGTTCGAATTGGTCAAGTGGAAAAAGATTCCAAGTCAACTAGATTTATCTTTTCCACTAGAAAGTAGAAAAAACAAAGCGAACTAAATCCGGATAGTGTCTTTCTAATTCAGGAATGGAATAAAATCAAACAGAATCCAAGGAAATCTTATCCAGAATCTATCCAAATTCATTTTTGTGAATGAGGATAGCATGTGGTCCACTGAAAGACAAAACCGGCCTATTCTACCTAGTCAAAACTTAGGAAATTAATCATAAATGATTAATTAATTTTACCCTAAGTCTAGAATGACATAGTGGGTTTTTTAAATGTTCCAACAATCATACATATCCAGTTCAAAGAAGTACATAAGTAATGTATCCTACTACATGTGGTACCTATGCAGATATCAAGTCCACCAAGTCATACTCTCTCAAGGTAAAAGCCAAATAATTGCTTGGAAAAAGGTACACAAGCAACCAAGGAGTTGGTTAAGCAATGGTACAAGTGCACAAGCATATCCAGAGAATATTTTGGAATGCGCAAGAAATCCTAAACATTGTATGGTCAAATATTGGGAGTGAACAAGCAATAAGAAACAACGTATGGTTGAACAAACCTGAAAGCATGCAAGTCTCACCAATCAGAAGATGCTTTCATTCATTGAAGCATGCAAAAGTTTCAAGAAGGGTGTAGTGGTTGAAGTTAGTATATGCGGAAATTCCACAACCAATGGTACAACAAGTGCACAAAACCCACAAGTGATAGTATCACAAGGGTTGAAGTTCTACTAAGTTAATGACCAGGTATGCACAAGTTCTACAAAGAGATGCCACATCAAAAGTGTAAGGTGGGCTGAAGGTCCCACTAAGCCAAGGACCAAATATGCGCACATACCACAAATATATGGTACATCGAAGAGTGCAAGACTACACCGTTGAGGTGTAAGTCCCACTAAGTCATGGACCATGAATGTTAAATACACACAAAGGAGGACACTTCAACAATGCAGAAGATGACATGTGGCAGAAGTACAATCCCTGAAGCAAGGAAGAAGGGATGCCACAACCAACTTGTGGATATACAATTCATGTAATACATGTATAAATAGGGAAGCAAGTTGGAAATTTGTAGTAATCTTGATGGCAAGTTGAAGAGAAAGCAAGTGGAAGATTCAGTTTGATATTCGGGGCATCAAGGGATCGAGAGCATAACATCATGATCTAGCTAGGAGATATGTGCGCACATGCAGAAGAATGATATAGATGATGGTGCGTAGAATGATGTTGTAGATCCGTGATGAATGCACAAATATTGAAAGAAAAAATTACAAAAATATGCGCAAGTACGCGAGGACCGAATGACTTGCTGACAACACGCGGATAGTCATAGATGTTGTAAGAAATTGTTAAATATAGAGCATCAAGAGACATTCTCCAAATCAATCTTGTGTAGCCAAGATTGATCCTCCTGTATAGAGGTGATCATTTTGATTGCCTTCTATGTAAAGGTTATTCCTCTCGTATAGAGGTAACTAATCAAAGTAATAATGTTGTAAAGTCTTGTTGGACAAGGCTCCGGACTTGTGTGTAAAGTCATTATTATCATGTGAACCTTCCGTATAAAGGTATCCATGGGATGGAACTCCCATATAGAGGTGGACCTTCCGTATAAAGGTCATGCTTTACTTGTTAAAATCATTTAATGTTGTGTGATATATTATTAACCATGACCACCAGTTGATATTAAGTCACCTTTACAAATTGATCACCTCTAAAGTGAATTACTTTAGCATATGATCATTTGGTCCATAATAATATAATATGATCACAACATTCGATAATTATTCTTAGTATAATGTAATGTGATGGATAATTAAAGTTAGCACATATTGACCATGGAGTAAGAGATAAATAAATAAAAGAGAAAGCATAGAGATCAAGAGAATTCAAAATTTCCCATGTAGACACTTCAACAATTAAAGAGAACTTGAATTGTTAAATATTCAATTATCAAGCTTTAATTAAGTATCAATGTATGCCTCAATCAATGCTTCGGTTAAAGCATCAATTTAAGAGAGTTAACTAAGTGACAAAATAGAATATCTAGTTAACTAAGTGTCATTGCATGCTGACACTTATGTTAAACTAAAAGACGACACGTGAGTTGCAAAACTTGTATGTCGACACTTAAGTTATCCACGTAACTAAGTGGGTAAGCTTTCAGTTAAGAGGCAATTTAATCCTAAGTGACAATTTAGTGAGATAAAGCACTGCATGAGAAGTGGGCCGCACTTCTTCATGCAAGATTGATACATCCAGTTTGAGGGCGAGTTCATCCTAAAGTTAGAAGATACAAATAGAACACTAGTACATATGGTCAAATTTGCCATGTTTTTTCGTTGCAGTTGCCACGATTTATTGTCCCAATTGCAACAATACAGGTTTCATTTTTTCGTGGATATAGAGACGAAGAATCCCCGTCGTGTCAATAGCCACGCTTCATAGTGGCCACATGTCACCTACACAATAGTTCTCAAATCTACGGAATTTGTAACCTGCCACGAATATTCATTGCTATATCGACGCACATCTTCCATAGCCTTGGACCCAGATGCTATACCTGCCACGATCGTCCGTCGCTATAGTGATGAATCGCTTCTATATGTTTCCACGAAGATGTTAAACCTGCCACAAAAGTTCGTTTCTGTTACGACGAACTTATATAAGAGGTTCGTGGCGATATCAACGAATCTTCGTGGCAGGTATAACATCTGCATGGAAACATCTTCTATAGCTCCACAAACGTGCGTCGCAATAGCCACGAATCTCTTCTATAACTTTTGTGGTAGGTTCAACATCTGTGTGGGAACTGCTAGAAGAGGTGCGTGTGTATTGCAACGAACTTCCGTGGTAGGTTTAGCATCTGTGTGGAAGTAACTTTCGTCGATATAGAGACAATAACTGGAAGTGTTTAAAAAAAAAACCAGTAAAAGGGAGAGCCTTAGATTTCAATGTTGTTCGTCAACAATGCATCCATCAAAAGTTGGGTAATACATTAAATCAGACCACCATAAAATCAAACCACTATGAATATACTTTAAATCGGACCACCACTATACATCTCCCAAATTGTAACAGCCTCATGCATATATATTCCTTCAAACAGTCGTTTTGTAAATCTTGGGAATAATCTATTCACATAAACTCTATGTTTTCTTGCTATCTACAACATATGCACACTTAAAATCAAGTAAGGGTAGTGATGTTGGCACATCATAATCATGAGTACCATGGATCTTCTTGATGTATTATCTAAGGATACTAATAGTCACCACACGCAGATATTTTCATTGGACCTGCCCCGAACTAAGCGGATAGAAGCATGGAGATCATAACAGCTCCAAATGCTCCTTGACCCCAATGCTTTCAACCAATAACATAGACTCATACGCAAGGTTGTTGAATGCCTACTATTACAGACTCATGCTAGGGTTGCATTTCACATAACTGGGAATGCCAAACTTATACAGAGGTTGACAATAATCCTACACTGTAATCTATTGGGAGATGCATTCAATAATAGAGACCTTTATAATTTCGGTTATTATTGCAAGGAAATTTCAAGCTACAGATCTGTATAGTTAAATTGGCCAATCATCAATATCAAATGGGAATACAAGCATGCAATATATATACCATGATTGTAACATCTGTGGTTGGATTTCAGCATCAAAGTATATCAAAGTATATCACTGTGATTGGTTCCAACCAATATTGGAATTTAGGCATATACAAAAATATAAAAAAAATAAACTATAACGACAATGATAGGATTCGCACATGCAAAATATATCTATATATATTGACCATAGACCATATCAAGCTACGATGGGTCCATTTCTTTTCAAGGGATCTTTAACAACTTATATCTTTATACAATCGCAAGCAAGATACGTGTAAACCACAGTACCAAACCCTAACACTCTCAACAAGCGCACATCTAAATGCACACACATATATATATATATATATATATATATATATATATATATATATAATAACACTAACATTCCACATACCTTTGCAAATTTAGAAACATGTACACAGCTTTTATAACGGAATCAAAAGCATTTCTAGATCATAATGTCCACATTCACACCTTCTAGCAACTAAATTTTCGGCAATGATATGAGATATTACACACATCAATTTTACAATTCTTCTTTAAAAACACAGATCTAACAATTTCATTTTATGATTGCAGGGTTAGAGCCATATGTAATTCCCTCCTCGGGGCCTAGCTAAATCATATATGCACATACATATAATCACAAATCATTGTATGCTTGTTTATAATATATTAAGAAACTAGGACTTTCTTGAAAATAATGACATTAAATATATAATCTAGAGAAGTCATGAATCCAATAATAAATATGTCTTAATGATGAGCCGAGGATGGCCCATATTGTCCACAACATTAATGTCTTAATGATGGCCCATATTGTCCTAAACACCCAAGGATTCTCTTCTCGAAAACAACTCTTTCTATTTTTGTGAAATGACATAAGGCTTGTTCATGGGTACAATTGTTTCCTTAATAAAATTCATAGGTAATATTCTTGATACCCTCCCAAACCTCCTTCTAGTCAGTATAAGAACATCAGAAGTCTTGGTCTCATCCAAGAACATGAAATAGTTCTTATGGGGAATGGGAACAACTTCGTATGGACTTGAGTATACTTTGGTATCAATTCATCTCCTTAGAGTGCACCTCATTCCAAGGTTGTCTCATAACTTAGAAAACAACCACAAGTTTCATGCATAATTGTGTCACCTCTATAAATAGGTACTTGAGGGAAATATATATGTTTTACTTGATAATATTTTCTTCAAAGATGTCCAACAATTATGCCTACTAAACATTCCACAAAACAAGGCACTACATAACAATCTACGACCATAATGAACCTTCAACCTCCATGTCTCGGCTAAGACATTGATATTTTACTTCCTCATGTCCAAGTTGATATTTAGTCTTCCATCAACTTTATCATGCAACTCTACTGAACCAAGAAAAATATCACCATCTCTTCTCAAACTATCAAGTCTTCAAGAACCTTGAGCCTCAATGCACATGCCAAACTACCAAAATATACTCAATGGTTTTCCACCAAGGCACAAATGCAATGACATCTTATAGTTTCTTTTGTCCCACTTATCGGGTGTAAGGATTCTCTAAAAGTATCGATAAAAATATGAGGGAGGTCATCATGCATTGCATCTTCCACAAACTTCATCATCAAGATAAAACATGCCATTAAATTTCTCTAAATTCTATTGAATTTTGAACTACTTATCCAGTAACCAAAGGTTCCATGATTGCATTTGTCTTCCTTAGTATTTGCATGGATCACTTCTTAGAAGCCTTACTCAACCTTTTATTTTGATCCAACAATTGAGACATTTTCAACATCATCTAGGCTTTGTCATCCGTATGAAACAATATCAATAACACCCTTAAATTTCTAGTCTTCAAGATGACTATATGTGACAAGAATTTAATTTAAAGGTTACTTTCCCAGAATCAAGTAAAGGAAAACATGAGGCCCATGGTCATTTCCATAGATCCATTATGATTATGGTAACAATGCCATGGATACCCACCATGTCTATTGTCCTATTTAAACTATCGTGGGATTGAAGTAGAGAGTGTTGGACTTGAAAGCATCCACCTCCTCCTATGTACATGAAACACTTGCTTTGTTTGAAGAAAAAAACTTATTGAAACCATAACCTTTTCCTAGAGAATTACTATACATGTATGGAGAAACTATGGTTATGTAAGTGTTTGGCTTGAATCCATAATCCACCTTGTATTTCAACACAAATGCTAATCTAAATGTTGCCTTCTCACCTTCTATATCACTTGGAAAATAAAATCATTGGCTATAATTTCCAAAGTTGTAGTATAATTTCATATGGAACAGTATTTTTGGTTACAAACACATTATCATACCATAGGATCAATCAAGATAGACTAGAGTTGAGCCATTTTGTATACTTATTTTACATGGACATCTTGATTTGCGATAAGACCCCATCCACGCCCATATGTCTTTACATATTCACATTGCTGATCTGCTGTATAAAAAGGACATTCATAATTAGAAATATTAGGATAAAATAAGATATCAATCATAATCAACTACACAAGAAAATTCAAACCGATTCCTTGTATTCATCATGAAACTTGGAGATTTTATATTGCACAGGCCAAAGCATAGAATGAGTAGCACAACAAAAGAGTCCAAAGAGTGTCTTCCTAGTTCCGAATAGCTATAATGTTTTATGGTTTAACACATCATACCCTCTGAAATTTTTTATTTAAATACTGATTCTAATAGGAAAAAATTGCGTGCCTTTGAATAACTGAAATTTGACAACAAGCAACCAATATCTATGATGACTTCCAAAACCTTCCATAATTGGTTGCACTAGAGTAAACATCCACTTATGATGCAATAGAGTTTTAAATTTATACAATGAAGTGATGAAATAGCATCCAGGTTGCTCATTGTGAGGAGCATTTTTTGTTGTACCAACAAGAAATATTTCCAACCACATAATCTACTTATTAAAATATATTATGACTGCCCTGGTTTTTGCAGCAATCTCTGCAAGGGAAATACTCAAGAGTGCACTCCGCACTTGTCAATAAATTTAGGCACCTTTCTCCACATAGACTCTCTGGGTCATTAGGTACATAGTTGCATACACATAATAATGTCCTCCTCTTTCTGCTTCTTGTGCCTACATTCAAACTTCAACCAATTCAATAAAAAATGGAATTGAGAAACCATTTTATACACTTAGAGCAAGTATCATCCCTGCGAGTATTTTATAATGTGTTCCAACAAAAAATCCTATTAATCTTTGATCATAATTCATAGTAGAAAACACGGGTTTGTTTTATTTTGCAAAGATGCAAAATGTGAAAAGGGACCTTCCATGAAAGCTATAATTTTATGCCATCACATCCATATGCCATACAAACCATTTAACTCGGGGAACGATTCAACAAATGGAAAAAATTAAGAAAAAATTGTACACAAGCTTGATTTTCCCACAATCCATATTATCCTATTAAAAATAAACTAGTAAGGGAGAGAGCCTTAGATTTCAATGTTGTTCAACAGTGATCAATATCAACAGATTATAATGAGTTACACTGACAAGCAAATTAAAAATTGGAAGAATCTCCAACAAAAATAAATTATATAAGGCAACTAGCTTGAAATATTACCATGCACATAAATAGTTTTATTGATTAATGGTGAAAGACAAATTCAAACGAAAGAATTAATTTCTATTTTGGAATTAAATTTATTACCATATTTCCAAACTTGTAGTATAATTTCATGTGGAACAATAATTTTGGTTACAAGCACATTACCATACCATAGGATCAATCAAGATAAACCAGAGTTGCGCCATTTTGTATACTTATTTTACCTTGACATCTTGATTTGCGATAAGAGCCCATCCACGCCCATCTGTCTTTACATATTCACATCGTTGAACTGTTGTATACTAATCTTCAGTAACATGTAATAAAATAAACATATAGATCATATAACAAAAAGAGAGATATAGTTGAAGATACCAACCTGGGTGTGAAACCCTTGTAAAAATACTCAGAAGTGTTACTTTCAGAAAAGACTAATTGTGCCTCGGAGAGGCCAGTCTACTCTAGGAACCAACTGACCCTACAAGAGGGTGTGTACAAACCAGAGAGAGAGAAATGACTAGAGTTGATTAGGTCAATGACAGTCAAGCACAATACATAACTCAACATAAATAAATTAGTCACAAAAATTATAAACTTCAACCAAGTCTCAGCACAAGAGAAGTGATTATCAGCACACCACAACTGATCACAGGTGATCAAAGTCAAGTACTCTATAAGACCAAAAATTCAACAAGGTGGCATAAAGAAAATGAAGGAGGGTAAATGACCGCATTAACCACAAGTCAAAGACAATGTACCACAAGTCCAATAATAACTCAATCAAGGTGGGGAAGGTACAACAAGTATTTAATAACTCAATCAGTAACAGGTAATAAAATAAACATTTTGATCATATAACAATAAGAGAGGTATAGTTGAAGATCTCCATGTCAACATTAAACCAAAAATAAGATCTTAAGTGTGGGTACAAATATAAACAATGGTAATAAAATAAGAAAATATAAACAATGGTCATAACATAGGTGTGGGTAGTGCAAGACCCATGACCCTTAGAACCAAGGGTATGCTCCAAATGTGGCCAAACAACCATAGTACTCAATAAGACCAAAACTTCAACATGATGGTTTAAAACAAAATTTCTCAATGAGTGTAAATGACCCCATTAAACACAAGTGAAAGATAAGGTACCACAAGACCAATCATAACTCAATCAAGGTGGGGAAGGTACAACCAGTCATCTCTCTCAAATGTACAGACGTTCCATATAACCTGAAAATTCATCATCATAGTATAAGGAAGGGTGGTGGGATTCCAAATAAAAATGTCTGTCATTTATCTCTATGCAATCCTGATAGCATCACATAATAGATAAGTACCTTGTAATATAGAAAATAAAATCCACCTGTGTTACCTTTTAATTTAGGAATATGGTCTACAAAAGCAAAATTTCATCACAATTACCATCCAAATATATGACTAGTGCTAAAGCAAAAATAAAATATTTTATAACATAATTTTGATCTCTATCAACTTCAACACTCATCTGTGGTCCCTGTGCTGAAGTTGGTCCTCGAGATGTAATGGGCAGTATCAAATTATAACATATGCAGCAACAGTAAATAAGCAATGAAAAAAGCGAATAAAAATTGATTACGCTTCCTTGTACTCAGACAACATTTTGGTTCAGATCTTATCCTTTCAAGGAACAAGTCACCAAGGGAACATGAAAGTACCTTGAGAGAGAGGAAAAGTTAAGTACAGACCTCAAACAGGTTAAGACAGTCCACATATTGCAACAATTAAGCACACAGATGAAAGAAAGGTACAGTAACATAACAATTCTCCAGCTGCATGATAAAACAATACTATTTCTGAATAGTGCTAAAGCAACTGTAAAACATTTTATAACATAATTTTCATCTCTTTAAACCTCTGCACTCATCAAGGTGATCACACCACAACTGATCACAGGTGATCAAAGTCAAGTACTCTATAAGACCAAAAATTCAACAAGGTGGTATAAAATAAAATGAAGGAGGGTAAATGACCGCATTAACCACAAGTCAAAGATAAGGTACCACAAGTCCAATAATAACTCAATCAAGGTGGGGAAGGTACAACAAGTATTTAATAACTCAATCAATAACAGGTAATAAAATAAACATATTGATCATATAACAATAAGAGAGGTATAGTTGAAGATCTCCACGTCAACATTAAACCAAAAAAAAGATCTGAAGTGTGGATAGAAATATAAACAATGGTCATAAAATAAGAAAATATAAACAATGGTCATAACATAGGTGTGGGTAGTACAAGACCCATGACCCTTAGAACCAAGGGTATGCTCCAAATGTGGCCAAACAACCATAGAACTCTATAAGACCAAAACTTCAACAAGGCGGTTTTAAAAAAGTTACTCAAGGAGGGTAAATGACCCCATTAAAAACAAGTGAAAGATAAGGTACCACAAGACCAATCATAACTCAATCAAGGCGGGGAAGGTACAACCAGTCGTATCTCTCTCAAATGTACAAACGTTCCATATAACCTAAAAGTTCATCATCAAAGTATAAGGAAGGGTGGTGGGATGCCAAATAAAAATATCCATCATTTCTCTCTATGCAATCCTGATAGCATCACATAACAGATAAGTACCTTGTACTATAGAAAATAAAAGCCACCTGTGTTACCTTTAAATTTAGGAATATGGTCTATAAAAGCAAAATTTCCTCACAATTACCATCCAAATTTCTGACTAGTGCTAAAGCAACAGTAAAAGATTTTATAACATAAATTTGATCTCTATCAACTTCAACACTCCTTCGTGGTCCCTATGTTGAAGTTGGTCCTCAAGATGTAATGGTCAGTAATCAAATTATAAAGAGTGATGATGATTGAAATCATGATGAACATATCTAATATATCTAATATAAAGAGAATCAATGTTTGAGACTAATATATCTACATGCAGCACATACAAGAGTGATGATGTGTGAGAAAACACAAAATTTGAATATTAAAATACAAAATTATTATAAACAAGCATACAATGACTTGTGATGACATTTAAATTTAAAATTCAAATTCTAAGAAAATAAAAGATATAAATGGGAAAATTCCTAAGAGCATCACATAAAAGATAAGTACCTCGTAACTATACCAAATAAAAGTTATCTATGTTACCTTTCGTATAAATGGGAAAAATGATTATATTGTAAGAACCTGATTATGTTACTAATAGCTAATATTAAGAGAATCCATGTTTCATACTAACAACATCGATATACATCAAAATACAAGTCATGAATTTATGTTGCATCTACTTTTTCGTTGATTTCTATTTTTTTGCATTGTAAAAACTTGCGAGTAGGGTATCACAATCATCAATTGGGGCAATATTTACTGCGATGTCTCCTATTTTTGTTTGTGTTTCCATGCCCTCATGTATGCCACTTCTTGTACGTTGCTAAGCAGGGCGTGGAGGCAGTTCTGAAGGGGTGTGAACTGCAACAACGGAAATGAGCATCTATATATGACGTTGAAATATTATTGAAATAAATATTTCATTATTTTGATTAAAATTACAATATTTCTCTTTACCTGTCTGTGTAGGTGTGACATCCGGGGTGTTAATTGAAGGTCTAGTTGCTTCCTCTTTCAATTCAAGCTCTTGAGTTACATGGTCTTCCATTGAAAGAAGAAAATTTATAAGTATACGTCAGGAAATATATATATATTTAATCACAGTAGCTATTTCTATTTCCAAAGCATACATACCAGAATGGACACTATGCTACACATTATCATGGGACTTGTGCAGCCCATCATCAACTGGTACTTGCTGAGTACCGCTAGATTCACTGCTGCGGTTGCATTGTTGCTTAAAAACAAACATAAATTTTTAGTTATGGGTGATATAATCAGAACTGAATAGACTTTAATAGTATACTACCATTGGTGATATATTTGCATTTGCATCCTTGGGGAGATTGGAGTCCGCCCCAAGCTTTTCTGATATCCAACCACACTTTTAAAACCAAACTTGAAACCAAGCTTTAGGTCTTCCTCGGTGGCAGCAGCCTGGAACGTATTTCTCTGCAATGCATGATATCACATTTTAAAATTTTCAGTATCAAAATCAGATATTTGTTCGGTACTGTTAAATAAATATTCCCAACAATTAATCATTTAATACTTACGATTCTTGCTCTTAGTTTTCTATAGCCTCCCTAGCCCATTCTATGTTTCCCGTGCTTTTCCATTCTATCCATGGTTGCTTTGGAGGTGTCAGGTAGCCTATATAAGAAAATTTTGAAAAACCTTAGATATCAAAAATCTTACTTAAAACAAAAAAGAAAAAAATAATTGAGCTTATTTCAATAAATAGATGATATATGTTGTACCTTACTTTACCAGGCCGTGGTTGTTTTCCTTGTCTTTTTAGCAAGTTCTCCTTTGCATCATCTATGAGTTCCTTCCACTCTTTCTCCGGAACCATGCAGGGAGGGTGCTCATGCTTGAGTTCAACTTGCAATCTTTCCCTATGTTGGGCCCTGGTGTATTTCAAATTCTCATCGGCTAACTTTGCAACAACTTTCCTATTGAAAGTATTTCCGAACAAGTTGGCCATGTGGTCCATCAATTCATCTCTCTTATTGCTATCTTGGCTATTCCACCGTGTGGGAATGGTGGGGCCAACCAACTACAAGGCTTTGTCATTCAAATTCCTGTAGAAGACATTGTTTCCTGCAAAAACATGTAATCCATTAATTTATAATAATTTCAACGTATGTCTATTTCAATTTCATGATTAAAATCAATAAATTAATTAATAAGTACCTGCAATCTTTTGAATCTTGATAGGAACACAAGAGTCATCCACCAGAAAGGTGAGATCTAGTGATTCAGTGCTTTTAACTCGTGCTACTCTAGGAAAAGTATCATGGTCGTCTACAGTACGTTCATCTCCAAAGTCATGTGGAGTCCTAGGCTCTGTCTCATTATGCTCCGGCATGGCATCATGCCCCGTCTCATCAGTGCCGTCATCAATGGATTCGAGGCCAACCGCAGGAGTGCCAAAAAGCCTCATTGGTACATTGCTTCTTTTTTGCTGCATTGGACCATCACTGCTACCTATACCTGTCTCGGCAGGTTATCTAGTCACGGGTTTTAAAAAATCCTACAAACAATAAACTTTACTTTATCAGATCACTTGGAAAAATAAAAAACATAATATCAGATATGAAATCATGTCATAGCTTAAAACAATTTGTTAAGATGCCACTTACCCCATAAGATTGTATTTGATCTTGCAGCTCTTGAATCCTTGCCCTGTTCTCCTGTGTCAAAGGCATTTTGCGAGCCAAGGCAAGCATTTCTATGTTTTCCTTTTTCAAGGCTATTCTAAAAGTGTGCAGTGGGTCAATGGAATAGAAAATGTCTTCCTCAAACCTCTCATCACCCAGATCAAGTGGACGTGACTAAATTCATCAAACAATAAATTAAATTAAGCAATATAATTTTAACATCATTCAAATATTGATATTGTAATGAAAATTAAGTTACTATTATGCACTAACACTTACCTGACGCGATGTTATGGCTGGTGAGTGTCAACGATCAACCGGCATCGTGGAAGCAGAAGGTACCTTTCACGGTCCTAGATGAACTAGTAATCCATCATAATGTCAGAAAAATGAACTAGTAATCCATCATAAGCTCATAAAAATGTGAATGTCAATAGTGGACATTGAATGTTAACATAATAAATCGAAACATTTAGTTATTATACGTAACACTTACCTGACGAGCCACAGAGTGTGACCTTCCACGATCACCCTCGACCATGGAAGCAGCAGGTGCCTTTCCAATGGCACCACCCTGACACAATAAATCAATAAATAAATGTTTACCTCATACTAAATAATTGTAACATAAACAAAAATGAGATATTGCATTAATATTTATTTTTACCTCAGAAGTAGAATATACATGTTCTGCTCCATGTCCATGAGCAGACTCCTGCCACAGTTTAATAAGCATGTTATCATATGGAAATATTAACAATAAGCATGGAAAAGCGAATGCTAACAGTGAAAATCAGAACATCTTGTTATCGTAGTCATATTTATTTGCTATATTTAACATTTACCTAACGAGGCATAGATTCTGACCTTCCACGGTCACCCTGGACCGAGCATGTGCCTTTCCACTGCCACCACCCTAAACAAACGTTGAGTCAATAATTGCATCATAAACAAAAATGAGATATCCATAGCAGTGTAATCACCATGTAATCAGATGGAAATATTCATAATAGAAAAAAACGAAACATTTAGTTATTGTAGTCATGTTTAGTTACTACATTTAGCATTTACCTGATGAGGCATAGTTTCTGATGGTCCATGGTTACCCTGGACCACAGAATCCACATCTATTCGATTTAAGTTGTAATCGATCAACAACTCTTCACCTGCAGGTATTGTTTTTATTGCACATACAAATATACGACGTTGTTCGCGTCCCTCGAATTCACAATTTGGTTGCTTATTTGTTGTCACTGGTCGTGTACTATTTATAAAGCCAGCAACGTTTCTGGACGCGTTTGGTCTCCCATCAATATACATGGTCTCCCCTTTGTTTTTATTTTTTTCTGCTAGTTGAATATAATTCGTGGCAACTCCGTATCTCCGCATACTTCGAGTATATTGGACCAAGATCAACTAGTTATTGTATCTGTATAGTGGTCCTACATACTCCATCAATTCAGTTACAGTTCCATAGCGGACCTTTATTCCATCCATGGAAAATAGCCCCAATCCATGTAAGGACGAAGGAGCGATGCGATACATCCTCCCATTGAGGAGGAAATCTGTGTCCACTTGAGGTAGCATATTAGGTACCCATAGTTGCACTAGATGTTTATACCTCAATGGAAAATCAATGTCTCCTATGCTCTCAGCATCATAATTACACCTCCCATCGTTGGCAATAAAATATTTCATGTGTCTATGAAATATTTTCCTTATCTTTTCAGATCTAGTTGATATAAAACCGGTAGATCTAGTACAACTCATCTCACTTTCAACCTCTCCGAGTATATATTCATCGTCACTTGAGGAAGATAGATCTAACAGATACCTATTTGGTGGTACCTACACTCGATAAAACAAGAATAAACAAGATGGTGCTTTATTTATTCTTTGAAAGTACACATCCACAAATGCAAAGATTCTTAGTTAAACACATTTACTTCCCTCAAATCTGAGGCTTAGGAGGGACATGCAAACCCTAGTGGATGTAGTGTTACAAATCTCAACTGAATTGTTTGGTATTGGGAGGACGATTTGTGGAAGGAAGAGACCAAGTTATAGTGCCATAACAAGATGTACATACGACACCACATTCATCACTGTAGGCTGTGAGCTCTTTTGTGGACTGAGTTTGCATATTTGGGGGTCTTTGTCTCTTGTGGGGAGAAAAAAACCACCGGGGACAGCAAATTAAGGAAGTTAACTAGTATATCACCCAGTTTTGGTCCTTCTAACACTGCTGGGCATATTATTGGCAGCCTACCCTCTTTCTTTGAATGGCATATTATTGGCAGCCTACCCTTCATTTTCAAAATTTATATGCTGGTATTTTATGCCAATGCATATGAAAACTATTTGTTAGTGAATTGTTTGGAAAAATAACTCAACTAAGAAACATTAATTGACTATATCAGCCCAACAAACCATAACTACAGTTAGAGGGTCCACTTAGGAGTACATTGCAGCAGTGTTCATAACTGTTTGTTAATACATCTGAACCAAATAATCAGTAAAATACTACAACAGAGAATGCAAAATACATCAGCTAACTTAGGTGAGATATTACACCTTAGACATGTTGCAAATTTCAAATTCATGCAAAGTGGCACTCAAATGGCCATGAGAAATTTGATTTTCAAAGACTTTCAATATTACGAGGATCTTTTTTGTATCAAACTTTAGCAAGCAACTTGTAGGATGGATTTTCAGACATTATGTGTATATTGATTTTTCTTTAAAAAAAAACAAATAATAAATTTCAATCAACCAAGCAAGAGGACCAAACCAGAAAAATGGCAACCTAAGAGTAGTATGGTGAACAACCAGAAATGAATTTATATTAACAAGGGAAATTAACAACAACGACTCAGTTAAGGGAGATTGACATTTATTAACTCCACAATATCTCAATAATTCAATTTTTACAGGTGTACACATCAATATACTTTAATGCCACATTTCATTTAATAAGCAAGTACTGCAATTAAACACAATTTTCATATCTTTCAACTTTTCATCTTTAGCACTCCCAAGTCGGTCACTGTGTTGATGAAACTTCAACGCTACCAGTTAGGTCACTGTGCTAATACAATTTTCAGTAACATGTAATGTAAGACAAACACGTTAATCACATAATAACATGGTTTAGGATACTTACCTTGGTGCGAAACCCTTCCGGTGTTGAACTCAGAATTATTACTTTCAAATAAAGGACTGTGCCTCATAGAGTCTTGTCAAGCTCTAGGAACTAGAAAACCCCGTTAAGGGTAAGTACCAACCAGAGAGAGAGATAACTAGGTTTAGGTAGAAGTAAATGACAACAAAAAATGGAGAGTTGAACTTTTACAGAACTCAACTTAAAGAAAAATTACCCAAAAGGTAATAAACACTAGATCTCAATATAAGTGAGACTCGGCACAAAGTAAAATCCTCAGATTTTCCTGGGTAAGAGTATCGGCATATGAGGTTAAGTTCAGATTAGCATAGTTCATTGTTTAGAGGTCATTGATCATGTATCCCACTAAGACATAATCACAAAACTATGTCAAGTC
This sequence comes from Larix kaempferi, assembly GCA_027924585.1. Taxonomy (NCBI): domain Eukaryota; kingdom Viridiplantae; phylum Streptophyta; class Pinopsida; order Pinales; family Pinaceae; genus Larix; species Larix kaempferi. The sequence goes on from BSBM01000289.1 coordinate 25,659,385, forward strand.
AAACGTGGGTGAGGGTACCATGACCAAAAAAAAAAAAAAATGGTACAAGTTAAAAAGATGATAATGGGTGTTATGACCGAACTCCCTTTGTACCAAAGGGTGTACCACAACCAAAGTACCCAAAAGACCAAATCAATAAGTTAAAGAATAAATTAAGGTGGGTAAGTGACCCTAATAATCACCAGCCAAAATACAAGGTGCCATAAGACCAAAAATCAACAGGGTTAAAGGACCAAAAGTAAATCAACCAGGATGGGGTAAAGGTACAACCAGTTATCTCTCTCAAATGTACAAATGTTACATTAACTAACTGGAAGTTCATCATTATTGTATACGGTAAGGTTCACACGGATGATGTGAACATGTGGTACTGTACAGCTACATGGGCATCATCTCTTGCTAGCTGACTAGTGGGCTAACTTTGGGGTTTTGGAACTGTTTCATGCTATAGAACTGGATAACATCAACTGTTGAGGAATTTTAATTGAGTGTACCAAGGATGATTTGCTCCTGAATGTTGTTATTTAATTATTTATCCTAATGGTATCAATGACCTTTTTAATAAACTGTTATTAAGGTTTCTATGCCTCCAAATAACTACAAAATATGCCAAATAAGGGGAGCACTCTAGTCTCCCAAGCAAGCAAACAACTGGAGGATGCCACCTCAGCACCTGATAGTCAAAATCATAGAGGTCATTGATACCATTAGGATAAATAATTAAATAACAACATTCGGGACCAATGTGTTAGTTGCAATTAAATGTGTGGGGAATGTTATGTAATACCCTCAAACAACCCTTATACACCACATGTGCTTGATGCAAACATTAAAATCCTTGACAATTTAAGCCTTAACTTAAGTGAAATCAACAAGAGATATAAGTGTTGGAAACAACCAAACCATGACTACAATGATAGTTGAAAATCAAATGTGCAATAAGACAATTTTGAAAATTTGAAAACACCATGCATACACAGAAGAAATGAAGTCCATGTTCATAGTCTCATGATGAATAGGATTGTCATTGATGACAATATAAAAGTAACTAACCATTATGGAAAACATCTAAAAGTTTTTATGACTTTCAATAGTAAGATCTAAAAGTTTTAATGACTTTCTTTTCAATCTTTATGACAATCTGAATGGACAGGCCCCACTCATAGCCAAATACTTTTGAGACATTTACAACTCATCGGAGTATGGGGGACCATATATTTCTCGAAAGACGTTGGATTCAGTGCACCATGCCTTTGAACTAATAGACCTCTGAACCATGCGTCTATTATGATGCATGTGGATGTCTATGCGGGTTTTGACAAGCCATTGTTCTTTGTATTTAATGTAGTACCCAAGGATTTGATCCTCAGTAATCTTTGTCTGCAAAATATCTTTGACCTGTTCGAGAGATTCTCCAACTTCTTGTTTTAGATTATAAATAACAACTGGTTCTAATGCTGTCAGGTTGATGCCGAATGACTACCACCGGTTTCTCATCCAATCAGGGACGTAGAATGCAGGATCCTCATGGATATGTGTATTTTGAAGTCCAGACTTTAGCATGGTATAATATGTTCTATCTGTATTTTCTTTTCTCCAGAATTTCCACCCTAATTTTTTATATTTTTCATAAGTGTGTGTATTACTTGGAAACCATAGACTAGCATCTTGATGTGGCCATGCTTCCAAAGAACATATCCGATTAATATAGTAGTATTGTTGGTCTAGTTGTAGCCCGGGGTGATGTGTAGAGCCCTCCGTTGAGATTAAGTTAAGATCTTGGTAGAGGTGTGTTAACCAATTGCTTGCATCATCTACTTTTCTCAGGGAGTTGTTGTAAATCATCTCTGCTACAATATTGGATCCCATAGGCATTCTTCCGAGTTCTGGCACTAGTTTAATAAAAGCATCAGATCCCTATAAGTTAGCATCTAATACTTCAATATGTCTCAACTCCCACCTAGGTTTCCAGTCTTGCATATAATCCAACCAACTGATATTATCATTAATAGTATAGATATGATGTTTTCCCCCAGTCAAAGCATATATTTCCATGTTTACTTGTGGGTTATGGGCCCACTAGATTCCGCTTTGACCTTCTACGCTTGCTTTCCTCGTGCTTGCTTGCACCAGGCTTGCTTGTTTCAGGCTCACTTGCTTCAGGCTCCCTTGTTAAAAATTAACAACATACTTCTGTGTCAAATATTCTCTTATTAGTAACCATTGTGGTACTTTGGTCCAAATTTTTTTCCTAACTCATTATTTCTCCATATTGTGTGCCTAGTGCCACCTCTCTATGTCAATGCATAAATCAACCTCTTCTTGGTTTGTGGTTCTAGTTGGCCTTTTTTTGTGCCTTGTAGTGGTTCTCTATTGCCACAGCTATAGTCATTGACACATCAAAATACCTTAGATCTAAGCCCAAAGTGAATCAAGATTCAGAGTCAAATCCTAGTGGCTAGTACCTCATAGTCATCAGTCATCACTCGTCACCTTGCAAAGCTAAGCAGTGAGTGAATGACATGAGTGAGTGAGTGTTATCAAAGTCAAATCTTACTTGGTTAATGATTTTGATAGGGGTGATAACGGTTATGGGTCATATATAATACTAGATAGGGACTAAGGTGTGCTAATGGGTTAGGTTGTTAGGAATCATAATGTGTTCACAAAAAAAATGGATAGGGTTTATAGTGTATTAAGGTGTTAGTGTGTTTCAGGTTAAAGTTTGTTAAGAGACATTAATTATGTCAAGGGTCATCCTATTTATATAGTCATAATGGTTAATGTTGAAAGTGGGTCAAGGCTAAACTAGTCCAGGATTAAAAGTATTTCCATAACCTTATAATTCAAAACAAGAGAATAATCTTGTTATATGTAATATGGGTGACCTAATTCTGATCTATTATATCATATTTCTCTACAATTATTATAAATACATTCATAGATACATTTAATAAATGGAAGAAAAAAAATTAGCCTAACCATAATAGATGTATCATTTAACAATATTAGCCTCACCCATTTAGATGTATCATGGAAAAAAATTAGCCTAACCCATTTAGATGTATCATGGGAAAACAAAATTAGCCTATGCTTAATTACTAAACAATATAAAATTCTAACCCTTATAAAAATATAGACAAAAAATATAAAATACTAACCTTGCAAGTCCAAAATCAGAACTATGTAGAATATCCAAGCTCAAACAATCACCTCCCAAGTTCAAAATCTGCTCTCAATGTGTCTCAACTATAGCAAATGTGTAAATAATGGTTAGAGTATGTAGTATATATAGCTCGACCTTCGTCTCTATTGCAACGAAAATTGCAACATTGAAATTTCGTCTCTAGTGTACCAAGGATGATTTGCTCCTGAATGTTATTATTTAATTATTTATCCTAATGGTATCAATGACCTTTTTAATAGTCTGTTATTTAGGTTTCTATGCCTCCAAATAACTACACAATATGCCAAATAAGGGGAGAACTCTAGTCTCCCAAGCAAGCAAACAACTGAAGGATGCCACCTTAGCACCTGATAGTCAAAATCATAGAGGTCATTGACACCATTAGGATAAATAATTAAATAACAACATTCGAGAGCAATCTGTTAGTTGCAATCAAATGTGCGGGGAATGTTATGTAAGAACCTCAAACAACCCTTATACACCACATGTGCTTGATGCAAACATTCAAATAAGAGATGATGATGCCACATAAGAAGACAATGAACATCGTCTAAATACTATACACTAATAATATACCATCAGGAACAATCCCACCAGGGTAATTTTTAGGGGCGAAATTTCACCAATTGGCTATTTTTAGACTCTAATATCGCCTATATTTACATAAAATATGTTTTTTTTAGCATAATATTCGCCAAAAATTACACGTTTCAATAGTAAATTGTAGGTTTTGTATTTAATATTCGCCTACCTATCTATATCTATGTTTTTTCCAATCCAAAATAATCGCCTAGATTACTATACTTAAGTGTAATATTAGAATCCTTAAAAAATACTCTGAATCCCACCATGGTGATGTGCTCTATAGAGAAAAAACCATAGAAAAATCATGCATTAGAACAACTCCATCAGCAGTAAATCTTCCTTTTTGTCTTTAAGACTAATGTTAAAATCCTTGAAAATTTAAGCCTTAACTTAAGTGAAATCAACAAGAGATATAATTGTTGGAAACAACCAAACCATGACTACAATGATAGCTGAAAATCAAATGTGCAATAAGTCAATTTTGAAAATTCGAAAACACCATGCATACAAAGAAGAAATGAATTCCATGTTCATAGTCTCATGATGAATAGGATTGTCATTGATGACAACATTAATGACAACGATAATTGATTGTCAAACCAATGCCAAGTATTTTGAATTTCCATCAACCTAATATTTTTGAATTGCCCACAAATCCTATTTATACCTGGAAATGGATTCTTTCAAATCAATGCCAAGTCTTTCGGAATTCCATTAACCTAATCCTTTGAATTTCCCACAAAGCCTATTTATACCTGTGAGATGAGGGACATTAATGCATTGGTGCAACACTTCTCTAATATAGGGCTCCACTTAATAAACAATGGGGGCTTGTATATGTTAGGATATTCCTATACTCCATCCTAATCCCACTAGTAATTTGATCATTTACATTTTCAGTCATGCATGCACTTTTATGGTTTGCATGCATTCTAGGGTTTGCATGCATCCCAGTCATCAGTCCAACGCCTATCCCTTAGTTAGCCATCCCCCAGGAGCTTCTCACTATTCAGTTTGAGCCCTCCAGTTGCTTAATGCGTCCTTCTTCCTTGATTTTAGGAAGCAACTCGCCCTTCTTCACCTACCAGTCCAGCTGTCTTCAATTTACACTCGGTTACACTTAGTTACAGTCAGTTACACCTACCAGACTCAGTTTGGCTGATGGTTGACAGTTACTTGAGCATTGATGACTCCACTGATGATGATGAAGACTTTCAGTTGTGCTCCGATGACACTCTATTGATCTTATGATCACTCTGAGAGGCTAATTCGAATTGACACCTTAGGCATTCGAATCCTCTCTACCATTGTACTATTTATTTGTCCATATTATGATTAATTAACTAGTGTGTGTGAAGTATTATTGCTTCTATCTGAGTTCTACTATACCATATTATTCTGTTGCTCATTATACTGTATTGACCACTCTTCTTCTATTTTCTTGCTTAATCAATTACTTTCTTGTGAGGTATACATCATCTCTTATATCTGCTGTGAGGATTTTCACATGGTATCAAAGCATGTTGAGAGTATTGTTTATCTCCATTCTTGAGAGTTTTTTGCAGGTTATTACCAAGATTTCGAGTGCAGTAGTTGCAGCAGTTTTTGCATTTTTGCAGCAGTAGCAGTTGCAGATATTCTCTATTGTTTTTGCAGGTCTTATACAACTTCAATGAATTCAGAAGAAATCCCTCCTCCTTCTCCACTCAACTATGATGAATGGAAACTGAAAATGATAGCATACTTGAAGAGCCATGATCTCTTTGACTATTGTTTTGAAAGAGAGTTTGAATCTTCTGAAGAGAAGATTAATTGGTTAAATAAAGGTGACAGAGCCTTTGGATCAATGATTGATGCTATGCATGAATGGATGTTATATAAACTCCCTGATTTTTCATCACCAAAAGAGCTATGGGCTCACCTGGATGTAATATTTGGCAGATAGAATGAAGGGATTGGTCCAAACCCATTCGAAACCAAGCAAAGTGATGCATTCACTCCCCTTGATGATCTCTCAGATCATGAACCAATATCATCTCATATTGAAGTTTTTGACAAAGAACTTGCAGATTCTCCACTCATGCTCCAACTTTCTTCTCTTTCTGTGTCAGCTCACACTCTAGATATTACAGAAGGTCCTAAATCCTCTCTTGCACCAGAGTCTGTTGGTTTGCATCATGATCACATGATTATTTCGGAGGTAAAATCAACTATTGGAGGTAATGCATTCGCTCCTCTCAAGCAATCATCTCTTATTTACTACTATATGATCATTAGCACATGCTTTCAGAAGGTTATTGAAGAATATGGCCATTGCCACCTTCTTGAGATAATTTCTCATGCATCCATTGGTTTTGATCTCACCTCTTATGGTTCAAAGGAGATCTCAAGAAACCATTGCCATTCGCTTGGGATAATTTATCATGCATATGATAGTTTTGATCTCACCCCTGCTGGTTCAAAGGAGATCTCAAGAAACTATTCTTCAAGTCTTAAATCTGATTTGGATTTCAGGCAATTATTATTTGATGGTTCTTTTTGGTATAATCTCACCCATGATGGTTCGAAGGAGAAGACAAAAGACTATCTGCATATTCATGATTTTGATCCTACCTCAGCTGATTCGAATCACAGGTTCAAGGATCATCCTCATACTTTTGGATTTGTTTTCATCACATTCGATTTGAAGAGAAAGTACAAGCACATGTTTTGTGAGCATGATCCACTTCTTCCCAAGATGAAGATACCTCCATACATATGACCAAGCTGTTGATGTATATGTAACTTCGGAATGTATTTCATATATATATTTATTTATTTGGTTGCACTTTGGTTGAGCCATTGCTCTATCTATCTCTGAGGAAGTTGTGGGGTTTTTCACCTTAGGGTTTTCCCTACGGAAATTCTATGTGTCTATTGTCTCATGCTTTTGATTATTGTGATGCTTGGCATGCTTGATATGATTGTTATGCATTGATATACTGTACATGTTATTCTCTCAGTAAAGATCCTATAGCATATTGAATTAATGCTCAAAATCTAACATGGTATCAGAGCTAACCTGAGAAGAAGACACTGTGTAGTTGCGGAAGCTAGGGATTCTTGTTTTTGGGTTTCTCTCCACATATTTTGGAAAAGCAATATGATGGATTGACTCTCCTCAGAAAGGTGAATCTATCTGTCCAATCAGAATTCCATTCTGAGCACGTTCAATTTTGGCCCTAAAAATTAGGGTTTCCTAAAAACTAGGAATTTCTGAAATCTGAAGACATAGTTGGAAGATCATTGAAAAATTAGAAGTTTAGAGCTTTGGATCAAGATTTTTGGTTGGGTAGATCTCCGGGAAACTCTAACCCTAATTCGGCACCAAATCCAGTTTTCAGCAAACAAGTGGTAAGACCTAAATCTTTAAAGATGTCTCACCACACCAAGCTTGAGGATAAGCTTGAAGGAGCTAATAAATTCCGAGCATGGAAGTATAGGATTGGGTTAATCCTTGAAGAAAATGAGTTGGATACTTAGATAAGTGAAGAGGTCCCTGTCCCAGAGGGAGAAGAGGCTAAGGCTCTTCACAAGAGGAATTTGGTTAAGGCAAAGAGGATCATTGTTGATTCTATTAAAGATCATCTCATCCCCCATGTGTCATCCCTAAAGACACCAAAAGAGATGTTTGATTCCTTGACCAAATTATTTGAAGGCAAGAACATAAATCGGAAGATGACCCTGACAAATCAATTGAAGAATATCAAGATCCAGAATGCAGAGACTATGCAGTCATATTTCTCAAGGGTCTCCCAGATAAAACAACAACTTGACGTTGTGGGTGAAGTTGTAGAAAATGGAGAAGTGGTGATGACCACTCTTAATGGCCTCCCTAGGTCATGGGATTCCTTCATCCAAGGAATTTGTGCTAGAAAGAAACTTATCTCTTTTGGTAGACTGTGGGAAGAATGTTCACAGGAAGAAGCTCGAATTGTAGCCAAAGAAGAGAAGATGGGGAGTGAGGACCAAGAACTCATAGCTCACTCCAAAAGGCATGGTGACAAGAAAGCTCACCATCATGGCAAGAAAGGAAAATATCAGAATCAAAGAAGTAGTCCCAGACATCGAAGGGACATGACCCATGTCTGTTTCTATACATGTGATGATAAGGGACACTATGCCAGAGATTGTCCTAAGAATAAGAAAGAGGGTTCTCACAAGAAGAAGAACTTCAAAAGAAGACATCATGCTCATGCTGCAGAGGATGATGAACCTCCCAGGAAGAGGGCTAGAGAAGATAGTGAAGATTCTTCAAGTGATGAAGAATATGTTTTGATTTCTGTTCTCACTGGAACCATTACTCATGGAAGTAATGATTGGATCATAGATAGTGGGGCTTCTAAACATATGACAAGATTCAAAGAATCCTTTGTGAATCTATCTGAACACGACTCACCCCACAAGGTGAAGCTTGGAGATGACTACCAATATCCCATAAAAGGGAGTGGTGAATCCTCCTATAAACTAGACTCTGGAAAGTCTATGAAGATGAAAGATGTACTCTTTGTTCCAGGACTCAAGAAGAATCTACTCTCAATCTCTCCATTGGATGCAAAAGGCATGTTGCATTTATAGATAGCCAAGTCCTAATATGGCCTAAGGGTAAGACTATAGATGATGCAGTTGTGATTGGAGAGCAAGAGGGAGGATTGTATAAATTGAAGGGCCATCCAGAACAAGCCATGGTCCATGATTCAGTAGAGCCAAGTGAACTTTGGCACAGAAGGATTGCACACATGCATTACAGAGCATTACCAATTGCAAGCAAAGCAGTAGAAGGTCTTCCTGAAATCCATACAAAGCATGAAGACATTTGCAAAGGTTTTGCAAAGGGAAAGAATACAAAGAAGACATTTCCAAGTAGTGAAAGAAAGGAAAAAGGAATCTTGAAGATTATCCACTCTGATGTATGCAGTCCCATGTCATCCAATTCTCTGAGTGGGTATGTATACTATGTCTCCTTTATTGATGATTTCTCTAGGAAGACTTGGATCTACTTCTTGAAGAACAAAGATGAAGTGTTTAACAATTTCAAGGAATTCAAATCCTTGATAGAAAACCAAACTGACTTGAATATCAAGATCTTCAGATCTGACAATGGTGGATAATTTACTTCAGGAGACTTCAAGAAGTTATGTAATGATTCAGGGATTAAGAGGGAGTTGACTACTCCTTACAATCCATAGTAGAATGGGGTTGCCGAAAGGAAGAACAGAACAATCATGGAAAAAACAAGGGCAATGCTTCATGACCAAGACTTACCTATGCACTTATGGGCTGAAGCAGCAAGGACATCAGTATATGTGCAGAACAGAACACCCCATAAGATACTTGACAACAAAACAACAGAAGAAGTGTTTACTGGTAAGAAACCAGAAGTGAGCCATCTCAGAATATTTGTATGTCCAGTATACACTCACATCCCAAAAGAGAAAAGGTCAAAGTTGGATCCTTCAGGAAAGAAGGGTATATTTGTGGGTTACAGTGAAAGCTCTAAGGCTTACAGAATCTACTTCCCTGGATTCAAGAAGATTGACATTAGCATAGATGTAACATTTGATGAAAGTTCATCCTACCACAAATCGAGAAAGACCCCTGTTGAAGACAATGAAGAACCCAGAATATCCAGAACTCAAGACACCACAATGAATGAAGCAGTTCTTGAAGAAGATCAAGAAATAGAAGATCCACAAGAACCTGTGGATCTACCTCGTGAGAAGAATCCTCACAAGAGGAAACCAACATGGGCTAGAGAGCTCATCCAAGATGTAGAGAGATTTGGCATTCCAGAAGAAGAACACAGAGAAAGGAAAAGGACAAGGTCACATACTAGTTATGTTGCTTTACTATGTGACATCAAGGATAAAGAACCTTCCAGTTATGAAGAAGCTACATAAAATAAAGAGTGGAAGGATGCTATGATCGAAGAATACCAATCTATTATGAAGAATTATGTTTGGGATGTGGTCCCAAGACTAGATGGGAAGTCTGTGGTGACTTCCAAATGGATCTATAAGGTCAAACATGCTGCAGATGGTAGCATTGAGAAATACAAAGCTAGGTTTGTAGCTCGTGGATTCTCCCAGAAAGAAGGAATTGATTATGAAGAGACTTTCACTCCTATGGCCAGATACACTTCCATTAGATCAGTACTTGCTCTCGCTGCAGTGATGAAATGGAAGATACACCAGATGGATGTCAAGACAACTTTCTTGAATGGTGTAGTTGAAGAGGAATTGTATGTGGAGAAGCCACTCGGGTTTGAGACACATGATAGAGGAACACATGTGTGCAAACTGAAGAAAGCCATGTATGGTTTGAAACAGGCACCCAGGACCTGGTATGGCAGGATAGATGGCTTCCTATCTAGTTTGGGATTTACCAAGAGTAAAGCGGATTCCAACCTTTACTACAAGGTTGAGGAAGGTAATCCAGTGATACTACTATTGTATGTGGATGACTTGTTTCTGACAGGTGAGGATAGACTGATTGCCGACACAAAGAGGAAGCTAGCTTCCAAGTTCAAGATGAAGGACTTGGGTATGATGCACTACTTTCTTGGTATGGAGGTGTGGCAAAGTGCAGATGGAATCTTCCTTGGACAAGGGAAGTATGCAGTAAAGATCCTGAAGAGCTTTGGGATGATGGACTGCAAGGCCATGGCCACACCTATGGCATCGAACCTGAAGCTTCTGTTTGATGCTTCTTTTGAGTCGGTTGATGCTACGATGTATCGTCAGATGATTGGGTCCTTGATGTACCTGACGAATACAAGGCTAGACATTTGCTTTGCAGTGAACACCATGATCCAGTACTTGACAGATCTGAGACATGTTCACCTGATAGCTGCAAAGCATGTTCTGAGGTACCTGAAGGGTATAGTGGATTATGGGCTCAAGTATGAGGTGAATCAAAAGTTTAACCTGGAGGGTTATGTTGATTCAGATTGGGCAGGCAGTGCCATTGATCGGAAGAGCACTTCGGGGTGTTGCTTCAGTATGGGATCAGGCGTGATCTCTTGGTTTAGCAGGAAGCAGTCCCGTGTGGAACTGAGTACAGCTGAAGCAGAGTATGTTGTAGCTTGTTCAGCTAGTTGTGAGGCAGTATGGCTTAGGAAGCTACTGTCTGATTTGTTTGATATCCAGTTGAGTGCTACTTGTATATATTGCGACAACCAAAGTTGTGTAAAGTTATCAGAGAACCCAGTGTTCCATGACAGGTCAAAGCACATTGAGATCAAGTTCCACTATATCAGGGATATGGTGCAGAGAGGAGCTGTGAAGCTCCTATATGTTGCGACAGACAAGCAGATAGCCGATGTGTTGACCAAGTCGCTTGCCAGAGTGAAGTTTGAATACTTCAGAGGGTGACTTGGTGTACTTCAGATCTAGATTCCTTCCAGAGGGAAGTGATGAGTCCAGAGACACAGATGCACACTGGGCCATTCTTGCATGGTAATAGGTTGGTCCTCCCATGGGAAAGATGTAAGGGTCGAGCCATTCTCACATAGTGGTAGGTTGGTCCTCCTATGGTGAGATGTAAGGGTTGGGCCATTCTCACATGGTGGTAGGTTGGTCCTCCCATGGTGAGATGTAAGTGCTGGAGCCTTTCTCACATGATGGTAGGTTGGTTCTCTCATGGTCATGATATAAGTGTTGAGCCTTTTCGACCTGATAGTAGGTTGGTCCTCCCATGGTCGTTGATGTAAGTGTTGGGCATTTCCGACATGGTGGTAGGTTGGTCCTCCCATGGTCATTGATGTAAGTGCTGTGCCATTCCGACATGGTGGTAGGTTGGTCCTCCCATGGTAGTTGATGTAAGTGTTGTGAGCCTTTCCTAGATGGTAGTAGGTTGGACATCCCATGCTGGTGAGTGTAAGTGCTGTGTGTGTGCATCTGGGTTGTGCTTCATGGACTACGTGGTGATCTAAAGACATTGATGTGACATCTTGGTACACAGGTTTTGCAGAGGCATATAATCAGTCCTGAGATGCTCTTGCAGGTTTTTGCGAGGTAGTGTAATCAGTCCTGAGAGATCTTGCAGGCTTTGCAGAGGCAGTGTAATCAGTCTTGAGGTGTACCTACTTGATGGCTTTCTCACAGAGATGATGATGATGATCAGGTTGATCATGTGATGATATACATCAATTGGATGTATAGTGAGTATTAGGTACTCTGTGGTCATGGACAGGTTGTGCAGTAGCATGTAAAAGATCCTGGGAGATTCGAGAGGTTGAGCTGTGTGCTCGTAAAAGGCCTGGGATGCTCTTGTGAGGTTTTGCAGATGCACGTGATGAGTCCTGAGGATTCCACAGTATGACCAGTGATGATGAAGACCTACAGGTGGTGGGCCTACATCTAGTATGAAAAAGGACTGGCTCTGTAGAACTTCCTATGACGAGTAGATTCAGAGATTGGACGAGATAGCAGTAGCTATGACGACGATGATGATTCGATGACGATGCATCAATGACGATAAATCCAGAGAAGAAGACTTGTGCCCGATGATCTTTGTCAAGAAATACCTTCCTAGTTAAGAGGGAGTGTTGATGTATATGTAACTTCGGAATGTATTTCATATATATATTTATTGTACCCTTATAAGAGATGTGTCATTCCTCTATAAGGAAGTGTCGTCATTTGTATTGACAACTGTTGCAGGTGGATTAACTTGCCGATGGGTTGTTAGACTACCTGATGTGGGTGTTGGCCCGGAATATATGTAACTGGGGTTATTAGGCTGAGTTAGACAACTTGGCCCCATAAGTAATTAGGCAGGTCAAGACAAGTATAAATATAGAGTCGGGATTCTCTATTTTGATTATCTCAGAACTCACTCTTCTCTCACTCAGAAAATGGTGCACATTAGAGGAGGAGGATCAACTGCATAGTAGGAGACTATCTATTGTATTTGGTTGTACTTTGGTTGAGCCATTGCTCTATCTATCTCTGAGGAAGTTTTGGGGTTTTTCACCTTAGGGTTTTCCCCACGGAAACTCTGTGTGTCTATTGTCTCATGCTTTTGATTCTTGTAATGTTTGGCATGCTTGATATGATTGTTAATCATTGATATACTGTACGTGTTATTCTCTCAGTAAAGATCCTATAGCATATTGAATTAATGCTCAAAATCTAACAAAAGCATCACACCTGCTTGAGTTTAGAGCATTTATTTTTTGTGTGTGCCTTACAGTCTGTTTTTTGAGGAGGGGGTATGTTTCCCATGAAATTTTCCCACTTCCTTGGTTCATTAACTGTTATTATTCATTGTATTGGGTGACCTTTGGTCTTAGTTACCAGGGCCCAGGATGGATTAAGGGGGGGTGTTAGGATATTCCTATACTCCATCCTAGTCCCACCAGTATTTTGATCATTTACATTTTCAGCCATGCATGCACCTTTAGGGTTTGCATGCATCCCGGCCATTAGTCCAACACCTAGCCCTCAGTTAGCCATCCCCCAGGATCTTCTCACTATTCATTTTTATCCCTCCAGTTGCTTAATACGCCCTTCTTCCTTGATTTTAGGAAGCAAATCGCCCTTCTTCACCTACCAGTCAAGTTGTCTTCAGTTTACACTCGGTTACACTCAGTTACACTTATTTACACTCAGTTACACCTACCAGACTCAGTTTGACTGATGGTTGAAAGTTACTTGAGCATTGATGACTCCACTGATGATGATGAAGACTTCCAGTTGTGCTCCAATGATCATGAGGACACCTAGTTGTGCTCCGATGACACTGTATTGATCTTATGATCACTCTAAGAGGCTAATTTGAATTGCCACCTTAAGCATTCGAATCCTCTCTACCATTATAGTATTTATTTTTCCATATTGTGATTAATTAACTAGTGTGTGTGAAGTATTATTGATTCTATCGTAGTCCCACCAGTATTTTGATCATTTACATTTTCATACTTGTATCTCCTTTGAACCATTTTTAATTTCAATAGTGGTGATCTTACCTCTTATGGTTCAAAGGAGATCTCAAGAAAAATATTAGGTTGATGGAAATGAATCACAACTATTGGATATTAACCACAACTATTGAACCATATTATCACCCATAACAATTCTCCCATGAACCTATTTTTAAAGGCATTAATGAACTCAACCCGTAATCACATGCATTCGAGGTGGTAGTCAAATGGCATGTCACCCAAGCAAAGAAAAGAAAGATCTTAAATCTTAATGGAGTGGTTGTAGCATGGATGACCTCGAAACACGCATTTGAAACTCTATATCTTGGGAAGGTTTTATGAATGAGGTTTAATTCCTAATCTAGATAGCAGGATTTTCACTTTGGTAGAATTATTCCACATCATTGAGAGCAAATCCTCTAGTTTGGTTGTTTTTTCTAAGCTTAGTGACAAAAGGAAATGTTGGAGTCTTGAGATAGCCCAAACCCTATGAACTAGAATTCCACCTCTAAATAATTTGAGTGGGAATTATCATGATTGGATCAACAATGGAGGGAGAGTGCCAAATTGTAATTGCAATTGAAACTTGTGCTTGTGGTACAAGATGGAAGAGTTAAAGAGGCTAGTACCTCGTAGTCGTCAGTCATCACTCGTCACCTTGCAAAGCTAAGCAGTGAGTGGATGAAATGAGTGAGTGAATGATTATAATTTATGATATTTCTAATATTTTGAATGACGAGTCGAATTTTATACAATAGGAATTTCAACATAGAAATTGAAATTTATATGGATGGGTAATTTCAAATGTTGCCCTTATATTGTTTATAATAATGGGAAGTGATTTGAGATCATCTCTTGGACCTAGAACTTTGAGATGTTTCAACGTCATGCTTCCTTAGAATCGGGATGGGAATCTCCCCTGCATTAAGCATGAATATAATTAGGTCATTTATAGCTCTAATAAAAAATTTCCATTTGAGACATCTTTGGGATTTTTGGCTTGAACACCATTTGAAATTTCATTTTCCCAAGCTACTAAAGATAATTTGATGAGCCATGGAAATGAATAGGAAAAAACCATAAACGTTATAGCTAAAATTCTATGAGTTCGCAAGAAGATGGGAGAGAACTTGTATAGATAAAAACAAAAGCATAACAATATGAATGCTCATCATATAGTGTTTCATCAATTTAACTCTATAGAAGGCATGGTTTGGATAAATCTCAACAAGAAGTGACTAGAAGGCATAATAAAAATGTTTAAAACCATTTTATATAAATGTGGCCATGTAACAATACTATATTATAAGTGTTTGAAGTTTTAAAGGGGTGATATCCTATGATCTCTTAGTCCAATCAATGGTGACATCACATAAAGTTCAAACACATGTGATGAAATCCCTAAAGGTGGCCTTCCAAACCTTATATTCTAAAGTGATTGGAATCCATCACAAGGCTTACTATGTCCAAATGTGATAGAAACCCAATCCACCTCATAGATTGAAAATATAAACATTCAAACAAATGCAACCATGATTAAACCAATGAAAAGTTTCACCTGCTCAAGAGTTGTGGTTATAGCCTTTGTGTATAAATCCATGAAAAATATTGAAAAAACAAATTGTCACTCAACATATATTAAAAAATAGCATGTCCATGAGTCTTTTCAAAGGAAAAAAGACTCATTAAAGCAACAATTTATCTAAAGAAAATATACTTGATTGATTGAATTTAAAAAAATTAAAAGAATAACATATAAACAAACTGCACTTGAACTCAAACCAAGATGGCTCAGAGGGTCATTAACAATGAATATATTAGTAAAATTCACATCAAGAACCTAAATGCCAAACATCCTTTACATTATACAAATCCACTAATTAGTAATTGAAATAACCCAGAAATTAACACATAAATCTTATAACTTCATTTTGTATCTTGCTCAATCGACACAAGTTCGATTCAAACCATTACCACTACAACCTCCAGGAACACCCACGCTACTGCACATGTAGAACATAAGATTAGAAAACTAATTTTCAAATATAACCAAGTTAATCAACAAAAGGAACATATGGTGAGTGCATTTACTTTAACCTACAAACATTACGTACCTCTACTTTTCAACAATTAAATATCATTCATTTTCTTCTTCATCAAACTCAACATCTGTATCAGGATCTGGTTCTGAATAGATATTGATGAAAGGATCATTCACATCATCAAATTCATCTTCGCTAATATAGTCATCCATATCGTCAATGAGATCATCGTCTGCTACATTTGCATGATCAACCTCTTCAACTTCTTCATATAACACATCGACTGCAGCCTGATCTGAATCACCTCTTCTTCTTCATGATTATCTTCATCATCTAGTACATGATAATACTTTATTGGTCTTCCTCTTGGATTGTATCGAACAACGTATGACCAACCTGCTTTACCTGGTACCTCGGAGTAGTAGACTTGCTCACATTGACTTGGAGGAACATAAGGCTCTGTACCCGGTTGAAATTCCCTTGTATTAACAAAAGTAAATACATTAGCATGCTCAATAATAGTTCTTTTAGGATCACTTTCATGCATCCGTATCCTGTACCACTTCACCTCAAACAAAACTATTTTAAAGGAATTAAAAACACACTCAATAATGTCCTCCAAATGCCCATAGTACCTATTCTCAGTTTCTTCTGGATTTCTATCACTTCTAGAGGAAACATTGGTGACCTTAAACACTGTAGTTATCCCACAATCCGAGGTTTTCCTATTATCATCCAACTTTTTGATACGAAATTTACGACCATTACACCACATAGCCTTGTGATGTTTCAACTACAACATTGACAACAGGTTAAAAATACATTGTGAATTAATAAACATCATATATGACTTAGTAAATATAATTGAAAACTTAAACAAACGAAATGTAATTGGAAAAATGGATCAAAGTAACTAGAAAAAATGTGGGTAAACAATTTACTTGCCTTTTTATCTTTTAAACCATAGGCTAAATCAACTTCCCTTTGCAACGTAATTTCAGGAAACTGATGTCGAATACAATGAGGTTTTTTAATCATGTTACTGACCCCTTCCCATGATAACCTACCGAAGAATTATTCACAACCTTTTATCCAATGCTCCATCCAATCAAGGTTGTTTGAAATGTATAAATGTAAAGCACCCCACACTCGACCAACAATAGGAAGAAATAACAATTCAATATCATTAATTAGATATCATTAAAGGCACATAGTTTAATATAGTTGAAAATGCATAATTATTAAAAAAAGTTAAAAAACAGTATGATAATATAAAATTGGAAAAAATACATGTGTAATATATTAATTCAACAACGTATAATAATTACCTTTCACAGTCCTCAATGTACCTCTCCCCAATAGGACCTCCCCTTCAAATTTGTTGATGGAGTCGAGATGCCAAATGCGAGGCACATTCATATTTTCTGCTAATTTAGGTAGATATTCACTAATATACACCATGCATTGATATACCATATATCCTTCATCCATAGAACCCTCGGGACGCGCTCTTTATCTAACAAAATCCTTCAATGACTTCAACTGCCTCTCCACCATCCACATCGACCTTGTGTGTACTGGTCCACATAATTCAATCTCCTCAACTTGGTGTATGAGGTAGTGTTCTTGTGCATTGAAAAATGTTGGAGGTAGATACTATTGCATTTCACACATTAGTCGGGGAATTTCTCTCTTCCAATGCCTTATATCTTCTTTATGGATTTATTTTGATCAAAGCCACCTACAAATGATGCAATAAAATAATATCAACGCATATATAATATTTGTGGGAAAAACATAATATGTCAATCAGTTCCGCTACAAACCACAGACCAAGTACATTTTCCATGTAAAACATTATTTACCTCATGTATTTTCCAAGAACATAAATAATATGTTTTATGTTGTTGTCAAAGTCGTTTGGGAGAGATAAAGGTAGAACATACTGTATCAAAAAACACATAATTATTAATATTTATTTCAAAATAAAAGAATAAAATTAATAAAATAGTGCATACCGATAATGAAATATATTATAGACTCTTAATTACCTTAATGAATGTATGCCAATCATGTGTTTTAAACCCAGCAAAATCACCTTTTTTCGTCAAGATATTCTTTATGTTCGACAAAAAACCCATCGGAAACCTGATTTTTTTGATGACCTCTTTTACAACATTGCTCTGTTGCTCCGTCAAGCACCAAGGAAGACTAATATTTTGTTGACGGCCATCGCCATTAGAATTAATGATCACACTTTGCAATGCATGATTAGCTTCTTTGATGTCACTACAAATCTTTCCAATTTTTTCTTTGTCGGTCCTTCCATCTACTATTCGCCATAACATTTCTATTATGTTCTTCCCGATATGCATTGTATCAAACAAATGAACTATTTGTAGGTGCTCGTAGTATGGCAACCTACTGAATTGAATCGGGTAAATTTGCATTCCTCGTAGAACCCCATTTGTGCCTTAATGACATTCATGAAACATCAACAAAATCAAATTAACACTAATTAATCAATATAGGTATAACATATCGCACTGAACATAATTTAGTAAAAAAAAATTGGCATACCTTGATGGTTTCTATTATATTCCAACTTCCATAGGTGAGGTATCATTCTTCGTGGTTTTTTTCCATTCTCTTCTTTACCATTAAATTTTTCTTTATCTGTAGTTCGATAAATATGGTTCTTAGGCAGAAAGTGCCTATACTCATCGAACACTTCCTTTGCTAAACTCCTTGAACAACGAGATTTTATCCTGGGACCGCAAATGGGACATGCAAATTTACCCTTTGTTTGAATACCTACAAGATATATGAATTGGTGTAGCAAATTAGAATTACAATTTAAAATAATGCATGATATTTTCAACAAATATATAAAATATTAAGGATAGAACAAAGTAACAATATACCACAAAAATGTGTTAACCCGGGAGCATCATGAATTGTAAATGCAAGTATTCCATGGAATTGAAATCGTCTTTTCCCTATTGGTCTAGAGATGTCATACATAGTGACGCCAGCCCATAACTTCAACAACTCATCGATAAGAAGCTCAATATATACATTCATATCTTTAACCCAGTACTTGCCTAATTGGTCCAACATACATGATTAATTATATTTAGCATCTATATGTCGTTATATATAAAAGACATAATTATCATGCACGAAACAAATCAATGAAATATTTAGAGGTCAGACTTTCAAGTAAAAAATTATATATTAATTAAATACCTGGAACAATCATTGCCAACATTGTGTGCTCTCTCTTGATCGACATCCAAGGAGGAAGGTTATTCTTTATAACAAAAACAGGCCACACTAAGTAGGTAGAATGAAGCTCTCCAAATGGATTGACACCATCCACTGCCAATGATGGTTTAACATTACGAGGTTCTTCTTTAAAAATTGGCCCCTTTTCATCGATGTACCTCAATGCGGAACCATCTGCAGGAATTTGAAGAACATGATCGCGACTTTTGTTCTTTGCATGGAAATCCATAAACTGTGCTATACTTTGACACTTGAACAACCGCTGGAAATATGGAATTATCGGAATATAACGAAGAACTTTTTGAGGCACCTTTTTTGTCACTTTATCGGTTCGATACCTACTTGTTTGACATTGTGGGCATTCATTTTCTAATGCATATTGTCCATAGTATATGATATGATCATTAGGACATGCATCAATAGCTTGATACTCCATTCCAAATGCTTTCATAATGACATATATCTCTCGATATGTGCATGGTAAAATATTTGAAGTTGGTAATAGAAATTCACCTAACAATCTACAAAATTCAAAAGAATAAGTCAATGTAAACAATATTAATCATCAATATCGCATCCAAACCTTACAAATTAGATAACAATAGCAATAATATAGGAAAAAAGTCAACCCTTTCTATAGATGTGAACATGCAGACAAAAATAATTAACAAATTACATACCTTAGTATCTGTGTCAGACAAGTGTTTGATAAACCATTCAAAACCTTCAAGTTCACTAACAACAATATAGCAGATAGAAGATTTGTTTTTGAGCCTTCATAAAGAGGTTGACGTGACTTCTCGAGTAGAGGATCAACATCATGACTATCATCCTAGTTGTCCTCATCCATTGGAGCAAATGTGTCTTGGATCAATCTATGTATCTCATCTTCCCGATTGGTATCACTAATGTTATCTACATCCATATCATCATAAATAACTACTTGATCATCTTCAATATTCTGATGTAGAAGTTCGTCAGGCTGTAAATGAGTATTTTTGCTAGTACTTGGAAAATAACTCTCTGGAGGGCGACATTTTGGGGGAATTGTCTATAAATTTACAAACAACGTAGAAAAATTAGTGTGTATAGAACATATAGTAAAAAAATAAGACATTTTACTGAAATTCATGACATGATGAATATTACAGTGAATATATTAAAAATTTAATAACGACCTCTTACCAGGGGATGATATTCATAACCCCCTTCGGCATGCCCCTTCTCCCTACAATGTCTTTCAGCTATTGTTATTAAAAGTCTTTTTTTTTGCAAGCCCTTGCAATCGGAGCAAGGACAATAACATTTTCCATCTCCTCTCGCCTCTAATGCAACTCTAAACTGAGCAAGCTTCCTTCCATTTTCATTCATAGTGACAAATCCTTGTAGTGGTACAAGTAATTGTCTTAGCTACGCCATACCAAACAATAACTTGTCAATTACATTAGATATTATAAGTATATTTCTGAATACAGTATATTATAAACCAATTTCTATATTTATAAAGAAAAACATGAAGACTAAAGTTTTCATTGATGCCAACAAGTGTTGTGCAATATTGCCTTTGATTTACTCAAAAGGAGACCTTGATAGTTCGTGCATTAACTCTAGCCTTTTTATAAAAGTCTTATCCATTTTTGTTAAAAAAAGTGATGTTAGGCCACTAAAATAGCAGATTGCACAATGTCCCAGCTGCCATGTATTAAGATACATCAAATAAAGACATTTATTTTTTGGTATAGATTAATTAAACCAATTGTAGCTTGGAGGTTACTTAATAGGCATTGTGTGTTTTCTTAAATCGTAATGATGATAATATATACTTCCAATGTACCATCTTCTTGTGATAGTTTATTAATATGTAATCGTTACAAAACTCGTGAGTCAATTCTAAACCCATTGCAATTTGAATTAAGTTTAGCATCCAAAATTGATTACATTTACAAGGTTGTTCATACTTTATGATTGATCTAACTTTATAAAATGAAAATGAAAATCAACATCAATCTTATGAAACATGTGCCATTCATAAAAAAAAAGACCAAAAAGGGTTTATAAACACATGGCATTTTTAATGTGGAAAGTTGTGAGTTGGTAAATTGTGCTAGGGGTCATACTATGTCTAGGGTCATAATGACACCATACTAGTTAATAATTAAGGTGTGTAAAGGGTTATAAGGTATCTCAAAGTGAATATAATCAAAGGTAAATTTTGAGGGTGTTATGGTGTGGCAAGGTCAAAATAATTCATTAAGGTGTGATAATGGGTTATTGTGTTAGGCATCATAGTGTGTTTGAGGCCATAGTGGTTAAGGATTATAATGTAATAGAGTGCTCTAAGTGTGTAAAGGATTATTATGTTAAGGATCATAGCAGATAGAGGTAAACGTGTGTCTAGGGTCATAAGGTTAGGGATCGAGGTGTTTGCATGTTAAGGGTACAATAAGAACATATATTGAACCCTGTATACATATATATAGCTTGCTATACTTGTTATTTTTTATGTTTTAAATTAAACTTACCACGGCAATAAATACCTATATCAAAGAAAACAACCTTGTAACCTTACATGTGTCATCATGTGTTCATGGGCATAGTGGATAAGGGTTACAATGTACTAAGCATTGGTTTGTTTGTGGTAAAAAATGTGATAAGGGAATATTGTGTTGTGGCTCATAGGGACTTGGGATCATAGTGGTTAGGTTCTTAGTGTTATCGAAGTCAAATATTACTTGGTTAATGATTTTGATAGGGGTGATAACGGTTATGGGTCATATATAATACTAGATAGGGACTAAGGTGCACTAGTGGGTTAGGTTGTTAGGAATCATAATGTGTTCACAATAAAAATGGATAGGGTTTATAGTGTATTAAGGTGTTAGTGTGTTTCATGTTAAAGTTTGTTAAGAGACATTAATTATGTCAAGGGTCATCCTATTTCTATAGTCATAATGGTTAATGTTGAAAGTGGGTCAAGGCTAAACTAATCCAGGATTAAAAGTATTTCCATAACCTCATAATTCAAAACAAGAGAATAATCTTGTTATATGTAATATGGGTGACCTAATTCTGATCTATTATAGCATATTTCTCTACAATTATTATAAATACATTCATAGATACATTTAATAAATGGAAAAAAAATTAGCCTAACCCTAATATATGTATCATTTAACAATATTAGCCTCACCCATTTAGATGTATCATGGAAAAAAATTAGCCTAACCCATTTAGATGTATCATGGGAAAAAAAATTAGCCTAAGCCTCATTACTAAACAATATAAAATTCTAACCCTTATAAAAATATAGACAAAAAAATATAAAATACTAACCTTGCAAGTTCAAAATCAGAACTATGTAGAATATCCAAGCTCAAACAATCACCTCGCAATTCAAAATCTGCGCTCAATGTGTCTCAACTATAGAAAATGTGTAAATAATGGTTAGAGTATGTGGTATATATAGCTCGACCTTCGTCTCTATTGCAACGAAAATTGCAACATTGAAATTTCGTCACTATAGGGACGAAAGTTCGTGGCAAATTAAACATCGTCGCTATTGCCATGGTTTTTCCGCCATGTAATTTTTTATTTTTTTAAACAATAAAAATTCATTTCCTAAACCCACGAATGTTGAAAACGTGGAAATATTGCGTGGAACAATTTGCCCATATGTACTAGTGGAAGAGAAGAATGTATAAATATGTTATACGGGATTGATGAATTTAGTGTGAAGTGAATTCTCTTCTCCTTTAAAGGCAAGGTGCTTCTCTTTGTGTGCAGGATATTATTATTGAAGGCAATACGCTTCTCCGATTGATCTCTCTTCTCTATTGCTTCCGTATCTTCACCAATAGTGTTTGGTGATCCATTATCTTCCAAAATCAATCTGCTATGTTGTGAAAGAAAGACATTATCTGCTATCCAGTATATTATACCGAGAAGAGTTGCTGGTGTTTTTGTTCTCATAGTTTTGAGGATTTTCCCCAGGGTATATATTGTGTTATGGTTGTATGAATTTCATGTGATTGAATTGTCTCATTGCTTCAAGTCTCTGCGTCTAAAAGAATTAAAGATCAAAGATCAACCAAATTTCAACATGGTATCAAATCTCAGGGCGTGAAGGAGATCAGTTTTGCATGCCATCTAGAGCCTACGTAGATCGTGAGAAGTTGAGCACAAGATTTGAATACTATGGAATCAATATCTATATGAACGGAAGACTGTCTTAAGGGAACCTCAAACTTCAACACTTGGAAGGCTAGGATTCTCAACATACGAAAGAACATGACTTTGATAGCTACATATCCACTGTGGTGGAGGAGCATACATATAATGTAGGGTGCATCAAATTCAAGAAGAATCAATCTAAGGTCAAACATATCGTCTATGCTTCGGTAAAAGATAACTTGATGCCCATGATCACATCGCTGAAGAACGAAAAATAATGTTATGATATATTGAATAATCTATATGAGAAGAAGGCCCCAAATCAAAAGAGGGCATTGAAGAACAAATTACTAAACCTCAAAATCGAGAAGGACGAGACAATGGCCTCCTTATTCACCAAGATCTCCCAGGTAAGAGATAGGATTGATAGTATTGTAGTAGTGGTGGATGAAGATGATCTTCTCCAAACCGCTATTGATGGTATCCCATCCTCATGGGAGACATTCTTGGCTGCGGTAAATGTCCAAGAGGTACAAGCTAACTTCAAAAGGTTGTGGCATGAATTCCTCCAAAAGGAGGGGCGAATCTAGAGAAAATCTATGTGCACTAAAGAAGAAAACCTTTCCCTCACAGCAAGAATGAAGAAAGGAAAGAAACCCTTCTTCCAAAAGAATTTATCTCATCCAAGGAAGAAGGATTTCAACAAAGGATTTGACAAGTCAAACGCTATATGCTACAATTTCAACAAGAAGGCTATTTCTCAAGAGAGTGCAAAGCAAAGAGGAAAGGAAATTTTCATGCTTCTACGGCCATAGAAGATGAAACCAATCAAAAGAATGCATCCGAAGAAAATGATGCAAGAAGGGAGTATTACCTTGTCTCATCCATTTCGGGATCCGTCATCACAAGTGCATACACATGGTTGATTGATAGTGGTGCATCCAAACATATGACTGGTTACAAGAGTGCCATCATTGAACTAAAGGAGAAAAAGTTCACATGCATGGTAGAGTTGGGGGAAAACTCAACATATTTGATCCAAGGAATTGGATCCACCTCATTCCAGCTAAGAACCAGTGATATTTTACATGTGGAGGAAATTCTATATGTTCTAGGCTTGAAGAAGAACCTCCTTTCAGTTTCGGTTCTTGAAGACAAAGGTTTCCGAGTTATCTTTATGGATAACAAAGCACTTTTTATGGCCGGAGAAAAAAATCCTAGATTCTTCTGCTGTGATTGGGGTTCGAGAGGGAGGACTCTACAAGGTACCCATGAAGTACATTCAAGCTATGATTCACCACATTATCAATCCATGCGAGCTATGGCCCCGAAGGCTTGGACACATACATTACAAAGTGCTACCAGGGCTTCAAAAGATGGTGAAAAGTATGCCCTTATTTGATTTTGAGCATGATAGTGTATGTCGAGGTTGTGCACTTGGGAAGAATGCTAAGAAAACGTTTTCCAGTAGTACTACTAGATCTAAAGGGATTTTAGATTTAATACATTCGGATGTATGTGGTCCCATGTCATCCCCCTCCCTGAGTGGATTCTTATATTATGTACTCTTCATAAATGATTTTTCTAGGAAGTCATGGATTTATTTCATGAAGGATAAAAGTGAAACTCTTAGCAAATTTAAAGAGTTTAAATCCCTAGTTGAAAATCAAAAAGAAAAGAACATGAATTTAATGAGCTATGTCGTGATGCAAGAATATGTAGACAGTTAGCAGTACCTTACAACCCTCAGAAAAATTAGGTTTCTGAAAGGAAGAATAGAATCATATGTGCGGCTGCAAAATCCATGATGCATGATCAAGATATATCTACATCACTATGGGAAAAACCCACCAGTACAGCTGTGTACATCTAGAATAGAATCTCCCATGCCATTCTAGACAAGAAGACACCTGAAGAAGTGTTTACCGATGAGAAGCCATACATCTCACAGTTGAGGATCTTTGGGAACCCAATACACATTCATGTACCGAAAGAAAAGAGAACAAAGATGAATCCTTCTGGAAAGAAAGGAACCTTTGTGGGTTATAGCAAGTCATCCAAACATACCGAATATATGTACCTAGTAAGAGACACATCACATTCATCCGAGATGTTACCTTCCATGAGGAATTTGCTTTCAAAAGATCAAAAGAGATTCAATGTGATTTATAGATGGAGGATCCCGAGTCTAATTCTCCCCCTTCAGAGTTTGAGATGGAGAAACCCAAATCCTGAAGAAATAGTTGAACTGATTGAGAGGTCACATGATGAAATTCCCGCTAAAATAAGATTTGCTTGGTGTCAAGATATCTTACAACATAAAGAGAAACATGGAGCACCAGTAGGCTCATCCAGATAGCGCAAGCAACCTGGAAAATATTCAAGGTATGTTGCATTGATGAGTCACGTCAGTGATTTAGAACCATCCTCATATGAAAAATCTACAAAGCATCAATCTTGGAAAGGTTCAATGACAGAAGAGTACAACTCTATAATGAAGAATGATGTTTGGGAGGTTGTTCCCAAACCTGATGGGAATTCCATTGTGACTTCTAGATGGATTTACAAGATAAAGCATGCTGCGGATGGTACCATTGAGAAGTATAAATCCAAATTCATTGCCAGAATTTTCTCTCAGAAAGAAGGCATTTATTATGATTATACGTTTGCCCCTGTGGAAAGGTACACCACAATTAGAGCAATGATTTCACTTGCATCTTTTCTTGGATGGAAATTTCACCAGATGGATGTGAAGACAACCTTCCTCAATGGTTAGGTTGAGGAAGATGTTTATACTCAACAACCTGAATTATTTGCGGTGCATGGGAATGAGTCCCATGTTTGAAAGCTAAAGAAATCTCTATATGGGCTTAAGCAAGCCCATAGGGCTTGATACTCGAGAATTTATAGCTACCTAAAAAAACTGGGTTTCTGTAAGAGTGAAGCTGATCCAAATTTGTACTTCAAAATAGTGAATAACCAACCATTGATATTGGTTCTGTATGTTGATGATTTTTTTTTCATTGGAGAGGAGCATTTGATTGCTTGGTGCAAGAGGGAGCTCACCTCGGAGTTCAAGATGAAAGACTTAGGTATAATGCACTACTTTCTTGGCCTTGATATCTAGCAAAGAAAAGATGAAATATTTCTATCTCAAGTGAAGTACACTATGGATATATTGCACAGGTTTATCATGATAGATTGCAAATCTATGACTACATCGATGATTTCCAATTTGAGGAAAATTCATGAGTTAGGCTCTTGATCAGATCCAGCAGATCCCACTTTGTATAGATAGCTTATAGGCTTGCTAATTTACTTGATACATTCGAGGCATGATATATGTTATGCTGTGAGAATTTTGAGTCAATTTATGTCTCATCCGAGACACATACACTAGATAGCTGCTAAGCATTTGCTTAGGTACCTTTGAGGTACAATTTCATATGGAATCAGATATGCCTCTAGTGGAGGAGTCATGTTACTTGGTTATACAAACTCAGACTGGGGAGGAATCATTATGGACCATAAGAGTACATCTGGATACTGTTATAGCCGAGGATCAACTATGATATGTTGGTCCAACATGAAGCAAGGCTCCATAACCTAGAGCACTATAGAAGCATAATACATAATGATAGCGTTGCACGCCGAGAAGCAGTGTGGCTTAAAAATATACTTGTAGGGTTGTTTGGTGAAAATATTGAGCCTATAGTTATTAGGTGTGACAATCAGAGTTGCATCAAGCTTTCCTAAAGGCCAGTGTTTCATGACAAGTCGAAGCACATTAAAATGAAGTATCCCTTCATCTGAGACATGGTCTAGAAAGGTACAGTGAAACTTAAGTGCATTTCTATTGATGAGCGGATTGCAGATGTGTTAACAAAGCCTCTTTCAATGACGAAGTTCAGGTATTTCCGAGACAAGCGTGGTATGGAAGAGAATGCCTCCCTCGCTAAGAGGGAGTTTTAAATATATAGCATCAAGAGACATTATCCAAACCAATCTTTTGTATCCAAGATTGATGCTCCCGTATAGAGGTGAGCATTTTGATTTCCTTCTGTGTAAAGGTTATTCCTCCCATATAGAGGTAACTAATCAAAGTAATGATGTTGTAAAGTATCGTTGGACAAGGCTCTGAAATCATGTGTCAAGTCATGATTATAATGTGAACCTTCCATATAAAGGTATCCATGGGATAGACCTCTTGTATAGAGGTGGAAATTCCGTATAAATGTCATGATTTACTTGTTAAAATCATTTAATGTTGTGTGATATATTATTAACCATGATCATTAGTTGCTATTAAGTATTCTTTAGAGATTGATCACCTCTAAAGTGAATTACTTTAGCATATGATCATTTGGTTCGGAATAATATAATATGATCACAACATCCAATAATTCCTCTTAGTATAATGTAATGTGATGGATAATTAAAGTTAGCACATATTGACCATGCAGTATGAGATGAAGAAATAAAAGATAAAGCATAGAGATCAAGATAATTCGAAATTGACCGTGCATACACTTCAACTAATTAAAGAGAACTCGAATTGTTAAAGCTTCAGTTATAAATCTTCATTTGAGTATCAATGTATGCCTCAACGAATTCTTCATTTAAAGCATCAGTTAAAGAGAGTTAACTAAGTTACAAAAAAGAAGATCTAGTCAACTAAGTGTTATTGCATGATGACACTTATGTTAAACTAAAATCCGACACATGAGTTGCGAAACTCGCATGTCGACACTTAATTTAGCCACCTAACTAAGT
The DNA here is from genome assembly GCA_027924585.1 of Larix kaempferi. Classification (NCBI taxonomy): domain Eukaryota; kingdom Viridiplantae; phylum Streptophyta; class Pinopsida; order Pinales; family Pinaceae; genus Larix; species Larix kaempferi. The sequence goes on from BSBM01000289.1 coordinate 25,687,394, forward strand.
GGGAAATATTTCCATTAAGAGGCGAATTCATCCTAAGTGACAGTTCAGTGAGATAAAGCACTGCATGAGAAGTGGGGCACACTTCTTCATGCAAGATTGATACATCTAGTTTGAGGGCGAGTTCATCCTAAAGTTAGAAGATAAAAATAAAAGAGAGGAATGTATAAATATGTTATACGAGATTGATGAATTACGTGTGAATTGAATTCTCTTATCCTTTGAAGGCAAGACACTTCTCTTTGTGTGCGGGATATTATTATTGAAGGAAAGGCGCTTCTTCGATTGATCTCTCTTCTCTATTGCTTCTGTATATTCACCAAGAGTGTTTGGCGATCTCTTATCTTTCGAAATTAATATGCTATGTTGTAAAAGAAAGACATTCTCTTCTATCCATTATAAAATATTGAGAAGAGTTGTCGGTGTTTTTGTTCTCATAGTTTTGAGGATTTCCCCTAGGTATATCTTGTGTTATGGTTGTATGAATTTCATGTGATTGAATTGTCTCATTGCTTCAAGTATCTGCATCTAAAATAATTAAATATCAAATCTCAACAGAAAGAAGCGCAGAGAAAGAACTGAAATATATCAGAAGATGCGCAGAAGTTTGGCTGATGCACAAGGTTGAATTGAAGTGTGTGAAGTGAAGAAGTCCATGAGATGCGCAACAACAAAATGCAATATGTGTGTCATGGTGAGGATAAACTGATGCAAGTGTGTTAAACCGAGAGGAAGAATCATATGATGCACATCATGTTGTTATATCTCAAAGTTACACTTTGAGCCTTAGTGTCACTTCTTCGTGACATATGATCGAGCGACACTTCCTCCTGATATGTGTATTACCTCGTTGGTCCCCTCCTTGGTCTCATCTTGACACCTAGGATACAAATCCAACCCTTTTCAGTCGAGAGACAACCTAATGGGCCAAGTGTCCATTGACCTTGTTTTGCCCTAATTTTCGTGGCCTGTCCATAGACCAGTACACAAAAATATCATATTTTCGCATGTTGCACAACTGTTGGGGTGTGAAAATTCCTATATTTTCACGTTATGCTCAGTTGGATTTCGAGGGGATTTTCATGGGATGAGGTCCCCCTTCGAATCCCATCTCACATCCCCTCCTTGGAATGGTTTAGATCCTTGATCCACATCTTCCTCACTTAGATCCATAATCTCCTCTTAGTGGTTGGCCTCCCAAATCCTACTTAAAGAGAGCCATCCATGAGCTATGGGGGGGGTGATCTTGGAAGCCACCAAGGTATAACATTTTAATCAACTTCTTTTGGCTTTCTTATCATTAATATAACTTAGCCTATTCCTCTCATTTTCATGTCTTTAATGATGAATGCATTAAATTGTCTATGTTTTTATAGTTAGATATTTGTTTATGCATATATTGCTTTGGAGAAGGTGTTGTCTTTCCTTTGTGAACAGGTTCATAAGTCCATAATCAAGGGTCGGAGCTGGAGCAACTTAGGAGCAGCAAGGACAACCATCAAAGTAAGGTACGCCATCCACTTGCGTTGTCTTTCCATAGCTTGACAACTGATGTGTGAGATAAATATAGGAGTACTATAGTGTCTATTTGTTTCCTCTTTGTATTGGGTAGGCAACTAGGGGCCTTTTCTAATCCCAAAGGGATATCTACCTATCCGTAGGGATATTTTCTCACAATAGAAATTCGCGACTCCACTGGGGATTTTCCCTAGTTTCACCTTTGATTGCATGTTTGGATCATTAAAACCTCTTTTAAGTGTTGTTTCCCATCACCTTAGATCCTCTTTAGTCATCATTTAGGACTATCATGAACCTAGCACTTCATCCCTTTCGGATCTAGGAATTAATTTTCATTTTTTTACACCTACAGGAAAAATTTTGCTTCCCCCAAACACCTTACAGAGCGAAAATTCCATATTTTCGCACCCGTATAGTGTCCTAGAGCGCGAAAATTTTGAAATTTTCGCTACCCCACAGTGTTCCAGGGCACAAAAATCTCACATTTTCACTTGGTGTTGGTCTGTACAGCGGCGAAAATCCTCCATTTTTTGTTTTTTTCTTTTTGCTGGGGTTTTCCTTGGTCTGTTGGTTCAAGGTTATTTTCCTGACCTCTTGTTGTATGTTAGGAGCTATAAGTGCTCTTGCGTCCACAGTTTGAGTGCATGGTTTTTTGCATTTTTAGGAATTTTTTGCACTAGATTTGATTAAAATAAACATCAGATTAAGGTTTTTTACATGGGGGGGCCATGAATCGTGTATCCTACAATCGTTTTGACCCATATTAAGTTTTAAGATAATTTTTGGTTTGGTGTGGTTGGCTTGTTTTAAAAGACTTGAAAAGTGTGGGATATCCATGTCTCTTTGAGCCTCTTTTCCTTGGGTTGTACATCTTGTTTCCCTTACATGGTGAGCTATCTAATGATTGTTGGAAAATATTGATTCTTTGTGTCCACTTTAGTTCAAAGAAAAGATTTATTTTGTCCCTCTTTTGGTAGATTCATAAATTGGAAAGCATAAACATTCTTCTTGCTTTAATTTGATCATTTGACATTCTTGGTCTTACACTCATAAGAAGAAGAAAGGCTTGTTTCAGATTTGTGTGCATTTGAGTTAGACATGATTATTGAGTGTTTTTATTTGTCTTGCATTCGAATGGAAATGTTTGTGCAATTTTTCTTTCCATAGCTTAGATGTGTCTTTTTCAAGTGTAAAGAGATAGGAAATAGATTATAATTATTGCATTTGGTGTTCGTAAAAATATCTCTTGTATCGCTTCAGGTTAGTTTTGGGTGTATCTTTTACTTGTTTCTATAATTTTGAAAAGAGTTAAAATTGCATTTGCATAGGGTTGTGCATTTGGGAAGAAAACATATATCTCTCTCTGTATTAAGTAGGACTTCATAGAAATGAAGACTTGCATTTTCATATAGATCATATTTGCATCTTGTTTAAATTCCAAGTATTCACTTCATGGATTCACTTAACCGTACAAGATAAAATCAAGTGCTAGTTTAAGTTAAAAAATTTTAGCAACTTGTGTGTTAGGTTAGATACATGTTCCGACGTCTTTAAGCGTGGAAGCTGTCGTTATTTTCCTGCACTGCATCCCAGGGGCCTATATTCCTTCCACGTACCAACCGGTATATCGAAGGCTCTTCACTGACCCTTGGGTATATCGAAAGGCACTTCACGTACTCGGTAGTATATCGAAAGGCTCTTGTCATACGGTTGTGCATTAGACACCACTACATATTTATCCTCCCACATACTTTGTGTATATCGGGAGACTCCCTTAGTATTCCTGGAACCATCCGAGCAAACCTTTTGACTGTCTTGTTGTCGCAATACACCTAGAACAACACTCGGGGAGATTACTACGCACGTATTGTTAGGTAGTCGGGTTATACGACCAAGGGTATGGTCCCAATCCTCCTTGGTTAGTGCTCTGAAAAATTGGGATGAGTATAACTGTTGGACCCTACAGTATATTGCGAGTTGTGACAACTTGACACACCCGTGAGGATCCAGGTTTTACATCCCTCCTATTCACAAGTTTGCCTATTGCTTTTAGTTTGAGTAGTGTTTCTTGTGCGTGATAATTAGAAGGACTTAGAGAGTTTAGATATGGACACCTCTTCTGGTACTACCAATCAAGAGGCCCCTTTTCAATGGGTACCTTTTGTCTTTCCTTTAGTTGGAGATATTGGTTTTCCCTTTATTGCCACTTTAAATCTTCCTGGATTAACCCTAGGATTACCGGTATGGTTATTCAATCTAGTGATTCCGGATGTACCCAATGTTTCAAATGTTAACTCTCCACCACAAGAGGGTCAATCCCAAAATGATCCTTACCCTTTTTCGTCGGATGCATCTTCTTCCATTTCTTCTTACTTGCCTAATCAAAGCAATAGTGTTACTAATCAGGAGGATAAGAAGAAGAAGAAAAGGAAGATAAAGAAGAATAAGTATAAGAAAGAGACCAAGCATCAACCATCTACCTCCAATGGAACTCATTCTATTCGAACACCTCGTAGAACCAAGTTCCCTTGCAAGCTTTGCAAGGGTGATCACCTTCTCAAGGATTGTCCCGGTCTTTACAAGGTATTAGAAGAGTGGTCTAAAGCCTCCAAACCACCTGTATCATCAGCCCCTGGACATCATACTGATGATATCCCATCAACTAGTGACTCAATGGTTAAGGGTCGAGAAGGTAAAATCAAGAATCCTTGTTTGTTATGCAAGGGAATGCACCTTACTTACCTTTGTCCACGCATGGATGAAGCTTCATAATTGTTGGAAGACATTACTGTAGCTCAGAAACACTTTCCAATTGGATGTCATAAGTTGTCCCTTGACCCCCCATTGGTTGATGAAGTGGTCGATCCAGACCCATCCTCGGTTGATCCCACTCTTTCTTCAAAGAGTGAAGTTGAAGTAGTTGAGTCGATATCACCTCCACTCGATCCCACTCTTTTATTGGAGAATGCCCATACTGAAGTAGTCACCGTGATAAAAATCTTCGTCGCATTCTACTCTTCCAATTGAGAGTGAATTGGAAATTGCTGATGTTTTCCTAGTCAGTTCAGATTGTTCTAGGCAAGGGGGAATTTTACCCATTTCTATGGATACCCCTCCAAGTACTGAGGTCATTTCCTTTGATTGGAATAACCTAGAAGAATCCCATCTTCCTTCAGATGTTCCTTTCCAGATATCTGTAGGAGTTGCCGATAAGGAAATATTTCGCACTATAGTTGATGAGGGAGCTTCTGTTAGTAATTTATCCTCAACTGCTTGGAAAGATATAGGTTCTCCTTGGTTTGTGCCAGTCGCTGACCAGATATTGGATTTTAATAGAATTCCTACTGGACCTTTAGGGATACTTCCTCAGTTACCTATCACTTTAGGAGGGAAAACTATCTGTATTGATGTTATAGTAGTCCAAGGTCCCTTGGATTTTAATCTATTCCTTGGACGTGATTATGTCTATGCTATGAATGATGTAGTGTCCACACTCTTTCGAGTGATGTATTTTCTCTATGACGAGAGGATCGTGACCATTGATCAGCTTTCCTTTGTGACACCTAATCATCGCATTACTGCCAATCATCAAACTTCCCTGAATGTTCCACATATTTTAGTGGTTTCTACCCCTTAGGGATAGGGGGCATGTCTCCAGCTTCTGTACATCATGTTGGAGTTACCCCCTGGCTTCTTAGGCTGGGGGGAACACCACCAACCTCTGGACGTCATTTGGTAGGAACCAATCTCAAGCGTAGTTTAATTTTGGTTTTAAGCTTGTGTAAAAATGAAATCACCCATCACTTCGAGCATAGTTTTATTATGTTTTAAGCTCATTAAAAATGAAACAAGACCCTACAAGCATAGTTTTATTTTAGTTTCAAGCTTGTGTAAAAAGGAAACCCAACTTCGATCATAGTTTCATTATGTTTTAAGCTCATTAAAAAATGAAACAAGCCCCTACAAGCATAGTTTACTTTTGGTTTCAATCTTGTGTAAATTTGAAACCATTCACAAGCATAGTTTACCTTTGGTTTCAAGCTTGTGTAAAAATGAAACCATTCCCAAGCACAGTTTACCTTTGGTTTCAAGCTTGCGTAAAAAATGAAACGAGCTTCATGAGCATAGTTCCCTTTCTGTGTCCATCTCGTTAAAAAATGAAACAAATTCTGTTACACCTAAAATCTACTCATTATCAAATTCAATGTATACATCCCTGAAGTCACCTGGACTAAGTACTTTCATTTGGGAGGACTTGCACTCAATCCTGCAATCTTTTGAGAGGTCGTCTCAGGCTGCACATTAGAAACATGCGACGTCGCATCTTGCTCCACTGCAGGGTGCGACGAGGTCTATTAATGGGAAAAAATAGTCTATTCGAGATCCTTCTCGAAACTTACCCATTTAGGGGCTTATCCCTGACCTCTAGGGGAGGTGGTAATCGACCCCTAACTCATTGGGAGGATCCCCTATCTCTCTCCTACCATCTCTCAACCTATCCTATCCATACCCTATCCACTTAGTCTTATATAAGTGAGGCTCACTCCCATCCCAAAGGGAGGAAGACTATGGTATCTACATGCTGGTGAAATCTCTCTTAAGACATCCTATTGACCTATTGGAAAGCTCATACTTCCTTGGAAGAACATGGAAATTGGCTTGGTCGGATAAGGGCTACTGCGTTAAATCTTTGGTTGTAGTTCTATATCTCTATCATGTACTCCTCTATTTGCAGTAATACAAATGCTTTCCACCAATATTGTTCTTGTGTGCAATGATATTGTGTAGTTTACCTGCTTAACTGTTTACTTAGATCGCTTATTGTATAGATGTCTTTTACTGGTTTCTCTTGTTTCTTTGTCTTGACAGGTCTTGCAGCTTGGATCTGACGACCGTGGGACGTGGATCAACATTCGGGAGAAAGGATTGTGTAGTAAAAAGGTAAGACATCTAGTACTTGGTCCTTAAGTAGATCTAGGAGATGTGTTTGTAGTCTATTCTATTTGTTCTAGACTCACATTGATCTAGGGAGATCCGGCTCGCGTCTGCTTGAGTGGATTGTCCGATAACAAATCTGGCGACCATACTGGGGAGTAGTGTTTGTCTTGTTTACTAGTCATTAATCTGAGAGTCATTTTCAATTGATTACTTGACACAAGCCTCTTTTATCATTTTTTGCCATTTACTTCTTAGGAGTGATTTCACTATCAGATCTTCGCATTGAAGACTCTGATTTGCTTCCTCTGAGTTTATACAACTCATTTTCAAGCCTGTTTTTGTTCATTGTTGAGAGATCTGGTTCATTTTTTAATCTAGACCTCGCCTGTCGCACCTAGGCAATGGAAACAGAGCGACACTGTGTCATTTTGAGCTTCTAGTCTTCACATTTTAGTCACCCATTGCTTCCTTTACATTAGTATACTGCGACAGCGTCGCACCTCCCGTGAAGGCAAACTGCGACGTCACACTGTGTGTGAATACAGAGTGCGACGATCTGTCAAAAGTTGGCATACGAGCACCCCTTCCCTCATCTGACAGTTTGAACCTCGGTCTGATGTATGAACTCCCTCTGTGCTGCAAGATCCAGCCAGAGACCCCATTTATGATCTGTGTGTTGAGAGTTTGGTTTCATTTGGATTGACTTTGGGTTTTGTCTTGGACAAGTTTGAGACAGGTAGTGGTGGATACTCTAATCTCCTCCACCTTCATCCGTTCACTCTTGCATTCCCTTCTTTCCATCCCCGATCTGATCATTGTATTGGATCAACTTCCAGACCTCATTTACATTTGTTTTGAGCTTTGCTTGCTTAGTTTGCTTGCTGCTGCTTGATTTTGAGTCAAGTGTGTTTCTTAGCTTGGTTGAGTGCTTGTCTTTCCTTGAGTTTTCTGAATGTACTAGTGCGACAAGTAGTGTTTTCTTTTTAGTCATTTAGATCTAAAAGTAGAGTTGTTATCAAGTTTGTTCTTTGATGCATCCATCGAAAAGTTTAAAAGTGCTTCTTTCCCATCATTTCTTGGAAATTATTGAAGAAAAATTGTTGTGCATTGGAAAATTCCCGTTTATGTTTTGGAAGAATTGAATGGATGTATGATCTATTGTTTTTTCTCGAATTATGAATCGCTCATTTTCTTGAAAGGCTCAAAGTACGCTTCGATTTTTGCAAAATTGATTCCATGCTAAGGAAAGATAGATGCATTTTTAATTCTTGTTGCTTTTAGATCATTGAAATTAAAATTCAAAAGCTTGCATATTTCATTTCAGAATCCTCTCTTTTCATTACTTAGGGTCATTTTAATTTGAAAAGAAAAAGAAAAGAAAAAGTCGTTTTGATTTGGTTTAGTAGTGTTGTGTAGTTTTGCGTTTCGCTGAAAAGGAAAAGAATAGTTTCATTGTCAAATTTGTTTGAATTGGGAATTGTGTTGCATTAAGTTTGTTTTGGCAATACCATTGGAAAAAGCTTTTTCCTTTCCATAGCTAGAATTCATCGAAAGAAAAGAACATTTTGTGCATGTAGTCAGGCTTGCATTATGCTTCCTATTATGTACTCACCTCATGCATTCACCTAACCATCCAAGATAAAATTAACGGTAGAACTAGGTAAAATTTTTAGCAACTTGTGTGTAAGTTAGAGACGTGTTCCGGTGTCGTTAAGCGTGGCAGCTGTCGTTTTTTTCCAGCACTGTATCCCGAGGGTATTGTAGTCTTCCACGTACATCGGTATATCGAGCTCCTTCACGTACCCACCAAGTACCATAATCCATACTTGGCCTATATAGAAGGGTGTATCACGTACTCGACACGTATATCGAAAGGTCTCTTGCCAAACGGTTGTGTATTAGACAACACCACTACGGATTTGAGCTCCCACGTACCTTGCGTATATAGGGAGACATCATTAGGATTCCTGAAACCAACCGAGTTAACCATTTGGATGTCTTGGCAAAGCAATACACCGAGAACAGCACTCGGGGAGATTAGCACGCACGTACTGTCCAGGTAATCGGGTATGCAGGCAAGGGTACGATCCCAATCCTCCTTGTCGCGTCATATTGTTGGACCCTGCAGTATATCGCGGTTTGCGATGCGTTGATAATCCCGTGAGGTTCCAGAATTTTGAATCCACTCTGTCACATAAGTTTGCTTGTTGCCTTAGTTTGAGTAGGTTTTTCTGGACTGCTTTTTTTTTAGCATACCCTTAGGAGAAATGCTGTTTCGGCCTTTCTGGCTGATTTTTCTGATACTCTGGCGGATTTTCCCTGGAGAAGGTCCCATAGGATCTTGAACTTATCACCCGAATATCCCCTTAATCCGGAGGTTATTTCGAGGGTAAGAATGGATCAACGTAATTTGGTCATAGTTACTGAAGTGGAGAACCCCACTTTGAATGTTGGCAGACTTTTGTTTCCACCAAATTCACCTGCCTCTCATCCCCCGCAAGATGAAGAAGCACACACCCCCGCTTCACAAAACCTTTCTCCCATCATCTCTGGAGAACCTGGATCATTGGAATGGATAAACCGACCCCAGGATGACCCTACAATAGTTGTTGGTCCTTCAGTAGCTTATTGGACATCTTCTACAAACCACCCAGTGGTTCATTTTTCCATCTCATCCCCACCTAATTGGACTACTCCAGAGTTCTCTAGGCCTTACTATAGGCCTGACCCTACCGAAATTTTCGGCCCCATCCATGAACGTTTGGAACAGTTACGTATTAAAGGAGATGAGCTTCGAAGACAAAGTCTCGAGCAACGCTCTGAAGAGTTCCATAATCGTCATTTCCAAATAAGATTTGACGACGGAAACATCCTAGTTCATCCGATATCTTTCGGATCACCTAAAGCACCCCATCATGTGACCACTAACAAGACTGGTCAACCCTCGCAAGAGTCCAATCTTGCACCTCAAGTGAACCAACCGGTGGAAGGACAACAGTCCAACACACCTGTCACTACCACGGTTACTTTAACAGTTCCTCCCCCACCTCAGAATTCGAGGGGAGGGTATTCCATTCCCACGGATTATCTTATTGGTAATTTTATTACCACGGTAGCTAGTCAACAACCTACGTTGGTTCAACCTTTGAATAGTAGTCAACCTCTTGTGGCTGGGGGGAAACCCCTGTTTCCTAACCAGAACGTAGGAGGTGGAATCCCCAACGGACCTTCCATTGGACCTTCCCAACCCGCTAGACCGTCCACCACGGGATTATCTCATGTTGGAGGGTCGTCAAATGTAACTCAACCCTCATGGAGTCAATCGTATCCAGGTTCTGTTAACCCTGTGCCGGGCCAACCTAATCCCGGAAATGCACCATACGGGATACCTTATCCCGGGAATCCATACACTCTATGGGGGCAACAACCTATGTTGCAACATGGACCCCAACCGATTATCCATCAAATACCACCACCCCCAATTGGTCCTCCCCCATCTCCTGCTAGAGGTGGCAGACCCTCACCTAACATTGGTGGAGGCCCACCTCACTTTACCTACAACTTCCCCCACCCTTCCCGCAGTGGCGGGAATGGTCCACCACCCCCTCCCGGCAGAGACAGTGGGGGACCACCCTATCATGGTGGAGGAGGACATTTCCCTTCGGGTGGCGGAGGTGGTCCACCACCCCCTCCAAGAGGAGGCGACAGAGGACCTAATTACTATGGTGGTGGCGGTGGTGGTGGAGACCCTCATCCTTCCGGCAACGGAGGTTGTGGGGGCCCCCATCCTTCTGGTGGCAAAAGTGATCCACCACCCCCTCCAGGAGGAGGCGGTGGTGGGCCACCTTATTAAGTTATGGACCCCCACCTCCTCCCGGTGGTGGCGGCGGACCTCCACCCCCTCCCGGAGGTGGAGGTGGACACCCACCTTATTGGAATGGACCACCTTATGGTGGCGGACCTTCTTATGGTCCGGGCGGCACACCCCCCTACGGTCAGTTTCATCCTGGTAAACCTTACGGTCAGTCTGGTCCTTACACGCCTTATTCGTATTATCAATACGCACAGCCTAATCCACAGCTGCCCTTTTTGGCTACTTTGGACCTGCCTGACCTCTCCCGTTTAACCAATGATCCTATTTACCACGGATCTAACTGGCCACTGATTCCGGTGAAACTTCCGTCTGATATCCCCAAGTTTGACGGCAAGCCATGTGAAGACCCTAAAAACCACGTTATGACATACCACTTATGGTGTTCATCTAATTCCTTAATGGACGATTCAATTCGTCTAAGATTGTTTCAAAGGACTCTCACCAGTTCGGCTGCCAAGTAGTACATTGAGTTGCCACCGCACTCTTTTCCTGATTTCGGCTCTCTTGCTATGAACTTTTTGACGCACTTCCAGCTGCCTATACGGTATGAGACTGGCACTGAGCTTTTAACCTCACTCTGTCAGAATACCACCACTCACATTTCGGATCATATCCACGAGTGGCGAAGGAGACGATGTCTCATTAAAGCTCCAATTCCAGATCATCTCCTAGCAGACTGGTTTACAAAATTGCTCATTCCCACCATAGCAAAAGATGTCGCCATGAGAGGTGTTCTCACCGAAGAACAAGCCATCGCGAGTGCCCATCTGCTAGACCTGGTCTACACTCAATCTGGCACTCTGTTCAATATTCTGCCTGATGCACCCCATGATGTTAATGACCCCACGAAACCACATAAGGGACCCCAAACTGATGGCATCATTGGTTCCCTTAACACCCAGCTTGCCTCTAGTACTGTTGGATCATCCAACCTTCAAGAGTCTTCCCCCTTATCGGCTCAGGATGGCCACATCACCACCAAGTCGACCGCTCCTGCTCTGACTGAAGAGGTGAATTCTATTCAATCAGCTTCATCTCAGAAGTTTAACGGCAAGAAGAAGAACAAGGGGAAACCCAAAAATTCTTCTTCCCAGCAGGAACCGAAGAGAACTCCTGACGATACCAAGCAGAAAAGGAAACTGAAGTATCCTTGCTTATTGTGTGGAGATGACCATTTCTCCAAAGAGTGTCCCCATAGAGACGAAGTGCAAAAGTTTCTTAGGGATAAACCGACTCCCGCAGTCCTCAACGATCCGTTTCCTACTCAAAACCAGTAGATGATTGCTCAAACCCCCCCATCCCAGGGGGAACCATCCAATACCGCGCATGTTCTCATGTTGCGTAACGAGGTGATCAATTTGACCACTCGCTCACGATCTTATGAACCGGTCCCTTCGAAGGAAACCACTAGAAGTAATGCTGAAAAAGCTTCTGACTCCTTAACTGATGTCACTGTACCATCGACTTCTCTCACCATTGAGAATCCCTCCTTAGACTAGATATTGCGACTGCCCAAGAGTACGATTCGAAAAGCTATTTTCAATCCTAATGCTCGAGCGACACAGAATTACAATATCGTAGAGGAATTGGCACAAGATCCTTGCGCCATGTCTACCCTAGAAGTTTTGCAGAATTGTCCTAATCAACGCAAAACTCTCCTTGCAGCCATTGGTGAAGTAGACCCGGATTCCTCGAACACCATCATGTTCCAACTTGACAACTTTAAGTCGAGGCTCTCACACCATCTCGCATTCCAAGTTTCTGTGAACATTGCTGGGAAGATTGTCCATCGTACCCTTTTGGACGAAGGAGCCTCCACTTCTGTCATGTCCATCACCTTTTGGAGAGCCATTGGCTCCCCCGAATTGAATCGTTCTCCTACCACGTTGAAAGCATTCGACGGGCGTGGCTTTCAACCTCATGGGCTCTTACAAGCTCTCGCAGTTGAGTTGGGTGGAAAGACCGTAACCATTAACATGGAAGTGGTCTCGGCCCCGATAGAATATAATCTCTTGCTTGGTCGCAATTGGTTTTACACCATGCAGGTGGTAGCCTCTTAAGTCTTCCTCATAGTACAATTCCCCCACCAAGGATGAATTGTTACTATCGACCAGTTAGAGTTTTGTACACCGGAAGCCACTACTCATCCTGGTGACCATGTTCCTTCCATTGGACAGATGTCAAAACAGTATGAGAGTGTAGGAGTTGGCCTTTTGAAAGATTCATCTCTCATGGGCGTTTTTCCAGCCGCGGACCCCCCTAATCATGTTGCTATGGTGAACATGATCTCCATAGAGATTTTATCTCACTCCAACGATGCTTGGCTTGTACCGGATGAAGCCACAACACACCTGCTCTGAGATATGATGCCTCTTTCACCCGCTGAACGTATTTACGAGGCTATCCAATCAGCACCAGAGTACCATTTAACCATGGCCTCTCCATCTTGTTCTCTACGATGGACGTCATCTCTACCTGATCTCTTACTTTAGACTTTTCATTCATACGAGTCCATCATGGAAGTAATGAATATTGACGATAGTCCGTGGGATGATCTCCACCATAGATCATCTTTTCTTCCTCCTTTGGAATACATAGAGAACAACATCCATACCCTCTTTTCACCAGATATCTACTCATCCCCTCATTCCCCCATCCTTACATGTCTTACGGACACAGAGGGAAACTTGGCCAACATTGAGCCAACCACCCCAATAGACATCTCGGTGAAACCTGGTATAGTGGAACACATTCGCATAGGCCAGAAGTGTTCCCCTGAAGAAATCATTGTTAGCACGGCCTTGTTCAAGCAATTTCGAGACGTCTTTGCGTGGTCCTATGAGGAGATGCCTGGGATAGACCCCGCAATTGTTTCTCACGAAATAAAAACCTATCCCGACATCAAACCTGTACGCCAAAAGTTGCAACCGATACACCCTCGGAAGACTACGGCAATAAAGGCAAAAATTGAAAAGCTCTTAAAGGATGGTTTTATTTATCCTGTCCCATTGACGGATTGGGTCTCAAACACCGTTCTTGTGAACAAAAAGAAGGGCACCATTCGCATCTGTGTTGATTATCGGGACCTTAATCGGGCTTGTCCAAAAGACAACTACCCAACCCCCTTCATCGACAACTATGCCGGAAGCGTCATCTTCTCATTCATGGATGGTTTTTCTGGTTACAACCAAATTGAGGTCAACCCAGCCGACCAACATAATACGGCTTTCATCTGCCCGTGGGGAACGTTTGCATACCGCAAACTCCCATTTGGCCTTAAAAACGTTGGCGCCACATTTCAGTGGGCTATGGCGTATGCCTTCCATGATATTAAGGACTTTGTGGAACCTTACTTGGACGATCTCCCTACACATTCAAAGCAGCGCGAGTTCCACATTGATCATCTGACGACCATTTTCCTTAGATGCAAACGGTACAATATCCGTCTAAATCCTCATAAGTGTATCTTTTGCTTGAGTTCGAATGCCTCTTACGATTTATCGTTTCGAAGGATGGGATCCACATTGATCCCTTAAAGGTGGAGGCCATCATCAACCTACCACCCCCGACTGATGTGACGGAACTTCAAAGTCTCCAAAAGAAGGTGACTTATTTACAACGTTTTGTTTGCAATTTCGCGGAGAAGACTCAGGGCTATATGAGACTGCTCAGGAAGGACGTCCCATTCATTTGGGACTACCAAGCTCAAAAATCCTTCGGCAGTATCAAACATGCCATCACGCATGCCCACGTGCTCCAACCACCTAATTATTATCGAGATTACATCTTATATCTCGCCGCTTCTGCTACCATTATCACCATGGTTTTGGTACAGGAGGCTCAAAACACCCAGGAACATGTGATAAACTATGCAAGTAAGGGTCTAGATGACGCTGAAACTAGATATTCACATGTCAAAAAACTCGCATTCGCGGCGATCATCACCGTCCAGAAGTTCCGGCACTACATTTTGCTCCGCACCACCACCATCATTGCCGACTCGAACTCCATGTACCACGTACTGACACGTCAAGTGCTTGGGGGCAAGTACTCACGCTAGATTGTGATACTGCAAGAATTTTATCTTCTTTTCGAGAAAGCCAAGTCTAAGAAGTCTTTGGTGTTTGTCGAGCTCATTTGTGACCTTCCCCATTATGATGTAGAAGTTGAGCACAATGAATCCTTTCCGGATGAATCATTGTTTATCATCAGTACGACTGACCCGTGGTATGGAGATATCTCATTGTATCTTCAAACCCAACGCTTTAACCCTCAACTCTCTTGTGACGATCGTTGTAAGATACGTCACCATGCAAAGTATTATTTAATCATTAATGACACTTTGTATCGCTGTGGCATTGATTCAATTCTTCGACGTTGTCTCACTCATGACGAGGCTGAACGCATTCTGAATGACTATCACGTTGGGGCATGTGGCGGTCACCTCTCTAGGATGGCTACAACCCAGAAGATTTTGCGCGCAGGATATTTTTGGCCTACTATCTTCAAATATTGTATTGAGGCCATAAAAAAATGTCCTCCTTGCCAACACTTCCATACGAAGAAGCACACTCATCCCGCCTCGTTACATCCGATTATTGCCATTGGCCCATTCACAAAATGGGGCATTGATTTTATGCATTGTAAGCTTACCTCGTCCGGGGGCAATGTTACATCATCGTAGCTGTGGATTACTTCACAAAGTGGGCCAAAGCTATGCCTACATACCAGAATGACGACAAAACCACCGCACTCTTCATGTTCAATCATGTAATAGCGCGGTTTGGAGTTCCTCAGGCAATTGTTACCGATCATGGTTCTCATTTTCAGAACCATATGGTTATTGAATTGAGCGACAGGTTGGGTTTTTGCCATGAAAATTCAACACCCTACTACCCGCAATCCAATGGACAGGTCGAGGCCATTAACAAAGTCTTGAAAACTATGGTCCAAAGGTTGGTAGGGACACATGAGTCCAATTGGCACAATATGCTCTTTTCAGCGTTATGGGCCTACCGAACTTCCGTCAAAACCGCCACAGGCTTCACTCATTTCCAATTGGTATATGGATTGGAGGTTGTTATGTTGATAGAGTGCAAAATTCTGTCTCTACAACTCGATGTCGAACTTCTTCCTAACACCACTACTGAGGAAGAACGTCTCTTGGACTTAGAAAAAATTGACGAGTCTCGCCAAGATGTCGCTCTTGCTAATGAAGCGCACAAGAAACGCATCAAATCCCAATACGATAAGTCAGGTGAACCTCATATCTTTAACGAGGGTGACCTGGTCCTCACTTATGACCAGAAGCACAACAAACTAGGAGCAGGGAAGTTCGAGTCCATGTGGCATGGACCTTACATAGTCAAACATGTTTTGGAGAAAGGTGCTTATGAGCTTGAAGATTATGATGGAATCTCTTTGGGTGAACCCCGCAATGGGATTTACCTAAAGAGATATTATGCTTGATCCTTCATGCATAGACTAACTTGTATATATTGTACATGGCATGTTTTTGTGTTGTGTGACGCATTTCTTTTTGAGTGTCTTTTGATCTTGTTTCTACTTCTTATACCATGTTCTGTCTGTGTGTGCAGATGGCAACGTGCTATGGATTCACGGATGGCGCTAGCCGGCATACCCATAACCCTTCTTCGGCAGCCTGGGTACTGTATTCCCCAACATGTGAGCTCATTAGCTCAGGAGGAAGATGCCTAGGGTTTGCGACCAACAATGCCGTAGAATATAAGGCAGTAATCGGAACCCTAGCTAACGCCATTTCCTTGGGTATGAACCACATTTTCATCCACATGGATTCTCAATTGGTGGTTTCCCATCTGAACCGGGTGTACGCCATCTATGATCCCACCTTACTCCATCTCTTTAGATGAGTACATCTCCTGGAAAGGTCATTTGAATCCGTTCAATACCTACACATTCCACGGGAGTTAAACACAGTTGCTGACTCGATGGCCAACTTCATTTTGGATTGGTACATCACACACACATAATACTCATAATATGTAAAAGCATTCACAACATGTAAATACAATGTATAAAATCGAACATGTAAACAAGATCACATCACTAATCATTTTAAAAACACATAATGTATAAATCGTCGGTAATGTCTGTATATATATATATATATATATCGCTCAAAAAGTAGTGCTGGTACAAAATCTGAAGCACGATGGCTTTCCGTGAGTCTCTACAAAAATCTGAAGTATCATAGCTTTCAGTAGTACAAAATCTGAGGCCTCTAAGCTCTCAGTACAAGTATAGAAGTGTCATCAGGCCCGGCGCCTGACCCATACACCACCTCTAGCTCGAACGGCACGCTGCCACTGGGTGAGGAAACAGTCTACGGTCCGAGCCACCTTGCGGAGTAAGGCGTTGAAGCGCACGGACGCTCCAACCCCAAATCTCTGCATGGGCCTTGGTAAGTCATTAATAGCTAGCTCTGGTACCTCCACAATTAGCTGGGATAGGTTCTTGTACACTTCCTCCATATCCTCGATGGCAACATGAGCACCTGTAGGAACGATTGCCTCCCCGCCTCTGTCTCTCCTCGCCAGAAGGGAGAGACCCACCGGTCGTATGGGGCCCACATCTGCACACACATTACATACTTGTCATCACTGCATCAAAAAAATGGTATAATATACAAAACTAAAAATACAAGGGTTGTGTTCTCACCTAGGTCACCCCATGCTGCACCCTCTGGCAGCACCAAGTCGGGATCCTCTCGAAATTCCGTGCCGCTATATGGAAAGTCCTCGACCATAAGTAACTGGACCTCTAGCTAGCTAAAAAACTCGGGACCAAAGCTAATGATTGGCCCACCGCCATGACGGGTCATGACCTCAGCCCATCTGAGCATATGGGGATCCCTGGGCTCCCTGTCATCAAGTACTAACTGTGGATGTAGAAGAGGAATCCTCTCCAAGAGGAACGATACTATGATCGATCCATACCCAAACTGCTTGAGCTCCCCTCGCCGACACTTGGTCAGCTGAGCTTGGATGTTTACGAGGAGACCCACGCACCAGTTGAAAACCATGGGGGACATATAGTCCTCCGCATACATCATCTGGGTCCAAGTAGCCATGTGTGGGGCTTGGCTACCCACCACCCTAGTAATGGTAAGCAATATGGTCTGCAGTGGATGGCTCACCATATCTCTGATGAGAATCTTCCCGCTAGAAGGACGAGAAGTAGCAACACAGTGCTGTGACACCATGTCCTCAACTGTACGGTCACTGGCCCGTGTCCCAGTAAGTTGTATAGCATCCCCTCTTCAGGACAAACCAGTGAGAAAGTAGATATCCTCAATTTCTATCGTGAGTATATGCTCACCTATCACAAAGTACTCTTGCGCCGCATCCCAACTCTGGAGCATGTGTGTCAACAATGGGATCTGGGATCTCATCCCCTGGATCTCAAAGAACTTGAGTAACCCACAGTTTCTCAAAGAATCCACGCATTGTGGATCATTCGAGGCTTGTTCATCCTAGAGTTCGTTTTCTCTCTCTCGCCACTCCAATACCATATTGGCTAGCTGGTAACCTACCAAGAAGGACATTTAAACATTGTTAGGTCCTGCTTCAACCCTCAGAAGTCCATTTTTTGAATTATTTTTGATGTTTGGCTTGTGGTTTTCCGCTGTTGCACTGTACGTTTAGGTACAGTGCGATGACGTTGCAGCTCTCGTTTTTGAGACTTGCAACGACTCGGCCTCATCTTAGGTCCCAAAAGGGCAACCTGCGACGAGCCGAGGGCGCATAAATCCCTCCATAACACCATCAAAAACCCAAAAATGGACATAAAAGCAAAAACTAAACCACTGGAAAGTTGTTGGATGAAGTTTAGGCCTACCTAATCCGGATGGTTGGTGAAATGGCAAATCATAGCTCCCGAAATCGACAAAGGAAGTTTTGGCTCCAAATTGGTACTTCTCCACCTAAATTGGCAATTTGAACAATGAAATCTATTTTTGGCCCATATTTCTATTTATAAATCGAATGGAATATTCCTTTTCAAATATTTTGATACTTTTGGGCCATTTACGATAGTTTCGACCATTTGTCATTATATTTGGGACTATTTGACACTTTCTCTAGTGTACAGGAGTCGTAAAGTGGTCTTTTGTGTCGTTTCTCGCATCACCAACAGTAACTTCAGGTATGAACACCTCTTTGGATTTTTTGTCATTATTGTTTTTGGTTAGTCGTAATTTTTGCGTGAGGATGAGTTTACTCTTCGTTTGTTCTCGTACTCACATAACTATGAGAACAAGTACCGAGTTACAATTTATCACTTTTCCGGGCTCGTTAAACTTCCACGGAAAAGGACACTCCCCGGAGTCTACCGTTAAGCTCTTTTCAGGCTCTCGAAAAATGAAAATATTTCCAAGCGAACTTGTCGCGTTCACGCTTGTTAAAGTATTTGAATGGTCGTCTTCCTGGTGATAGTTTACCCCTTTTTCAGACCAGTGGGCACTAATTACGAAAACGGAATAGTCCATCCAATCATGACTCGAAGAGTCCTCTCCCGCGTTGTTTTACCCTTTTTCGGGTGATGAGGCTAACTTTACGAAAAAGGACCTTTGGAGTCTTCTTTAGTTCTTTTCAGACTCTCTAAATATGAAATGACGACCGATTTTACCTTCTATGGACTCGTTAAAATTTTCACATTGAAGGGCCCATCATGGGACGAACCCCTCCTATCCTAGGTTCGGAAAATATTTGGGATTGGACTCATTTATGAGATGAGCTATACCGAGCATCTGGTTACCCTCATCAAGCTCGTAAAAAACACATGAGGCACTCATCATTCATGATGGGGAAAAAGGAAAGTGTTTGTGTTACATACTTTAGTGGCAGTATATAGTCGTTCTTGAACATGGCACTCATCTGCATTTGCATACGGTACTTGGGTCATCTGTTTGTCCATGAGTCCCCGCTTACTTTCTGAGTCTTGTTACTCCTTTGAGTCATTCAAAGAAAGCTTCCATCATCAGTAGCATTAGAATTTTGCATCATTCTCATTGTGTCAATACTGCCAAGTCATGCCATGCCCATGTTCAAGAACACATCCTCTATCTATCATCTACAGTCAGTACACACGTCATCATGCCGATTGTTACTTTGAGTCAGTCTTACATGTTACAGTACCATCTGATCCACTCTACACATCTTTTGTCGTGTTTCGTGTCGATTGATGGGGGATTCATCATGGCCCTCCTTCGACGGATTCATCCTTGTAGACTTCAACTCAACATCCAAGGATTGAATCTAGAAGCCAACCAAGTACCTTGGCCCTGCATGCCTCAATGGCAGGTTACCTTGCTTTCATCATGAGTTTACATCATTTACTCTTGATTGAAATATTTCATCTTGCATTCGACTTCAAATCATTTATTCACGCTTGGTGATATGTACTGTGATACCTTGGGAATCATTGACATCAATGGTGATCTCCCTCGCACTTGTTAACGGTTTACATCAATGACCAGTAATCAAGTGGTTTCTACCATGTTCGACGTCAAGACATTTGTAATCACATGGATAGATTCGTATCATTGTGGGTTCATCTTGAAGACCCTAGGGAGTCATGTTTTACCCAGGTTGCGATGGAGTTGGTATTGAGTCATATTACACGGATCCACTTTTGTATTGGTCATGGCTGTGTTATCATCTCATCATGGATCTACGTTTGTGTCTAGTAGCCATGATTGTGTTCAGTCAGTCATTACTACCATGGATCTGCAATGTATTGGTCAGCAGCCATGATGTACTTCATGTGAGATTATCCATTCAGAGTCAGTTGTACTGCATCAGTGTTCTTCGTCCATCAAGCCTATTGCCATTATTTCTTTCAAATCACTTCACCTGTACATCCTTAACAGCTTCATGCTTTGTGGGGCATTCTGTTACACTTAAAATCTACTCATCATCAGATTCAATGTATACATCCCTGAAGTCACCTGGACTAAGTACTTTCATTTGGGAGGATTTGCACTCAATCCTGCAATCTTTTGAGAGGTCGTCGTAGGTTGCACATTAGCAACATGCGACGTCGCATCTTGCTCCACTGCAGGGTGCGACGAGGTCTGTTAATGGGCAAAAATAGTCTATTCGAGATCCTTCTCTAAACTAACCCATTTAGGGGCTTATCCCTAACCTCTAGGGGAGCTGGTACTCGACCCCTAACTCTTTGGGAGGATCCCCTATCTCTCTCCTACCATCTCTCAACCTATCCTATCCATACTCTATCCACTTAGTCCTATATAAGTGAGGCTCACTCCCATCCCAAAGGGAGGAAGACTATGGTATCTACATGCTGGTAAAATCTCTCTTAAGACATCCCCATTCACCTTTTGAAGAGCTCATACTTCCTTGGAAGAACGCGGCAATTGGCTTGGTAGGAGAAGGGCTACTGCGTTAAGTCTTTGGTTGTAGTTCTATATTTCTATCATGTACTCCTCTATTTGCAGTAATACAAATGATTTCCACCAATATTGTTCTTGTGTGCAATGATATTGTGTAGTTCACCTGCTTAACTGTTTACTTAGATCGCTTATTGTGTAGATGTCTTTTACTGGTTTCTCTTGTTTCTTTGTCTTGACAGGTCTTGCAGCTTGGATCTGACGACCATGGGACGTGGATCAACATTCGGGAGAAAGGATTGCGTAATAAAAAGGTAAGCCATCTAGTACTTGATCCTTAAGTAGATCTAGGAGATGTGTTTGTAGTCTGTTCTATTTGTTCTAGACTCACATTGAGCTAGGGAGATCCGGCTCACGTCCGCTCGAGTGGATTGTTCGATAACAGATTCCTCCCATTGAGTCGAGTTACCCTTCTTTGGACTTGAACCTTCATTTCATCTACCTGTGTAACTTAATCCTCATTCTTCCTATCCCTATAGTGAACATTTTCCTATTAGTAGCTAGGAATTTAATTGGGTGAAGAAGAAGAGTCGGAATACGAAACGAATCTTGGGGGGCATGTCTCCAGCCTCTGGACATCATACTGGAGGTTATCCATCAGCTTCTTATGCTGGGGGGGAACTTTCCAACCTATGGACATCATGTTGGGAAGTAACCCATCAATGGACCTCATTCCAAGCATAGTTTAGTTTCAACTTCAAGCTCGCTAAAAAATGAAACCATCATCAGAGCATAATTCATTTTTTGTTGCAAGCTCTTTAAAAAATGGAGCAGATACCATGAGCATTATTTTAACCTTTCTTCGAGCTCGTTAAAAACAGTAAGAGGTGTCGATCTTACTTTTCACTTTTTCGTGCTCTGGTTAAAAACATGAAAAGTGGTTTGAGCTTACTTTTTTCTTTTTCATGCTCTGGATCCAAACATGAAAAAGATTTTGAGTGCTTTTGATACCATTGTCATGCTCGTTAAAAAATGAGTAAAAAGATGTGTCTAACGAGTATAGTTTTACCACTTTATCCGGCCTCGCTAGACTACTTACGGAAAAGGAACTGTGCCATGTTTACTTTTTCCTTTGCCGTACTCGGTCACCAACCATGACAAAGTTGTACATGGAATCCCCTTTAAGCTCTTTTCAGACTCCTAAAATAGGAAAATATTGCCGAGAGAACTTGTTTCTTTTACGCTCATAAAATGATTTGAAAGGACGTCTATCTGGTGGTAGTTTATCCATTTTTCGGACCATTTATACTATTTACGAAAAAGGAACACTCTAGTCAATCATGATTAAAAGAGCTCTCTCACATTGTTTTATCCTTTTTTTGGATGAGGAGACTAACTTTTATGAAAAAATGCCTTTTTGGAGTCTTCTTTATATTATTTCAGACTCTCTAAACATGAAAAATCACCAAGTTTTCCTTCCTTGGACTCGTAAAATCAAACATTGAAGGACCCTTTTGGGACCGAACCCCTCCTTTCTCAGGTTCGTAAAACATGTGAGATTGGACTCGTCCAAAGGATGAGCTATACCGAGCATCTGTTATCCTCCTCATGCTCGTTAAAAAACAAAAAGGTACTCATCAAACATGATGGGGGTTGGGGAGGAATAAGTTAAGTTTGTTTAAGAAATATTCATGGAAGCTTATGTCGCCCCTGAACATGGAACCTGTATGTGTCTTGTCATACAGTTGGGTAATCTACTTGTCTCCGAGTCATGCCAATTCTAAGAGTCGTCCCGCTCCTTCAAGTCACCTGAAGAATGCATCAGTCATCATTGCATTATGTCTTGGTTCCTCCCTCATTGAGTCAATGTTTCCAAGTCATTGTTGTCGTGCCATTCCATGTTGAAGGGAAGTTTACCTTAGTAAGCCTCTGCATCCTTGTGTCAGTCCATACACATCTATTTCATTACTTCACATCACTTTCCTATGTCGGTTTTGTGTCGTTAATGTGGGATTCATCATGGCCCTCCTTTGACAAGTCTATTCATGTCGACTTCAACTCATTATCCAAGAATTAGGCTTAGAACCAACCGTATTACCTTGGTACCTGCATGCCTCAATGGCAGGTTTCCTTGTCTTTGACAGTAGGTTTCCATAATTGACCTCTGATCGAATGATCTCACGAATGTTCAACGCCAACTCATCTATTCGCATTTCATCGAGATGTACTATGATACCTTGGGATTCATTGTCATCATTGGTGATTTCCCTCGCACTTGTTAACGGTTCACATCATTGACCGGTAATCAAGTGGTTTCTACAATGTTCGACTTCAACACATTGTAATCGCATGGTTAGATTCATATCGATTTGGAGATCCGGTAGAAGACCCTGGATGGTTCTGAAGTCTATTTAACACATCCAGTTTGCGATGGTGATTTTTTGAGTAGGTTCTCACATGGACATTATGTTGGTAACCTCATTGATGTACTGTCACATAGATCCACTCGTGTATTGGTCGTGGCTGTGTCATTGTCTTATCATAGATCTATGCTTGTAGTCTAGTAGCCATGATTTTTCTTCAGTCATTATTAAGTCAGTACTATCATGGATCTGCGATGTATTGGTCGGCAGGCATGCTTTGAGTCAGTTGTTCTGAGCATGGGTATGCCCGCCTCGGGGTCGTTAGACATATTGTTGATATTTGCTTGCAGCTCTTCTCCATTTCTCCTTTAGATATCCTTGCAGACTTATTATTGGTAAAGTATTTCGGCCATCAGTTTCTTCTGACCTCACACTTTAGGGTTTCTTCTGACCTCACACTTTAGGGGGCATCTGTTATACCTCAAAGTTACACTTTGAGCCTTAGTGTCTCTTCTTCGTGACATATGACCTAGCGACACTTCCTCCTGTTATGTGTCTTACCTCGTTGGTCCCCTCCTTGGTCTCATCTGAACACCTAGGAGACAAATCCAACCCTTTTCAGTCGAGAGACAACCTAATGGGCCAAGTGTTAACTCCATTAACCTTGTTTTGCCCTAAGTTTCGTGGCCTGTCCATAGACCAATACGCTAAAATATCATATTTTCGTGTGTTGCACAATTGTTGGGGCGCGAAAATTCCTATATTTTCGTGTTATGCTCAGTTATGGGGGCACAAAAATCCCTAAATAGCTATTATCCCTAGATTTTGGATCTTGTATTTCAAGGATATTTTCATGGGATGAGGTCCCCCTTCGAATCACATCTCACATTCCCTCCTTGGCATGGTTTAGATCCTTGATCCACATCTTCCTCACTTAGATACATAATATCCTCTTAGTGGTTGGCCTCCCAAATCCTACTTAAAGAGATCCATCCATGAGCTATGGGGGGGTGATCTTGGAAGCCACCAAACTTATGATCCTATGAGTCTTGCAAGGGTGATGTTGGAGAACTTGGAAGGAGGTGCTGCTACTTTGGACATCAAGGTATAACATTGTAATCATCTTCTTTTGGCTTTCTTATCATTAATATAACTTAGCCTATTCCTCTCATTTTCATGTATTTAATGATGAATGCATGCAATTGTCTATGTTTTTATAGTTATATCATTGTTTATGCATTTATTGCTTCGGAGAAGGTGTTGTCTTTCCTTTTTGAACAGGTTCATAAGTCCATAATCAAGGGATGGAGCTGGAGCAACTTAGGAGCAGCAAGGAAAACCATCAAATTAAGGTATGCCATCCACTTGCGTTGTCTTTCCATAGCTTGTTAGTTGATGTGTGAGATAGATCTAGGAGTGCTATAGTGTCTATTTGTTCCCTATCTATCTTGGGTAGGCAACTAGGGGCCTTTTCTAATCCCAAAGGGATATATACCTATCCGTAGGGAGATTTTCTCACAACACATGTCACAGATTGTATGAATGACTATGGAACTTAAACCGAACATACACATTAGTAAGTGCACATTTCCATCTGATACTGGTGCATAAACTCAGAACAACAAGCTATCAATTGAAGCACAGTATTAGTTGGTGATTGCAGTTGCGCAGTAGCAGAACGACCAAGTGAACCATTATGCATACTGCAAGATCAATTGAAGTAGAACACAGTACATGAAGTAAGTCATCAACAGAAGTGAAGAATTGAGTGGAATGAGAAGTCAAGTGATATATGCAGCGCAGTGATAGTGAATCATCTGCATACAGAGAGTGCACACAAAAGAACAAACATCATAAGAACGTAAGTGTGCACGTGTTGGAAGTTTAGTAAGAGAACATCCTAATTTTTTCATCTGGGCGGTAGGACGGGACAAGGAGCAGGGGGTTGTAGCCTCCTTCCAATTGGTGTTGGATAAACACAAGGAGTTGGTACTTCCTTCAAGTCGGTGCCTCCTTCCAATTGGTGCTAGTAAACACAGGAATTCAGTGCTTCCTCCTTCCAGTTGGTGCTAGTAAACACAGGAATTCAGTGCTCCCTTGAATGTATTCTTTTCATTACAAAAGAGCATTCTATGGTTTTCTCCCGTTTGGGTTTCCACGTAAAAATTCGGTGTGTCCTGTGTTCTTTTTTTGGTGCATATGTGAATGATGTTTATTTATGATGGATGTGTAACTGAAGATAAATGATTAAGTTAAGTAAAATATGTTAAAGAAGTAAAAATATATTCATAACTGTGCTAATACTGATTCACCCCTCCTCTTAGTATTAAACCCAATTCCAACAATTGGTATCAAAGCAAGGTTTCTTCAGTAACAGATTAACATCTGGAAGACATATCCCTATGCAAAACTCAACAGAAATGGATCCAAAATATGAACAGATGGATAAATTAGACTTTGAAGGGGAACTGGTCAGTTCTCTAGATGAATTGAAGAAGTCAAGGAAGAAAAGTAAGATCCTATGGGAGTCACTTCTGATATTAGAAGCAGATACCACCAGACAGTTGAAATTGAAAGAAGACAAGTGCGGAAGTCTGGAAGCTGAAATTGTCTCTCTAAGAAACTTACTCCAAAAGGTAAGCTGTCAGCTACAGAATGAACAAAAGTACAGAAACAAAATTAATGAGGAATCACATTTTGTTAAGAGTTATGCAAACGCGCTTAAGACTCCACTCTCAAGGACATGTCAGAAGTGTGAAGAGGAGCATAGGAATCCAAGTCATCTGAAAAATTGAGCCTGCACAGCTCCGAAGAGTCTATCCTATCAGGTATAAAAATATTTTCTTGGGGAACTGCTATTACTGTCAATATTTTGGTCATAAAGTCATAAATTGGAAAGCTCGTATGATAGGTTATACTAGGAGGAATGGTTTGTGCAATTGGTTAAATCCTAAATAGAGCAACCTCAAAAAACCAGCTAAAATTTCAAAAGAAGATCTCAATCCTTTTAGTATTCTAAGCCTATATGATGAGTGTAGTAATTATCATGCCAATTAGAACTATGAAAAACAACGACAATCTACGTAGTCCACGAAAACAATTGAATATCAAAAGGATCAAGTTCATAAGGAATCCTATAACTTAGCCTTATATGCAAAAAGTAAAAGGGGGAAATGGTACATAGACAATGGGTGTTATAAGCATATGACGGGAGATACAAACACATTTCTAAATTTTAGAGAAGATAAGGGTGGCATCGTTTACTTTGGGGACAATGAATCGACCAAAATCTTAGGTAAAGGCTTGGTAAGCCTAGAAACCAAAAGGACCAAGGTAGAAAATGTTGTACTAGTCAAAAACATGAAACACAATGTTCTGAGTGTCATCCAGATGTGAGATCAAGGACACACTCTCACCTTTGATTCAGAAAAAATGCAAAATAAAAAACAGGGATACAGGAAGAGTATTATAAACAACCTCCATGAATCTTAACAATGTGTATATTCTAGATGAGGAAAAGGAAGATAAATGCTACATGGAACAAAATGATGAAAGTTGGATCTGGCATAGAATATTGGGACACATCAATTTCGATAATATGGTCAGAATCAACAGAAAATAAGCGGTAAGGGACATTCCAAGAATTACTAAGCCATCAAATTCATTATGCGAACGTTGTGTACATGGTAAACAAATAAGGATTAAATTCAAAACAAAAGAGTACACTACTTCAAAACCATTGGAAATGGTTCATTCAGATCGTTGTGGTCCGATGAGAACCAGGGGAATGAATGGTGAGCCTTATTTTCTTCTGTTTATTGATGACTTCACCCGAATGACGTGGTGTTCTCTCTTAAAGAAAAATCAGAGACATTCAAAAGTTTTAGAACATTCAAAGAAGTAGTTGAAAATGAAACCGATTTAGAATAAAGTGTTTGAGATCTGAAAATGGAGGAGAATATACTTCAAAGAAGTTTGACAACTACTATGGCAAACATGGAATTAGAAGGCAATTTTTAGCATCCAGAACTCCACAACAAAATGGGGTAGCATAAAGCAAAAACATAACTGTTCAATAAATGGCCAAGACAATGTTGAATGAATCAAATCTTTCAGATATGTTTTTGACACATGCCATTCATACAACAATCCACATTCTCAACAGATGTCTGATTAGAAAAAACAGATGTTCAACGTCGTATGAACTTTGGAAAGGAAGACCAACTACAATTAAGCATTTCAGAATATTCAGAAGCAAATGCTACATCAAAAGAAATAATGAAAGTATTGGAAAATTTGATTCTAGATCAGATGAAGGAATTTTCCTTGGTTATGCCTCTAGAAGCAAATCCTAGAAGTTATATAATTTGCAACTCGGGAAAGTGGTTGAAAGTAAAGACATGACAATTGATGAAGTACTAACGCATAGGAGAATAGAAGAAGATGGTGACTTACCCATGCTAGAGCAACCGCATGAAGATCTACCAGAAAATAAAGAAACTTAAGTTCCACGGGAGGAAATATATCAGTTTGGATTGGAAGAAGGAAGACATGATACAAGGGGCCCTTCCAGATATGTCCAAAAGAATCATTTAGAAAATTTGATTATCGGAGACAAAGATACTGGTGTAAGAACCAGAAGAAGTCTAAGAAACCCAACTGAGGAGGTACATTTTTTGTTGTTGTCTCAAATAGAACCAGAAGAAGTTGAAGAAGCTAGAGCTGATGAAGGTTGGATGAACGACGTGAATGAATAATTATATCAAATTGAAAAGAATGAAACTTGGGAACTTTTTCCAAGACCTAGGAAATAAAATGTTATTGGAACAAAATGGGTATTCAGGAACAAACTAAATGAGGAGGGACAAGTTGTCATAAATAAGGAAAGACTGGTGTGCAAAGGATACATGCAGATCGAAGGAGTAGACTTTGAAGAAACTTTGGTCCCTGTGGCGCGAATGGAGGCAATCAGGATATTTATGGCCTATGAATGTGTAGAAAATGTTAAAGTATATCAGATGGATGTAAAATCAACATTCTTGAATGGATATCTTGAAGAATAAGTATACATTGAACAACTATATTTTTTTCCACTTTCGGGTAACAAAGACTATGTTTGCAAACTGAAGAAATCTTTATATGGAATCAAACAGGCGGTTAGGGCCTAGTATTCAATATTGGACAAATATCTGTAACAACAAGGTTTCAAAAGAGGCAGTGTAGATAGAAATATTTATATAAAATTTGAGAAAGAAAAAATGATAGTAGTAGAAGTATATGTTGATGACATTATTTTTAGAAGCAATGATGACAGAATGAGCCATCAATTTTCAAAAGATACAAAAAAATAAATTTTAAATGTCTATGCATGGGGAGCTATCTGTTTTCCTTGTATTGTATATATCCCAATTGGATAAGGGTATTTTCATCTCACAATCTAAGTATGTGAAGGAGATGCTAAAGAAATTCGACATGAAAGAATGCAAGTCAATTTGCACACCTATGGTTACTGGATGCAAATTGAGTAAAGAAGATGAAGCTAAGGAATTTGATCAAAGACTATATAGATCTATGATTGGAAGCCTACTATATGTGACTGCCTCAAGATTAGATATCATGCAAGTTGTCGGACTAGTCGCAAGATTTCAGGTGGCACCTAAGGAAACACACGTTCAAGGTGTCAAGAGAATCTTCAAGTATCTGAAAGGGACTATGAACTTTGGTTTATGGTATCCATGCAGCAAATACCTAAAACTAGTAGCATACACTGATGTAAACTAGGCATTGAGTGTAGATGATAGAAGAAGCACCGGTGGAGCTGTGTTTTTCTTAGGAAATTGTCTTGTATCATGGATCATCAAGAAACAACCATTAGTTGCATTATCTACGGCATAAGCAAAATACATTGCAGTAGTTTCCTGTTGCGTCCAAGTCTTATGGATGAAACAAACTATGAAATACCTGGAAGTAGATATTGTTAAGACAATACAGATTCTATGCGACAATACAAGCATAGTTAGTATCTCCAAAAACCATGTTATGCACTGCAAAACTAAACACATCCCCATCAAGTATCACTTTGTAAGAGAACAGGTTGTTGATAATGTTATCAAACTAGAGTATGTTGATACTAATGAATAAATTGCGGATATATTTACAAAACCTCTTGCGCGAAGTACATTTGAATATCTTAGGGAAAAAATGGGTGTGGTTCTTAATCTGCAACATAATGAAAAATTATATAAACATGAATGAATTCATACAGGGCTTGGCATTGCGTAGTTGGCACGAAGTGATGCGAGCATAAACCACTGCGCAAAGGATGATGAAGTATTGTGACAATAACATGAGATCAAGATGAAGGAGTAATGTATCACATGTATCAAGAAAGCAATCAAAGATAATTATGAAAGAAATATGCAGAATAGTAGGATATCAACAAAAGAACAATGAATCATGAAGACAGGGGGAGTCATCCCTAAAAATAGTTGAGATAGAGACCTACATAAAAGAAAATAAAAGAAAAAATTACTTTGCGCAAGTAATTGCACCTCTTTTCCATTGATGTCAAAGGGGGAGAAAAGCATGAAGTTGATTGTACATTGATTGAACAAATAACATGAAGCTGAATGCAGCCGAGAAGAACCAGCATGGAGAAAAGCATGAATGCAAAGCCAATTGTAGAAGAAATTAGAAGCATGAATCCAAGAAGTAATGCAATAAGAACATGAGAAAGAAGACGTGAAAAAACGTTAAGAATATTATTAAAGAGACAACATAAATATGTAGCAGACATGAAAGAGCATGCAGATGATTATACATGCGGTCTACGCAGAAGTAACATAAAGAAGTATTGACAACAGAAGGCGCAGAAGTCAAAATCCCTAAGAAATCAGGGGGAGTATATACACAGGGGGAGCACTGCGACAAGTATAGATAAAGCATACAGTTCAAGAAGATTATACACATCTTCATAAGGTGTTGAAATCAATGCCAAAGGGGGATATTGTTGAACTTTGGTTGTCATTGATGTCAACTAATGTCAAAGAGGATGTCAATTGATTCAGTTTGAGTCATTGATGTCAATTGATGTCTAAGTGGATACAATATTCCTACAACAGTTTGAAGAAGTATATGGAAGCCACTTTGAAGCAGTATATGAGCCAAATGGTGAAGGATATGGATGCCAATTTGAATAAGTATATCTAGAAGTTGCATCCAGTCTGAAGATGTGTGTCCAAGGATACATCATGCATTACAAGTATGAAGAATCACATAAGGAAGGTACATCATACAGATCCAGCTCAAATAAGTACATAAGTAATGTATCCTACTACATGTAGTACCTGCACATATATCAAGTCCACCAAGTCATACTTTCTCAAGGTAGAATCCAAAGAATTGGTTGGACAAAGGTACACAAGCAACCAAGGAGTTGGTTAAGCAATGGTAAAAGTGTGCAAGCATATCAAGAGAAGATTCTAGAATGCACAAGCAAGCCGAAACATTGTATGGTAAAATACCAGGAGTGTGCAAGAATCAAGGAACAACATATGGTTGAATAACCCTGAAAGCATGCAAGTCTCACCAATCATAAGATGCTTTTAGTCATTGAAGTGTGCACAAGTTCCAAGAAGGGTGTAGTGGTTGAAGTTAGTATATGCGCAAATTCCACAGCCAATGGTACAACAAGTGCACAAAACCCACAAGAGATAGTATCACAAGGGTTGAAGTCCCACTAAGTCAACGAACATGTATGCGCAAGTTCTCCAAACATATGGCACATCAAAAGCATAAGATGGGGTGAAGGTCCCACTAAGACAAGTACCAAGTATGCGCACATACCACAAAGCGATGGTACATCGAAGAGCGCAAGACTACACCGCTGAGGTGTAAGTCCCACTAAGTCATGGACCATGAATGTGAAAGACCCTCAAAGGAGGACACATCAACAACACAGGATATGACATGTGGCAGGAGTACAATACATGGAGCAAGGAAGAAGGGATGTCACAACCAACTTGTGGATATACACTTCATGTAATACATGTATAAATAGGGAATAAATTTGGAGATTTGTAGTAATCTTGATGGCAAGTTGAAGAGAAAGAAAGTGGAAGATTCAGTTTGATATTCAGGGCATCAAGGGATCGAGAACATAACATCATGATCTAGCAAGGAGAAAAGTGCACACATGCAAAAGAATGATATAGCTGGTGGTGCGTAAAAGGATGTTGTAGATCTGTGATGAATGCGAAAATAGTGAAATAAATAATTACAAAAGTATGTGCAAGTGCATGAGGACTGAATGAATTGTTGATAGCAAGCAGATAGTCATAGATGTTGTAAGAAAGAATTGTAGAGACACAACTGAAATCTATCAGAAGATTCACATAAGTTTGGCTGATGCACCAGGTTGAATTGAAGTGTGCGAAGTGAATAAAGTCCATTAGATGCGTAATGATACAGCAACAACAGAATACAGTATGCACATCATGATGAGGATAATCTGAGGCAAGTGCAATAAATTGAGAGGATGAATCATATGATGCACACCATGTAACAAATTTTCTGAAATATTGTGGCACTTAAACCAAATGGACACATCAGTAAATGTGCAGTTCCATCTGATATTGGTGCATAAACTCATAACAACAAGCTATAAATTGAAGCACAATACCAGTTGGTGAGCGCAGTTGCGCAGTAGCAGAACGATAGAGTGAACCATGATGCAGACTATGGGATCATTTGAAGTAGCACACAGTACATGAAGTAAATCATCAACAAAAGTGAAGAATTGAGTGGAATGAGAAGTCAAGTGTTGTATGAAGCACAATGGCGGTGAATCATCTGCATATAATAGAGAGAATGCACAGAAGAACAAACTTCAGCAGAACATAAGTGTGTGCGTGTTGGAAGTTTAGTAAGGAAACATCTTATTTTGTTCATCTGGGCGGCAGGATGGGGAAAGGAGTAGGGGGTTGTAGCCTCATTCCAGTTGGTGCTGGAAAAACACAACGAGTTGGTTCTTCCTTCAGGTCGGTGCCTATAAAACCAGGGGGTCGGTGCCTCCTTCCAGTTGGTGCTAGTAAACACAGGAAGTCAATGCTTCCTTGACTGTATTATTTAATTATAAAAGAGCATTCTGTGGTTTTCTCCCATTTGGGTTTCCACGTAAAAATTATGTGTGTCCCGTGTTCTTTGTTTTGGTGCATATTTGAATGATGTTTATTTATGATGGATTCGTAATTGAAGATCAATGATTAAGTTAAGGAAAATATGTTAAAGAAGTAAAAATATGTTGATAACTGTGCTAATCCTGATTCACCCCCCCCCCCTCTGGTATTAAATTGATTGCAACAAATTTCTCATGAGTATTCATTGAGGTCCATGCCAACTACCCCTCATTGTTGTATTATTTCTTATAACTACCCAGTGGGACTATTTATTATCCCCCAACTACCAAGTGGACATATTCCATGATTATGACCAAATTGCATACATTGTCCCCCTTGAGTACCTCCCTACGTACCCCATATTATCATTCCTAAGTACATAAAATTTCACCCCCATTCACATGTTTTATACTCAAAATATGGGAGTAAACCACATAATATGATCTACTAAGCAATTTAGCCAACTAGTATGAAGCACAAGCATCCATCCATCCTAGTGAAATGTGGACATGGGGACCAACTGCTTCCTTTCCACCTCAATCTTGATTTTGGTTTCTCCTTTGGTTCCATGTTTCCACTATGTCATTTTTATATATCCATGCCTTGCTTTTAGCCCTCCATGTTCCTTCATACTCAATTGCCTTTTTGGTTCCATGTTTGTTGATGCTCCAACTTTTCCTTGATGAATTTTGTTTGTCACGGTGGTGTGATTGGCGATATAATGCAACCTTAGTTGTTGGTTCTTCTTTATTTGGATCTTCAACATGAGGTTCCAATGAGTAAAGTAGATCCTTAGATTCATCTTCATTTTGATCCCGTTTCTGAGGCGTTTCTTCATGTGCTTCTATAGCCTCACAACTACATATGGAATAAAATACAACGACCTTTTGGAGGTTTTATTCCTAGGGTTGTTCTTTAGATTTGTACAGCCCTTACCTCATTGTCATTCATTTTTTCCATTTGCCTAGTTCATGTAGTCCTTTCATTTTCTTCAATTTTATGCTACCCTAGTTCATTTTTTATTATATTTTCATGATTAAATAAGATAGGCTCTTGTTTATATTTATTTTCAAAATAAATTTTAATTTCTTGGTTCAAAAGTTTTATTGCAAATGTTTGGAAGCTTTATAAATCACCAAATCTGATTTAAATGCCAAACTAACAACATGTGCCAAAATTCCGAATCTGAAAATGTTGTCAGTATTATAGAAAATGTTATCCGTTTTGCAAAAATATCAAATTATGATTTAACAAGGGTCTTAAAAGTTCATAATTGTGATTTGCATTGATTATAATTTGAAATGAATTATCCATATGCATGAATTTGGTACTTCATAAGGCGTGGAAGCTGTTTAATTTGACAGCTGGAATTTGAATAAGTACACAGCAGTGGTTGATGAGTACGAGCCTCCAGCATCGAAATTAGCATATTGATGGGAATGTAACTTTGAGGATGAGTCCCGTAGAATGGGGTTTTTATAGCACCAACACATTTCATTTTGAAAAGGGTAAAACATGGAGGAAACCTCGCAGGTGCAGTAGAAAAAGAAACCAGGTGGAATCCCATGTAGAGTCGAACCGAACAACATCCAATGGCTTTTGCAATTTCCCAGAGCAACAAAGTTGATGAGAGACGCAGGGTGGTTGATTTACTATGAAAAACTGTAAGGATATAACCCCCGAGTGACTAAGGCATTTATTAAAAATTACAAAGATGGGGTTGCTGATTTTAAGAGCTTCAAGGTAATAGTTAGTGAACAGTTTATTTCAGAGGTCATTAGTGTCCCAGCTGATGGTGAAAATTGGTTCAAGCAGAAAGAATTCGAAGGAGATTATGGTGAATTTTTACTCCCTGGTTTTGAAGACTTAAATTGGAAGAATGGGTTTCATGTTAGCCAAGTTAAACCTAATTAGAAAATCCCTCTGGGGATGATTCAAAACTATGTCACTTCTGATGGTCGTTTCGATAAGGTGCTGAGACGCCACATTCGACTGCTGATGCATTTACATGGCATCAAGAAAATCAATTTACCCTATTATTTATGGAGTAGCTTGCAGAAAATGATTTTATGGGTGCAGGTTCATCCGAAACACACAGAACGGTCCATCTTTCATCGTGGGCTCATCAAAATTTTAGTTCTTCATCATTTGCAGCAAATAGGGAAAAGCTCGGATCAATTTCTCATTGAACAAGGTTTCGAAATAAAGAAGAAGATAAAACTTTCCAAGGAAAAAGGCAATGAAACAAAATTGCTAGATAAATAGGTACAGGTTACAGAGCTTGAAGGAAAGGATGAAACATGACAAACCCTATCTAATGTTGTTGAAGGTAAGAACACCCTTGACCAGTCTAATTTACCAGAACCTGATATGTTGAGTTTGGTGGTTAAAGAAACAATTGCTGAAGAGGACGAAACAATAAAAGCTATAAGCACAAAAAATGTGGGGTTTGGGCCAAGGACAAGGTCTAGGACTAAAATGGCCACAGAAACCAGATTGTTGAAACAACCTGTGAAGGGGAATGAAATTGTCCCAATTAATGATTCTGGTAACGAGATGGAAAAGCAAGAAATCGATGTTTTCATTTCTAAGAATGAAAATTTCATAGATATGCATCCAAATATGGGGAATATACCAGAGGCATTGTTTGAAAAGAAGCAGGTTCATGACATGAATCAAGCATCAAGTTCTAAGGGCATACAGAAAGAAGATGTTACAATGGATGCAGATGAGATGGAGCTTGTTCCTGAATTAGATCAAGTGAAGAAAACCCTGAAATCTTACAAGGAGCAGTGCCAGTACTTGCAAAATATTAATGAAAGCCTGTTGTTGGCAAATAAGAGACTTCGAGAGGACTTGGGGCAGAAGGATTCTGATTATCAAAAGTTAGCAGCTGTAGCTAAAGACACATTGCAAAAGAAGAGAGCCTTGCATAAGGAATACAGACAGATAAAGACCCAGCTGGACGAGTTGCAAGGGCGAGAACACAATGTTGAAGTTGAATATACCAGGTTACAAAGAAGATCTCAAGTTCTAGATGACCTGGTTGTTCTAGCTAAGTCATCTAGAAGTATCTAGTTTGTTTTGCTATAGTTTAGTGATAAGATTTCATAGCTGGCAGTTTGTCTTGTTTATCTTACTTCTGTTAAGGGTTCGAAAGACTCAAATTTAAAACTCTGTTCCACTTTTTGAGGAATTAGATCCAATAAAATAGGATCTATTAACTGTTATGTTTTGAACAAATTTTTGTATATATATGAGATAGACACAAAATGGAAAAGGTTGGAATTTGAACAGCATGATGGAAGTTCAATCTTAGAAGCTTTTTGTACAGGCATGTATGATGTTTTCTTATATTGATATGTTACATAAATGACTGTTTATGAAATAAAATATAATCTTTGAGCCTGTCTTGTTTTAATCTATGAAGTATATGCTTTCAGTATTCTATCTATACATGGTCTAAATTTCATGTTGTGATTCTTCTTAATAGTATACAACTATGCCCCAATCATAAAATGATATCTGAGCTCTTACATTTGTAGGTTTATGATCACAGTCATTTTCTGTTTCTATTTATATATTGGAATTTTTATATTATCCCTGTCTTTTTTTTTTAATCATCCAACCAAAGTCAAAACTTCATTTACCACTAGATTTATTTATAATTACTATGTAGATGTCCCATTCCTACCATTCAAGATTTCCTTAAGCTTGAACCCCCGTAGTCTAGGTTCAACTTTAGGGATAACATCTTTTGGCGCCATTGCCGGGGACGGAGGAACGAAAGTATATCTTCCTTGGGTGTTCGACATTTTTATAGCTGATTTTGAGAGGTGACAATATCAGTACATTTGTTACAGACTACATTCACCTGACAGATAGAAAGTTACAGTGGCTTCAAAGCCAATTGGTACAAGAGGTAATCCTTCATCTCCTTTACATGAAGGAGTTTTTGATCCATAAAAGATTATCAGGGAGGCTAGAAGGAAGTTAAATATTCCATCATCCAGTAACCCTCAGCTTTCCACCTTTGATACAGATCTAGGATCTTCCTCTTCAGATTTTGTGAACAGCCAAGAAGAAAATAAATTGGATTTATCAGTTAGCATTCCTGAAGTTGATGAATTAAATCCAACACAGGTTGGTGATTTTAATGTATATTCAAATCCTCTTTCTGTAGAACATAAACATATTCCAGAGGAAGTTTTTACCTTGAAATATTTGACAGAACCTGAAATACCCCTTACAAGTAGGCTTTTCATTGGCCAGTTGAAAATCGAAGTACCTTCCCCTCCACATACCAAACCACCATCTCCACAGATTCAGCCAATTGTCTCACAGATTTCTCATTCATTAAATATGGCTGGACAACCCCCTGATATGATGGACCACATGGTAGCAGCTAGATATGCTCCATTAGTCATGCATCGACCTTTAAACCCTTTTCCTGGTGGTGATTATCAGAAATACTTGCCTAGTTTTGATGGCCAGGGTGGAAGAACTGCTGAAGAACATTGGGATAAGTTTGTAGCTATGCTGATAACTACAACATTGAAGCTAGAGATGTTTGGATGAGAATGTTCATTCAGAGTCTAGATGGAGACGTTAGAA
Organism: Larix kaempferi; assembly: GCA_027924585.1. NCBI lineage: Eukaryota > Viridiplantae > Streptophyta > Pinopsida > Pinales > Pinaceae > Larix > Larix kaempferi. Next base: position 25,724,264 of record BSBM01000289.1, read on the forward strand.
AATGGTTCAGGGAGTTACCAGAGAATTCTATAGATGGTTTGGAGGAGTTACACCATGTGTTTATCAGACAATGGGGAGATACAAAAGATTATCTCTACTATTACATAGAGTTCACAGCATTGAAAAGAAATCCTGATGAAGCAGTTGCAGATTTTTCCAAAGGGTTTAATAAAATGTATAACAAGATTCCCACAGAGCTTAAACCCACTGAACCTGCAGCAAAATTGACTTATGCCAATGCTTTTGATCATCAATTTTCTTTATGGCTGAGAGAGAGAAAAGCAGTATCTCTGATGAACATGCAGGATGCATCCCTAGAGGTTGAATCCAATATTTTGGCATCAAATAAACTCAAAGAAGAAGATGAAGGTCAAAAGATGGATCGGAAGGGTAAAAAGGAGATGATACCTTCTTCTTCTTTTACAAAGGTTTCAGATAGAAAATATGGTGAAATGCATAAAACCATAAAAGATATGTTTGCAAAGATTGAGAGATTGGAAATGGAAAAGAAAAATCAAAATAGACCTGCCCAAGATAATGACAATAGAAATCAAAATCAGTTTAGGCGCCCTTATCCTCCTAGATTCATTCCCAGAGAAAGAAGGAACAATGACATTCAAAGGGAAAGGAGAGAAAATGAGGACTAGAAGATTCAACCACCTTTTCAGAATAATTTGATGAGAGATGATGATCCTTATGAAACAACATTAGAAGAGATTGAAGAGTCAGAGCATGATATTAGTCAGTTGGATGATGTGCATGCTTCTAATTTTATAACTAGGGATGATTATTATGATGCAGCATAGCTTGATTATGAAAGAGTACATCTTAATGAGAAACAATCTAAAATCTATCAGCAGGAGCAGCAGAAATCATATAGACTGAGGTCAGGAACAAAACCAGCTGCACCATTCAAAAAGAAGGTAAAAATTTGTGCCTACCAAAGAAGTATTGCCTTCTAGAGAACAACAGGAACCACAAAAAGACAAAAACAACCCTATTAAATCAACAGAAATGGGAAATTTTCCTGGTTTTGATTTAGAGCATGAGATAAATAAACTCAAGGTCCCCATCCCTTTAACTGAATTGATAAGGAGCAGATCTTATAGAGAACCTACCATGAAAATTTTGAATTCATCACCTGTTCATGCCTCAAAAGATGTGATAAACTTGCAGGAGAAAGACCCCACCATTATCACTGGTTCGAAAGCTTCTTACCGGTTAGAAATAAAATCTTGTTATCCCCCACCTTTCTATATTACACTTACTGTACATGACCAAATGTTGCATAATTGTCTTTTGGATTCAGGTGCTTCGCACAATCTTATGCCAAAGGAGGTTATGGAAGCCCTAGGATTATCTGTCACAAAACCCTATCATGAATTATATGCTTTTGATTCTCGAGCTGTCAAATGTTTAGGAGTCATAAAAGACCTTGTAGTCAACCTTACCCAGCTGCCTATGAAAAGTATTCTCATGGATGTAGTAGTAGCTAATATTTCTCCTAAGTTTGGCGTGTTGTTGTCAAGGTCATGGGATAAAAAGATAGGTGGCACTCTCCAAATGGATCTATCATATGCTTCAATTCCTATATTTGGAGGTGAATATAGAAGATTATACAAAGAGGTGCAATTGGCATTCCTCGTAAGTGATGACAGAAATCCTACGAATCATCATATTTATACAATACAAGAGAATATGGGTTCATGTATGTTATAGGTAAATGATGATGCTGCAGGGGTTTTGCAAGTTCGGAAAGACAGTTCAGTTCAGTGCAGCACAGAGGAACAGGGATGCATTTGGCAGATGTATTTTGATGAGTCATCAAATGAGGATGGAGCAGGGGCTAGTGTGTTGTTGATTTCTCCTGGAGGTGAGATGATTTCATTAATGTATAAAGTAGAATTCCAAACCACAAATAATACTGCTGAGTATGAGGCACTAATCCTTGGATTGAGAGTTGCAAAAGATATGATTATTCAAAGTCTTGCAGTATTTGGCAACTCCGAATTGGTAATTCAACAAGTAAAGAGTATTTATCAGGTAAAGCAGTCATTATTGAAAGTTAACAAAAATGAAGTGTGGGATATGATAGATAATTTTTTATGTGCTTTCAATATAACATATATTCCAAGAGATTGTAATCAGACTGCAGATTCATTGGCATTAGCAGTAGCATATTTCAGAATTCCTAAATTGACACACCTAAAGTATCCCATTGATGTGAGGTATAGACCAGCAGTCCCAGACAATATTAAACATTGGAGGGTTTTCCAAGATGAGCAGGAAATAAAATAATTTTTAGAATTAACTAAAGAATTTGCAGATGGCCAGGTTGATTTACATGAAGATGTAAATCTGGCTGAATTGTCTACCCATGAAAAACATGAAATTGCTGATAAAAAAATTCTTGATTTAAAGAGCAATTTTATCCCTAAGGGACTTGTTCCATTGGAGAGGTTGTTTTCAAAGAATGATACACTGTTGAAAAATAATTTTCAGACCACAGAAGAAAATGTAATAAGCTGTAATATTGGGTCTGCAGCAGAACCTAGGATGGTCAAGATATCTAAGCAATTGTCAGAAAAATAGAGAAACAGATACATCATTTTGTTGAAGGCATTCATAGATATTTTTGCATGGTCATATGAGGATCTTAAAACCTATGACACCAATGTTATTCAGTATAAGATCCCATTAAAGCCTAATACTAAGCCCTTTAAACAAAAACTTAGAAGGCTTAATCGAGCACTTTTACCAGGCATTGAAAAAGAGGTGAAGAAACCACTGGATGCCAAGATTATTGTTCCTCTTAGGTACTCATCCTAGGTAGCTAACCTTGTTCCAATACGCAAGAAAAATGGAGAAATAAAGTTATGTGTAGATTTTCAGAATTTAAACAAATCATGCCTTAAGGATAACTATTCATTGCCCAAGATAGATCAGATTTTGCAGAGAGTAGTAAGTGCAGAAAGAATTTCAATGATTGATGGTTTCTCTGGTTATAACCAGATTGCGGTTCAACTAGAGGATAGAGAGAAAACAGCTTTTACAACCCCCTGGGGTATATTCATGTATGAAAAAATGCCTTTTGGGCTAATGAATGCAGGTGCCACGTTTCAAAGAGCAATGGACATAGCATTCGTAGGTGAGAATGAAACGTTTGTAGTCATTTATCAAGATGATATCACGGTCTTTTCCAAATCTGATGAAGAGCATTTGAAACTTCTGAAGCAAACTTTTATGAAATGCAGAAGATTTGGGCTGTCATTGAACCCAAAGAAGTCTCACTTTGCTATGATAGAAGGTAATTTATTGGGGCACATAGTTTCTACAGATGGGATTAAAATAGACCCGAAGAGAGTGAAAGCTATTTTAAAGATTGTTATTCCTAAAAATAAAAAAGAAATTCAGTCTTTCATAGGAAAAATCAATTTTTTGAGGTGGTTTATTCCTAACTTTGCTGAAACTATTAAGTATATTACTGATATGCTTAAGAAGGACAGGGAGGTAATATGGTCTGACCAAGCTAAAAAATCATTCGAAAAAATTAAGCAGGCATTGGTAGAAGCACCTGTGTTCACAGCCCCAAATTACACTAAAGATTTTGCCATTTTTTCATTTGCATCAGAAGAAACAATTGCTACTGTGTTGTTGCAGAAAAAATCTGATGGATTAGAACAGCCCATCTCATTCTTTAGCAAGACATTAAGGGATTCAGAGTTGAAATACACTAGTATGGAGAAACAGGCCTACGCTTTGGTTAAGACACTTAAATTTTTCAGAATTTATGTACTCCATTCTAAAGTTTTAGCTTATGTTCCTAATTCAGCTGTAAAAGACATTCTGGTACAGCCTGATAGCGAAGGAAAAAGAGGCAGGTGGATTGCAAAGTGATGGAATGCGAGGTGGAAATTAAGCCTACTAAATTGGTAAAGGGACAAGGCTTAGCTAAGCTTCTCTCTGAGTCAAATTGTCAGATATTGGATCTGTATATGATGGCAAAAAATTCAGAACAGGGTGAAAAACCAGTTTACAGCAGGTATTTCGACTGTCCTTGGTATGCTGAAATTGTATATTACTTGTTAAATCTGCACTGTTCCACAGAGTTGAGTAAAAATGAATGCAGATCTGTAAAACTGAAGGCTCTCAAGTATGTGTTGATTGATCAAGTATTGTACTGGAAGGAACCTGGAGGAATACTTCTGAGATGTTTGGATAGAATAGAGGCAAATGTTGTCACTGAGGAATTGCATGCTGGTATATGTGGTGGACATAAATACTGGAAGGCAACAACCTTCAAAATCTTAAGAGCTGGGTATTATTGGCCCACTCTTTTCACAGATGTGTATCAGCAAATTAGAGCTTGTGAAAAATGTCAAAAATTTGCAGGCAAACATCAGCTACAGTCATTACCCTTGAAACCTATATGAGTAGAGGCTCCATTTCAACAATAGGGTTTAGATTTTATTCGTGAAATTCATCCTCCATCTAGTGGCCAAAACAGGTGGATCTTAACTGCAACATATTTTTTCACAAAGTGGGTAGAAGCAATCCCAACTAGAAAGGCAACAGATCAGGTAATCATTAATTTCCTGCAAGAAAACATTCTTAGTCGATTTGGATTCCCTAGAAAACTCATTACTGATAATGCTCCTGCATTTAAATCCAAAAAAATGATAAAATTTGTTGAAGAAAATAGCATTTCCTTGAGACAGTCTACACCATATTACCCCTAAGGCAATGGATTGGCAAAATCCATCAATAAAAACATTGTGACAAGCATTAAGAAAATGTTATCAAAAAATAACAAGAATTGGGATTCTAAGTTAAGATTTGCTTTGTGGGCAGACAGAGTTACAATAAAGAAGTCAATTAGAACTACCCCATTTCAAATAGTATATGGAACTGAAGCAGTATTCCCTATTCAATTAATGTCTCCAGTGATTAAATTTGTGCAGGAATTTGAGGAAGAACCAGAAGTGAAGAAGAGAAGAATATTTCAGATAATTCAGTTGCAGCAAGAGAGGGAAGCTCTCATGGACAAAGCTAAAATACACAGAAATAGGATGAAAGAAAGCTTTGATAAAAAGGTAAAAAAGAATGTGTTTCTAGTGGGTGATAAAGTGTTAAGATGGGATGTCAAATATGAGGATAAAGGAAAGCATGGTAAGTTTGATGCTCTGTGGTTTGGACCATTCATAGTGGTGAAAATTTTGGGAAACAACACTTTTGTCCTACAAACTCTGGGTGGTAATGAGATTCCAAGTCCAGTTAATGGACGTTTTTTAAAGTTGTTTCATACTTGATTGAGATGACAGATTTCTTGTATATATTCATTGTACATATAAATTCAAATAAAGTTTCAGTAGACTCCAGCCCAATAAAACAGATTGCAGAAGGCACAGGTCGCATGTTATTAAGGTCTCACAGGGAAGACCTTATCCCCAGATGGAGCCTGATGTTATTCCTAGGGTTGTTATTTAGATTTGTACAGCCCTTACCTCATTGTCATTCATTTTTTCCATTTTCCTAGTTCATGTAGTCCTTTCATTTTCTTCAGTTTTATGCTACCCTATTTCATTTTTTATTATATTTTCATGATTAAATAAGCAAGTTGTTGTTTATATTTATTTTCAAAATAAATTTTAATTTCTTGGTTCAAAAGTTTTATTGCAAATGTTTGGAAGCTTTATAAATCACCAAATCTGATTTAAATGCCAAACTGACAGCATGTGCCAAAATTCTAAATCTAAAAATGTTGTCAGTATTATAGAAAATGCTGTCAGTTTTGCAAAAATATCAAATTATGATTTAACAGGGGTCTTAAAAGTTCATAATTGTGATTTGCATTGATTATAATTCGAAATGAATTATCCATATGCATGAATCTGGTACTTCATAAGGCGTGGAAGCTGTTTAATTTGACAATTGGCATTTGAATAAGTACACAACAGTGGTTGATGAGTACGAACCTCCAGCATCGAAATTAGCAGATTGATGGGAATGTAACTTTGAGGATGAGTCCCGTAGAATAGGGTTTTTACAGCACCAACACATTTCATTTTGAAAAGGGTAAAACATGGAGGAAACCTCGCAGGTGCAGGAGAAAAAGAAACCAGGTGGTCTCCCATGTAGAGCCGAACCGAACAACATCTAGTGGCTTTTGCAGTTTCCCAGAGCAACAAAGTTGATGAGAGACGCAGGGTGGTTGATTTACTGTGAAAAACTGCAAGGATATAACCCCCAGGTGACTAAGGCATTTATTAAAAATTACAAAGATGGGGTTGTTGATTTTAAGAGCTTCAGGGTAATAGTTAGTGAACAGTTTATTTCAGAGGTCATTGGTGTCCCAACTGATGGTGAAAATTGGTTCAAGCAGAAAGAATTCGAAGGAGATTATGGTGAATTTTTACTCCCTGGTTTTGAAGACTTAAATTGGCAGAATGGGGTTCATGTTAGCCAAGTTAAACCTAATTGGAAAATCCCTCTGGAGATGATTCAAAACTATGTCACTTCTGATGGCCGTTTCGATAAGGTGTTGAGACGCCACATTCGACTGCTGATGCATTTACATGGCAGCAAGAAAATCAATTTACCCTATTATTTATGGAGGAGCTTGCAGAAAATGATTTTATGGGTGCAGGGTCATTCGAAACACACAGAACGGTCCATCTTTTATCATGGGCTCATCAAACTTTTAGTTCTTCATCATTTGCAGCAAATAGGGAAAAGTTGGGATCAATTTCTCATTGAACAGTGTTTTGAAATAAAGAAGAAGATAAAACTTTCCAAGGAGAAAGGCAATGAAACAAAATTGCCATATAAACAGGTACAGGTTACAGAGCTTGAAGGAAAGGATGAAACAGGACAAACCCTATCTAATGTTGTTGAAGGTAAGAACACCCTTGACTAGTCTAATTTACCAGAACCTGATATGTTGAGTTTGGTGGTTAAAGAAACACTTACTGAAGAGGACGAACCAATAAAAGCTATAAGCACAAAAAATGTGGGGTTTGGGCCAAGGACAAGGTCTAGGACTAAAATGGCCACAGAAACCAGATTGTTGAAACAACCTATGAAGGGGAATGAAATTGTCCCAATTAATGATTCTGATAACGAGATGGAAAAGCAAGAAATCGATGTTTTCATTTCTGAGAATGAAAATTTCATAGATATGCAGCCAAATATGGGAAGTATACCAGAGGCATTGTTTGAAAAGAAGCAGGTTCATGACATGAATCAAGCATCAAGTTCTAAGGGCATACAGAAAGATGTTACAATGGATGCAAATGAGATGGAGCTTTTTCATGAATTATATCAAGTGAAGAAAACCCTGAAATCTTACAAGGAGCAGTCCCAGTACTTGTCGAATATTAATGAAAGCTTGCTGTTGGCAAATAAGAGACTTCGAGAGGACTTGGGGCAGAAGGATTCTGATTATCAGAAGTTAGCAGCTGTAGCTAAAGACACATTGCGAAAGAAGAGAGCCTTGCATAAGGAATACAGATAGATAAAGACCCAGCTGGACGAGTTGCAAGGGCGAGAACACAATGTTGAAGCTAAATATACCAGGTTACAAAGAAGATCTCAAGTTCTAGATGGCCTGGTTGTTCTAGCTGAGTCATCTAGAAGTATCTAGTTTGTTTTGCTATAGTTTAGTGATAAGATTTCATAGCTGGCAGTTTGTCTTGTTTATTTTACTTCTGTTAAGGGTTCGAAAGACTCAAATTTAAAACTTTGTTCCACTTTTTGAGGAATTAGATCCAATAAAATAGGATCTATTAATTGTTTTGTTTTGAACAAATTTTTGTATATATATGAGATAGACACAAAATGGAAAAGGTTGGAATTTGAACAGCATGATGGAAGTTCGATCTTAGAAGCTTTTTGTACAGGCATGTATGATGTTTTCTTATATTGATATGTTACAGAAATGATTGTTTATGAAATAAAATATAATCTTTGAGCCTGTCTTGTTTTAATCTATGAAGTATATGCTTTCAGTATTTTGTCTATACATGGTCTGAATTTCATGTTGTGATTCTTCTGAATAGTATACAACTATGCCCCAATCATAAAATGATATCTGAGCTCTTACATTTGTAGGTTTATGATCACAGTCATTTTCTGTTTCTATTTATATATTGGAATTTTTATATTTTCCCTGTCTTTTGTTTTTAATCATCCAACCAAATTCAAAACTTCATTTACCACCAGATTTATTTATAATTACTGTGTAGATGTCCCATTCCTACCATTCAAGATTTCCTTAAGCTTGAACCCCCGTAGTCTAGGTTGAACTTTAGGGATAACATGAGGATTTACAATATGATGCCAATGGTTATTTGATGAAAACAATGTCCAATAATCGTCGGTGTAATTTAATTGGTTATCCGAAGGTAGGAGGCTAGGATGACTCTCCTAAGGAAGGCGCATCTTTCTGTCGAAACAGAATTTGATTCTGAGCATTTTCAGTTTTTGGCCTGTCACTACTACAGGAAATTAGGGTTTTTGACAAAAGTGGAATTTTGGAGTGCTCTCAGCATAGGATTGATCTCCTCAGCAAAATCGAAGTTTAGAGACCAAGATCGAACTTTTTGGTTGGGCAGATCCCCGGGATCTATCAAACCCTAGTTCGGGTTTTGGACCAGAAAACCAGATTTTGACAGAATTTGCAGATCCGAAATTTGCAGGTCAATTTTGAGGGGCCAATTTTTGGATTTTTCAAAATATGAGCACACCAGCTTGCTCACCTCAGTCAATTGCATCTCCCTGTCTAGACATAATTTTGAAATTTCAAGTTTGGATTTTTAGGGTTTCTCTATCAAACCCTAGCTAGCTCCAAATCCAGTTTCAACAAATCAATTGGTAAGACCTAAATATTTTATTTCCATTTGGGTTTCTCATTAAGATGTCTCACCACACCAAACTTGAGGATAATCTTGAAGGGGTTGATAACTCCCTAGCATGGAAGTATAGGATTGGGTTAATACTAGAAGAGAATGAATTGGACACCTACATAAGTGAAGAGGTTCCAATTCCAAAGGGAGATGAGGCTAAGGCCTTACATAAGAAGAACTTGGTCAAGGCCAAGAGAATCATTGTAGATTCCACCAAAGACCATCTCATACCACATGTGTCTTCCCTAAAGAAACCCGAGGAGATGTTTGATTCCTTGACCAAGCTGTTTGAAGGAAAGAATATAAATTGGAAGATGACATTGCGGAACCAATTGAAGAGTGTGAAGATCCAGAATGGAGAGACCATCCAATCCTACTTTACTAAGGTCTCTCAAATCAAAGAACAACTTGAAGTTGTGGATGAAGTGGTGGAGAATGGAGAAATTGTGATGACCACTTTGAATGGCCTACCTAGGTCATGGGACTCCTTCATCCAAGGAATTTGTGCAAGAAAGAAATTTATTTCTTTCAGTAGACTATGGGAGGAATGCTCACAAGAAGAATCCTGAATTGTGGCCTGAGAAGAAAAGATGGAAAGTGAATACCAAGCTCTCACAGCACACACCAAGAGAAGTAAGTTCAAGAGGGAGACACCTCATTACAAAATATCTTCTCACCATCATCAAAGGGAGAACATTATGGAAGATCACTCTCACATTAGATGCTTCACATGTGATGAGAAGGGACACTATGCCCGAGATTGTCCCAGGAATAGAAAAGGATACAACAACAACAAGAGATATCATGCTCATGCTGTAGAGGTTCGATGATGAACCTCCCATAAAGAAGACTTAGGAAGAAAGTGAAGACTCTTCAAGTGACGAAGATTATGTTCTAATCTCTGATCTCATAGGTACTGTTACACATGGGTGTAATGATTGACTTATTGATAGTGGAGATTCCAAACACGTGATGAGATTTAAATAATCCTTCATGGATCTATCTGAACATGAATCACCTCATAAGGTGAAACTTGGGGATGACTATCAATACCCTATAAAAGGAAGTGGCGAAGCCTCCTACAAGTTAGACTCTCGAAAGTCTTTGAAGATGAAAGAAGTTCTATATGTACCTGGACTCAAGAAGAATCGTCTCTCCATAACATCTTTGGATGCAAAGGGGATGAGAGTTGCATTTGTGGATGGCCAAGTACTTATGTGGCCAAAAGGTAATATCAGAGATGATGCAGTAGTAATTGGAGAGCAAGAGGGAAGATTGTACAAATTGAAGGGACAACCTAACCAAGCCATGATCCATGAATCCATGGAGCCAAGTGAAATTTGGCACAGAAGGCTTGCACATGTGCACTATAGAGCACTACCAATTGCAAGCAAAGTGGTAGAAGGTGTTCCTGAAATATAGTCAAAGAATGAAGGTGTTTGCAAAAGATGTGCAAAAGGAAAGAACACAAAGAAGGCATTTCCAAGCAGTGAAAGCAAGGCAAAAGGAATCTTGGAAATTATCCACTCCAATGTATGCGGTCTGATGTCATCCAGTTCTCTGAGTGGGTATGTATATTATGTTTCTTTTATTGATGATTTCTCTAGAAAGAATTGGATTTATTTCTTGAAGAACAAAGATGAAGTATTTAGCAAATTCAAGGAATTCAAAGCCTTGATAGAAAACCACACTGAAAAAAATATCAAGACTTTTAGATCTGAAAATAGTGGAGAATTCACTTCAGAAGACTTCAAGAAGTTATGCAGTGATTCAGGGATTAAGAGGGAGTTGACCACTCCTTACAATCCACAACAGAATGGAGTTGCAGAAAATAAGAATAAAACAATCATGGAAGCAGCATGGGAAATGCTTCATGACCAAGATCTGCCTATGCACCTATGGGCAGAAGCAGCAAGGACAGTTGTATATGTATAGAACAGAACATAACACAAGATACTTGACAACAAGACACCAGAAGAAACTTTCTCTGGTAAGAAACCAGAAGTTAGTCACCTCAGGATATTTGGTTGTCTAGTATACACACATATTCCAAAAGAAAGGAGGACAAAGCTAGATACTTCAGGGAAGAAGGGTATATTTGTGGGTTACAGTGAAAACTCAAAAGCATATAGAATCTACTTTCCAGGGTTCAAGAAGATTGACATCAGCAGGGATGTGACTTTTGATGAAGACTCGGCATACATCAAATCCAGGAAACCACCCGTTGAAGACAATGAAGAACCAAGAGTACCCAGAATACAAGACACCACCATGAACGAAACAATTCCAGAAGAGGATCATGAAATAGAAGATCCACAAGAGCTTGTAGATCCACCCCGTGAGAAGAACTCTCACAAGAGGAAACCGGCATGGCCAAGAGAGCTCATCCAAGATGCAAAGAGGTATGGTGTTCCAAAGGAGGAACGCAGAGAAAGAAAAAGAACAAGGTCACACACTAGCTATGTAGCCTTGTTATGTGACATAATGGACAAAGAACCTTCCAATTATGAAGAAGCGACAGAAAAGAAAGAATGGAAGGAGGCCATGATCGAAGAATACCAATCAATCATGAAGAATGATGTATGGGATGTGGTCCCAAGACCAAAAGGGAAGTCTGTGGTGACTCCAAGTGGATATACAAGATCAAGCATGCTGCGGATGGTAGCATAGAGAAATACAAAGCAAGGTTTGAGGATCGTGGCTTCTCCCAGAAAGAAGGGATAGATTATGAAGAAACTTTTGCACCTGTATCCAGATACACTTCCATCAGAACAGTACTTGCTCTGGCTGTAGTGATGAAGTGGAAGATACACCAAATGGATGACAAGACAGCTTTCTTGAATGGTGTAGTCGAAGAAGTGTATGTGGAGCAACCACTTGGTTTTGAGACACATGACAGGGAGTCACATGTTTGCAAATTAAAGAAATCCTTGTACGGTTTGAAACAAGCACACAGGACATGGTACGACAAGATAGACAACTTCCTAACCAGTTTGGGATTTACCAAGAGTAAAGCAGATTCCAACCTTTACTACACGGTTGAGGAAGTCAAACCAGTGATACTCCTACTGTATGTAGATGACCTATTTGTGACAGGTGAGGATGGGTTGATTGCCGACACGAAGAGGAATCTTGTTGTCGAGTTCGAGATGAAGGACTTGGGTATGATGCATTACTTTCTAGGGACGGAGGTGTGGCAGAGTACAGATGGAATCTTCCTTGGACAAGGGAAGTATATAGTAGAGATCCTGAAGTGATTTGGGATGATGGACTGCAAGGCCATGGCCACACCTATGGAATCGAACCTGAAGCTATTGAGTGATGCTTCATTATAGTCGGTTGATGCCACGATGTATCGTCAGATGATTGGGTCCTTGATATACTTGATGAACACGAAACTAGATATTTGGTTTGATGTGAACACATTGAGCCAGTTCCTGACAGATCCCAGACATGTTCACTTGATTGTTGCAAAGCATATTCTGAGGTACCTGAAGGGTACGATTGATTATGGGCTCAAGTATGATGCGAATCAAAAAGTTAACCTGGAGGGTTATGTTGATTCAGATTGGGCAGGAAATGCTGCAGACAGGAAGAGCACTTAGGGGTGTTGCTTCAGTATGGGATCAGGGGTGATCTCTTGGTTTAGCAGGAAGCAATCCTGCGTAGCACTAAGTACAGCCGAAGCAGAGTATATTGCAACTTGTTCGGCCAGTTGCGAGGCAGTATGGCTAAGGAAGCTAATGTCAGATTTATTTGATCTCCAGTTGGATGCTACTTGTATCTTCTGTGACAACCAGAGTTGTGTGAAGTTGTCCGAGAACCCGATGTTCCATGACAAGTCGAAGCATATCGAGATCAATTATCACTATATCATGGATATGGTGCAGAGAGGAGCAGTGAAGCTCCTGTATGTTGCGACGAACGAGCAGATAGCAGATGTGTTTACCAAGCCACTAGCCAGGGTGAATTTTGAGTACTTCAAAGAGAGGCTTGGTGTTCTTCAGATCGAAGATACTTCCAAGAGTAAGTGACGAGACACAGATTCAAGAGCCTTTCCTAGAATGGTGACAGGCGAGTCCTCGCCATGGTTGTGGATGTAAGTGTTGTGTGATGAGCATCTGTATGATGCTCCGTATGATGATTATTTGTATGATCATGTGCATGCGTATGATGGACCGTGAGTGATGATGATCCGTATGATCATGACCATCTGTATGATGCTCCATGGCCGTGGATGTCTTGCAAGTTGTGCAGTAGCATGTAATAGGTCCCTGGGAGATATTTCAAGTTGTGCTTGGCACGTAATCAAGCATGAAAAAGGGCTGGCTCTATAGAACTTCCTATGACAAGAAGAATTGAGAGATAGTGATAGAGATGACGAGTACAGCAGCAGTGATGATGATGCTCCAGTGATCCAGTGACGGTGATCCAGCTCCAGTATTGAAGACTTGTGCATATATGTATTGATGACCTGTGTCAAGAGCATACCTTCCTAGTTAAGAGGGAGTGTTGATGTATTTGTAACTTCGGAATATATTCACTTGTATATTGTATGTATTACATTTGTACTTTATTGTATCCCTGACGGAGATGTTTTATTCCTCCAATTGGAAGTGTCGTCATTTGTATTTGCAAGTGTTGCAAGTTATATTGTAGGTGTCATAACTTATATTTGATGGGTTATTAGACCACCTTCAAGGGGTTGAGCCAGTATGAGTTAAGTGGAAGGGTTATTAGACTCCCTTAGGGAGTCAGCCTAGTTAGGTTAAAAGGCAGGTCAAGATAAAGTATAAATAGAGTGGTTGCACCACTCTATTTGCTCACTTCACTCATTCATCCAACTCGCATAGTTGAGAGAGAGAGGATTACGCACAAGTGGAGGAGGAGTAGCTGCTAGAGACATCTATCTTTTGGGGTTTCATCTTTGTGATCTTTGTATTGGTTCTTATTCTATCTCTGAGGAAGTTGCGGGGTTTTTCACCTTTATGGTTTTCCCTGAGGAAACATTGTGTCTCTTGTGTCTATGATTGTTATGTTGTGCATGGTATTCGCTTAGTGGGATCCTAGATAATATTTGAATGAAATTATCAAAATTCTAACATGTCATGATGCGCTTCACATGTAAGAGTAATGTGCTTTAGAAAAATTTATCAGTTCTCTTAATATAGTTTTTGGACTTTGCGACATTCCTAATGTGTAGGTTTAGAAGCTAGCAACAATCTTACAATTTTAGCACCTTTTTTGATTGTGTACTCTAACAAGAATCCGTATGGGATGTTGTGAAACAAATTCTTTATTACATAATACATGAAGTACAACCTGTTCTAGTTCTTTCAATATGGTTTGTGAACTCTAGGATGTACCTAATCTGTAGGCTCCAAGGCACAAAAATATGACAATTTTGGCATCTTTTATGATTGCATACTCTAAAATATCAGTATGAGATGTTATGAAACAATTTTTTTGTCATGTAATGTGTAAAGTACAACATGTCCATGCAGTGCTTTCATCAAGGAAACTGGCCCTTCTCAAAGTTGTGATCTAAGTCACATTCCATGAGGACATGGGGCATTGAGGGCATGGAAATATGAGTATCCAACATGGGGCAGATTGAACGTAGAAACATGAAACAATGACACATTGTGTATGTGCGTGTGTGTATTAAAAAAATTACAAATACAAATATGAAATATCAACATAACGATCCAATTTTTTACAAACTAGAGAATTTACAAAACACTTAGAAGTTAGAATCACTTCAAATATCGAGTTTACCCTTCACCTACACAATGAGAGAATCTGTGAGCTCTTTTTTATATAGGTTTATGAAAAACTCTCAAGTTGGATAGAGACACAGACATATGGATATTAATTATTCAAAATGATTTTAAGCTGGTTACCTGGCCCATGAAAAACACACATATCATTTCTGTGTTGAGATTGAAACTTCAACTAAGTCAATTATAACGTCACCAAAGTTCTTATCTAAAGTGCATCTACAACTAAAAATACAAGAACATTTTGGATAATGCAAATGCAAAGGATGTAAATTAAATCCTACCTAGTCAAATGATTGTCAATTAAGCATACAGGTTGTACGCCTCTTTCTCAATTTTCATAGATATAAAAAGCCTTTGTCCCGTGTTAATAGTTTGCAAAAATAGCAGAACTGGTATGGAAATTTTAAGGATTGGGTCAATTTGATTAAGTGGGTTTAGAATTTACCTTCGTGTGTCTACAAAAGGTCCCTTAGTGACTTGAAGCTGATATTGCTATGTAATATGCCAAATTTTAATTTGTATATAAGTTTTCTATCTCTTAAAAAGGAACGCCTCATGCTCTGTAATTGAGAATTATAACACTTTTATTTCTCATTCTTCCTTCCTACCATGTGTTACAGGACCACTTCTTCTCCACTTTTTTACGATCAGGTAACAAAAATGTAAACTAATGAAATGACTGCAATATTCTTAATTGGAAAAGTTGGTGACTAACTGTCTGCTGAAGGAAACTTACACTCTGTGGCTACATGCAGTGTACAATCTATCTCTAAATGTGCATATGGAAAAACCACAAAAAAGATATTAAAGCATCCATGTGTGTAAATAGATGCATAAAAAACTCTTTTAACTTGGCTATGTAAGAGAAACAACTCTTGGGAAAGACACATGTAGTGACACCACAAAATGTCTATAATTTTTGTATTGTGTATATATACTAAATTGCAAAACCTCAAGAGTCAACACATATCATACTCTTCACCACCCTCTACATGATTTAATCTCCCAACTTGGTTATAAGAACAACTAGCATAACATATTGGGAGAAGAAGCAAAATATTGCATTAAAACCTCCCATAATTGACTCATCATCTGTAGATACTTCCCATGTTTACAAATATCACCTTTTATTGAAATAGTTTTTACCTTTATGTAGTCTTGGTAATTGCTTTTTTCATTTACATTTAATTTTCCTAGACGTTGATAGCACTTGGCCTTTCATGTTCTCAATAAAAAGTGGTGGCAATGAACATTCAAGGCTATACTAAGTCTCTGTTAATAACTTAATACGATTGGCCACAACTTCTAATCATATCTTTTATTGAACTGTTCCAAGTAATTCAATGTAATTCCAACATCCTAATTTATTTTCTATGGTCCTCCATTGTTTTGATATCCACTTGGATGGAACGTTGGTTACCGAGATATGCCAAGATTGTAAAGGAAATAAAGTCTATATGAGGTTGCTTATTTTTCATTTTCAGTTATGCCATTCTTGGGCATGTTTGTTATTATTACCATTTTGTTTTATGTTTCATGTTCAGGGTCAAAGCCAAAATTTTTGAGCGAGTGATGGGGACGGTGGTTAGATATTGAGTGGATAGTATTGTGTGAAGATTAACATAGGGATTGATTTGGAGAAATTCTATGATACTATCTGCATGGAAATCTATAAGACTATTCAAGATCATATTTCAAGAGTTTGGAACAAATTCAAGAGAGCTAGACCTGTAGAAGTGATCTGGATAACACATTTCTCTTTCCTAGCAAAGAGAATGACTGGAATTAAAGAAAACCGACAACAACATTGATTAGGAGGATATGTAAAATAGGTAGTGTTCTACATCAACATAAAATAGAAGTTTGAGCTTGTAGGGCAAGATTTTGGATTTGTGACATTTCTTTCCATTTTTTTGAGGGATTCAATCAAGGGTCTCGATTGAATAAAAATACTGAAGGGATTTGACTTAGATCTATTCATTGAGGGTAGACTGAAATGTGTTTGTAACAACGGAAGAACTCCTAGGAAACACCATTTACATTCTAATTATTCCCTTAGGCCACAATGATTGGGTTAGATCTCCTACATCGATTGATACTAATCTATATGGAAGATATGAACAGGTTTTCAAAATTGACATAAAAAAATGGTGAATCTAATCCACTGGTACAGGAAACCAATCATTTAGAAGGGGTTGACCATAAGGTTTCAAGATGTAAAAAGTAATATAATTTAGTTTTTTTGGGTACTTTCCAGAATTTCATTTGAGAGACCCCTAAAACATTCATGAACAACAACATTGGGTAGCTTGCAAAAATAGGATCTCAATACTATTCAACCATGAATCTGTGACACTTGTGATGCAAAATAATGTTCATCTAATATAACAACCAGGTGAAAAGGAATATACTGAGGAATGAACCTTCTCTCCAAAAATTTGTTGATAGATTCAAAAGAAAACATCTTTGGCTCAGTTACAAGTGCCCTAGTTCAATGGATATTCAATGGAGTTTCCCTCCAACTCGTTTCTCTCAAGAAGCATCATAGATATACTCCTGAAAGTGAATTCTTTTTCAATGGGACCAACCACCTAAGTGTAATATCTCAACTATATTGGAATCAGATCTAGCCTGAGAAAACAAGCAGATACAAACAAGAAACAATCTGAATGTGAAACTAAAGGTTGTAAGTCCTAATTGCAAATTCCCAACTGATATTTTAGGCACAATAGACTAAGAACATTTCACTTATAATAGATTTTGTTGTGAGGATATATCCACATAAGACTTTTTATGAATATGCAACTCTATTAATCAAATTGAAGGCTAGAAATCATGAGGATCTGAAGGCTCTGCAGTCATGAATATATGAGAAGTCCATACCAACTATTGTATTAAAAAAATTTCCCTTTCATATTCTTTAATCCCTTAGCATCCTACTCATTCTCTGGAGGAAAGTAAGGTTTCACAATGAACAGATGAGGAATATTGCATTTAAAAAGGGTACTAGAAGGGAACAACTTCAATATGCTTCTTGATTCTAATGAAAATAACTCAAATTATGATTCATATGACATAGGTATAGGTATCCCAAGTCATGGTGACAATATTGATTGGAAGAGGGAAATCCAATGAAGACGAAAAAGTGGTGGCACAACATCATTGATGCTTTTTGGGTGGGTAAAATGGTAGAGGTATGATCATTGAGAGGCAAGAGCAAGAGAAAACTTGACATGGTAAAAAAAAATTGATGGCCATGATGAAGGATTTTATGAGCCATATGTGTTCAATGAGGAAATGGAGAGAAATGGATGGGAGAAGGAGATGGAGATCAAATATGAGAGTCTAATGAAAAACCAATCTTGGATTCTCAAGGATCTTCCACCATGGAAGAAACCCATTAGCTTCAAATGGATGTATAAGTTCAAGTGCAAGTAAAATGACACACTTGATAAGTACAATCATAGTTGCTCGTAAAAGGGTTCAAGAGGGCATTGACTATGAGGATACCTTTCATCCTACAAAAAGGATGAGCATTGTAAAATTAGTTTTAGCCATGGCAGCATAGTTTGGATAGAAGCTCCATCAAATGGATGTGAAGTGTGCCTTGTTTAGTAGATATTGGGAGGAGGATGTTTGAACCTACCAACCACGGGGTTTTCAAGTTCCAGGAAATGAACATCTTGTGTGCATACTAAACAAGGATCTATCATTTGATGAATCTACATCAAATGATAGAATTTTGTGTCATCTCAGAACAATTGTAGAAAGTGTCTTTGAAAGAAGAGGTAAAAATGGTGATTTTTGGCACTCTAAATTTCAAGACTTATTAGTGGAATTGGCTGATAGACAACATGATCGTGTGGACAAGTGCATTTGCTGCAACAATACAGAATTTTCAGGGAATAATGATGTACAAAATTGCAACTGGAGGCAGTTTTAATACTTGTAGAAGTGAAACTAGGACTCTTTGTATGTGGTTGCAAATGTTATGTATGTTTTTGGCGATGTGTCCTAGAAAAAGGCCACTCCTTTGATCACTATTGTATGGGTATCCATGTTTGTGATGAGAAGTGCACATTTTGATCTCTTGAATCAAACCAAGGAATTGAAGTGCATGAATGCCAGAATTTGGCAGGTCATGATGGGAACCATGATTGCAAAAGGGAAAATCATACATGTATGGAGATCTAATATTTATTTGGTAAATCATCTAATTGCAACAAATCTTGTTGCTTGAAGGTTGGACATGAAGGTCTTCATAAGTGTAATTCACCTCAACATATTTGTAAGATGAAGTGTTCTGTTCCAAGCTTTAGAAATCCTTGTGTGATACAAATTGAGCTTGGGGATCATGAAAATCATGCTTGTCATGAGAGATATTGTCCTAAAAAATGCATCATGGAGGGGTTCCCTAGAAGTCGTGGTTACAAATATCACTTTCATGAATTCACATGTGATGAAAATCTCTGTGGTAATGAACATTCTTGTCATAAGAAATGTGAATCAGATGACTTCTGTAAGATGGAAAAATAGACGATGAATTTAATTTACAAATAAAATATGGAAATATAGATGATGATAAAATCCCAAAAGAAATACAAAAAAATAAGATATGATGACTTACCTGATGGGAAGAATTTTCCTTGTACTCATATTTAAACTTTCAGATCAAATCTTTCCTCTCATAGGAAAGTCAATAACTGGAACAAACTGGCCCTTAGTTAAGGGTATAAACATACCTGGGAGAGAGAGACCATAAATACTAATAAAAATGACAGACAAGTACATGAGAAGAACCGTCCACTCAAATAGGTACGACAAAATCAATATTAGCCCCAAAAAATCAACCAGCACACCAAAGTATCCCTCAAACAGTCAAAGATAGTCAACGCAGAAAAACCGCAACCACAACAAGCAACAGTATGGATTTGCACGCGTGAATGAGGGAGAACAAAAATTGTTGTGGAAACCCTCATAAAGGACAGTGCTAAGTAACGATAGGTTCGGTGTTTCAAGTAGACCCAAAAACCAAATAACACTCAAGCACAGACAACCTTCAAACCCTTGATGTCATAAAAAAGTGTGCCTGAAAACCCTAGATCATCTGTGCCAAAACAAAGCTCAAAGTGCCATAAAGACATTGCTCTCAACAAAGGCTATGCTAGTTCTTACAACCTCTCAAAGAATTCCTAGAAGGTCCTTCTAAGTGACGTTAGGGCATCTCTTACAATTAGGCTAGGAATGACGTCATCAATTTATAAGTCAAATCAAAGTGGTAAGTAAACAAATTAAGGAGGGGACATTGCTAAACGAAGGGTCAACGAAAAAGCTAACCAAGAGAGGGAAACCACAAGTCAAAAAACCAAGAGGGATAACCAAAAACAAACAAAATACCATTGCAATAACTACAAAGTCAACATAACATAACAAGTAGTCTAACCACAAAGTCAACATAACAAAAGTCAACATAACATAACAAGTGGGATAACCAAAAATTCATCATAACAGAACAAGACTCTCTCTCAAAGATATGTGGTCGACATATGTCTCATGCAACAATTGAAAGCTTATCATCAATTTATAGGATGGGTTCAACCTGGAAGATGCGATCCTCTCATCCTCATTTTGTTTATGCCGATGTCTGATTTTAAAAACACCCAAACAAGGGGAAACCAAACAAACCTAGTGAACCAAGATAACACAACTATAACATTAAAACACAATTTTAATCTCTTTCAACTACTACATTAAGACATATTTTTCATCTCTTTCAACTACTACATTAAAACATATTTAAAACATATTTTTCATCTCTTTCAACTTTAACACTCCCAAGAGGTCCCAGTGTTAAAGTTGAAACATACAGTAACAATAACATGTAAATGACAACAACAATAGTATGACTATTTAGACAAAATTATAACACCATTAATAGATCTAACTCACAATACAAAAGAACAAGTCCGATTACTTAACAAATCAAATAACAAAATAACAAATCTAGAAAAGGAGAAAGAAGAACACACGAACTTTGATCCTATATTTTAACAAAACACCCAACCAAGGGGAAACCAAACATGGAAGCGTAGGCCTAATTAAGAACAAAAATTCCCAATACACTTGCACCAACAAACTTAATGAACCAAGATAGTACAGTTGTAACATTAAATCATAATTTCCATCTCTTTCAACTACTACATTAAAACATATTTTTCATCTCTTTCAACTTTAACACTCCCAAGAGGTCCCTGCGTTAAAGTTGAAACATAAAGTAACAATAACATGTAAATGACAGCAACAATAGTATGACTATTTAGACAAAATTATAATAGTAGTAATAGATCTAACTCGCAACACAAAAGAACAAGTCTGATTACTTAACAAATCAAATAAAAAAATAAAAAATCTAGAAAAGGAGAAAGAACAAAACATGAACTTTACTCCTATATTTCAGCAAAACACCCAACCAAGGGGAAACCAAACATTGAAGCCTAAGCCTAATGAAGAACAAAAAATTTCCAATACACTTGCACCAACAAACTTAGTGAACCAAGATAGTACAACTGTAACATACAAACATAATTTTCATCTCTTTCAACTACTACATTAAAACATAATTTTTTTAATGTCCAATGGGTGAAGAAAATATAGGTCAATGGAACTGTTGAGTATAGTGATGTCAAATACCATGCGGGAGCACTAAAGTGGCTCCCATAAATCAATACAACATAAATCAATAAAGTGTTTGAATTGGATCGGGAATAAATTGGGAAAAACTAAAAATATCTCAACAAGTACAATATTATAAAGATATATACATATTTTGACATGTGCGGCCCAACAAAGGTTGAATAGAGTGAGTCTAGCTCGGCCAAACCATGCTTAAATTGTTATTAATCATGATACAACACATCAAAATCGCAGAGGAAATATGACAAAACCAGATACGATGACTTACCTGATGGGAAGAACCTTTCTTGTACTCATATTTTAACTTTTAGATCAAATCTTGTCTCTTAGAGGAAAGTCAATAACTGGAACAAACTAGCCCTTACTTAAGGGAATAAACATACTTTAGAGAGAGAGAGACCATAAATGTTGATAAAAAGGACATACAAGTACAACAAAAGAAGCATCCACTCAAAGAGGTACGACACAATCAATATCAACACCAAAACATCAACCAACACAACAAAGTCAACGCAGCAAAAACGCAACCACATCAAGCAACAATATGGAATCGCACGCGTGAAGGAGGGGGAATGAAAATTGCTATAAAAACCCTCATAAAGGACAATGCTAAGTAAGGACGGGTTCGGTGTTTCAAGTAGATACAAAAACCAAATAATGCTCAAGTAGACACAACCTTCAAACCATTGATGTCATAAACAAGTGTGCCTGAAAACCCTAGATCAATCGTGCCAAAACAAAGCTCAAAGTGCCATAAAGACACCGCTCTCAACAAAGGCTATACTAGTTCTTATATCATCTCAAAGACTTCCTAAAAGGTCCTTATAAGTGACACTAGGGATTCTCTCACAATAGGCTAGGCATGACATCGTCAATTTATAAGTCAAATCAAAGTCGTAAGTAAACAAATTAAGGAGGACACATAGCTAAAAGAAGGGTCAACGAAAAAACTACCCACAAGAGGGATAACCACAAGTCAACACACCAAGAGGGATAAGCACAAATAGAACATAACCGTTGTACTAACCACAAAGTCAACATAACATAACAAGTGGGATAACCATAAACATAACATAACAAGTGGGATAACCACAAAGTCAACATAACAAAAGTCATCATAACATAACAGGTGGGATAACCACAAATTCAACATAACATAACAAGACTATCTCTCAAAGATATGTGGTCCACATATGTCCCATGCAACAATTGAAATCTTATCATCACTGTATATGAAGGGTTCAACTTGGAAGATGTGATTCTCTCATCCTCATTTAGGTTCTTCCAAAATATGACTTTCAAGGGGGAACCAAACATGGAAGCGTAGGCCTAATGAAGAAATTTGTTTTCCCAATACACTTGTACCAACAAACTTAGTGAACCAAGATAGCATCGATATAACATTAAAACATAATTTTCATCTCTTTCAACTACTACATTAAAACATATTTTTCATCTCTTTCAACTTTAACACTCACAAGAGGTCCCCGTGTTAAATTTGAAACATACAGTAACAATAACATGTAAATGACAGCAACAGTAGTATGACTATTTAGACAAAATTATAACAACAGTAATAGATCTAAATCATAATACCAAAGAACAAGTCTGATTACTTAACACAATGTTCAATATCACTACAAAGCTCTCACGAGGTATAGACATTTAAACAAGAAAAATATGTATGAACTTGACAAGAAAAAGGCCCTAAAATTTCCATAATCCCAAGTACAATCATTTATTTTATCGATTTCTTTTTCTTTTGCAGTATCATGTAATCCATAAGGATGTAAGATGCACCTTCTTCCCCTTCAACTGTTGTGGTCTTTGTATGTCTCATTAACAACCTGAATCTATGTTGAGGCTGTTGCAAGGGGGGTGAGGCAACATCTGCAATAAGAACGAAATGTTAAATTGGCATTTTTAGTTATTATTATTACAAGTGTTTTATATAAATAATAAGAGCAACAGAGTGTTATTTACATGCTTCAGTAGTGGAGGCAAGCTGAGTAGTTTCGAATGTGGCAATATGTTCCTGATCTTGTCTAGGCTCATCCACTACATGCTCTATAGTTGAAAGAAGAAAGGTTATAATTCATACACCATTCACAATTAAATATCTTTATTTGTAATACATACTACAATTTTTTTCAACACATGAAATACCTCCAGTACCAAGTTGAGCACTTCTTTCAAGTGGCACTCTAGCATCACTGGGATCATTTGTTGATCTAGTACTCGTGGTATTTATATTTACATTGCTTTCCTGGTTAAATGCAACAAACACATTAATTTATGGCCAAAAATAATAACCAATATTAGATTGGGCAAATAATAAATTATAAATCCTCTTCGTTGCTTTTATTTACATGAGCGTTAGGTTGGGTGTCGGAAGGCTGTGTTTGCCCCAAGCTTCTCGTATGTTCAACCAAGGCTTTATAGACACAATAACAGGCATGCACGAGGTCTTCCTCCGTAGGAGCCTCTTTGAATTATGCACCCTACAATTATGCATAAGAGCATGAATTTTGCTTCTTTTTAGATATTTAATTAAAATTGATAACAATTTATAATTTGGATGCAAATTATTTTATTCTATACTTACAAATCATGCAACCACTTTCAAGAAACCACCTGAGCCAAGTTTATGCTGCCCATGTTTATCTATCCTAGCCTTGGTGGCTTTGGATGTATCTGGGAGCCTATATTCAAAAGATTCAAATACTTAGTTCTTTTTCACAATGATGATAAAGCTTCATAAATACATTATTAAAAGTGCCTCATGCCTTCTTGGTCCGGGTGGTGTCTTGCCTTCTTTTCAGAGCGCCTTTTCTTGCGCATCACGCACGAGGGCCTTCCACTCCATATATGGTATCGATGGAGGGGTGCTCATAGTTAGGGTCGTTTTTCAATTGAACCCTATATTGATCACAGATATATCTTAAATATAATCCCTCCT
The DNA here is from genome assembly GCA_027924585.1 of Larix kaempferi. Taxonomy (NCBI): domain Eukaryota; kingdom Viridiplantae; phylum Streptophyta; class Pinopsida; order Pinales; family Pinaceae; genus Larix; species Larix kaempferi. The sequence continues at coordinate 25,748,602 of BSBM01000289.1, forward strand.
TTGCGGCAACTCCAACTTTGTTAAAGGTACCCTCACTGAACAACCCAACCAACTTGTTCATAAATTTGTCCTTTAATTTTGAAATTTGGGAATTCCACCTTGTTCATATGGTGGGCCCTAATATATCCAAGGCTAGGTCATTCATTGGTCCATAAAATACATCATTTCCTCGAAAACGATATCATCACTAGTTTGAAATAATTGATAATTATATGTACATAATATTGAAAATACTTATTACATACCTGTAAGCTTATTAGTTTTCATGGGGATGAGGTCATCGTCTACCAAAAACGAAACCTTTAATTTTACCGTGCTAGTAACACGTTTATCTCCAAGAAATATTCCTTCACAATCCACCATGGCATCACGCTCTACATCCATTGCATCATGTGCAGATCCTAGCATGTGTTGTTCAGGCCAGGGTGTACTACTAGTCACGCATCAGGGCTAGGGAGTGCAGCGGTCGGAGTGACTGGCATGCAAGTCGCAGGCGAATCAACGACGCTACTACATGCGACGACCCCACTAGTTCTCGCACCATAAGGATCACCCCGTGCCTCCAAAACACCTATAAAACAAATAGTTTTGTTATAAAGCGATAGTATAATTATAATCATGAATAATTAAAATAAATAAATGGGATAATTGAAGGTGTTGTTTACCCCAAGCTCACGAATCTCACGCGTCAAGGTATCCATTCTATCTCTTATCTCTTGTGTCTTTGGCAAAGTCAATAATACAGAAGTGAATTCCCTATTTTTTTATTAGAAGCTTCTTTACTATGTGCACAGGGTTGGATGACAAAAAAAAATCTTCTTCACTTGGCACTTCCTCAGTAGCATATGTGGACTTCTCTGATGTTATTGCCTTTCCCTTGTCGCCCTGTTGATCAACATGGAAGCATTCATAATAATGCACATAATGCATCCACCATTTCACACAAATTGGTTATGAGGATATTCACAAATTGGTTATTACAATTTGAAATGAACAAGAATCTATGCATTTTGTCAATTATTACTTTTCCTCCTTATATTTGTATAAAAAATCAAACAAAAACACATTATTCATATTAAGTCCAAATATAAACAACTTTGTATCTATAATGAATGAAAGTAACATAAACTAAGTCTCAACTATAACAAAACTATTGTTTTTCAAGAACCATGAATTATTCAGATGTTGAGTTCACTGACATAACGCATGGCAACATTTTATAATAAATGTTAAATATAAAATACAAGAGTCATTGCCTAAAGGTTGGGTAAAATAGTATATGTACCGCTGTATATATTCGATTCAAATTGTAGTCAATCAACAACTCTTTCCCTGCAGCTATTGATTTTATTGCACATACGAATACTCGGGTTCCTTCACACCCCTCAAATATGCAATTGGGTTGCTTATTTTTTGTCACGGGTCGTGTACTGTTTATAAACCCCTCAATATACATTGATTCTCCTTTGTTCTGATAATTGTCTTTTAGTTGTAAATAATTTGCAGCTACGCCATATCTTCACATACTTTTTGTATATTGGACTAGGAGTATCCAATCTATGTTGTTGTAACAGGGTTCGACATACTCCATCAATTCAATTAATTTGCCATCATGGACCTTTATTCCAACCATGGAAAATAACCCCAAACCATGCAATGACGATGGAGAAATGCGGTATATCCTTTCATCGACACAAAAATCAATGTTGGTTTGAGGAACATCCCTGGGTACCCATCGTTTCACTAGATGTTTGTACTTCAAGGACACCTCAATTTTGTCTATACTCTCATCACCATAAGAACATGACCCCCCCTTTCGCAAGAAAAAATCTGGATCATCTATTGAATTATCTCCGCTCGTTAGACATACTAGATGTCCCACTTTCCTCTATTCTACCTGAACTTCCCTCGCTCGACGAGGATATATTTGACAAGTCTCTGTTTGGTTGTACGTCCTATAACACTCCATCGAGTGAGAGAAACAATTAGCGAGTGTCATAAACTCAAGGTGACTAGGTCAATCATATATAATATATGATAAAAAATGTTAATTTATGGTTCTTAAATTATATGGTCAATCATTTTTAATAAAAAGAAAGGAAAATACATACATCAATATTTTTTTTCAAGTTGCTAAACAAGTTAATGAGAGAAAGGTCTTATTTAAGGTCTTATAGGAAATATCACTTGCATAGGACATTCTTTCCCATGTATATATACATGCTTCATGACCCCTATCCTAGGGTTTGGCTTAGAATATGTATAAAATCCTTAGTTATTCAGTGCTACAATAGATAATTGCTAGTTCCTACCTATATATTGTTAAAATTTCAGGTTATGTACGTTTTATCACATATAACAGACTTGATACAAGAACATGCAAACAACTGTACTGCTTAATTTAAATTTAAACTGATTTAAAACATAATTTTCATCTCTTTCAACTTAATGCTCCATTTAGTCACTGCATTAATGTTGGTCCTCGAGAATCATCAAATGCTAAGTTCAGAAAAATAAAATAAATGAACTATAGTAAAATAAACATGTACTGCATTAACTGATTAAAATAGTTTTGATCTTGTCACTGAAAGGACAAGTCAAACTAGATAAACCATATACGTACCTTAAGAGAGAGAAGGTTCAGGTAGAATAAAACAGACCTCAAGTTCTTCAATTAAAATGACAGTAATAAGAAAGACACACAGGTGCTGAAGACTACAAAGGTCAAGCACGTAAGCAAACACTCACTCAGAGTTCAATTAGTGATGACTGCTGAATGCTACAGGCAGAATAGAGAAACTGTGAGTCAATCAAATGCTACAACAAAATTAGAGACAACCACATGCCACAGCAAAAATAGAGAAGCTGTGAGACAGTCACAAGCTACAGCTGAAGTCAAATGCTACAGCAAAAATAAAGCTGTGAAGACAGTTATGAAATCCAAATAGGAGCAGACTTCACATGTTACAGCCAGAATAGAAATGCCGTGAATAATAAAATCGTGAAGGCAGATCCGTGGGGATAAAACTGTGAAGGCAAACCTGAGATAAACCGTGACACAAATCAAAACAACAAATGCTGAGATAGACCGTGAGACAGTCTAATCGAGAAGGCAGATCCTCTAAATTCGAGAAGGCAAATCCGCTAGAATAAAGCCGTGAAGGTAACACAGGCTATAGTCGAAATTGAGAAATCAATTGCTACAGCAGAAGTCGTGAGGGTAAGACAGCCATCAAGGATACAACCGTGGAGAGATACAGCCGTGAAGGAATACAGCTGTGAAGGATACAAATCAATTGCTACAGCAGAAGCCGTGAGGGTAAGACAGCCATCAAAGATACAACCGTGGAAGAATTACAGCCGAGAAGATAAACCCAGCCGAGAAGATAAACCCGTGAAAGAATTACAGCTGAGAAGATAAACCCAGCCGAGAAGATAAACGCGTGAAAGAATTACAGCCGAGAAGATAAACCCAGCCGAGAAGATAAACGCGTGAAAGAATTACAGCCGAGAAGATAAACGCGTGAAAAAATTACAGCCGAGAAGATAAACCCAGCTGAGAAGATAAACCCGTGACAGAGATACCATAAAGAGAAAGCCGTGGAGATAAATCCGTGACAGAGAACCCGTGAAGGAAAGCCGTGGAGATAAATCCGATTAGGAGCAGATTCAATAAAATTACCCGAGAAAACAAAACGAAAAGTGAAGTGCTATCTCCCATAAGATATCTCACAATCATAAGAATTATAAGGTTTATATAGATTAGGAGTTAACAACCTTAGGTTAGGATAGGAAAAATAAAAATAATAAAATAATGAGAAAAGAGAGGTCAACGAATAAAGTACCAATAGTCCAATGTAAAAATAAACTTAAATGGACAAAGATATAATAATAAAATAATAAATAAAATCACAAAGTCTTTATTAATAAAATCATAAAGATTTTATTAATAAAACTAAAATAAATAAATAATTAATGAAATTAACATAAAGTGAAAACCAAAAATCATGGGTCAAGGGTCTTAACTCAAACATAAGGTAACCATAACAATACATGGTCCAATAATCTTTTAATAAATTAATATTTAAATACACTCCATAAAGTAGGAGTCATCATGGTCAAGAATGCACATAAGTGAGAGTGCTAGGACCAAGTAAGAAAAGACCATGAGTCAACAACCACAAGACCAAGGTGGGCATGCAATCAAATAGGACCATCAAGACCAAAAACTTTTCTCTCTCTTAAGATACATAGTTTATATATTTTTGTCATCACTGTATAAGGGAGAAGATCCAAACGGATGGTGCAATCCTTTTGTCCTTAACGCTGCTCCTAAGGGTTAGGTACTAGAGACATCGTCAAGGGGTGGCCAGTCCCTTGAGAAGCAACCTAGCAATAACCGATTAGGAGAGGGGACAACAATATCTTCCATTCTTAATGAATGGCTTTCAGCTCAAGGTTGAACCTCAGTCCTAGACTGGGACATGTTGATCAACCATCTGGTCCATGACCAGGATCTCCATTCTCCCAGAGAATGGTCCTCAGCCTCAAGCTGAGCATCCAGTCCTAGGCTGAATGTTAATCAACCATCTGCAGGACCTAGGAAGTCTCTGTCTCAACCTGCAGGATCTGCTTGGTCATCATGACCAAGAAACCGTCTGGTTCTAGACCAGAATACCCTAGAGACAAATAGGGGCCCTAGCCACATGCTAGGGACTTTGCCATGGCATCAACTGCTTGGTCCTTGACCAAGAACCCCAGGAGACAACTGGGGGCCCTAGGGTACCTTCTAGGGTCTTACACATTACTCTGCCTGGTTAACTTGACCAGGAACCCTAGTCAAATGACTAGGGTACCATTCTCTCTGAGAATGGGTCTCGCAGCTGCACTAAAAAATCAACATATATGTTGGTCTCTTGTAAGTCGGTATGGAAAGTAGAAAATAAACTCCATGACATCATGGTAGATAAATTAATGATGGGATTGAGATGTTGAGTAGTGCTAAGTGGTGAGTATATTAGTTAAGCACGAGAGTAAATGGGTTCGGCTAAGAGAAAGTGAAGCCTATATCTAGTTCCTTCACCTAGTGGCCTCCTAGCATGGCTTAGGGATGGTATATGTAGTTGATACCTATGCTTGGGCATAAATTTCTCTTACGTAACCAATTGCTTGGATCTTCTTTAGTTAAACTATAAGTATTTATTGTTTTTTATGAACATGCAAATTATTTTTACTTCATGTTATGAAAATGGTTATTATGCATGTTTTGTGTGTGAAGCATAGTTCTAATTCCATTGTGTTTTATATTCATGCACTTGCAAACGTATTCATTTAAATTATGGCTCTCGTGGGAGGATTAATTAGTTATAAAATTATATGTTATCCTTTGTGGGGTGAAATTTTGTATGAGGAAATTAATAACTACCCAATCAGGCCATAGTGATTGATGGGGACGATATTGACATTCCATGTAGTGGTCATTGGGAAAGGGTAACAAGGTGATCCATATTGACCCCATTATCATTTTCATCCATCATGACCAATACTTTGCAAACATTTAGAGTCATTGGACCTCTTATGGTAGGGATATGTAAATCATCTAGCATGCAAACTCTAGGCTTATTTTCAGACTACTCACGGTACAGGGATGCTTGGGAGTTCAGGAGGAGAGGAGAGGACTTATCCATCTTTCCATAATCTTGAGGGGGGATGCTTAAGGATAAGAATAACACCTCCTTCCCATTGATCAACATTGCGATCTTATTTGGCATTGATGCACCATATGTTGTCGACTTGTTGGGTTGAGGCTTTTGGAATGCAATAGACTTATTAATATGTGAGTACTCATGAACAATGTGAACACATTATATGTCTGAATTATTTGTGGAATGAATAGTCTATTGATATTGAGTTGTTGTAGATTAGCTTGGGCTAGTGATGGATTTGGCTAATCTATTATAGGATAGTCATCGAAGTTGTGATCTGAGCTTTCATATATGAAATACTAGGATTTGGTAAATTGATATATCACATAAGTTGTTTAATCATCATATCCCATGCCTATATCAAGAAAAACACTTTAAGGTCTTTAGAAAAATTAACTTTGAAACAAACCTTGTTCTATGGATTAGGGTTAAAAAATTACTTTGATTTATGACATGACAAATATAGCTACTTATCAAAGCAAAATGCACTTGATGAAATTCCAAAACTGATGGGAAGGCCAAAAAACTCCATATGCATTAGACAATTTCTTTGGGTAGTCTACTCAACTAAGAAACACTCAAGCCACATAGAAAAGACAACGAAGGTATTGTAATAAACCCATGATGTACAAGCAATGATGACTACATAATACTTTCAACTAAGCATGAACAAAAGAAGGAAAAATCGATTCGTCACGTTGCAAGTGATATGGTAATGCCATCAATATCCAACACATGCCTCCTCTATCCATGCTTTAGTTACAACCCCTAGAGGCATGTGACCAACAAAGTACCTAAGTAATGTGTGCTTCTTATATGAAGCACATTTATCATCATGTTTATAAATAAATATTTCAACGAAAGTATCCTCAAGTGTACAACTACTACCTTGTGGTAGACCTTCAATGCAATTTTTGAGGTGTATTTAACAAAACCATCATGATCATAAATGTGATTATGGATTACCATAGATAAAAATGGATCAAATGACCCAACTTTGAGCTCCATAGATGAAGATGGACCAAATAGCCCAACTTTGAACCCTATCAAAGTCATAAATGGCATTCATAAAGCTTGTAATCTATAGTAATGAGCTAATAAAGGCCAATGCATCCCAACTAGGAGAACAAGATAAGGAATAATGGTGAAGACCACATAAGGATACCATGCTTTCATGCAATCAAACTCAAGAATAACCCCTAAGCTTATCATGATTTCCAATGAAATGTGATATTTGAATGCCAAATGTGAATTAAGTTTCAAAGACATTGGATATTACACTGAAGACTAAAAGCCATACTGTACAAATGTGCAACCTTTGTCATTTTGAATTGTCCAAAAGTAATCACAACATACTAGTGTCAAATTTGATAGCCATGAAGGCTAAATAGTGTTTGTTGAGTTGAATGGAATTAAAGATAATTTATGGTATTATATATAAATAATTTTACAACCCTTTTTTCCATGAAAAGAAATCGTACTTTCACTTCAAGAAAATAAAATACATTCTTCATGTGCTAGAGCACAATAAAAAAGAAATCAAGATGATCCTTTAAGAAAGGTCTATACCCCCATTCTTATCCAAAAAGTATTTATGCAGAAACACAAACCTATAAATATTCTCAAAATTACATCCATGCAAAGCCAAAAAGAAGAAAAAAATAAATTTGTTTCTCCCTTGGTTTGATATGTTATGTTTCAAATCAGTCTGCTCCCCTAGAACTCATCAACCTGAATACTATGAGGATTCAAATATCATGCTTGCATGGAGACATAATGATCTTCAACATTATGTTCATGATACATATGTGAGTAGGTCACTCTCTAAAAGCGCCCATTAATTTCTCTTAGGTTTAATGTCATGTGATGAAGTCCAATGTTCTAAATTTGGATTTCTTCCTTCATCCATTGGATGGTAATGGAAGAATCCCAAAAAACATGAATTTTCTCCAATCCCATCTATAGAGATAATTTTAACACATGAAACAAGGCAGTGCAATCTTCCCAATTGTTTGTCCCTAGACCCAAGGATGCCTTACTTGCAAAATAATGGGCATAAAAAATAAATAAAATAAAACCAATTCCGTGACTATGCTTAGCCCCTTGGCATGCTCCGTTGAAGAAGCACCAAGTAGACTTCTTGCTAATTGCACCGAGTGAAACGAGGTGCTCTACAGCCCAGTATGGGGATATGTTCTAACGTGTATGTACCGTTACATGTAGCGTTACATCTAATAAAACGTAAAGAGTAATTTAAAGTAAAAGTAATTTTTTTAATTAAAAAAATTTATGTCAGCTAAAATATTATGAAAAGTAAATAAAAACTTAAAACTTAAACCCGGATCTATAAATCAAGAGACATCAAATTTCTTGAGTTTAAATTTAAAAAAATAAATACACCTCAAGAAATTGGATCCCTCTCAGTACTTGATAGAAACGGGTTTAAGATGGATCTATACTAGTTATCAAATCACCAATGTGATGATTATTGTTTGAGACCATAACTTGAGTGTAGTATTTTCATAGTGCCATGGAGACATACCGAAGACATTGCTCGAAACCCCTGCACGCTCTCCTGCTTATGCTTATGAAATGAAATCCCTGCGACACCCCTGCTCTCCTGCTCGTGCAAATACGATGGAATCCCCACGGATCTGCTACATATCTGCTACCACTGCGGCGTATGTTGCTTGTTGGGGACTAAACCCTGCTCTTCGATCTGATCCAGGCGCACTCAGGTCTCACCCGGTAAGGAAGGTATAACGGGTAATGAAGGATAATGAAGGTTATACCCCCAAAAAAATTTAAAGGTGGAATAAAATTGAATGGATTATCCCCCCAAAAAAATATTTATTGGTTATGCACCCTCTCCAAACTAAGCCCCAATTGCTATGACATCCTTAATTGGAATCTCGATTCCCACATGGCCCATTCATTTAGGACTTGAAAACCCCAAAATAATTCACCATCTCTAAGCTACAAGGCATCCAATTTCACATCCTTACATACATGTTTAAATTTTTTTTGGCTTGACTCATTTTTTGCTTTGTGGTCTTAATGGAATTCTTCCCTATCTCTCTCACTAATGGTGTGGGTAGCCATATTTAGACCTATAAAATGATAGTCTTTAAGAAACCATTTCACCATAATATTAATAGATGAGGTTTCCCATAAAGCCTCTAAATTAATTAAATACATTTAAGGTGCTAAAATATATTCAATAGAGTATACAAACATGAAATAACATAAATTCCTAGCTTTCAAATGCTCATGTTCCTAATTAAGCACACTTATGAATATAGTTTACATAGAACACATACATTTCCATAATAGAACATGACATTTAATTGCAGAGATACAAATAAATATATAACACTTAAGTTTAACAAAATATAGTCCAAGAAACTAACTATAGACGATCAATTTTCCATCAATGGTAGGAATCTACTAGTTGAGATGAGGACCCCAAGCTTGGAAATTAACACACTATGGTGAAGGCATATAAGTTACAAGCTTGTAACTAACTAAAGTCTCGAGCCCAATTGCCACCACAACTCAATGAATTTGCACAGTATAGATCACTCTAAGCATCTCATCTAACGATCAAAGGACCATAATACTCTCTTCTTCTACCCCACATAACCGTTAGAAAGATATTCCTCTTCTTTGCACCATATGTCATAAAGGATATTCTCCCCTTCCAATGCTCTTTAGTGTGGGTAAAAATAGTTTGACCTATAGAATCCCTTCTAGGAACAACCTAGAACAATAGATTTGGCTCTCAAGCATCCAAAGAGAAACAATACGTAGTGGGTGAGGAAACCCTATCTTTCCCGGCCTCTATGCTTGACTATATTCATCTATATCAAATCAAAGGTTTACAATTCCTTCTATACCATTGATTTCAAAATTTCATTTTTGTTTCCTAGGTAACGATTGACAAAAAAAGAAAGAGCACAACATGAGGAATATAAAGAATTAAAATGAGAGTCAGAATGATTGCAAAATAACAGAGTTGAGGGAATGATGGTTAAATTTCCTTCTATCAAGAGAATGAAGTACTCTTACATTTTCCACACAATGGTTATATGCATCCCATGTTCCAATAACTATGTGAGAAAGGAATCCTCAATGACCTGTAGATACATTCAATGTTTAAATTTCTAAGTTAGTGGAGGTGGATGGATTTTTTTAAGGTGTATGATTGAAAATAAATCATATTTTACGTTAACACTTGATCAAAATAGAGGATTACTATACCATAGGACCCCTTTCTTCTTCCCCTCTTGTGGAATCATAATCACTCCCATGCATTTGACAACAATATTTTACCATTATATATTATATTACAACATTACATTTACATAACTTGAATAGAACACTCTTGGTAAGCCTACAAAAAAATTCATAGAAAAATATGAAAAATATTTACAAATCAAGTCATTTATTTAAGATCACATCATGACTCAACTCCTCCCATTATAACCACACATTTAAAATTTATATGAAATTTGAGCCAATACATTTCAAAGGTCAAAACGAGAGTATTCCACCATCCATACGAAGGTCAAATTGAGTGTATCACACCATCCATCCATGTGCAAAATATGAAACAATAGATTCAAAAAATCAAACCAATGTATTACACCCTCCATCTACATAGTCACCACCATTAGTTCCCTAAATATTAAACAATACATTTGAAAGATCAAATCCAATGTATTACACCCTCCATCTATGTAGTCACCACCATTAGTTCCATGAGTATTATACTTAATAAAAAGGTATTGATGTTAGTGATGGCGGGTATCTTTGACAATATTGGTGGTTTATTTTCTAAGCTAAGCTAGTTATATTAAGAAAAGAGAAACATACAAAGTTTTAGATAGCTAAACAGCCTCATGGGAAACCCAATCTTATCTCTATCAATAAAACAATAATAACTAAAGTAACTAACAAAAAATAATAACTAAAGTAACATAGATACATGTGTGAGTGTGTTACCTACATGTGTGACACAGATACATGGGTTGGGTGCATGGTTTAAATATATTGGATGCACGTGTGGGCCATTAGTTGCATGTGTTAGATGTGTGGGACCTAAAACTAATTCATAGAAAAAAACATAAGGGGGTAAAGGATGGGATCTCTCTAACCCCAATTTAATCCTAAACAAAAATAAAGGGAAAGAGAATGGTCTTTCCACAACCTCAAATTAATCACAAACTATTAGAAGATGGAGGATGGACTCTCCACAATCCCATGCAAATCCCACAAATAAACTTTAAGTTATTAAGAATAGGGAAGATAGTTGTCTCTCCACAACCTCCATCCACCCAATTTAACTTAATTTTTAATTCTTAAGAGAGTTAAGCAAGAGGCTTGCTTGAGCAAAACATGTGTTTAATTGAAAAAATATTTTTGTCCCAATTTAGAAAATGGATTATGGAAAAAGTATTTTATCGATCACTATATGAACTTAGGAGAGACGAACCTTTAAAAGACTTTATAAAAGATCACATTTGATAGAAGGGATAAAATTCGGTTTAGGGCCTGATCGGTTAATATTTTATGGTTTCAAGAAGACATATTAACAATAATCTATTACGTGGGTTGATAGGGTTTTCTTTTATTCACAACAATTGGGGTGATAGTGCTCATAACTTATCTTCCTTTTTTTGGAGAACTCTTACATGTACAATACCTTCAATGAAATGGAAAATTTCAATGTTGGATTTATTGATAGGTGTTCCATTAATTATACATTACATTCTAGTTTATCATGTTCATCCAAAACTTCATTAATCCCACATGCCTCATGGAAAATGATGTAGAAACCATCATCTCTTTATCTACAATTCTATTACCCCAGTGAATTTCTACCATCATATCCAAGGGTGCACTATGTGATTCTTTTGTTCCCAATTAACTTCCTCAAGTGATATTCCTCTTCATAAATGCCACCCATAGCTATTCCATCATTAAATAACTTATTCCTTTGACCCAAAAATATTCCTCAACGACTCAATGATATGTAACTTTGTTATGTTTTGAGTTGTTAGACTGTTTCATTCACTCAACCTTACACATATTTGAGAGCATATTACTTGTTAAAACCATTATTTGATTCCTTACATTACATGTTTCTCAAATCACGACTTTTTTAATTGAAATTTATATTGCGTTAATCTTCTATAAATTTCCAATAACCACAAGAATCTATAAATTACGATGAATATCACTTTTGAAAATTTTTCTTGGATTTCATTTATTAATAAATTTGTCAATATTGTAGGAATGGAAACGACTCTAAAGTTCTTATATAAAATTGACCTTGTTAGTAAGCATTTCCAACAATTTATTTCTACCATGTTCACTAGCTCATAAAAATTTCCTTTTATCTTCATCAACTCGTCATAAGTGTTTTTCATAAATTCATTCATAACTCATCATAAGTGGACATAGAAATTCTCATCATCTTCATCGTCAACATTATACGATACATCATCGTCGTCGTCTTTGTCATCGTCATCATCATCATCATCAAGTACATCATCAACAACATCAATATCATCATTAGGGTCACTCATTTACCATTAGGGTTCATCGTCACTCATCATAATTGGGATCCATTTCATGTTTTTAGGGTCACTCGTATTCCATTAGGGTCACTCAAATGTTGTCAAGGAAACTTGAATGTCATTAGATTCATTTAGGTCACATCAGGGTCACTCAGATGTCGTTAAGGTCATTTAGGTCCCATTAAAATCAATCAAGATCCGAAAGTGCTATCACATGCATCATCACAGTGGAAATGTATATTGTCTTCAACATCATATGGTACATCAACACATCATCATCATCATAAAATACCTAAAATAACTAGTACTACAGAGACTAGACATGGGCATAACAGTAATAGGCCTATGGATGGGGCCAGCGTTGAAAATTCTTCAAGCATTTTCTGAATGCAATGAAATTTGACATAGACTGGAGGTTCGCATTCCTCCACTATATAGGAGGGTTTCCACACTCAAATATGACATAAACGACCAGTACTCGTCATTTCCGATGTCATCATACTTTCATTTGAACTTTCTTGGATTGACGTGCCTAACATTCCCGACATACCCATCCACATCATGGTCATCATGATGATCTTTATACTTATCACCCATTTCATTCAAAATGAAAATCATGCATGACAATTAGGCCCATGAGATTGGTGGCAGGAAGATTAAGGCGCCACCCGAAATTTCATCAATGATTTCGATCTACTCTAGTGAATGGAGCACAAAAAACTTAGATGAGAGAAAAACAAAAGATAATAAATATCTGATGAAGCTTGTGCAATCTATCAAGGAATTGTTTATCGGCGTTATCACCCTTACACTAGATGTGTCTACGTCCATGTCAATTTTTTTTTAAAAGAAACACCTAAAAGACCTAATACTGCAACGACTAGACATGGGCATAATAGTGACATGCCTGTGGATGGGGCTGACATTGAAAATTCTTCAAACTGTTTCTGAATGCACTGAAATTTGAAATGGATTGGAAGTTCGCATGCCTCCGCGATATGGGAGGGTTTCCAGACTCACATATGACGGAAATACCTAGTACTCGGCATCTCCAATTTCATCATACTTTCATTTGAACTTTATCGGATTGATGTTCCTAGAATTCCTGACATACCATTCACGATATGGGAGGGTTTCCAAACTCAAATATGACGTAAACTCCTAGTACTCAACATCTCAAATATGAGTACGAAAATGACGATGGTATAAACTTGAATGGGATTCTCTTGGTTTCACGAATAATATATTCTCTACTGAACAAGGCCAACCACGTGAAGGTGGAAGCTCATATGGCCCCTCCCCCCCTCACTTCACTCTCAATTCCTCAATACCCAATCTATCTACTATTAAGTATTTGAAAGAAACACAATTAATAACAATCAAACATAGAAACTAAGAAAATAAATATTTAAGGTAAATGAAAGAGAACAATCCAACTAAAAACATATGGATACATACCTCATACATTTCAAGATTTTGATATCATTAATCTTCTCCTTCATCCAACTCAACATCTATATCATTTGATGTGGAGTTCATATTGTTCAAAAGATTGGCCATATGATTAGCATCATCATCATCATCAATGTTGTCAAATCCAAACATATCATCATCTGAAACATAGTCTCCTACATTTGGTTCGACTTCTTCAAGTTCTTCGTGATCTGACACATCATCAATGGCATCTTAATTTAGAACATTGCCTTCCAAATCTCCTCGAAATTCCTTGACGTCTTCGTATGATTCATGAACTAACTGCTCATTTACGTCATCTTCTTCTTCAATTTCATCTTCTTCCGCTACAGTATACGTTACCGGCCTTCCTCTTGGATCATATCTAACAACATATGACCAACCCGATATACCTGGAACCTCCGAGTAAAATACATGTTCACATTGGATTGGAAGAACATAGGGCTTTGATCTTGGCTGAACATTATTAGTCCTTATATTAACCATGGTAAAACCGTTAGCATGTTCAATAACAGTTCTCTCGGGATTGCGTTCATTTATTCTTAGCCTATACCATTTGACGTCGAACATAACTATTTTGAATGAATTAAATCCATAATCAAGTATATCATGCAAATACCCATAATATCAATTTTCAGATTCTCAGGGATGTCTATTACTTCTAGAGTGGACATTAGTAACTTGAAATATTGTTGTTATCCCACTATAAGAAGTTTACCTCTTTTCATCCAACTTTTTTATGCAAAATTTGCGACCATTGCACCACATGGCCTTGTAGTGTTTAAACTGCAATATTCTAAACATGTAAACAAAAACATTGTCAATTCATAAACATATTTATAATTGGAATTATGCAAATTATGAAAAAAAACTCGTCATATGCATCAATAAAATAATATTAAAAAAAGTAGAATGGGTGAAAATGCTTGCCTGTTTATTTTTCAAACCATGAGCTAAATCAATTTCCCTCTGAGTAAGATTTGTATCTCGTCTAAGTTCGGCTTCTTTGACCAATGTAGAAACACCTTCCCATGTTAACCTACCATTGTTAGAATTTTTACATCGTTCAACCCATATATTCATCCAATCAAGATTGTTTGCAATGCATAGATGTATTGCATCCCAGTCTACACCAATTGTATTAAAATAAAACAATTAACATACAATTAGTTACAATGGTATACCTTCATATTAATAATGGATTATGTAGAATGACTAAAAATTAAATAAGTATGACATACATTAAAAAAATCAAATGTATTATAAATATCCAATATCTACTTTCATCTCACTTTCCTCATTATGCCTTTCCCCAATAGGTGCTCCCCTTCAAATTTGTTGTTGAAGTTGACATATGAAATGTGATCCTCATGATTAATACTTGTAGCTATTTGAGGACTATATTGAGTGATATAAACCATGGTTTGATATACCATATATCCCTCTACCATAGAACCCTCAGGATGTGCTCTTTGTTTGACCAAATCCTTGAGTGATTTCAAGTGCTTCTCAACCATCCACATTGACCTTGTGTGTACAGGTCCACACTTTTCAATCTCCTCAACTTGGTGTATGAGGTAGTGTTCTTGTGCATTGAAAAATGACAGAGGTAGATACTTTTGCATTTCACACATTAGACGGGGAATTTGTCTCCTCCAATACTTTATACCTTCTTGATCTATTTCTTTAGATGACAACCATGTACAGGTGATGGAAGCAAATCACAGGTTTCAACAACAAAATATATAGTACATTACAAGTAAAACACATGCATGCAGTCAAAATTAAAATAAGTTGTACAACGAACTAATGAAAATATTAAACTTTGCATCTAAATCACTACCTCATTTATTTTCCCAAATCATATATAACTTGTTTCACATTGTTATCAAAGTTGTCTGGGAGAGATAGAGGTAGAACATACTATATCGAAAAAAATGATCAATCATTATTTATTCCCAAATTAGTAGAGAAAAAAAAACACAGATCACGTTTCACCAATATACAAATATATACACCAAAATAATTACCTTAATGAAGGTATGCCAATCATGATTTTTTACCCCACCTAATTCACCTTTCTTTGTTACGATATTCTTAATGTTTGAAAAAAATCTAGTGGGAAATTTATTTTTCTCACTAACCTCTTTAACATCTTTGCTTTGTTCTGTCAATAACCATGGAATGGGGGCACTGATATTTTGGGTGTCTCCCTCGTTATTTGAACGAATCACACTTTGCATTGCATGATTGGCCTCCTTAATGTCATTACAAATCTTAACAAGTTTTTCTTTCTCTCCTACCATCTACTATTTGCCATAAGGTCTTTGTTATGTTCTTCCCGATGTGCATTGTATCAAAAAAATGAACAATTTCTAGATGCTCATAGTAGGGGAGCCTACTTAATTTCTCGGGATAAATTTTCGTTCCTCGTGGAAGCACCTCATTATTGATGCCTTGATCATGACCTTCAATACGAAGCATAATTAAGGATATTAGAACAACACTTGTCAATTAGTAAACTGATCAAAATTCAATAAAAATATAAAATATTCCAAACATTTCATGCATATATTGATACAATGACAATTTCATCCATACCATTATGATTTAAATATCTTTTATCTTGCTTCATCCATAGACTAGGTGTCATTCTTCGTGGTTTTAATCTAGTATTTTCTTTCCCATTGAAAATATATTTTCCATTTTTCCGATACCTATGGTTCTTAGAAATGAAGTGCCTATACTCATAAAACACCTCCTTTTGTAAACTTCTTGAATGACGAGATCTCATCTTAGGACCACAAACTGGACATGTAAATTTACCCTTTGTTTGAAGACCTGTAAGAGATGTATTAATTTTTATATCAATTTTTTAAAATGAAGCATGCATAATTATGTAGGGTAAAGTTAACACATACCACATAAATGTGTTAGCCCTGGGGCATCATGAATTGTCCATACAAGCATTGCATGGAATTTAAATTCCCTTTGTGCATTTTTTGGTCTAAAGATATCATAAATAATGACGCCCTTCCATAACTCTAGTAACTCATCAATAAGAGCCTCCATATATACATTCATATCTTTGACCTGGTACTTACCTATTTGATTTAACATACAATACAAAATTACGACATATATGAGTAAACAACGATATATAAGACATTATTTTAAAACATAATTGAACATATATTAATAAACATAAAAGAAGAAGACATAATTATGAAACAAACAAGACAAATGAGACATTTCAGTTTAAACAAAAAAATTATAAACAAATTAATACCTGGAACAATCATGGCCAACAGTATGTGCTCCTTCTTATTGACATCCATGGAGAAATGTTATTGTTAATAAAAAAACATACCATAGCGAGTAAGTAGGTATGAGCTCTCCAAATGGATTGAAACCATTGGTTGCCAATGAAATCCTAAGATTACGAGGTTCTTCTTTACACTTTGCCCATCTTTCTTCTATCTTAGTCCATATAGATCCATCCGTGGGCATTCGAAGAACACCATCTTCACTTATGTTCTTTGCATGGTAATCCATTAACTGTGCTATGATTTTGCACCTGAACAATTGACGCAAACGTGGAACTATGGGAATGTAACGAAGAACCTTGCGAGGCACCTTTTTTGTTACTTTATCGACTCGATATCTACTCTCTTCACATTTTGGGCATTTGTCTTTCGATGCATGTTCTTTATAGTAGAAAATATCATCATCAGGACATGCATGGATATATTGATACTCCATTCCAATATATTTCATTATGGCATGTAAATATCGATATGTGCGAGGTAAAACATTTGACGGTGGTAACAAAATTCACCTATCAATCTACAACATAATTAAAAAACAGTACTACTTGTTAATGTAAAGAATATTAGTAATATATATTGCATCCAAATGTTACAAATGATGATAAACTAACATTAAAAACAAGGGAAAAAATAAAAAATTTGTCATCATGTACTAAATGTGACAAAATTGAAATATTACATACCTTAGGAGTTGTGTCACACGTGTTTGACATACCATTTACAACCTTTAGGTTCAACAACAACAATAAAGAAGAGAGAAGGATTATTTTTTAGCCTTCATAAAGAGGTTCACTTTCCCTCTAAAGTACAGGTATATCATAAGCAACATCAAACTGATTTCCATCGTTGTCGATTCCAACATTATTAAATGTCTCCTGGATAAAGCCATTTGTACCATCTTCTTCATCTTATTCAACTGTGTTATTAGCATCATTATCGCCTTCCATAGGATCATTAGCTCGATCCTCCACATTTTCTCCCTGCAGTTCTTGATCAATAGGTGCTTGTACAAATTGCACCTCTTCCTCATCGAGCAATTCCCTAGGGCGATTTCTCTTTACAATTACAAACAATAAAGCAACATTAGTGTATATAAAAACTATTTAATGATACAAACATTTAAATATATAAAAGAGGAAAACAAAGACAATATAGATAACAACACAGACAACTTAGGTGAGAGTGAGAAACAAAGACAATATATCAATGATGAAGCATGTGCAACTTATCAAGATAATTAAGAATACAATTAAAAAGATGCCTTAACGTGCATCTTGAAAGAATTTTAAGAGAAACATCTAAAAGACATTGTACAATGACTAGACATGGGCAACAATGACCTCTGAATGGAGCCAATGTTCAAATTTTATCAAACTGTTTCTATATGTAATGGAATTTGACAGGGACAGACCGTTCGCATGCCTTGATGATATGGGAGGGTTTCCAAACTCAACGATGAGTCAAATCATGATCAATTTTTATATATTTAATTTATTGTTATAATTTTTTTATCAACTAACAATACTGTTTATGAAAACAAATGAATAGATATTTGGACTATAAACACTTTTTAACTAACAAAAATATATAAAATTAGTTTTAGAATAAAAAATTAAAATAAAATAAATATTTTTTTATTAAATAAGAATAAAGTAAATTCTGAATATAACCCTTAACTCTTTAATCCCCTAAAATATATACAAAAAATAATAATAATACATTAGTTTTCTTCTACATTTAACATATAAACATTTACGAAAACAATCTACAATACAAAGACATATAATGAATAACTTACTCATGGATGATATTCATGCCCGCCTTCAGCGTGCCCATACAATCTACAATGTTTGAAATCCGTTGTTATTAGAAGTGTCCTTCGTTTCAAGCCCTTGCATATTTTATAGGGGCAATAACATTTTGCATACTTCGAAGCACCCGATGCAGATCCCACATTTCGTTGGCCTCCTTGAGGAATGTTATGTGACATGTTTCCTTCAGTGATGATTATCTTCAATAACTTTGTATTTTATATGAACAGTACAAAATAATCCCTATAGGATTCAAAAACCGTCAGAATCACAACAACAATGTCAAGGCTATTAGATTATATAGACCGTCTAGTACCTAATTATAGATGTTATCAAACGATAGTGCATTAAATGCGCTTTATGTTAGATATCCGTCAGTTCTTGATTTTAATCAGATACCAGACAGTTCTTCACTTTTAGTTGGATATCCGACAGTTCTTTATGATTCCTCGGCTATCCGACGATATCGGAAATGATAAAAAAAATAGATTTACGATCCGACATTTTTCTCCGATTTTCAAATATTGTCGGATTCCACCGTTGGATTTTCCACCCATATGTAGTAGTGCCTCTTTTTTTTGGTTAAACGCAAGACTCTTCATCCTCTATGTCTATAGATACTTCAACTATTTTACTTGCAAGGATTTATTCATGTGACTGCTTGTGCCCTTCTTGTTTAGTAACAAAAATATCCTGCAATGTAATTTTGTTTTTCTTGTACCAAAGCTTCAAAATTTTCTTTTGCACATTAATATTAATTGTACCAACTAAGTCCATCCAAGGATATCCCAAAACAATATCCATATTATCCATATCCATAGCTTGAATATATGAATGCAACACACGCTTATCCATAGACAATTTCACCCTCAACATGTGTTTTGAATATGTTTTGGTGGAACTTTCTATACTTTAGCCACATTAACATTTATGAAATCATGTTTGCTACCAGGGTTTATAGAAACAATGACATTCTCTTGCTGAATACATCCATGAAAACGTAATAGGAAGTTGTCACATAAAAACAAACCCTTAGTGCTTTTAGCAATCTTCACCTCATGAGACCACCTATCTAAAAATACCTTTCTAAATTATCCATTTAAAAGTTTTTTCGTTTTACCATAGTTAAGCAAATTCCACCATCTAGTGACCTCTTCTTCTAAACCTAGCCTTTATATCTAATTCTCTTGACACAATGTTTTTCATGATTTATGTACTCTTCAATACTAATATCATTAGGTTTTCTTGTAAAATGCTTCTCGTTTCAAAAATAGAACTAAGGTTTTGAAGAAAAAACCACTTACTTTTGAGATAACGATTTAAAATGAGCATAATTTCGTCAGGATTTATCATAATCTCTATTATGACCATAATTATGAAATGCCATGGTCATTTTTCATCTCCTAGCGTTGGTTGGATGGAAATCTAGCTACTCTATCAAGAGATATTAGTTCTGCAATTTGTGTGGCTAACTTTATCCATAGAGATTTTGTATAACACACACACATACATATATTATTATAATAATAGAAGTAGTAGTAGTAGTTAACTAAAGGACACATCCCTTCATGAACAGTTGCTACAAGTGCCTTTAGGATTTATATTTCTACAACACTATTATTGTATTTTCAATGATCTCATACTTTTCTCTAATATATATTTATCTGTATGGATTCTTTTATACTTGCATATCTATTTTGGATATTATTTAGTGAATAAACCACAGTTCGTCACATTGGTATCAAAGCCCTTTCTCAGGCCTTCCACCTATTCTGGCTTTTGGATAAACACAAAAATTTCATAGTTTCTCTTAATAACCATGTCTTTAATCATAATTAACTTTTGGCCATTATATTTTTTAAAACTATATTACGTGAAAAAATATCATTTCATTGCCACATTTAATTTTAAAAAGGGAAAAACACTATAATAGTAATTTTTGAATGGAAGGAAACATTAAACAAAGCTCCTTTATAATCATTAGAGTGGCATATAAGAAGATGTTTTGAAATAAAACACTATATTACACATCATAAGAAGCAAAACAAGATTGTTGTGAAGCAAGCACCAGTCACTAAGAACATTATTAAAAACTGTGTAAAAAGGCTGCTCGTGAACAAACGACTACAAGTAATGGCCTGTATATAAAGGAGACTGTACGACTAGGGAAATCTCGGGTTATTAGGGAATTGTGAGTATTTGGAAGTTTGAAGCAATTTCACGATATAATCCAACGACCAATCTAACCACTCAAGGGTTAATCCGCGTAGTTTTAACCAACGTGGCCCCTAAAATGTCGCTACTCTTCAAGGTTACTCACATGCACACTAAGGCATACCAAATCTTAATGAAGTGGTCATACGTAGCTTCTCAAAGGAAAATCATTATACACGTTTAAAGGCAATAATTTATTAATATTCTTGCATCCACTAAAGACAAATAAAATATTAAACCAGAAATAAAGGAACACAAATTCTTATTTTATTCAAGATTAAGATTCCATTCAAAAGTTATTAAACAAGGAATAAAAAAATTCGTTATAGTGAGTGAGGGAAAGTAATATATATACCCTTATATATTTTAAGTTTATAGAGGTAAAGTATAAAGTATTTTTTTAATTACTTTTGTCATAAAAATGGGTTATTCAAGTATTAAAGGATATTAAAGAAGTTGTAAGAGGAAGTATGTCAAAAGTTGTAAATTATGGTAATTATAAATTCACAAATGTAGTCACAGTTATAAGTATTAATGGGAAAGATACAACATTATAAAATGAACAATAGATAATTACAGTTTGAGATTAAAAAGGAGAAGATTTTAACGAGTTAACAAAGAAAGAGAATTGTCACCTGAAAAATCAAAACCAAAATTTAGAGCAAGCTAATCGAGACCTCGAGAAGAAATTTCAAAGGATGAAGAAATATCATGCTTAAAAAATCATAGTTAAAATTTACTAGTAAAAATCAGGAAGTCAAAAGACAAAAAATAAGATGATAAAAATTTAGAAAAAAAATTCAAGGTCTCGAAAATAAATTATTCAAAAAAGATGAAGACAACTCCTTCACAAGGAACCTTAAACAGA
Source organism: Larix kaempferi (assembly GCA_027924585.1). Classification (NCBI taxonomy): domain Eukaryota; kingdom Viridiplantae; phylum Streptophyta; class Pinopsida; order Pinales; family Pinaceae; genus Larix; species Larix kaempferi. The sequence continues at coordinate 25,770,583 of BSBM01000289.1, forward strand.
GATTGCTTGATTAGATTAAAAGATTAAGTGACAAAAAAATGCTTATGTACTCTTCAATACTAATACATCATGTTTTCTTGTAAAATGCTTTTTATTTCAAAAGTAGAACTAGGGTTTTGATGAAAAAACCACTTACTTTTGAGACAACAATTTAAAATGAGCATAAATATGGCAATATTGATCATAATATCTATTATGACCATAATTATGAAATGACATAGTCATTTTTCATGTACCAGAGTTGGTTTAATGGAGATCTGGCTACTCTATCAAAATATATTAGTTTTGAGATTTGTGCGGCTATCTTTATCCATTTGCATTTTCACCCTCAACATGTGTGTTTTGAATATATTTTGCTGGAATTTGCAATATCTTATCCACATTAACATTTATGAAATCATATTTTCTACTAGGGTTTATAGAAACAATGATCTTCTCTTGTTGAATACATCCATGAACATGTTTTGAATATGCTCTAATACCATGTTAGAATATTGAGAATATGCATAAACATACAAAAATACTTTATTAACATGAAAAGCAAGAATCTACTAGTCTATCATTCTATCCATACAAGCAATAAATAATCATGTAAGAACAAGAGGCAAGGGACAAGAGAACAATACACTAGATATACGTGGTAAAACCTCAAATGAGGAAACATCAACGAGAATGTTCGGTCTTCTATATTCTTCATAAATCTACATCTTACACTACAACAAATACTAGAATTAGCGTCTGTTTTAGCTCCCTTTTTAGCGTCCACTATCACTTTTAATGTATTTTTCATCATTTTTTGTACAAAGTGGATGCTTTTCCACGAGATGGTGCTTTTAATGGCGTTATTTGCGTCCTTTTTTTAAAGTAGATGTTAATTGGGACGCTAATTAGCAACCCAATTAATGTCCCAATTAGCATCCCAATTAACGTCCATAATAACATCCCATTTAACGACCAAAATAGCCTCCAAAATAGCGCTAGGTATAGAGTAAGCAATTGCACCAAGAATTTTGAAAGGAATTATGCCATGAATTGCGCCAGGAATTCTGAAAGGAATTACACCATGAATTTCATAGCCCCATTGGGTGATAAACGTTTTAACATTATGTTTGCAAATATTTAAGCCTCTTCTCCTTCCTGGTGGTTGAAGAAGCTAAGAGCTATAATTGAATTTTCCATGCTCCTTGCCATCTGCTTTCTGCAGGGATTAGTAAGCCCTCTTAACATTCCAACTGAGGAGATTAATCATTAAGAGCCATCCCCGAGGCTAACTCTCCTACCATCCTTGCTATCCTAAACGTTAAGGGCCTCATAACTTGGTGACATTTTACCATTTCTAAATAGGAATCTATCTAACGTACCCTCAATGACCTTTCAAGTGACTTCTTTACCTTGGGGTACTCATCTCAAGCTTTCTCTACGATTCAAACTTTTTACTTGGAGTCACTTGATGGGGATCCCTCACCAGCTCAATTTCTTTTCCCTTTAAGAAACGTGTCACCTAGGAAGATCCACTAGTGGCGTTGCATGCTTGGGAAGCTGAAAAAATTTGGGACCTGTGTTTTTTTAGGGGTTGAGGTTTGATGGGACCTCCTTTTTGTTGATTCTTTGGATTCTTTCCATTACTCTCTTTTCTCTCAGAGTTGTATAATGGCTAACTAAAACGCCCCTGACTCACCAGAATCCGGCACAACAATTCTTGCCAAAAGCACAATTTGGAGTGCTCAAATCGCAATTTCGACGATCTGGGTAGTTTTAAAATTAGGCAGTTAGTCTAGAATAGTCGATCCCAATTGATGAAATTACAAAAATGCAAAAATAGCAATTTCCGGCAAGAATTTCAACTAGTTTTTATCCCAAAATCACCGGAAAAGCGGGGCGTTTTGGTTGTCTTTTATCCTACGCATCTTTTCTCTACACCTTAATCAAAGCATTTGGGTAAGCCATGGGTCGAGAAGGGGGAGGATGGATACGCTATGATATGACCCACAAATAAGTGCACTAGGGCTGTGTGTGTTTTGGCAACATGGATGATGGCATGGCGCTAACCATGTGTGTTTCATCTGCATGGGAAGATTGATATGAGCGTGTTCATCCACTTGCCAAATTACCAATCACCCCTAGAGTCTGAGTAGGTTGTATTACATGCTAACTTGCACATCTTCTTTATATATTTGTATATGAAGTTGTAGGTGTAGGGTGTCAAGGAGAACAATCCCCCAGTTGTATGAATCATCAAGGTACTCCATATATTAATTGCAGATACCCATTTGGAATTTCTAGAATTGGTTATAATTTGTGTACTTCGAGAAGCATACCCGTCATACAAGAATTAAGGGTTTGAAAGCAAAAATTCAAAGCACAAAAGCATAACTCAAAAGGGTTGCAATGCAGGTAATCATGCCTTAAGCCAACTTTAGGTGTTTTTTGCAAAAATATAGTAGTTATCATTAGCACTCTCAAACAACATTCCTTAGGAATCATAATATATTTACGTTGCAGATCAACATCACTTTCCGCACCCAATTTACAAAAGATTTAACTCGAAAATTTAGGCCAATGAACTGATTGTTTTGTTGAGCAGCTTAACTTAGAAATTTAGGCCAATGAACTAAGTGTTTTGCTGCTCTATTTACATAAGATTTAACTCAGAAAGTTAGGTCACTTTACTGTGTTTTGATGAGCATCTTAACTGGGAAATTTAGGCCAATTCACTAACAGTTTTGCTGCTCTATTTACAAAAGATTTAACTCATAAATTTATGCCAATGAACTGAGAGTTTTGTTGGGCATTAAACTGCTCTATTTACAAAAGATTGAATTCAGAAATTGAAGATTGTTTTTAGTATTATAATTGTTTATTGTCCTTTTACTTGTTGTTTTAACAACTTGATTAGTGACAAAACCAAGTGCAGTGTCAGCATTCTCTTGAAAAAATAAAAATAAAAATACTTTGTTATGTTAAACTATGATATGCAATACTGTGCTTTGTCCATCTGATTGTTTTAGACCACATGATCTGGTTACTCTTAAGGAAATGAAAGCTTTGAGAGGCTGTTTTTTTAATTTTATGTCATATCAATACTGTTTATGGTTTTCTTTTAATAATTATATATATATAAAGTTTAAAATAATAAATAAAATTTCAAAACTGTATATAAAGTTGAATTTGCTAAAAACTTTCAAAAAAATTAACTAAATCAAATATACCAATACAAATATATTTAAACATTGCATTTTTTTTATAAAGTAAGAGAAATGCTTTTATTCGTGTCTCGAAGATAATACTATATCCTACATTTTTAATTAATTAATTTCACATTTATTGAGAGATATAGTTCACATATGAACTTTGATATGTTACTATCTTTATGTTTATGGGAGTGATTATAAAACAATGGTGCCTCTTACTAATATAATGGTTGAGTAATTACCATATGAAATATTCAAAAAAATATAAAAAATGTACTTTTAAAAATTAAATATGCCAAAAATAAATCTTTAATTATTAAAGTTTGTGTGAATATAGCTATTCCAATGTATACAAATCTCTCCATCAATATATGCTATATTTATAATAAATAAAAGATCAAACACTTGTTTGAATGGAAACTATTAATATATGTTCAAAAATGTTAAATATAAGTTTTTTTATTTAATATAATGAGACTTTAATTTGTAAAAAAATTATTGACAAATCCAAGTTGAAAGGTAAAAATGAAGAAAGTGATGATGGATATAATGCACTTTTACTTATTACTCAAGTTTTGAGTGGTGGTGCTCCTTGTACCATGTGCATGGAGCCCTTCTTACACTTTTCTAGGCTCTTTTAACCTATTTACAAAAATCTTTAAGATAAGACACCATAGTATAGGAAAAAGTTTTCATATTGTTTATGAAAGGTAGAAAAAGTGATATAGATGGCATCTCCTTAGACGCACCAAATTGACAAAGTTTTATACTTAAAATTAGCAATCAATTTTTAAGATGTAGAAACCTGTTAATGAAAATTGAGGGCCGCCCCTATGTAAAAGAACAACCCAGTTCAACACAACCTTACTTTTAACTATACTATGGTGATGTTACATATAATGCTAACAAACTAGTTAATGAAAATTGAGGGCCGCCCCTATGTAAAAGAACAACCCAGTTCAACACAACCTTACTTTTAACTATACTATGGTGATGTTACATATAATGCTAACAAACTAACCATATTTAATATTTTACATCTTGTAGTCATAAACCAATTTTAGATTCTATATGATATTTTGAACTTTGATTTCAAACTCGGTAGGTGTAAGCTTTTGTCGATACTATTTTTGGACTTTGACCATTAAATTCTCTAGTTTATTTTGATGATGAATTTAACATTTAAAAGTGATAAAGATTATTTTGGATTTTGACATTCAAACCTTTTAATTTTAAGGAAGTGTGTACGTTTGAATATTTAAGGAAGAAAATTATGTATATAATTATTGAATGAAGATAGACTCTTTTGGACTTATCACCATATAATATAGATATTCGGTCAAAGCAATCACCTAGTCTGAGAGACATCCGATTATAGAAGAGCTAGAATGGGAGGGAGCTTGGCCTTTTGCTTTTGTCATCAAACTCACCAAACTCAATTGGGAGGAGATGCATGCTTGATAGTCTTTCAAAGCAATCACCTACTCTAAGAGTCATTTGAATATAGAAGATTTGGAATGAGAGAGAGCTTGGCCTTTTGCTTTTGTCATCAAACTCACCAAATTGAACTAGACAATAAGGTGTTCATTCCCCTCCTCATCATGAGGACCACAATAACTTGTCTTCAATGGCAAATAAATGCTATCAATTTGACTTTCAAAACTTATAGTTTTTAAACTCTTTCTTAATGATCGTGTACTACAATATTTTTCATGTAAACATTCTATAAAAAAGTGTAAAGACGAATGTATTTGAAAAGCAAAAATCATAATTTATATTTATTAAAAACATAAATGATCACATCTTTAAGTGATCATGGCACAATTTAGAAGAGCAATTGCAATGCTAAGGATACTTACAATAGTATAGAAATAAAAAGTGACAATTAATATTGTATTAATTTTCTAAGGTATTCATTGTGCCTCTAAAGCACAGTTAATATTATGCCTCTAAGGTAATATTTTTCTAGGTTATTTGCTTTGGGGCTACCTACCACACAACTAGAAACTATTAATAGAGAAATTAACAGTGTCAATCCTTAGATGTATTGTCTAAGCAAATCAAAGTTATAAAATGATGATTTGCTTTCATACCCATGGATAGATATCGAGAAATCAAAAAAACTATGTGTTGTTTAGTCCACTATCCAGATACTTCTAGTGTTTGAATTCCTCTATCTCATAGACTTTGTAAAAATTACTTTGTTGAAAAATTTAAAACTTTCTTTTCCTTACACTCTTCCTTGGAGATTTAGAGTTATTGATCTGGGCGGCATTCATTTTGCGCCTCACAGGTCAGGTCATTGTTAGTTAATAGATCGTTGATGCAACCATTACTAGATACTTTTACACATTTGCATGTCCAACATTCACCCAAATGAAAAATTCCTTATTAACGAACCTAAACCGTCAACCCACCTCTGCTCTACAACATTCATCTGATTATCATGAACTCATTGATGCGATAGAATTGTGCAAGTAGAACCGGTTATCTAAGGCATTGAACATTGTGCAACACCATTTGAATCGGGTGGATTCCAATCTCTACACTTCTCTTTTGACAGCTTCCATCTAAGGCCTTGGCAGAGGGGAAAATAATCCATTCCCACATCATTCAGAGTGCATTTGTAACCAGTGCCTTCATAGGAACCAAAATGGTACTAATGTATGTTAAGTGCAAGAGACTGGCAGATGCTCGCCGAGTTCTGGATGAATTGCTGAAACCAGATGTGGTTTCATGGACTGCGATGATTGTGGTGTATTCCAAAAAGGGGTTTCGTGAGGAGGCCCTGGCACTCTTTCTCCAAATGCAGGAAACAACCGTTGAACTGGATCAATTCACAATTGCCAGCGTTTTTCAAGCTTGTGCCAACACTGGAGACTTGCAATAGGGTAAGGACGTCTATGAAATCATAAGTGGAATGGGTTTGAAGCCTGTTACCAACTTTTTTGTACCATAGTTGGATTATCTGAAGAGTCACCATTTGACAAACATGATGAATGTTTGTAATCCAGTGTATCAGATGATCCATCATTTGTGCCTAGTCAATTTTGGCTAGTCAGTTTTGTTTTTCAGTCGACATGACCATGGCCCCACGGGGTTTGTAATAAAGTGTGCTAGTAGGATTCTAAGTGGCTCGGTTCCCCATGACTTGATTAAGCAACTAAGGTATTCCAGGGAGTTTTTTCCCTTGTCAATGATACTTTGCCTATAGCTGAGCTATAATCAATGAGGTTTTCTCCCGCTTCCTCCAAAGCTGGAATGCCCGATTTTGAAACTTTTAGCCATGGGGGGTTATTAGAGTCCAACTGATGTATATAAGCTTACTAGACATTATTAGAATACGTTTTGGTCATGTCCTAGGTCACTAGGACCCTCAGAAAAATTTTCGAAATTTTTTTACGGAGTCCTCCAGTTTTGATTTTTAATTATTTTTAAATTTTTAATAAATTTTTCCATAGTTTAAATGGAAAATTTTCAATTTGTAATATGTCAGTCATCCAGGATCTGAATTCAGTGATTGAAGGCTCCAACCTTAAGCCAAAAATCATTCATGATCAATTTTTAATAAATTTTTCCATAGTTTAAATGGGAAAATTTCAATTTGTAATATGTCAGTCATCCAGGATCTGAATTCAGTGATTGAAAGCTCCAACCTTAAGCCAAAAATCATTCATGATCCCTGGACCAGTTTACCCTAAGTTTCGGATATCAATTCAGCCTCATAATTAATAATTTCTCAAAAAAGCCATTTACAAAAAAATTATTAATTAAAATATTAAAAATTGAATATTTGGAAATAATCCAAATGGATTAAAATAAAAGGCTAATTGACATGGCACTGGGCATTAATGAAGATTCCAATCATCTCAGTCATCATCCAGTCAAGCATCCAGTCACTACAAGAGATCTCCTTCAAGAGAATTCGCCCTCCTTCACCAAGAATTCGATTTGATGATGTGTTAAGTGATTAATGGGTTGGTTGGTATACATTAAAGCCTATGGTAGGCGCCTGCCTAAAATTGTGCAAACACATGGCATTGGCTTCATTCGAGAACGAGTTAGCATTCATTACATATCAAGGATGAGATCTCCTATTAGCTCACGTCAACCTCTACTTGGAGCTCGAGTTTACACATGGCACATTGTTATTTGAGGGGTGATTATTCCAAAGAAAGATGAGGAGCGCCTTGCCTAGGTGGAGGCCACCTCCTCATCTCCTTCAATACAACTCGAGCTTGTTGGTGGAGTTAGAACTCCAAGACTTGGCTTGACATGGATGTGATAGGGATTTGATGGCAATTCGAATTTGTGTTAGGTGATATTGGCTCCATTCATGCCAATTCGAATTAGGGTGGGCTAGTCTCTAGTTTTTGTTATATAATGAGGCCTTTTCTCCTCATTCCTCATGGATCTTTTAGCAAAAAAACTCTGGAGGATTTTGTAACCTGTTAATTATTGAATAAAGTTGTGACTTTGGAGGTCAAATTGTGGAGGCTCTTGGTGGCCATACTTCATCTTGTAGCAAGGTGATATTGTGTATTTGCTTCTGTACTTTGGATTTTTAAGCATAGATTTATATTTCAAGAGGGCTAACAATCTAGCACAAGTAACTATAAATCTATGTTTTTCGCTTGAGTATATTGGTTTTGCAGGTATCTTCAAAATACAAGGTTTTTTGTAGGTTCATCTTCACTCTACAGGTTTCCAAAGAGATTCAAGCTTTTTTCAAAATCAAGAAACAAGGAGTTCTTGCTTCTTCCATCAATCTTTCAACAAATTTCTAAATCGGTTACTTGGTCTACCTATCTAAACTGTGGAAATCCAAAGCCCTATTCCTATCCAAGTTTGGTTATTGTGTAGCTTGCTTTTAGTTTGTAGTTTGCTTGACTTTTTGCCTTCTCATTTGCCTCTTCTATCCATCTTTTTCTTCTCCTTCAACTCTCCATTTCTCCCTTTCATTCCTCCTCCATTTCCTTCCACCCTAGTCTTCCTCCTCTCTACCTTGCTCTCGCCCTTCCTCATTCCAAAACCCTCCATCTAGCTCTCGTCCTCCTCTTCTTTCTCTTCTCGTCTCCCCTAGCCTTCTCCCCTCATTTCATTCGTTTCTCCTCTCCATCCCCTCTCGTCTTGTCTTCCCTTTCTTCCCTTCGTCCACCTACAAAAACACAAACAAAAAATTGAAATGTAAGCTTGTTAGTGTTAGAATGATTTCATAGTTTAGATCTTACATTTGCAATAGCTTAGATCTCTAAGGTTTTGCTAAGTAGATTCTAGTTCATGCTTTGAAAAGTAGCATTAGGGCAGCTTAGATCTCATTTTATAAATCTTAAAAGCTTGCATTGGAAAAAGTTTTTTGCATATAGATTAGATCTTAGTTTTTTTGCACTAGTTTCAAGTTTATTTGTTTTTCATTAACATTTAATGGGTGCCTTGTTGAGGATTGATTAAGCTTGTGTAGGTTTCTTGAAAAGAGAAGAGATACTTGTGAAGACCAGATTCAAAGAGGATCAAAGTTATATTCAAGGAGAAGACTTAAACCAAATCAGAGAATCAAAACCACTCTCCTTTTGTATTAGCGATCAAGGGCTTTCAAGTTTTTTGTTTCAATAAGTTGTTTGACTTCTCTCAAAAAGGCCTTTCAAGGGCTTAATTCCCAAAGGCAATTGTAATTCAATAAATAAAAATGTTAGGTGGGATAAGGCCTCCCACACATTGTTTCTCCTTCCCCATTTAGGGAAGCTTGTTTCATGCATGCTTTAATTAGTTTTACTTCAAGTTTTCTAGATTAAAGTTTATTTATGTAGTTAGATTAACTCTCTTCCAAGTTTTGACTTGAGTTAGCAATCTTGGGATTTCATCCCGAGGGCCACATTATTTTGTGGTAGCTTCTCTATCCCCATTAGACTCCTTGTCGAAGTTCAGCTAGTTGGAAGGTCGCAAGGACTAGTGGTTCTAGTGGTCATCTTGTTATGAGGTTGATCCCACCTTGTTTATTTCTTAGCTGGTTGTTAATTTTGGCCTAAGAAAGTGTGCACTTGTTACTTTCTTTTACTACTTGTTTTACTTCAGAAAGTGTGTTTTTTCTTTACGCAAGTTGCTTCTATTCTAATAAAGAACAAATCCTCTTGAACTTGAAATAACCCAAGTCAAGAGCACTCTCTGTCGGAGAGCATATTAAGTTTGCATTCTCCCTGCATTAGGCATATAGATTAAATAAGTCTCTTGAACCTTGTCATAAGACAAAGTCAAGAGCACTCTCTATCGGAGAGCTGAACTGTGTGCTTCAATAGTTCTAAAACATTTCAACTCACACTCCCATTAATAATTTACCTTGGTTGCTATCCGACACCCGTATGCTCTACCAACCTGAAAAGGTTGGACTAGTACTCAGAAAGGTGTTGGATTTGATAAACTTCTATAACATAATAAAATTTTCACCCCACAACCAACGAATCAGCGTCGCTTTCAATAAATACTTAAAGTGCTATTCTAAGAGGTGGAGCCGGAGTGTCGTTGTTTAGACTTCGAGGGTGGTTTAAACATTGGATACTTATCCTCTTGATAACTGGATGATCCGTCAGATCACCGTGAATAGCCACTAAAAGTATTTCTTCCAGTTGGACATTTTATCTTTGTTTCTTGCCAGCCTAATAATCAAGATCATTTAAAACTTTCAAATAAACCAAGATAATTTGCAAAATGATCTCACGAACATATCTTTCGAACTATTGTATCAAGCAACCCAAGCACTAAGGCAATTTTTGACTCCATAAGGCACCGATCCTTGACATCATATTTTAATTTGCTTATTATCTATCTAGAGTACTTGTGTTAATTTTCCATATGTGAGTGACTTGTACTTAAAGATTCTTCAAGTGTTTGTGCATCAAGTTATCTCATATCTTGGATTGCAACGTGGATTGCTCATTTATCTTGTGTTCATTTTCGAATTTCAAAGTTGTGATCTTTTCATTATTCAAAAAACTCCTAAACAACACCCATCCGCATCACCATACATCTTAAAACATTAAAACACATTGAGCCATAGAAAACTCTTTGTAGAGACTACCCCCCTTGGCTTTGTTAGGAGTTAACCTAAACGGAGGAGTTGGGATTCAGGTGACAATACATGGCTCATTGCTTGCCCCCAAGGCCACACCTTCCCCACTTGTAGTGAGGGAACAACTTTCGGAATATTTTTGGTGTTGGTGTGCATCTCGACGGACAACAAAGCCTGATGTGGTCGTGGGTAGTTCCCTCGTAGACATGTATGTCAAGTTTGGAAGTGTAGAGGATGCACGCAATGAGTTTGACAAAATACCTGAAAGAAACATGGTTTCATGGACAGCTATGGTTTCAGGGTATGCCTAGAATGGGCATGTTAAGAAAGGCCGAGAACAGTTTGAAATAATACCAGAGCGAAATGTGATTTCATGGAATGCAATGATTGCGCGACATGCACAGGATGGGCAGGTGGATGAGGCCCTGAAATTCTTTTAGAATATGCCGAAATAAGACATGGTCTCTTGGAGTACGGTGATCTCATTTTTTTCACAGAATGCGCTTTTCAGTGAAGCGTTGAAGTTGTTTTGACAAATGCAAGAGACAGACATGAAGCCAAATTCAGTTACCTAGGCCAGCATTCTTCTAACATTCAATACAGGAAATGTTTGCAATGTCTTTTTTCCTTGAAAATGATTTGTTTTGTCATTTTAGTAAATGGGTGTAGTTTTCAAATGGTTTTATGTTTTTATCAATTCTTGTGTAGGCTCCTTTGCTGAAGAAGATGTGGGAAGACAGGGAATGGCTGCTGCATCTATCAGGGGCACTTCAAATGCCAGCAAGGGCCTAGAAGTTGCCGTGGCAAACCTACAGGATTATTGTAATGGTTAGGCAACAACTTGCTTTGTTTTTTAATGGAGCATTCCAAGCTAAATAAATCATCTTTCATTTGAGAGACTGTTACTTTTTCTCAGTTCATTCTTTATGTAGTGAATGTTTTTCTTTATTGGTACTGGTTTAAATCATTCACTATTGTAACATATCTGTTTCCAGAATTAGAGAACAAACTCCTAGCTCGTTTTGATGCTGCTTCTCAACTACGGGAATTGTCAACCATGGCAAAGTGTGCTAAGATATTGTCTCAGGTTGGTGTTGTTTGTTCTGAACTTTCTTGTCATCTAGGGTAGAATGTTCACAAATATTTCCATTGTCAAACATTGTACAATTTTAAAATTCATGTGTGTTTCCAACTTTACTGTGGAAGCTCTGATTTTATTTCACCTTAATTGTCTTTGACGAGAGGTTCAAACTGGAGGCAAATCATGACCATTGCAGATCAATATGCATGTCTGAGAACTGCTAAAATTGAGTTGAAAAACTTATACACCAAATAGATATCGCACTGGCTGCAGTGTATATAAACAATAAAAACTTATAATTTTATTAAGAAAAATGCTTCATATATTATATTTATTACATTATTTTGTTAAAGATCTAACTTATTTAGATTTTTTTTCTATATATTATATTGTTGCTTCAAAGATATGCAGTCTTTCTTCAAAAAAATGCCTTGTATATTACATTATTGCTTTGAAGATATAATTTTATTTATAAAAATGCTTCATATATGGCATTATTGCCTCAAAGTTTAAAAAGGCCTGTTACTTAACAGATATACAGTTTTTTAAAATTGTCTCGTATATTACATTATTTGTTTGAAATATCTAAAAGTGCCTCATATATTGTATTTACTGCATTAAACATATACACATTTTGTTTAGAAAATATACAGATTTTTAAATTTTTTTCTAGCATATATATTCCTCAAAAAATTGCTTTGGGAAAACCCATCCAAGTGAATTTGAACCCTTGACCTCTTTGGCCATAATTCCTTTAAATATATAATTTTATTTAAATTTATTTAAATGCCTCATATATTGTATAAATGCCTTGAAGTAGAAGTCTAGGGTCTTTCACGGGATGCTTGGAATGTAATTTGGTAGTTGCGATATCAATTGTCGGTTCCTAGGGTGTAAAGCTCATTGCTTTTATAGGTTATTGATGAATAAATGGGAGGCCTATTGCCCATCTGTCTCGCCAAAACATGTCTTCAATGCAGAATTTTAATGTCAATCACAAACATGTAGAGATAATTCATGCTTCTCAATATGAATTCTTCAACCAGGATGAAATGGTTTTGTGCAAACCTGGTTTCAAAGGCTTGGTTTACTTGCTTGCTGTAGAATGCCTAGCTCAATGCCAAACAACTTGCCTTTGCACTCCCATATTGACATCATGATGCCTCAGTCCCATTGGCCTCCCAGGAATATGACAACATTTGCCTTCACATGCATAGGGAATTGCACCTTCCAGAAGGGGTCTTCATGCATGTGCCACACACAAAGAATGCCTAATAACTAGTATGCCCCCTCCCCAGTAAATCTCCAGTGCACCTTCGTCATTAACTAGAAGCAAACCTGAACATGAATCTAGGCTGGAAAATGGATCTGCTGAGTGCATTCATGCCAATGGAAAATCACCTATGGAGCAACAGGTAAAATCTAACATGAAGCGTAAGGTTCAATTCAAAACTTCAAACACAATTGCAGACTTTATTTTGAGGGAAGTATTACATATAGAAACTTACATGCATCCATGCGTAAGGTTCAATTCAAAACTTCAAACACAATTCCAGACTTTATTTTGAGGGAAATATTACATATAGAAACTTACATGTATCCATTTGGCTAAGCTGCCACACTGAGTGGTGTAAAATCGCCCAGGACTTTCCCTGGCCTCATCTGCACCCACTAGTGGGTTTGAACCCAGGTCTTTGTGTTAATACAAGTCCACTCATCTGCTGCTTGCCAGTAGCCAACACTCATGTGGGCTACATAATTCTGTACTAATTAGGAACCCACGTTCTCACAGTGGCCTGGGAGGTCTGCACCTTCCATTTACAACATTCATCAATGCTAAATCACTGAATCAGTCTTGGAATGATTATCAAAATTGCAGTTATTACCAGTGCTTTTTTGAAATGGATTTCATGATACTGATTATTGGTCTGAGGATGTTTATCCAATTTGCAGTTGTAAACAGTGCTTGTTTGAAATAACTTTCGTGATACCTATTCTGAGCTTATCTCAAACAGAAATTCAAATCTGTTTTAGTTGTTATCCTCATGGTTATCTGCGTTAATACAAGTCCAATCAACTGCCGCTTGCCAGTAGCCCACACTCCTGTGGGATACATAATTCCATACTAATTAGGAACCCACATTCTCACAGTGGCCTGGGAGGTCTGCACCTCCCACTTACAACATTCATCAATGCTAAATTGGTCGAGGGGCTTTCCCAAAATCCCCCTTGAGTGGTATCCACTCCTGAAGAGGGACAGAACCTGCACGAGTTACATTACAATAAGCTTTTGATTTCATCAGTATTATGCCTGCCCCCAATCACATGTACAGTAACATGCTTCAATGCTTATTTTGCAATATCTGGATTTCTAAGAGAGTTCCTTATGTCCTGATTTGCAAATCAATATATGCCTAATGATTGGATTGTATCCCCCTTTATATAAGTATTAATATCTCTCGTGACTAGATCAACATATTAAAAAGCTTGTACACATTAGGAAAATATTTTTGTTCTGTCTTAAACAACATTTTAAATAGCAATTATTTTCCACAAAAACAGAAAATGTCATTCCAGTAATTGTTTGCCACTGATGTGTGCCATCTCTCCTTAAGCAGTATCAGCCTAATGATATCAACAATAATTGAAGAAAAAATTACCATCATCTGAAAGGCGTTCATCATAACGGACCAAAGCTTTCCCGGCCTGTAGGCTCAGTACTTTAGCTGAAAACCAGACCACCTGAAGGCCCTCCTCATGAGAGACAACCTGTACACGATAAACTTATAAGAAACGACCTAAAATAATATCTTAGTGAAATAGAACCAAATATAAACCGCTTAACCCCACTCCCAAAGTTCATAAAAGGGAAAATGTAGCCATGAAACATTAATACCAAAGAATTATTTGTTATATTAAATTACATGCTGCTTTCAGAAGTTCAACAAAGCAGCAAAAATTAATCATATAACAGAATGCCATGGCAAAACTGAATTGAAAGCCAGACCCCATGAAGACCCTCCTCATTAGAAACAACCTGAACATGATAAATTTATAGGAAGCAACCTATAATAATATCTTAGTGAAGTATATTAGAACCGAAAAATGAACTGCTTGGACTCAATTATGCTTCAACTGCATGACTCAGTCCTAACGTTACTAAAAAGGCAGAAAGTAGGCAATGTGACATTAATACCAATGATTTATTTGCTATACTAAGTACAACAAAGCAGAAAAGGCTAATCATAGAACAGAATCCCATGACAAAAGCTGAACACTAAATACAGGAAAAGAACAGAGAAGAATAACCTAAACTAAGCGGCCCACCTCTACAAGGGATCCATCCCTTATTTGATCAGATTTTAGACCCAATGAATCTTCTTGCACATGGGTAGCAGGTTCATCTCCAGGTCTCACAACCTTCTTTGTTGTACCAGCCTGCAGATCGACAACAGACTTGCCAATATGAATTGGATCAGGCAAACAATTATCTTTTTGAGCTTCACAATCCTCTCCGATGGGAAGAGTATCATGTTGAGAATCATCCAACAAGCATGTAGAAGAAGCCCTTTTACTGTCTTGTACACTCTCATGAACTTTTCTCAGTGTTTCCTTTCTTAACACCTCCTTGTTCTCCTTTTCCTTTTGCATTCCCATAGATTTTTCAGAATTTTCAATCCCATCTTTTTTACTCAATTGAACTCCAGCCTGGAGACCATCATATCTTTCAAGGACTCTTGCTCCATGAGTCCCAAGTTTCCAATAGCCATCTGGACCAGCTTTTAAAAGAGTATTCAATGATAACAGAACATGATCACCCATGGCTATAACAGCACCTGCTTGTGATACTGCTTCTGAGGCTATTCCAGCAGCTCTTTCAATTGCATCCAAATTCTGTGCCCCTTTTGTAGCAGCTGAACCAGCTTCAGAATTGATTTCTATGGAATGAAAACCATTTGACATTAGCAAGTAGGGAGTAGCACCAATTTGTCTCTCTTTTCTGATTGATGAAAGCTTATGGATTGCTTGCCTTTGATGCCCTTAGCTACCACCTTCAGCTCCACCAGACTGAATACCATGCAATGCATTATTACTATTCAATACCTCTGCAGCCATGAGTTTTGCTTGAAGACCAGCTTCATGTGCAACCTTTTCTGCTGCTGCAGCCGCTTTTGCAACAGAAGCAGCTGCAGATGCTGCAGCAGCAGCAGATACAAGCTTTGCTTCACAGTCAGAACTCAGTCTGGAGTCTTCTTGAACAACTAACTGGCTCCAAATGAACTGACTGTGCTTGAGTGCGGTTGCTGCTGAAGAAGCAGCCTCTTCAGCATACAATCTAGCCTGCTCTATACAGCTTGCTGTTTCCTCAGAAAAAATGACTCTGTGCCCTCCCTGTCCTCTTGATATTATCCGATAATAAGAAGGAGAAGGTACAAATGGCATACTTGAACTTGTGGTCATGGAAGAATTTGATTTTCCACCGTCATGACTATTCCGGGCAACAGCCAATGAACCCTGAGATAATACCACCTGAGACATAGGCAAAGGTATAGAAGGTATAGAGCCACCAGAGGCAGGCATTGTCAACCTTGCAGGAGTCAACCTGCTAGTTTCGTCAATTTCCTCTAATACACGGCTCTTCCTCCTCTTTCTAGGTCTCTGCTCAACACTCAAATGTCTTTCAATTCCCATGCCACCTTTTTGGGCTTCTATCTTATCATCAGTACCAACAAAAGGAATAGTAGTTCCAATCATAGTAGAAGAAACAGAAGGAACCAGAGGTGCAGTCATTTTATAAGGCACAAAAAGTGGTACTGAACTACTATCATTAAGGGTTTCATGAATAGGTTCAGACACAAGGGAGAAAATGACAATTCAGACTCAGATTTTGCTCGAGGAGTTACCCAGGGTAAAGATGGACTACAAGAAGTCCAATAAGCAGGGCTTCCCATTGCATACTTTCTAAGCTGTGTGATTAGAGAAATATGCCTTGATGGAGTGATTTGGGGAGAATCCAGGTAAAGGTTCCTTGCAGCACTGGTTAATTGAACTCCCTCGTGAATGGGAGTCGGCATAGTCCATACAGGAGATGGTGAACTAAATGGATATGGTAAACTCATAATGGCTGATGGATTGTTCATGTGCCCAATCCTCCCCATATTAGGAGAGCTTTCCAATCTACTACTTGAACAATGACTTTTTGCAGCTGCTAAATCAACTGACCTTGTGCCCATAAATCTTGCACCAGGCAAACTCGGAGCAGGACTCACAGTCTGCATAGCACCTTCAAACATAGTGCTAGCTAAAACTGATGATATATTCAATCGTGAAGTTTTGGGAGTGTGTGCCTCACAAGCAGGGATAATTTTAAGGACCCATACTTATTTAAAAGTGTATAAACCTTGGCGAATCTTACCAATTCTTAAAATGTCAACTATAAAATATTTGGCGATATTTTTCTAAAATTATTTCAATTTCTAATGATTTTATATAGTTTATATAATAATTTGGCGATTTTTAGAGTGAAAAAAGTTTACCCCATCAAAATTGGGCGAAATGGGGTCTCAAAAAAATTAAAAATGCATATTGGCGAATATTTTTTTGGAAAAAAACATGGAAAAATAGCCCATGGGCTAAATTTCGCCCCTAAAATTATCCTTGCTCACAAGCATTACTGCATATATTCGCTTGTATTTTTGCTGCAGCCAAATGCCAAGATTGTTCCCACAAATTCTCCCTGTGATTGGATGAATCACTACCACTACAAGTTGCTGAAAAAACAGATTGGGGACGTATCAGATTGCTTGGACCATGCATGGTTGGAATCGTAAGTGCTATGAAGAGATTCTTCAGACCAAATACATTTCAAATAGAAAAGTAGGCAGAATGGGAATGATAACAAACATCTGAGTAGAAAATATATACCAATAATATTGCCAAAAGCTGCTGTCATCAGATATTCTTCTGGCAGCGATCCCTGACTGAGAAAAGAAATTCATTATAACATTAGCATTGATCTCTCTGAAGAGCATGAGCCATTAATATTGTCATCGTTATCATCAAATACTAGCTATTATTATTGTTCTTATATGCTATGTTGCTAACTGATGCATGTCAAAACAAGGTCAGAGCTCAAATGTCCTCCAAAAGTTGTGAACCTTCAAGGTCCAAGTAAAGCAGCTCTGATTTAAACCACAGGCGATGCCTATTGGAATTCAAGCATAATTAGTCATATAAAAACATTCTCAGACAATCAGCATCACCAGCTACAAAAACATATATCAATTAAAAGTGTAACAAAGGTTGAGAATCGAGATGACTCAAAGAAATTAAAAATAACTCACATAAGAGAACCATACACAAGAATCTGTGCACGCAATTGGAGTTGTTGTGAATCAGTGAAAGGTTGTTGAATTGAGGCTGATACTGGTACTGCTGTGGTATTCAAATCTGATAAAGTCCTTGTTGAAACATTACTTAATGATGGGCATTGTTTGTTAATATCAGGAAAACGTGCACTTGATGGCAAAATGATGCGAAGTAAATGATTTTCTGAGTTCATTGGTGCAGCTTTCCCATCCACTGTAATACAGAAACCCATTTCCGGTCTTTCATCGGAGCTCCTGTCCAGCTCATTCAAAGATATGACAAGTTGTCTTTCCTCTTTATATCCCTCACTAGCAGTTTGATAATAGTTTCCTTTTTGAGGCATTGAGTGCAATTCACAGACAACAGAGTTTCTGGTACCATTGTTCTCTACCTCATTTTGGAAGGTCTTGGTCAAAATAGGATCTTCAGGTTGACCTCGTCTACATACAGTTAAGTCTTCCAAGACATTGTCTGCACAGAACAAAACTGAAAACAATTAAGAGGAATGGAAAGGAAATCCAGGTTTATAATTGTAAGAAACAATGCATCCACTTCAAAGATAACCATGGAATGATAACACCATATCCCGATAATAATTAATGTGAGCTTGATAGTGGATACTGGATACAAATTTTATAATTGCACCTGAGAGATTTCATTGGGTTGCCTAGTTTTCAAAGGTTTGTCATGTTCAGAATTAGGTACAATAGCAGGAGATTTCCTGCTCCCTTCAGAGAAAACCTTTCCTGAATGAACTCTAACTGTAGATATACCATGACTTTGGGACATACTGCAATATTGTTGAATTCCAGCTTCAAATTTTTCGGATTCAACCTCTGCATCCTTGCATTTTAAACATCCTAAAGGTTGAATTTTTGTTTCATGTCTTTCTGTCCCAACTTGACCATCCTTAGATTGGCATGAATACTGCACCAAAGAAAGATCACACTCATTGGCAGACTCTTTACCATCACCTGGGAACACACCACCCTGTGAGAGCGCACACTCTCCAATTGTAGATGAAACAGATTCAAGACTAATCTCTGAAGTCTTGACCTTGAAATTGTCTTTCTCAGTCTCTTTTTCATCTTTGTTAGAAACTTTTCCTGTCATGCATGGCACATATAACCCTGCTTTTGTTGCTTCCTTGACATCCTTTTCAAGGTTTTCAAGATAATGAAGTTTTCCTCCACCTTGGGTGCTAGGATTCCCTACAATAAAACAGCCTAATAAATGTTACATTTACTCTGCACCACCTACAACTTACAAGGGTATTACGTGTTCAGTATACTATTTTAATTTTTAACGTTTAGCTCCATGCCATTATCACTATATAGGAGTAACTGTTCCTTCGGAAACCTGTTTGTCAGTAACTGCTATTTCACTCTGAACTTCAGAATCTAAATATACCCCAAGAAATTAAATTATCTTGCTTCATACTTTCCAAATCATTAAGCAAAGAGTTAAAGCCAGTCCTCTATTTAAAAAGAGTAAAAATACCATGTTAACAAAACATTTTCAGAAAGGCTGAAACATAACAGAAACATATATATGACCCAAAGATGAGCATATCAAACCTGAACTGAGAACTCTATTGCATGTTAATTATGCAGCTTCAAATGACAGTGAGAACCAATTTTACAACTACCTGAATCTGAAGTCATGATGCATTGCTCATTACAAGACTTTGGCTGCCCTCCATCTTGTGCTGTTGCTTCAACTGTGCAGCCTACATTAACACTGATTTCAGATTCCTGGTTGATAAGACAAGCTTTCTCGTAATTATTATTCTCTATTTTCATTCCGGTTCTAGTTGTTTTAAAACTATGTTCAGATTCCAAGTTCTTAAGATTGTATTTAGTAAAACTATTTTGTATTTCTGTGCTAGTTCTAGTTACTTCAACATTCTCTCCAAAGCCTGGATTCATATGACCAGTCTGCTGAGCAAGATCATCCTCTATTTCTGCACTAGAGTTGCACATATTCCTTGACATCTGCTTCCAATTGAATAAAAGGAACACATGACATTCCTTTAATTTCCAGGGCACTTACATCTTCAAATTTTGAAACCTTTTCATCACAATCATGTTGGTGAGATTGAGTTAAGTATATTCACAAATAAATTGTACAAATACTGCTTGCACATCTTCCTTAATATCTGCTTTCAGTTCTACTTCATTCATGAGATGGCCTTATGTAAAAACAATCTGTTTCCTGTGTGAACATGCATTTGACACAAACATGGAAGCAGAAAATGAGAAATAATTTCAGCAATTGATAGTCAAATGTGCGAAAAAGAGCATTCTGAAACTTTACTTTGAAACTCTTATCCAAAAGCCAAATCACAGTTTTCTTTCTTGTTGTGGATGTTCAACGGCATAGAGACCTTGACTTATTCATGTGTGGTGCTTCTTCAGCACAGCCACATTTTTGACAAAGCATGGTGTCTGGTTTTACAGGAAACCTTGTCTAAGTATCCATGAGTTAACTGTAGACGAAAGTTTAAAATTGATAGTGTAGCAGTCACTTTGTCAATGAAGCTCTATGTACTGTAATTTGCTTTCTATATTTTAGTGTATTGACCTTTTGACTTTCTTTCTTTTCAGACCTTATCGGGCAGATTCCGGTATGAGAGTGACAATCCATTCAGTAGTGCAAGGTATGACATGTAGCTTAATCAAGAGATTATTGTTGTTTTGTACACAATTTGATGGAAAGCGGTAGGTTTTCTGAGCTGGTTCTGAGTGAATCCTAAGCCTAATAGATCAGTATACGTTGGAGAAAACTGTAAGACATTGGCTAGCATTTTAATGAATAAAAGCAATGACTCTTGTGAAATGTAATCTTAATGCTACTCCCTGCATTGCAGAACTATGTCAGGTGTCTGGCAAGCTCTTTGAAGAACAATAAAAGTTTTGGTGAAAAAATTGAATGTCCTAATGATGATTGTTTAGCTTTACTCTGTGAATATGTATAGAAAGTAAAGTGGTCATGGATTATGTCTTCCATGCAAGGCTAAAGCAATCTCAGTTGGCGAGTAAGCACTCTTGTTCATTGGTGTGATTTCTTATTTTTTCTTGTAATAGTTTCATAGCTCAAGCATTGGTCTTGTTAGAGCTGTGTATGCTACCAAGTAGCTCTATTTCAATAATAGGTGTCTTCTGCTTATGATGTTCTTCCAAATTACGAGGTGTATTGGATGGCCTGAAGCTTGCTTCAAGAGAAATATTGGGTTTCTTTGAAGACAAGAATCAGTGTAGTTATAGTATGCCATATCATTTTGGCACGTTGTATTATTTTGTAGTGTTCATATCTTACTGATGAATGGTCGGCTGAAGTCATTGAATTTAGAATGGTGTTGAAATAAAAGTAGTTTGAAGGCTTCTAGTATGAGCAGGCCATGTTTTGAACTGCTGTTAAGGTAGTTTATGTCCTTTGGAAGCATTTGGGATATCTACGAGACATAGTATCCTAGATTGTTACGGGCTACTTTCTCACTCTTTGGGTTAATTTCTTTCTGTACTTGTAGCATTGTCCGAGCACTCCAGCCTGTATTATATTATTCTTCGTAATGGCATTTTCAAGAGAAGTTGAGTCATTATTGATGAATTGTCCATGAAAATGGTAATATTTTGGCTGTTCTATGCACAGAATATTTATTGATGTCCTAGCAAATAAATGGTTCACATAATTGTAATTGGCTTATAAAGCTTTCTAGTTCTAAAACCTTTCTTACTTTCACAAAAACAAGTGACATAAGGTTTCTAGTTCTGAAACCTTTATTACTTTCACTTGGGATTTCTCTCTCCCAAGTTACTTGTTCTTCCAACTGTTGGAATGTGCATGGGTGCTTAACTTGTTTTTTTGCTACCTTTCTCAGAGCTTATAAAGGGATGTTGATCATTCTTTGTGATCTATTCTTTGGTTAGAGTTGTATTTCCTCAATCTTGAGCCTCCACAAAGATTATCTTTGACGCTTTCACATTATTTAAATGTGTCTTAGAACATCCACCTTTGACTTCCTTACCACCATAATATCCTAAATGAACATGTTGTAGTCTAGAGTTCACTGCTATGGGGCTCTTTATGCCTTAACCATGATTTTCAAGACATTGGCCATCAAAACCCATCCTTTGCAAAAAATTCAAGCCTATCTCTTTGTATGAAATTCAAAACTACCAAAAGACTCATATGTTGATTGAAATTGAGCAAGGGGTGAAGTTAAAGTGCTTACCCTAAAATTCCCTCAATCATGGTATGCGCATCTTGAGTCAAAACAAGGCTCCTTTCTTTCTTAATATTTTCCACCTCCATTTAAAGACTCATCAATATGGCTTTCTTACAAGCCAACTATTACACTATATTTTCCACAACCTAGACTTTTTCTCCTTAAGAAGCTTCACATGGCTTTACAAAGTTTTATGCAACTCTTCATTCTTCTCGTCCAACTACTAGAAAGTCTTTTCTAGTTCATTATCCTCATAGATTTGTTTATTCATCTCCTATAGTTCCTAAAGTATCACTCTCTTATGATATTTTCCCATGGATGCCTTATTGCAAGTCCATAGATTCATAAATATATTTCTATGATACCAATCTATCTAAATCTTTTGGATGAGTTGAAATCTCCCAATGGCACTAATATCAAATTTCAGTTAAAACCAAATAATAGTCTTGAATATTATCAACCATATATTATTAATTTATTTCCTTATTAAGCAATAATAAAACTGAAGACAAATGAAATCATACAACAATATACCAATATTTTTAAGGACAACTCTTTTGCACAAAAAACTCCAATATGATATTCAATCTAATAGATTGCAACCACTGCATATTGTTTTTTATTAGAATTACGAATCATGCAATCTAGGTGTTAATATTGCTTCTATCCCCAATTCTTAAAGGGTGCTAGCTCAATGGAAGAGTGCCAACCTTACAAGCAGGAGGTTGGTGGTTCGATTCCTCCGTGCCCTAATGATATTGCAATGTATTTCTAAAAAAATAGTTGTTGTGATAATTTATATTAGTTGCTAAACGGGAAGCAAAATGTGGTGATAGTGTGGGAGTAAAAATGGACGATAAATTGGGCGCTAAAGTGGTAGCAAAACATGGTGCTAATGTTGACATCAATAGAGATGCAAAACTAGGCGTTAAAAAGAGGCTGAACACTTGACGCTAATGAGGAAGCCAAACATGGCGTTGATATGGTAGCAAAATAAGATGTTGCTTTGGATGCAAAACATGGCACTACATAGGAAGCAAAATATGGTGCAATAACAGAAGAAAAATTTGACTCCATCTTGGTAGCAAAACACGATGCAAAAAATGAAGCAAAAATTGGTGCAAAATTAGAAGCAAAAATTGGTGCATATTGGAAGTAAAACATGGTGCAAAATGGGATGCTAAAGTGGGAGCACATATGGATGCAAAATTGGATGCTAATTTGGTTGCAAATATGGCGTGAATGTAGATGCAAACATAAATGCTAACACGACGCTTTTAAGGATGCAAATAGGGCACTTATGGGGACGTCATTTAGGAAGTAAAATATGACGATCTCTAGGAAGAAAAATAGGATGTTATTTAGGAAGCAAACCTCGACGTCGTTTAGGAAGCAAAATTGGACGCTATTCTGGAAGCAAAAAAATGGGCATTATTTTAGACATCAGAAAGGATGTTATCTAGGAAGCAAAAAAAGACGTTATTTTAGACTCTTTACAATTTGTCCATGACGCATCCCATTTAGCGTCTACTTTGACCACTCAACGAAAAAAAAATTACACTAAAAAGGGACGCTAAATGGGACGCTAATTCCAGGATTTGTTGTAGTGTTACAATACAAGGCATATCCACATATGCATCACCCAACATATTCATATAGTGTCATAATGATGTGTGTACAAATGGAATACACGACATGAGATGTGTGATTTCACAATGTATCACAACATTCCCAAAAGGGTCTCCTTCACCTCTATTATATAGCTAGAGGTATGAAATATTTACATCCCATAGCACATGTGGGATAAATAACTTTCCACCTCTCTTATATATTAAAGATTTATTATAAAAGATTTAATTGCATGATGCATGTGGGATAACTCTATTTTATAATATTAGGGTTATTTTATGCATTTTATGATATTTCACCAACAATACCACACAATTCATCATTACATATTCTAATGCTCCCCTTAGTGATGACTAAAAGAAAGAATACAAATGGATGAAGGTGGCATCACACTAACACCCCCTTGATGACAACTTCCAGAATGCCCCATACGATGCGAACAAGAACACACTTCGCCTCATGGATTTGATGAAGATAACAACTGCTTCTCATTGAATCATTAAACTGCATCCAAACCAAGTTGTAGAATGAACTATTATAGAACACCACAATAGTCACATAGAAACCTCTATGATGGCCAATACACAGAATTGTGGCAAGTAGACAATCATCACAACTTGTAACCCAACTGATAGCTAAAAGAACTCTGCAATAGCCCACATCACGAATACAAGAACCCCATATCTATACATCAAAATGTTTCTTGCAGATAGTCTTCAAAGAACCCTACAGAAGATTACATTGTGAATACAAGACTTGAATGGCCTATCCATCGAAACACATGCCAATCATACAATATTGACAACCAAGTTGAAAGATGCAAGAAAAATAGACCTCATCACGAATACAAGAACCACATATATATCTATTGAAATGTTTCCAGCAGACAACCTTCATAACCAAAGAACTCTACTGAAGGTTACATTACAAATACAAGACCCCAATTGGTTATCCATCGAAATGTTTGGCCCGCATATAATCATCATGACTTTACAATAGAAGACGAAAGTTCATTTTATTATTACTAGAATATGGTCATATAATATGGGTTTGATTACATTACAATCCTTCTTAATATCAACCATCCCGGATAACAAAATGTTTCAACTTTCTTGTTGTCAAGGATAAGCTGAAAATAGGAACAATGATGAAGAACCATAGATAACTACAACAATATGCTTAATATAGGAATGGATGACAGAACCAAGCGGTCAAAAAATCTTCACAAATTTTTAGATGGAGAAAGTGAAGTAAATAGAGAGCTAATATACACAAAAAAATTCCAAGAGTAAAGCATATGATAAACACGATAAGCCCATAATTACATAGGAAAAAAATGACATGACATATGAAAGATAGATGAGCATATGAAATTGTTTTTACACAACAAGGGTTAGCATTAAGATATAATGAGTGGGCGATCTTAATAACTTGCACCAACGAGGAGCACCTGGGAACTATTTCACCAAAGAGCTAGAACTCTGAACCAAGGTTCCCGTCGTCTTCTGCTTTCCTTCATGGATCCGCCCCCTAATCCGGGTCGAGCTCCTCTCGATGATCTTTTTCGATTGCTGGTTGCTTCTCAACCTGCGCCCTCTAAGTCGGTCGGGCCTAATGACTCTAGGTTTGTCAAGAAGTCCGCTATCCCTGAGGTCAAACTGGGTTCCACGGCCTCTAAATGCAAAGCCCTCGCTCTCTCAGAAAAAGGGTTGGTAGGACACTTCACAAGTCTGTGGTCAAGGGTCTGTGGCCCTCTCCGCAATCTATTGAGATCTGGCTCAACAAAAACTGGCGTCCTCTCATACAGGGGGAAGTTCAACAGATCTTTTGCGGCAAGGGCTTCTTCGTCTTCTATTTCGAGAAAAAAGAGGACAGAGATCTAATTTTCAGAAATGGACCCTATTTCATGGGGCCAAGAGGAATGTACATTAACAAGTGGGATCTCTCCTTCGATCCAGAAAAGGATATCCCCTCAGCAGTCCCAGTATGGGTCAAGTTGTCGCATCTCCCGTTGCATTGTTGGAATGACGAGGACCTAAAAGCTATTGGCAACTCATTGGGTAAATACATAGACAAGTCCGAACCGAAACCCCCTATGTTCTCTTGCGCCCGAATATGTGTAGAAGTGGACCTCGAGAAAGGGCACCCAGAAGCAATAAGTCTGTCAATGGACGATTGGAATCACCTACAAACTGTGGACCATGAGCAGATCCCTTTCAAGTGTAAAGTTTGCCATGAATATGGGCACTTTGCTAAACTCTGCCCTAAAAGAAAGTCACCGGAAGTGGAAGAAACTCAAGAAGGAGATTGGAACGAGGTGACCAGAAAGAAGGGAGGGAAACTTCCCAACCCCCCACCTCCTCAAGAAACCCCAAAAAGGAAGGAAACGGTCAATAAGCAGTAGAATCCAATCAGGGAAGCCAACAAGTTTCAGTTTCTACCCTCTGAAGTGAACGAGAAAGTGCATGACCCTGCGCAAGAGACAGTGAAAGAAAGTGCAACGGGTGAAGAAAGGCAGGAGACCTCCAATCAGCAATTAGAGGATGGGGAAATCCAGGTAATACCCTCATCACAACAAGAGGAGCCTGAAAGTGAAGTTCCCAAAGCTTTAGAAGGCTCAGTCACAAGAGAAAAAGCTAAGTTGTTACAAGAAGAAACCTCAGAAAGTAAGGAAGAAGAAATTGAACCTCAGACAAAAAAAGGCAGGAAGCTTAACAAGGTCGTAAGAGAACAAGAAGCAGCTAGAGACAAAGCGGCGGGTAAGCAAACCAGTCTTGATCAGCATGTTAGAATTTTAACCAATGTAAAGCAAAACCAAGGAATAGCAGAGGAAAAGAAAGAAAGAGCAGTGTCCAATCTCTCTAAAAAATAATGAAGATAGTCTCCTAGAATTGCAGAGGTTTAGAAGGCAAGCAAAAGACAAAAGCAATCAAAAGAATCAAAAAGCTGGAAAACCCCTCAATACTCATGCTCCAGGAAACTAAAATGCAGGAGGCGGATAGCCTCAAAATTTTGACTTAAATCTGGCCTAAAGGAGAAGGAATAGCAGTCAACTCCATTGGAGACTCGGGAGGGCTCATCACCTGGTGGGACAAAGGTAAGTACAAGTGCAACTCTTCACTAAACAATAGAAATTGGCTCTTTGCAGAAATTGAAGATCTGTCAAACAATGATAAATTTTGGATAGGAAATGTGTACGAGCCTACACTTCATGGGCACAAAGAAAATTTCTGGAACACTCTGATAGATCTACATCTAGACAAGAATTCCACTTCCTGCATTGTTGCTGGAGACTTCAATGCCACTATCAATGCAAATGAACGCAGAGGAGGTTCAAAGGTCAGAAACCAGTTTGGAGAAAGATTGGAAGACCTTCAGGCCTCCTGGAATCTAGTGGATATAAAACCTTTGCAAGGAACTTTTACATGGAACAACAAAAGAATTGGCCTAGGACATATCGCCGCCAGGCTTGACAGATTCCTAATCAGCTCTTCCTTCCTAAATAAACCCCTTCTGCCCGATTCTAAAATTCTGGCTTCCGCCGCCTCAGACCATCGCCCTATCTCCCTTTTCTTCACCCACCCCAGAAACCTCAGTCCCCTCCCCTTCAAATATAACCCAATTTGGCTGGAAAATGAAGTCTGCTTCGAAGAAATCAAAGCATTATGGAAACAGTTTGTCCCGAGCTCCCCAGGGTATATTTGGGAAACCAAACTTAAGAATACCAAGGCAACTTTAAAAAGCTGGGCAAAACAAAATATGAAGAGCCCTAGAGAAGAAATTATCACTTTGCAAGGAGAGTTGAAATCTCTGCAAGACAAAATGGAAACAGCCTTGATATCCGAAACAATGTTGAGAAAAGAAAACGATTTGGAAGCCCAAATCCAGCAGGTGGCTAGGAAAGAGGAAGAGGAGTGGAGACTTTGCTCTAGATGCATGTGGCTCAAAGCTGGAGACAGGAATACCAAGTTCTTTCATGCTCAGTGCAAGGAAAGGTACAGGAAAAACAACATTCTCTGTCTAATCAAAGAAGATGGAAGGAAGATAGAAGACCCCACTCTCATCAAGAATGAAGTCAAAAACCACTTCGAGTCTCTCTATAAGGAGGAAGAGGAACCACCAACTGCAGATATGGATCTAATGTGCCAAGAAATACCCAACCTTATCTCAGCTCAAGACAACATTATGCTTATGGAACAGGTAACCGAAGAAGAAGTTAGGAAGGCTGTGTGGTCTCTGCATCCAGAAAAATCCCCAGGTCCAGATGGATTCACCATTCACTTCTACAGAAAGTGTTGGCATTGGCTGAAAAAAGACCTTGTCAGAATGATAAATTGGACCAGGAATAGAGAGAAGATCGGAGGAGGCACTAACTCTACCTTCATTGCTCTAATCCCGAAGGAGAAAAAAGCCTCATCCATAGGAAGATACGGACCAATCTCGCTCTATAATTCCTCTTATAAAATCCTTACAAAAGTCATAGCAAACAGAGTCAAGAATTTGCTTCCTAAAATAATTTCCCCTAATCAAGGCGGCTTCATCTCAGGCAGGCAAATATATGATAACATTCTCTTAGTGAAAGAGGCTATCCACTCAAGTAAGCAGAACAAGGATGGAGGTATGGCAATTAAATTAGATATGGCAAATGCCTTTGATAGAGTTAGACATGCCTTTATATTTGCAGTTTTGAGAAAATTTGGCTTTGACAAAAAGTTTGTTAGCTGGATAAAAGCCTGCATAGGATCTCCTTGGATTGCCCCTCTCTTAAATGGCAGACCCTCCTCCTTTTTTCACCTCTCCAGGGGACTGAGGCAAGGCTTCCCCCTCTCTCCCTTCCTCTATGTCATTATGGCTGATTCCCTAAGTAGAAAACTCAATTCCCTTCAAGCCTCAAACTCTCTCCCTGGTATTGCCTTTGCCCGAAATGTCCCAGCAATAAACCATGCACAATTCGCTGACGACACCATTCTCCTCGGCAGTGCCTCTCCCCAAATTGCTTCTAGATTTAAATTGACTCTTGACCTTTACCTAAAAGCCTCTAGAGGCAAAACAAATGAAAACAAGTGCAATATTTACACCTGGAATTGCCGGCATGCCTTTGTCAGACTCATCTCAGCCATTTTGGATTTTAAACCCTGTCTTGATTGGTCCTCCTTTAAGTACCTAGGTACTCCTATCTCTCTCAAAAAACCTTCCTCCTCCGTGTGGACTCCTATTCTTGAGAAATTCAAAAGCAGAATAAATTCGTGGGGAACTCGCTGGTTGAACTTGGCTGGGAAAGTGACTTTGATCAAATATGTCCTCTCCTCCCTGCCTGTCTTCACAACAACAATTATGTTGGCTCCTATGTCTGTCCTGAATGCCTTTAGCGCGGAGATAAGAAAGTTCCTGTGGCAAGGGGGAAAGACACAAAATAAAAAATTCCATCTTGTGAACTGGAAGATTGTCAAAGAAAAGCGCAAGAGAGGAGGGCTTGGAATTCGTGAGCCTGCTTTAGTAAGCAAAGCATTGGGTGCCAAGTTAGCATGGAGAATCGTCTTCGGGAAGAAAGAATGGTGGAAGGAAGGCATAAGGAAAAAATACTCCAGAAGTTCAAGATTAAGATGCCTCGACAAACCAAGCAACAAAAAAGGTACAACAATCTGGGGACTCATCTCCTCCTCAGCTGCTTTAATCAAAGAAATCCTCTATTGGATCCCTGGCAACGGGAAAAGAATCAATCTTTGGACTGACAGTATAAATGGGGACAAGCCACTTGGAACAATGCAATGTCTAGATTCCATACGAGCTTGGCTACAAAGTGTTGGCATCACAAAACTAAAAGATTTAGTGATTTGGAAGTGTTATCACATTTATAGTAGCCGGGCTACCATACATTATTTTTCTGATGCCAGTACACTATTCAGCCAGTTCCCCTACATTTGAGATGCTGAGATGAGCATCTATTTTGGATCACTATCAGATTGTGGACAGCAGTTATATTCCCCATGCCATGACTGAGTCTCAGGACACTCAGAGAGATGACCGATGTAGCCATTATACCATTGGTATAGAGCAGTCAGTAGTGCCCAGAGTTACAGCAGCAGTTTCAGAGGATAGAGGATGGTACAGGTTGATGAGCATTCAGGTATATGACTCAGTAGGTATATTATGATGTTACGGTTAGATTGCTTTTATACTTATTCTTATAGCATGTCTTAGCACCTAGTGTCATGATCTGGCGATCATATAGATATGTGGACCTGGTTGATCTATTATATATATTATATTGTCCCTACTCAGACTTAGAAGTTCACTATTCATACTCATTGGTATGTACCCTCCTTAGGGCGAATAGAGGTGATCATTCCACCATACCTTGGCTTGCTAGTGTTGGCTCCATTATTTCATTGTCTTCATCCATCCATGGCCTACCTTTTAGATTATCACCCTGACTTACTACTTGACTAGTGGCATGGAGGACTTTTCCCCGCTGTAGCCTCTGTATTGGATGAGCTTCCCTGTTTATTGTGTCTCGGCTCTGAGTTGGTGACAAAACTTACCTATGGTGAGTTGGAGTTCCTTGTGAATTCCCCCTAGTCACTAAAGTTGTGTTGGCTAAACCTGAAACTTTTAGTGCTGCCATGAATGCAAAATCTAGAAAAAATGAAATGCTATATCTTGTATGAAAAGCCCATTCATGCAATGTGTTTCTAAACACACATGAATGAGAGGCATGCCAAATGAAAATGGCCATGAAAATAAAATGTTATATCTTTTGGAAAATAAATACCTAGGTAAACAAGCTGTCCATGACACACCTAGAAGTGCTCAGGTAAACAAGTGCCTTAAAAACACACTTGCAGCAGAAAGCCTAAAATAAATGTAAATCTATGCAATGTGTTTATACACACACATAGATCAAGGCTATGGAAACTTCAGGCCCAAAAGCAATGGAACTTAAATGCTATATCTAAACAATTGCTGGCCTTATTTGTATTATGGATTGTGCGCATCTGTGAAGGTGAATAAACCCTCTTTAAACAACTCATCCATTTGTGAGACACCGCCATTCCCTGTGTTATTGCTCATTCAGTATATACTATGGTGTGTATTCCCTTTCCCTTGCCAAAGTGTCACAAAGTTAAGTCAGTCAAGTCATCCCTTAGCCTAGCCAATTATTTCAGCCTTCACCCATCACTAGCAAATTGATCACAGCTATGAAGTGAGTATGATCCTGAAAGTCTAGTCTGAGAAATAATAATAATTAACGACACTATATATTTGGATTTAGATCGCCAGTTATGATTACTCTGTGTTATAATTGTTATTTGAATAAGTTGTAGAGCATGTATTAACCTTGACACTTTGCAGCAGCCTTGGATGATGGTCTGAGTTATATTTGGTCTTGGTTAGACCTAGTTTGACCATGGAGGACCATGGGACATGAGATGTTAGACCTTATGATGATATGGACAGATGATATATGGTCTATGTATACATATATGATGATTCTATGCAGCAGCTACAGGGTTATGATGATGATTCTTGGGTTACAGCAGTGTTTGGTCATTTACAGATCATTATTATTGGCCTTGTTCCGGTATATTGGATATTTATTTTGATCATGCAGAGACTCATATGGTGTATGAGTACACATCTTGGATGGATTTGGACCTTCTGAGTCCAATGGGACAGTTTGTTTTCAGTTCCGGGCACTTACAGTGATGATTGAGCCTCAGTAGGATGTCCTAGTGCATTTTGGTCTGTCGGAGGCCCTGTCAGAGCAGATGAGATTTTTATCCGGTTGACCTAGGGCACTGATGATGGAGGGGGTGGTACAGCCACTTGTTTTTACCATATTACCCCCCTCCCGGACACACTGGTGCCCTCACCTTGACAGCGCAGGCACTCCAGGAGGCAGTTTGGGGCAGTTTCAGGCTTCCCGAGGCATTTCAAGATTGGTAGAAATGGCTATTGAGGAAATCGATTTGGGCTACTGAGGCAAAGTTATGGCATGGGATGATCAGTGATGATAGATCGGGGTCTTCCACACCTTCTCCAGCAGTTTCAGCTTCATCAGGGCCCGCATCCATCACTTATGGCACTTTTTGTGGATTTCTGAGGTCTTTTTGAGGCCTACGATTTGACTATGGAGGCACGATTTGGTACATTCATGATTATTTTATGGTTATTGTGCTATGGGGATTGACCAAGGAGGGATAAAATTACCCCTTGGACCCACCATAAGCCTCCTATGATATTATGTCATCATGATTTCGTGGGATTCCCCTCTTCTAGGGCGATTTTGTCCACTTACATAATATTTTATTTGTGATCCATGTATTTTATTGTTGAGCTCATCTCAACCATTGATTAGACATTTGTATCTTTTAATCTTAGCCACTCATTCAAAAAGTGGTTAGGGTTTTGGTGCCTCTCCTTCCTATTTAAAGGAGAGAGCCTCTCATTGTAAGGGGTCTTTGGCTCTTGGATTATTGGTATAGAAAAATATTCTTGTGGAAATTCTTGTGGTCTCCTTTGCATCTGGTGTTCTTAGATGGTGATTGGAAAGTCTATTGCAACCTAGCATTTGGAAATTGTGGTAAGATCTATCTTTTTGGGAAATCATTGTTTGTCTACAGGAGGGCGACTTCAACAAGGGCGATTTTGCAAGGCTTCTTCAAATCGACTTTCTTGGCATTCGCTTGTATCAGGGGGTTATCATTAGCTTCATTGTGATCTATGCTATCTTTCTGTTACTTCTCTTGTGGCATTAGTATTATCTCCTGATGCATCAAATCTGATATTGTTGACGTTTGTTGTGCAGGAGAGAGGGCGCATTGGCTTCTTGGATCAAATCGACTTGCATAGAAAACTACCTCAAAGCTTCTCAAATTGATCGGGTTTGCATAGATCATCATCATCAAGGCATCTACAAGGTTACGCAAGTAAGATCCACAGGTTTGTTTCTCTTTCCTTTATCCAATCCATTGACATAGTTCATAAATTGTTAAAACCCTAAATATTTCAAAACCCCCCATTTTACATTTTCTCAGATCTACTTAGATCTAGTAGGTTGTTGGGCATAATATTGAAAACCCACCTCTATAGCATCCACGGCATCCCGGATCTATAGTTTGGTGAGGATTGGCTACCGTTTGACCCTTCTCCCAAGCCAACTTAGCTTCTCCCAACCAAAGCGCACTCCCTAGTTGGAGCAAGTTGACCTAGATCTAGTACGTGGGTGTTTGAGATTCCACTTGATCTATCATCTACACATCAAATAACATACACCCAGATTGTTACTTTTCTGAAATTCACCTTGTGGGCCCTATTCCACATTTTAAGGGATTTAATCCCCATTTTGGACCATTAGGTGTACTTAAACTCAGATCTAGAAAGATCTAGCCGTTGGATTGCCGTGAAATTATAGATCCATACTCCTACTTGACTAACCTACCCGGATCTAAAGTTTGGATGCCATCCGACTTGTCTTGACCCCATTTACCCCGCTTTTAGGCCTCCTTGGGTAAAGTCGCACCACCTTGGAGAAGTGAGTTTGTCCACTTCTAGGACGTGGGTACTTGAGATTCTTTCGGATTTGGAACCGGAATAATTCAAAACCTAGGTCTAGAGTATCACTTTGTCAAATCTTGCCTTGGGGATAACATTCCTTGTTTTAAGGGATTGTGGTCCACTTGGGTCAAACCTAGATCTAGACACATCCATCCATCAAGACCTCTATTGCCCACTTGTCCCATGTACTAGGAGTCCTAAACCACAAGTCAACCCTACTTTGACTCCACTTCCCAATTCCCAAGGCACTGGTTTCTCTCCAAGTTAATTCGACTTTCCTAGATTGTTGAATTTACTTGTGGTTTGACCTTAGTATGGTGAACGAAACCCTTGAAGCTATCATGTATCATGGTCAAGCTCGTCATCTGTACTAGTTAGCCCCAATTCACCCCTAAACTACCCTGCATTGGACACGGTTCCCAAGGCAGTGGATTTTCCAACATTGAACTTGTACACTAATCCTAGATCTCACTTCAAACATTGTAAGTCACTCACACATTAACTATGAACCAAAGCTATACCTATTGAACCCCTCACTTGGCTTGTGACTTCATCCTTAGGTCTAGGATAAACCATACACCTAACTTCACTTAGAAATACCCTGATTTGGTGTCTTGGTTTTGATCTCTCCTGTCGGGAGTAGATCGGGTCTCCCCCTTTGTTGTCTGGGCTAGATAACATAAAGCGAAGGTTGCCTCGACTGGCGTGACAACCATATATTGGAGGTCGAGGTGATTGTGGTTGCACCTTTTGAGTTGCCCTTCCCTATTGCCATCCATGACTGGATATATCCATAGGGGTAACTACAGCTTAGGTGATAACAGGAAGGCCACTGGAGAATGGGAGAACTGGAAGCAGATGAGTCCCCCTGACAATCTCAAAAACGATTACAAAATATTTCTTAATCTTCTGCATGGGAAAGCCCCGGTGAATATTAAAGAAAAAGATCTTCGAGCATGGGAGAAAGCTAGTATATATACAGTCAAGGCTGGATACGAAAAACTCACCTTCTCTAATACTCCAGTGCTCAAGAGATGGGGAAAAGTTTGGAACTCTGATGGTATTCCCAAAATCAATATCTTCTACTAGCTTCTGGCTCACAACAAACTTTTAACTGCAGATAATCTCAGAACCAGGGGTATAGCAGGTCCCTCAAGATGCACATTGTGTAAAAATGCTAAGGAAAACTCCCAACACATATTCTTGGAGTGCTCCTTTGCCAGGCAATTGTGCGTTTAGGTTATGGGGACTCAATGAAGAGATTCCATTCTTCCTAGAACTTTAGACGATATCACTGAACATTGGGGTCACCCCTTTTCTAGAAAAATAAAATCCAAGAGAACAATGTCAAGAATCTAGAATCTCATCCCTATGAACATTTGCTGGCAGGTTTGGTTGAATCGAAACAAAAGCATCTTTGAAGGCAGGAGTGTAAACAGCAATAGAGCTGCCATCAAATCCATTGCAATGATCTCCGAGTCCCTAGCCTCAAAAGGAGTAACCATTCCAACTCTCGAACCTCTCTCACTGTCTGAGTTCCAATGCAGCCATGTCTTCGTGAAGGCCAACTCCCTCCAGTCCAAAAAGATCCATTCCTTCTCTGATTGGGAAATCAAGAAAGATCCAGACTCCTTCACCAAATGGTGGACAGAGCAAAATAGCCATAGTATTTTCTTTGACGGAGCTTCCAAAGGGAATCCTGGGGCAGCAGGTGCAGGTGGGATACTTTTTGATCCCGGAGGAAACAAAGTAGCAGCTTTCTCTTGGGGCCTAGGCAACAAAACAAATAATGAGGCATAATGGCTAGCTGTTATTTTCTCATTAGAATTGGCCTCCTTCAGAATTGACAATCTCAAAATATTTGGTGACTCCAGGCATGTTATTCAAGTCATGAGAAAGGGATCTGCCCCTCAAGTTTCAAAAGCTAACAGATATATGCAAAGGCTAAAATCCAATGCTCTCCTCCCTAAAGCCTCTTTTTATCACATCCTTAGAGAGAATAACCGGCTAGCTGACTTAGAGGCAAATAAAGGAACCTTATTAGAACCTGGGCATACGCAGGATCACAATGGTGCCAAGGGATTTCACTACATCCCCTAGTTAATGTCAGGGCTCGATTTACTTCATGCTTAAAGCATGGGTTCCTAGGTCCTCCGAGGGTTCTCCCCATCCCTCGTTCAAAGTTATGCCCCACTTACTCACCCCCGATCCTTGATGCATCCGCCACACGCCACCCACTCCCTCCACGCGCCTGTCACATGGCCTCCTGCCTTGTTGTCAGCTCCCACGAGCCGATATTTACTCCTCCCTCCCCACCACTCTTTTCATACTTTGCAATGGCCCATCCCCCTCACTTCCCCTGCTCCGTTCTTAGTCGGCTCTCCTTGTGCGAATTGGACTCCCCTCCATCTCCCAGACTTCCACTGCTTCCTCCGTTTGACCTTCGTCATAGTCTTGGCACAATGCAGAACGTAATGGCATCCATAGCTGCCCTGAGCCGCACCGTGGTGGATATAAAACTCTCGATTCGCAGTACTTATGATACAGTCTGCACCAATGTGAGGCAAAACGAGGAGATGGCCGCACACCTAAATTACACAATCTCTCAGCTTTCATGTCAGGATTCGAGAATTGATGATTTGGAAAAAAACTTGTTCGAGCTAATGGGAAAGGTTGATGTGCTACAGGAAGATATGGCAGTGTTGTTAGGGAAAACGTAGGGAAGTCATGTGCAGGAAAACTCTACGGTCAATCAGGAGATAAACCAGGAAATGGTGGACGCTGCTTCAGTCCAGCTCAAGAATTATGGCTAATTTCTTTTCTAGCCCAGGTTCCAATTTTTGTATCTATTTTGCCAATGTATTTTTGTATTCTCCTAAACAATCAGTTTATCAGGGTTTATCCCAGTTCCATTTTGAATAGCTCTAGAAAGACAAGATTCAGAGCTTTTAAAGACATGTCAACAGAAATTACAGTCTACCTAGAAATTTCTCCTTCTGCAAAAAACTCTTTTATATGCTTGTAATGAATAGCTATGCACGGCTTTTATAAATATACTCTTTTCCCTGTTCCTGTTAAAAAAAAAAAAAAGATATAATGAGTGGGCATAATATGAGACCAAGATAAAATATTGAGCAAAATATGACACCGTGTTAGAAGCATCATCATTATTAGAGGAGTGAGACCATATTAGAATATTGACCAAAAGATTGATTAAATAAAACAATGATATCACTTATAGATATGAAAATATATCCATAAAGCAACTAAGTCCTAAGAATATGTTCATTTTTGGATGTCACCCTTACCATACTAGAGATCCATTCCCCTGAAAATGTCAAAACATCTGCCACACAATAAGGTTAGAGACAAGCAAAACTAGAATAAGACGACCTCTATAAACATGATGAATAAACTAAGAACATAACCCCTAATGCAAAGAGAACAAGAAGCTCGTGACAAGAATTTCAAGATAAGTGATGAATACAACCAAAAATTTCTCACCGAAACCGAAGCCTAATAATTTATAATAGACGGGTCTATAATCCTTTAGCATAAAACAATGAAAATAAATCACTAAACGGAAAACATTTTGTCGAAAAAGGGCATATGTGCCTTTGCTCACTATAGGGTGCGTATGGACCTAGGTCATACACTCCTTAGCTGTGTATAGGATGTGTATATGCCAAAAGCTTCCCGAAACCTCTGGATCTGGTAATTTGGTTGTATCTTGGGCAAACAAAAACCTTTTTTGGTGAAATGAAAAGCATTTCCAACTAGAAACAATGTTCCAGACATAATGGAACACCTTTCACAACCCAACAATATCATAATTATAAATCTTTTGACCACCAATGGAAACCTACAAAAACAAAACACATTAGAGTTGATAGCGACCTAGATCTACATCAAAACAAATAGACTCTTGGTAGAAAGTTAGTCTACAGTCGATTTTATTCCATATATACAAAAAAAATCAAGAGAGCTTGAAGAAAATCTACAATATTTCTGAAAATTAAAGGTGAGGGTTAAGGTTTGAAATTGTTTTTCTCAAACTTGCAACAAAATGACTAAGATCTAAAAAAAATACCACTTGGGTATGATAGATTAGATGCCAAATCTACAAAATATACAGGACCCAACTCTCAATATGAATAAAATGTTGATTGTAAAAAAATATTTATCAATTTTTTTACGGAAGAAGGTAGAGCATATCAGCTAGCTATGATACCATGTTATGTATGTTATTTGTACACACATCATTGTGACATGATGTGAAGATGGAGAGTGATGCATATATGGAGATGCCTTGTATTGTAAGATGGAAATTTATGAAGAATATAGAAGACCAAACCTTCCGATGGATGTTTACCCATTTGGGGTTTTACCACGTATATCTGGTGTATTTTTATCTTGTCTCTGGTTCTTAAAAGATTATTTGTTGCTTGTATGGATAGAAGGATAGACTAGTAGATTCTTGCTTTGTATGTTAATAAAGTATTGTTGTATGTTTATGCATATTCTTAATATTCTAACAATTGAACATCCCTCATCCTTGATCCTTAATGTTGTAATTGAATGTGATGTAAATATCTGAATGTATTAGTTCATGGCGAGGAACTTAAGGCCAAGGCCCTACCAGTGAACATTGTAACATTAGACATCATTGTGATTTTGTGATGGAACCGTGCACTAGTTTAAAGCACGGTGATGTTATGTGTAAGATGTAAAATGCAATGATGAAATAATGAAATATATCTAGGAGGGTGAATGTGCAACACAACTAAAAAGAGGGGCAACAATATCCACTAGGGGGGAAAGTTAGAGGCTGGTGAAGCCTTAGGAATTCTACTAAAGATGACTAGGTGTCATCATGGTAGCTTTGGCGACAAAAAGAGAAGTGAGTTGTTATTGCTTGCCTATTAACTTAAAATCCCATTGGTATGAGTATGCAGTTTGGTTATCCCTTGAATGTTTCGAAACTATGCATCAACTGCGTGAGATGCAGATAAATTATTTATGAGCTAGACAAGTGTTACCACTAGAAATAACCTTCCTGAAACAGAGTCAAAGAATTGATGAAATATTTGCAGTAGGAAGTTTTCTACTTCCGGTAGCGCCTCCCATATAAGAAATTTAAAATTTGTTATCGAAAGTCTTGAATGGGTTCCAATGGAATCCATATCAAATCAATCCCGAGTTCCTTAATTCATTCTAAGTTTTCCTCCATCAGGTTCTTCCAGATAAAAGTAGAAGTTGAAGACATGTTCACAATTCCTGTCATTTTCTGGGTATCGAATTTCAGGAACACATTCTGGCCAAACCGTAATGAATCTTCCAAAACAGTTTAATACCCACTTCCAAAATGGGGCCATTTATCTTAAAATGAGTGGTTTTCTAATTTTCGCAATTGTTTGAGAAAAATTAGGGTCTGTTTAGTATGGAATTTTCCAGAAAATAATTGTGTCCGGTTTTCAAACGCCCAATCATCACCCAAACGACTTTAGATCACAGATTTGAAGGTATTCGACTTTAGTTGCACTAGATTCAGATCATAGCTTTCAATCTCTATAATATTTTTGATTTGAAATGCAAAAGGGTGGGGGGAATCTGGAGCCTCGAGAGGGAGTCTTCTGGGAAGAGACTTGTGTGTAAGCATGCAAGCATTTTGTTTTTGGAAAACATTTCATCAGAGGTTCCCGAGAGTTATGATATCAGACTGTAACTTTCTTTGTTTACCATTCTTATATCTTCTTATTTGAACGAATCTTAATTCTTTAGGATTAGTAATTGCACGTGAAATATAGATTCCTGAGAAGTAGAGGATCTACTGTGATTGCTTATAGTTCATGGTTTGTTCATGTATTTTCTGTTCATTTTCAGAAAGGATTTATGTTTGGTGAATATTTCATGAATGCGCAAAATTATCTAGGATAGGCTTTATTGTTATTCATTCTTGTTTTCTTATTCTTCTTTCTTCTATATTTACAAACCTTTTTCCTGATGTGTAGCTCGATTGCCTCTGATTTTTAATGTTTGTAAAAGACTCCATGCCCAATGGTCTTAATTACTGATTAAATCTACAAGTGTTAATTCAGTTCTTTGCCTCTTTTCCTTTCATGATCTAGTCTACCTAATTTAATTCCTATTTAAACCACATAAACATTCAATATGTGCTAGACGAAGCTCTTCTTGCAGTCAAGAACATATTTTAGCACTAACATCTTTTGGCACCATTTCCGAGGAGCAGAGGAACGGAGACATCTTTCCTGGTATGTACAACAACAAATGCAACTAGTTATTGATGGTGAACAGGGACTGGTGATAGATTGGACTGATAATGATTCACCTGGCGACTCCATGAAAGAAGAATTTACAGGTGACTCCACTGGTTCAAAATGTCGAAAGCAATGGATGTTATCTTGGATCAAAGGTTTGAACCTTTTAATTTCTCAACTATTCCCAGTTTTCCTAACGATGTACCTATTGTGGATGAGTGGGGAGATTGTCTTCCTAAGTTCAAACACTAGTACATATGGCTCAAAATTTCCATGAATAAGTTAAAATCGAAACTTTCGTGGATAAACAGATAAAAATTTTGAAAAAAATGTTTTGGCCCCCAATAATCGTCTCTATAGCAATGAAAGTAACATTTCATCGCTATAGCAACATACATGAGTTCGTCACTATAGCGACGGTAAAATTTACACATGCAACGTCAACAGTTATGACAGTAATGGTCATTGACTTTTTGTTATTTTTGAAATTTGATCATTGTGCATTTTCGCCGGAACCACGATGCTCATTGATCTATAAATACATGTTCTTAAGACATGTTTCCACAAATTATTTGCTATAGTTGCAACAACTTTTCTGTTGATTGTTCGTTCTGTGATTTCAAGAGTCCAGTACTGGTTTAACACATCAAATTTTTTATCTCCTTCAGTTTCCAGGTTAGTATTTTTAAATTCTTTGCCTCCTTTAATGTGTAGGGTCATACATAAGCTGAGTCGACTATTCATTTTCTCCTCAATACTAATGCTTATATAGATTTGTCGCTTAGAATTTGATAGATACATGATCTATTTTTAAATACCATATATAGACAAGAAGAGCACCTCCGGGTGTTGCTTCATCTTCGTATCTGCAGTGATTTCTTGGTGTAGCAGGAAGCAGACCTCAGTGGCACTCAGAGGTGCAGAAGCTGAGTATATTGCGGTATGTGTTGCAGCTCAGGAAGCTGTTTGGCTACAAAAACCATGGGTTGTCGGGAAACCATGGATCCTTGAGACTTGGACCACACTCTCTGCACCTCTGGAATACCAGGGCATATATGAGTAGGGTGATTGCAAGGGAACTTACGCTAGAGGAAGATTGCATAGCACTCAACATGAAGAAAGCCAAGCCCTTACAGCTCATGCTAAGAAAGGAAAAGGTAAGCGTGGAAAGTTTCATGGCAGGGAAGACAAAGCTGGGAGATCAAGCCCTATAACATAACAAAAGAAGAAGAAGGATCTTTTGCATATCTAGTGCTTCAGATGTCAGAAGTACAGTCACTATACCAGACAATGTCGTGGTTGAAAGAAGAAAAAACACCAAGTTTCAACTACTGATGTTGATGAAGACACTCCACGCAAGAAGTCAAGGAATTATGATCGAACAGAGTTTTTCTTTATCTCCGCTCTCTCAGGTACAGTTCCTACCACTAGTGATACTTGGTTAATAGATTGTGGTGCATCTAGATATATGACAGGTTATAAAGAAAACCTTACAGATTTGGTACAGAAAGAGTCCCACCTACGAGTTGTACTTGGGGATGATGTTAGATATATTTTGAAGGAATCTGGGGATACCTACCTCCAGTCAGATTCTAGTGATACTCTACACTTGAGCGATGTGTTGTTTGTACCTAGGATGTAAAGGAACCTTGTATCCGTACCAGCCTTGGAGAGCAAATGTTACAAAGTTGCATTCTCTGATGGAAGGTTCATGCATGGCACAGTAACTCTAGTATGGATTCAACTCATATGAGTGGTGTTCGAGAGGAGAGCTTATACAAGCTGACTACACAACCAATTCAAGCACTAGCACATGATTCTACCAGTTTGGGTGAGTTGTGGCACAGAAGACTTGCTCATCACACTATAGAGCTCTTCCATCATTGAGGACAATGGTGACAGGACTTCCAATACTCCTCCGTGTAGATTGTGATGGTATTTGTAGAGGATGTGCACTTGGTAAGAATGCCAAGAGCTCTTTCCCGAGCAGTGACAAAAGGTCCAAGGGAATCTTGGATGTAGTACATTCAAATTAGTGTGGACCCATGATAGTTGCCTCATGGGTGGATACTACTGGCTTTTCATGTAACTTGTGTATTGCACTCAGAACCTCCTTTTGGCATACAGACAGACCATTCAAAACATGTATGAGGCGGTGGAATGCAATCTTATCATCGCACTCAATTTTCTTACACGTGTCCATCTCTAGGTTTTTAACAGGCACGAAATCCAGCGACCTCAGTTCGAATCTGAGCTGTTGGGAGCAAGGAGCAAAGCGGGGAGCGGGAGCGGGAGCGAAAAGCGAAATTTTCAAAAGCTTCCGTTTCGGGAGCGTTTTTTATATAATATATATTTTAATATATTTTGATGCATATAAATTAAAAAAAACATGTATTATGCCAAATTAGCTATAGATAACATCAAAACATAGAATCTAGATATTCATATAACCATTTAGTACACATTGATATAACATTAATCATCTCGTCTTCTAGATTCTAGGAGCTATAACTTATAACATTGTCATTAAATGATCATCATCAATCATCAATCATCAACAACATCAACCTTCAAATTTCAACATATAATATTTGCCATCAAACTAGGCCATAATGTTTACAAAATAGGCCAACCGCCAAAATAAACATGAAATGAAATACAAACTACAAACTACAAAGTACTATGAATCTACTAAGCTTTCTGCTTGCCACGAGTAACTTCCAATTTCTTTTCTCATGTTCTAGGTGGAATAGGTGTTGGTGGAAGTGATCGTGGAACATGAGTAGAAGATGAATGGCCCCCGCAGGCCGAAATTGGACGTTGTGAAGCTAAAGGAAAAACTCCTGCATCCGGAAAGCTGCTTCTGCTTGGGGGTGGCATC
Source organism: Larix kaempferi (assembly GCA_027924585.1). NCBI lineage: Eukaryota > Viridiplantae > Streptophyta > Pinopsida > Pinales > Pinaceae > Larix > Larix kaempferi. The sequence continues at coordinate 25,812,861 of BSBM01000289.1, forward strand.
TCTGTATGGGTAGTCTGAATTGGATCATCATGATCACCCAATAGTTCAGCCTCCAAGTGCTCTAATGCTATGGCTTCATCCTCCACATTAGCCTCCTTTGGATTGTTGTCCCAAGTCAAAAATGTTCTATCATTCTTGGCCGTCTCACAATAATGGGACAACAACCTCAAGTTGTAGTGCACATAAACCAAGCTTTCTGCGCGATCTACATTCAGACTGTTTCTCTTTACACTGTGGATGAAGTTGTAGGTGCTCCAACACCTCTCTGCAGAAGAGCTATTAACAACCTGTGATAGCACCCTCAACGCCAATTTATGCAAATATGTGGCTCCAGAGCCATGCATGTTCCACCAATGGATAGGATCCAATCTGTATCGATCTTTGGTTGCAGACAGGGAACCAAAGCGTCCATGCTCACTTATGTATATGCTCAATTCACTCCGTACTTGAGCACACTCTTCCTCATCAGGGACCAACTTTTCTAATGCAAGCATATACCCAGCAGCAACCTCTGGATCTATGTGGGGTTTTTTCCTGACTCCACCCCCAGGTGCAGGTTGGGCCAACCAAATTGGAGAATAGTATTTTGGGGTGAGGACATATGCAAGGGCATGGAGTGGAACATTTAGATTATCCCACCTTTTGACCACAAGTTTATGAATATGGTCATACAAGACTGCATTTCTTTCCTCAACAATGTCTTTGATTTGACCAAGCATGCTATCCATCTGCTCATATACCTCCCCAATCACCGGCTTATCTGTATCTGCAAAACGAATCATGTTATAAACTGGCTTAGTGAACTACAAAACATACCTAACCTGTGACCAAAAATTACCTTCAAGAACGGTGTCCTCCACCTCCTAAAAGTCACTTCTATCTGATGCACTTGCAACTCTGTCTTTCAATTCCTACCATGGATCACTTGATACCATACTAGCCAATGCCTCTCTTACCTTCAAAAGCCTCCTGAAGGTGAGGTAGTAGCTAGCAAATCTAGTATTTGCAATCTTCAATAGCTCCAACTTAGAGTGATTGCGAAAAATGTGTTGGGCCATGCTATGATTGGTAATAAATTTGATCATTTTCTTACCTCTCTTGTACAAGGCACCAATCCATCGGTAATTATTGTCCTTCATCTTAACAACATCACGCATCAAAAGGTTCAATGTGTGAACCAAACACCCTGACCAAAATATGATGGGATACTTATCCATAATGATTGCTCCTGCTACCATACAATTAGCAGCATTATCAGTGATGACTTGAATGACATTGTATGGCCCAATCTTCTGAATGGTTTTAAGTAAAGGTTGTGCAATATTAATAGCGGTCTTGTAGCGATCTGAGTAGTCATGGGCTGAAAGGAAGACCGCATCGCTAGCAGAAACGCCAAGAATATTTATCAACAGCTTGCCTTTAACATTTGTCCACCCATCAGATACAATGGATACCCCATAGTTGGACCAATCATTTGTGAACTTTCCAAGAGCACTATTGATTTTGGCTCTTTCCTTGTCAAGTCCCACGGTTCTAGCTTTGTCATACCCAGGGCTTCTGTATCCTTGAGGGCCACCATTGATGGCTTGTACCATTTCATGCCAATAGGGTGAGCGAAGAACATTGAATGGCACACCACATGCATAGAGAAACCTATAAACTTTTGAATCCACATCATCTCTACAACCTTGGTCAAGGAAATCGGATAATGTTCTTCGTATAGGCGAGACTCCATGGGGAGATGAGGCTCCCGATCGAGCCGATGATGATCCAACAGCAGCTCCACTACCAAACATTCTCTGTGGGGATTCAGAATCAACCCTCGATCTCTTGGACTTGTTTTGAGCGGCCTCTTCTTCCATCTTGTATTTGCTTCTCTCTTTAGCTCCCACTTTGTCACAAGTTTTGACTCCATGAGACTTACCTACATCGCATGGCATAACCCCACACAAATGCTTTATCACCCGGGTATATGAACCTGTGTATGTTTTCCCACAATGGGGGCATCCAAACTTTGTGGTTCCACCCCCTCTCCCTCCCCCTTGCCTTGTCACATACTTCCACAAAGGTGTTGTGTCTTTTTGTTTTTGCCCCACATCATCCTCACCCTCATCCTCATCATCATCACCCTCTTCCCCTTCCTCCTCTTCTCCTTGGTATGCATCACTCTCTACCTCTTCCCCCTCATCACTACCACCACCACATCTACTTCCCAACACCATCATAATGAGAAAAAGTGGAATGAAAAACCACAACCACATACCCATCATGTTTCTTGATTCAAGATGAGAGTCACTTGTTCCCTGCAATACAAAGATGGAGAAGAAGATATTGGAAAGAGTAGGAGAAGAGAACATTGCAACTTTTCCATTTTTTAACATAGTGAAAAAAAATTGCAAAAACAAACAAAGATGAGTTTATAGAGCCTACCTTTTAGCTCTTCAATGGTGGTTGAATGTCTCTATGGAAGCTTCAATCTCCCTTGCAAGCTCTCCCCTTCAATCTCCCCTTCAATCTCCCACTCAATGCTCAAAGCTCTCAAACAACTAGCAAACTCACTCCAAGCTCAAAATCTTCTTAATCAATCAAATGAGTAATGGAATGAGTCCAAATGGACTCATTCACCTTTTAATGGCCCAAAGTGACCTATCCCACCAAAAAAAAACCTAAAAAAAATTTCAAAAATCCGCCCGTCCACGGAATCGCTCTCGGAATCGATTTAGGAATCGATTTTTTTGGTCGGGTTCGATTCGGATTCAATTCGGGATCGACCCGGGATCGACTTGGGAGCGACGATTCCCAGTCGAATTACAGAAAGGTAGGGATCGTTTTTTTTTCCCTCAATTCGCGAATTGCAAAATCGATTCCGGACGGAATCGATGAGGAATCACACTTCCAAAATCGATCCCTCATCGATTCCGTCCGGAGCGCAATTTGGGATCGATTCGAGGGGGGGGGGGGGGTCGAGTCCCAGCTGCTCTGGTTCGAATCCCGGTAAGACCTTTTGAGTTCAGCAGATGATTGCTAAATAGGTTTTTAATAGGAATGAAATGTAATTTTGGATATATTATTATTCTTTTAGGGTTTTAGTTGCAGTTAAAAGATTCTTTCCCCTATGCACTGCAATTTGTTGAAGAAAACCTGAAAGCTCACAGAGCCAATTTTGTTGGGACAATTCACCAATTATCTGAACATTGGGAACTTTGGAAACCAAGATCTGTAGCTTGGTCTTAGCCGATTTAATTTCCAACTGAACCAAATGAATGTCTGGTTCGTCAGGAAGTAGTTGAGTAGAATCTATTGAGCACTACACAACATTGAGAAATCAGTTCTAAGCTGATCAAAGAGCCCAGTAATAGTTGTTCTCCACTCTCGGATTTGAGTAGAGACTGGGATGCTTCAAAATAAAACAGTCAATACACTGCTTAGGGCGTTGTGAGTGACGGATCATCTCTTCAGCCTTTCCAACTTCACGTTGCATCCTTAGCAAACATTCATCAGAGAATCTGGTGCCTTCCTTTGCTGATCATGGAATTGAGAAATAATATTAAGCAAGAGGCTCTTCCAATTATTTAACTGCTCTTCCAAACGCTCATGGTTTCCATCGAAGTGAATAACATCGATCAAGACCAACATGGTCTGACAGTTGCCCCAACCTCCACTGCTCTCCGCTCAATCTACTAGCACAACTACGTAACTTGTGGTCAGTGAACGTAAAGCAAGCTAAGGTTATTGGATGCACAAAAAATGAACTATACAAGCTAGGTTTATTATCATCTTAAATAACATACTTATCATCAATGTAAATATCACTTTGTGAAAGAGATGCCACCAGTGATGATTTCCCCTAAAATATCAACAACAAATATCAAGTATCTCATAAGTAATTCCATGCAAATACTAACCAAAACATATTATGAGTGGCAATTCTGCAAGCCTATGACATGCAATGGAGAAACATATCCCTATAGCAGGACTTATATTTTGAAGGAATCTGGGGATACCTACCTCCAATTAGATTCTAGTGATACTCTACACTTGAGCGATATGTTGTTTGTACCTAGGATGTAAAGGAACCTTGTATCCGTATCAACCTTGGAGAACAAATGTTACAAAGTTGCATTCTCCAATGGAAGGTTCATGCATGGCACAATAACTCTAGTATGGATTCAACTCATATGAGTGGTGTTCGAGAGGAGAGCTTATACAAGCTGACTACACAACCAATTCAAGCACTAGCACATGATTCTACCAGTTTGGGTGAGTTGTGGCACAGAAGACTTGCACATCAACACTATAGAGCTCTTCCATCATTGAGGACAATGGTGACAGGACTTCCAATACTCCTCCGTGTAGATTGTGATGGTATTTGTAGAGGATGTGCACTTGGTAAGAATGCCAAGAGCTCTTTCTCGAGCAGTGACAGAAGGTCCAAGGGAATCTTGGATCTAGTACATTCAAACTAGTGTGGACCCATGATAGTTTCCTCATGGGTGGATACTACTAGTTTTTCATGTAACTTGTGTATTGCACTCAGAACCTCCTTTTGGCATACATCCAGACCATTCAAAACATGTATGAGGCGGTGGAATGCAATCTTATCATCGTACTCAGTTTTCTTACATGTGTCCATACTCTAGATCTGAGTACTCTTTCTTTGTCCTACCCTTTCTCCTCCAGTAAGTGATGAATGGAGTGTTGTTCGGATTCATTTAACTGCTCAAAATTGCATGGTTCCCACAGTTGGCGAGGAACATGCTCTGAACGTGCATTTCTACAAGAATGTGCATTTCTAGCACTAGAATTTTCTAAAGAAGTGTGCATTTCCATCATTTCATATTTCATTGAGAACTCTACACTTCCAACATTACACTTGATGTTATCCTATGATAGTTGTGGGGTGTGACCTTTCGTCTTACACCTCCACATGTAGGAAGCGCCCAACCTTGTAGGCATGGGGAACCACTCATATTACATCTTGGTAGACCTTGGCTTGGACATACACCCCTCTCATGCTAATGTGGACTTGGAAGCCTCTCTTGAAGAAAATCTTTCCATAAAATATATATATATATATATATAAAGGATACTTTCATTGAAGATATTGGTAACAATTATTCAATATATATGTAAAGGATACTTTCATTCAAGGTATCGGTAACAATTATTCAATATATATATAAAGGATACTTTCATTCAAGGTATCGGAAACAATTATTCAGTATTGGTTGCAAGTCCAAGGATCAAAAGCATAGAAATCAAAGATCAAAGTCCAATGTTACAAATATCGGCGCAGCGAAAAAATCGGCAAGGTCCAGGAAACATCGTTTCAGGATATCTCGGCAGCACATCAGCAAAAATCGGCAATAAATCGGCAAACTTAAAAAATACAAAAATACAAACTTTTTCGTCCACTAACACGCCCTGTCAAAAAATCGGGAAAAATCGGGAAAAATCGGCAAAAAATCGGCTAAAACTCGGCCAAAACTCGGCCTGTCAAAAACTCGGCTAAAACTCGGCCTAAACTCGGCCTGTCAAAAAATCGGGAAAAATCGGCAAAAAATCGGTCTGATTTTTTGGCCGATTTTTCCTTGAAAATTCGCGATTTTTCATGATTCCCCGATTTTTCAGCTGATATTTGTAACACTGGATCAAACCCACAACTTCAAAAATGACAACTCTGCAAAAGTTCGAAAGGGCTAAGCATCTTCATCAAAGATTTTTTCTCAAAGTGAAAATCCATCGTATTAGATTCATGGAGCTTCAAAATACACCAAGATTACAACTACAATATTCCTTGAATTTTAATAGTAGCATGTACATTAAGTTAAAGTTTTGCCACAACTTTCTAGATAATGAATTCAATCAACAAGTCATAAATATTCTCACAACGCAAACAGACTAGTTCACAGTGACACTAAAACCTTAAAATCAAATATGTATTGCATGGTTTACCAAATATACATATGTTTTGAAAGGATGTGAAATTGCATATCATTTTTTCTTGCATAAAAGAGAAGAAAATGCCAACAATTATACAATGCAAGTGAGAAGATTACACGAAAAAAATTTGTCACTTCAAGGAAATGCATTGAGATTTTACAACTGAGAGATTCCAAGTAAACAAGGTCCCATAAAGAGTTGAAAGGTTCACAAGCTTCCACAAATCTCTAATGATCTATCTTGGCATGTTAATTCTATGGTTAAGCCATCCATATGCACTACACATATCAAGCTTGTCAGATGTCCAAGTTCAATACTTAAATGCGGAAGCAAGTATTGAACTTTCAAAGAAAGATGCAAGTATCAACATAGAAAGTGTGCCAAGGAATATAAGTATATAAGAAAAATGACTATACTGTGCACAGTTATCTCAAGAATCTTGAAGTACATGTTGTATACTCTTAGTCTTAAAACAATCAACATATCATACTCTATATATGCCATGAATAACCAAGAGCTGAAGTTCACCAGAAAAAGTATAGATCATGATTCAAAATTTTTTTTGTAGATATTGAACACTCTACACACAAGTTTGCACAAGTCAAGAAATGAAGTGAGCATACACATCTAAAAATTCCAGCGGCATTATTAGAGCAGTTAGTCTTTGCTTTTGTTAAGGTTTCAAATATAAGTGTAAAGCGATCATGAAAGGATTGAATTATAGGAGGCACTCTGCATCTTATACTCCCACCCCACCCCGATTGCCAACAGGAAGCCCTCATCTCATCATCCAAGCAGTCCAGAGGCTGCGATTGAAACTGGAGGTCTAGGGGAGAGTTCAATAGGATTTGTGCATTTCAGTTGAAGCTCTGACCATACATTGCTCACTTTTGTAATAGAGGCTGGATTGCTTTCCTGTATTTAGTGGTTTCGGAAGTGAAACACAATCAATTGCAGGATTATCTTCTAAAATATATGGCTTGGAGTTTAAACATATTCCTAGTCACTTGTACAGTCTATCTAAAGGAATTTAAACTATGGATATCTTAAGGTGGGTTCCATAAAGAGCACAGCACAGGGTGTTGGATGTCAGTAGTTTCAACAAAACGATCAAGTAAAACCAGTAATAGGCCCACTGAACTTCCTGAGATTAAACATTGTTGGGAGAACTACCTAGCAAATGCTTGTAAATATGTTGTATATTGCAACTACTGTATTCTACTTTTTGCCAGTAGCAATGTCAAAAAGAGTCTGAAAGAATATATTGATGGGATTTATTCGACTAAATAGAAAATCATCAAAACAAAGAAAGGATAACAATTTAAATGGGCATTCTGATAGATACTGTCAACTGCCTGGTTTTACCAGTGAGCACCATATAAAATATTAAAAACCCTTATGTATTAACAAAAACAATAATATCAACAACAGAAATAGAAAGACTCACCTAAATAATCCTCTATATTAGCCTTCACAATGCGTCCATTGGGGCCAGTACCTTTTATGCTTCAAATTAGAACCTGGAAAATAGCTACAAATAGTGTGGACCAACAGCCGCGCAAACAAGATAAGTCAGATAGCCATAAAATGATAAAAGTATTATTGAAATACCAAGTACTTATTTCTATGATAGAAGTACAATCACTAGCAGAATGCCTATGACAAGTAAGAAACTGACCTTATGATCTTCTGCCATCTTTCTTGCAATAGGGCTAGCAAAAATGCGATCTTCTGTTTCAGGAGATGTTGCACTCTTCTCTGTTTTAGGAGTTACAACAGGGCTTGGAGTCTCTTCTTTTACTGGAGGTGGTGGAGGACAAGCTTCCTTTGAAGGAACCTTGTCAATGGTAGCTCCCTGCCCCGAGGGTGTGTAGCCCCTCAATTTTGCAATGTCATCCTCATCTTCCACCATAATTGCTATAACCTGATTCAAAACCAGTACAATAAAACCTTCCAGATTTTGAATAAACCCTACCAGTTCACTATACACAAACTGTTAAAATATCTAGATGCACCAGCACATTCACACATTGATGTAACAATTAGAACTCCTTTGCCAACTCTAAACCCAAGTAAAGAATTCAATATAGCAATTGCAACTGTAGACTGAGAAAGAGATTTCTTAATGATTGTGAGTGTACCTCCCCAACTTTAATTTCCTTTGATCCCTCACCATGGACATTTTCTGCCAAATAGCCATCCTCCATACTCTCCATATCAACAATTGCTTTATCCTAAAACCATTTCTTAACAATCAGCATTCTTCAACAACATTACCAAATAAGCAAGGAAAGGAAATTAGTTGACCTTTGGAGTTTCTTTGAAAGAAGATAGAACATAAAAAAAGTAGTAAAGGAAATTAGTTGACCTTTGGAGTTTCTTTGAAAGAAGATGGAACATAAAAAAAATAGTAAAGGAAATTAGTTGACCTTTGGAGTTTCTTTGAAAGAAGATGGAACATAAAAAAAGCAGTAAACGATGCCTACAGTCTCAATTTCACAAAGTACATCCCCAGCTGAAACTTGATCTCCCTCTTTCTTTTTCCACTTAAGCAACATTACCCTTCACAATGCAGATTATCAATATCCTAGGTGCCAATGATCAGAAATTTCAAATGCTCACTTTATAATTGGGCAATGTACAAAGGAAAATGGTACGAATTTGGAAGCTATTGAAAGAAGCTATTGTCTTACTTGCTTTACCTTTCTTTTATAGCATTCACCTGTCAGACCTAAATTTTAACCTAATTAGGTCGCTTTATCTTCTAATTTCCAGTTGACTTGCATGCAGGGCTTCCGGAGTGTTTGGAGACCCAATTAAGAAGTATCAATGCATGCAACATGAAATATAGCTCGGCTGTTATGCATGCAGGTGGCCTTAAGTTCCTGTGGTCCCTCTTTACCTACTAATGATATAATAACCATGCTAAAGATCTCCTTAGGGTGCATATGGCATCAATCCTCAGTTAATTCCGTGGATGTCAATGGTCGCTCGAACCTATGGGAATCAGATAGGTTAGTGGGATGGACCTCTATGCTTAAGCAGAAGAGGACATTACAATCCATGTCCCATTAGTTGCAAACATTGATAGAATAGGCAAAGGCATGGTCATGTCCTAGATGGACTTCTTGTAGTGCAGCGGAAGATGCCGCCAAAAGACAAAAGGTACCTAGTAGTTGTAAGAGTGTTGCATGTTATTTTAGCCAAAATCACAACGTAAGGTTTTTTCCATTGAAGAAAAAAATGGTTTTGGATGTAAATCCAGTCTAATAGTATTCAAAGATAAGTTTGTAGATTTTAGACACATTAACATCGAGTCTAGGTAAGATCTTAGACCCCTTTCAAGAAAGTGGCTTGAAATTCTAAAAGACCACCATATATATACAACCAGATTTATCCTTGTACACAACAACAAAAAAGATACAGCAAAACAAAATCTGATCGTTTCTGAAATTGATGAACGGTTTCAACACACATCCGGTTTCATCTAGTTTCAACACACATCTTCACAAAAATGAAGAAGACTGATGACAGGGAAAACATCTGAATTGCCTCTGAGACAATGTAGTTAAAGTGGCAGGTCTCTATATACTAATTAAGGCCACCATATATAGTCAACTTCGAAGGCACGCATCGTAAAGACAAATAAGACATGAAGCTACACAAATCCGTTGGTCCCCAAAAGTTCAATCTTCTCTACAACGTTTTACCACCCCCACTCTAAACTTCAACAATCATTTCAAGTGATCAGGAAAACACTAACTACCAAATCACATAAACGCAACCACTCTTATTCATAGCAAATTTTGGCCGGAAGTTATTCGTTCTGTATTCCCAGCTAAACATTTTCACTAAGGACCATATCTCTCCTTCTTCCTCTACATTAAGTTTCCATAAAAATAACCCTACTTCATCAACCACAACAGTATAACCTTCAAAGCCAGTAAGACATATAACACTAACCTCAAGCTACCGTGACCCGTCCAATTTTACAAAAACCGAACCGGTGGTCGAACCAACCAACCTCGAGAACCGAAACCGGGAAAAAAAACGGATCACAAAACCAGTCCACCAAAAATACGTAGAATGTTCAAATTTTGGAAATATATATATATATATATGTTCAACCATGTGAATCAAAACCATTATACACAAATTTGCAAAAAGGGTTCGTGTATGTATTTTGCTAGGTGCCATACTGAGCATATTTCACTTGAATCATATGTCCAACATGCTGAGGAAACTGTTGTTGTTGAAAGGGTTGTTTCAAGTCTACTGTAATAGACTGTCACCTTGGAATATGCCCACAAAAGTTTCTTTTAACTACACAGTTAGCTCAGAGTTGCTGTTAGGGGCCAAGGCTGCTCAAAGCATATTTACTGTTGTAGGTAACTACTATTAGGTGTATTGTATTTATGATGATATAACCAAGACTATTGTAGGTACTTAGCATACCCTTTCAAGGCTGCTACACTTCCCAAGAATGCCAAGAATGATTTTTAACTCAAAATACTCAAAGTGAATATTGTGAGAGAAACAGAGTGTTCGAGTTTCCTTTTATAGCTTTGTTAGAGGTTTAGGGTTATCTAGAACCTTCCACACTCAACCAACTTTTTTATTTAAAAATAAAAATAAAAAATGGCCTCTTAAATGTCACTATATAGTTCTGTACTGAACCGGTCAAAACCGGAACCCGAACCGGAAAACCGATCAGAACCGGTCATTTCCAGTTTGAGACACCGGTTTGAATCGGTGAGGCCTCTAAACCGGTCGAACCGACCGGTTTTGCCGAAACCAATCCGGTTTTGTAACATTGGACCCATCTTCTGGTCTGTGCTTTCCTCTGGTCTGTACTTTCATAATTGTCGTGACCCGTCCTCTGGTGTGCAAATGCATTGTGTGCTACTGCTCTTTTGGAATCTCGGTCCCTCGGATGTTTAATAAAAACCTAGAAAAAAAAATCGACTTTAGAACTCGTTAACAAGGGATAAACGATCACGAGTTGTACAACTAGATCAGCTGCCCACTTTCAAGATAAAAGCATTCCATATGCTGGGGGTAAGTCAATAACAACTACATCCATCATGGTAGAAATGTCTGAACATGCGAAAAGATCAGCTCTAAGGTTTTTTATCAAACCATACGATGGCACTCGTCGGGAATCTATACCACAGACATTTCTGTTATCACACAACTTGTAGTTGCCCCTAGAGGTATCCCATCCGGGACGGTAGAGGAGTCAGGCAATTAAAGAGGTGACCCAAGAGATGCCACGGTTCCCAATGCAGGTGGGAGTCACGTCAACCGAGGCACTCTTCGCTTTAGGTCAAGGTATAACTAGACCAAGGGGGAGACCCTATACCCCAATCACAGTTGATTGGACCCAAACAAAGGTTTCCTAGGGTAGGTAAGTAATAAGTTACGGAAACCAATGCAAGGCTAAGTGGACCTAAGGGTTAAGGTATGGTTGAGGGAGGTGTAAGAGATTGTTAATGTTTCAACCTATGTATGGTTTAGGCCACATGATGGGGTATGATGACAAGGTATAGTACCATGTGTTTACACAAGTGGGTCTAGTTTTCTTGGGAAGTGTGAAGTGATTCTAGGTAGGCCCACAAGGTGAAGTTAGGTGTGAGGTAGGTACTATAGGTTAGATGTAGGCTAGATTTATGAGTTTAAGTTGATTTTAAGGATACCCATGTACTAGATCTAGGATTTGACCCCAATCCCAAGGAGTGCGACTTGCTTGGTGATGGACTAGTGCCTTGTTAAGTGGGCTAATGGGGTCAAAAAGTATGTCAAATTGTAGATCGGGACACCTAGAATCCAAGTCAAGTGGGTTGAGTGAAATCTAATGGTTGGATCTTACTAGATCTAGGTTTTTAAGTGAGGACCCTAAGTGGACCACAATCCCTTGAAACAAGGAATGCAATCCCCAAGGCGGATCTTGACAAAAGGACAGTATAGACCTAGGTTTCAAGGCATGGGCATTCCAAATCCACGAAAAGCTCAAACACCCACCTCCTAGAAGTGGACCAACTCAAAATTTCAAGGGGGTGCGATTTGCCCAAGGAAGGCCAAAAGTGGGTTTTGGTGGACCAAATCAAGTCCAATGGTCACCAAATTGTAGATCCGGGATGCTAGTACCCCGATCTATGTATCTTCAAAAGATCAAGTCAATCCAAGGGCTAGATCTTAGTAGATCTAAGTTTTAAGATGCCAAGAAAATCAAAAGGGGGTTTTAACCCCTTAAAACATGGAGAGATGTCCACAAGGTAGTTTTCACCAAAGTAAAGATATGGGTATAGGTTATCAAGTGTCTAGATTTCAAATCAAGTGGGATCTCACCTACCCATGTGCTAGATCTAACCCAACAAGCTTCTCTTAGGAAAATCGATTTAGGTTCAAGAGGGCTTTTTGCATTGAAAAGTGTGTCAATTTTTAGCCAATCACCACCAAACTATAGATCCAACTAGGGGTGGATCCTATAGAGGTGGGTTTTTAATATCTTTTCAATTGCAAGGCTAGATCTAAGTAGATTTAAGAAATACCAAAATTGGGGTTTTGATTTATTAGGGTTTTATGACCAATGAAGATAGAATGGATGAAAGAGGCACATACCTTGTAGATCTTACCTCAATTGCTTATGGCCACCTTGCAAGTTGATAGCATTTTCCTATGTGTATATTCAAGAGTGAGATCCAAGTGCTCCAACCAAAACGTCCTTCTCCAAGATAGCCAAATCGTCCTCCTCCTACAAGACAAGATCAAAGAAACAAGTCAAGCAAGATGATTATGAAAATGGTAGAAAGATGTAATAGAAAGCATCAACTATGTCACGAAGATACAATAATGATACTCCCTGTCACAAGATCAACCCAAGAGAGAATATGTGGATCCCTCCAACAATAACCCTCATGAAGTCGCCCTCCTCTCTCCAATTCGACTTTCCTGTCAAAAGATTAGCAAAAGCACCAAAATCCAAAATGATACATAGAAGAGATACTGTATATTCAATTTGCAAGAGAATCCACAATGCAAGAGAGATGTGCTCCACAAAAAATCTTCTATTCCAATATTCCAGAGCTCCAAAGGTGAGCTATACAATGGGGGGTCTCCTCCTTATATGGGATAATAAAGACCAAAACCCTATACCACTCCTCAATACTACATCAAATGAGTGGTTGAGATTAAAAGATCTCATCATACAATCAATGGCTAAGATGACCCATAACAATATATCACATGGATCACTCAATATAACAATAGCGCCCCCATTAAATGGTACAATAAGAGGGTGACGTCATCCACTAGAGAAACACAAGTACCCAAAATCCACCTCATGGTGACTAGGACATGACAATATAAGCTCATGGTGGGGCTAGGAGGTATCAATCCTTACTAGCTCATCCCCAAGGCACAATAAAATAATAAAATATGTCCAATATAATGTAAATGACCAAAACTGTCCTCAGAATCCATGACAGTCAAGCAGTAAATGTCCTCCTGTGATCAATCTGGGCATACCCACATGGTGAAAACTGACTGGAAGGTAGTGATGCCACCCTGGAAGACCTCTGTGAAGACCAAATGTCAAAACCTTGCCTCAGTTGCCCAAATCGATTTCCTCAGTGACCACTTTATCCCATTTTTTTAACTGCCTCGGGAACTGTGAAAGTGCCAAAACTGCCTCCTAGGGTGCTAGCGTTGTCCATCTGAGCCCACCAGGCTCTCCAGGAGGGGGGGTTAATGGTAAAAACAAGTGGCTGGACCACCCCCTCCATCATCAGCGCCCTAGGTGAACTGGCCTCTCGGGGCCCCTGCTGCTCAGGCTGGGAAATCAGCCCCAAATCTGGTCAACAAGTGTAAAACTGCATCAATCACTGTCAGAAGTGCCCGGAACTGAAAGATAAGTGTCTCATTGGATCCAGAAGACCCAAATCCACTAGAAATGTGTACTCATACACCATGGGTTGCCCTAATGGGCCAGCTGTAGGGTCCACCATATATGGACAATGTATAATCTGCTGATCTGAAGTAGTAATAAACCTGCTGAACTGGATCAAACATCATATGCATCATATGTCCATCATATGATATCATCATCAAACATGTGGGCCCATCAATCATCATCAATAATCATCCATACATGGTCCACATCATCACGGATCCCAAGAATATACAACCAAGGATAAATCACATCAGTAGACTAAGACAATGCTTCTCTAATCATTCTCACAGCTAAGCTCAAAGTATAAATTCCATTCAGTGGCATTAATCAGTTTAACGTATTCCATTGTTATATAAAATTACTTGCACAATAGTTCAAATGACAAACTTACCCATTGGACATGGTCAAACTGCTAGTGAAGGATGAAGGCTAGGAGCAAGGTTGGGCCAAGGGTTTGACTTGTCTAACTTAACTCAAAAATACTTTGGACTGGGAGAAGGGGGGAAGCTACAAACTCTGTGCTGGACAAAAGAACACGGGGGATGGCTGTGCCTCACAAATGGATAAGTTGTTTAGAGAGTGCTTATTCAACTTAGGCATCATGTCTACATCAAGTTGATCCAGGTTCATTAGGATCATTCAATTTTATATCATGGACTTTTTGGCCTACATAACCCTTCGGATTTCAGATGTGCTGAGAAGCACAACTAGTTGCAGCTTGCATCCAGGGCATGTTTATACAAGGTCAGCAATTGTTTAGATATAGCTTTTAAGAACCATTGCTTTTTGGACCTTTCTTATACTCTTCGAGGAGTATTTTTAGCTTTTCATCGCTCTTGCCCTTTTTTTTTGTTTCCATGGGCGAATTTATTAAGTTTCCACAGGTAGAACATGAGCTTTCAGTTTTAGCCAACAACATCTCAAGTGACTAGGGGGAGTTCGAGCCAATGCCAAACATCGGGACAACCGACCAGAATGATTTAGGCCTACAATCCAACTCACCAAAGGCAAGTTCTGTCACCAACTCAGAGCCGAGACACTGAATAAACAGGGATGCGGTCCAAACACAGAGGTAGAAAAATGGGGAAGTCCTCAGTATCAGAAAGTCAAATGAGACAAGTCAGGGTTTAAAGTCAAACAGGAAGGTCATGTATGGATGGAGACAAGTGAATATGGAGCCTACACTAGCAGACAACTGGTGTCGGGGAAAGACCATGTCTATGTAAGGTGAAAAACCAGTAAGTTTTGTTAAATGACCTAAAAGTGCAAGCAATTGTCCATTTTATGATTTACAGTTCATTTTAAATAGTTTGCCACATCAGGAATAATATACCAAGCACATGCTATGATCATGACTAAATCAACAAGATAATAATCCACAGTCAGTGAGAACATCATCATAATAATAATCATCATGCATCATCTGAAACACTGCTGAAATACATCTCTAGGCACTGAACTGAAACTGTAATGGGATAAGTGGTCACATCAGTCATCAAATCTGAAATCTCAAGGCTCAGCCTTGACACAAGGTCATAAAATCTGAATAATGTACTGCTCTGATCATGAGTGATCCAAAATATATAGCCATGCTCTGGAATAAAGGAAGCTCTGGAATGTGCAGATATCTGCTGTACAAGAATAGTAGCCCTGCTACTATGGTGTGATAACAATTTCCATAAGGCCTAGTCACTTCAAGTCCCATTTCCTTCATAACTTGTAAAGGCATAACATTCATTGCTGCTCCAGAATCCAACATACAGTTATGAAGGAGCATGTTTTGAATGTGCAAGGTAAGGTAAAAGGGAGAGTGACCACCGCTCTTTCTTTCATAAATGGCTGAATGGATGTTTATTGGTGGATCCTTCTCTGTTTCACTAGGTTGTGTTCCACTAAGCTTTTGGATATGACATGACTCTAGGACTGGTTCAGGAGTTTTCTCTTGGCCAATACCATTGAAAAATTCCTCTACTTGGCATCTAACAGAGGGCACCTTCATTAACTTAGTAACAGGGATATAACACATTATCTTGCTTAACTCTTTCTTCATATCAATTTTAAGATCAAAATCATCCATAGCAAGATCTTCTTCTTCCTTTTTATCCTCATCAATCTTTTTATGTTTATCAAGGAAAGAAGGCTGGGAGGTACTTCCTCGTTTATAGATTTGATACTTTGGTTGCTCTTTAGGTTTTGGGAGCTCTAAGGCACAACATGAGGAGCTAGGTTCTTCAACTATATCGTCTTCTTGCTCCCATGGCTCTTCTTCTAAAAGGATTCTTCCAAAGTCTTCATCATAAGATAAGTCATTTATGAAGTTGATGTTTTCTGGTTGGTCATCATGGTCAATGGTGTCAGAGGGTATCTCTTCTTCTTCATCACACCAATTGACTTCCTTCTTTTCAGAGTTCTCTGGATACTCAGGTCGTCGCCTATCCCTATCCCCATCAGGCCTTCTATTATTATTCCAGTAAGGTTTAGGGCCATAAGGATTTCTATGTCTTTCAGGGTCATTCAAACTTGCCACATTCTTTGTTAGGACAGTTAATTGTTTCATCATTTCTTGCATGACTTCTAAAGTGTCCTTGGATTCCTTTGGCACACTCACAGGTTCCTTTGGTTTTCGGAGTCTAGGGTCAGATCTAGAAGTGGATGGGGTAAATTGATCAAAAAAGTTTTGTTTCCCCATCGATGCTACATTTTGCTCAGCCATCTTAGCATTTGATTGAGCAGTCTTTAAGTCATTTGGGTTTTTATCCTTTAGCTGGTAACCAACCCATCCATCAAAGGCATTCAAGTACTGAATAACAACTGCTTGGTCTTTTGGTCTAATTTCTTCAGGGATAACAGCTACAATCTTGTCGAATCTTATGTTAAACTCATGGACTGTTTCATTTTCTCTTTTCTTAATGTCAAAAAGTTGGTGTAAGAGAAATTTCCCATCTAAATTTCGGGACCACTCACTATTTAGCTTGTTGACAAAGTTATCATACCCATCAATGGATGAGGCAGGCAACCTGTCAAACCACTTCCTAACATCTCCTTCCAAGGATGCCAGGAGACCCCTCATGAACACATCTTCCTCAGATGCTCCATATGCTTCCATGTGTTCCCATACTTTGTCAATGTGATCTTCAATTGATATAGCAGATACTCCATCAAATCTGGGAACCTTTTCAAAATATTTTTCAGGCATGTCATGGGGTGCACCCTGGATTTGGGAAAAGTCTAAAGGAGATGGTTTTTCCTTTCTTCCAAAAATCCTAGGAGCTTGTGGTGGAGGAACATTCTGGTTTGCCGAGTTTGTTCCAGCCATTGGATTTGGTAAGTTTATGTTTAAGTTTGAACTAGGAGATGAGGGAGGAACCGAATTAATCAAAGGGGATCCTGAAGCTCTGCTTGGAGAATCGTTAACCAATTTCCAAAGGAAGTTAGATGGTTGTGCTTTATGATCTCTTTTACGATATGTAATTGGGGTTCCTTCAACTTGATCTAAGTTTACTTTACTTCTTGTGTTGTAAGGATGTAAATGAGCTCGCTCCTCAGCGGAGTCACGATTGGGAGTCGCCAGATAGATTTAACTCTTCTACCAAGATATGTGTCGTTGTATATGCGGGAAGGACTACTAGCTTTTCGAAGGTAAGCCTATTGCATCCTCGGCAATGACGCCAAAATGTTATCACCTAAACTGTAGTTACCCCTATGGATGGATCCAGTCATGGATGGCAATAGGGAAGGGCAACTCAAAAGGTGCAACCACGATCACCTCGACCTCCAATATATGGTTGTCACGCCAGTCGAGGCAACCTTCGCTTTATGTTATCTAGCCCAGACAACAAAGGGGGAGACCCGATCTACTCCCGACAGGAGAGATCAAAACCAAGACACCAAATCAGGGTATTTCTAAGTGAAGTTAGGTGTATGGTTTATCCTAGACCTAAGGGTGAAGTCACAAGCCAAGTGAGGGGTTCAATAGGTATAGCTTTGGTTCATAGTTGATGTGAGAGTGACTTACAATGTTTGTAGTGAGATCTAGGGCTAGTGTACTAGTTCAATGTCAGAAGATCCACTGCCTTGGGAACCGTGTCCAATGCAGGGTAGTCAAGGGTTGTATTGGGGCTAACTAGTACATATGACAAGCTTGACCATGATACATGATAGCTTCAAGGGTTTAGTTCACCATGCATAAGTCAAACCACAAGTCAATCCAACAATCTAGGAAAGTTGAATTAACTTGGAGAGAAACCAGTGCCTTGGGAATTGGGAAGTGGAGTCAAAGTAGGGTTGACTTGTGGTTTAGGACTCCTAGTACTTGGGACAAGTGGGCAATAGAGGTCTTGATGGATGAATGTGTCTAGATCTAGGTTTGACCCAAGTGGACCACAATCCCTTAAAACAAGGAATGCTATCCCCAAGGCAAGATTTGACAAAGTGATAGTCTAGACCTAGGTTTTGAATTATCCCGGTTCCAAATCTCTGAAAAATTTCAAGTACCCACGTCCTAGAAGTGAGTCAACTCACTTCTCCAAGGTTGTGCGACTTTGCCCAAGGAGGCTAAAAATGAGGGTTAGGTAGGTCAAGACAAGTCGGATGGCATCCAAACTTTAGATCCGGGTAGGTCAGTCAAGTAGGAGTATGGATCTATAATTTCGTGGCAATCCAACGGCTAGATCTTAGTAGATCTGAGTTTAAGTGTTCCAAGTGGTCCAAAATGGGGATTAAATCCCTTAAAATGTGGAATAGGGCCCACAAGGTGAATTTCAGGAAAGTAACAATCTGGGTGTATGTTATTGGATGTGTAGATGACAAATCAAGTGGAATCTCAAACACCCACCACCTAGATCTAGGTCAACTTGCTCCAACTAGGAAGTGCGCCTTGCTTGGGAGAAGCTAACTTGGCATGGGAGGGGGGTCAAACGGAAGCCAATCCTCACCAAACTATAGATCCGGGATGCCGTGGATGCTATAGAGGTGGGTTTTCAATATTATGCCCAACAACCCACTAGATCTAAGTAGATCTGAGAAAATGTAAAAATGCGGTTTTGATTAATTTAGGGTTTTAAAATATTTTAGACAATTGGATAGATCATGGAGATAGAACTTACCTTGAGATCATACCTGAGTGATGTGGATGAGATGCCTTGATGTTGAGGAAGATTCCCGCAGAGATCAAATGAGAGATTGTTGATTTGCTTGCCAATTTGATGCCCTAGCCCACAAGTGCGCCTTCCTCTACCTGTCAAACCAAGGAATGAAGATTCAATCAGTAAGATCAAGTATGGAAGAAATACAAGAGAAATGCAATAGTAACATGAAATAGAAGGTCCTGGGACAGTAATACTCCCTGTTACCAACGAAGAGCTCCAAAGAAGAAGTAGGGAGAGTCTTCCCCTACCAATACCTCCTCCTCAAAGCAAATCGGCCTCCACCTGTAGATGCAAAAATCATGGTACAAAATATATGGCAAACAAGATCTTCAATAACTCAGTGCAAAGGAAGAACCAACGAACGAACACCAAAAACATTCACCACAACACTGGAGATAGATGCAATAATAATTTCTATTCCAATAATCCAGAGCCAAAAGTCCCTTTTACAATGAGAAGCTCTCTCCTTTAAATAGGAAGGAGAGGCACCAAAACCCTAACCACTTTTTGAATGAGTGGCTAAGATTAAAAGATACAAATATCTAATCAATGGTTGAGATGAGCTCAACAATAAAATACATGGATCACTAATAAAATATAATGTAAGTGGACAAAATCGCCCTAGAAGAGGGGAATCCCACCAAATCATGATGATAAAATATCATAAGAGGCTTATGGTGGGTCCAAGGGGTAATTTTATCCCTCCTTGGTCAATCCCCATAGCACAATACCCAATAAATAATCATGAATGTACCAAATCGTGCCTCCATAGTCAAGTCGTGGTCCTCAAAAGACCTCAGAAATCCACAGAAAGTGCCATAAGTGATGGATGCGGGCCCCGATGAAGCTGAAACTGCTGGAGAAGGTGTGGAGGACCCCGATCTATCATCACTGATCATCCCATGCCATAACATTGCCTCAGTAGCCCAAATCGATTTCCTCAATAGCCATTTCTACCAATCCTGAAATGCCTCGGGAAACGTGAAACTGCCCCAAACAGCCTCTTGGAGTGCTGGCGCTGTCAAGGTGAGGGCACCAGTGTGTCCGAGAGGGGGGTAATATGGTAAAAACAAGTGGCTGGACCACCCCCTCCATCATCAGCGCCCTAGGTCAACCGGATAAAAATCATATCTGCTCCGACAGGGCCTCCGACAGACCAAAACTGCACTAGGACAGCCTAATGAGGCTCAATCATCACTGTAAGTGCCCGGAACTGAAAACAAACTGTCCCATTGGACTCAGAAGGTCCAAATCCATCCAAGATGTGTACTCATACACCATATGAGTCTCTGCATGATCAAAATAAATATCCAATATACCGGAACAAGGCCAATAATAATGCTCTGTAAATGATCAAACACTGCTGTACCCCAAGAATCATCATCATAACCCTGTAGCTGCTGCATAGAATCATCATGTATGTGTACATAGACCATATATCATCTATCGATATCATCATAAGGTCTAACATCTCATGTCCCATGGTCCTCCATGGTCAAACTAGGTCTAACCAAGACCAAATATAACTCAGACCATCATCCAAGGCTGCTGCAAAGTGTCAAGGTTAATACATGCTCTACAACTTATTCAAATAGCAATTATAACACATAATGATCATAACTGGCGATCTACATCCAAATACATAGTGTCGTTAATTATTATTATTACTCAGACTAGACTTTCAGGACCATACTCACTTCATAGTTGTGATCAATTTGCTAGTGAAGGGTGAAGGCTAAATTAACTGGCTAGGCTAAGGGATGACTTAACTGTCTTGACTTTGTGACACTTTGGAAAGGGAAAGGGAATACACCATAGTATATACTGAATGAGCAATAACACAGGGAATGGCGGTGTCTCACAAATGGATAAGTTGTTTAAAGAGGGTTTATTCACCTTCACAGATGCGCACAATCCATAATACAAACAAGGCCAGCAATTGTTTAGATGTAGCTTTTAAGTTCCATTGCTTTTTGGGCCTGAAGTTTCCATAGCCTTGATCTATGTGTGTTTACAAACACATTGCATAGATTTACATTTTTTCTTTAGGCTTTCTGCTGCAGGTGTGTTTTTAAGGCACTTGTTTACCTGAGCACTTATAGGTGTGTCATGGACAGCTTGTTTACCTAGGTATTTATTTTTCCAAAAGATATAACATTTTATTTTCATGGCCATTTTCATTTGGCATGCCTTTCATTCATGTGTGTTTAGAAACACATTGCATGAATGGGCTTTTCATACAAGATATAGCATTTCATTTTTCAGATTTTGTATTCATGGCAGCACTAAAAGTTTCAGGTTTAGCCAACACAACTTTAGTGACTAGGGGGAATTCCAAGGAACTCCAACTCACCATAGGTAAGTTTTGTCACCAACTCAGAGCTAAGACACAATAAACAGGGAAGCTCATCCAATACAGAGGCTACAGTGGGGAAAAGTCCTCCATGCCACTAGTCAAGTAGTAAGTCAGGGTGATAATCTAAAAGGTAGGCCATGGATGGATGAAGACAATGAAATGATGGATCCAACACTAGCAAGCCAAAGTATGGTGTAATGATCACCTCTATTCTCCCTAAGGAGGGTACATACCAATGAGTATGAATAGTGAACTTCTAAGTATGAGTAGGGACAATATAATATATATAATAGATCAACCAGGTCCATAGATCTATATGATCGCCAGATCATGACACTAAGTGCTAAGACATGCTATAAGAATAAGTATAAAAGCAATCTAACCATAACACCGTAATATACCTGCTGAGTCATATACCTAAATGCACATCAACCTGTACCATCATCTGTCCTCTGGAACTGCTGCTGTAACTCTGGGCACTACTGGATGCTCTGTACCAATGGTATAATGGCTACATCGGTCATCTCTCTGAGTGTCCTGAAACTCAGTCATGGCATGGGGAATACAACTGCCGTCCACAATCTGATAGTGATCAAATATAGATGCTCATCTCAGCATCTCAAATGCAAGGGAACTGGCTGAATAGTGTACTGGAATGAGAAAAATAATGTATGGTAGCCCGGCTACTATATATGTGATAACACTTCCTTTATATGAGATGACTGAGATTAAATGAGCAGAATTATAGAGCATACTTTTCCATCAGAGATAGATCTGCCTCTAGGGCATACTTACCAAGAGAAAACTGAAGACAAAATGCTTGAAGAACCCTGCTAATGTAAGCCCTAGGCTTACCATACCTTAACCCTAAATCCCTCCAATGATTGATCTGACTGATATGATGCCAGTGTACTAAATTGCAGACCTTCAATTTATGATGTCAGCCCTCTGTGACCTGATCTGAGCCCTCAACGGGATTATCCTGTCTGCGGTCGCCTGATCTGAGCCCTCAACAGGCTTATCCTACCCGTCAATCACCTTCTTCAACCCTGTCGTCTGTCGAATATGCCTCTGTCAGCCTCCTTAGGGCTTGCGTCACCCTGATATGGCCTGTGTCAGCCTCCTTACGCCCTGCACCAATCTCTATGCCTTGTCGTCATCCTCATATGGGCCCTCTAGGGCCTGCGGCTGCCCACGGTCACCTGATCCGATCCCTCTTGGGGCTAATCCAACTTGCGGCTGCCGTCCTGTGAACAATTCAGAGCATACTAGTGTGCGATTAGATCAGACCCTTAACCAATTTGTCGATGTCTGCGTTGACCTTCATACTGAACCAAATCTTCAACGTTGGAAAGAATGAGACAAGCAACAGTTCAAGAACCCCACACGAATTCCTTTTGGACAGAGATGATGATGGAAGAAATGTGTGTGTTGATCACTTGGGAGGGTTTCTTATTTATATTTCACCATTGAGTAATCCAAGGGGCAAATTCCATAAGTCAAGGAAACCACTAACCCAAAAATAATATAAAATACAATAGTTAGGGTCCTTATAATTTCATGTTGGGCTTTCAACACTTCATTAGGGCTATATGACCAAACTTCTTAAGCAAGTCATCTTTAGGTAACTTCTTAACCCTTTTCTTAGTGTCCATGGTCCACACGTGCCAACTCAAAGTACACCATCATATACAAGGAAGATTATTCTTTGTTTGTCTTGTTCTCCCCACCACCTTGAGGACCAAGGAGAGGAGTACATTATACATCAACTGCCTAGACCTAGTCTAGGGCTTCTTGTGTTGGTTTGATAATTGACCAGGTGCCTAAACCCCATGCTAAATCAAGTTGACCAAAGTCAACATCTTGGTAACAGACCAAGTGCCTCAGTCCCAGATTGAATCGGGTTTACCAAAGTCAACATCTGGTAACAGACCAAGTGCCTTAGTCCCAGACCGAATCTGGTTGACCAAAGTCGACATCTTGGCAACAAACCAAGTGCCTCAGCCCTAGACTGAATCTAGTTGACCAAAGCCAACATCCTTGTTCCTCGGTCCCAAACTAAATCTAGTTTACCAAAGTCAACATCTTAAAAACTTCCCCATCTATAAAAGAAACTCTAAACTCTTTCTTATCTAAAGCTGAGATATAGTACATCCTTCATCTTCATCAGGGTTCATGAATCAAGCTTGTATGTGGCTTCTCCTATTCTCCGAGTGAAACTTTCCGAGGGAAGTCCTTTTCTTCAAGATTGGAGAGAGTGCTTTGAAGCACCACTATTATAAGACATATTCTTCAATTTCTTCCTTTGGTAACTTCCTGGGAGCTTCTTCTTCTTCTTCTTCTTCTTCTTCTTCTTCGGGAAAATGAGCATGATGTCTTTTGTTATTCTTCTTTTTGTATGCTTCTTTTCTTACAGGACAATCTTTAGCAATATGTCCCATTTTATCACAAGGACAACATTGATAAGAAGAGAGGTCTTTTTGCTTGTAGTTTCCCTTCTTGTATTTCTGAAACTTCTTAGGAGGAGGAAACTCCTCATGGGTTTCCTTCTTGTAATGAGATTTTCCTTTTCCTCTTCTAGTATGGGTAGCTAGAGCTTGATCATTATCTCTGAGTAGTGCTTCTATATTTGCCACTCTAGCTTCCTCTTAAACACATTCTTCCCATACAATTTCAAATTGTAGAATTTCGTTTCTTGCACACATTGTCTGGATAAAAGAATCCCAAGGTCTAGTAAGACCATTGAGAGCGCTCATCACTAATTCATCTTCATCAAGATTGTCTCCAATTGCTTCTAGTTGTTCTTTGAATTGAGAAACCCTTGTAAAATATTCATGGATAGATTCACCCTGACTAATCTTTGTACTTTTGAGTTGGGTTCTCAAATTCATCTTCCGATTAATGTTCTTTCCTTCATACATTCTTGATAGGGCATCAAACATTTCCTTAGGTGTCTTCTGCTTAAACCAAAAACCGTCAATACATGCACATAAACTTATTAATCGATCTCGGCTATAATGGCCTGAAACAAAATTTGTAGATCCTCTTGTGGAACCTAGTACGAAACGCTTTGCACTCATAGACATGTCAACGAGGTTAACACCAAAATCCCTACTATGTGAGACTACACACAAACTGGATAAGCTTCCTTCCAACCTACTAGTAGCTCCAGCTTTCGGAGGTTTCTGATGAATTAAATCCTTAGAGGAATGCAGGTTAAAATCCTCATGCAAGAGGATTTCAATGGTATTACAAGAATTACTCCTCCCATCTAGTGGGTTAGTTCCAAGTCCAATTGTAATGTCGCTACCAGGATGAGAACAACATCCAACACACTAGGAATCCAGCAAGCCAAAGGCCTCATGTACTTTACAACACCTTTTACCCTCCATACTTTGTGGATCTGTAATCATGCCCACAATATGGAATACATGGACATGCTTACAAGAGCATTGTCAACAAGTCCATCAAAAGGTATCAAGCTAGAAACAAGTGTTGAGAACATTCTCTAGACCATTAAGGCCTTGCATCAAGTTGCTTCACAGTAAACTTAGCTTTTCAAAAATGCTTCCAATTGTAAGCGCCCTTCCATGTTGTTGCCATAGCTAATGTGTAGCTGCTCTGGAAATATGTTTCTTCTTGTTGTGGGTTAGGAAGGATGCCCAAACATTAGAGGTTTGTTGCTCTAAAACGCAGTCCTCAATTAGTTGGAAATCACTGTCAAGAAAGAGTGAAAATATGACTCAATAACGACCCTGAGATCTGCACGGTTTTCAACTAGGTCTGCAAACTTCTTAGTTATGTACCAAGATCCACTTAGGAAACAGTAACCTGCACAAAAATTGTGCTCTTCACATCGTCAACACTGTTGCCATGTTAAAATTTAAAGCATATCTGAATAGTAATTGACTTTTTCACTTAAAGTAGATATACTTGAATTTACTTGAGATTATAAACCATTTAACTACAGATCTAATAAATCAAATCACACAATAGGCACACATATTTACCTTGGGGAAACCTCTTAAGGAATAAAACCCCAGCAAAGAATATCTTACTTTAGATGAGATGATTGAGATTACATGAGCATAGTTATAGAGTAGACTTTTCCATCAAAGATAGATCTGCCTCTAGGGCATACATACCAAAAGAAAACTGAAGATGAAACGCTTGAAGAACAACCCTGCTAATATAAGCCCCACGCTTACCAAACTTCAACCCTAAAGCCCTCCAATGATGGATCTGACAGATATGTTATCAGCGTACTAAATTGCAGACCTTGAATTTATGATGTCAACCCTCACTAACCTGATCCAATCCCTAAAGAGGCTTATCCTGCCTTTGGTCACCTGATCTAAGCCCTCAAGGAGCTATGGTTTCCCACCATCACCAGCACTGAGCCCTGTCCGAGCTTCTCAAACCTGTGTCAACCCTTTTAGGGCCTGCACCACCCTTAGATGCTCTATCATCAACCTCTATGCCCTGCTTAAGTCCTATCGTTTGCCTGATATGTCCTGTGTCAGCCTCCTTAGGGCCTGAATCACCGTGATATGGCCTGTGTCATCCTCCTTAGGGCCTGCATTAGCCTCTATGCCTCGTCGTCAGCCTGATATGGGCCCTTTAGGGCCCGCAATTGCTCAGTCACCTGATCCGATCCCTCTTCGGGCTGATCCAACCTACAACTTCCTCTTGTGAACAATTCGGAGCCCACTAGGGCCTTAGACACCTGCGGCTACCTTCTTGTGGTTAGATCAGACACCTGCAGCTACCTACATCATAGTGGAAAAAATTAGCATCGGCAAAAAATCGACGAGGGTCCTATTATCACACAACTTGTAGTTGTCCCTAGAAGTATCCCATCTGGGACGGTAGAGTAGACAACTAAAGAGGTGAGCCAAGAGATGCCACGGTTCCTAATGCAAGCTGGGAGTCACATCAACCAAGGCACTCTTCACTTTAGATCAAGATAAATCAAGACCAAGGGGGAGACCCTATAACCATTCAAAGATGATTGGACCAAAACAAAGGTCCTAGGGATATGTGAAAGATAAGTTACGAAAACCAATGCAATGTTAGGTGGACCTAGAAGTTTAAGTATAGTTGAAAGAGGCTTAAAGGGTGACTAGTGTTTCAACCAATGAATGACATAGGCCACATAATGAGATTAGATAACAAGATCTAGTACCATCAAAGACACATGTGGGACCCACTTCCTTGGGATATGAGGATGTTTCAAATGGGACCCACAAGTGGAAGTTAGGGGTGTAAATGGTACCAATGGATATGCATGGGTTAGATCTATGGATCTAAGATGAAATTGGAGATACCCACATATGGATCTAGCACTTGACACTATTCCCAAGGAGTGCGAATTGCCTTAGGTGGCTAGTGCCTTGAAATGGATGGGCAAATGGAGTCAAAAAGATGTGAAAGTGTAAATCGAGACACCTAAGATCCAAATCAAAGGTATTATTCAAGATCAAGTAGATTGGATGGTTAGATCTTACTAGATCTAATGTTTCACTAAGTGACCCAAGTTGACAACAATCCCCAAAAACAAGGAATGCTACCCCCAAGGCAGAACTTCACAAAGTGAGACAATGGATGTAGGTTTCAAGGTATGCTTGTTTCAAATCCAATGGGATCTCAACCACCCACGTCTTAGAAGTGGACAAACTCAAACCCCCAAGGAGTGCGACTTTGCCCAAGGAGTTAAATGCATGGAAAAGTGTGTCAAATCAAGTCCAATGGCCACCAAACTTTAGATCCAGGTAGTTTAGGCAGTTATCGATATGGATATAGAAAATCAAAGTGATCCAATGGCTAGATCTCCATAGATCTGAGATTGAAGATGCATCACCAAATTGACCTAAGTGGGGCTCAACCCTCAAAATGAGGAATGGGACCCACAAGGCAAAAATCAATGAAGTGAAGCACTAGGGGTAGGTTATCAAGTGTGAGGATCATGAATCAAGTGGGATCTCACCTACCCATGTCTTGGAACCAACCAAACTAGCTTCTCCCAAGGGGTGCGAATTGCCTTCAAGAGGGCTAGGTGCCTTGGAAAGTGTGTCAAATGGAACCCAATCACCACCAAACTATAGATCCGAATTGTCGTGGATACTATAGAGGTGGGTTTTCAATATCTTTCCAAAAGCCAAGCTAGATCCAAGTAGATCTAAGAAAAACAAAAATGAGGGTTTTGAATTTTAAGGGTTTGTGACCAATGAAGAAGAATGGATGAATCTAGGCACATACCTTGTAGAACTTACCTCAATTGCTTATGGCCACCTTGCAAATTGATAGTATTCTCCTATGTGTATATTCAAGAGTGAGATTTTGTTGCTCCAAGCCAAAACGTCCTCCTCCAAGATGCCAAATCGTCCTCCTTCTACAAGACAAGATCAAGTGAAACAAGCCAAGTAAGATGATTATGAAAATGATGGAAAGATGTAATAGAAAGCATCAACTATGTCACAAAGATACAATAATGCTACTCCCTGTCACCAAAATCAACCCAAGAGAGAATATGTGGATCCCTCCAACAATAACCCTCTTCAAATCGTCCTCCTCTCCACCAATTCGGCCTCCCTGCAAGAAAACAAGATGTAGCTCCAAAATCCACAATGATACATAGAAGAGATACTATATACTCAAGATGCAAGAGAATCCACAAGACAAGAGAAATATGCTCCACAAAGAAGTGTTCTATTCCAATATTCCAGAGCTCCAAAGGTGAGCTATACAATAGGGGGTCTCCTCCTTATATAGGATAATAAAGACCAAAACCCTAGATCTCAAAACCACTTTTTGAAATGAGTGGTTGAGATTAAAAGATCTCAATACATAATCAATGGCTAAGATGAATCATAACAACATAACACATGGATCACTCAAAATAATGATGACGTCATAGTCTAAAGTACTCATGGAGGGTGACGTCATCCTCTAAAGGGGGCAAAAATACATGGGCCCACCTCATATGACTAGGGCATGACATATAAAGCACATGGTGGGGCTAGGAGGCATCAATCCTTGCTAACTCATCCCCATGGCACAATAAAATAATATAATATGTCCAAAATAAATACAAATGATCAAATCTGTCCTCAAAATCTGTGAGAGACAAGCAGTAAAAGGCCTCCTGCGGCCTCTGTGGACCCCCCTGACTGATGAAAACTGGCTAGAAGATAGGGGGTTCACCCTGGAAGACCTCTATGAAAACCAAGTGCCAAAACCTTGCCTCAATTGCCCAAATTGAATTCCTAATTGACCCTTTTATCCCATTTCTGGACTGCCTCGGTAACTGTGAAAGTGTTGAAACTGCCTCCTAGGGCACCTACGTTGTCAAACTGAGCCCACTAGGCTCTCCAGAAGGGGGGGTAAATGGTAATATCAAGTGGTTGGACCACCCCCTCCTCATACAGCGCCCTAGGTGAACTGGCCTCTCATGGCCCCTGCTGCTCAAGCTAGGAAATCAGCCCTGAATCTGGTCAACAAGTGGAAAACTGCATCTATCACTGTCAGAAGTGCCCGGAATTGAATGATAAGTGTCTCATTGGATCCAGAAGACCCAAATCTACTAAGAATGTGTACTCATACACCATGGGTTGCCCTGATGGGCCAGCTGTAGGGTCCACCATATATGGATAGTGCATAATCTGATGATCTGAAGTAATAATAAAACCTACTGAACTGCATCAATCATCATCTGAATCATATGTCCATCATATAGCATCATCATCAAGAATATGTGGGACCATCAATCATCATCAATAAGCATACATGGCCCACATCATCACGGATCCCAAGAAATGACCATAGTCAAACTGGGTTTGACTAGGTCAATATACAACCAAGGATAAATCATATCAATAGACTAAGACATGTTCCTCTGATCATACTCACAGCTTAACTTAAAACATAACATCATTTAGTGGCATTAATCATATTTGTTCGTTCCGTTGTTATTTATATTTACATGCACAATAGCTTAAATGACAAACTCACCCATTGGACATGGTCTAACTGCTAGCTAAGAATGAAGGCTAGGAACAAGGTTGGGAAAAAGGGGTGACTTGTCTAAACTCAACTAGAAGACACTTTGGACTGGGAGAAAGGGGAAGCTACAAACTCTGTGCTGAACAAAATAAACACGGGGAATGGTTGTGCCTCACAAATGGGTAAGTTGTTTAGAGAGTGCTTATTCAACTTAGGCACCATGTCTACTTTTATAAAAGATGATTCAGTTTCATTAGGATACATTGATTTCATTTCATGGCCTTTTTGGCCTACATAACCCTTCGGATCTCAGGTGTGCTGATAAGCACAAATAATCGCAACTTGCATCCAGGGCATGTTTATACATATATAAGGTCAGCAATTTTTTAGATATAGAATTTAAGAACGATTGCTTTTTTGGACCTTTCTTATACTCTTTGAGGAGTATTTTTTAGCAGTTCATCGCTCTTGCCCCTTTTTTAGTTTCCATGGGCAAATTTACATAAGTTTCCATAAGTAGTACATGAGCTTTCAATTTTAGCCAACAACATCTCAAGTGACTAGGGGGAGTTCGTGTCAGTGCCAAACATCGGGACAACCGACCGGAATGATTTAGGCCTACAATCCAACTTACCAAAGGCAAGTTCTGTTACCAACTCAGAGCCGAGACACTAAACAAACAGGGATGCGGTCCAAACACAGAGGTAGTAAAAAGGGACGTCCTCAATATCAGAAAGTCAAGTAAGACAAATCAAGGGTTAAAGCCAAATAGGAAATTCATGGATGGATGGAGTCAAGTGAAAGTGGAGCCTAAGGTAGTAGACAACTGGTGTCAAGAAAGACCATATATATGCAAGGTAGTAAACCAGTGAGTTTTGTCAAACAACCTAAATGTGCAAGTAAAATGTCCATTTTAATTTATTATCAAGATAGTCCATTTTATAAAGTTTGCCACATCATGAATTATATACCAAGCCAATGCTGTGAACATGACTAAAACAACAAGATAATAATCCACAGTCAATGATCAGGAATCCATAGGTCATACAACATCATCATAAGAATCATCATCATATATCATCTGAAACACTGCTGCAATACATCTCTAGGGACTGAACTGAAACTGTACGGAATAAAGGGTCACATCGGTCATCAAATCTGAACTCTCAAGGCTCAGCCTTGACACAAGGTCTATCATAAGTCTGAATAATACACTACTCTGATCATGAGTGATCTCAAAATATAAAGTCATCATAGCCAAGCTCTGAATAATCTAAGCTTTGGAATGTGTAGATATCTGCTAAGCAAGAATAGTAGCCCTGCTACTGTGGTGTGATAACAGGTCCAGAAAACATCTTCTCGGCAACATCAGCGAAAAAATCGGCAAACAGCGGAAAGCATTAAAAAATGCAAAAAATGTACTTTAATAGGGTCAAAATTTGCTTATCGATTTTTTCCCTTATTTACTGATTTTCTCGATTTTTCTAGATTTTTCTCAATTTTTCCTGATCTTCGTCGAATTTTTGCCGAATTTTTCTAGGGTCCAATTTTTTGAAAAATCGCAGTTTTTTCGGGCCGAAAAATCGACACCCAGAAAAAATCATGATTTTTCAAGACATCGCCGATTTTTCCCACTATGGACTGCGTTGACCTTCATACTGAACCAAATCTTCAACGTTGAAAAGAATGAGACAAGAAACGGTTCAAGAACCCCACACAAATTCCTTTTGGACAGATACGATGATGGAAGAAATGTGTGTGTTGATCACTTGAGAGGGTTCCATATTTATATTTCACCATTGAGTAATCCAAGGGGTAAATTCCATAAGACAAGGAAACCACTAACCAAAAAATAAAATAAAATACTTTAGTTAGGGTCCTCATAATTTCATGTTGGGATTTTCACACTTCATTACGGCTGTATGACCAAAACTTCTTAAGCAAGTCATCTTTAGGTAACTTCTTAACCCTTCTCTTGGTCTCCATGGTCCACACGTGCCAACTCAAAGTACATCATCATATACAAGGAAGATTATTCTTTGTTTGTCTTGTTCTCCCCACTAACACCAAGGTCTGATGCTAGTTATTCCAGAAAGGGGTGGCCAGTCCCTTGAGGAGGTCTCATAGCCCAATGACCACAGAGAGGAGTACATTACACATCAACTACCTAGACCCGGTATAGGGCTTCTTGTGTTGGCCTGGTAACTGACCAGTTGTCTCAACCACGGGATGAATCAAGTTCACCAAAGTCAACATTCTGGTAACAGACCAAGTGCCTCAGTCCCAGACTAAATCTAGTTGACCAAAGTCAACATCTTGGTAACAGACCAAGTGCCTCAATCCCAGACTAAATCTAGTTGACCAAAGTCGACATCTTGGTAACAGACCAAGTGCCTCGATCCCAGACTAAATCTCGTTGACCAAAGTCAACATCTTGGTAACAATCCCAGACTAAATCATGTTCCTAGTAACTAACCAGGTGCATCCATTCTCCCAAAGAATAGCTTTCAATGTTGCTCAAAAATCAACAATAAAATGGGTAAATTGACCCTAGAAGGAAAAATGACAAGTCAAGCCAACCTAACTATGGAAACTTCTAGTGAAAAGAAGAATATAAATAAAGTGTTTCCACACTTCATTTTATCATCAAGCAAGCACATCTCTCTCTCTCAAGTGGTGCGCACTTCTCTAGGAGGACAAGTGAGGAACACAAAAGGCATAATCTTTGGGGCCATCTTACTATCTCTCCCTCTCTTTGTTCTCAGAAGGGTGCACCTACTCAGAGGTCATTCTGTATCTCTCGTGTATATCATTATTTTGTTTTTGTAACTAGTGCCGACACTAGATTTGACGTTGTATCTTGTTGAAGAATCTTTATCTAGAGAAGTTGTTGGGTTTGTCCCGTGAGGGGGTTTTCCCAGTGTAAACATTGTGTCTAATGTGGGATGTGTTTCTCTCAGTTGTCCTTTTATGCATGCAGTATATGTTTATGTGATAAAAAAGTTTTAAAAGGTTAAAAACATCTAACTGCTAAGAAAAATCAACAAAAATGTGGTTCTATGCTTCTATGAACTAGTAGGCACATACCCGGTTGGGGCCTTTTCAACTAGAGATCGACACATCTCAATGACCAAAGGCTATCATGCAACTTTAAATAAAATGAAATTGAGATAGAAAAAGAAGACCAACTACTTGGCCAACCTACTATTGGATATTGGTTCACAAGGGCTCTTGTGATTAGAGTTATCTATGGGAGTAAGAAACAATGAGCGTACAATTAGTAGGGTGTATGGCTTTAAGAGTATTCTTCCAGAGGCAAACCATCATGAGGCGTAGGGCGATACATCCTTGGTCCTCTTACTATGTGGAAGTTCTTACAACCATGTGAATTTGTGAGTAAACAATGATAACGACGATGATTCTCATAATAGGTAGGGAAACTAAAGATGAAATGAAATTACACAATGCTATGAACCTAAGACATTCTACACTTAAAAATGTGCTAACAATGAACTAATATCATTGTTGAAATAGATTAATATAATAATGGGAGCAAATTTAGTTATAATGGAGGTATATTCTACAGTAATGGCAGCAAATTCAGCAATAACAGCAATAGATTCCACAATGTTAACAATAGGAGCAACAACTAAATAAAAGAGAAGAAAATCTTCACACCTGAACATATAAAAAGCAAAAAAGAAATATGACATAGATAGGAGAACAATTGTAACTCCTAACCAAAAATCAATGGATTTGAAATTCATGTAATTCGGAAAATCAACAAAAGAAATCAATAGAATTGCAGTCACATATTTCTTATTTCCGACAGCTAGTTCAACTATTGACTATAAACATGAATGCAATGATATCACACAAAGAGGTCACTCTACCATGTATAATGATGAACGTGGTTAGATTACAATTATGGAGGACTTTTTCAAGGCAGATCATGCTGGTATATTTATACGTATTGACTGGTCATGAGGTGAAGGGGTACATTATTATTATTATTATAACAGAGGTGCAGCCCTAGAGAGAGAAATTAACTCTAGAACAAGTGTGCTAGAGAGTGAAATAACCCAAGCACAAGATAGATCAAAACAAGAACATGAGAGTGCAATGCTTTATAGAGCCCCTAGCCTAAATCACTTGTAAAGAATGAATGGATGATCAAATTGTGTAAAAGCATATTAGGAACCCTACGCCCACTTGCACTCCTTGGACACAACAACCAAATCCGAATGAGTTGTCTGGTCTTGTAGCAAGAGATTCAATTAGGGGTTGGTGTTGTGGCGGCCCATCACGTTTTCAGGTTTTAGGTTAGAGACCTATCTCTTACTTTTTTGGTTTTTGGTTTTTAGGTTTTTAGGTAAGAGACACACTAGGGCGGAATGCGGCCAAAACCTTCAAGACGCTTGGTGTGTCCTTGGGGGGAAGTTAGTGTCAAGTGCTGTCACCTGATTACTCATAGTTTTATGATGCAAAATAAAACTATGGCTTTTACACTACAAAAAGAAAAAGCAATTTCTAGGAGTCAAAAGATTGGATGAACAAAATACTGAAATAAGAGCATCTGCAAATGAATTAAATCAACAACATTGTATTTAAATAGCATTCATGACATATTGGTAGATTGATTTAAAACCATAAAATTGTATAGTAGACCAGTGCCGAAATGTGTAAATTGTTGCAGGTAACCGGAGCTCAAAGATGAGGCAAGCATGTTAGCATTGCCAGTTCTTAAGCCACTTCAAAGGAAGCTTAGACCCTCTTGTTCCCACATTCAAGCAGGCTCCATTCGCTTAACTATTTCTTGCTCAAACTCGAGCTTCTCATCTTTTCGTTCAACTTTTCTAAATCTTTCTTGGTTACTGGTTTGATAGCATTCTAGATCATTATTTGAAAATCTAAATAAGTAGATCTAGATTTGTTTTTCTAATGTTAGCATGCTATAAAAGTTTAATCTCATTTCTAGCATTAGTAGTTAATCTCTTTCTTTTGCAATTTAAAGCTGAAGATCTAATTAGGTTAAGTAAGAGGTTTTTTTCCTTAATGAGATTTAAAGTTAGATCTAGCATTTGAGTGTTTTTTTAATCGGTTTGCCATCTCTGAAGAGGTCAGCCAAAGACCCTAGCGATACAAGCTTTCTAGCTTGCTTTACTAGTTAAGTTTTTTGCATCTTTTATTAGCTTTTCTAATTTAGATTTTTTTTAACCTTTTTGGCAAGGCCCAAGACACTTTCAAAGTGTTTTTGGGCATTTTTGGTTGATGTTTGCTTGCTGGTTTACAGGTTTTGACGATTTATTAAAAAGTTATTATGGTGAATTTTCAACTTATCAAGCAACCAAAAGTGTTCTGGATTTTTTTATGTCTAGATTTTTTTTGTGCAAACTTGTAAGCCATTTGATCCTAAATAATAAAGGATCAAATGGCTTACAATAAGAAAATAAAAGAAGAGCAAGTAGGCTATCCAGCACCTGCACCCCATCCCCCCAGGGGAGATCTGTTAGATTATGGTAACTTCGGGATGTCCTCCATGATTCAGATTCCTTGCATGGAGGTACATTAGCAGAGTAGAGGGTGAAATACACTCTACTCAGTGACATGAGCCCAGTGGTGGCTGCATGCGGACCTTCTGCGGTGATTTGACCTTTGCATGCATGAGTTTTGCATGACCTGTCAGCGATCGTTGGATGCAAGCAAAAGTGACTTTTGCATGCAACGAGAATTAGGGCTTTGGTAAACTTAATTCATCGGTGAGATTATTTATAGAGGCAGGGGGTCCCCAGATGAGGTTGCTCAGTTGTATTGTCAAAGAATGATAGTGTTGGAGAGAGGAGGGCGCAATTGTGCATGCGGGGCGACTTTTTGAGAGAGAGGAGCTGCCGTAGGAGCTAGGATGGTCAGATCTGAGTTGGATCAGTGACCTTCAACTCCAGAGTCACTAGGGACCCAGGTCTGTGGACTAACACAGTCCATCAAAGAGCATTCTGCTCAATTTAGAGGAGGACCTGTTCCCTTGGAGGAGGGCGCAATTCCCAAGGAGGGAGGGGCTCATTCGGAGCCCAGTTGACCGATTCAGAGTCTGAGACTTCCAGGATAGCCTTGCCTCAGCATTCGAGGAAGGTTAGGGGCAATTAGAGCTCATATCTACTGAGATCCGATCCGATACGAGCATCAAACATCCAGAGGGGAGGGCACACTTCTGCATGCAATGGAGGTCACATTCTTCAGAGGGCAGTGTTCAGAGAGAGCAGATCAGAGCATTGTGATACAAAGAGGCAGATCAGTCAAAGGCACCTGCAGAGACACTCAGATCCAGTTTACTAGTTAGGGCTTACTCTTCTAGTGCATCCATCAGTTGATGCATGCAGATCTAGAGTCTGCCCAATTCAGGGATTGAGTTTTCCTTTGAGGTAATCCTATATTGTACTTGTCTATTTATATATATGCTTTGGGCTCGAGAGAGAAGATAGCCCAATAGATTGTTGGTTTTCCCCGGTTGGGGTTTCTAGGGTATATTGGGTGTTTATGTCTGATTGCATAAATGTTTCAGTTGGTAAAGAGATCTAGTTGTTGAGTTTATATTTATATGAGCATGTATTGTCTCGCTTGAGATCTCAGGGTGATTCAGAGGGAGTAGTGATCTCTGAATCAAAGATTTACATGGTATCAAATCCCTATTAAGGGTCAGAGTGGGCAGTCACACTTAGATCTGTGGTGTTAGACACGAGATCTAAGATAGATCTAGTGGATCAGTGGAGATAGAGACCAGATCTACCAGATCTACCAGATCTGAGCAACACAGTTCAGATATGAGGTTGTAGAGGTCAGATCTATCAGATCAGTGGGTACAGAGGTTAGATCTAAGATAGATCTACCAGATCTGTGATCAGGAGAGATTCTAGTTCACTGTGGGTTACAGTATTTCAGCTGAGAGAGTATGGCCACCAGCTTGAGAGTGGAGGACCGATTGGATGGTGCCTCCAACTATAGTGCATGGAGGGCACGGATTACACTCTTGCTGAAAGAGTGTAAACTATGGGATGTTGTGAACAACACGACAGCGAATCCTGTTACAGTTATGTCCGATGCCACTGCCAAAGCAGTGTATGATAAGAAGAATGTGAAGGCTCAGAGGATCCTTCTTGATGTGATCAAGGATCATGTAATCCCACATGTCTCTACCAAGGACAATGTGTTTGAGATGTGGGATGCATTGACTAGTCTGTACCAGAGCTCCAATGCAAATAGGAAGATGGTTCTCAAGGAGAAGCTGAGAAGCATCAAGATGGGGAAGGATGAGAGCATGAATAACTATCTCACCAAGATAACTCAAGTGAGGGATGAGTTGGGAGCAATGGGTGAGAAGGTAGAGGATAGTGAGATGGTTCGACAGGCCTTGAATGGCGTGACTGTGCCATTGTTAAATTTTCAGAATTTACTTCAATCTGATCTAGGATCTTAACTGAGAGAACAACATGTACAGCATATCTACAGCATATCAATCATGGATACAATAATGCAAGCACACAAGAGACACAAAGATTTACTTGGGGAAAACCATAAAGGTGAAAAACCCCAATAACTTCCTCAGAGATAGATAGAGCAATGATACAACCAACCAAGAGAGATAGCCATAACCTAGTAGCAGATCCTCCTCCTCCATAAGTGCGCCACTCCTCCTTGAGTGCATGTGTGAGAAGTGAGTGAGTAAATAGAGTGCCTCCCGCACTCTATTTATACTTGACTTGAATTGCCTTTTTACCTAACTCATGTAGCCTCGAACTTAACCACATAACATAATGCTGAGTGGGCCGACCCCCAATAGGGTGGTCTAATAACCCTTTGACCCACATGACTTATACAGGGCCGACCCCAAACAAGGTGGTCTAATAACCCATCAAGTATAAGTTACGACACTTACAATATAAATGACGACACTTCCTTATAGAGGAATAATACCATCTCTATAGGAATACAATATACATATATGTGAAATACATTCCGAAGTTACATATACATCAACACTCCCTCTTAACTAGGAAGGTATTTCTCAGCACAGTTCTTCTAGCACAAGTCATCTTCTCTGGATCATCGTCATCGATGCATCGTCATCATCATCACTGCTGCTTCTATCTCAATCAATCTCTGAATCTACTCGTCATAGGAAGTTCTACAGAGCCAGTCCTTTTTCATACTGGATGTAGGCCCACCACCTGCAGGTCTTCATCATCACTGGCCATACTGTGGAATCCTCAGGACTTATTACGTGCGTCACAAAACCTCGAAAGAGCATCCCAGGCTGTTACGAGCACACGGCTCTACCTATAGGATCTCCCAGGGCACAAATTACATGTGACCTCACCACAAAACCTCGAAAGAGAATCCCAGGACTGATTACGAGCACAAGGCTCAACCTATCGGATCTCCTAGGGCACAAATTACATGTGGTCACCACAAAACCTCGAAAGAGCATCCCAGGACTGATTACGAGCACACAGCTCAACCTATCGGATCTCCCAGGGCACAAATTACATGTGGTCATGGCAAAACCTCGAAAGAGCATCCCAGGACTGATTACGAGCACACAGCTCAACCTATCGGATCTCCCAGGGCACAAATTACATGCCATAGGACAAAACCTCGAAAGAGCATCTGCCAGATATCCTAGGGCACAAATTACATGCCATAGGCAAAACCTCGAAAGACTATCTGCAGATCTCCCAGGGCACAAATTATATGTCCTCCCAAGCAAAACCTCGAAAGAGCATTTGCTAGATGTCCCAGGGCACAAATTACATGCCATAGGCAAAACCTCGAAAGACCATCTGCAAATCTCCTAGGGCACAAATTACATGCTTATCTGCACAACCTGATCCACGGCCACAGAGTATCAACTGATACTCACCATACATCATCCTGATGTATCCATGATCATCCTGATCATCATCACTGCAACATCCTGCTGCATGTCATCTGGAGCAACATCCTGAAGCTCGTCATCTATGATCATCCTGATCATCACTGCAACATCCTGCTGCATGTCATCTGGAGCAACATCCTGAAGCTCGTCATCTATGATCATCCTGATCATCAATGCATCTACCTGATGAATACCAAGTATCATACATGATCCTCCTGATCATCAATGTATCCACCTGA
The DNA here is from genome assembly GCA_027924585.1 of Larix kaempferi. Lineage (NCBI taxonomy): Eukaryota > Viridiplantae > Streptophyta > Pinopsida > Pinales > Pinaceae > Larix > Larix kaempferi. Next base: position 25,851,427 of record BSBM01000289.1, read on the forward strand.
TACAAATACATGATACATATCATCATACATGATCCTCCTGATCATCAATGCATCTACCTGATGCATACTACGTATCTACCTGATACATATCATCATACATGATCCTCCTGATCATCAATGCATCTACCTGATGCATACCACGTATCTACCTGATACATATCATCATACATGATCCTCCTGATCATCAATGCATCTACCTGATGCATACCACATATCTACCTGATACATATCATCATACATGATCCTCCTGATCATCAATGCATCTACCTGATGCATATACAGATACATGGTCCAAGCATCCAACATGATGCATACATACATACATAAAATGATCCAACTGATCATATCCAGCATCCACATGATGCGTACATACATACATAAAATGATCCAACTGATCATATCCAGCATCCACATGATGCGTACATACATACATAAAATGACCAACTGATCATATCCAGCATCCACATGATGCCTACATACATACATAAAAATGATCCAACTAATCATATCCAAGCAGAAACCAGAACATCATCTTGATGCTCATCATTTAGCGCTTACATCCACAGCCATGTGAAGGATCCTCCTTCCAACATGCTTGGAATGGCTTCAGCAAATGTGTCCATCACTTCTTCCTCGAAGTGTCCTCGATCTGAAGAACGCCAAGCCTCTCTCTGAAGTACTCGAACTTCACTCTGGCTAGTGGCTTCGTCAGCACATCTGCAATCTGCTCGTCCGTTGCAACATACAGGAGCTTCACAGCTCCTCTCTGCACCATATCCCTGATATAGTGATATTTGATCTCTATGTGTTTCGACCTGTCATGAAACACTGGGTTCTCGGACAGCTTCACACAACTCTGGTTATCACAGAAGATACCAGTAGCTTCCAGCGGGAGATCAAATAACTCAGACAGTAGCTTCCGTAGCCATACTGCCTCACAACTAGCTGAACAGGCTGCAACATACTCTGCCTCAGCTGTACTGAGTGCTACACAGGACTGCTTCCTGCTAAACCAAGAGATCACACCTGATCCCATACTGAAGCAACACCCAGATGTGCTCTTCCTGTCTGCAGCACTGCCAGCCCAATCTGAATCAACATAACCCTGCAGGTTAAACTTTTGATTCGCCTCATATCTGAGCCCATAATCCACTGTACCCTTTAGGTACCTCAGAACATGCTTTACAACAACCAGGTGAACACTCCTCGGATCCATCAGAAACTGGCTCAATGTGTTCACAGCAAAGCAAATGTCTGGTCTCGTGTTCGTTAGGTACATCAAGGACCCAATCATCTGACGATACATAGAGACATCAACTGGCTCATATCAAGCATCACATAGAAGCTTCAGATTCGATGCCATCGGTGTAGCCATGGCCTTGCAATCCATCATCCCGAATCTCTTCAGGATATCTACTGTGTACGTCCCTTGACCAAGGAAGATTCGATCTACACTCTGCCACACCTCTATGCCAAAAACAAATAGTGCATCATCCCCAAGTTCTTCATCTCGAACTCAGTAGTAAGCTTCCGCTGCGTGTCGGCAATCAATTTATCTTCACCATACCAAGTTCTGCACATATATGACTACACCATGCTGTCTTGAAATCCATCTGGTGCATCTTCTATTTCATCACTTTTATATTTCTTAATGCTGCCATCTGCAACGTGCTTGATCTGATAGTTCCATTTGGAAGTCATAACAAACTTCCCTTCACGTCTTGGGACTACATCCCAAACATCATTCTTCATGATCGATGGATCATGGCATTCCATTTCTTCATCCCAGATCCTGGGAACTTTAATATCTTCAATAAATATCTTTGTTGCTGGAACAAATGTTGTAGTCCTTTTGTAGGTGAAGACATGCAGTCTTTCCTACAAAACAGGTTAAATTGCATGATTAGAAACATCTCATAGTTTTCAGAACAAATTCTTGCACATAAAGAAATATGTCATACATTCATGCAATTATCTTAGCCAATGCTTCAATACAACATTTATCCATATCCCGTAACTTTCTAGATGCCTTCCAATCTCTACCAGAACATTGTTAAGAGTGTGCACAACTCCCAACATGTCAGCAAAGAGGTTTCATTCTAGATAAGTAGCAATGGAATGTTGTACAGTGCCATAGGCCACTTACCCATGTATATTAGTAGTATACTGTTCATCAATGCAACTATTCTAATATGCATAATACACAACCTAATTCTAGGAACATCAGTATATACATTATTGAACAGTATTATTTAAACAAACACATATGTAAGAAATGATAATTAAAATACTTATCTTTGTTTGTTTGTTGGGAGGACTCCCTCTGAGTCTTCACTTTCTTGCAGGAGCTGCTGGAGTCCTAATATGAAGTAGCTTCTTCTACACCTTTTTGTTGTGGGATGTAGAGAGATGGTCAACTCCCTCTGAATATCTGCATCCTTGCAGAAACTATTGAAGTGTGCTCCTTTTCTTTCTTGCAGGAACAACTGGAGTGTGCTCCTTTGCTTTCTTGCAGGAGCAACTGGAGTGTGTTCCCTCTTGATCTTTGCTTCCTGAATTACCTGTTCTTGAACTCATATTCATCCTTGGTCCCTATGCATGCTTATTAGTATCATGATTGAGTTATTCTTGTGATCTCATATAAAATCATACATTCATTAGTATACTATTAAAACACAATAATCTCAAGCATGTATAATCATGATCATTTCAAACAGAAAATAATAAGCATTAGCATTCAAGGTTTATGTAAGATTCTTATGGTTAGTCAAATCATAAGAAACATAACATGTCTAAACCTATGACTCTTCGGGTTAGTTGAATCATCAATCAAGATAAGAGATATAATATGCATAAAACCTGTGATTATTCAAACCTATACCTTCATGATTCTTCTGGTTAGTCATATCATCAATTATGGTAAGAAACATAATATGCATACAACCAAGATTATTCAAACCTATGACTTCATGAATAATCATTATCAACAACAGTATAAGATCCTAACCCAAGGTAGGAATCTAGCTTGATATAGGAAAAACATACCTGGATTAGCATGCTAGTTAGTTATGTCTAACATACTCACATGATGTCCTCGTGTTCTTCTTCAATGACTTGTGCTAGTAACCTGTATATCTCATAGGTTAGCCATTATAAAACCAAGTTATACATACCTTGTAAATGGATCTTCTATGAGATCCATGACAATGGATGAGTCTTTATCCTCATGTCATCATGATCATATGTTCTTGAACTGGAACATGATTTTTCTTTCTTGGTGTACCTTTCATGTTAGTAGACAACATAAACCTCATACAACACCATAATGCATTAGTACAATCATAAGTGTCAACACCCTAACCAATGAATATCTTCTATCATGCATTCATAATTTTGTTAAGGTGATACGACAAATCTAAAATCAAAATTGTACTAACCATAATAACATGAAGACAAACATACCATAAACTTAATCATGGACAAATATCGAAACATACCTCGATGAGTCATACCTGTCGAGATCGCTTGTAATATTCTTATGTAAGGCCTTATCCTCATCTCCCTCTGAGACAGGAACTTCTTCACTTATGCAGGTGACCAATCCATCTTCTTCTAGGATTAACCCAATCCACTTGATTTGCAAGAACTAGACCTGGAGCTGGATATGGGTTTGTCAGAGAAACCCCAAAAATTCAAACTTTGAATTTTAAACTTCCGAAAGGATAGAAATATGCGCCTTGATGAGTTGATCAAACTGGTATATTTAGAATTTGAAAACTGCAAAGTTTCACTCCTCAATTTTGCCTCTGAAACTTCCGGATTCACTGGACGTGACCCTGAACTGGGGTTTGATGAAGCCCACTCTTCTGCCCAATCAAAAAGTTTGATCCAAATCTCTAAGCTTCTATTTTTCTAAGGAGCTTCCAGCCATGGTCACAGATTGCAAAAATTTCCATTTTTACAGAAGCCCTAATTTTCCACTTTCCTGATCAAAGTCCCGAACTAGGGTCTGATCAAGCCCGGCATTCTACCCAACCAAAAATTCTGATCTTGGTCTCTAAATTTATATTTTGATGAGTAGCATCCAGCCGTGGTCTCCGATTACAAAAATTCCAACTTTCTCCAAAGCCCTAAATTCCGGAAGCCATGAATGAAGGTACCAAAAAATAATTCTGTTTTGACAGAAATATGTACCTGATTGTTTCTGGTGTAACTCCGAAAGTTTTTGATCCACAGGGTATGAAAACATTTCTTGAGATAGCCTGACCTGTTATCTTTCCATCCTGATAGGTCTGACCTCAATTGGATTCTCTGAGAGAGAGTTATGCCAAATGTCGCAACGTGACTTGTTTTGGGATAAAACAGGAGAGCGAACTTGTACGGCGTGCCACGTGTCCCTGTTTTAACTTCGGCCTCTGAAAAAAATTTCTGAGATAGCTCGGCCTGTTACCTTTCCATCCTGACAGGTCTGACCTCAATTGGACTCTCTGAGAGAGAGTTATGTCAAATGTCGCAACGTGACCTGTTTATGGGATAATACAGGAGAGCGAACTTGTACGGCTTGACACGTGTCACTGGTTCAACTTCGGCCTCTAAAAACGTTTTCTGAGATAGTACAGACTGTGTACTACCTGTCACTTTTTACGAAATTTCATTTGGAGCTTCCTAGCCCAAGATATGACCTTTTTCCCAAGGTCACCTGATTTTGACTCAGATCTGGAAGAGGCAGAAACCCTATATTGTACAGATCCTAAATCACAAAGTACAACGAATTAGAGGTTGTCCTTTGGACACAAGATACCTGGAGATCTTAGCTTCAGCTTGTAACAATTTCAGATCCGAAAACTTCTCCAAAACGGATTTATATCGAAAGTTCTACGATGACTGGTTTTTGCTATATCAAGCCCTAGCATCGTAAGTGCAACAAGTGTCATACATGCCATATCATGCCTTCTTTCAGGCTAGCTCTGATACCATGTTAAATTTTCAGAATTTACTTCAATCTGATCTAGGATCTTAACTGAGAGAACAACATGTACAGCATATCTACAGCATATCAATCATGGATACAATAATGCAAGCACACAAGAGACACAAAGATTTACTTGGGGAAAACCATAAAGGTGAAAAACCCCAATAACTTCCTCAGAGATAGATAGAGCAATGATACAACCAACCAAGAGAGATAGCCATAACCTAGTAGCAGATCCTCCTCCTCCATAAGTGCGCCACTCCTCCTTGAGTGCACGTGTGAGAAGTGAGTGAGTAAATAGAGTGCCTCCCGCACTCTATTTATACTTGACTTGAATTGCCTTTTTACCTAACTCATGTAGGCTCGAACTTAACCACATAACATAATGCTGAGTGGGCCGAACCCCAATAGGGTGGTCTAATAACCCTTTGAACCACATGGCCGACCCCCAATAGGGTGGTCTAATAACCCTTTGACCCACATGACTTATACAGGGCCGACCCCAAACAAGGTGGTCTAATAACCCATCAAGTATAAGTTACGACACTTACAATATAAATGACGACACTTCCTTATAGAGGAATAATACCATCTCTATAGGAATACAATATACATATATGTGAAATACATTCCGAAGTTACATATACATCAACAGCCATGGGCAGTGTTCATTCAGTCTATCATAGCTCGAGAGAACCTTCCCAAGTGGGATCGTCTGTGGGACGATTTCACACGGGAGGAGATCCGGAGAGGGTACATACGAGGTTCAGTTTCTGCTACTCCAGAGGAGGAGGATGTGGCTCTCGCAGCAGGCGGGAAACAAAGAGGAAGACAAAAGAAGGATCTGAGCAAGATCAAATGCTTCGCCTGCAACGACTATGGACATTATGCGGGACAGTGTCCGCATAAGAAGCAACGGAGGAGGTTAATGAGTTTACTTCTCGATTTGAGAAGGAGTTCTCATTGGCCTTAGTACAGTCAGGGCATGATAGTAGCCTACAAGAGGCTCAGGTTGATCAGAGTTGGAGAGTGGACTACACTCTCAGCAGTCACATGACAGGAGTGCGAGATGCATTCTTGATCCTAGAGCACACACCCTTGCAGTTGGCTCGGGATGTGCAAGGAGCTGATCACTTGGTTACTGGAGTGGGCAGAGTGAGATTTTTGCTTGACCTTGGGGAGCTCCTGGAGGTTTCAGGAGTGCTCTTTGTTCCAGGATTGAGAGGGAGTATCCTCTCAGTGGCAGCTTTGACAGTTGTTGGCTACTTAGTAGTGTTCCAGCGGGATCAGATATTCACCTATCCTAGAGGAGTAGACCCAATCTTGTTGGGTCACAGGATCGACAGTGAATACTTGGTTCAGGGACAGCCTACTATGGGCACATCAGGATGGCTGAATACATCCTCCTCAAATTCAGAGGGGGATGATGAGCGGGATGCTGATAGCAGAGATGAGGCCAGGAGGAGTGAGTTTGGTCAGCAGATGGGTGGGAAAGATGCTCACCATGATGAGGAGGATCAAGGGAGTGATTCTGGAGTTCAGATGGATAAGCGAGATACTCTTGATAGTGATGAGGAGATTGAGCCCTTGGGATCATACCAGATGGATGAGCATGTTGCTCATGCAAGCACCAATCAGAGATTGAGCTGGTATGAGATGGTTGAGAGGGACTTGGCTCAGGAGAGAGCTTAGTCAGCTCAAAGGTAGGGGGAGTTGACTTACAAAGCTTAGTCATCTCAAGGACATAGACTCACTTGCAAAGCGGTGGATCCACTTGACAGCAGTCTTCAGGACTGGTTACAGAAGCAGAGATTCAGAGGGAGTCTGAGTCTGAGTGTAGTGACAAAGTCAACAGTGGTTGATCAGGGGGCTTCTTCTGAAGCCACACTTATGGAGATTGATCAGGGTTGTTCAGGTCAGAGAGCAGCAGTGATAGGAAGATCAGTTAGATCAGTGTCAACAGCAGGGGACTTGTTGGATCCAAGCATCTGTGGTAGGACTTCCCTCGTTAAGAGGGAGTGTTAGATTATGGTAACTTCGGGATGTCCTCCATGATTCAGATGCCTTGCATGGAGGTACATTAGCAGTATAGGCATCAGTATGGAGTAGAGGGTGAGATACACTCTACTCAGTGGCATGAGCCCAGTGGTGGCTGCATGTGGACCTTCTGGGGTGATTTGACCTTTGCATGCATGAGTTTTGCATGACCTGTCAGCAATCGTTGGATGCATGCAAAAATGACTTTTGTATGCACCGAGAATTAGGGTTTTGGTAAACCTAATTCATCGGTGAGATTATTTATAGAGACAAGGGGTCCCCAGATGAGGTTGCTCAGTTGTATTATCAGAGAGTGATAGTGTTGGAGAGAGGAGGGCACAGTTGTGCATGCAGGGCGACTTTCTGAGAGAGAGAGGAGCTGCTACAGGAGCCAGGAAGGTCAGATCTGAGTTGGATCAGTGACCTTCAGCTCTAGAGTCACTAGGTCTGTGGGCTGAGACAATCCATCAGAGAGCATTCTGCTCAATTTTGAGGACGTGTTCCCTTGGAGGAGGGCACAATTCCCAAGGAGGGAGGAGCTCATTTGTAGCCCGATTGACCGATCAGAGTCTGAGACTTCCAGGATAGCCTTGCCTCAGCGTTTGAGGAAGGTTAGGGGCGATCAGAGCTCGGATCTGTTGAGATTCGGTCCGATACAAGCATCAGACATCCAGAGGGGAGGGCGGTCGCATTCTTCAGAGGGAAGTCTTCAGAGAGAGCAGATCAGAGCAGTGTGATACAGAGAGGCAGATCAGTCAGAGGCACTTGTAGAGACACTAAGATCCAGTTTACCAGTTAGGGCTTACTCTTCCAGTGCATGCATCAACTGATGCATGCAAATCTAGAGTCTATCCAGTTTAGGGATTGAGATACCTTTAAGGTAATCTTGTATTGTACTTGTCTATTTATGTATATGCTCTGGGCTCGAGAGAGAAGATAGCCCCACAGATTATTGGTTTTCCCCGGTTGGGGTTTCTAGGGTATATTTGGTGTTTATGTCTGATTGCATGTATGTTTCAGTTTGGTAAAGAGATCTAGTTGTTGAGTTTATATTTATATGAGCACGTATTGATATCGAGACTCAAACTGCTTGAGATCTTAGGGTGATTCAAAGGGAGTAGTGATCTCTAAATCAAAGATTTACAAGATCTGTGTCATTTTTGTGGGATTGCATTTTTTCATCTTTTCTTGCTTTAGTTTAGTTTCTTTTTTAAGCATTAGATTAAAGCATCACGCGCACACAATCCGTCCTAACGGGCTGTACAATTAAGTTCTATTTTTTCCTTTTGCAAGTAATAAATCTTGATTAGTTTAAGTTAAGCAACATCACATTTAATTAAATTCCTCAACTAATCAAGGCTCAAATTCGCGTATGCTCTTGACCGCTGCAACTTAGTCTGATCAGTTGGCCAATCATAAAGGAATTTGAGTGAATAGCTTAATAGGGAAATCCAACAAAAACTTAGTCACTAGAACTTGGGAGGTCGCGTGAAACTTACTATGGAGTCAGGGGGCTACTTTAAGCAGGTTATGCCTCACCCCATTGGACACTTGGTATAGTTGGCATTGCGCTCAATTCGAAGGAGTGAGTTAGAGTTGGGCCAAACAAAGAATCAACCCACTCCCATAATCACTCATTAATAAGCTTAAAACTAACAACAAGAAATCAGCAGCACATTCCCAACACAGCAACAATTTACACATTTTGGCACTAGTCTACTATACAATTTTATGGTTTTAAATCAAACTACCAATATGCCGTGAATGTTATTTAAATACAATGTTGTTTATTTAATCCATCTGCAGATGCTCTTATTTCGGTATTTTATTCATCCAATCTTTTAACTCCTAGAAATTGCTTTTTCCTTTTGTAGTGTAGAAGCCATGGTTTTATTTTATAGGGACAAACCCCCTTTGGCTTCGCTAGGAGTAGCCTAGATGAAGGAGTTGAGTAATTAGGTGACAGCACTTGACTTTGACTTTCCCCCAAGGACACACCAAGCGGCTTGAAGGTTTCTGTCGCATTCCCCCCAGGTGTCTATTAGGCGGAAACAAGACCTATCTTATCTCATCTCCAAAATAAATGTTAGTGTTGCACCCTCATTCACTATTGTATAGAATTGTACCAAATCTCTGTTGGAGAACCCTGTTGTTGTATGGACCTACACACCTATCACATGTACTTGTAACTACTCTATTGGTGTTCCTGCCACTATACCTTCTCTGCATGCGCCCATGTCTTCTTTGCTCACCGTTACCATTAATGGCACTCTGCTGGACACTTTCTAATGTAGTAAAAATCCAACAATCAATTCCTAGGCCCACCATATGAATTGAGCTATGGGAGAAAGTGCCGAAGACTTTTGGAAAATCCTGTCAAGGTCTTAGAGACCTTGGGGGAATGATAGATGGATGATTAAATCAGGATATATGGTGCCTCAAAACCAGCTCACACCTTGCCAAAGTATGTCCCTGACAGATTAGTGCTTAGGGCAAACCATTTTTTTTTGCTTCAATGAGGCATTAACTGAAAAACAAAAGGTTTCCCAGCCTACCCCATCATCATGTGAATATATGGCTGACCAAATGTTGTTTACACATTGATGGAAGCTGAAAATATACACTGCTACAAGTTTAGACCAGAATGTTTCAAACTGCACAATCCTAAGCAAATTGTTGCAAACCATAGAACTAACATGGGTGTAGGATGGCCTTACTCAAAACCCCATCATCATATGAATATATGGCTGACCAAAATGTTCTTTCTGCATTAATGGAATCTCAAAATATACACCAATCCAAGTTTGGTTCAGAATGTTTCAAGTTGCACAATCCTAAGCAAATTGTCATAAACCATAGAACTGATGTGGGTGTAGGTTGGCCTTACTCGAATGAAGAATACCCTGATGAAGAACTCAAAAGGAGAGTCTTGAGTTATGAGGAGTCCCTTGAAAGGGAAAGAGCAACAACAAAAGAACAAGCCATGAAAGCAACTTCCAGTGACACCCTTGATAGCAAAACGGTGGTGGAAGCCTTGGCGCCTAAACAAGTTGAAGTCATTCCAATTCAAGAAGGTGCAACCATAGATGCTCCAGTGGTAAAAGCAACAAAGGTGAAGCAAGTGGAGAAAAATCCTTCAGGTGACACCCCAATAGAGATCATCACTCAAAAAGCAAAGGCTTCCACTTCACACTCAACTTAGTTAAATGTATCATCTAGCCAGATGGAAGGTACCCAGGTCCAAAGTAAAGACAGGACAAATCAGCATGAAAAAATAGTAACCTTTCAAAACAAGAAGGCAAACAATTAGATGTCCCCACCAAGTCAAGAAAAAATGGAAGAATTTTACACTCCCCACAATTTGTCAAAGGAGAACATGTCGACAATTGTTCACATGAAGTCACATGTTTAGAATTGTTCACATTTGATAAGAAGAAGAAGCAAGTGGTCTGATCTGCACATAAGAAAGGAAAACCATCACCAATCAGAGCATAATCAAGACCATTGAAACCACAATATTTTATTTGGGGAGGATGGACCCGATGGCAACTGCCACCTCAATTGCGGCAACTGTTCAAGCCAACAAATCTCAGGTCCTCAAAATGACCATACAAATAGAATCATATAAAGCAGATATTGCTCAGTTGAAAAATCAGGTTTGTAGTGCTACAAAGCAGCCAAGTATGACATGAGCCATTTCATCAAGTATGCATTAGAAAACCCACGACGAAATTTCTCTAATTCACATGGATTTCTACAAGTCTATGTTTGATATGCAAGAGAGTTTTAGTGAAGCAATGATACCAGCCTCTCGCCAAGAAGAATGGTTTAATTTCCTAGGAGGGGCATAAATGTTTAAACTCTTTGATCTTATGGTGTAATGTTAACACCCTTTTTAACATATAGTGGAATTGACTGAGGATTGATATACCATTCAAACCAAAAGAAAATCCTAATCATGGTTATTAGATCATCAGTAGATAAAAGAGGGCCACGACAACTAGGGGCCACCTGCATGCATTACATGCGGGCCACATTTCATGATGCATGCACAGAAATACCTTTATTAATCATTCATGCACACAGAAAGCCATGAAGGATTAATGGCTTTTTGTGTGCATGCAAGTCAACTGAGAATTAGAAGAGAAAAGCGACCTATGCATGCAAAAGTTAGGTCATGCACTGTCAAAGTTATAAAAGAAGGATAAAGTGAATGAATAGGTCTGCTTATTGATTATTGATTTGAGAAGTTGACTCGGAGAGATCAGAGAGACAGTTTGGGGTTGAGGGCACAACTCAACCATCAAGTGTATTCGGGCAGTGAAATCTATCTACCCTAGTCACTATCAAGGTTGGATCATCTAGATTCAACATTATTACTATCATCATACAGGATTCTTTAGCATTCAGCAAGATTCCAGCTACATCTTGGAGAAGGAGGATTCGCCCTCTCTTGCTATCATGTCCCTTCCCTAGTGACCTTGGTCACAACTTGGATCCTCCCATCCCTAGGGGGTCTAAGTCAATTAATTAAATGAAGACTTAATTAATGACGTAATTTTGAGGCATAATATTATAGTAGTTAATTAATTATCAAATAATTAATTAAATTTATGAGTTGGAATTATTTTTATTATAAATATTATCATTACTAATAAATGTTGGCAAGTTGATGATGACTTGGCTAAGAGGTCGAATTTGGAACAACTGGGCCAACTGGGCCAATCTTGCCTTAGTGGCAAATTCTCAAAAAATCAAGGAATCCAATGAAGGAAAGAAGGCAACAAGAAGAAAATGGAAACTGTCAAAAGCAAGCAAAAAACTGGCAAATACAGAAAAGGAGGAAAGTAAAAAGAGGAAAGCACAAGAAAAGCAGTCAGAAGAAAAGTGGCAACATCCAGAATGACTAAGAAAGGCGCACTAGCTAAAATCAGTGAAAGGAAGCAAAGCAAGAAAGTTTTGGAAAGCAGGAAGTTGCCATTCCTCTCAAGGAATGCGCCCTCTCTCATCCACACGTTTGGCTTGGCTTGATGAGCAAGCTAACTGATCTATTTAATGATGTTTCCAACTCCATTTGAATTTTGTCTTGAGAGCTCCGAGTCTCTCTTTTGTTGAGTGATGTGCCTCAACTCTTTCTTGGGTGATGTGCCCCAAGGCTCCATGGTTTCCAATTAATCAGTATTCAAATCCAAAGAGTAATATTGCAGCAATACAGATCCATATCAGATCACAATTGAAGACCTTCAAGCATTCAAAGAAGGAGGCCATAGTTTCAGTGTTTTTGTAGCTAGTTTTGGAGGAGAATCACTAGAAGGAGAAGCTAGTTTTCAGTGAATGCGCCCAGGATCTTCAGGGAGACTAATGTGCCATTATTTGCAAAGATCAGAGATGCTTATTGCCAGAGAACAACTTCAGATCTGATCCACATACTCTTCTTTCACTTCTTCTCCCATTCTCAGCTAAATTTGGAGGAGTTTTCCCTGGAGGAGGGAGATGGTTCAGTAAATGTGCCCCAGTGAAGATCAGAAGTTCAGTATGCAGCAAATATCAGTCATCTGACCTGTATGTGGTCTGATAACAACTTCATAACAGAGCCACAGTAATCTCCCTACTTCTTATCTTCATTCTCCATCTATTGTAATGAATTTCTAACCTGTGAGGCATTGTAAGTTTGGAAGGCAATCAAATAATTAAAAGAAGTGTTCTGAAGTTTATATTTCGACTTATATCTGCTAAATATTATATATCAGAGCATGTATTCATATCAGAACAGAGTTTAGTGAATTATGGAGGCAGTTTGACATTTAAAGATGAAGACTAGCCCATTGTGTGCCATTTCATGTCTAGTTTTACACTTGTAACTGCTATTTCATTTCTGAGCTTTAGTTTTACATTATGTCAGTTGTATGAGCTTAATAACAGAGTACACCAGCCAGCCCAACCATTTCCCTGAGGTTTTGGATGTATTTAACCTTGTTTGGAAGAGTCTGGAAATTGACTAGTTACCCAATCCATAGGTAGTGCACTTGAGAATTTTGACTCCAAACCACTCTAAATCCTCCCAAATTCTCAGGAACATCATTCCTGTGCATTCTACAAGTTCAGCTGACTATTATACCTCTGCCATAGACTCTGAGAATCCCTCACCCAATCTTGTTGGCATATGCTAGAAGCCCAGGAAGCCTCGAAGTAGGCAACAGTATTACTCTGTTGCTGAAAAGTGAATGGCTCTAGTACATTGTGCCTAGGACTTCTGCTCAGACCATATTTTGTAGTTGCTGCACACTCATCCATATAAATTCCAGAACTTAAATTCATCCCTACCATACTCATTCATTGTTTCAGTCCCCATCACTTACATCCTACTCAGTTTAAGAAATTGCCTAAAAATTCACTAGTACAATTTTGATAAAATATGAGTTTGGAGATAATATTTTGGCCAAATCTTGGTTGGAATATTACACTTGCATGGGCGAATTGGACAAAGGAGGATAACTCATATCTTGACAGATAATCACTATTCAATTTGCATACTTCTTCTATCCTTCTGAGAGCACCACTATTAGCCTAGTTACTGAATATAGGCTTCTTATCCAGCTTTAGAAGAGAGATCTCGCCATTCCATCATTCAGAAGGGCGCCTTTCCTTGCATGGGAGACTTTTCTTGAGGAAGATATTTGCCCTCTGACCTAGATTTCATGCATGATCTGCATGTGGCTTCCATACTGACCAGGAGGGCATTATAACCCTAGTACTTTCATCCGGGAGCAATCTGACATTGTTTGATCACTCATGCATCCATCCACATATTGAAGAAGGCGCATTCATTACCAAGGGCGCATTATTGGAGAGAGGACAGCTCATATCTCAACAGTTTCTTCATGCATGGCTTGCATGCTTAGCTTATATTGATCTACATCAACTGTTGATACTATTGGTACGTACATGCATCTTTTTATCCCTACTTTATAGCATTTTTTATTATCTCGGTTATTTAGGGGTTGGAAAACCCATGCATGCTCATGCAAGCATAGTTCAGTACATGCATTCATGTTTCCTTCAAGTACTAGGCCATAAAGGCTACTAGCAAGCAACAACATCATCAGAAACTCCATAAACAAATGGAAATTATCAGTTGGAATACTACGGTGGTATCAGAGCATGTTCCTCGTCGGATGTGGGAGCATTCAGTTATAAACAAATAGATGAATATAGAGAAATGTCAATGGATGACAGTACATACCAATTTTGGAGAATTGCATGCCTGAAAGCACAGGTTTCTTGCCATCCAGTGAGATCATGAAGACACTGAGAAGGATCTTGGCTAGAAATTTGGGGAGCTTAGCATGACTTCGACACTTGCCTCGATATCGTAAATATCTAGCCTTGGGGAATGAGGTATGTTCAGCATTGTCCTTCCAAGACTATTACTCCATCCAGTTCGGGAGCCGGCCCAAGGATTTGGACAAGGATCTCCTTAAAAGCATAGTTGGGGAAGTAGAGAAAGATGAGCATGATGTACAGGTTGATGGTGAACTTAATATGGAGTTGACGATACATGAAGAGGATAGTACATATGATGCAGTTATCCGATCATCGAACGTCGATGATTCATCATATCACCTTAGTAGGATCAGGGGGTGTTAGCACATAGATGTGACATGGGTTTGATATTGAGTGATTTGGGCGTAAAGGACATTGAAGAGGAAGAGGATCCCACCTATGATCCTATGGTTACTAGAGATTCTTTGAATAGCACTCAGATGGCTCTTCAGAAATCCAATATGCATGTTGATAGGTTGTGTGACGAGTTGGAGTTGGTACACTCTTCATCATCTACAACAAGAGTCGAGACATTCATGATAGGCGAGATCCATTAGGAGAGACATGACTGGGAGATGGTTGACTCTATACATACAAGGAAATATGGAGGTTATGAGTCACTTATTGTGGAGAGGCCATTAATGATTCCGGTTGTAGCTGCAGATGTGTTGACAGGAGACACGTTCCACTATAGTATAGATGTGTGGGATCCAGGTTCATGTGACACTAGTAGAGTGAGTGCACAGGAGGATACCGCCACGGGGACTTCACTCTATACAGAGACATGACTGGGAGATGGTTGACTCTATACATACAAGGAAATATGGAGGTTATGAGTCACTTATTGTGGAGAGGCCATTAATGATTCCGGTTGTAGCTGCAGATGTGTTGACAGGAGACACGTTCCACTATAGTATAGATGTGTGGGATCCAGGTTCATGTGACACTAGTAGAGTGAGTGCACAGGAGGATACCGCCACGGGGACTTCACTCAATGACTGCCTACCATAGAACGTTCGTTCATGGCATATGAAACAATACCCCTAATTTCAAAAAATATTGGAAAAAAACTTCCCAAAATCGTTTTTTAACCCCCTCCCAAGATGCCTTCCCAATTTAAAAAAAAACCCTATTTTACCTATATATTGTATGTATCCATTTTTTCATTTACATTTTTTATACCCCTTTATATATCTACCTTGTATATTGCCATGATACCGTGGGCTTGACTAAACCTCCCAAGGCCTGTAATAGGCACGAGTGGTTGGGTATTCAAGCCCCTAAGGCCTATCGAGGGCCTATAACAGGCCTTAGAGGCTTAAAGCCTCCCAAGGCACCCTGGGGGCTTGGATACCTTCATGGTATACAAACAAGTGAATATGGGATAAGTAAAACACAACAATTTAGATATGTCTCAGATGTGGACCTCTACAACTCCAAGACACTAAATACAACTAAAGACACTAATTATCGTCCCGAAAATTTCTAAAGCTCTTAAATCCTTCATTGGACTCCAAGATGGCAGGGAATAGTAGGGACAGTCAATCTAGCAGAGCCATATGATCTTTGGTGAGTGCACCCAATTAGTTAATATGCTTTCTACAAAATCGCTAGAGTTCATGAGAACACATCCCCTGCATACTGAGGACACAAGAATGGGGTGGGGATATCCTCTGCATTTGGCTATTGACTGAGAATGCCAGGGGAATGTCCATTAGTTTTGGAAGGGGTCAATCTGACGCTAAATGAACTATCTTGAAGTTCTTCTAATGGTGAAACAAGGGAAGCCAAATTGGAGAAACAAGAAGTGGGAGTGCAACAAGAAGAGAGATTGGTGGAAACTCTTGCCCAACTAAAATCCTAGCAGAATTTGCAAAAACTCCTTCTCAAAATCCCAGTAGAATCCCTTCTTCAATATGTGACCCCAAACAAAATCCAAAGGTCAAACCTGAACCACACCTGAACCAACACAATTGAAATTGATGACTAAATTAAAATGAATTAGCTATGTGAAGTAAAAAATTAAAAAGTATTTCACTCATTCGGAGTGGGTACTTACGCCTCATCGACATTGGGATGGTAGATCTTATTCACAAAACTAATTTATGGTGATGAGTATGGCCCACACCCCTCAACTACCTCAATTTTGTGTTACATTGTTTGTGCTTGCTGGAATTTAGTCTAAGTTGTAAACTTGCAAAACTCGGATAAGATTGGTGTCAAAGCCAAGTTCATTTCCCGGAAAATGAGGAAAGGGAGAGCCTTTTGACTACCAATTTGTTGAGAGTGAAGAAACATTACTTGGAATGGAAAACAACTCACTAGTGAAAACAAAATAACAACTTAGATGCTTCAAACCAGTGTTACAAATATCGGCCGAGAAATCGCGCATTGCCGAGAAATTGCGATATTTTGGCGGGGCCGATTTTTTAAGAGAAAATCGGACAGTAAAATAGGGCCTATTTCCAAGCCGAAAAATCGCCGATTTTTTACTAAAAAATCAGGAAACATCGTCGTCGACTCGCGATTTCTGGACAGGGTGAAAAAAGCAGTGTTCCACGGGGACGCGTCCCGAAGGGTCGCGGACGCGTTTCGGCGTTTCTTGCGTCCCGGGGACTCCGAAACTCCATGCGAAACATTTCGGGACGTCTCGCTTTGGGCGAAACTTGGCGAAATGCACAGCAAAACGTTTCGGTGGGTGGCGAGACTTGTGGGCGTCCCACTCGAAACTCTGAAACTTCGGCGAGACTTGTGGGCGTCCCACCCGAAACTCCGACGAGACTCAAAACTGAAATATCAAATGACAAAGACTCAAAAGTGACAAACATGAAATATGATGTTCATGTTAATCATAGATTCATATATTAATATAATCATGATGAATCGTGTAATTTGTTTGAACTTTGCATTTACATTGCATCATTGCACAATGATGAATGTAGTGTTTAATAATTCACTAATTTGCTTGGGATGGTTTGTTATTGTTGGGATTTATATTTTGCATATTTTTAATATTTTTAAAAAAATTTATAACTCTCGCGTCCCGCCGTCCCCCCGAATTTCTCTAAAATTTGGGGGTGGTCTCCACACGTCCCAAATGTGCGTCTCCCCGCACCCGCGTCCCGCCGTCTCGGAACCTTGGGGGAACATTGGAAAAAAGTGCATTTTTTAACTTGTTATGCCCGCGGGAGCATTCCGTTAGGGCTCATTTGCTCGCTACAGAGGTCGAGAGGAGAGTCGAGGCGATTAGGGTGCAGCTGAAGGTAAGTAAATGTTAAAAAAAAAAAAATTCATTTAAAATTTTAAATGCCTCCACCGTGTGCCTCTCTCCGTGCCGCGGCTTCCACACTGCTCGCCCAGCCCACTCCACAACTTCTCCGCGAGTCCGCGGCTTCCACATCATGCCTCTCTCCGCTGCCTGCTGCTCACAACCTCACACACAGACCCATGATTCTGTGACGGCGCGACCCATCACTTCCCAGCCTACTGCAGACTCACAGAGTCCCGATTCACAGACCCCTGCACGATGCACATTCCACACTCCCGACGGATTCCACGAATCCACAGTCAGACTGCGGCTTCCACAAAGTTAGTTTTAGTTTAGGTTTAAAAAATAAAAATAAACTGTAAAAAAATTGTTGTTTTAAATTTTAAATTGTTTGCAAAATGGAAAAAATTTAAAAACATTTTGTAATTTTCCTGTTTTTTATTTTTAAAATTATATTTCATTTGCAATTTTGCATCATGCTAATTTTTTCCTGTTTTGTTATTTAACTTATTTGTTATTTGCAATTTTGCAGCATGCTAATTTTTTTCTTTTTTGTTTCCCTAGGTTTACTTGAAGTTGAAACTTCATTTCTTCCATATACAAGATGTCGAAATTGGATGCATTTTGGGAATTTGGCACAGACATTGATCCAGAAAATCGACAAACACTCACTTGCAATTTATGTGGGAAAAGAATGACAGGAGGTATAAGCAGGCTGAAATATCACATTGCACAAATATCGGGGCATGATGTGATTCCTTGTACCGCAGCAAACGAGGATCACATTGACAAGGCCAAAAAAGCAATTGAGGAAACTAAGCAAAAGAAACAATTCAAGGAGGCCGTGAGACATCAAATTGCCTCAAGATCCGGGTCTGGATGCGGAGTGGGGGCTAGTGGGACAAGTCCGGAAACCTTCTCCACACAGCATTCCACAATGCCTTCACCTTTGACTACATCACCAATGGGTGCCTTTGTGTCGAGATGATCAGCTGGTGGACAACCTTCTGTAAGGTCCATGATGAAATTAAAGGAGAAAAAAGACACAGATACACTTGTGGGTCGATGCTTGCTATGGAGTGATATTCCATTTAACTTTGCCAATAACCCATTTTATATGTCCATGTTTGAGGCAGCTACTATTGTTGGACCGGGGAATAAGCCCCCCACTTATGAGGAGTTGAGAGGGCCCATCCTCCAGAATGAAAAGGCTGAATGCACTATCAAGTTGGAGGATCTTCGAAAATCATGGGAGTTAACAAGATGCACAGTGATGTCAAACGGTTGGACTGATATGAAGGGTGGGACCCTTCTCAACTTCTTGGTTCACTGTCCAAGGGGCACTATGTTTTTGAAATCCGTGGATGCATCTGCACATGTCAAAGATGCAAGTTTACTATGTCGCTTGTTGGATGACTTCATCCAAGAGGTTGGCCCGCAGCATGTTGTCCAAGTCATAACGGACAACGCTGCGAACTATGTGTCTGCTGGTAGGATGCTTATGGACATGTATCCTTCACTATTATGGACTCCTTGTGCGGCCCATTGCCTTGATTTGATGTTAGAGGATTTAGCCAAGATTGATTGGATCAAGGATACCATTGATTCAGCACGGGGCATCACAAAATTCATATACAATCATGCAGCAGTGCTTAGCTTGATGAGAACTTTCACAGGTGACAGAGAGTTGGTGCGTCCTGCCATCACACGCTTTGCCACTAGCTTTATTTCTCTCCAATCCCTCTTGGGTTCTATGTGGGACTTGCAGAAAATGTTCCTTTCACTTGAGTGGCGTGCTTTATCATTTAGCACTAGACCAGAGGGGCAAGCCATATGCAGGATAGAGAATTTCCATCAGACCTTTTGGGATGACATGAGGGAGGTTAGTGCCGTCACTGAACCTTTGGTAAGGGTTCTCCGCTTGGTTGATGGAGATAATCCTACAATGGGCTACCTATATGAGGCCATGGATAGGGCCAAAGAGTCCATTCGTGCCTATTACAAGGACAAGGGAGATCGGGGGCAGGAGAGACAACAGATTATATGGGGGGTGATTGATGCGCGATGGAACAACACACTCCATCGCCCCATTCATGCTGCAGGGTTATAACTCAACCCTACGTTTGGTTACTCCTGTGGCTTTAGATTTGATGGAGAGGTTATGGCTGGCCTCTACGAGTGTGTCCATAGGATGGTGCCGTCTGCAAATGATCGTGCAGAGCTTTCCCAAGAGATGGAAGTGTATAAGAGAGCCACAGGATTACTTGGGTTTCATTTGACAGTACATGACAGGGCCAACCTGATGCCAAGTAAGCTTCACCTTGTTTCAAAGTTCATTTTCTTTTTCTAATTATTTTTTTTAAATTCAATTGTTTTTTCTTATGTTTCTTTAATTCGTTGTAGATATATGGTGGGAAAACTATGGTGGTTGCATACCTATTCTACATAAGCTTGCCATTCGAGTTCTCAGCCAGACATGTAGCTCTTCCGGTTGCGAGCGCAACTGGAGTGTATTTGAAAAAGTACACTCCAAAAAGCACAACAGGTTAGAGAATTTTCAAATTCATTAGAAAATATAAATTATTGAATTCTAGTTTATAATTTTATCATTTATCATTATGCCCCTTTGCCTTCTAATTTATGCATTACAAATTGAAATTATTAACTTTATAATTTAATATCTAATTCTATGATCCTCCTGCAAGTTGGATACTCCGCGCCTTAATGATTTGGTCTACGTCCACTACAATCTCAGGTTGTGGGTGAAGAAATATCAAAGAAAAGTTGATGCAAAGGCCATTTCATTAGATCAGATCGACACCACTACAGCTTGGAGGTCGGAGTGTGAGGAGCCTGCTATGGAGGTAGCCCCTGATTGGCTAGCGGATGATCATGATCGTGATCATGATGATGTTACAGAGGCTCCATATGAGGGTGATACAGTTCCAGAGGAGTTTCACACTGAGTCTGGGAGTGTGCCATAGTTAGATCCAGAGCCACAAGCAGGGTTAGAGGGAGATAGACCCGATAGTAGCACTCCTACTAGTAGAGGAGTAGTTGTAGGACTACCTCCTCGAGCTCCTTATTCTTCTTCAGGACACCAGTTTCAGCCACCTTCACGTTCTAGAGGATGTCATGATCATTTTGCAAGGTCTTCTAGTTCTTCTAGAGGACGTCAGATACCAGTACGAGGCGGACAAGCCTTGAGGGCACCTAGTCCTAGAGGAAGGGCAAGGGTCGTTTCCACAGCGATTACCTTTTCCCGTAAAAGGGGTAGAGGGAATCCATAGTTTATTTACTTTATTTCACTGTAGATGACTCATGAGTCATGATGATGATCATGAGATACATTTGTTATAAGTTATAACTTATATTTTTGATGATTCAAACATTCAGTATTCACTATTCAGGAGTAGGACTGGGACACGATCCATTTTGATGTGTGATGTATCTCTAGACATCTTATATATCTTATATATCAGTTTTCTTTCCATATTCATGTGGCAATGTGTTTATTTGATGTTATTGTTGCTTTGGATGTTTAAAAAATTGAAAAAAAATGAATATTTTTGTGTTTTTTAAGTTTGCCGATTTTTGCCGAGATATCCCGAGACGATGTTTCCTGGACCTTGCCGATTTCTGCGCCGCGCTGATATTTGTAACATTGATTCCAACCATGGGGAGAGGAGAGATCCCATTTCCAAAACGGATGAAGGAGACAGTCTTCAAGATACGTTGAACCATTTAAAGCAAATTCAACACATTCATCAAGAGATGAAAATTAGAAATCAGCTAAACCAGTAAGAACAGGTTTTGAAATTCTGAAGGCTATGCAAGTAAGAATGAATTTGGGAGGTGATGTTTCAAAACTAGCAACTAGAGTTGTGGCAAGTGTGGTTAATAGTAATACAACCAATATCACATCTTCTGTAAGTTGATGTTGACTCTCAAATCCCTCCAATTTCATTTCTTTTCAAAATAGAGAATAAAACAGAAATGCAACTATTCAATGGTATGCTTTAAATCTTGACAGAATAGATGATTCGCAAATTGCCAAAAACATTAAGATGATATTTTTCTTGTCATGAATTCAATGATATGTAAAGAATCTACCTTATGTAGAAGAATATTAACATGGCCGAAAGATTATTAGAAATGGAGATGAAAGGAACAACAATTGTCTATTAATAGCTTTGAACAAATTCAAACAGATAATGAAGTTCTATCCTCCATGGAATGAGAAGAACCTGTTGATCCAAGTGAAATTTCTGAAACCCAAGCCAAAGCAAAAGGTCAAAAATCCTAAAATTGATGAAATCTATCCGTCATCTATAAATCTTAATATGTAAGAGACATCTGCTTGGTTAAAGTTAAGTACATCAATGGTTTGTATATTAGTAAGGAACAAGAATTGAAATTTTTCACAATTCTTCATATGAAACTTATAATTTTACCAAAGAGACAGATGAAAAGTAGAGGAAAAAGAAATTAATTCACAACAAATAAACAGTCTGTAGCTGTACCACCTAGTGACAAAGGAACGACACCAATGAAACAAGAATTGATGGACCAAGAAAATAATTTAATAGTCATAGCATGGAGGAAGATCATGGCACACTCTAGAAGACTGCAGAGCTTGGCCAACATGGAAACCATGAAACATGGTTGGTTGTTTCATCCTGAAAAAGTAGCCTAGGGATGCAACAACTATGCATGGAAAAGACCGGGTATCAGGAAACAAGGTTCATACTTCTAACCATATTCAAACTAATTCTGCTATAGGATCATTGTAAACAACAGAGGAGATCAGAAGGCGAAAGAGAACTCTTTGTCACCAATATACTAATCAAAGGAAGAGATAGTTAATTGTTACGACAATCTTTGAACCTTGCACCCAAAAAGGAGCTTGCTCTAATTGGCATTCAAACTCTTCATGAAGCTTGAACAAAACCCATGTACCTGGAACTTCTAGAAGGCTGGAAGCCATGTGGAAGCACATCAACCCTTACACCTGTATTGTGGAAAGCTCAAATGAATCAGCTAAGTGTAATCCACAAAAGAATGTGCTTGGCAAAGAGAAGCATAAACAAAATTTGACCAATATCATCCAGAAACCTGAATCTGTGTATGGAGGAAATCATCCTCACAGGGCTTGTGAACATTACAAGTATGGCCATACTAAGAATGAATGCTGTCATGTACCCCAATTACTCCAGTATCATTGTTAACAAAATCCTCTTTTGAATAAGGTTTATTTAATGTTGAGGCTGGCTAGAAAAAGCAACCCTTTCAGCACAAGCCTGACAAATAGATTTGGTGATTAGAAATTTACTTTTGATGCCAAGGGTAACCCACAGTAAGTGTCATTGCTGTCATGTACCCCAATTACTCCAGTATCATTGTTAACAAAATCCTCTTTTGAATAAGGTTTATTTAATGTTGAGGCTGGCTAGAAAAGAAACCCTTTCAGCACAAGCCTGACAAATAGCTTTGGTGATTAGAACTTTACTTTTGATGCCAAGGGTAACCCACAGTAAGTGTCATTTACCCAATTAAAGATGACAAGCCATGCCCTATTGTGGTGGGAGAGCTTTTGCCAGTAACACAGGCAACAAGAAAGATGTCTCATCCTCAACTGAGTAGAGTTTGAGAAAATATTGCAAAAGACAATCTACAGTACAGGGCATGAACATAAGTGGGAATCCAGCGGCAATACCTTAGGCAAAGACTATGGCAGAAAGTTGATGATTATGCCCCTAAACTCCTTAAGTAAAGAGATTTTGTTGCATATTTCTATAGATGAAAGAGATAGGGCTGCATATTTATATTTGAAAGGAGTTTGCTCTATTTGACATTCAAACTCTTCATGAAACTCGTACAAAATCCATGTACCTGTAACTTCTGAAAGCTAAGAAGAAGCATATTAAGACTTACACCTCTACTGCAAAAAGCTCATATGGATCAGCTATATGTGCTCCACAAAAGAAGGTCCTTAGCAAAGAGAAGCAGAAGCAACCATCCTCCTAGGGCTTATGAACATTGTGTGAACATTACAAGAAGCATATGCAGTCTAAGGATGAATGTTGTCATGTACCTAATACAAATTTATTATCCAAGTAAACTCTATGTAAATGAGCTAATTTGTCTGTAAGCTCATAATTTTCTAAGAATGTTTTACTCATTGGTTTTTATGTATATATTTCAATGATTGAAAATGTCACTTTCATGGAAGAATGGCCCGAGTACTACATAAAGGTAACCTGGGCTTTAAGTTATGGTTTCTCTCTCCTTTTGTGGAAAACAGGGTTTCCAACTTTCCACCCTCTCATTTTCAACATTTTATTTCAGATAACTAATCAACAAACCTCTTTATAGATCTAAATCTGGATTTGAACATGCAATCCAATCTCTGTCCTTTTGGCCAATCTAGTGGAGTCCTCTGTCGAGCCAAATTTTGTAACTATGATCACCACACATCCCAGAGGAGATTTAAGCAACTTCATGAATGCTATAACCAAAAGAGCCATTCGAATCTATAACAAACCCTACAAGTTCAGCTTATGCGCATGCTACAGAAGGATATGTCCATTGAAGAATCCACTTAAATGTCAAGACTGCACAACCACCTAACCTAGTGCATAGCATCTACATATCAAACCAAAGTTTAGAAATCAAAATGAAGGTGAGTCTATTTGGAACTAATTCTTTACATAAAGCCGTCGCTATAGCTAGGAGAGCATAAAAACA
Organism: Larix kaempferi; assembly: GCA_027924585.1. Taxonomy (NCBI): domain Eukaryota; kingdom Viridiplantae; phylum Streptophyta; class Pinopsida; order Pinales; family Pinaceae; genus Larix; species Larix kaempferi. The sequence continues at coordinate 25,875,774 of BSBM01000289.1, forward strand.
TGTTGAATCTTTTAAAAATAATACTTTTTGTTTGAGTAGGAGAGCTTCTGTACTTGATAAGGCTAAGGAAGAGGGATTGAAACTTCAAAAATCCTTACTTGTGGCATAGGGATGTTCTCTATATACTGTAAACATAGGCTTCATTATACTGTAAGCATAGACATCATAAGTACAATCCAATAAAGGATTGAATGCTTTTTAATTCATTCCACTCTTCCATACAAAAGTGGTAATATACAATTTATGTAAACAACTCAAGCTAAGAGGCTTGTAATTGCCTCACAAAAGTTGTGTTAATTATGGTGACATATGGATGGATCAAGTGACAACTCTATATTTGGGTCATGTTATCACCATCCATAGTAGCTAGGCTACCATGATGTTTCAGAGCAGTTTGTCCCTGTTGTAGAAATTTCTCCCTACGGATAGGTAGAAACTCTCTTAGGATAAAGCAGGATGTACTGACTCTATACTAAGACAAAAAGGAAACAAATGCTACCTTGAATCCCTAGATCTAACAAACATCTCAAGATTAAAATGCTAGAAAGAGTAGAAGAAGTTTGACTGACCTTCTATCCAAACGCTTGTCTTTGTAGTTGCTCCAATCTCCAAGCCCTCACGAATGAACCTGTCAAAATGGAAACAAGACACAAGAATGCACTATTCTCTAGCAACCTGAAACATAAGTTAGAATCTAAATCTATGAAAGATACAAATCATATCATTAAAACAAAATTAACACAAATGATTTGGGAAAACAAGACAAGTTATTTTTATTATCAACTTGAAGAGTACTTACAAAGGTTGCTTGATGTACAAGCCAATCCTCCAGCTCCAAGTGCTTCCTCTAGCTATCTCTGCAGCAGTCTAAAGATCATAGGTTTGATGCCCCAAAAGTCCTCCCTTTGGCCCATGGAAAGCTTCTCTCTTATAGCACATGGGAAGGCTAACCAACAAGAGAGAAGTGTGGATCTATGGAGGGTTTAGTGGATCAGGCCAGCTAAACAGAGAAGGAGTTAGGATCGAACCAAAGGTGGTAATCCCAACAAAATCTCCTCGAAGATCGAAATCCCAAAATCCAAGGCAAAAAGGCTAATTTCAGACTACCGCGCCCCTATAACTGAGCATAACGCGGTAGTACCGCGCCCCAGAGAAGGAGCAACGCGCGGTAGTGCTAACTACCGCGCCCTTGTAGATGTGCAAGGAGCGGCAGTGCTCACAAACAGGGCTAAGTTGGGCTGGAAGATGGCAGAAAAAGGTTTTGCTTTCAGTACTCAGTCAATGGTTTTCACTCTGGATGTTCAGATGATCTTTAAGGGAAACTGTCGTTTAGGTCGCTAGTACAAGGATGCGACACTAATGCATAATGTGTAATATTGAGGTATAACAGATGCCCCCTAAAGTGTGAGGTCAGAAGAGACTGATGGCCGAAAGACTTTACAAATATGGTTCGGAGATAGCATCGAGGAGAGCAACAAGGAGCTGAAATAGAAACAAAATGTCAAATATACCACCGAGGCGGGCATTCCCATGCTCGGAAACAAATGACTCAAAGCATGGCTGCCGACCAATACATTGCAGATCCATGAGTACTGAGATGATATAGACTGTAGACAAATCATGGCTACTATGGACAAGCGTAGATCCATGAGACAGTAATGACACAGCCACGACCAATACAAAAGTGGATATGTGTGACAATACAGAGGAAATCTCCATTGCAACCTGGACGTAATCAAAATACAAATGGATGTCCAGGGTCTTCTACCCGATCACGAATGATACGAATCTAGCCATGTGATTACAAGGTGTTGAAGTCGAACATGGTAGAAACCATTTGATTACCGGTCAATGATGTGAACCGTTAACAAATGCGAGGGAAATCACCAATAATGACAATGATCCCCAAGGTATCTATAGTACATCTCAACGAAATGCGAATAAAGGAGTTGATGTCGAGCATCCGAGAGATCATTCAATCAGAGGTCATTGATGAAAACCTACTGTTGAATACGAGGAAACCTGCCATTGAGGCATGCAGGTACCAAGGTACTAGTGGTTGAATCCTAAGCCTAATTCCTGGATAGTGATTTGGTGTCGACAGGAATAGACTCGTCGAAGGTGGGACATAATGATTCCCACATCATCGACACGAAATCAGAACGAGAGATAGTATGGACCGATGAAACAATGGAATATGTACTGACACAAAGGGAAGGTTTGACATGAAGTGGAGGTGGACTCAAGGTAATAACCCTTTGAACATATAACGGCATGAAACAGAGCTTGGCAGCAGGGATTAATTGAACAGACATAACCACAGGAAGTGTGAACTCATAGCAATAATGAGGACGCATGATCATAATGATGACACTATCAGCAAGACTGACTACCCAAAACAGACAAGGTGAGGATGCATGCCATGTTCAAAGGTGATGACTCACAAGCTGCCAACAAGGAAAACTTGACTCATTTTCCCATTTTCCCCCGACATGATGGACGAGTACCTCTTTGTTTTTTAACGAGCTTGAGGAGGATAACAGATGCTCGATATAGCTCATCTCATAGATGAGTCCAATCTCACATGTTTTTCGAACCTGAGAAAGGAGAGGTTCGTCCCAAAGTGGGCCCTTCGATGTTGAATTTTAACGAGTCCAAGGAAGGAAAACTCGGTCGTCATTTCATGTTTAGAGAGTCTGAAAAGAACTAAAGAAGACTCCAATGGTCCTTTTTCGTAAGGTTAGCCTCATCGCCCGAAAAAGGGTAAAACAACGCGGGAGAGGACTCTTCCAGTCATGATTGGCTGGAGTATTCCTTTTTTGTAAATAGTGCCCTCTAGTCCGAAAAAGGGGTAAACTATCACTAGGGAGACGATCATTCAAATCCTTTTACAAGCGTGAACGAATCAATTTCGCTTGGCAATCTTTTCAATTTTAGGGAGTCTGAAAAGAGCTTAACTATGGACTCCATGTACAACTTTGTCATGGTTGATGACCGAGTACGACAAAGGAAAAGTAAACTCGGCACAGTTCCTTTTCCGTAAATAGTCTAGCGAGGCCGGATAAAGTGATAAACCTATACTCGTTAGACACACCTTTTTACTCCAATTGTTTAACGAGCACGATAATGGTATCAAAAGTACTCGGAATCTTTTTCATGTTTGGATCCAGAGCATGAAAAAGGAAAAAGTAAGCTCAAACCACTTTTCATGTTTTTAACCAGAGCACGAAAAAAAGTGAAAAGTAAGCTCAAACACCATCTTACTGTTTTTAACGAGCTCGAAGATAGGTTGGAAGAATGCTCATGATGTCTGCTTCATTTTTTAACGAGCTTGTAACAGAAAATGAACTATGCTCAGGATAATTTTCATGGTTTAATGAGCTCGAAACCTAAAAAGGAAAGTATGCTCGAAAATGTTCCCAATGTTGAACTTCTTCCCGTCATGAAACCCAAAGGTTGGTTCATGCCCCCAGCATGATTGCTAGAAGTAAGTGACTTAGCTCCAACGTGATGTGGAGAGGTGATCGAGTTGACTTCAACGTAACTTCCAGAGGTTAAAGACATGCCCCTAAGCTTCATTTCATTCGCCTAAGGTATAGGCAAGTGAAAAGAAGGTTCATTTACTAAGTCTACGAGGAGACTCGACTCAAAGGGAAAGGATATGTTTCATTTTTTAACGATCTTGACACAGGAGTAGAACTTTGCTCAAAATACTGGTTTCATTTTTTAATGAGCTTGAAGCCAAAAGTAAACTCTGCTCATGACTAAGGCCCATTGATGGGTTCCCTCCCAACATGATGATCAGAGGTTGGTAAATGCCCCCAGCATGATTGCTAAAGGCTAAACATGCCCCCCAAGCTTCGTTTCGTCTGACTACTCTTCTTCCTTACCCAAAAATCCTGGCTACTAATCCAAATGTGTTCACCAGGGGGGGTAGGGAGAACCAGGACCAAGTGACCCAGGCAGATGAAATGAAGGTTCAAATCCTAACTCTAGCGAGAGACTCGAACAAATGGAAGGGAGATCTATTTCATTTTTACACAAGCTTGAAATAGATAATAACAATGCTTGAAAGGGTCCTTTTTATTTTTTAATGAGCTTAAAACAGAAAGAAATTATGCTCGAAGGTAGTTTCATTTTTACGCAAGCTTGAAACCGAACGTAAACTATGCTTGGGATTTGGTTTCGTTTTTACACAAGCTTAAAACCAAAAGTAAACTGTGCTTGAGGGTCGGTTTCATTTTTTAACGAGCTTGAAACAAAGAATAAACTATGCTCGTAGGAATCTATTTCATTTTTTAACGAGCTTGACACAGAAAGGGAACTATGCTCATAATGATGGTTGGTTTCATTTTTACACAAGCTTAAAACCAAAAGTAAACTATGCTTGAAATGATGGTTTCATTTTTTAACGAGCTTGACACCGGAATAGAACTTTGCTCCAACGTGGTGGTTGGTTTCATTTTTACGCAAGCTTAAAACCAAAAGTAAACTATGCTTGGGAAAATGATGGTTGGTTTCATTTTTACACAAGCTTAAAACCAAAAGTAAACTATGCTTGGGAAAATGGTTTCATTTTTTAACGAGCTTGACACCAGAATAGAACTTTGCTCTAACGTGGTGGTTGGTTTCATTTTTACGCAAGCTTAAAACCAAAAGTAAACTATGCTTGAAATGATGGTTGGTTTCATTTTTACACAAGCTTAAAACCAAAAGTAAACTATGCTTGGGAAAATGGTTTCATTTTTTAACGAGCTTGACACCAGAATAGAACTTTGCTCTAACGTCCCTCCCTAGGGGGAAGAAACCACTAAAACATGTGGAATGTTTAGGGAAGTCTGGTGACTAGGAGTCATGCGATGAGTGGGCGTCACAAAGGAAAGCTGATCGATGGTCACAATATTCCCATGATGGGGAAAATACATCACTCGAAAGAGTGAGGACACTACAGCCTTCATGGCATGGACGTAGTCGCGTCCAAGGAGTAGATTAAAATCTAAGGGACCTTGGATGACCATGACATCAATACAGACAGTTTTCCCTCCCAAAGTGATAGGTAACTGAGGAAGGGACCCTAAAGGTCCAGTAGGCCTTCTGTTGAAAGCCAGTATCTGATCAGTGACGGGCACAAGCCGAGGAGAACCTAAGGCTTGCCAAGCAGTTGAGGATAGAATACTAACAGAAGCTCCTTCATCAACTATCGTACGAAAAATTTCTTTATCGGAAACTCCTACAGATATTTGAAAAGGAACACTCGAAGGAAGACGAGATTCTGTTAGACCATTCCAATCAAAGGAAATAACCTCAGTACTTGGAGGGGGTCTCGTGGAAACGGACGGGGTTTCCCCTTGCCGAGGACATTCTGAACCAATAAGGAAGACATCAGTGGTTTCCAATTCACTCTCGCTTGGAAGATAAGAATGAGACGAAGATTGTGTCAAGATGACTGCTTCAGTCTGGACTTTCTCCAATGAAAGAGTGGGATCGAGTGGGGATGCCAGCGACTCAATCACTTCACTCTCGGAAGGGAGAATGGGATCAATTGCAGATGAAACTGAATTGATCACTTGGTCAACCAGCGGGGGGTCGAGGGATAGTTTACCATGGTCTGTTGGAGGCACCAGTTGAGAACTAGTAATATCTTCCAACCACCGCGAGGCTTCATCCATGCTTGGACAAAGGAAAGTACGGTGCATACCCTTGCATATCAAACAGGGATATAGGACTTTACCCTTACGACCCTTCACCAAGGGGTCACTGGTTGAGGGGGTGTCATCGACATGATGGTCAGAGGTCGACGATACGATTGGTTTGGGGTTTTTAGACCACACTTCTGACACACGGGAAAGATCAGGACAATCCTTGAGAAGGTGATCACCCTTACAGAGTTTGCAAGGGAACTTGGGCTTACGAGGTGTTTTTGTAGAATGAGTGCCATTAGAGGCGACTGGTTTACGCTTGGTCTCTTTCTTATCCTTCTTCTTCTTAACTTTCCTTTTCTTCTTCTTCTTATCCACCTGATTACTAACACTATTGTTTTCATCAGGCGAGGAAGAAGGAACGGAAGAAGATTCATTCGACGAAGAAGGGGAAGGATTAGTTTGGGATTGACTCTCTCGTGGTGGAGAGTTAACATTTGAAACATTGGGCGCAATCGGAATTACCGGATTGAATAACCATACCGGTAATCCTATGGTTAATCCAGGAAGATTTAACGTGGCAATAAAGGGAGGACCAATATCTCCAACTGGAGGGAAAGTAAAAGGTACCCCTTGAAAAGGGGTCTCTAGACTGGTAGTCCCAGAAGGAGCATGGGTGCATGGAGGTGGATTCTCCATGGAACAAAACTAAGTAATGTGGACGAAGTCTTGTTACAAAGAACTCAAAAACCCTCAGGCAACCGAGCGCGCGAAAGGGGAGCTAGGAAAAGACAAGGCTCACAGGCCAAAAGAGCAAGCTCAAAAAACTATACTGAGGCCGCTGCCACAGTAAGTGAGCTGTACAACAAAACGGCCAGAATGCCAACAAGCAGCCCTACAAAGAAAAAGACCCTCTACAAGATAGCAAGCAAAACCTCCTAACTAAGAGCTGGAGACCTCAACAAATTGTATCCTTCGCAAGGTGATGAAATCCAAGTCGAACAATACAACATGAGAGACCGATATAAGAAGGATATCCCTCTACCGAAAGGGATCCTAGGTAAAAGAGCCCTAGTAGAATAGATACTAAGCTACCTCGTTCATGACACGTCGGAAAAGGTTTTGGGCACTTCAGCCTTCCGAAGAAGACAGCGATCGATGTTGCCTTAGGGCTAAGTGGAGTGCGGTATTCCACAGAGTCCGTCCGGTTCTCAATCTCGCGGCCGTTTAACCCCTGAAAGTTGGAAACAGTCAGGAGGCCCCTCCACAAACTAGCTGTGACCGTGTCAATAAGTACTAGAGGATTTTAGTTCCCTAAAGACAACGACTATGTCTCAGATGAAAATGACAAGGGGGAATTATTTTGATACCTATCCCCGATGTCCTACCTAACTACCAAATTCTTTTGATTTCCTCAAGTGAGGTTAAAGTTGGTTTAATTAGGGAGATTAATTTTAGTGGCTGTCTTACTCAATCGGGTTATGGAAGTGCAACTTGATGGTGTTATGACGACCCAAACCATGCAAATGAAGATGAATCGAAATGAGCCTTTCTTTTCGATGAACACTAGCTAAAGTAAGGAAGAATTCTTTCCGTTCCCAATATGCACAACCCAATGCACATGCAATTTTATTTCTTTTCAAAATGATAGAAAGAAGTAAAATATGTACCCAAAACTAACCCAAAGTAATGAAAAATTTCTTCATATGAACACCAAATGTAATGATTCTAATTCATTTCCTATCTTTTTACACTTGAAAAAGACACATCCAAGCTACGGAAAGAAAGATCCTACAAATGCTTCCAATCAAATGCAAGACAAAGAGAAGAATCTAATAATTTTGTCTAACTCAAATGCACATAAATATGAAACAAGTATTTCTTCTTTTCATGAATGTAATACCAAAAAATATCAAATGATTAAATTAAGGCAAGAAGAATACTTTAGTGTTTCAATTTCATGAATATGGTAAAAAAAAAACGACAAAATCAAGCTTCTCTTTGAACTAAAGTAGAGGTAAGGAATCAATCTTTTCAAACAATCATTAGATAGGATGCAAAGGAAATAAGATGCCAAGCAATCCAAACATGCCAAAACACACCAAACCAAAAAATGATCTCAAAACCTTAATATGGGTCAAAACGACTAAAGGATGCACGATTCATGGCCCCCCCCGGCCATGAGGGGGAATTTTTTTTTTCTTCAAAAATAGAACCCATTTCGCTTTAAAACTGCAAGCAAAACACTAGTATTGACTCAAAGGGCCAACATGGATCCAAATCTCGAAAAGACCCAAAAATAACCAAACAAACCAAATGAACACACTTTCCAGGAACTACCGCGGGCTATAGCCTGACTGAAGCGCGGCACTGTGCAACTGTCGCTCTGGTATTAAGGCCTGGGACGCGGCACTGTGTAAGTACCGCGCTGAAAGTGGTTATTAGGGCGCGGCATTGTGGCAAGAGAGAAAGAGGCGGAAGTTTGAGAAAAGATCTTGACTTTTCAAGGGTTTGCCAACCCAGAGGACTTACTGATCTGTAACAGGAGTCTAATGCAGAGAGCAGGGAAGTGAATGAAGGTGAAAGAACCCAATTCTTACAATCAATGAGTGAAATTGAAAGCAAACTTCACAAGCAAAGAAAATGGATTCAAATCCCCAGCGGAGTCGCCAGTTTTTGTTGTAGAAATTTCTCCCTACGGATAGGTAGAAACTCTCTTAGGATAAAGCAGGATGTACTGACTCTATACTAAGACAAAAAGGAAACAAATGCTACCTTGAATCCCTAGATCTAACAAACATCTCAATATTAAAATGCTAGAAAGAGTAGAAGAAGTTTGACTGACCTTCTATCCAAACGCTTGTCTTTGTAGTTGCTCCAATCTCCAAGCCCTCACGAATGAACCTGTCAAAATGGAAACAAGACACAAGAATGCACTATTCTCTAGCAACCTGAAACATAAGTTAGAATCTAAATCTATGAAAGATACAAATCATATCATTAAAACAAAATTAACACAAATGATTTGGGAAAACAAGACAAGTTATTTTTATTATCAACTTGAAGAGTACTTACAAAGGTTGCTTGATGTCCAAGCCAATCCTCCAGCTCCAAGTGCTTCCTCTAGCTATCTCTGCAGCAGTCTAAAGATCATAGGTTTGATGCCCCAAAAGTCCTCCCTTTGGCCCATGGAAAGCTTCTCTCTTATAGCACATGGGAAGGCTAACCAACAAGAGAGAAGTGTGGATCTATGGAGGGTTTAGTGGATCAGGCCAGCTAAACAGAGAAGGAGTTAGGATCGAACCAAAGGTGGTAATCCCAACAAAATCTCCTCGAAGATCGAAATCCCAAAATCCAAGGCAAAAAGGCTAATTTCAGACTACCGCGCCCCTATAACTGAGCATAACGCAGTAGTACCCGCGCCCCAGAGAAGGAGCAACGCGCGGTAGTGCTAACTACCGCGCCCTTGTAGATGTGCAAGGAGCGGCAGTGCTCACAAACAGGGCTAAGTTGGGCTGGAAGATGGCAGAAAAAGGTTTTGCTTTCAGTACTCAGTCAATGGTTTTCACTCTGGATGTTCAGATGATCTTTAAGGGAAACTGTCGTTTAGGTCGCTAGTACAAGGATGCGACACTAATGCATAATGTGTAATATTGAGGTATAACAGTCCCAGACATGAGCTAGTCCTTAATTGAGATGAGCATGAGATGAGCCTACCTTTTTGTCAGTGATGATCAGTGGTAGAGTACGTTTCGAGGCAGCCAGAGTTCCAAAGCAGTTTCATTAGCTTGCCCTCTGTCACTTTTGAGCCTTCATGACCCCTGAGAGACACTTATTATACCATGGTTTCACTTTAGCAGTGCAGCAGAGCAGGTCGCTGATAGATCTTCCTGTGCCCAGAATGAAGGATTGAGGCTGTTGGAGTGCTCAGGTCTGCTCTTCGTGTCCATATCCATGCCCAGAATTGTTTCTCAATGCCATTTCAACCCTCAAATTCAACCCAGCATTCCTCCAAACCTGTTGCTGGTGGCTGTTAATCACTTTTCATCGGGCTGGAACCTGAAGTTGACATGTTTGCATCAGAAGCAGTCAATTAGAATCATAAAGTATATAGCAGCGTTAGAACCCAAACTGGTTATGAATATTACATAGATCAGTATTGGGCTTACCTTCGGAATAGTGGCATGTACATGTTCTCCTTGCAAAAGAAATGTGCAGTCCCTGATCTCAGGGTGTAGAGACCTATCAATATCAAGAGGTAATTGGCTCACAGACAACAACCCACGATTTCCACATTGAGCAGGGAAGAGCCAGTTCTCATCCTTTTCATATGCCATGTACATGTCTCCAAAGTACTTGATGTTGAAGTTTAAGGGTTAGAGGAGTTTTTAATTTAAGTTGGAAACTTTAATGCATGAACATATAAAATCAGATTCAGAACAGTACTGCTCTAATAAAATTTTAACTGTAATAAACAAACATAATTTTCATCTCTTTCAACTTAACGCTCCATTATTCACTGCGTTAAAGTTGGTCCTCGAGAATCATCAAATGCCATGTACAGTAACAACATGATAAAATAATGTACAGTAGAGATCAACAGTAAATTATCATAACCAATATTTGAATCAACCATATACTGAGATTTTTCAGATTTGATCTTGTCACCGAAGGGACAAGTCAATCTAGCCAAACAATTTACGTACTTTGAGAGAGATCCAGAGAGGGTTAAAGCAGAAGCATACTGACCACATACTGACCCAGACTTCTTAGTCAACAAGCACATCCATACCCAGTACAGTCATGCGGACAAAGGACACACAATCATGCAGGGTAAGGATGTAGTCACATACTGCAGAGACACACAGGCATACTTTGCACAGTCATGCTTGAAAAAACACAGTCCACCCATAAAGTGAAACTCACTGTCACGCTGGGGAAGACCCCACAGTCCACATAAGAAAACAGGCTCATGGTCACCTCATGGTCACGCTAGGGAAGGACCCACAGTCCACCCGAGAAAACATATAGGGTATTAAAACATTAATAAACATAACCTATGGACCAAGTAAGATACACGTATGATAAATGATCATGAGTCAACCAAGGGGGCCACAACAAAACAAACCACAAACCCACAAGGTCAAGGTGAACTATATAAGGTGGACAAGCAACTCCTTTATAGGACCAACAAGACCAATAATCTTTTCTCTCTCTCAAGGTACACTGTTTTATATATTTTTGTCATCGCTGTATAAGATTCACTAGTTATAGAAAGTAGAACCCACGTAGAACCAAATAAACAACTTATACGAGGAAGAGAAGTGAAATCCATAAAAGGTAGTTAGATTGGAAACTGAAACTGCAACTGAAATACATAAATAGGCATCAAAGCAACTGCAAACCATCTCAAACAGACATAAACCATGACAAACGATGACAAAATAGTACTAGAAACAAAATAGTATCGTTTTAACTAGACAAGATAAGTTTAAAGCATAATTGTCATCTCTTTCAACTTTAACACTCCCTAAGGTCCCTGTGTTAAAGTTGAAAATCATACAAAGACAATAAATAACAGCAGTAGTAAATCTAACTCAAAGTACAAAGAAAACTAATACGATAACCGACTATGAGAGTTGAAACCTTCCTTATACTCAGCTTAGCACACCCAGACAGTGCAGCAAAGATATCAGTCCACACAAGTCCGAACGCATAATGTTCATCTGTTTCAACTTTAACACTCCCAAAGGTTCACATTCGGGATTATTAAAGTTGAAACAGATGAAAATTATGCTTTGAACTTATCTTTTCTCACTCTTGTCTAGTTACAGCTGAAAAGCATACAAAGACAATAAATAACATCAGTAGTATATCTAACTCGTGTCTAACTCAAAGTACAAAGAAAACAAATAATATAACCCACTAGGAGAGTTGAAACGTGGTTGAAAACTTCCTTATACTCAGCAATATTTTTTTAGAAATATTTTTTTAGATCAGATCTTGTCTATTAAGAGACAAGTCACTACAGGATCAAAGGACCACCAAAGGACATACCTGAGAGAGAATAAATTCAGTTACCTAGTCGACAAGCAAGGAATCCCTAATTACTGGAGCAGCAGAGCAAGGAATCCCCGTGGCTTAAGCAGGTTTAAGTGGACTAAGATCTCTGTTGCACTGTATGAATGTTTGGGTCTGCTTAAAGTGAACCGTAAGGAAACCCCAATTACTGGAGCAGCAGACCCAGAAACAACAATCCATAAAATATCAGGTAATGATGAAATTTCACACACAAGACGTGGACAAACCGGATCTCCGTTTGTAGCCCATACAAAGCCCATGGATTTCTTACAACTTAGCACACTCAAACAGTGCAACAGAGATATTAGACCACTCACGTATGAAACCACAGGGGTGTTGACGGACCAATACCATATCACGTTTGTTCATATTGGGGGCTTAATAATTATAAAAAAAAACATTATATTGGGAAAGTTATAAATCAATGCAATATTGTTATATGTTTGACAAATTCATATAATTTGGGGCAAGTTCAAACAGATAACAATATTACACTGAATTATAACTTTCACAACCAATTTGCATTCACATCAACATTTCGTCAAACACATTGGAAACAAATTGGGGTATTAAATAATCATGAAAAGGCAAGGCTCGGGCGGGCTGACAAATATCCGCGAAATGGCAGTGAGGCAAGGCTCGGGCTTACCAGAGTCGCAGGGAAATCGCATTGCTTGAGGCCAGGGTTTTGTGGTGAAGACGCGGCGAAGAGGCAAGGGCTGGCAAGGGCCAAGAAGACGAACTTGTCAAACTCGTGGTCAAACTGTTATATTCTCTCTCAAGGTATCACCAAGGTATATAGTCCATAACTTATAAGTGTTCCAAACCACAGCAATATGTTTTATCATCACCGTATAAGGAAGGTCCATACCACGTCCATACCCACTCCATACCACAACAGGTGCACAACAGTGAGTTTTATAACAAGAGATTTCCACACCCTAGCCATCTTTCGAATCAACAACAGTCACAATTTCCTAATGAGTTAGTATGCACTCCACACAAACATGACGAAATTAAAGAACACTTCCACTGTAAAAATTTAAGATCTGAAACCATAAACATCGAATAGACTATCAAGATTTAAACTTGAAAATTTCTCTGATTTGTCAACTTTGCTGTCAACTGTTGAACTTTTACCATCAGCATTGTTGCCAATAATATCTGAAAATACATTTTTGCCAATTCCTGTACAGCATGAGACTGAAAAAGAGAGTGAAAAGAAATACCTTTGCTTTTAGTAACCATACAAAACTTGGACTGTGCTATGCAGCTTCCATGAGCTAATAACGCATAGTCAGCTAATAAGCTTTAAAAGCATAAGCAAAAATGAAGCAAAACTGTAAGGCATGATAAATAACGTGTAAATAATGAGCACATCAAAATTAAGTGTGAATTAAGTCTGAGTATCCCACTGCTTGTTCGATATTTTGGAAATGCATCTTCATACCTCAGGATTTACATGCATCTTCTACATAGAAACAAAATAGTATCGTTTTAACTAGACAAGATAAGTTTAAAGCATAATTTTCATCTCTTTCAACTTTAACAATCCCTAAGGTCCCTGTGTTAAAGTTGATAATCATACAAAGACGATAAATAACAGCAGTAGTAAATCTAGCTGAAAAGCATACAAAGACAATAAATAACACCGGTAGTAAATCTAACTCGTCTCTAACTCAAAGTACAAAGAAAACAAAAATTATAACCCACTAGGAGAGTTGAAATGTGGTTGAAGCCTTCGTTATACTCAGCAATACTTTTTTAGATCAGATCTTGTCTATTAAGAGACAAGTCACTACAGGAACAAAGGACCACCAAAGGACATACCTGAGAGAGAATAAATTCAGTTACCTAGTCGACAAGCAAGGAATCCTGAATTACTGGAGCAGCAGAGCAAGGAACCCCCGTGGCTTAAGCAGGTTTAAGTGGACTAAGATCTTTGTTGCCCTGTACGTGTTTGGGTCTGCTTAAAGTGAACCGTAAGGAAACCCCAATTACTGGAGCAGCAGACCCAGAAACAACAATCCATAAAATATCAGGTAATGATGAAATTGCACACACAAAACGTGCACAAACCAGATCTTCGTTTGTAGCCCATACAAAGCCCATGGCTTTCTTACAACTTAGCACACTCAAACAGTGCAACAGAGATATTAGACCACTCACGTATGAAACCACGGGGGTGTCACTGACGGACCAATACCATATCACGTCCGTTCATATTGGGGGCTTAATAGTTATAAAAAAAACATTATATTGCGAAAGTTTATTAATATTATTTACATGATATGATTTTTTTGTTAGTTTAGTACAACTTAGTTTAATAATTTATGTTAATATTTGCATTCAAAGCTGAAATGATGTTATGTGATTTGGCAAGAATATAAGTTTTCTAGTTGGGATGTTAAATAGCTTAATTTTTTTTTTCATTTCCAAATTTTAGTCATTCGAACTTAATGTCAAATTTTATCGCCAAATTTTTCATTGCCGCTTTTTTGTTGAATTTCAAGGTTTCCGAATTCGAACACGAATTCGAACCAGGTGACTTAGCCTACCAATGATATGGAACCCCATATTAACTCAAATAAAATGTTATTTTCTATACCTGGGTATCTAAGTACATCAATCATAAAGACAAATCCTTTGGAGCCTGCCATAACTTGTAAAGAATCTCATCCATAAGATCACACTAATATGAGCCACTCTTTACATCCAACCCATGAGACCACCAGCCATATCGCATTTTCATGGTTGGCACTAACCTAGATATGTCCAACTTCTTTGTAAGAGCAATGAGTGCTTTCTTCCGCTCATCTTTTCCTTCTACTTTTCCTTCAAAGTTCAAACCGAGATTCAAAAGCATTTAAAGTATAACCTAGTACAGAAGAAAACACAAAAACCCTTTTGCACACCTTGTCTACCTCCTCATTTCAGCTTTCCACTTGTTCCCTCAACACCTAGCTATGGAAGTTATTCTTCCTTCACATCTATAGGCATGCACTTTTCTGCTTTACCAGCAAGCACCAACTCTAGCTTCTCCTTGAGCATTTTCAGCATCTCTTGCATCTCATGAAATGTGCACATCATCCTATGATGTTTGCTTATCACAATGCACCTGATATCCTTGCAAACCAGCTGATATTTCAGCTTCAAACCAGCAACCATCGTCTGTTTCTGGGGCTGAAATAACCTGAATCAGGTCAGATTTCTCATTTATTCTCACATCCTCACTCACAACAACCTGATTTGTACACAGATCCAAAAGTCTAGCTGCTTTTGCTTGGCCAAAATAACCAACAAACAACAATATTCTACATGTGACATCAAATTCATTCATGTTTTCCTCCAGAACTACATTATCATCCACTAAACCAAATATTTTAAAAGAGCTTACCTTTGGTCTCCTTCCAAACCATGCCTCCTCAAGTTTGACTCCTAAAACTTTTCTAGTTTAACTTTTATTCAGCAAATAGATTGTTCTATGCATTGCTTCTACCTTGTATTTATCTTGAAGTTGTTATTTTGTAATAACCAAATCTGATTGCAATTTATTCACTGATTTTTATACCCAAATTTATAATGCATATAAAACTGAATCAGAAATTACAACACACTGATTACTAATGCACAGCAGAATAAAAATAAACAGTACCATACACACTTGCACAAGATATACCCTAGAAACCCAAATCCCTGGGAAAAACCAGCAACATATTGTCTTTATTATTTTGTGATTCACAGGAATGCTTCAGCACTTACAATCAACCAGAGATAGACTCAAACCCTCACTCTCTGACTGTGGCTCAAACCCTCAATCACTAAAGAAAACTCCAGCTTGAGAGAATCCCTCTCTCCAAAGCCTCTAAGAGAATCCCTCTCTTAGATCTGATCACTTACTGATCAACCCAAGGTTTTAAAAATCGAAATCGGACTCGGAATCGGTCGAGGGTCAACTCGGAATCGGAATCAGAATCGGTAATAAATCGGTCGATTTGAATTTAATGAATCGGTTTGCTCAAAAATACATAAAATATTTAATTTTTTTAAGAAAAACAATATTTTCAAGATTCTAATTCATGATTCCATAGCATTAGAAACAAAATATTCCCCTAGACATATCAAACTGGAAGAAAGGATTGGAACCTATATAATCAATTGCATCTGTTCATAAACTGTTGCTTTGGTGTGTAAACAATGAACACAGATCTCCATCGAGATGTGAATTATAATAGAATAACCCTTTCTAGGAAATTATCTGCTACATTTGCATTGGTGTGTAAACAATGAATATAAATCTCCACCAAGACGTGAATTGTAAAATAATAACCCTTTCTAGGAAATTATCTGCTACATCTTTCTTATGCCTTCCTAGGAAATTATCTACTACGTCTTTCTTATGCCGTAGGGCTATCACATGCCATGAGGTGGGGGGATATGCTGGCGGCATTAAGCTTAACTATCTTAGTCTTAGCTACCCATATGTAAGATTCTACAGGCAGCCACTTACTGAACCTTCATCTCTGTCAAGAAAAAAAAAGTGTTGGCTGTCTTATCAGTTGGTTTTAGCCCCCATCTGAAGCAAACACAAGCTACAGAGATTTGTGGAAATATTTTATGCACCTATCTGTTGCTGCGTTTTTCCAGAGAAGACAATTTCCTACAGGCAGAGGGTTACTGTATTTTATATCAGTTTGTATCTGGATTCTGAGCTGCTTCAGACTGTTGAATGACTGAAATATCCTCAGTATTTGATAGCCTACATCTCCAGAACTCGTGGTGTCTGCTACAACATTCTAGGGAACAATTTATTGAGACAAGAGGTGTGCAAAAATTCAGATCTGCTCCATACCCAGTCCAGGCATGTAACTTCATTTGTCTCATTTAAATATCAGATTTAGAAATGGCTTGATCTCTGTGGTTTACAAAAGAACTAGTGTATTCTCTCATTGATTTGCAAATTTTTTCAATATTATGTGCTCTTGATACAAAGGTTTGATATAATTACTTGCAATATCTTCACAAGCATCTACCATAGCACACAACAGTAAACTTGTAAAAATTAACAGGACTTCACCCAGATATCAACCCCAGTCCATTCTAGTTCCAGTTTACAATTAAAGTGAGCTACAGCAGTCTCCATCCAAGAGTTGATTTAAGTACACAACCAATACCTTCATGAGAAATTGATTGGAACCAGTTTTACCATTACAACGGTAATCATCCCAGTATTTTCAACTTGTAAACAAAGCTCTTGTAAAACCCTTAATTAAGCCTAAAATATATATAGATGACCTTCTCAATGAAGAGGTACAAGGAATCTTTCCCTTTCACGCAGGCCGATTCTTCTTCCAAGTGCAATAGGTGCAATAGGGGTCGGGTTGGGTAGGTTAGAGGTAGTTTAGGTTTAAAATTTAACTTATAAAAATTAAAAAAATAATAAAAACCCACACGCAAAAAATCGGTCCGATTTTTTACTTGAATCGGTCCGATTTTTTACTTGAATAGGTCAAACCGGTTTTTTTCAGATGAATCAGTCCGATTTATCGGTTAAATCGGTTAAATCGGTCCAACAAACCGGTTTGGAGGCCGATTTGAACCGGGCAGGGGATAAATCGGTGAATCGGCCAATTTACAAACCGATTTCACTGATTTTTAAATCACAGGATCAACCTCGCTCAATGTGTCTCACTAACTCTCCCTCAAACTCTTTTATAACATTCACTTCATGCAAATACCATGGGCCCTCCACTACCATTGGCTAATTGACATTTTACATAAATTATTATAAAGGTTACTTTTTACAAAGAGAGTTACAATTTGAGGATACTTCCACGTGCTAGACACAAGCCAACGTAGAAACACCTATCCTCACTACAAAGTTACAAACTTCAACAGAAGTAATTTTCTGTATATTATTCACCACTTTTATAAGAATCATGCTTCTCTTTTCACCATCAATTGTTTGCCTATGGAATCACTCTTTCTTGCAAAAGTCAAAAATTTCTACAAACTCCTTCATGTTACTGGATCGGAGAACCTTTATCCTTCTACCAAAATCATTTACAACCATCACCTTACACTTCTTCAATATACGTAATGCATCTAACTTTTCCTTAAAAAAGAGCCCACATATTGATGAAATTCATCAGGTAAAAACATTAAATATGGGTCACCCACCAAAGAAGGCATATTCATTGGACAACATATCTCTACATTCACAAGCTCTAGCAGTCAACACACTCTCCAAGATTTACCTATGTTAGTAGGCTCCTTTTGTTGTTCCCATGCCATACATGTTGCACAAACAAACCCATTCCTCCACCAGAAGAGCAGATAGACCAACTACCATCTCTAACCTACTCAAAAGAGAAAGATCCTTAATGCTTAAATGTCCATATATTTGATGCCCAAAGTAAATAGACATCAATATCTAAAATGGCCACTAGTTATTGTGAATTTGCCATTACCACATCCTGTGAATCCGTCACTTTCAAATCCTAAAACTTGTATAGCACATCCTCCTCCACTTGCAAAGTAAATCTTCCTGCTTCTCTTGCACCCTTCACCATGCACTTTCCTATTGTGAACAAGACTTCCAACTACAAATCAATTACTAGAAATGATAATATACAAACAGGTTCGTACTTCGTTGACAGGTTCTGCTGCTGAGTTGCAGCCCTGTACACACTTTCCTATGGTCACATCCCAGAACACTTGGAACCATTGGAACACTAGTTTGATCGAGATGATAAATGTAATGTGAATCCAAAATCTGATGTAAATGATGAATTGTATGTGGAGATTACTGTGGTTACTAAGGAAAGTCCAAAGTTGGTAAAATTGGTAAAGCACAACCCCTAGCAAGCAAGGTAAGATAATTGAGCATGTATGGGAATTCAGGGATGTTTTTTCCTAGACTTATGACGAGTTGAAAGCATACAGTTCAGATGTTTTTCAATATATAATCCTTCTTTAAAAGGGGGTGTAGCATTTTCCTTAGAAGTTGAAAGCAATGAACCCCAAGTTGGCACTTGGCACCAATCTTAGAGAAAGAAATTCAAAAGTTAAAAGATGCACACATCCTCGCATCTAACAGGTATTCTAATTGGGTCACAAATGTTATGCACAAAAATAATGGCGAGATTAATATTTGCATTGACTTTTGTAATCTTAATGTTGTTTCGTTAAAAAATAATTATCCTTTTCCTGACATGGATTTGTAGCTACAGAGAGTTACAGGTTCGCAGATGTTGTCCATGCTTGACGGATTTTCAAGTTATAAGTTATAACGATGTATTGGTGGCCAAGGAGGACAACATAAGACCACATTCCCAACACCATGGGGCACATTCTCTTATATTTAGACGCCTTCAGAACACATTAATGTCGGAGCAACTTTACAGAGGGTGATGGACTTTGCATTTAAAGATTGATCGACAAAATCATTTCCATTTACCAGGATGATCTCAAAGTATTTTCTAAAAACTAGGATGATCATGTTGCACATTTGAGAAAGGTTTTTGAACGGCATAGAGAATTTGGGATTTACATGAACCCTAAAAATCAGCATTAGGTGTTACACAGGGCAATTTATTGGGTCATATCATGGCCCATGGGTGAGGATGGAGCGTGTATCGATCTATCCAGAGTCGAGGCCATCCAGCAGATACCACTTTCTCAGAGTAAGAAGTCTATTCAGTCTTTCTTTGGTAAGATCATTTTTTTACGACATTTTGTTCCTAACTTTGCTGGTATAACTAAGCATATTTCAGATATGCTCAGGAAGGGACAAGATTGTCAATGGGATTCAACCGGTAAACAGTGTATCATAAGTAGTAAATTTGGCAATATAGAGAAAATGTTCCATAAACTGTCGGACAGCAGTATAGGGCTCTCCTGTAGATTAGTGACCACTTGTGCAAGTGTTTTAATCATTCCAGCCACTACATTTGTGCTCCCTCGTTGCCTGAAAAACACAAGAAAACACAACTTTTAGAATTTTTATATCAAATCATTTAAGTATGCGAAGGATTAAAAATTTTACTAGCACGTGTATACAATGTAAGAGAAAAAAATAACACTATAGAACCTTCCTGGAGAAGGGAAATATCATCACCATGTAAGAAACATACATGTAGGCCTAACCCTTAAACCATCTGCCCAACGCATGTTTCCAAGGGGGAGGCCTTAGGTCACATTTAAATCCAATCAAGTCCACTGGGGTAACCAGTCGTTATTGTGGCTGGTGGTATAGCCACCCCCCATCCATATATTCTGGGGTAGTGGGGAGTATTCTGCAAGGTTATCCTAGGAATAGAGCAATTGAATTACAAGAAATTGTCATAATAAAAGGGATACTTGTCTCAAAATACCTATTAAAGTGATATTCATAAAAGGAGTTGCCATTGTATGATGCAGACCCCATGTGAAGTAGAGTCGCCAATTCAAATGTATAGCTTAGAATATGCATGACAAAAGTGAGCCAAGTAACTTTTATGATTGTTGAGCATGCATTGACATTAACTTGAAGAGGTGCATTTGTGTTCATAAATTAAAAACTAAATTTTTTGGAGTGATAGACAAGAGTCGTCGTTTTCTGATTTCCTGGGCATAAAACAAAATTATTTTCTGGAACATTAAAAATGGTCAGCTATGCTATACAATGTCTAATGGCAATGAAAAATTTAATGGTCAGAACTTTAAATCATTGAAACAGAATATGCTTGTCATATTTGAATACAAATATTTGGACAACTTTTTATTGGGAAAAGAAATTCGGAGTGAGACCAATGTAGGTGCCCAAGAAAAGTATGATGCAAAGAATCAAGATGTTTTGATGCTGCTTAAGTTCTTGGTAACGAATGAGATGCTTCCCAAAGTTCAAGATGGTAATGATGCATTTGTCATGTGGGGGAACCTACTAAAGATGCATGAAAACACAAACAAAGGTAGAGGCTTTTTTCGTAAAAAAATGATACTCTCAATTAAAATAGAAGAATTTGACTCCTTGCTAGATTATTTGCTAAAATCAAGGATATTAGAGATCAATTATAATCATTTGGCAAGACAATGGAAGAAAAAGATATGGGTCATAATCCGGGAAAAATTGATAATATCCTTTAGAATTTCCAGGCTCAGTCGCAACATCTTTCTTGCATAGTCTCTCGGCATTCTCTAGATTGGCTCTCACCTCTTCTGGGAAATCTCAAGTGGCTTGCAGTGTTCATGCTTCCTCTCTCAGCTCTGACTATTTCAATTATTTGTGTTCCAGGGGACCTACTACCTACCTCTTCTCATGGGTTTGTTTGGGTTGTTGGGTTGGTTGTTGCCTAAATTTTTTTTTTTTTTTTCTTTACTTCAAGGGCTCTGTACATTATTTTTAGTCTGGACCGACTGTCCCAGCCTCTTATTCCTATGGAGGGTTATGGTAGGGTGTGATGGGTGAGGAGAGGATGATGCAGTTCCTCGTAGCCTCAAGTTCAACAAGAGGCTCGAGAAGCTGAGGATACCTACCTCTAACACATCCCCCCTCATATCAGGCGTGAAATTTCAAAGGCAGAGGCTTGGGTTAACACTAAACAGGGGTTCACTTGCACTGATGAGATTGATTCTGAAATGTGGCCAATAGTTTCAAAAGTGGGCACTTCGAGATACAAAGTATTTCAAAACTAATGCATTATCCTAGCAGATCAAATCTCTTATGGACAAAGTATTAATGGACAACAAGGAGGAAAGGGGAGAGTTGCTTTTGCAAATGCACACAGTGTTCCATGAGGATGCATCCCCTAGGGTCGAGGGCTCAGCCCCTGCGTTTCCCACGCCCCGGATGTTGGGAGGCTCCATGAGAAATGTTTCCAGGCACCACTTTTCTAAGAAACGTGAGGAAAAGCAGCCCAGGGATTTTCTTGGATAGGGGGTCTTCTACACGCCCCCTCCAAAAAATGGGGGTCACCCACACGCATACTATGAATCCCTGTTGATCTGGATACAACTAAGTGACTCAACGACTTCCCCCCCTTTTTGTGACCTCCTTGTTAGGATGGCCTCCATGTTTCCCTGGTGTCTCGACTCTAATGTGTGTAGCAAAATCTTGCTCACCCTGTTGATCTCTTTCTGCGTGTAGATCCAGATGGATTGAGTGCGAGTAAGGTAGGCCTAGTCACTGGAATATTACCCCCTAGACTTGAAACAAGTACCCCCATGCTTGAAATTGGTTGGTGACTAGGAGGGTAGGTAATCCTTGAATTAAAAGGTTAAGCCTACTTGCTCTAAAAAGGCATTATTGTGGCAACTTCACACCTATGGACAGTCGTTGGCAGAGAAGCTAAGATTGTGTCATAACTAGGGCCCAAAAGGCTATCTAGGGCCAATGCCTTTCAGTCATTAGCTAACTAAAGGATTGCAAAATGAAAAGTGTTCCAAAGAAAGAATCAAAGGAAAGAAAAGAAAATTCATTGAAAAGCAAAAGTTGTAAAGTGAATAAAGGGGGGCTTGCTAGAGTCAAAGGGGTACCTTCTAAGCACTTCATCCATTTGTGATACACCTTACTTCCCTTCATCTCCAAGAGAAACTCATGCCTTCCAATAATCAACACTTCACCATTAGATCATATTAATAGCTCTTACCCTTTCAGGATCAATTTTAACACCTTAATAGCTCTTACCCTTTCAGGATCAATTTTAACACCTTCTTTAGTAATAATATGGCCCAACAATTTACCTTTAGTAACTCCCAAAATAGACTTTTTAGGATTCAAAGAAATGCCATACCTAGGGCAATGTTCAAATGCGTGTCGTAGATGCTTGATGTAATTCTTTCTTTCTTTGGAATAGACCGTTAGATCATCTTCATATATTTCAAGGATTTTCTGCATGATATCCCTGAAAGCATAATCCATGGCCCTCTGGAATGTATCCCCGGCATTCATCAATCCAAATGGCATCCGTAAGTACTGGTAAGTGCCCCAAGCAATAGTGAAAGTTGTATTGGATTGATCTTCTTTCCTAACTGCCAATTGATTGAAACCCGAAAAACTGTCGAGAAAGGACATCAATTGTGAACCTGTAATTCTCTGTAGTAGGAGCTCCATATTCGGGAGGGGATAGTTGTCTTTCTTCGAGACCACGTTCAAATTTTTGAAGTCAACACACACTCGGACATCTCTTGTTTTCTTTCTGGTAGGAACTGGATTGGATAACCATTCGGAATACCTGATCGGGGCTACTATCTTGGCTTCAACCATTTTCTGAAGTTCCTGCTTCACCAATGGAGATAGCTTTGGATTTATCCTTCGCAACTTTTGACGATGAGGCTTTGCATTTTCTTCCAGAGGTATAGCATGTTGAATTATATTCTTGTCGTACGTCTTGAGCTCATTGTATGACCAGGCGAACACATCTCTGAATTCACGGACTGATTCAATCACTTGCTTTCTTTCCTGGTAATTTAATGCTTTTCCCACCTTTATTGGGAGAGGATCTTCTTGTAAACTGATGTTCACTTCTTCATATCCTGGATCTAGAGTTGTTTCCACCTTTTGTTTACACCGATCATTCCTGTCAAATATTCTTTCCAAAGAGACCTTCTCCATTGGGATTGGATTGTAGTCTGGTTGTTCTGTGGACCCTTCCTCTCTCCAATTGATATAGTTGTTCGAGTATTCTTCTATATTGGCCATGAACCTTCGAATCTGTTTGTCATCGTTGAATACTTCCCACTCATTAAAGTTGTCAGGCACTAAAGGGAGGAAAATCATCTGAAATTTTCCCGAATCATGTACTGTATCGGTGTGGTCGAATGTAGATGCAAGAACAGGAAGTGTATCAGCTGCTTGGTTCTGTAGTCTCGGGACAACTTCTAATGATAAAGCATTGAATTCTTCAGTAACAAACGTGACTGTGTCCCTGTACATTTTCAATTGCTTCTTTTTACAAGCAAATATTCCTTTCACTTGGCTAACAATTAGGTCAGAATCACCAAATATATGTAATAATTTTATAACATAATCTTTAGCCATGTTAAGACCTAATAACAAAGATTCATATTCAGAAGTATTGTTAGTACCATCAAACTCCAATCGAAATGAAAAACAATGCTCTTCATACCTGGAGATGTCAATCCAATACCTGCACGCATACCTGCTTGGAATTTTGCACCGTTGAAGTGTAAAGTCCAAAATTTGTCGATGTCTGCCTGAGGAGCCACTTCTGTAGTAAATACCGACTATGAACCAATGTCATTTTGGCAAATGTATTCATTTTTTGGCTCTTCGGGATCCTCCACATGGTGTTTTCGCATCGTTTTTCTTTGTAGCGTAATATATCCACCTTCTAGAGTGGGCATGGTGGCATATGACAGATCCAACTGTAAGCTTCCTCCCAAATCTGAGCCAAATTTCCTAGATAGAAACATGCCCCATGACTCTGGTAGATCAATGACAATGATATCCATCTTTTCATTATAGTAGGATGCAACGTCAATCAAACTGGAACATTTACCACCACCCCACACACTTTTACTTCGCGAGGGTCCATAGCGCAAATATTCCTGTAGGGCCTTGATATCTGCAAACCTAACCTTTTCATTACAGCTAGAGGCATTACATTAGTGGAAGCACCAGAATCAAACATGCAATTATGTAAAATTAAATCACCAATGCTTAAAAAAATGAAAAAAGTTTGTTTCCAGGATTCTTATTCTCAGTTGGTAGCATGTTGGACAATATGATCGGAGTGTCCTCTTCTTCAGCTTGGTTAACCACTGGTTACTTGTCCCAGATTCAATCTTGAAGGTTGAAGTGTTCCCCTATTTGTTCTCTTACTGATGGGATCTTTGCTAATTCGAAAAATGGTACCGATATCTTCATTGAGCTAAGAGCACCTGTAACATCGATCTTCAAAGGCTTATTAGTAACTAAATCAATTGGAAGTCTACTTACCTGTGGTGGAGAAGAAACATTTGTCCTTTCTGCGTTGGCTGGAGGGAACCTTCTTCTTTGATAAGTGTTGCCTGCGATCCGGTTTTCATACCATTTTCTAATCTGCTCTCGAGGAGGAATCCCCCCCGGGAGCTTGTTTACCTTGTCGGCATCAATAGAACCCTTTCTGATTTCCTGCATATGCTCGTTAGACAAATTAAATTGCTTTCCTTCAAATAGATTGCATACCTCAGAGTCACCTTCTTTGAAAGGAACGTTGTTCTGGATATACTCCATATAGTATGCGCAAGTATTTTCATCATGAAAGCTACGACAGGCCCTGCAATAATATGGAAAATCACTTACCGCATTGGTAGGCTCAAAAGACGAACAAGGCCTTTGTTGGTGCGCAAGAGCTTTGTTGAAATTCTTTGGTGGAAATCAAGGCCGACTTGATTGTTGATTCCTCTCTAGTTGGACAATTCTGTTTTGCATGGAAGTAGCTTGTTGATTCATATCAAACCTTAATTGCCTCATTTCTTCGATCAATAAGCTCATCAGATCAGGGCCTTCATTGGAAGCTGAGGTCTTGCTCTTTGGTTCTGCTTTAGCTCTTGAATGGCTAGAAGTATCAGGTCTTCCAACTGCTCTCCAAATGTAGTCCAGAATTCTTACCTTTAGCTTAGCAGCTGCAAGATCTGTTGGTCGATCCAGACTAAGATGAAACATGAAATCACCTGAGAAAGCCTGTAAGTAGTATGATAAGGTCATTGAAACTTGAGGCTTGCAAGTAGCGGGGAATTCCTGTATGTTAATGGCAAATCTGTGATCAAACTCATCAACAGTTTCATTCTCGCTTCTTTTTAGTCATTAAAGCATTATTCAACATTACAAGATCTTTCTTTTCTTGCCATCTATCAAAAAATTTACTTTTCAAATCAGCATAGGTAGAAATACTGTTAGCAGGCAGAGTGCTAATCCATCGTGCAGCATCGTCGACTAAGCAATAAGCAAAGGTTTTAAATTTAACATCCAGATTAGTAGTATCAGTAAGCATGAAACATCGTTCAATAGCATCTCAGTGTTGCGCAGTAGTAATAGCATTTGATCCAGAAAATTTAGGAAATTCCTTAAGATCCCTATATTTTATAGTTTGGTTAGGATACCCAGGGATAGATGTGAAATCAAAAGCGGCGAAAGACATATTTACTTGAATGAAAGGAGCAACAAAATGCTTATGTATATCAAGTAAAGAGTCAAGCGCTTGTTGAATACTTACCAACTTCTCTTGTAGACGATCTTTCCTTTGTAACAATATATGACTAAGATCGGGGAGAATAGTAACTTTAAAATTAGCCCTTGTCGAATATTTCTTTGAATTTTGTTTAAGTGGAGTCGCCAGGAGAGACCTGTGAAGTAAAAACTACACAAATCTTACCAAGATAAGAGCAAGGGCCTTAACTAAGTTCTATGTGGAGTCGCCAGATAAACCTGCCAAGTTAGTCCAAAATAGAATATCAACTTTCAAATATATGTGGACATACCTTGAGTTCACCAAGTGTCGTTGTGCCAAGGGTGCATAAATGACTAGGGATAAATCACTTCAATGTTTGAAACGTCCTCGGAAGCGGCGCCAAAATTGTTACCGGGCAAATTAGCAGGGCTAATTCCCAGTAAGCAAAACTAAGAATAGTGACCCAATGTCACCTCAGTCACCGTTCTAACTTCTTCGGAAGTTGAAACCTCCAAGGAGAAGTACCCTTTGATAATCTGTAAGAACACTAGGACAAACGCAAAATATATTTGTCTATGCAATTATATGGTTAGACCAGTGCCTAAATGGAGTCAAATATTATGATTGATGCGAAAGATATGATCAGAATCAATAATTTGCTTAGATCATTCAATAAAACGTATAAGCATGAACACATGTATTATAATAATCAATATTGGATCAAAAGACTATATTTCCAACAAACTTCAACCAACCACCAAATATTAAGTGTATTTGTCAATGTCCTGTACTTGATGGCAATTATGACAACATAGGTTAATAATTGAAATAAAGTAAGGATTATCATTCAATATTTCTAATTCAAGTATGTACGTAAGAAGCAATATTTGTCAACAGATCAACATCCAAATTCAGTGTCAATTAAGTTCAATATTAATTAAAAATGTCATAGCCAAAGAACATGTAATTTTGCCTATGCATCTATAGCATCATTGTTCATCAATGACCATATAATTCTATTATCAACATATATGTCATTTTATCTACAATACCATTTAAATCAGTCCCTTAAATCCCAAACAAAAGGTGTTATCAAACTTAGTTTTACCAACTTGTATAGAACTCTGAGTTTTAAGTTCAAATAGTAGAGGACCACAGAAAGTCACTAAATAACTAACTAACTTTAAAAGATATTTATGTATGTGTTATGCAGAGAAATGTCTGTTAGGCGGAAATATTGTCGTTTAATTCCGTTGTAGTATTTGCCCAACCATTTAATTTGTCAATCCGAGGTTCGTAGGCTTATGAAGCACATGCAAAGTATATGCAGGACTGAAGTGAAATTAATCTAATCTAACCCCCCTTTGCTAATGGCTAATTGCTAATCTAATTCCCCCTTAAGCTGAAACACACAACTGCTAATCTAATGCTAGAAGCTGAAACACACTACTGAAAGTAAATTGCATAAAAGAAAGACAACATATGAAGAGCAACGAGAAAACACATGTGAGCTCACATTAACAATAAAGAAATCTTAATTTACATCACACAAATCATGAAAGCATCAAAACTCAGATTATGAACAAAAGCTAAGAATCCCCTTCTCTATATTACAAAGTCAAAACTAACTTCTACAATCTGAGACTAATCTTCTCCTAATCTACTCTCTAATCTCCTATCAATCTACTATCTACAAATGAAGAGAGAGCACTCTCTTTTATACATGAATTTCTTTGAGAAGAAGATAACCATCTCATAATGACAGATCCACTATTCTCTCAACCACTCTCAACTAATTTCCTATTATTACAAAGTATGATCCATTCAAATCCTCCACATTTATCTCACAAATTCTCCACATGTTTCTCATACATCCTAAATAAGATATGCCAACCAAATCTCCATGATCTTCTCCTTGGAATATTCTTTGAATAACTCTCTCCTTGAAATGGTGGATGAGATATTCGAGGAGTCTTTCTTTGAATTGATCCTTCCATATTCCTACACATTACAAAGCTCATCCATACTTGAGATATTAGTGAAAAACATGTTGATTTCCAATATTTAATCATAAATTCACTTATAATACTAAAATGAATAAAGTGGAAAATAATAAGATGAAACTCAAGTATATGTATGGAAATGGTATGATGAAAGGTTAATGGAACGATGAAATGTGAAGAATAGCAAAAGGTAAAGTGGATGAAAATAGGACATTTCTGAGTCCCAACATACTCCCCAACTGAACTTGTTGCATGTCCTCATGCAACCGTGCATGGATTTTCTTAAGAACTTTTGGAATCTGAACTTTGGCTTTGATTGATGATGTCTTTCCAACAATGAATGTATCCAGGGTGTGAGTAGCAGCTGACATTTTCTTATGGTTGGTTCTTGTGTAACAACCATGAAAAGAATGTTGGTTCTTGTGTTAACAACATTTATCTCATTATCTGTTTTCTTGCTGCAATAATAATTTAACCATACATTCATTGGAAATGATAAGCTATCAATGTGCATAAGAAAGCATCAATGTGTATGAGAAAGCCTTTTCTTTACCTTTATGAATCATGCCAATACGTGTATCAATGTGTATGAAGCAAAGTGCAACAGAGGATTTGTGGGAAAATAAATGTTGGTGAATGATAAAAGAGATGAAAAATGGAGTGATGGTAGTGGAAAAATGGAATGATGGTAGCAAAATGATGATAGTGAATATAGTTCAGCTGTGAAATGGAAGGTTTGGCGGAGTAACAGCTGCAGAGTAACAACTGCAAAAGTGGGTAAATCTGGTGGAGTAACAGCTGCGGAGTAACAGTTACTGGAGTAACAGCTGCGAAAGTGGGCAAATCTGGTGGAGTAACAGCTGGTGTTGCAGCAAACTTCCTGAGATAATATCTCACAAACTACGATATGGGTTTGGCTGAAATTTGGCAATCAAGTTTCTATAAGTCCAATGCATCTCCACACCACAAATCAGAAAAACCCACATCACGGATTTCGAGAAAATTGCAAATTGGTTGTAGGTGATGATGGTTGTTTTTTCGAAATCCGTGCATTAGATTGAGATGAAACTTGCCAATTTTGTTCATCATAATATTATCCATTCCCTGTCCAAAAATCATGAGGATCCAATGTGTGGTTTGTGAGATATACTCAATTCAAATTCTGCATTTTATATAAGGAACAATATGCTTGAGAAAATGAATAAGCTGCCACAAAAGATTTCCTGTCCTCTGAAAATATGATTGCATTTGAGATCCCATAGAGTGCTCAACAACCTCATCTCATCCTCCCCAACTAAACTTGTTGCATGTCTTTGTGCAACTTAGCATGGGTTATGAAAGTGAAAAAGGAAATGGAGCATGGTGAGGGAATTTTCCAAATTATTCATTGCTGGCATGTAAGGAATTGCATGATTAAAATTCAGAAAACAACATACCTCCACTTACCCAAGAATGACGATGAACTATGCAATAGGAGCATGGTTGGTGATGTTGCTGGTGCAACTGCTGTAACTGCTGGATCAAAGAAGATGTCACTGCTGCAGGATAAAAATGTAACTGAAATTGCCGCTGCTGAATTATGGAGAATGTGACTGCTGTGACTGGATCATGGAAGATGTCACTGTAGCAGGATCATGAAAATGTAACTATCAATGTTGCTGCAGCTATAACTAGATCATGGGAAATGTCGAAGGCAGAAAGTGCAACTGTGGTACTCTCATATAGCTGAAGTCATGCTGCTGTAACTGCTGAGGGAGTCATGAAAAAGTGTATAGTCTTCACCCGCTACAAAACCTAATGTTACAATTCTAGTCATGCGAATAAATGTGTCGATGTCGAGCATGAAAAGAATTCATTGGATTACCAACCATTGATGAATGCCATTAACCAATGCAAGGCAAACTCACCATTGATGTCAATGAGTGCCAAGATACCTAAGTACATCTTGCAAAGTGCGAATAGATGTGCTGATGTCGAGCCACTTGCAAGATATGACGATCAAGGGACATTGATGTATTCCCATGATTGTCAACGAGAGAACTTGCCATTAAGGGATGCAAGCCTCCAGGTACTCAAAAAGGAACTCTAGTCCATATCCCAGATAAGGCGCTAAGGTCGATAGGGCAAGACTTGTTGAAAGGTGGCCTTAAGGAATCCCACATCAGTCAACGCGAGTTTTTACAAAAATATTGGTAGGACTATAGAAAAGATCTCAGTAGCAACAGTGCTTATGGCAAGGAAATGTAATTATGGAGAGAGAACTAGATGTTCTTATTCAAAAGGCAGAAAGGGGCTGAAAAAGAAGAAAACTATGTATGCAACTCAGAAAGATAGGCCTGTGTGAAGTCATGGCAGATAAGGTAATGGATAGTGGACTTCACATGGATGACTAATGTGCTTTGAAGGAGAGATGTGGGTATGACGCCAATGGGTTTATGAATGGTTTATGTGTAACAGCAAACGTCATGATGTTTATGATGAGTAACAGCTCCTTCAAACTGTCTCTCAAAGCATGTTTCTCAAAAAGTTATGTGATTCTTGAAAAGTCACTTCAGCAGCAAAATGCGATTGTCTTCAAACCTGAGAAAAACTTAGTACTAATCCTATTGCCGTTGTGAATTTGTTTCGTCATTGATTACTGTAGTTGTAACAATCAGCTGCAACATCGAGCTGCACACCTGGCTGTAACAGAGTTCTACACAAAGATGACCAATATGCAAGTAAAGAAGTCATAACCCTACAATGGTATTTTTGCGAATGTGTTGTTGTGTAACA
Organism: Larix kaempferi; assembly: GCA_027924585.1. Lineage (NCBI taxonomy): Eukaryota > Viridiplantae > Streptophyta > Pinopsida > Pinales > Pinaceae > Larix > Larix kaempferi. Next base: position 25,906,425 of record BSBM01000289.1, read on the forward strand.
ACAAACATCATGATGCGTGAACAACACATGACGCAAAAAGTCTCTCTCGTTTTTGTATGCTATTTTTCCCGTTAATTGTTGTCAAAGTGCCTTGAAGAAAACAAATTAGCGTTAAATGTAAAAACATGTTTTGAGATTTGTTCAGGAATTATGGAATGTCCATTTGCAATTTTGAATTTTTACAATGTTTTTATTTTTATTTTTATAATTTTTTTTTCTTTTTATGGTTTTATAATTTTTATGGTTTTAATTTTATTCTGATAATACACACCAAAAGAAGAATGCAAAAAAAAGTATGCTAAAAGAAAACAACAAACAAGAATATTATTCGGCTTCATCAAATCTTCCATGCGTAACAATTTGTTGATACCTGTCACTAATGTTCTGGAAATCAAACATTTGGAAATTGTGCAAGAGTATGATCTTCATTAAATTGTTGCATTAATTCCAAATGTTTTCCTTGCATGATCAGACCTGTACATTGTCAGATATAATTGAATATACATATGCAGATAATTCAATTCTAGAGTTCTAAGCAGCAAGTAACAATTATCAAGCAAACGATCCTGGCATCAAAAACATTAGTGTCATGGAACATTGTGTGTAATAGAGATATTCAGTGAGCGTGAGAAAAGAATCAGCTTTCTACATAAAATCCAGCATAGGCACAGGAATCAACACAAAGCTCGTGGCCAATTTCCAGTTTCTTTCTAATGCAAAATCCTTTGCAAGCCAAACCATCTCTTCTAAGACATGCCTTGAACGTAATGTTGCCGTGTTGCAAACTTATCCTTGGTTTTGATGTAGTCAAATGAAAGAATATGCACACTAACACAAAATCTGCAGTTAAAACATGCTTGATGAGTATAATTTCACAAATGGTTAGCATCAATATCTGCATCCGTGGCAGTCTTCTAACAGCATGGTCTCGTGGTATGCACATGTTCAATTATATCTGCAAAATATTATAAAAAATCAAAATTCAAATTTGCAAATCTGCAAAAAGAAGATTGCATTATGAAAGGATTTTAACCGATTAAGCAGATTCAAGCAAATTTGTACTGCAATGTCAAATTTCACAAGTCCATAGATGTCGATAATCTCAGAAGTTCAAATTCCTTCTTGTGGCTCGCTGTTCTCATCTCTTTATTAATAGGTAGACATAGCATTTCATTATTTAATACAAACTATAGATAATTGCAAGTTGAATTTTATGCACCTGTCATTGTCATTTTGGTCCGCGAGTACCAAACTCCTAAAACCAATGTCACAACAAAGAGTCAATATCGTGCAGCAGATTTACACCATTCGTAACCCAGCAAAGAGAAAAGTCAAATATGTAATTATTTCTCCATGTAACAACGTCAACCTCTACAATTTTATGGATGAAGTGACAAATTTCTCATTGCTTCCGTCAATCAAAATATTTCTGGACGAGAGCTATTGCATTTCCCATTAGTAACCTTCTTATAAAGAGCATGTAGAATAAGCTTGTCCCTGTTAGTGGTATTTGCAGACAACGTCTTGGCTTTTTCGGTTGGATTGTTGGTAGTTTTCAACAGCGAGTGTAGGATACAGAAGCACAAAAATGTTTGTTGATGGCAATGGAGGATCTCACATGACAATCATCGTTCTAAGTCTGGAAGAGATGAATTGGCAGGAAATTTGTTGTGATCCATTTCAACAAACTTGCTAATTTGGAAACTGGCCGCAACAGTAAATCTGCGAATTACACGTTTAGAGAACCAGCTATATAGCTCAAACCGTAGCTTTGTTTGGGCGATTTCCTCACTGTCAAGTAAATGAGGTCGTTGCGCACAAAACCCATGTCCCCGATTTTCACGATTCTTCTCCATCTGCCCGCAAATCGCGACGCAAATCAATATGTTCTTATCTGGCATGCGTTTTTGGTTGGAACCGTTTCATTACCAGTTGGGGGCAGTTGTGACATGAAGAGTTTCTGTTTCTAAGTATGGGAACATCAACAATATATGGTAGCCAAATGGAAATCGTGAAAAGCCTTGAACGTCTGTTTTGGAATGCAAATGGGAAAGATTTTGCACAATTTCAACAATGTAATTCAATCAATCCCAATCACAATTTCAACTTTTATTACTATTTTCTTGGCCCGATCTAGACAACGCGCCTTCAAACATGCAGATCTAAATTATCATGTTGTTTCATTGTTGCTACAGGTTGTTCTTTAGATCGAAGGATCTTTTAAGGAATTGCAGGTGAATGGAGTGCGCAAATACATAAAATTTCAGAAATGGTTTGGCCAAGGCATTATTGCAGAGTTAGTTTGCAGGCAGCTACATGATGAAAGGCAAAAAGAAAACAACATTGTGACTCCAATCAATGAGAAATTTGTAGGCGTAACACTGTTTCAGCTGTTGTTGTTAAATTTTCAGTATTAAATCACAATACTATAGGATCTTTGCTGAGAGAATAACATCTACAGTATATCAATGCATGACAATCATAATATGACAAGCATCACAAGCATCACAAGAATCAAAAGCATAGAGACAAGAGACACAGAGTTTCCGTGGGGAAAACCCTAAGGTGAAAAACCCCACAAACTTCCTCAGAGATAGAGAGAGCAATGGCTCAACCAAAATACAACCAAATAATACAGAGATAGTCTCCTAGCAGATGATCCTCCTCCTCCTCACTAGTGCGCCACTTTCCAGAGAGAGAGATAGATACTTTTCCGAGTGAGTAAAATAGAGATCTCCTATCTCTATTTATACTCACCTTTTTGCCCAGTGACCTACTGGGGCCGACTTGTCTACTTGAGTACATCCACATTATATTATATATTAATTAGGGCCGACCCCATAAGGTGGTCTAATAACCCATCGGCAAGTACACACACTTGCGACACTTGTCAATCCACATGACGACACTTCCTTATAGAGGAATAACACATCTCTTATAAGGGTACAATAAATATACATATAATATACTGATGAAATACATTCCGAAGTTATATATACATCAACACTCCCTCTTAACAAGGAAGGTATTTCTCGACACAGATCTGCTAGACAAGTCTTCTTCTCTGGATCATCGTCATCGATGCATCGTCATCATCATCGATGCATCGTCATCATCATCGTCACTGCTGCTGCTATCTCATCCAATCTCTGTCTCTACTCGTCATAGGAAGTTCTACAGAGCCAGTCCTTTTTCATACTGGATGTAGGCCCACCACCTGCAGGTCTTCGTCATCACTGGCCATACTGTGGAATCCTCAGGACTTTTACGTGCGTCACAAAACCTCGAAAGAGCATTTGCCAGATGTCCCAGGGTACAGATTACATGCCGTAGGCAAAACCTCGAAAGACCATCTGCAAATCTCCCAGGGCACAAATTATATGTGACCTCACCACAAAACCTCGCAAGAGCATCCCAGGACTGATTACGAGCACACAGCTCAACCTATCGGATCTCCCAGGGCACAAATTACATGTGGTCATGGCAAAACCTCGCAAGAGCATCCCAGGACTGATTACGAGCACACAGCTCAACCTATCGGATCTCCCAGGGCACAAATTACATGCCATAGGACAAAACCTCGAAAGAGCATCTGCCAGATATCCCAGGGCACAAATTACATGCCATAGGCAAAACCTCGAAAGACTATCTGCAGATCTCCCAGGGCACAAATTATATGTCCTCCCAAGCAAAACCTCGAAAGAGCATTTGCCAGATGTCCCAGGGCACAAATTACATGCCATAGGCAAAACCTCGAAAGACCATCTGCAAATCTCCCAGGGCACAAATTACATGCTTATCTGCACAACCTGATCCACGGCCACAGAGTATCATCCTGATACTCACCATACATCATCCTGATGTATCCATGATCATCCTGATCATCATCACTGCAACGTCCTGCTGCATGTCATCTGGAGCAACATCCTGAAGCTCGTCATCTATGATCATCCTGATCATCACTGCAACATCCTGCTGCATGTCATCTGGAGCAACATCCTGAAGCTCGTCATCTATGATCATCCTGATCATCACTGCAACATCCTGCTGCATGTCATCTGGAGCAACATCCTGAAGCTCGTCATCTATGATCATCATGATCATCAATGCATCTACCTGATGCATACCAAGTATCTACCTGATACATATCATCATACATGATCCTCCTGATCATCAATGTATCCACCTGATACAAATACAAATACATGATACATATCACCATACATGATCCACCTGATCATACAATGTATCCACCTGATACATATACAGATACATGGTCCAAGCATCCAACATGATGCATAAACAATACATACACATGATCCAACTGATCATATCCAGCATCCAACATGATGCGTACATACATACATAAAATGATCCAACTGATCATATCCAGCATCCAACATGATGCATACATACATACATAAAATGATCCAACTGATCATATCCAGCATCCAACATGATGCATACATACATACATAAAATGATCCAACTGATCATATCCAGCAGAAACTAGAACATCATCCTGATGCTCATCATCCAGCGCTTACATCCACAGCCATGTGAAGGATCCTCCTTCCAACATGCTTGGAATGGCTTCAGCAAATGTGTCCATCACTTCTTCCTCGAAGTGTCCTCGATCTGAAGAACACCAAGCCTCTCTCTGAAGTACTCGAACTTCACCCTGGCTAGTGGCTTCGTCAACACATCTGCAATCTGCTCGTCCGTCGCAACGTATAGGAGCTTCACAGCTCCTCTCTGCACCATATCCCTGATATAGTGATATTTGATCTCTATGTGTTTCGACCTGTCATGAAACACTGGGTTCTCGGACAGCTTCACACAACTCTGGTTATCACAGAAGATACCAGTAGCCTCCAACGGGAGATCAAATAACTCAGACAGTAGCTTTCGTAGCCATACTGCCTCACAACTAGCTGAACAGGCTGCAACATACTCTGCCTCAGCTGTACTCAGTGCTACGCAGGACTGCTTCCTGCTAAACCAAGAGATCACTCCTGATCCCATACTGAAGCAACACCCAGATGTGCTCTTCCTATCTGCAGCACTGCCTGCCCAATCTGAATCAACATAACCCAGCAGGTTAAACTTTTGATTCGCCTCATATCTGAGCCCATAATCCACTGTACCCTTCAGGTACCTCAGAACATGCTTTACAGCAACCAGGTGAACACTCCTCGGATTCGTCAGGAACTGGCTCAATGTGTTCACAGCAAAGCAAATATCTGGTCTCGTGTTCGTCAGATACATCAAGGACCCAATCATCTGACGATACATAGAAACATCAACTGGCTCAGATGAAGCATCACAGAGAAGCTTCAGATTCGATGCCATAGGTGTGGCCATGGATTTGCAATCCATCATCCCAAATCTCTTCAGGATATCTACTGTGTACTTCCCTTGACCAAGGAAGATCCCACCTGCATTCTGCCACACCTCCATACCTAGGAAATAGTGCATCTTTCCCAAATCTTTCATATCGAATTCTGCTGCAAGCTTCCTCTTGGTATCTGCAATCATTCTGTCATCTCCTGTCACAAATAGGTCATCCACATATAGTAGTAGAATCACAGGATTCCCTTCCTCAACCTTGTAGTAAAGGTTGGAATCCGCTTTACTCTTGGTAAAGCCCAAACTAGATAGGAAACTGTCCATCCTACCATACCAGGTTCTGGGATCTTGCTTCAAGCCATACAAGGCTTTCTTTAATCTGCATACATAAGAATCCCTATCATGTATTTCAAAGCCGAGTGGCTGTTCCACATATACTTCCTCTTCTACTACACCGTTCAGGAAAGCAGTCTTGACATCCATCTGGTGTATCTTCCATTTCATTGCTGCAGCTAGGGCAAGTACTGTTCTGATGGAAGTATATCTGGCTACAGGTGCAAAGGTTTCTTCATAGTCTATTCCTTCCTTCTGAGAGAAACCACGAGCTACGAATCTTGCTTTATATTTTTCCACACTGCCATCTGCAGCATGTTTGATTTTGTAGATCCACTTGGAAGTCACAACAGACTTCCCTTTAGGTCTTGGGACAACATCCCAAACATCATTCTTCATAATTGATTGGTATTCCTCAACCATAGCATCCTTCCATTCTTTCTTTTCTGCTGCCTCTTCATAACTGGAAGGCTCTTTGTTCATGATGTCACAGAGTAAAGCAACATAACTGGTGTGTGATCTGGTTCTCTTCTTTGCTCTGTGTTCTTCTTCTGGAATGCCAAATATTTCTGCATCATGAATGAGCTCTCTAGCCCATACAGGTTTCCTCTTGTGAGAGTTATCCTCACGGGGTGGATCTACAGGTTCTTGTGGATCTTCAAACTCACGAGCAGTTTCTGGAACTGCATCAGTCATCGTAGTGTCCTGAAATCTTGTTTCCTTAGGTTCTTCATATACTTCGATAGGTGCCTTTCTTGATTTGATGAATGCTGAATTCTCATCAAATGTTACATCCCTGCTGACATCAATCTTCTTGAACCCTGGAAAATATATTCTGTAAGCCTTCGAGCTTTCACTATAACCCACGAAGATGCCCTTCCTTCCTGAAGGATCTAGTTTAGTCCTCTTCTCCTTTGGGACATGAGTGTATACTGGACAACCAAATATTCTGAGATGGCTGACTTCAGGTTTCTTACCAGAAAAGACTTCTTCTGGTGTCTTGTTGTCCAATATCTTGTGGGGTGTTCTATTCTGCACATATACAGCTGTTCTAGCTGCTTCTGCCCAAAGATGCATAGGAAGATCCTGGTCATGCAACATTGCCCTTGCTGCTTCCATGATAGTTCTGTTCTTCCTTTCTGCAACTCCATTCTGTTGAGGATTATATGGAGCAGTCAACTCCCTCTTAATCCCTGAATCACTGCAAAGCTTCTTGAAGTCATTTGAGGTGAATTCTCCACCATTGTCAGATCTGAATGTTTTCATTTTCTTGTCAGTTTGATTCTCCATCAAGTTTTTGAACTCCTTGAATTTATCAAACACCTCATCTTTGCCCTTCAAGAAGTATACCCAAGTCTTCCTAGAGAAGTCATCAATAAATGATACATAGTAAACATACCCACTCAGGGAGCTAGATGACATAGGACCACATACATCTGAGTGGATGATTTCCAGAATGTCTTTTGCCTTGCTTTCACTGCTTGGGAAAGCCTTCTTAGTGTTCTTTCCTTTTGCACATCCTTTGCAAACACCTTCATGTTTGGTCTTGATTTCAGGAAGACCTTCTACTGCCTTGCTTGCAATTGGAAGTGCCCTATAGTGCATGTGAGCAAGTCTTCTATGCCAAAGTTCACTTGGCTCCATGGATTCATGTACCATGGCATGTTCAGGTTGTCCCTTCAATTTATACAAGCCTCCCTCTTGCTCTCCAATCACTACTGCATCATCCATGGTCTTTCCCTTTGGCCACATTAGTACTTGGCCATCAACAAATGCAACCCTCATACCTTTTGCATCTAAAGCAGAGATGGAGAGTAAGTTTTTCTTGAGTCCAGGTACATAGAGGATTTCCTTCATCTTCAGAGATTTTCCAGAATCTAGGTTGTAAGAAGCTTCACCACTTCCTTTGATTGGATATTGATAATCATCCCCAAGTTTCACCTTATGAGGTGATTCATGTTCAGAAAGGTTCATAAAAGATTCCTTGAACCCAGTCATGTGTTTGGAAGCCCCACTATCAATCAACCAATCATTACAACCATGGGAGATGGTACCAGTGAGTGCAGAGATTAAAACATACTCTTCTTCACTTGATGAGTCATCATCACTACTGCTTTCTGCCTTAGCCTTCTTCTTTGGGGGTTCATCATCTTCGGCAGCATGAGCATGAAATCTTCTTTTGCTGCCCTTCTTCTTCTTAATGAAGCTGTTGTTGTCTTTCTTCTTCTTGGGACAATCTGAAGCAAAATGTCCCTTCTCATTGCAAGTGAAGCATCTGAGTTCTTTCTTATCTTTATGATAATGATGATGGTGAGAGAATCTTCTATTATGAGATGATTCCTTCTTGGATTTACTTCTTTTAGTGTGAGCTGCAAGAGCTTGATCTTCTCCTCCCATCTTTTCCTCACGAGCTATAAGTCTAGCTTCTTCTTGAGAACATTCTTCCCGAAGTCTACTGAAGGAGATCAACTTCTTCCTTGCACAAATTCCTTGGATAAAGGAATCCCATGACCTAGGTAGGCCATTTAGAGTGGTCATCACCACTTCACCATTCTCCACCATTTCTTCTACTGCTTCCAATTGTTCCTTGATCTGAGAGACCCTTGAAAAATAGGATTGAATGGTTTCTCCATTCTGAAACTTTACTGCTTTCAATTGGTTCCGCAGGGTCATCTTCCGATTTATGTTCTTTCCTTCAAATAGCTTGGTCAAGGATTCAAACATCTCCTTGGGTGTCTTGAGAGAAGACACATGGGGTATGAGATGGTCTTTGATAGAATAAGCAATGATTCTCTTTGCCTTGACCAAGTTCTTCTTGTGCAATGCCTTGGCCTCTTCATCCTCTGGGATAGGGATGTCTTCTTTCACATATGAGTCCAACTCATTCTCTTCCAGGATTAGCCCAATCCTATACTTCCAGGCTCGGAAGTTATCAGCCCCTTCAAGCTTATCCTCAAGCTTGGTGTGAAGAGACATCTTTAAGAGTACTTCAAATGGAAATAGAAAATATTTAGAACTTACCACTTGAAGTGCTGAAAACTGGATCTGGTCCCGGATTAGGGTTTGTCAGTGAAACCCTAAAAATTCAAAATGTGAATTTCAAAATTCCGGAAGGATAGAAAGATGCGCCTTGGAGAGCTGATCAGCCTAGTACATTCAGAATTTGAGATCAGCAAAGTCTTGCCCTTCAAAATTGCCTTTTTGTCCTCCCGGGTTCACTAGGGAGAGCCCTGAATTAGGGTTTGAGTTTCCCGGAGATCTACCCAGCCAAAAATCTCGATCCAAAGCTCAAACCTTCGATTTTTGCAAGGAGCTTCCAGCTGTACCTTCAGTTTCCAGAAATTCCTATTTTTGTGGAAACCCTAATTTTTAGGGTCAAATCTGAAAATGCTCGGAACTGAATTCTGATTGGACAGATAGATGCGCCTTGATGAGTAGATCCAATCTACTATACTGAATTTCAAAAATATGTGGAGAGAAACCCAATAAACAAGCAATACAAGCTTCCGTCACTGCAAAATGTCTTCTTCTCAGTTAAGCTCTGATACCATGTTAAATTTTCAGTATTAAATCACAATACTATAGGATCTTTGCTGAGAGAATAACATCTACAGTATATCAATGCATGACAATCATAATATGACAAGCATCACAAGCATCACAAGAATCAAAAGCATAGAGACAAGAGACACAGAGTTTCCGTGGGGAAAACCCTAAGGTGAAAAACCCCACAAACTTCCTCAGAGATAGAGAGAGCAATGGCTCAACCAAAATACAACCAAATAATACAGAGATAGTCTCCTAGCAGATGATCCTCCTCCTCCTCACTAGTGCGCCACTTTCCAGAGAGAGAGATAGATACTTTTCCGAGTGAGTAAAATAGAGATCTCCTATCTCTATTTATACTCACCTTTTTGCCCAGTGACCTACTGGGGCCGACTTGTCTACTTGAGTACATCCACATTATATTATATATTAATTAGGGCCGACCCCATAAGGTGGTCTAATAACCCATCGGCAAGTACACACACTTGCGACACTTGTCAATCCACATGACGACACTTCCTTATAGAGGAATAACACATCTCTTATAAGGGTACAATAAATATACATATAATATACTGATGAAATACATTCCGAAGTTATATATACATCAACAGTTGTTTTGGAGTTACCGTTTCAATGTGGAATTAGAGACGACATTACGCAAACCAGAAATAAACCCGACTAAAACAGACTCAATTCAATTGTGACACAGTTGCAGCCACTATTTCAACATGTAGTGAGAGTTTCAGCATGGAATTTCAACAATTGTTTCAGCTTAGAATTTCCAAAGAATGCATTCGCGACCCATATGAATTTGCAGGCTAGTTTTATTTTGTAAATTGAAAATTTTTTTTAGCAAATGGAGATAAATGAATTGCAAATTTAAAAATGAAATCAATTAAGCATGTTTGCAAAACATTCAATTATTAATTCCAGAAAAACGTTAAAAACATACATCCTACTTTCTGATCCTTAGATCGTATGAAGTGCAGAGGAGAGCATACTTATTCTGGGTGAAAGCAAAAACTGAAAAATCCTACCTACTCGTACACTAATTAAAATTCAGAAAGCAGCTACGTGTAGTTAAATATCCAATGTAGCCATTCACGTAACAGTAATAAAAATATATTCCTTATCAATTTTGTGAAAAAATGAAAATAGACAGAAATTTGTGAAATTAGTTGTTGTAACTGTGAATGAACTAAATGAACAGAAATGTGTGAGATTAGTTGCTGTAACTGTGACTGTCAATTAACTAAAAAAGAAAAACTAAATTGATCTACCTGGTACTCGCTCGAAACCATCGTTCGATAGGGCTTTCATAGGTATAGTTTTTACTCCTCAGATCATGCTGCAACTCCTCATTGTCCTCCTCGACCTCTTGCTTGCATAATTGTTCGTCATCAAATGTGCAGGATTCTTTGTATGTTAATTCTTCATCTGTTTCTGGAGGAGTAATTAAGCTCTCAGCTGCTTTCAATATCTCCTCTTCTCACGAAGAGGAGATCCCTACTTTTGCAAGGATCTGAGTGAGCTGTTCCAAGCTTAGACTCATTGTTAAATCATTTTGAAAAAGGGATTCATACAACACCCAAATCTAAACAAACAAACAAAAAAAAAACTCCAGAAAAAAAACACTTTGTACAAAAAAAAAACATTACTCTTCACAGCTGCAAAAAACACACTTGCAGGAATTGAAATTTACACTACCACACTTGCAGGAATTGAAATCTACACTTCAATCCATCGTGCTTCCCCGACAACGGCGCCAAAATGTTAGGCATAAATATTGTCGTTTAATTCCGTTGTAGTATTTACCCAACCATTTAATTTGTCAATCCGAGGTTCGTAGGCTTACGAAGCACATGCAAAGTATATGTAGGATTGAAGTGAAATTAATCTAATTTGACCCCCCCTTGCTAATGGCTAATTGCTAATCTAATTCCCCCCTTAAGCTGAAACACACAACTGCTAATCTAATGCTGGAAGCTGAAACACACTGCTGAAAGTAAATTGCATAAAAGAAAGACAACATATGAAGAGCAACGAGAAAACACATGTGATCTCACATTAACAATAAAGAAATCTTAATTTACATCACACAAATCAATGACAAATCATGAAAGCATCAAAACTCAGACTATGAACAAAAGCTAAGAATCCCCTTCTCCATATTACAAAGTCAAAACTAACTTCTACAACCTGAGACTAATCTTCTCCTAATCTACTCTCTAATCTCCTATCAATCTACTATATACAAATGAAGAGAGAGCACTCTCTTTTATACATGAATTTCTTTGAGAAGAAGATAACCATCTCATAATGACAGATCCACTATTCTCTCAACCACTCTCAACTAATTTCCTATTATTACAAAGTATGATCCATTCAAATCCTCCACATGTCTCTCACAAATTCTCCACATGTCTCTCACAAATTCTCCACATGTTTCTCATACATCCTAAATAAGATATGCCAACCAAATCTCCATGATCTTCTCCTTGGAATATTCTTTGAATAACTATCTCCTTGAAATGGTGGAGGAGATATTCGAGGAGTCTTTCTTTGAATTGATCCTTCCATATTCCTACACATTACAAAGCTTATCCATACTTGAGATATTAGTGAAAAACATGTTAATTTCCAATATTTAATCATAAATTCACTTATAATACTAAAATGAATAAAGTGGAAAATAATAAGATGAAACTCAAGTATATGTATGGAAATGGTATGATGAAAGGTTAATGGGACGATGAAATGTGAAGAATAGCGAGATGAAAATAGGACATTTCTGAGTCCCAACAATGTCTCAAAAATGCTTTAAAAGGAAAGCCTAATGATCATGAAAATACTCCACAATTCCACCACCAAATTTAACCAAATAAAAATTGTGTTTTTGTTTGTTTAAGTTATAGGTACTTAGGGAAAGGATTAGGGCACACAAGGGCTTCCCAAAAGGGCAAGCCTGTGTAAAGGATAATGGAAGGAGAAGACAATGAAAAGGAAAGGAGAAGGAAGGAGATGCGAAGGGATGGAAGGGATCAGGTCCAAAATGAAAGTTTGTAGACTGTGGATGAGTGACAGGTCGGATGAAAGCAGAGGGCAACGAATTGAGTTTTACAGAATGCTGAGGGTGTACAATAGAGTAATGGAGGAGGCTGAGTAGGTTAAGAAGGAGAGCGAAGGTAGGAGAGGTGAGGAAGGTAGGTCGTTGGGGTGTTTAGTCTCTGCAGTTAGGGCTTTTCATGTACAGAAAATAAAACAAAAAAAGGATTTTGATAAATTAAAATGTAAAAAAATTAAAATTTAAGCCTAAAACATGAAATGTAAAACCTACAAGATAATATATACAACATAAACATCACTCAGAAATTTAATTTGGAAGGAAGAGTGAACAACTTAGGGTTAGAAAGGTAAATTCAACCTAAACCAAAGTACTCAAGGGATAGGGCTACTCCTTGAGATGACACTTGCCAGATTTGGCATGCCAAAGGCTCTCCCAACAACCTCAAGGGTTGGTTGAAGGATACTTGTCCAAGACAAATCTCGGAGACCAAAGGCTCAAGCTCTTACTAGGGCAACAAAATAATCAAAATCTCACTTGGATGGTGCAAAATGCAGCAGTATAACTACCATTCTACCATTAAACAAAGCATAGACTTCAATATTCAACAAGAAGATATCAAGAGGAAAGACTTAGATACCTTGGTGTGCATGTGTCAAGCAAACAACTCCCAGCATTACCCAAACAAGATGCAAGAACAAAAGAATCTCCAAACAAGCTCATGTAATCATCCTCAAGAAATGCACCTCTTTCAAATACCCAAGGAGGGTCGAAAATCAGAAAATAAGTATAATCCCTTGTGTTGTTATGTTTTGAAGCGAGGAGAAGGTAAATTTATACCCTTCTCACACTCACTTTACACAAAATAAGGTCAATTTAATAATTAAAAATGTCAACTTTAAAATATAACAAAAAAATATAAAATCATCTAAAAAATGGCCTATAGTAGGCTACCTGGGGTATTCCCCCCCTAGGTGCAATAATAAGCCAAAAATAACTGAAAGGGCCACATCAGACGGAACTGAAGGTTGAGATGCGGAGGGGGGGTCGTCATACCCCAACTAACCCCATGAAATAGTGAAAATCCCTCAACGCCCCCCCTCAAAGCAAGCACACTGCAGCTAATAAGAAGGTGACATCATCCTTTGTGGAGGCCAGGGAGGCATGGCGCTGGAGTGCTGGAGTAGCAGGAGGGTGCAGAAGGAGGCCTGGGTCAATGAAATAGGCCCCAATACTGAAAGAAAACATGCCACCTATGTAAAAGTGCTTGGGGAAATCATGTGGTCCAATGACCCATCCCTTGGGGCCCCAGACACCAACCTTAGGGTTTCAAACCCTTTTATGAGGCAGTAAGCAGTGCTATTAAGCCATAGTACCTCTAGAGGGGAGCCAGAAAACCTAGCCATGATCCCATCCATAAAATGTGGCTATATCGCACCCTCCAAGTCAGAGAACAAGCAGTCATCTCCATGGGGTGTATCTGGAACATGTGCTAGTACTGGTACCACGTAACACTGGCTCCAACTACAGGACAAGTGCTCCTCCCGGGGGGTGCTCGAGAATCCAAGAATCTTTTGGGTACCTGTAAACCTACACACACATCAAACAATCAAGGACATCAAAATACCCAGAGGCAGACACTTCCGTCCTACCTTGTTCATCAAATAAAAAGATAACTAAGCAACAGATAATAACATAACCAAAACAAAGAAACTAATGAGATGACCAATAAGCAAATAATAAATCAACTAACATAAATATGTAAAAGATCAGATACCACCTATAAAGTATCTCTTCAGCAACTGTCTGTTTACAGGAAGAGGAACCGTTTCACCGTCCATGTGGCTCAACCGAAATGTAGTTGGACCTGCAATGTTTGATATGGACCCAAAACCACAAACTTTCAAATTTCCCATGCTTACCTGATTGTTCACCTCTTTTGTTCCACAAAAGTACCATGTCACCAAGCTGTAAATCTCATTGTCGAGCCTTTTTGTCAAACTTGCCTTTAACCTTGTCTTGATGTTCTATCCGGTGATCAAAGGCCTTCCTTTTGTTTTCATCTAGTTCTATTAAGCTGTCGATTCTTCTTTGGTACTTGCCTGGATCATCCATATTCTGTTGGAGCATCTCGTATACAGGCACCTTCAAATTGATTGGTAGAGTAGCATTCAATCCACAAACCAACTCAAACAGACTCTTCTTCATAGATTCTTTCACTGTGATTTTGTCTTCCCAAATTGCATAGTTCAGTTTGCTATCCCAGGACCTTTTATTGTCGCCCACAATCGTCTTTATAATGTTCATCAAATTCTTATTACTTAATACTGTAAGCTCGTTCCCTTGAGGATAATAATTGGAAGAATGCGACAATACGATACCATACTCAAAGCAAAAAGTGGACAGTTCTTCCCCCTGTGAAGGCCTTAGCATTATCCGTTACAATCTTAGTTGGAGTATCAAAATGAGTGATTATTCTGTCTTCCAAGAAGTCTATGATCACCTTGGCTATAGATTTCTTTGTAGGAATAGCCTCAACCCATTTTGTGAAGTAATTTGTAGCTGTCAAGATCCATTTTTTACCATTGCTTGAATTTTCTTTGAATTCACCAATAAAATCTAGGCCCCATTGCTGAAAAGGAGCCTCAACTATAAGTGATTGGAGCGGTAAGGCAGGGAGTTTCTATTTTCCTGAGAATAAATGGCATGGATGACAACCCCGAACATACTTGTATACGTCCCGAAAGATGTTGGGCCAATAATATCCTGATCTCAGAATCTTGTGAGTAGTTGTAGAAGCTGCGTGATGTCCGCCGTAAAGTCCCTCGTGAAATTCCTTCATCAATTCTTCTGCTTTAGGAGGTTCAACAGAAGTGATAATAATCCCATCTGGATTCTTCCATCCGAGTCCCTGAATCCATCCGTCATCTGCAACGATGTCCACGAAACAATACTCAGATGCCTTCAATTTCAGAGCTCTCTTCCTGTGATCAGGTAGGTGATTGGGGCATGAAAGATTCTAGAGGTAGTAAACAATGTCTTTATACCAGTCGCACTGTGCTATGGTCTCTTTGACCATCGAAACCATAGGAGGCTTTTCCTTTGTTATATCCAATGCCTTTTCATTGCCTTCTGCCAATAATTGAGCTAATCCTCTGATTGTTCGCCGATTTTTTCCACTATGGTCTGCGTTGACCTTCATACTGAACCAAATCTTCAACATTGAAAAGAATGAGACAAGAAACGGTTCAAGAACCCCACACGAATTCCTTTTGGACAAATACGATGATGGAATAAATGTGTGTGTTGATCACTTGAGAGGATTCCATATTTATATTTCACCATTGAGTAATCCAAGGGGTAAAAATAATATAAAATACTTTAGTTAGGGTCCTTATAATTTCATGTTGGGCTTTTCACACTTCATTGCGGCTGTATGACCAAAAATTCTTAAGCAAGTCATCTTTAGGTAACTTCTTAACCCTTCTCTTGGTCTCCATGGTCCACATGTGCCAACTCAAAGTACACCATCATATACAAGGAAGATTATTCTTTGTTTGTCTTGTACTCCCCACTAACACCACGGTCCGATGCTAGTTATTCCAACAAGGGGTGGCCAATCCCTTGAGGAGGTCTCATAGCCCAATGACCACAGAGAGGAGTACATTACACATCAACTTCCTAGACCCGGTCTAGGGCTTCTTGTGTTGGCCTGGTAATTGACCAGTTGTCTCAACCACGGGATGAATCAAGTTCACCAAAGTCAACATCTTGGTAAAAGACCAAGTGCCTCAGTCCCATACTGAATCTAGTTGACCAAAGTCAACATCTTGGTAATAGACCAAGTGCCTCAGTCCCAGACTAAATCTAGTTGACCAAAGTCGACATTTCGGTAACAGACCACGTGCCTCGATCCCAGACTAAATCTCGTTGACCAAAGTCAACATCTTGGTAACAGCCCAAGTGCCTCAATCCCAGATTGAATCATGTTCCTAGTAACTAACCAGGTGCATCCATTATCCCAAAGAATGGCTCTCAATGTTGCTCAAAAATCAACAATGAAATGGGTAAATTGACCCTAGAAGGCAAAATGACAAGTCAGCTTGAAAGATAAATTAAAGACTAAATAAAAGTCAAGCCAACCTAACTGTGGAAACTTCTAGTGAAAAGAAGAATATAAATAAAGTGTTTCCACACTTCATTTTATCATCAAGCAAGCACATCTCTCTCTCTCAAGTGGTGCACACTTATCTAGGAGGACAAGTGAGGAGCACAAGAAGCATAATCTTTGGGGCTATCTTACTATCTCTCCCTCTCTTTGTTCTCAGAAGGGTGCACCTACTCAAAGGTCATTCTCCCTCTCTTTGTTCTCAAAAGGGTGCACCTACTCAAAGGTCATTCTGTATCTCTCTTGTATATCATTATTTTGTTTTTGTAACTAGTGTCGGCACTAGATTTGACATTGTATCTTGTTGAAGAATCTTATCTAGAGAAGTTGTTGGGTTTGTCCCGTGAGGGGGTTTTCCCAGTGTAAACATTGTGTCTAATGTGGATGTGTTTCTCTCAGTTGTCCTTTTATGCATGCAGCATATGTTTATGTGATAGAAAAGTTTTAAAAAGTTAAAAACATCTAATTGCTAAGAAAAATCAACAAAAATGTGGTTCTATGTTTCTATGAATTGGTAGGCACATACCCGGTTGGGACCTTTTCAACTAGATATCGACACATCTCAATGAACAAAGGCTATCGACACATCTCAATGAACAAAGTATATTGTGCAACTTTAAATAAAATGAAATTGAGATAGAAAAAGAAGACCAACAACTTGGCCAACCTACTATTGGATATTGGTTCACAAGGGCTCTTGTGATTAGAGTTATCTAGAGTCTGGGAGTAAGAAACAATGAGCCTACAACTAGTAAGGTGTATGGATTTAAGAGTATTCTTCCGGAGGCAAACCATCATGAGGCATAGGCCAATACATCCTTGGACCTCTTACTATGTGGAAGTTCTTACAACCATGTGAATTTGTGAGTAAAGAATGATAACGACGATGATTCTCATAATAGGTAGGGAAACAAAAGATGAAACGAAATTACACAGTGCTATGAACCTAAAACATTCTAGACGTAAAAATGTGCTAACGGTGAACTAATATCATTGTTGAAATAGATTAATATAATAATGGGAGCAAATTTAGTTATAACGGAGGTATATTCTACAGTAATGGCAGCAAATTCAGCAATAACAACAATAGATTCCACAACGATAACAATAGGAGCAACAAATAAATAAAAGAGAAGAAAATATTCAAACCTGAACATATAAAAATCAAAAAAGAAATATGACATAGATAGGAGAACAGTTGTAACTCTTAACCAAAAATCAATGGATTTGAAATTCATGTAATTCGGAAAATCAACGAAAAGAAATCAATAGAATTGCAGTCACATATTTCTTATTTCCGACAGCTAGTTCAACTATTGACTATAAACATGAATGCAATTATATCACACAAAGAGGGCACTCTACCATGTAAAATGATGAACATGGTTAGATTACAATTATGGAGGACTTTTTCAAGGCTGATCATGAAAAGCCTTATCCTAGAATGCATGAAGAATAACAGTAAATTAGTTCTTGTACTATACAAAAATACCCTTGAATCCTAAGGCATAACACAAGGCGCCACTGCCAAGTTTCAATCCAAAAATTCAGTCAAATAGGCACAAAACTTAGTCTGGCTACCTGCTGACCATACCATGCTCACTCGCAACAACCAAACAACTTGGAATGAAGTCACATGCGAGGTTGAGTAGCTTATATAAGGGCTAAATCTCTGAAAGGGTCCCTATTAACTCAGAATGTTAATTGCTTCAAAAATACGAGACCGAGGTCACTAACAACACACTAAACCTCCTCAAAGCTAAATCCTTCAATAAATGCGTTGCACTATAGCAAGAACGCATTGTACTTTCGTAGTAGTGCTCACTATCACAATAATAAGAACAAGAATCCTATTTGAAAATTTTATCTGATCTCCCTAAACACAGCTATGCACATGTGCCTCTAATCATGGCTAAAAGGAGTTTTGTTTTTCACTAAATTCCATCTTTCTAATAGGGATAACAGGCATCAAGGCCGTTGTAAAATTTGATCATGTTCTTCACATAGTTAAATCTATTTTACACACTTGAAACACATCATGTAAAGATTGATTTTCAGAAGACATCTATACCTTCCTGTTGTTCATCTAATCAAGTTTTGAGAAAGCGTTGATGCCTTTCTGGGCAAGTTAAAATTACCAAATTTTAAGAAGGCTTTGATGGATTTTGGGCATGTTAGCGATATTGATTTTTATGAATAACACAATCCCCTTTCGTCGTGTCGAATGGAATGCATTTTTGAAGAACACGATCGCATTCTAGACTATTCAAAAGATCACATTTTAGAAAGAACTTAATGCCCTCCATGCAAGTGAAAAATATTGAATCTTGGGTGAGTTAAAAGGATCAAATTTTATTAAATTTCAAGTACATTTCAAGCCTTTCACAAAAGTTTAAAAGATCAAATTTAGTGAACATCATGATGGTTTTCAGGCACATCAAAAAAATGAGTAAAAAGAGTGGATTTACCTGATAAGATGGAAAAAATTGAATTTGGAAAGAAAGGATATAAAGGAGAAATAACGACCAATGTAATCAATGCATCATGAGCAAAAATAGGGGAAGCATCCACAAGCGAAAGATTGTTTTCCCTTCCTTGTCACAAGTTGTTGAAACAACTTAATCAAACAATTTGGAGTTCAAAGGAAAGGAAACATGCTTGCCCCGAACCAACGCAACAAGTGAAGTATGACTTGTGACAAATTCTGGTAATGATAATGCCCTCAAATGCATTGCAAAACCCTGCCATATGAGAAACCTTATTCATCAAATAATCAAAATCTACCAAAGAACAAATCAGGAACCAACACTTTTTAAAACAACTCAAAAATTCTCTTTAAAATTTCAATGTTAATTTTCAGTAGAATTAAGATTTTAGGGTCTACTATCCAATGAATCACGTACGATGTCAAAAAGTTTTGTAATGGGATCCTTAAATTTATTTATTTACTTCAAGTGAATTCTTCGTCAATTTTGCCCAAGATACTTTGGAAAAAAATGCTTTATTTTATCTTGATAAATTCTGTCATATCCTAAAATTCTGTGAATCCACAAGTTCAAGATAATCTGCATTGGAATCATGGATGATAGCATATTTTATTTCATGCGAGGAAAGGAATTCTAGTTCTAGATATACGTTCAATAGTACCCACTCTTCACAGAAAACAACAAAAGTCAAAGGTATCTGCATTAATTTTTCGAATGTTTGGGGATTGTATACATATCTGTATTCGTTTTTTAAATGTTTACAGATTGTATCTATATACAAGAAAATAATATGTATCAAATTTTCTTTTGTGTGTGTAAAAAGACTTGAACCAAATGCCTAAAAAAAAAAATCAAATAGCACTCACAAATTTGCCTGTGGAACACTTGATATATGTAAACCCTAAAAACCAAGAAGCTGCGTTCCACAAAATATCTCTAAATTCTTCACCAAACACGCTTCTTTAATTTAATGTATTCTTATAAACCAGCTTCCTCCTGTTTAGCTTCCTCTCTACCTTTGAAGTTCTACCAGATTCCTTTCATTTCAACACTTCACTTCCCAAGGTTACTGCTGAATAGTCACAGAGATATTAAATCATAGATCTTACTGTTATTACAGTTTGGTCGGATCCCTTGGTCTGGGCAGACGTTAAAATACACCTTTAAGAAGTTAAAATTTGAAAAAGACATTTGTGCATAAGGTAGAACAGTTACATACATGTGAGTGGGGATCACTTTCACGTAAGGGGAAATGGCTTTGTTTTAGACACAAGCACTATATGTTAGTCTCCAAAACTTTAACGAGCCTCTACAACTGCTGATTTCTCCGGACGACCGTCATCTCCAACCTACAACTGCTGATTGCTCAGGGTATCCACGGCTGATTTTCGCGAGAGACTCTAATTTTATTGGCAAACACGGATCGTCTAAGCTTATTGCATGCAAAACTTCCTTCCTCGAGCTTTAAGCAAAACACATTTCGTTGAACTAATTTGTCCATGGCGCATCGAATTCAGCCGAGCTCCGCAGATTATTTACCGCAAATTCACTTGCTCTACAAAAGAACCGGAATTTAGCACTTCTTCCCCCAAAAGAAGTCTAAATTCCTCCTCCGCCACCGCTATGTTTACAAAAAAACTCTCTGAAACAACCATTTGGACAGAGAGGACTACAAATTCCTCGTCAACGACCGCTGTTTTCACAAAAGCATCTCTGAAAAGGCCATTTGCACAAAAAGAACTCCAAATTCCTCCACCGCGACCGCTTTTTTCACAAAAGCCTTTCTGAAGCGACCATTTGGATAGAAAGAACTCCAAATTCCTCCCCCGCTGCCACTATTTTCACAGAAAACCTCTCCAAAACCGCTATCTGGCTAGAAAGAAGTCTAAATTTCTCCACCGATGCAAATTTCAACCCCTTATCGTACTCAAATTCCTGCCTGCTTTCTTCCTTCTCTGCTCTAAAATTTTCCCTCACAGGTGTGAGCTTCCACCCCGTGCCGATCTCACTGGAATTTCTATGCCTTTGGAGCATTACTCTGCCAGTCTTCTTCCTCTTTAATGAAAATACTTCCAAATTTTTCCTTCTCGCACGCCATCCGGAACAATCCCATTCTCAGTCCACCATTAGGAGTTTAAGCAGGAAGACGGTTGATAAGTTTAAGCAGTAAGATGATGTTTAGTTTAGGACACAACCTCCACAGTCAGAACGAGGCAGAGGCACAATAGAGGCAGGTGAGGTTTTAGGCAGGGTTAGCTTAGCGAACTCAGAGTGTTAGGACGCATCAGGCCTCGCAGAGAAAGCGCCATCCGGAGATGGCACATTCTGCATGACAGCCTGTATTCTAGAAAATTCCAAAAGTTACCTAATACCTTAATTATTCAGGTGATGGGAGGATACGATTGGACAACAGGTGGTGAAGAATTGACGTGATCGAATTTCCCCCAGCTGCTGCATTAAAAAAGAGCATACGACTGCATTAAAAGGGGAATTATGAGGATTGTAATGTATTAATGTAGGTCTGAGTCTTGGTCACAATAGGGAAAGGGTCACGCGAGTTACTTTCATTAAACATTTACATGCTCAGGGTGTCCATGGTAGTGTAGAATGAAATATTATAATAGAAAGAGGACGAAGGAGATTAATAGTGATACATTAAAGTAAGTATTAAGTACTTAAATTGACAAAGTTTATGGTGTGGATAATGGGTTTTTGCAGTTTGTTTATGTCTTTAAGATAGTATGTCTTGTTTTCTTTGTTATTTCTTTGTGCAAGGTTACTTTCTCCTTGTCTACTTTGACATAGTGATACATTAAAGTAAGTATTAAGTACTTAAATTGACAAAGTTTATGGTGTGGATAATGGGTTTTTGCATTTTGTTTATGTGGTTAAGATAGTATGTCTTGTTTTCTTTGTTATTTCTTTGTGCAAGGTCACTTTCTCCTTGTCTACTTTGACATGAATTTATGTGGTGCCTAGGGAAAATGGTTAGAACATAAAAAATTTCATGAGATTTTTAATTGAATCCCATTCCAATCTAATTTAAGCTCTATCCACCCACTTTTTGTTGAGAATACAAATTGGTGTCAAATTGCAAGAATATCTTGTTAGAGGTTTTAGTTGGAAGGCCCTCACATTTTTTCTTCACAAACCTGCAAAAGGAATGATTTCCCCTTGGTTTGGCAATATCTAAAATATATCTCCTTTTATGAATGCAATTTTGTTGGACTAAGATATCACTCGTCTCGATTCACCATATCTTCTCATTTTTCCTTTGCCTGTCTTGGTCGAATAATCTCATCTCAACTTGTCTTGTTACTCTACGGAACGCCAAATTGGCAAGAAAAATGAGATATGAGCTATGTTGGCTCATCTTGTCTCATAAGGGCATGGCTTGGTAGGCTTGGATGGCTAGGGTTGACTATGGTTCAAGATTTGTTTCAGACAAGCCTGTCACATTTTACTGGGTGAGGTGTTGCGTCGAGAGGCGCATTTCCACAACCCGAGTGGGGGGATGTTTCTGGTTATCCCAAATATCATAGTCGACATAAAATAAAGAAGTTAGAAACGAAGTAAGTAAAAAAAAAATAATAGCAGATATGAAAAGTAGAAACGTAATATTATAGCCGACATAAAATAAAAAAGTAAAAAAAAAAGATGTAAAAGAATATATTATAGCCAACATAAAAACTAAAAACATAAGAAGTAAAAAAAATATTATGGGTTTGCACCTCAAGGGATTTGATCTCTGACGACGATTTATAGAATCAGAGTAATATGGGTCTATACTTCAGTACATTCATACAGACGAGCAGATAGCAGATGTGATGACCAAGCCTCTATCCTTGACAAAGTTTGTGTACTTCCGAGACAAGCTTGGTATTGCAAAGAATGCCTCTCTCGCTGAGAGGGAGTGTTGATTTTTTAGCAGCATCAAGCTCCATTCTTTGGGAGAGTGGACGCACCTGGTCAGTTAGTAGGAAAATTATTCAACCTAGGGTTGAGTCACCTGGTCAGTTTCTAGGAAGATGAGTCAATCTGGGACTAAGGCACTTGGTCTGTTACCAAGATGTTGACTTTGGTTAGTATTCCAATAATAAAGTTTAGGTATCTTGACTAGTTTTAAAATAAGCACTCAACTTGCAGTTCTAGTTATCAGTTGGTTCACCTTCTATCTAGATATCTTGGGATCTTATCCTGAGATCTTCCAAGAATAGGAAAAACTCCTCCTAGATGTGATGTGGACATGGATGGAAGCATACCAATTGCCTAGGGTTTCTAATCTTGGGTAATAATTCAATGTCCTATTGTAACTTGATTGTACATAGCAAATCTGTAAGTTGCAGTGTCTAATTGATATGGTTGTTGAGCCATGGTCTAGTTTTTTTTCTATTGTAACTGTCTATAGGTAGGAAATATGAGGTAATTAATCTGTAGCCAATTGTGTGATAAGATCATAAGATCAACCTTTAAGTGTATTCCAACACAAAAGAAACATCTTGCAAACAAATAATTCCATATTTTTGGTTTCCTTACCGTGCATAGGTCTTTTAAGATAAAAGTTGATGAACATGTTCAACATGATGAATTCATCACTTTTGTAAAGAAGCTTTATGATACAAAACAAGGGACATCCATCATTCATAGTGTCAATTTGCCAAATCTTGAGGTGGGTGATTCAAATTTGGCACATTGGGGGCTTTGTATTCATTTAGTGAAAATAAGCTAATTTAATCAAATACTAAAAATGTGGTTTACATTCACAATACCATTCAACTCCTTTCTTGTAAAGTTCAAGGGAGTTGCCTACAACTGTAGCCCTTGTAGAGAATCTAGAGCTTGAGAGTGTCAAGTACCTGAAGAATATTTTGTCAAGAGTCTAGAGGATGCACATGATGCTAGCATTTGCATTATTGAGCATTGAGTAGCCTAGTCTTGGTATCATGCTTTGAAGCTTGAAGTTCTAAAATTTTGTGTATCTTGTGTCATGTCTAAAACATGTCATAAAGCAATAGAGGATTATGAGTGTAAGAAGTAATCCCAATGTAAGAGGTTCACTCGACATCCATAATCCAACCTTATGAGTATACTAACCATCTAACCAATTTATCCAGCTTAATGGATCCTACCCTAAACTTAAATGTTTTTAGGAATGTGATTCACCATTTCGAGCGTCTTATACAGTTGAAATCTCTCGTTTGTGCTAAGAAAAGTTGAAGAGAGAGAGTATAAACGTACATGATGGTTTATATATTTTTTGCTAATACCATCATTGATATGTTGAGGTATGTGACCTGACCTTCTCTTTGATGCGCTCAGATAATCAATTGTGATTTGTTTTAATAATCTTCTGGACCAGGATAACACCAAAACTAAAAAGGGATAACATTTCCATATGGTTATCCTTTTCAAGGCAGGTTGAAAAAAATGTTGGAACTATGATCTCTATCAACTATGATGGATTATAGTGCACATATTCTTTCTGTTCAATTTTTCCTAAGCCAAATAATTTGAGTCCTTGCCACTTCACAACACTCTTTTAAGCATTTTTTTTAGGCTAATTCATAATATTTGTTTTGGAAAATAGTCTTTACGACAATGTGGCAAAGAGTTTTAAAGACTGCAATGATAAATAAAGCACAAAGAGATTGATAAGGTGGTCTTTCGTTGTTATCACAAAGATAATGCTGCATAATAATACACGAGATATTGAATGGTTCTTGTGGTAATGTAACTTGCTAAGACACTTACAAGAACTAAGCTTATATCCATTGTTAGTATCCAGAAGGATAAATGAATATCTAGGATCAAGTATATAAGGAACTACATCATAAGGGAATTAATAAGAAGAAAATATAGAAATTTATTCATCACCGAAAGGAAAAACCATACACATATTGTGTTACTTAATCAAACTAACAATATAGGAGGAGATACAATTGTAGGCAGGTTTTAAAAGACAATCATTAAGTATATAGCTACACTTTGAAATGAGGCCCTATAATCTTAATAATAGCTAATTCATGAACTTGACTTGCCCTTCTCACATTTTTATCCCTATCATCCTTGCATTATATCTAATTGAGAACTTGTCACTATAATCAAAAGATACGATTTATCCTCCACCACTAAAATTTCTAAACATCGTTGTAAAACTTATATGTATGTTCACTTGCCACCGATATTATATTGAGAAAGTAACACTTGGATGACCTAAAGGCATTTTTGTCACTAATTATCTTTTTGGAATCTATTGAGAAAGTAAACTTTTTTACTGGAATTAGCTTGATGCTATTATATTGAGAAAGTAACCTTTTAGTGTTACTGTTTGTAAAGTGGAGGGAGCAACCTACATTGGTCAATAGAATGGTTTCTTATGTGAAACATTTTCATGAAATGTTGACTACAACATGTAGAAAATGACCCAGCTGTTATATAAGATCCCTAATGCTTAACCATTATAGGTGCTATAGTGATGGGGAGTAGTTTTAGTGATTGGGTGGGGCTCTAGCCCCTTTCTTCCAACCTATGTAAGGTTTGAGGGAAGATAATTTAGGAGATGCATATTGGTTTTTATAACTTATATAATAAAATAAAGAAAGTATGTTGCTCCGCTTTTCGATGTGAGGCAAAGTTGTTTGATAGAACGTTTCATAGACTATAGTGGTATTATGCGACCAAAGGGAGCTTCTAGTAAGTGCATTGAAGGGTGATCAACGTTGTTTTGCTCGAAGTGAGGTTATTCGAGAGACCCTTAAACATATATCGTAGGTGTAGGTTCTTTCCTTCCCTATGAATACCAATTAGAACCCATCTCCCTACCTAGATCCCTCCCCATTCTATAGTGTTTGAACCTATGGGATTTGCTCGTGGAAATAACATGTAAAATGACATCTCCCATTGTATAATTCTACTTAATTGCTAAAATTTGTTAATTCTTATGCCTAGGAATGAATGAAAACAGAAGGGATGGGAGGGATCGACACAGAATCGGCATTGGCCGGCTTCTTGGGCTAAGAATCAATCAATAA
This sequence comes from Larix kaempferi, assembly GCA_027924585.1. Lineage (NCBI taxonomy): Eukaryota > Viridiplantae > Streptophyta > Pinopsida > Pinales > Pinaceae > Larix > Larix kaempferi. The sequence continues at coordinate 25,932,405 of BSBM01000289.1, forward strand.
TCAATCTTATGTAGGCAACCATGCGTATGCTGGCATCCGTCCGTATAACAACTGCTTGGATTCTCGACTAGCGCGGGAGAACAACTACTTGGATTCTAGACTAGCAACTATACAAACTAGCACCCCCACCCGATAAGCACGAGAAAAACTACTTGGATTCTCGACTAGCACCTAGACCAACTAGTGCCCCCACCCGATATTCCCCACTAGACCTTAGCAGTAGCAAGAGTAGTTGCAAGAGTTGGTAACTCAAGGCAGGTAACCCCAACTATTCACTACAGGAGGTGGTCACTGTAATGTTCCCCTTTTAACATATACTAGAATTGACTAAGGATTGATACCATTCGGACCAAAAGAAGATATTAATCATGTTTATTATATCATCGGTAGATAAAAGAGGGCCATGGGAGCTAGGGGCCACCTGCATGCATTACATGTGAACCATATTTCATGATGCATGCACATAAATGCCTTTATTGAGCCTTCATGCACACAGAAAGCAATGGATGCAAGTCAACTGAGAATTATAAGAGAAAAGTGACCCAGGTATGCAAAAGTTAGGTCATGCACTGTCAAAGATATAAAAGAAGGATAAAGTGAATGAATAGGTCTGCTTATTGATTATTGATTTGAGAAGTTGACTTGGAGATCTTAGAGAGCTAGTTTTGGGTTGAGGGCACACCACTCAACCATCAAGTGTATTTCAACAGTGAAATCTCTCTACTCTAGTCACTATCAGGGTTGGATCATCCATATTCAACATTACTACTATCATCATACATTATTCTTCAGCATTTTGCAAGTCTAGCTACATTCTAGAGCAGGAGGACTCGCCATCTCTGCATGGGCGACTTGGACAAAGCAAGGCATCTTCATATCTCAGTATACAATCATCCTTTTGTCTGCATGCAGCTTCCATCCTTACAAGAGCATCATTATTGGCCTAGTTATTGAATACAGGCTACTCATTAACCTTATGGATAAAGTTATCATCAAAATCAGTAATTGAGGGGCACCCTTTCATGCATTGGCGACTTTCCTTGAGGATCTCCACGTTTTGTGCCTTAGAGTTATTACATGGCTTGGATGTCAATGCCATATTGATCAGAGAGGGATTCTAACCCTAGTACCTTCATCCGAGAGCATTCTGACATCAATTGATCTCTCATGTATCCACTCCTATACTAAAGAGTGCGCATTATTGGATGAATATCACCTCATATATTGCTCGATACTTGGCACATATCTCGCATGTTGGTTCCATAATGATCTACATCTACTACTACTTCTATTGGTATGTACATGCATTATTTTTATCCCTACTTTGTAGCATTTCTGATTATTTGGGTTATTGCGTCGAGAGGTGCTCTACAGCCCAGTATGAGGGAGATATTGTGAGTCGAGTGTTTGTCGATATTGTCGGCCATAAATAACATTTGTATGAGGGAGATCTTGTGAGTCGAGTGTTTGTCGATATTGTCGGGCATAAATACCGTTTGTCTTTAACACAAAATAATACAAAGTAAACAAAAAAGAATAATACAAAGTAAAAAGTAAATATGAGACTTAAACTAGAGACTTTAGAGCTTAGGATTAGGTGATAAATATTATGTCGGTCATAAACAAAAAAAAATAATACAAAGTAAAAAGTAAATATGAGACTTTGGAGCTTAGGATTAGGTGATAAATATTATGTCGGTCATAAACAAAAAAGAATAATACAAAGTAAAAAGTAAATATGAGACTTAAACTAGAGACTTTACTTTTTACTTTTAATACAAAGTAAAAAGTAAATATGAGACTTAAACTAGAGACTTTACTTTTTACTTTTAATACAAAGTAAAAAGTAAATATGAGATTTTAGAGTATTTGTCAAGTTTGTCGAATAACAAAATAATACAAAATAAACAAAAAAGAATAATACAAAGTAAAAAGTAAATATGAGACTTAAACTAGAGACTTTAGAGCTTAGGATTAGGTGGCTCACGTATTGCACTCAAGGAGCCATTCAAGGAGAGGTTTGCACCTCGGGAGATTTGATCCCTCTCGGCGCTTGATACAGCCTAGGATTTGGATCTATGTTGGTTTAGGGGTTGGGAAACCCATGCATGCTCATGCAAGCATAACTCATCACATGCATTCATGTTTCCTTTAAATATTGGACCATAAAACTACAAGCAAGCAACAACATCATCATAAACTTCATAAACAGAACATAAAATATTAGTTGGTATATTACAGTCACTACAAGCTGGTCACTAAGGTAATGGAACATTTGGTATTTTTATATAGGCGGGGCTAGTGCCTTCCATGGAAACCAGGGAAATCAGAAAGGGTATGTCTGTCTCACTCAACCTTGTCCTCCTCTTAGGGGATGGCCTGAACATTCTTTAAGTCAATATGTATCGACTTGTTTGAACTTAAATTCAACTATAACGTATATAACCTAGTAAGTGTAAGTATCCTGGACGAAGCCCGTAAGAAGAAGGTATATAGGTGTAGCTTTCTCGATCTAATCAATTGGGTAGCAGTCAATTCATCATTCGTTCATCTCCCGAATCCCAACTCCATACCGAGTACTAAATTCAAAGGTTCTGAAGAATATTTCTATATCCATATGACGTATATAAATATATAACGTGTATCAAGAAGATCTAACATATATGAGTAAGATCACCAAGGTTCTTCGCTTGGGTTAAAAAGAATCCTAAAAATGGTCTGGAGTGAGGTTTCTGCATAAAATCCAAAGGGGTTTCCCGATCAAATCCATTTTCTTTCAAGAATTCCCTTATATCTCGAGTCCCAAACTCTCTGCATATGAAAAAATGAAAGGTTTATTCATACAAGGGTACCGAATATCCCCTTCAGGCCATGAGATCCCCCTCATTATATTTTATAGTTAGGTTACGATCCCCCGCCAATTCCTATGTTCACATAAATCACTGTACGGGTGCGTTTTCTATGAATAATTGGGTCCGCTACATAGTAATATGATTTACTTATTTGTGTGTTGGGGGGGGGGAATTAATAATAGTAGAAAAAATCTGCATTAAGGTTGCTTAAAACATCTCGACAAGAACTTCACTGAAGCACACAATTTGTATTACGTATGTTTTAATTATAACTAAACCTCTCTTACAGTAGGTGAATAACTCCCCAACTATTTAAGGGTATTGCTACATATATTTTTTGTTCTGCCTTGCCTTGCATAGAGTTTTGGCCCAGCCCTTTACTTAAATAATAAGGCTACCCACCCTTAAATAATACTAGTAGGAGGAGCATAAAGCAAAAATTATTTATTGCATACAGTATTCTGGCATAACTAGTAGTACAAATTATCCTCTCATCACATATTTATATATAAAAATTGTCGAAGAAGATCCTGATAATTGTTCCTCCTTATATTTAATAGCTTCCCAACTCTTCATCCACTATTGGGAGAGCACTAGACATCCACTGCATAAAACTTATAAGCTGAGGGGGATCGGATGTAAGAATGAAGGATTGGACAATGTTGTCATGGGTGTTTAATAATAGTGACGCTTGGCCCTTTGCGCAACATTTATAGACGACAGTTACCCTCTTGGACGCGTATCAAAATTTGCAAGATTGGTCAAGTGATATTATTATTCCAAGTCAAAATATTTGAATTCTGGGATGAATAGGGAATTGGTATTTATGTCCTTCTTATATATAATTTGGCTAGTAGGTGGAGCACCTGTGTGCTGGTTGATTGCTCATGGAGAGATAGGGGCGCTCACTTTATTTTGTTTGGATTTCCAAGGTATTGGAAGATTTTTCCATAGCTATGGGAAGAAGTTGGGGGCGTTCTTTCTTGCACAAGGAGATATCCATGACCCATTAGAGTAGGAGTTGAATAGATGCATTTCAATTCTTTCACTTTGTGTTGTGTGCATTATTTTAATTGTTGTATTTTAATTCCTACAAGTGTGTTTACTTTTTTGCAAGTGTGGTGTGTTAACTTTTCCGCAACGTTATTTCCTTTATTAGAATCATTATAGAAACCAATTGAATAAGAGACATGAGGCCTACACATACAATGCACGGTATCTCACAATGACTTATGTTTCTTGATTTGATATTGAAATGATCAATTAATTTAACCATTCCTTCTGAAATAAGAAGGGTAATGAAAATAACTGTTATCATGCTTCCTATTTCTCAATAGCTCTGGACAATCTTTTGTATTGTTCCCTATATTCCTGCAATGTCCACATCATGGTTGACGAGATTACGGGAAGTTCTATGCAATGTTGCCTACCTCATTGCAATTGTAGCACCTCCACGACACTTGATTTCCATCGTTTTGTGGTCTTTGATTATCCTAGTTATGGTTCGGGCCTTTGTTTCCACCTGCTATTGATTCCACCACAAAAATATTATTATAAAACCTTTATTCCAATACTTACAAGGCTCAACAGTTTTCCTTATGGTGTGTATTCACTCAACATAAGTTATAATGTAGCACATCTTGCATTTTGTTGTACTTATCTAGTAGGGGACAATAATAGTGGTTATGTCCTAGGTTTCACCAAAGTAGACAAAATCCCGCTTCCACTTTTATTAGAAATGGGTTAGCAATAATAGCGATATACCTTTGCACCATGGGGCAGTCATTATTCCATGGGCGACCTTCTATTTTGCAGAGTGTGCACCAAACTACTTCTCCCCCAATCTGCCTACACTTTTCCAACTCACGAATTTGTTCAGACAGAGCTGTGATTTGGCATTGGAACTATGTGATGCTATGTGCTAATCCTGGAATCAATGCATCTGCCAAACCACCGACAGACTTCAATCTTATAGAAAACTACAATGCCTCTCAATGATTACTAAAGCCTCTACTATAATAGAGGAATACACAGATGTGGTAACAAAACATAAATAAACCATTATTCATGATGAACATATTGGATAGTATAGCTTAGATGGCTCATCAAATCTCGAAACCATTGATTGCAATGTCAAACCGATTCTACAACTCTTTCCTTGATCTCTTTCATTTCAACAATGATTTGTTCTTAGGACTTCAAATTATAAAATTATTTAATTAAGTATTTCCATATTTGACCTAGAGTGATATCTAGATTGGAATGAGCACTTTTGCTTGCATTTCATGTACATTGCAAGGTTCTCCCGTGTAGAGTTTCCAGAAACTCCACCAAACGAACAACATTTTTGGTCCTCCACGCGCTCTAGATAGTGTCGCAAAGGAACCAGTGCCGTTAGGAATCCTCTTAACACCAACCATTAAGTAGAAGCATCCACCATTGGGTAGACTCAATCATCTGACCTTGACCTGCTATTTAAGCTTGTAAACTAGGGATTATAGTCAATTTTATAGGTCCCGGTTGCGCAATTGGGCTTTGATGTCCCCATAGAAAAAAATGACACTACTTGATAACCTGGTAATAATATTTGACCACCTCCAACAGTAAAAATTAGGCTATTAAGACATGGTTGCATGTAGAGTCTAATTGATTACAACAAACACACTTGCGCTATGTGTAATAGCCCAAGCTAGCAAGACCACTGTCATGGGCATGTTACGAAAAGTATCCACTAAAGAAAAACTCAATCAAACTCATAATAAATTATCTCTTAGTGAGCAGCAAACAACAAAGACTAATAAACTTTGAGCAAGACAACCATTGACCAGATAATAAGAAATTATTAACGAGCATAAGCTAAACAACAAAATCGCAAATAACTGATCTGTTTCCACTGCGTTGTAGTAATTCCCTTGTGGGTGCAAACCAACTATTTCGTTCTTGATGTCGTCCACAACTGTTGGATAAAATGCTCTTCCAAGTGCTTTTCTTATCAACGGACATGGTATACCGAACCATCTGAAGATTCTTTGAAGGATACCAATGTAGATTAGATCTAAAATCTGGCAGCAGGCAGGTTTGAGGATTACATTAACCCTACTACAAATGGCTCAGTTAGCTGGAGGAGCATCCATTCTTTGATATATTAATTTAAAATAAACAATAAATAATTCGTAGGATTGTAACCATCAGTTGTCTACTAAAAGATGTGCCTCATTCAAGACTATTCGATGGATAATATCGGATTTGTGGGACCCCCCTATCTATGATGGGACGAGTAATGTGGAAAAATACTTGGATAGAATGTAGTACCAAGTTGCAGAAGAGCAACATGTACCTGCTTTATATGTAGTTCCGAAGGTACGCCTTCTCGCCCATGGGAAACATATAAGGAGGACCATACTACATGGGTTGTAGTCCATCTAGCCATGCTACATCAAATTTTTTCCCTCCCGAGTTTGAGTGTCAGGATCCGTCTTAAACACATGGGGAGGTAATGACGTTTGTGAAACAATGTGAAGGTAAGAGAAGCCCCTCTATTCATATTGAATTTTTTTATAAAAGTGGGTGGAGAAAATTTCTTCCGTTGGAATGCTGGGTACATAAGTTTTTGCATACTTTAGGGCTGAACGCTAGCACATGGTACTTGCATTAAGAATTTGCAATACAAACTAAGGAACATGTTGGTTAAATATAACTTTTGTGCTACTTTCTCTTATATTACCAAGACTCATGAGCTGACAACTACCTTATTGGTTATTAACCATCTCTTTTTTACTTTTCAGTTGTGGGATGACCCGATCCAGTGCCTAATCAATGAGGAAATCGTAAAAAGGATCATGAACGCATGTTGCATTAAGTCCTAAAAAATAAACAAAAACCCTTATATCTACAATATCCTCATAAATTTAGGTAATTTAGGATTGAGCCAATCATATTGATCCAATAGAAAAATAAGACTTGCAAGAAGCATGTGATCTCTTACAACTTTGCTATCGGAGACGTAGTACTTTAAACAAATTGAATACATGGATAAATCCTAACATTTGCTATAAATGCTATATATTTTCGTCAGTTTGAAGTTGAAAGGAGGATTTTTATTAACTCTATTATATGATTTATACCAAATACTTTTTATGAAACTCCTGTATATTTTTCTTACTTTCATATACTCCATGGAGTCTTATTGGCATGACATGGTTACTCTTATTCTTCTCTCTATATACTTTATCAATCCTCTCATTACATATTACATTTATTTAATCTACTATTTAAATTCTCGCTACACTTTAGGTGAAAACACTTTTGGATATATAAGTCCCCCCAATCTCAAGTGCATTGAAGTGTCTCATGGTGTAGCCTACTTGGTGATACGACCTTTTTAATCTGTTTGGAAGATATTAAATCTTTCACAAACTTCGATAATTCTTACACATCAATACTATGTGAATAAGACTAACACTATGGAAACCTGTGAATAAGCCTAACCCAACGCCATGCAACCATCTTTTTCTATTATGAAAAAACTGCTTATCATTCCCTGTAAATTTTGTGTACAAATTAAAAATATTTTTTTTGACTAAAACTAAATTTAGATGCTTGGATTCAAAATTATTTATATACATCTCTCCTTCACTAACCAACCTAGAACACTTCGTCAGGTGAAATGTCTTTTCCAGTAATACCAGTCAAGGATCTTGCTGCTTCCTGTCCATTCCTTCACCCTTTTGTTTCTAAAGTAAGAAATATTATGCATTAGGTAAAATCATCTTCCCTGTTGAATGCTCAGAATGGAATGCTAATTCAGTTCTCCAAAATTTCAAAATTCAATCTATTTGACATGCCCAATAGGCATTTAAAAAAAAATCATTTTTTTAACATGCAAGAGTCATGCACTTTTCTTTCTTGAAAGAGCCTTCGAACAAAGATTTTTTCACAACAATCTGGATTAGCATTTTGGTCAATGAAGATTGGTCTTTATATTCAGTAACATGGGTCAGTAATTGTTAATGAAATTCAATATAAGCATCTTTACACTCCAATCTAATTTACACGGTAGGAAGGAATCACATTCTTCATAAAAAATTCCATCTTTTTAACAAACCCTAAATACATCAAGGTCTTCTAAAAGCATAATTTTTTTTATCTAGCCTTAGAGGCATAGAAGATTTCGCAAAATTTGAACCTTTTAACTTGCTTGAAATGGATTGTGTTCTTGACAAAATCTAATCTATTTAACTGCCACAAATTGCATCGTCTTCTAAAATAAATTATTTGATTTTATGTAACAGGAAGTTATCATGTTCTAATTTAGATGCTCGGAAGGCATGATGTTCTTCATAAAAATTCCCTCTTTTTAACACTCCCTAAATCCATCAAGGCCTCCGTAAAACTTAATCTTTTCATCTAACCTGAAAGGCACAGAAGCGTTCGCAAAATTTGATCATTTTAACTTGCTTGAAAGGAATTGTGTTCCTGACAAAATTCAATCTGTGCAACCGCCACAAATGACATCATCCTTTGAGAAAATTTCGTTGTTTTAATGTAAGAGGAAGGTATCATGTTCTTCACTAAATTCAATATTTTTAAGACGCTCAAAAAGCGTCAGCGCCTTTGTATTATTTTAACTTCGTATTATTTTAGCTTTTAAATATTCACCCAAGGGCTTTGTGTCTTTCAGAACATTAATCATTTTAACAGCACAAAATGTCATCATGATCTTTGCAAAGTTCCATATGTTTGACACGTCGGAATGGCATGATGTTTTCTACAATGTGTTTTTGTTTTTTTTCCATGAATTTTATCTTCTTGTTAGAATAATTTAGTCTTTTGAAGTGCTTTATAGGATCTCTTTAACTTACCTACAAAACCTTGAATATTTCCCAAACTAGGGTTCCATTTAATGCAACCAAATTTTGAAATTTTGAACTTTCACGAGAGGCATCATGTTGTTCACATAATCAAATCTTTTGAAAAAGCAAAAAAGGCATGATTGTTTTAAAAAATATCAATGTTTTGATGTGCTTGAAAATAATCATGTTAGTTACTAAATCCATTCTTTTTAGCACGGTTGAAAGGTATCAAGGTCTGCCTGATTTGACCTTTTTAATTTGTTTGGAAGGTATTGAGTCTTTCACAAACTTCATTCTTTCTAACCCACCAAGACTGTGTGAATGAGACTAGCCATGTGGAAATTGTGAATGAGCCTAACAAGCTATAGAGTACTGTGCTTCACTTGTTGTTGTTATATGAATTTCCATGCTCAAATCAATTCACTATTTCCTTGTCTGGTCGTGATTTACCTAGATTAGGCTGCCAAGTCTGTTACTTGACTGGTTTTTTTCATGGTTTACCTTGGTGGGTGTTTTCCATTCCTGGTTGAGAGGGGTTGGGAACACTCTTCGGTTTTTGCACAGTCAAATAATAGGAACTGGTCCTCTAATTTCAATTGAGAAAATCAAAGCGTGTTAGACTCGCATTTGAACTAAAGTTCAAGAAAAACCCGATAAACAATTAGGAGTATCTCGACAAACAACTTTTGTTCATTGGGTTCTATGTTGCAGTTATGGCTGGCCATACTACAATCCACATTATTTTTTCCAAATATGTGCAAAAAAACCATCTGAGTGACAAAAGCATAAATCTTACTACTATTTCAAAAACAATTGATACATTTTTGTTTTCATAATTTTGGGATTAGGTAGTTTTGCTGGAATTCCTCTCCCAAAGTGCCTCTCAGATGTGGTAGATTTATAATGTTGATGTATATGTAACTTCGGAATGTATTTCACATATATGTATATTGTATTCCTACAGAGATGGTATTATTCCTCTATAAGGAAGTGTCGTCATTTATATTGTAAGTGTCGTAACTTATACTTGATGGGTTATTAGACCACCTTATTTGGGGTCGGCCCTGTATAAGTCATGTGGGTCAAAGGGCTATTAGACCACCCTATTGGGGGTCGGCCATGTGGGTCAAAGGGTTATTAGACCACCCTATTGGGGGTCGGCCCACTCAGCATTATGTTATGTGGTTAAGTTCGAGCCTACATGAGTTAGGTAAAAAGGCAAGTCAAGTCAAGTATAAATAGAGTGCGGGAGGCACTCTATTTGCTCACTCACTTCTCACACATGCTCTCAAGGAGGAGAGGCGCACTTATGGAGGAGGAGGATCTGCTTCTAGGTTATGGCTATCTCTCTTGGTTGGTTGTATCATTGCTCTATCTATCTCTGAGGAAGTTATTGGGGTTTTTCACCTTTATGGTTTTCCCCAAGTAAATCTTTGTGTCTCTTGTGTGCTTGCATTATTGTCTCCATGATTGATATGCTGTAGATATGTTGTACATGTTGTTCTCTCAATTAAGATCCTAGATCATATTGAATTAAATTCTGAAAATCTAACATGGTATCAGAGCTAGCCTGAAAGAAGGCATGATATGGCATGTATGACACTTGTTGCACTTACGATGCTAGGGATTGATATAGCAAAAACCAGTTATCGTAGCACTTTCGCTATAAATCCGTTTTGGCAACGTTTTCGGATCTGAAATTGTTACAGGACGAAGCTAAGATCTCCAGGTATCTTGTGTCCAAAGGACAACCTCTAATTAGTTGTACTTTGTGATTTATGATCTGTACAATATAGGGTTTCTGCCTCTTCCAGATCTGAGTCAAAATCAGGTGACCTTGGGAAAAAGGTCATATCTTGGGCTAGGAAGCTCCAAATGAAATTTAGTAAAAAGTGACAGGTAGTACACAGTCTGTACTATCTCAGAAAACGTTTTCAGAGGCCGAAGTTGAACCAGTGACACGTGGAACTCCGTACAAGTTCACTCTCCTGTATTATCCCATAAACAGGTCACGTTGCGACATTTGGCATAACTCTCTCTCAGAGAGTCCAATTGAGGTCAGACCTGTCAGGATGGAAAGGTAACAGGCCGAGCTATCTCAGAAAATGTTTTCGAAGGCCGAAGTTAAAACAGTGACACGTGGCACTCCGTACAAGTTCGCTGTCCTGTTTTATCCCAAAACAGGTCACGTTGCGACATTTGGCATAACTCTCTCTCAGAGAATCCAATTGAGGTCAGACCTGTCAGGATGGAAAGATAATAGGTCAGGCTATCTCAAGAAACGTTTTAGGACCCTGTGGATCAAAAATTTCAGAGTTACACCAGAAACAATCAGGTACATATTTCTGTCAAAACACAATTATTTTTTGGTACCTTCATTCATGGCTTCCGGAATTTAGGGCTTTGGAGAAAGTTGGAATTTTTGTAATCGGTGACCACGGCTGGAAGCTCCTCAGAAAAATAGAAGCTTAGAGCTTTGGATCAAACATTTTGATTGGGAAGAAGAGTGGGATTCATCAAACCCCAGTTCAGGGTCACGTCCAGTGAATCCAGAAGTTTCAAAAGCAAAATTGAGGAGTGAAACTTTGCAGTTTTCAAATTCTGAATATACCAGTTTGATCAACTCATCAAGGCGCATATTTCTATCCTTTCGGAAGTTTGAAATTCAAAGTTTGAATTTTTGGGGTTTCTCTGACAAACCCATATCCAGCTCTAGGTCCAGTTCTTGCAAATCAAGTGGATTGGGTTAATCCTAGAAGAAGTTGGATTGGTCACCTGCATAAGTGAAGAAGTTCCTGTTTCAGAGGGAGATGAGGCTAAGGCCTTACATAAGAAGATTTCAAGCGATCTCGACAGGTATGAATCATCGAGGTATGTTTTGAGATTTGTTCATGATTAAGTTTATGGTATGTTTGTCTTCATGTTATTACGGTTAGTACAATCTTGATTTTAGATTTGTCGTATCACCTTAACAAAATTATGAATGCATGATAGAAGATATTCATTGGTTAGGGTGTTGACACTTATGATTGTACTAATGCATTATGGTGTTGTATGAGGTTTATGTTGTCTGCTAACATGAAAGGTACACCAACAAAGACAAATCATGTTCTGGTCCAAGAACATATGATCATGATGACATGAGGATAAAGACTCATCCATTGTCATGGATCTCACAGAAGATCCATTTACAAGGTATGTATGACTTGGTTTTATAATGGCTAACCTATGAGATATATAGGTTACTAGCACAAGTCATTGAAGAAGATCAAGAAGACATCATGTGAGTATGTTAGACATAACTAGCTAGCATGCTAATCCAGGTATCTTTTTCCTATATCAAGATAGAATCTTACCTTGTGTTAGGATCTTATACTATTGTTGATAATGATTATTCATGAAGTCATAGGTTTGAATAATCATGATTGTATGCATATTATGTTTCTTACCATAATTGATGATATGACTAACCAGAAGAATAATGAAGGTATAGGTTTGAATAATCACAGGTTTTATGCATATTATATCTCTTATCTTGATTAATGATTCAACTAACCTGAAGAGTTATAGGTTTGAGTAATTACAGGTTTAGACATGTTATGTTTCTTATGATTTGACTAACCATAAGAATCCTACATAAACCTTGAATGCTAATGCTTATTATTTTTGTTTGAAATGATCATGACTATACATGCTTGAGATTATTGTGTTTTAATAGTATACTAATGAATGTATGATTTTATATGAGATCACAAGGATAACACATTCATGATACTAATAAGCATGCATAGGGACCAAGGATGAATATGAGTTCAAAAACAGGTAATCCAGAAAGCAAAGATCAAGAGGGAGTACACTCTAGTGGTTTATGCAAGGATGCAGATATTCAGAGGGAGTTGAACATATCTCTACATCCCACAACAGAAAGGTGTAGAAGAAGCTACTTCAGATTAGGACTCCAGCAGCTCCTGCAAGGAAGCGAAGACTCAAAGGGAGTCCACCCAACGAACAAACAAAGATAAGTATTTGAATTGTCATTTCTTAAATAATACTGTTCAATAATGTATATACTGATGTTCCTAGAATTAGGTTGTGTATTATGCATATTAGAATAATTGCATTGATGAACAGTATACTCCTAATATGCATGGGTAAGTGGCCTATGGCACTGTACAACATTCCATTGCTACTTATCTAGAATGAAACCTCTTTGCTGACATGTTGGGAGTTGTGCACACTCTTAACAATGTTCTGGTAGAGATTGGAAGGCATCTAGAAAGTTACGGAATATGGATAAATGTTGTATTGAAGCATTGGCTAAGATAATTGCATGACTGTATGGCATATTTCTTTATGTGTAAGAATTTGTTCTGAAAACTATGGGATGTTTTCTAATCATGCAATTTAACTTGTTGTGTAGGAAAGATCGTATGCCATCTCTTACAAAAGAAGAACTACAACATTTGTTCCAGCAACAAAGATATCTATTGAAGATATTGAAGTTCCCAGGATCTGGGATGAAGAAATGAAATGCCATGATCCGTCGATCATGAAGAATGATGTTTGGGATGTAATCCCAAGACATGAAGGGAAGTTTGCTATGACTTCCAAATGGAACTATCAGATCAAGCATGTTGCAGATGGCAGCATTGAGAAATATAAAAGTGATGAAATAGAAGATACACCATATGGATTCAAGACAACTTCCTTGAATGGTGTAGTTGAAGAAGAAGTGTACGTAGAGCAACCACTTGGTTCTGAGACACATGATAGGAAATAATATATGTGCAGAACTTGGTATGGTGAAGATAGATTGATTGCCGACACACAGCGGAAGCTCACTACCGAGTTTGAGATGAAGAACTTGGGGATGATGCACTATTTGTTTTTGGCATGGAGGTGTGGCAGAGTGTAGAAGGAATCTTCCTTGGACAAGGGAAGTAAGCAGTAGATATCCTGAAGAGGTTCGGGATGATGGATTGCAAGGCCATGGCCACACCTATGGCATCGAATCTGAAGCTTATATGTGATTCTTTATCTGAGCTGGTTGATGTCTCTATGTATCGTCAGATGATTGGGTCCTTGATGTACCTGACGAACACGAGACCAGACATTTGCTTTGCTGTGAACACATTGAGCTAGTTCCTGACAGATCCGAGGAGTGTTCACCTGGTTGCTGTAAAGCATGTTCTGAGGTACCTGAAGGGTACAGTGGATTATGGGCTCAGATATGAGGCGAATCAAAAGTTTAACCTGCAGGGTTATGTTGATTCAGATTGGGCTGGCAGTGCTGCAGACAGGAAGAGCACATCTGGGTGTTGCTTCAGTATGGGATCAGGTGTGATCTCTTAGTTTAGCAGGAAGCAGTCCTGTGTAGCACTGAGTACAGCTGAGGCAGAGTATGTTGCAGCCTGTTCAGCTAGTTGTGAGGCAGTATGGCTACGGAAGCTACTGTCTGAGTTATTTGATCTCCCGCTGGAAGCTACTGGTATCTTCTGTGATAACCAGAGTTGTGTGAAGCTGTCTGAGAACCCAGTGTTTCATGACAGGTCGAAACACATAGAGATCAAATATCACTATATCAGGGATATGGTGCAGAGAGGAGCTGTGAAGCTCCTGTACGTTGCGACGGACGAGCAGATTGCAGATGTGCTGACGAAGCCACTAGCCAGAGTGAAGTTCGAGTACTTCAGAGAGAGGCTTGGCGTTCTTCAGATCGAGGACACTTCGAGGAAGAAGTGATGGACACATTTGTTGAAGCCATTCCAAGCATGTTGGAAGGAGGATCCTTCACATGGCTGTGGATGTAAGCATTGGATAATGGGCATCAGGATGATGTTCTGGTTTCTGCTGGATATGATCAGTTAGATCATTTTTATGTATGTATGTACGCATCATGTTGGATGCTGGATATGATCAGTTGGATCATTTTTATGTATGTATGTACGCATCATGTTGGATGCTGGATATGATCAGTTGGATCATTTTTATGTATGTATGTACGCATCATGTTGGATGCTGGATATGATCAGGTGGATCATGTATGGTGATATGTATCATGTATCAGGTGGATACATTGTATGATCAGGTGGATCATGTATGGTGATATGTATCATGTATCAGGTGGATACATTGTATGATCAGGAGGATCATCTATGATGATATGTATCAGGTAGATACTTGGTATGCATTAGAGGATGCATTGATGATCAGGTGGATCATGCAGCAGGATGTTGCAGTGATGATCAGGATGATCATGGATGATGAGCTTCAGGATGTTGCTCCAGATGACATGCAGCAGGACGTTGCAGTGATGATGATCAGGATGATCATGGATGGTGAGCTTCAGGATGTTGCTCCAGATGACATGCAGCAGGACGTTGCAGTGATGATGATCAGGACGATCATGAGTACATCAGGATGATGTATGGTGAGTATCAGGTTGATACTCTGTGGCCGTGGATCAGGTTGTGCAGATGAGCATGTCTGGGAGATCCTATAGGTCGGAGTTGTGTACCCGTAACAGCCTGGGATGCTCTTTCGAGACATTGCTCCGGGAGGACATGTAATTTGTGCCCTGGGAGATCTCAGGTCGGAGTTGTGTACCCGTAACATCCTGAGATGCTCTTGCGAGGTTTTGTCCTATGGCATGTAATTTGGGCCCTGGGAGATTTCAGGTCGGAGTTGTGTACTCGTAACATCCTGAGATGCTCTTTCGAGGTTTTGCCATGACCACATGTAATAGCGCCCTGGGAGATTTTAGGTCGGAGTTGTGTACCCGTAACATCCTGAGATGCTCTTATGAGGTTTTGTGGTGGACCACATGTAATTTGTGCCCTGGGAGATTTCAGGTCGGAGTTGTGTACCCGTAACATCCTAAGATGCTCTTGCGAGGTTTTGTGGTGGACCACATGTAATTTGTGCCCTGGGAGATTTCAGGTCGGAGTTGTGTACCCGTAACATCCTGAGATGCTCTTTCGAGGTTTTGTGGTGGGGTCACATGTAATAGCGCCCTGGGAGATCCTACAGGTCGGAGTTGTGTACCCGTAACATCCTGGGATGCTCTTTCGAGGTTTTGTGACGCACGTAATAAGTCCTGAGGATTCCACAGTATGGCCAGTGATGACGAAGACCTGCAGGTGGTGGGCCTACATCCAGTATGAAAAAGGACTGGCTCTGTATAAATTCCTATGACGAGTAGATTCAGAGATTGATTGAGATAGAAGCAACAGTGACGATGATGATGACTCGATGATGATTATCTAGTGACGATGATCCAGAGAAGATGACTTGTGCTAGAAGAACTTTGCTGAGAAATACCTTCCTAGTTAAGAGGGAGTGTTGATGTATATGTAACTTCGGAATGTATTTCACATATATGTATATTGTATTCCTACAGAGATGGTATTATTCCTCTATAAGGAAGTGTCGTCATTTATATTGTAAGTGTCGTAACTTATACTTGATGGGTTATTAGACCACCTTATTTGGGGTCGGCCCTGTATACGTCATGTGGGTCAAAGGGCTATTAGACCACCCTATTGGGGGTCGGCCATGTGGGTCAAAGGGTTATTAGACCACCCTATTGGGGGTCGGCCCACTCAGCATTATGTTATGTGGTTAAGTTCGAGCCTACATGAGTTAGGTAAAAAGGCAAGTCAAGTCAAGTATAAATAGAGTGCGGGAGGCACTCTATTTGCTCACTCACTTCTCACACATGTTCTCAAGGAGGAGAGGCGCACTTATGGATGAGGAGGATCTGCTTCTAGGTTATGGCTATCTCTCTTGGTTGGTTGTATCATTGCTCTATCTATCTCTGAGGAAGTTATTGGGGTTTTTCACCTTTATGGTTTTCCCCAAGTAAATCTTTGTGTCTCTTGTGTGCTTGCATTATTGTCTCCATGATTGATATGCTGTAGATATGTTGTACATGTTGTTCTCTCAGTTAAGATCCTAGATCATATTGAAGTAAATTCTGAAAATCTAACATATAATAAGTGGCAAGAACAAGGGGGACATGTAACATTAGTAGAGGGATGACCATGTATATCACGAAAGGTGGTTGTATTGGTGAAAATGGAGCTAGGGTTGATATTGGGTGATAGGGAGGAATGGCAGGGAAGATGGTGTGCTGGTATCTCTTAGGGTGTGCTGGGATCTCTTAGGGGAGCTAAGGAGGGAAGGGCGCAAGTCTCGTCTTCTTACCATCGTGAAGGAGGCAATTATAAAAAGCTTTCAAGCTGGGGTAGGAGCAATTGTTATGAGAGTAAACATGTCGATGTTGAATATAAAGGGATTTGCAGTTTGCATCATATCACTGGATCATAGGATATGAGCCAAGTTTTCGGCCATGGGAGTTAGAATGGGTGACATGGGGATAAGTTTTGAGGGTTGTTTTGCAAATGGTGGAGGAGAGGCATGGATATTTGGAGCATGTTGAGTAGAGAGAGGAAAATTGGGAATCAAAGGGAAGAATTCGACGAAGGTGAGACGAAAAAGTGTCTAGGTCCTCCTCATAAAAGAGGATAATGGTTTGGGGTGGGCCTCGGGGTCGGGGAGGTGAGGGGGAGGGGAATATGGCTCAAAGGAGAAGGATAGCTGGGCATGATAGGATAAGGGGATGGGATTTACTGAGAAGTGTCATGTAAAGGGGAGCATTGACTAGTTGGACATGTACTTCACTAAATTCGATCTTTTTAAGATGCCGAAAAAGCGTCGGCACCTTCTTATAATTATAGCTCTTAAACCTTCCCTTAGGGTCTTTGTGTCTTTCAAAATACTGATCATTTTAAGAGCACAAGAAGTGATCATGATATTTGCAAATTTCTATCTATTTGACACGTCAGAATGGCATTATGTTGTCTACAATTTGTTTGTTTGTTTTTTTCTTTAATTTCCATGAATTTTATCGTCTTGTTAGAAGAATTTAGTCTTTCGAAGTGCTTTAAGGGATCTCTTTAATTTACCTGAAACACATGGAATATTTCCCAAACTTGGTTTCTTTCAACGCACCCAAATTTTTATATTTTGGACTTTCTCTAAAGGCATCATGTTGTTCACATAATCAAATCTTTTCAAAAATAAAAAAAAGGCATGATTGTTTTAAAAAATCTCAATTTTTTGATGTGATTGAAAAGAATCATGTTAGTTACTAAATCCAATCTTTTTAGCACACTTGAAAGGTCTCGAGGTATTCCTGATTCGACCTTTTTAATTTGTTTGGAAGGTATCTTCACTACTAGGTGTCAGTAATTCTTAATGAAATTCAACATAAGCATCTTTATATACATCATAAATTGGTCCACTAGTAAAAAATTATGAAGATGCTTATTTAGAAAATTGCTTTTCTTGCTCTTGAATATCAACATCATTGATTTTATCTTCAGAGGGTTCAATATTAAATATAGGTATTGATATTCTGTCAATTTTTCTTTCAAAAAACGACATGCTTCACATAATATATCCTTTGAGATTTAACCGTAACGAAAGGATAATTATACATCAATTATACGCCAATTCTAATTATACCCTAATTCTGGTCTTTTACAATTATTTCCTCTTCAAGCTTTTGAATATGTAATGTCTGTAAAGAAAGGACACCGTTATTTTCAAATTGTTAGAACAATATTGCACCTAGGACCTTAGTCATTAGTCATATTATTGATTAAATGGTCCTTGACTAGTTAATTATTGTATCCCAAGGTGTGAACAAGGTTGACTTATCCACCAAAAATATGGGCAAAAGGTGGTCAAATGTCTGTAAGGCACCCTAATTATGACCACCTCATGCATTTATTGCACCATTAATTTGGTCTAAGGCGCCTTGTTTCCCTGTTTTAAGGAAGCACTGTTGACCAAAGGTGCCCATACATTGTATCTAGTCATCTAGGGCCAAAACTAGTTGTTTTGGCCTCTCCTTGGATACCTAACCACCCACCAACCACCTCCCTCACATGTGTGAGCCTCAGGTGAGTCTTCCAAAGCATGCCCAATGTTCACATGAGCAATTCGTAAGGGTTTGAGGTGAATTGGGATATCCTTAGTCAATCTAGGGGGATTTGAGTCTAATTTAGGCTAGATAGGTGTGGACACTCCAAGTGCATCCTATTTCTATATAAGGATGATCCAAACTCATTGTAATCATGGACAAAGTTAATAGAATCTGATATTTGATAATTTGTGTCTGTTTTTTTATCATTCGTTTTTCCAGGTTGTTTATACACTTATATCTTGCAGAAATAGTTAAACCTTTCAATTGTGAGGCATCTATAGTAGCTAGATCTTACTGTGATAAGGATTTTACACGGTATCAGAGCTCTTAGATCTATTATTCAAAACAATAGACTATTTTAGTGGTGTTCTAGAAGCAGTGGAGAAACCACATAAGTCCCTGGAACCATTGCATTGAATCCATTGGAGTCTATCCAGGGTGTGATGCTCTCCCGAATGCACCTACTATCAAATAGGGTTCAAATCTATTAGTGTAGATCCCCTCCTGAGTATTGAGAGTTTTCTTGCAGGTATTAAAGTGCACCATTGTCACCAAGCGCGCAAGCAACATAAGAAAATGGAGCAAACTCATCTAAATTTGCTCACTCCATTCAACTATTTCGAATGGAAGGCTAAAATGGTCATTCAGTTGAGATCCAAGGGTCTTTTCAGGATCACCATGGGCATGGAGAAGTCAAAATTATTCAATAGAATGGATGAGGCATTCATCCTCCTTTGTCTCATTATTTCGAGAGACCTCCCGTTTCATGTCGAAAGTCTATCTACTCCAAATGATGTGTGGCTCAAGCTTGAGTCTTTGTTTGGAAAGATTGATGAAATGAGGGGCCATCAACTTGAGAATGAGTCGATCTCACTAAGTCCAAGCAACTTCGACTCCATCCAAGAGTTCTTCACCAAGTTCAAAAGCTTGGTCTTGAAAATCAAATAGTGTGGCATTGACAAGAAGGAAGAACAATTGGTTGTGTCCATCATTTAGAAATTAGGTCCTGAGTACTCAGTTTTTTTCTCTACATTTCACTCCACAAAGCTCACAGTTAGAAATTGGAAGATGCCATCTTTGGTTGATTTCGTGGAGATGATAACTCAAGAGCAAGACAAGTACTTGCAGCTGGAGATTCAAAACAAGCTAGAGGCAATCAAAATCCCAAGTCGAAACCACAAGAGAAGAAGATGAAGGAGAAGTAGTAGTCAGATGAAGATAACTCAAGTTCAAGTGACGAAGATTCAAAAGTCAAGAAGATGAAGAGCAAGAAAGAGAATCCCAAGTGTGGTTATTGAAAATGTTTTCATAATGAAAAATCTTGTTTCAGAAAGAAGATGGACATCATGACCAAGCTACTTGAAGAGCATAGCATTGATGTTCCAGATTTTGCAAGAAAAGAAGAATCCAAGCTCTCTTTGGAACAAGAACATTGTCTCCATGCTACCTGCAAAGGTAATAAGCTATATGATTTGGGTGCTATATTTAAATATATTTATGATGTCTCTGTTTTTTATTCACATTTTGATATTTCATATTCATAAACCTCTATCCCTTCCTTGGAAGAATCTCCATCCAGTTCACCAAAGTTTCCTCCCAAAACAGGTCATTTTCACTAGTTTCTGACATGCCTTCTGAAAGCTCTTTCCAAATCCATTCGGATCCTTACCATTCTGATATGGAAGGTGATATGTAGGATGATATTCAGGTTTTGACAGCCTTCAAACCATTTTCCCAACCACTGGATTCCCAAAAGACCATACAACCCCCAAGTTCTCTAGTTGGAAAATCTCGCAATTTCATTGTTTCCAATACTGTGTCACTTGTCTATGTTGTCTTTATGTCTTGCATATCATTCCTTGGTTGGAAATCTATGTCAGTGGCTATCATGGGACTGTTGTTCCACATGTATGGACCTTATCTCACCACCTATGGTTCAAAACTCAAGTCTCCAGACCCTTCAAGTTCGCTCAACTGTTAGTGTGATCTAGTTGTACACTCTTTTCTTACTATAAAGCCATTCGCTCATGGAGACACTATACCTTTATTTTTTGCAGCTCCATATGACTCCTATTCTGATATTTTAGAGCCTCATGAGCTCTATTGCAGATTTGGGAAGGTGCTACATCAGTTTGGAAGGAAGATACATGGTTTGATTCACCATATGGCAGCTACTCAAGAAGTTGATTTTGTTGAGTCTTTTGATGTTCTTTGGGAAGGATTTTGCAGAGATATCTTTTCCATTGTTGATTACGTGTTCATATCAGAGTATGTATGCATAAATAAGCATTCTTATGATGCTCTTCCATCATCAAATGATGCGTTTCAAGGGGCCTGCCTCTCAACATGTATTTTGTCTACACAACATTGATGCATTGGTGCATGATCATGGCATCCACAACATCTTCACCAAGTCTTTCACCAAGAAGTTCTTCATTCAACTCATTCAAGTGAAGAACAAGACCTGTTGAACACATTTTGTTCATCTCTTCCACATGTCCATTTTAGAGGGGAGGTTTTATTTCCCATGTGGTTTTCCTTCTTTCCATGGTTACATGGACAAATAAATTTTATGTTGTAAAAGGTGACTTGAGTCTTAGTTACCAAGGCCTTATTTTTGATATTTCACCAAGTCTAGCTTATGGGGGGGTGTTAGAACAATATTACACCTAGGACCTTATTCATTAGTCATATTATTGATTAAATGGTCTTTAACTATTTAATTATTGTATCCCAAGGTGTGAACAAGGTTGTTATAAGTTAGTTAGGCTCCATGATGACTTATCCACCAAAAATATGGGCCAAAGGTGGTCAAATTCCTATAAGGCACCCTATTTCCCTGTTTTAAGGAAGCATCGTTGACCAAAGGCGCCCATACACTGTATCTAGTCATCTATGCCCAAAACTAGTTGTTTTGGCCTTTCCTTGGATACCTAACCACCCACCAACCACCTCCCTCACATGTGTGAGTCTCAAGTGAGTCTTCCAAATCATGCCCAATATTCACATGATCAATTCGTAAGGGTTTGAGGTGATTTGGGAGCTCCTTAGTCAACCTAGGGGGTATTTGAGTCTAATCTAAGCTAGCTAGGTGTGGACACTCCAAGTGCATCCTATTTCTTCCTATTTCTATATAAGGATGATCCAAACTCATTTTAGTCATGGACAAAGTTAATATAATCTGATATTTGATCATTTATGCCTGTTTTTTTATCATTCATTTTTCCAGATTGTTTATACACTTATATCTTGCAGAAATAGTTAAAGCTTTCAATTGTGAGGCATCTATAGTATATAGATCCTAATGTGATAAGGATTTGACACAAATTCACGAGCACATACAATATTTCTTGAAGCTTTAGAAGGTGTTTGACACTCAACACCATTGCTAAGAGAAAAGGTAGCAGCTTGTCCGGTGGAATGATGACTTCTATCTTTCAGAGTAGGAAGAAGTTCTGTATTCTCTTTCAAATTTCTTTGAATATGTTCCATTGTTACCGACCACGATCGATTTGTCGCGATATGTTGATAAATCGTGATTTTTCTCTAGTCCTGATTTTTTAACAAAAAATCGCTGTAAAAATTGGCCCGACTTTTGGCCGATTTATCCCTACTTGACTAATTTTTTGACAGGGCATGTTAATGGTCGGAAAAGGGATTTTAAAGGTCGCAGATTCACTTTGTCTGAATTTTTTTAATGAATATTCTTGTTTGGAAAACTTCTTTCCTTGCTCTTAAATATCAATGTCATTAATTTTAATTGCCACAAAGTGCACCGTCTTCTGGAAATTTTTTTATTGATTTTATGTAACAGGAAGGTATGATCTTCTAAATTAGATGCTCGGAAGGAATCGTTATCTTCATAAAAATTCTATTTTTTTATGAATCCCTAAATCCATCAAGGCCTTCTTAGAACTTAATCTTTTCATCTAGCCTGAAAGGCATAGAAGCATTCGCAAAACTTGATTCTTTTAACTTGCTTGAAAGGCATTGTGTTCCAAAATTTAATCTGTGTAACTATCGCAAATGCAATCATAGCTTGAGAAAAATTCATTGATTTAATGTAAGAGGAAGGTATCACGTTCTTCACTAAATTCGATCCTTTTAAGACACTCAAAAAGCTTCGGCACCTTCGTATTATTCTAACATTTAAATCTTCCCCTAAGGGGTTTGTTTCTTTCAAAACATTGATAATTTTAACAGCACAAAAAGTCATCATGATGTTTGCAAAGTTCTATCTATTTGACACGTCGGAATGGCATGTTGTTGTCTACAATTTGTTTGTTTGTTTTTTATTTTAATTTCCATGAATTTTATCATCTTGTTAGAATAATTTAGTCTTTCGAAGTGCTTTAAAGGATATTTAACTTACCTGGAACACATTGAATATTTCCTAAACTTGGTTCCCTTGAGCGCACCCAAATTTTGATATTTTGAACTTTCTCGAGAAGCATCATGTTGTTTATATAATAAAATCTTTTCAAAGTGCAAAAAAGGCATGATTGTTTTTAAAAATCTCAATCTGTTGATGTGGTTGAACATAATCACGTTAGTTATTAAATCCAATCTTTTTATCACTCTTGAAAGGTATTGAGGTGTTCCAGATTCTAGATTTTTAATTTGTTTGTAAGGTATCTTCACTGCTAGGGTACAGTCATTCTTAATGAAATTCAACATAAGCATCTTTATATACATCATAAATTGGTCCACTAGTAAAAAAAATATGAAGATGCTCGTTTAGAAAACTGCTTTCCTTGCTCTTGAATATCAACATCATTAATATTATCATCAGAGGGTTCAATATTTAATATAGGTACTGATATTTTGTAAAGCAAGGACACCCTCATTTTAAAATTCATGAGTACATACATGATTTCTTGAAGCTTTAGAAGGTGTTTGACACTCAACACCAATTCTAAGAGAAAGGTAGCAGCTTCCTGAGTGGAATGGTGACTTCTATCTTGGAGAGACGGAAGAAGTTCTGTATTCTCTTTAAAATTTATTTGAATATGTTCACAAGTAGCATGCATCCCAAATTCTTCATAAAATGGTTCCTTTTCGTCTTCAAAGCTGATGTGACAATTATGTTCTTCAATTATCACTTGAGAAGCTTTTGGGTTTTCCATAGGCTCATTATAAAAATCAGTCCTCCTATGATTGTCTTATGCTTTATGCTTCTTGAGTGCTAATGATCTTTCCCTTAATTGTTGAAATGTTCAACTTTGGACATATTTTTGGCGTTTAGATAAGATAAGAATATTTTATGAAAGTCCGATTAACGACCACAAAAGTATATCATTGGGATTGTTGAGTACACTAGAGTTGATAAATGTAGGAGTGAGAAAGCAACTCCTACATAAAGTAAGATACAAAACCAGATCTAAAAATAAGAACTAAAAAATCCAAGCTAAGAGAAAAAACCAAAGCACAATGTATGACGAAAATGAGTCCAAGAAGACATTACAAGAACATAGACGTACAAAGTTTTAGCAAGCCCATGGTCAAGATTCACTAGAGGATCCCTAGCCAAATCTAGAATCTGAAGTACGACTATGCTTGGACTTCCTCTTGGTGTCCTTGTCAAATTAGGGCATTGAAACTTATCCTTGTTTAGTGATTAAGGACAACATGTAACTTGTGGTGTTGAGATTCCTCTTATCCACCCATGAAGGAGGGCACACTAGTTCGAGGCATGTTTTTTTGCATGTATGGTCCATTAAGATAAAGTTAGCATTTATTGTTCAAGATTGAGTTAGCATGCCCACTTGCTAACTCAAGCATCTGTTAATATTTTATCCATTGAGGAGTTACTTATGCTGTGTTAATTCATCTCTTAATTCAATCCTGAAATTAGGAAAGATAAAATGCATAATTTAAAGAATGTTTATTTATCTTTATCCTCCATTAATCCAGTGCCCTCTCCACCATAAGGGCACACCACTTTATAAGTATTTTGGGTGTGTAAAATTTGGTTTATCCTCTTGAATATAGCACATTCCTTTGTGTTGGATTTTTAGTACCTTGTAAAGTGTATTGCAAAGTGCCATTAATATCAGCAGCGAGCAAAGGAGACTTGGATGTACTCATAGAAGGCATGTATGACAAATGTGCAAGTCTGTCCTGCAGCAAGGCGACACTCCTCCGATAGATTTCTGTACCACAGTATAACAATTTCGTACAACCCCCTTCAGCAATTTCGCACAACAGTAATGAGGGAAATGGAGCATTTATGGAGAAGAGAGAGATAGAAGGTCCACGCATGCACCATCCTAAATTTAGTTCCATTTTAGAAGCCTTTTATATTTAGCAGTTCAATTCTATTTCTAGTTTTTCTTTAGTTAGAATTTGCATGCACTAATTTTCTAATTTAAGTTTGCATGCATCAGTTAGGTAAGGCACACGCAGTCCAACTCAATTTAGTGAAGTACAGGAAGCCTAGTATTTAAGGCATATATATCAAGGAGAATGCATGCCTCATATCATCTCCAACTGAGGAACTGTTTTGCATGTGCAGATTCATTGCACCTACTCTTCTCAATCTCTAAAAAAGAATGCAGAACTATAGGTTTATTTACTTAGTTTTCAATTCACTATAGATTTATTTACTTAGTTTTCAATTCAACAGTTAGCAGTTCGTTGTTTTCCTTTAGCATATTTTCATTTTCAAAAGTAATGAATTGCAATAAAAGGATTTTTCAGTTAACTTATTGCATTTCTATTATATATTTTCTATTATCGGTCATTTGTAGATTCTAACATTAATTACAAAGTTCAGTATTGAGTAGCCTTAAGTTATTCATTGTTTAGTTTCCTGGAGGAACTTGTAGAGTGCAAAATGTATTTACCATGGTTTGAGAAAATCTAACATGGTATTAGAGCCCAATCTTTGTAATCTTCAAGATTATGTGTATGGACATGCAAGCTATCTAGGGTAGAGCATTGTCGGAGGATTTCAATGGACATGATGTTCAAGCTTTAGTGACTGGAGCAGAGTTGTGCCAGTGATTAGTTGATCCAATGAGTGGAGATTGAACTTGTTCATTGGAATTGCAGTAATGGACATTTCTAATTTGTGAGAGTCACTTATTGGAGGGAGCCTCCAACTTTGTGCCGTGGAGGGAGCCTCCTTTCCCGAGGTAGTCATGACTTCTTCATCCCAAACAATATCAAATTCTAGCTCAAAATGATCCATATTATCCTTTGAATCCTCTATGAATGGCCAAAAGAATTCATTGACCTCTTCTTTGTCATTGTTGTGTCTGGAAACCACACTACCAAGTCTCGAAGAATCATAAAGTGGTGGACCCATAAACCTCCAATAATCGTCATCCTCGTGAATTTTTTCATTCTCCTTCAAGAGATCCGAGATGTCATAAGAAATTGTTGTGTGGTGGCAAGCAGTATCCACCCTTTCCTTTTTCTCTTCAACTTATTCAACTAGGATTTCTTTGTATTCATATGTAGGATCACAATCATATTCATCTTCACGAGGATCTGTCTCTGGACATTGTGCTTGAGATATCATCAATTAGATCTTGAACAATGGCCTCTTCAACCTAACATTCGTTTTGGATTTCTTTACTGAACAAGTTCCTTGCATGGTTGACATGAGGCATCCATTTGTTATGTCATTCTGTATCCCAATAGCTACAAAATTTTTCTACCAATTCTGCAAAGGACGATATTGTTGCTTTGTCCAATCCCACAAACCAAGCAAGATCCTTTCCTCCCAGGTGAAGAACAAATGATCGAATGTAAACGTTTTCTTCTTTCTTAATAATGTATTATGTAGCCAATGTCATAAACCATTCGACATGGTGCAAGGAATCACCATGATCACCTTTGAAGGCATGCAAACATGTCTTTGTAAACTCATCTGAATGTCTTGGAAAGTTTGACAAATCAAGAGGAGCGAAACATATTTCCATTTCCGCATCTGTCAGATTATCAAGATCTTTAAATTCAAATGGGATAACCTCTTCGATTTCTTTGTTGGGACCATCTTGTTTTTGGATGTTTCCCAAAGTGTCTTCCCACATATGGTTGATGAAGACCTTTCTTACATGTTCTTCCATAGCATGATCCCATTCCTCACTGAATGTATCGGTCAACTGCCTGAGTGAAGACAATTTTTTACAAGGAAATCCTTCATACCAATTTATGACATCCGAGTTGTTCCCTAAGTTAAGAGACAGTAGAAAAAGCTTCATTCTAATATCCTCATGTATGATATTCCTTCCATGGATAAATTTCAAGAACGCCCAGATATCTGATGTTGCATGATGCTTATATTCATGAAATAATGGAAAAGGTGCTTTCCCATCGTCTTCAATGACATAGTGATGTGGATATCTCATAATGTATGAAAAATCCAATATATCCATCCACAATTCGTAAGAAGATGCCATATCATCTGGCTTCCTTGTGTTTTTGTTATTTTTCTTCAGTTGGAGTCTCTAGGAGAGACCTGCCAAGTTAACTCACTAAATCTCACCAAAATACCAAAAACATGGGCATACCCAAGATAATGGTGATTAAGTTCTTGGTGAAGTCGCTAGATAAACCTGTCAAGTTAGTCCTTACAAAATTATAGATATATTGAGCACAAAAACTTACCTTAAGATTTATCAATGTGTCGTTCATGCACGGGTTAGTCACATCAATTGATTTTGAGGTCCTCGGCAATGACGCCAAAAATGTTATCAGTGTGGCCAGCTTAACCAAATTCTTTTTAATTGGAGTCGCCAGGTAAGATATGCAAGATTACTCCTTAACAATAACATTTTCAAAATATCAATCAAAGACTTAGCTCAATTTTCTTACCAAATGTTGTTTTTCCAATGGTGTAAATGACTCCAGATAAACCAATTCAATCTTTGAAATGTCCCCAACAACGACGCCAAAAGTGTTACTAGATGAATTAGCATGGCTAGTATTTGACGAACAATCGTATGGAGTAAGTGACCACTGTTAGCTTAGTCACTTCTCCAACTGCTTCAGAGAGTCGGAACCTCCAGGGGGAGAGCCCTTCTGTGACGTGCAACGCACTAATAACAAAGAATACTATATCTCCTAGATAACCTCATTAATGATCAGTGCCTCAGTCAATATGTTTTTTTGAATGAAGAAGACATACCATATATGCCAAATATAGCAAGTCAGTATAGTGACATTCAATGGCAATTCACCATTCAAGTAAAAGCATTAACATCCACTATGTGACATAGATCATCTGAAGACGAAAGAGTGTGATTGTCACCAATGAATAAAGATTGTAATAATGCAATATGGAAGTCAATACAATATGTTAGTACCAATCCAAACGCTAGTGTATAAAAATGATAGGTTTAAATGTAAGGTGAATAACAAATAGTTCCAAAGTAGGTCCTAACACTTAACCATCTATATCACCCCAATAATAGTGGTTCTCATACTGTAAACAAGGACATGAATAGGAGTATAACATTTTTTCAAAATCAACTTATGATAATTGAAAGTGATCCAAATATACAACAACAAAAGGAGCAATATTACTTGTGCTTTAAACAAATTTTCACCACTAACTTTATGCACCAAACTGTAGTTTATCAGATTTATATCAACAACCAATCACAATATTTTTTCAGACCAAGTACAAGAGCATCAACAACAGTAGGATACCCTCTTTGATATCAATTTATAACAACAATGATTATAAAATATGTATACAATGTTAATCTCAAAACTTTAACTGCTTTGTTCATACAGGTAGACAAATATTTCAGACTGTAATAGGATAGTTTTAGACCTCTTATGAAGTAATTTTCAGACTTTAATAGGGCATCCTTTTAATGTGGAATGTCAAGGTAGTTGATGGATAAATTGTTTTTTATTTGTGTGTAGGTGATTGGACAATTTTGGTGACTTTCAGAAAGGGACAATTTGCTTCCCTAGCAGACTGTTTGGTAGCAGAATAGAAGGTTGTAACATCCGTGGAGAGGGCTCAAAAAGAGGCCCGACTATGGGCGGACCCCTTTAAAGGTAGGCTGCAGGTATAGGGAGTCCAAAAGGGTAGGCCGAGGCTAAATGAAAAGAGGGCGAGGGTCTTTTTAAGGTGGGAGGATGGAAGGGAAAATGAAGGGAGAGATGGGAGAGGAGAGAAGTAGAGGGGAAGACGAAGAAAGAAGAAGGCACTGAAGAGCAAGAGAGGAAGAAAGTAGGGCATCGAAGAAGAAGGGAAGGAAAGTGGGGAAAGGGTAGGTTAGGATTGAAACTAGGTTAGATTTCAAAATTTAGGGTTTTTCCAATTATGTACAAAATTAGAAATAAAAATATAATTACAAAAAAAATTGCAAAATTTAACCTAAAAAATAATATTTACATGTACAATTAGGGTTTTTTAGGAATTGTTGATATTCTTAAATTTTTAGGGCTTCTTAAAATTTCACCGTAGGGTTTTTAGGGCTAAAGAAGGCATGGCGAAAATGTAGCAGAGAGGACCGAAATTTCAGGAATGCCAAAAAATAGAAAAAAAAAATTATTTTATTTTATAGCGTTTTTAACATAAAATTGCAGACCTAATTCTAACCCTAATTACGCTATGAAAATGCAAATTTACACATGGAAATGAAAGTGAAATTTAGTAAAAGTTGATAACTTAGGGTTTTAATGGATGTTACCCCGAACTCTATCCTTAGAGGAAGGTGACCAACCTTCCTCTTGGAGGTAATTCTCCTTGCTACTAGGTTAGGGCTTCTTGAAACAACCTCTAGGGTTGGTTTAAAGAGAGTAATCTAGGAAAAAGTTGGAACCCCAAGGCCAAACTTTGTCAAATATCCTCTTGGGAGCATTTTTATTATGCCATGAGGATAGATCAACATGCAAAATCCCTATTCAAAGATCATGTATCCATAGGGCTACCACTCAATCATTCAAGATGCAAAATTTACCTACCATTAATCAAGCAAACCTTAAAAATGTAAAAGACTTACTTGAGCATGAGTTATTCCAACCATTCTAGCATCCACAAAGCATTATCAAAACAAAGAAAACATCCAAATTCATCCAAGAGAAAGAAAAATCATCCCTCCAAGAGGTGCGCATCACTTCATAAAGCCCCTTTAGGGTAAAGGGGTAGCATAATGAATTTTATCCCATAAGTTGTGCGTAAATAATGAAGTGAGGAGGTTGTATTTATATGATCTCACACTCACTTTTTAAAAAATAACCAAGTCCTACATGCTTTAAAATGTCAATTTAAAATTAAAACACGTCAACTTAAAATTATAACATAAAATAATACAAAATAATCAAATACGTGGGTAGCTTGGGGCGTTTTCCCAAATTTTACCCAAAAATGACTAAAATAGATAAATACTATAAACTGAAGGTTGGAGTGGTAGGGGGGACATCATGCCCCATCTAAACCAAACAATAGTGAAAATATCTCAATTCCGCCCCCATATCAAGCAATGTGGCCTGGTACAAAGGACGATGTCATCGTGACAAGAAGCCCAAGCAGAGAGGGCATTGTGATGTAGAGGAACTAGGAGGATATCTTTGGTGGGCCACCACTAATATCCACATCGATCAATCCTCCCTCCTTAGGAAGAAATGGTCTCCATTGCGTTGAATCCCTTATCATATGTCGGACTGTGTATTGAGTTGAACTCCTGGTGCGGCATTTGCTGAAGCGAAAAGGTTTCCTTTCTTTGAAATCTTCAAAGGGTTGTAATTGTTGTTGCTGGCTGCGCTGGAGTTGTTCAACAGTTTTGGTTGTTGTGGTATCCTTGGTCTGCACTGGTGTGGATGGTTTCTTTTTTGGGGAGCACCTTGAATGCGTGGCTTTGCAATGCAAAGGTACTCGAATAAGCGATGTTGCACTGAACTTTTGTTTTTATTGTTTCTGCTGAGTAGAGGGATAATGGGCAGAGGTTGTGGATGTCTCTGCGATCTGATGTTCTCCTTCAGTGGCAATTGCGAATAAGGAAAATTTCCCAGTGTGGGAGATTATCTTCCTGCCCTGCTTGGTTGGGGTAGCTGCAACTATCTCTGGTATCCGATAGACTTGTCCTCCCAAAGTGACAATGACACTGTGAGGTCGTGATTCATATACAACATGACTCTTCCACATATATGGTTGTCCTAAAAGAAAATCACATACTTCAAGTGGGGCCACATCACACAATACCTCATCTTTGAAGGGCTTGATTCCGTATGGCAGGCGACATTGGTGACTGACACAGATCCCTCGTCCTTGGCTTAGCCATCCAATGGTATATGGTTGTGGGTGTGGAGGTATTGGTAGCTCCAGTCTCTTGATGACTTCTGTTGAGACCAGGTTCTTCTGGCTGACGTTGTCCACAACGAAGTGTAGGGGAATTCCCTTCACCCACATTTGTGAGTGGAAAAAGCGCTCCTTTGCCTCTGATTTTTCAGGTTCCTCTAGTTGAATCTGTGTGGTGGAAACAACGACACTGGGTTTTGCATCAATGATCTGCTTCCCTTTCCGCGCGGCTGTGAAATTAGGTTCTGAGTCAGAATCGGAACTGGGATCTGATTCTGAAGCTTTGATCTCAGCCACCAATGATTGTTTTGAGGGACATTCATCAATGTTGTGCCAGGGTCTTTTGTGGAACTCGCACCACTTCCCGATGTCCTTATTTGTCTTTTCTTACCCTTCTTCGCTTGTGTTTGGGAATGGTTGTCCTTTCCTAGCCCCCTATTCTGCGAGCCAGAGTTTTCCTTGCCTTGCTTCTGCGCAGGTCCGAAGTCACGCTTGTTATTTTGCTGAAATTTTTGCTCAATTTTGAAAGCATATCGATAGGAGGATCCGAGTGAAGAGATTTCCAGGAAGTACATCTCTGTTCGTATGTATCGGTGTAGGCCACTACGATATTTCAGTACTAGGTGTCGCTCAGAGTCCTTGATACCTAGCTTTGTGCGAAAGGTATAAAATTTGTTGGTGTACTCCGACACCGTTTGGTCCCTCCCTTGGTGCAGAATGGTCCATTTTGTGTACTGGTCATCATAGTTTCCAACAGGGTAATATTATTCCTTGACAGCATCTATAAAAAAGGCCCAAGTGGGATTGGAATATTCAAACAATCTAGACTTGTCTGATGAGTTTTGCTCACAATAAGTTTCCCACCAATTTTTGACATGGGGGACGGCCTTGAGGAGCGCAAAGATGATTTTTTCTCTGTCGGAAAATTTGTGGACAGAGAAATACCCTTCTAGTAGATTCAACCATTTATCTAGGGAATTGACATTGATGTGGGATTCAAATAAAGGAATATCAAAATTAACTTGTACCTTGAAGGGAGTCGTATCTCCGAAATGGATGCTCGTTGAGGGTGCATTTGCTGCTGTTGGCATGTGTCGAAGGATCTTGGAAAAATTATCCATCATCTCATTCCTCTGTCGCGCGAGGGCTTCCTCGAGCAACAAATTGATAGGATGTACTGTTCCGTCATCTCTCTTTTCGTCTGCCATGGGAGGTCGTTTGGGGCGGCGAGAGTGGTCTTCCCCAAGTGAAACTAGTTCGAGACCCAACTCTCTATATCTTGACCTCGTCGAGGACATGCACCGAGAAACAATCAAAGAGCATACTGCTCTGATACCACTTATCCGGATTTATGTGGGAACGAAACAAAAGATAGCATATACAGAATCAAATACAGAGATATATTGCAAATGACACAGTGATACAGTAAACACATATTCTATTAAATAGCGGAAATAGAACAGACTGTAAAATACAATAGCTAGAATGGTAGTAGCTATCTCTGAGAAGAGATGTGGCCGCCATGCTAATTCGTGCCAAGATGAATACAAGAGAGGCCAAAAGGGCCTATTTATCATAAGCATGAGGGAAAGAATCCCAAACATCCAAAAACCTAACCCTAGAAGATGAACCGTCATAAAGTTTGCGGCCCCAAGGTTGTTAGTTGAACAGTCAACTTCCCGGGGACATAACTTTTGCATCTGATCTCCGTTTGGGGTGCTCGGTAGCCCGTTGCAAAGGTCTATCCAAGATTTACAAGGACATCTATCTAGCCCTCCAAATCGCCAAAAAAGGTCATTTAGGGCCTCAAAATGGCTCCGGAAGTTTAGGACCCGAAAAACTGCTAAAAATAGTAATTTGCCAAAATTGCCAGAAGACTGTTTGAGCCAGTAGGAAGAGGTGGGCCGCCACCGATATCCACCTGGATCAATCCTCCCTCCTTAGGAAGCAATGGTATCCATTGCGTTGAATCCCTTATCATATGTCGGACTATGTGTTGAGTTGAGCTCTTGGTGCGACGTTTGATGAAGTGAAAAGGTTGCCTTTCTCTGAAATCTTCAGAGGGTTGTAATTATTGTTGTTGGCTGCGCTAGAGTTGTTCAACAGTTTTGGTTGTTGTGGTATCCTTGGTCTGCACTGGTGTGGATGGTTTCTTTTTGGGGGAGCACCTTGAATGCATGGCTTTGCACTGCAAAGGTACTCGAATAGGCGATGCTGCACTGAACTTCTGTTTATCTTGTTTCTGCTGAGTAGAGGGATAATGGGCAGAGGTTGTGGATGTCTCTGCGATTTGATGTTCTCCTTCAGTGGCAATTGGAAATAAGGAAAATCTCCCAGTATGGGAGATTATCTTCCTGCCCTGCTTGGTTCGGGTAGCTACAACTATCTCTGGTATCCGATAGAGTTGTCCTCCCAAAGTGACAATGACACTGCGAGGTCGTGATTCATATACAGCATGACGCTTCCACATATATGGCTGTCCTAAAAGAACATCACATACTTCAAGTGGGGCCACATCACACAATACCTCATCTTTGAAGGGCTTGATGACGTATGGCAGGCGACATTGGTGACTGACGCGGATCCCTCGTCCTTGGCTTAGCCATCCAATGGTGTATGGTTGTGGGTGTGGAGTTATTGGTAGCTCCAGTCTCTTGATGACTTCTGCTGAGATCAGGTTCTTCTTGTTGTTGCTATCCACAAGAAAGTGAAGGGGAATTCCCTTCACCCACATCTGTGAGTGGAAAAGGCGCTCCTCTGCCTCCGACTCTTCAGGTTTCTCCAATTGAATCTGTGTGGTGGCAACAACGACACTGGGTTCTACATCAATGATCTGCTTCCCTTTCCACGCAGTTGTGAAATTAGGTTCTGAGTCAGAATCGGAACTGGGATTTGATTCTGAAGCTTTGATCTCAGCCACCAATGACATTTTTGAGCGACATTCATCAGTGTTGTGCCAGGGGATTTTGTTGAACTCGCAACACTTCCCGGTGTCCTTCTTTGTCTTTTCGTTACCCTTCTTCGCTTCTGGTTGGGACTAGTTGTCCTTTCCCTGCCCCGTGTTCAGCGAGTTAGAGCTTCCCTTGCCCTACTTCTACGCAGGTCCGAAGTCACGCTTGTTCTTTTGCTGAAATTTCTACTTAATTTTGACAACATATCGATAGGCGGATCTGAGTGAAAAGATTTCCAGGAAGTCCATCTTTGTTCATATGTACCGGTGTAGGCCACTATGATATTTCAGTACTAGGTGTCGCTCGGAGTCCTTGATACTTAGCTTTGTGCGCAAGGTATGAAATTGGTTGGTGTAGTTCGACACCGTTTGGTCCCTCTCTTGGTGCAGAATGGTCCATTTTGTGTATTGGTCATCATAGTTTTCAACAGGGTAATATTGTTCCTTGACGACATCTATAAAAGAGGCCCAAGTGGGATTGGAATATTCAAACAATCCAGACTCGTCTGTTGAGTTTTGCTCACAATAAGTTTTCCACCAATATTTGACATGGGGGACAGCCTTGAGGAGCGTAAGGATGATTTTTTCTCTGTCGGAAAATATGTGGATAGAGAAACACCCTTCTAGTAGATTCAACCATTTATCTAGGGCATCGACATCAATGTGGCCTTCAAATAAAGGAATATCAAAATTAACTTATACCTGGAAGGGAGTTGTATCTCCGAAATGGCTGCTCGTTGAGGGTGCATTTGCCGCTGTTGCCATGTGTCGAAGGATCTGGGCGAAATTATCCATCATCTCGTTCCTCTGTCGCGCGAGGGATTCCTCGAGCAGCAACTTGATAGGATGTACTGCTCCGTCATCTCTCTTTTCATCTGCCATGGGAGGCCATTTGGGGCGGTGAAAGTGGTCTTCCCAAGTGAAACTAGTTCGAGACCCAACTCTCCATATCCTGACCTCGTCGAGGACATGCACCGAGAAACAATCAAAGAGCAGACAGCTCTGATACCACTTATCCGGATTTATGTGGGAACGAAACAAAAGATAGCATATACAGAATCAAATACAGAGATATATTGCAAATGACATAGTGATACAGTAAACACATATTCTATTAAATAGCGGAAATAGAATAGAATGTAAAATACAATAGCTAGAATGGTAGTAGCTATCTCTGAGAAGAGATGTGGCCGCTATGCTCATTCGTGCCAAGATGAATACAAGAGAGGCCAAAAGGGCCTATTTATCATAAAAATGAGGGAAAGAATCTCAAACATCCAAAAACCTAACCCTAGAAGATGAACCGTTATAAAGTTTGCGGCCCCAAGGTGGTTAGTTGAACAGTCAACTTCCCGGGGTCATAACTTTTGCATATGATCTCCGTTTGGGGCGCTCGGTAGCCCATTGGAAAGGTCTATCCAAGATTTACAACTTTTGATTGTGGTGAAATGAATGCCCATAGAATTATTTTGCCCCCCAAATTGCCAGAAAAGGTCGTTTAGGGCCTCAAAACGGCTCCGGAAGTTTAGGACCCGAAAAACTACTAAAAATAGTAATTTGCCAAAATTGCCAGAAAACTGTTTTGAGCTAGTAGGAAGAGGCGGGCCGCCACCGATATCTACCTAGATCAATCCTCCCTTAGAAATTAATGGTCTCCATTGCGTTGAATCCCTTATCATATGTAGGACTGTGTGTTGAGTTGAGTTGCCGGGGCGACGTTTGCTGAAGCGAAAAGGTTGCCTTTCTTTGAAATCTTAAAAGGGTTGTAATTGTTGTTGCTTGTTGCACTGGAGTTGTTCAACAGTTTTGGTTGTTGTGGTATCCTTGGTCTGCATTGGTGTGGATGGTTTCTTTTAGGGGGAGCACCTTGAATGCATGGCCTTGCACTGCAAAGGTACTCGAATAGGCAATGCTGCATTGAACTTTTGTTTTTCTTGTTTCTGCTGAGTAGAGGGATAATGGGAAGAGGTTGTGGATGTGTCCACGATCAGATGTTCTCCTTCAGTGGCAATTGCGAATAAAGAAAATTTCCAGTGTGGGAGATTATCTTCCTGCCCTACTTGGTTGGGGTAGCTGCAACTATCTCTAGTATCCGATAGAGTTGTCCTCCCAAAGTGAGAATGACACTGCAAGGTCGTGATTCATATACAGCATGACGCTTCCACATATATGGTTGTCCTAAAAGAACATCACACTCTTCAAGTGGGGCCACATAACACAATGCCTCATCTTTGAAGGGCTTGATGCCGTATGGCAGGCAACATTGGTGACTGACGCTGATCCCTCGTCCTTGGCTTTGCCATCCAATGGTGTATGGTTGTGGGTGTGGAGTTATTGGTAGCTCCAGTCTCTTGATGACTTCTGCTGAGATCAGGTTCTTCTAGCTGCTGCTATCCACAACAAAGTGTAGGGGAATTCTCTTCACCCACATCTGTTAGTGGAAAAGGCGCTCCTCTGCCTCCGACTCTTCAGGTTCCTCTAGTTGAATCTATGTGGTGGCAACAACGGCACTGGGTTCTGCATCCCTATCTGCACGGCTGTGAAATTAGGTTCTGAGTCAGGATCGGAACTGGGATCTGATTCTGAAGCTTTGATCTCAGCAACCAATGACTATTTTGAGCGACATTCATCAGTGTTGTGCCAGGGGATTTTGTTAAACTCACACTACTTCCTAGTGTCCTTATTTGTCTTTTCGTTACCCTTATTCGCTTATGGTTGGGACTAGTTGTCCTTTCCGTGCTCTGTGTCCTACGAGCCAGAGTTTCCCTTGCACTGCTTCTGCGTAGGTCCGAAGTCACGCTTGTTCTTTTGCTGAAATTTCTGCTCAATTTTGATAGCATATCGATAGGCGGATCCGAGTGAAGAGATTTCCAGGAAGTCCATCTCTGTTCGTATGTACCGGTGTAGGCCACTGCGATATTTCAGTACTAGGTGTCGCTCGGAGTCCTTGATACCTAGATTTGTGCGCAAGGTATGAAATTTGTTGGTGTACTCCGACACCGTTTGGTCCCTCTCTTGGTGCAGAATGGTCCATTTTGTGTACATGTCATCATAGTTTCCAATAGGGTAATATTGTTCCTTGACAACATCTATAAAAGAGGCCCAAGTGGGATTGGAATATTCAAACAATCCAGACTCGTCTGATGAGTTTTTCTCACAATAAGTTTCCCACCAATTTTTGACATGGGGAACGGCCTTGAGGAGCGCAAAGATGATTTTTTCTCTGTAGGAAAATTTGTGGACAGAGAAATACCCTTCTAGTAGATTCAACCATTTATCTAGGGCATCGACATCGATTTGGCCTTCAAATAAAGGAATATCAAAATTAACTTGTACCTTGAAGGGAGTCGTATCTCCGAAATGGCTGCTCGTTGAGGCTGCATTTGCCATTGTTGGCATGCGTCGAAGGATTTGGGCGAAATTATCCATCATCTCGTTCCTCTGTCGCGCGAGGGATTCCTCGAGCAACAATTTGATAGGATCTACTGCTACGTCATCTCTCTTTTCATCTGCCATGGGAGACCGTTTGGAGCGGCGAGAGTGGTCTTCCCCAAGTGAAACTAGTTCAAGACCCAACTCTCTATATCATGACCTCGTCGGGGACATGCACCGAGAAACAATCAAAGAGTAGACTGCTTTGATACCACTGATCCAGATTTATGTGGGAACGAAACAAAAGATAGCATATACAGAATCAAATACAGAGATATATTGCAAATGACACACTGATACAGTAAACACATATTCTATTAAATAGCGAAAATAGAATAGACTGTAAAATACAATAACTAGAATGGTAGTAGCTATCTCTGAGAAGAGATGTGGCCGCTATGCTCATTCGTGCCAAGATGAATACAAGAGAGGCCAAAAGGGCCTATTTATCATAAGCATGAGGGAAAGAATCCCAAACATCCAAAAACCTAACCCTAGAAGATGAACCGTCATAAAGTTTGCGGCCCAAGGTGGTTAGTTGAACAGTCAACTTCCCGGGGTCATAACTTTTGCATACGATCTCCGTTTGGGGCGCTCGGTAGCCTGTTGGAAAGGTCTATCCGAGATTTACAACTTTCATTTTTGCCAAAGTGAATTCCTTTAGCTAACATTTGGCCCCCCAAATCGCCAAAAAATTCCGTTTATGGCCTCAAAACGGCTCTGAAAGTTGAGGACCCGAAAAAATGCTAAAAATAGTAATTTTCCAAAATTGCCAAAGACTGTCTTGAGCCAGTAGGAAGAGGTGGGCAGCCACCGATATCCACCTGGATCAATCCTCCCTCCTTAGGAAGCAATGGTCTCCATTGCGTTGAATCCCTTATCATATGTCGGACTGTGTGTTGAGTTGAGCTCCTGGTGCGGCATTTGCTGAAGTGAAAAGGTTGCCTTTCTTTGAAATCTTCACATGGTTGTAATTGTTGTTGCTTGCTGCGCTGGAGTTGTTCAACAGTTCTTGTTGTTGTGGTATCCTTGGTCTGCACTGGTGTGGATAGTTTCTTTTTTGGGGAGCACCTTGAATGCGTAGCCTTGCAGTGCAAAGGTACTCGAATAGGCGATGCTGCACTGAATTTCTGTTTTTCTTGTTTCTGCTGAGTAGAGGGATAATGGGCAGAGGTTGTGGATGTGTCCGCGATTTGATGTTCTCCTTCAGTGGCAATTGCGAATAAGGAAAATTTCCCAATGTGGGAGATTATCTTCCTGCCCTGCTTGGTTGGGGTAGCTGCAACTATCTCTGGTATCCGATAGAGTTGTCCTCCCAAAGTGAGAATGACACTGCGAGGTCGTGATTCATATACAACATGACGCTTCCACATATATGGTTGTCCTTAAAGAACATCACATACTTCAAGTGGGGCCACATCACACAATACCTCATCTTTGAAGGGCTTGATGTCGTATGGTAGGCGACATTGGTGATTGACGCGGATCCCTCGTCCTTGGCTTAGCCATCCAATGGTGTATGGTTGTGGGTGTGGAGTTATTGGTAGCTCCAGTCTCTTGATGACTTCTGCTGAGATCAGGTTCTTTTGGCTGCCGCTGTCCATAACAAAGTGTAGGGGAATTCCCTTCACCCACATATGTGAGTGGAAAAGGTGCTCCTCTGCCTCTGACTCTTCAGGTTCCTCCATTTGAATCTGTGTGGTGGAAAAAACGGCACTGGGTTCTACATCAATGATCTGCTTCCCTTTCTTCGCGGCTGTGAAGGTTTTGAGTCAGAATAGGAACTGGGATCTGTTTCTGAAACTTTGATCTCAGCCACCAATGACTGTTTTGAGCTACATTCATCAGTGTTGTGCCAGGGGATTTTGTGGAACTTGCACCACTTCCCGGTGTCCTTGTTTGTCTTTTCGTTACCCTTCTTTGCTTGTGGTTGGGACTGGTTTTCCTTTCCCTGCCCCGTTTTCTGTGAGCCAGAGTTTCCCTTGCCTTGCTTTTGCACAGGTCCAAAGTCACGCTTGTTCTTTTACTGAAATTTATGCTCAATTTTGACATGATATCGATAGGAGGATACGAGTGAAGAGATTTCTAGGAAGTCCATATCTGTTTGTATGTACCGGTGTAGGCCACTGTGATATTTCAGTACTAGGTGTCGCTTGGAGTCCTTGATACCTAGCTTTGTGCGCAAGGTATGAAATTTGTTGGTGTACGCCGACAATGTTTGGTCCCTCTCTTGGTGCAGAATGGTCCATTTTGTGCATTGGTCATCATAGTTTCCAACAGAGTAATATCGTTTCTTGACGACATCTATAAAAGAGGGCCAAGTGGGATTGGAATATTAAAACAATCCAGACTCGTCTTATGAGTTTTTCTCACAATAAGTTTCCCACCAATTTTTGACATGGGGGACGGCCTTGAGGAGCCCAAAGATGATTTTTTCTCTGTCGGAAAATTTGTGGATTGAGAAATACCGTTCTAGTAGATTCAACCATTTATCTAGGGCATCGGCATAGATGTGGCCTTCAAATAAAGGAATATCAAAATTAACTTGTACCTTGAAGGGAGTCGTATCTCTAAAATGACTGCTCGTTGAGGGTGCATTTGCCGCTGTTGGCATGTGTCGAAGGATCTGAGTGAAATTATCCATCATCTCGTTCCTCTTTCGCGCGAGGGCTTCCTCAAGTAACAACTTGATAGGAGCTACTGCTCCGTCATCTCTATTTTCGTCCGCCATGGGAGGCCGTTTGGGGCGGCGAGAGTTGTCTTCCCCAAGTGAATCTAGTTTGAGACCCAACTCTCTATATCCTGTCCTTGTCAAGGACATGCACTGGAAAACAATCAAAGAGCAGACTGCTCTGATACCAGTGATCCGGATTTATGTGGGAATGAAACAAAGGATAGCATATATAGAATCAATTACATAGATATATTGCAAATGACACAGTGATACAGTAAACACATATTCTATTAAATAGCAGAAATAGAACAAATTGTAAAATACAATAGCTAGAATGGTAGTAGCTATCTTTGAGAAGAGATGTGGTCGCTATGCTCATTCGTGCCAAGATGAATACAAGAGAGGCCAAAAGGGCCTATTTATCATAATCATGAGGGGAAGAATCCCAAATATCAAAAAAACTAACCTTAGAAGATGAATCGTCATAAAGTTTGCGGGCCCAAGGTGGTTAGTTGAACAGTCAACTTCCCGGGGTCATAACTTTTGCATACGATCTCCGTTTGGGGCGCTCGATAACCGGTTGGAAAGGTCTATCCGAGATTTACAACTTTTAATTCTAGCCAAATGCATGCCGTTGGGAACGATTCGGCCCCCCAAATCGTCAAAAAATGTCGTTTAGGGCCTCAAAACAACTCTGGAAGTTTAGAACTCGAAAAACTACTAAAAATAGTAATTTGCCAAAATTTCTAGAAGACTGTTTTGGGCCAGTAGGAAGAGGTGGGCCACCACCGATATCCACTTGGATCAATCCTCCCTCCTTAGGAAGCAATGGTCTCCATTGCATTGAATCCCTTATCATATGCCGGACTGTGTGTTGAGTTAAGCTCCTGCTGCGGCGTTTGCTGAAGCGAAAAGGTTGCTTTTCTTTGAAATCTTCAGAGGGTTGTAATTGTTGTTGCTGGCTGCGCTGGAGTTGTTCAACAGTTTTGGTTGTTGTGGTATCCTTGGTCTGCACTGGTGTGGATGGTTTCTTTTTGGGGGAGCACCTTGAATGCGTGGCCTTGCACTGTAAAGGTACTTGAATAGGGGATGCTACACTGAACTTCTGTTTTTCTTGTTTCAGCTAAGTAGAGGG
This sequence comes from Larix kaempferi, assembly GCA_027924585.1. Classification (NCBI taxonomy): domain Eukaryota; kingdom Viridiplantae; phylum Streptophyta; class Pinopsida; order Pinales; family Pinaceae; genus Larix; species Larix kaempferi. The sequence continues at coordinate 25,973,556 of BSBM01000289.1, forward strand.
ATAATGGGCAGAGGTTGTGGATGTCTCCGTGATCTGATGTTCTCCTTCAATGGCAATTGCGAATAAGGAAAATTTCCCTATGTGGGAGATTATCTTCCTGCCCTGCTTGGTTGGGGTAGCTGCAACTATCTCTGGTATCCGATAGATTTGTACTCCCAAAGTGACAATGACACTGCGAGGTCGTGATTCATATACAGCATGACGCTTCCACATATATGGCTGTCTTAAAAGAACATCAATACTTCAAGTGGGGCCACATCACACAATACCTCATCTTTGAAGGGCTTGATGCCATATGGCAGGCGACATTGGTGATTGACGTGGATCCCTCGTCCTTGGCTTAGCCATCCAATGGTATATAGTTGTGGGTGTGGAGTTATTGGTAGCTCCAGTCTCTTGATGACTTCTGCTGAGATCAAGTTCTTCTGGTTGCCGCTGTCCACAACAAAGTGTAGGGGAATTCCTTCACCCACATCTGTGAATGGAAAAGGCGCTCCTTTTCCTACGAATCTTCAGGTTCCTCTAGTTGAATCTGTGTGGTGGCAACAACGGCACTGGGTTCTACATCAATGATCTACTTCCCTTTCCGCGTGGCTTTGAAATTAGGTTCTGAGTCAGAATCGGAACTGGGATCTGATTCTGAAGCTTTGATCTCAGCCACCAATGACTGTTTTGAGAGACATTCATCAGTGTTGTGCCAGGGGCTTTTGTGGAACTCGCACCACTTCTCGGTGTCCTTCTGTGTCTTTTCATTATACTTCTTCGCTTGTTGTTGGGACTGGTTGTCCTTTCCCTGCCTTGTGTTCTGCGAGCCAGAGTTTCCCTTGCCCTGCTTCTGCGCAGTTTTGAAGTCACGCTTGTTCTCTTGCTGAAATTTCTGCTCAATTTTGACAACATATCGATAGGCGGATTTGAGTGAAGATATTTCTAGGAAGTCCATCTCTGTTCATATGTACCAGTGTAGGCCACTGCAATATTTCAGTACTAAGTGTCGCTCGGAGTCCTTGATACCTAGCATTGTGCGCAAGATATGAAATTTGTTGGTGTACTCCGACACCGTTTGGTCCCTCTCTTGGTGCAGAATGGTCCATTTTGTGTAGTGGTCATCATAGTTTCCAACAGGGTAATATTGTTTCTTGATAGCATCTATAAAAGAGGCCCAAGTGGGATTTGAATATTCAAACACTCCCGACTCGTCTGAAGAGTTTTGCTCACAATAAGTTTCCCACCAATTTTTGACATGGGGGACGGCCTTGAGGAGCGCAAAGATGATTTTTTCTCTGTCGGAAAATTTGTGGATTGAGAAATACCCTTCTAGTAGATTCAACCATTTATCTAGGGCATTGGCATCGATGTGGCCTTCAAATAAAGGAATATCAAAATTAACTTGTACCTTGAAGGGAGTCGTATCTCCGCAATGGTTGCTCGTTGAGGGTGCTTTTGCTGCTGTTTGCATGCATCGAAGGATCCGGGTGAAATTATCCATCATCTCGTTCCTATGTCGCGCGAGGGCTTCCTCGAGCAACAACTTGATAGGATGTACTGTTCCGTCATCTCTCTTTTCGTCCGCCATGGGAGGCCGTTTGGGGCGGCGAGAGTGGTGTTCCCCAAGTGAAACTAGTACGAGACCCAACTCTCTATATCCTGACCTCGTCGGGGACATGCACCGAGAAACAATTAAAGAGCAGACTATTCTGATACCACTGATACAGATTTATGTGGGAACGAAACAAAAGATAGCATATACAGAATCAAATACAGAGATATATTGTAAATGAAACAGTGATACAGTAAACACATATTCTATTAAATAGCAGAAATAGAACATATTGTAAAATACAATAGCTAGAATGGTAGTAGCTATCTCTGAGAAGAGATGTGGCCGCTATGCTCATTCGTGGCAAGATGAATACAAGAGAGGCCAAGAGGGCCTATTTATCATAAGCATGAGGGAAAGAATCCCAAACATCCAAAAACCTAACCCTAGAAGATGAACCGTCATAAAGTTTGCGGCCCCAAGGTGGTTAGTTGAATAGTCAACTGCTCGGGGTCATAACTTTTGCATACAATCTCCATTTGGGGCGCTCGGTAACCCGTTGGAAAGGTCTATCTGAGATTTACAACTTTTAATTGCGCCCAATTAAATGCCGTTGAAAAATTTTTTTCCCTCTAAATCGCCAAAAAAGGTCCTTTAGGGCCTCAAAACGGCTTTGGAAGTTTAGGACCCGAAAAACTGCTAAAAAGAGTAATTTTCCAAAATTGCTAGAAGACTGTTTTGAGCCAGTAGGAAGAGGTGGGCCACCTCCGATATCATCCTGGATCAATCCTCCCTCCTTAGGAAGCAATGGCCTCCATTGCATTGATTCCCTTATCGTATGTCGGACTGTGTGTTGAGTTGAGCTCCTGGTGCGGCGTTTGCTGAAGCGAAAAGGTTGCCTTTCTTTGAAATCTTCAGAGGTTTGTAAGTGTTGTTGCTTGATGCGCTGGAGTTGTTCAATAGTTCTGGTTGTTCTGGTATCCTTGGTCTGCACTGGTGTGGATGGTTTCTTTTTGGGGGGGCACCTTGAATGCGTGGCCTTGCACTGCAAAGGTACTCAAATAGGCAATGCTGCACTGAACTTCTGTTTTTCTTGTTTCTGCTGAGTAGAGGGATAATCTGCAGAGGTTGTGGATGTCTCCGCGATATGATGTTCTCCTTCAGTGGCAATTGCGAATAAGGAAAATTTCCCAGTGTGGGAGATTATCTTCCTGCCCTGCTTGGTTGGGGTAGTTGCAACTATCTCTGGTATCCGATAGAGTTGTCCTCCCAAAGTGACAATGACACTGCGAGGTCGTGATTCATATACAGCATGACGCTTCCACATATATGGCTGTCCTAAAAGAACATCACATACTTAAGGTGGGGGCACATCACACAATACCTCATCTTTGAAGGGCTTGATGTCGTATGGTAGGCGACATTGGTGACTGACGCGGATCCCTCCTCCTTGGCTTTGCCTTCCAATGGTGTATGGTTGTGGGTGTGAAGTTGTAACTTCCCCAGTTTGACCCCATGGCATTAAATTGTAAATGATGTAATATTGTTATAAAATCATGGTGAGGATCTCAAGGCCAAGGCCCCGCCATCGATTTATCAATGCATATGGTTTGCTTGCTAGCTAGGCACATTGGAATTTCAACATCATGTAATATGCATTTTAATCAAAATACCCACAACTAGCTATGCAATGCAACAAAGAGATGGGGGCATGATATTACAAGGAATTGGGGGGGAAAACATTCAAACCCTTGGAGCCAATCCAGTCAAGCTAAGTGTCAATGAGAGAACCCATCAAACCCTCAACTACCCATGTTGACTTTTGTACCCAATCATTGATTTCTCCCAAGAGTTGGTTGAGGTAGTTAATGCCTTGGGGAATGGGAGGTATGGTTGTCCAAATTCGGGTATGGGTAAGCCACCTTGCATGGAAAATCACGTTTTTTCTTCTTGGGCAAGAAAAGAGCCCTGAATTGCTGCCCAAGCCATTATCCATCAACCAACTTTCTTCTCCTACGAGTTGGGGGCTACCTGGGCATTTTTCTCCATGGATTTCCTGTGTTTTGTCTCATCTTGCAAGTTGGGAAGGGAATTTTTGTTTTGGTTGCCAATGGGGAACATAACAGATCGATTTGGGGTTTCAATGAGGCCGTTTTGGCCATTTGAGATGCTCATAGCATGTGGGAGAAATTGAGTTGCTCCCTGTTGACGAATTACTCTTCCCACAGTCTGTTTTAGTGAGCCACGATTTGGGAAAAACCCATGGACCCTGTTTTGTAAAATACCCTTGTTGTAAACGTGTATCTATGCCCAATGTTTGTGCTTGCTGTCTAGGAAATGAGAATGTTGGGGTATGGGATTCGGGTATCCATTGCTTTGGCTTGAACTTGAGAGTAAGCATCCATGGTTCGAATGTAGCCTGATAAACCCAGCTGTGGACTGGTTTAGCTAAGATGAAATGAGTAATTGGCTGTGAATGAGCTGGAATGCCCCTTTCTTTGTAAGAATCATGCCTAGCTCGTGGGTGGCAGTTGTGTTGAGAGTTTGATGAACACAACTAGCCTATGGTTGGGTGGAACGTTGGAACGACATAGCTAGTTGTTTGGGACAATTGCAAAATGAAGATAAGTGTTTTTCCTATCTAGGTATTTGCTTGTAAACTGTATTAATTTGATGACTATTGATATGTTGTATGCATGAGTAATGTGTGTGGATAGTATAATTTGTTGTGCATAATTGATTTGTTTTACATCTGCTCACAATGATTTATTCATATGATTCTAATGAATGGGCTGAATTTTATGAAAAGCCCCAGAAATTGCCATCATGTACCCTTCCTTGCCTTGGATGGATGGGTGGGTACGTTACAAAATGGTATCAGAGCTGCTGGTTACAGCATTGGGCCTTCGTAGGCTACCTATCGCGGTTGAAGAGGTAAGTATTCCTCCTGCTCAACACTGATCATTAAGAAAATTTCCAATTTTGAAAACAAATTTCTAAGTATGTCTGAGTTTTCCGCCAAGGCTGTGTCGGTGAAACTCGCTGAGTTGCGCCGAAACAGTGGCCGAACTCGCTAAGTGGAGCCGACAAGGTCGGCGAATCTGGCCGAGTTGCGCCGAAAAGTTAGCGCAATTTCAAAAAAAAAATTCTAAGTATTTTTGAAAAGTTTCTAAGTGTTTTTGTTTGGTTGTGCTGACGCATTTCGGCAAGTCTCGTGGAGTTGTCCCGCAACGTTGGCGAGACTCAGCGAGTTCGCTCGCAATGGCGGAGAAAATCGGTGAGTTCGACCGCAACGATGGAAGGACTCGACAAAGTTGTTCCGCAACGTGGCAGAAAATCATTAAGTTCGCCGAAGAAAGAAGGAAAATTCTAGTGGAAGAACTTAGCAAGTTGTTCCGCAACGGCTGAAATAACTCGTAAGTTTTTGCCGCAACGACGGAAAGATAAAGGTTTTGGGCCAAAACGGCGGAAAATTTAAGAGTTTTCGTCAGCAAAGGCGGAAGAGATGGATGATTTCGTTCACAATGATGGAAGGACTTGATGAGTTGACCCGAAAAATTTCAAAATTTTCTAAGTGTTTACGGCGGAGGAAATTTCGGAAGAGATTGGCGAATTTCCGCTGCAACGTCAGAAGGAATTGGTGAGTTCGTCCGCATTGTCGGAAGAGATGGGTGAGTTGGTCCATAATGGTGGAAGAGATGGGCGAGTTGCTTCACAATGGCGAAAGGAAAAGCTGAGTTTTCGACCGGAAGAACTCAACAAGTTTGTCCGCAAAGGGGCGGAAGAGAATGACAAATTCCGCCGAAACAGAGAAAATACATCAATTTTTCAGTGAAATTTTCAGGTGCTTGAAAGAAAAAAATCGCTTTGAACTCATGTGCCAGATTGCACTAAATTGAAGAATTACCGAAAAATAAAAACGAGGGCGCTGCCCTCGACCCGCCCTACAGTGGATCCACAAGGGGGCAAGCCCCCTTGACCCCCGTCATCCCCCGGACACAATCGTTAAAAGTGTGAAATGCATTCTCTATGCTTGGAACGAGAGGCAGGAAATGGCATGGGAGGTTTGTGGAAGCCTTATTAAGAGTAATTGGCTGTAATATGCATTGCAGAGGAGCAATGGGAGCATCAAGGCAATGTTGGAAAGCCAAGAAAAGGATCAGCTATGATGTAGAGCAGGGACTCCATGTCATGATGAGGAATTGGAAAGGGAGAATTCCTTAAACTCCTCCATTGCTATTATATTTATATTTCCTAAGTTGTCTATACTGAAAATTATGGCATAGGGATGCTGGAAATGCAAAAGGATAGATAGATGGCATATTGCACAAGTGCATGCGAAAATGTTTTTGCATGTATATGATACTGCATATTGGTAAAAAGTGAGGATTTACATATGCAATGAGCCACTTAAGTCAAATGATGGTGGTTGCTAATAATTAGTTGTGTTCGCATTGTTTGTAGGACCAGAGACAACCGAAGCATGGCTAAGGATGTGGATGATGACTGTTGCATACAACCTCATGAAGAGAGGATGGTGCAACAAATCCATGATCATGATGTTGGCAAAAGGACTGAGTAACCTTGGTAAGAGGCCAACTGATCAGATAACATCAAACGATATTAATAACAACCATGCAGGTAAGGGTTAACTGTGCTTAATTGCATGAATGTTGAAAGAGGATTTGGTGAGTCTCTTCAACTATGCTTAAACTATGGTGATTTGGTTTGCATTGAGTGCCTGAATGTGAATGCCAACCCACCAAGTATGGTGAGGTGCGGGTAGGTGAAGGCAGGGAGCCTTACACCCTATAGTTTCTTAGAAACCTCAATGCATTCATATGAATTCATATCATGCCATTTGTGAATATTGGTTGTGAGTTTAACCACCAAAACAACTGAGGACTTATGGACCTGTCATGGTAAAGAATGTTGTGTGTAGTAATCATGGTTAGGCCATAGTATGTTTGAATGCATAGTATTCATGAAATAATGCAAGATTGCATTGAAGAGATGTGCATTGAAATATTCGGTAAATGTTGTAAATATGCATGCATGTGTAGGTGCACATGTTGAGATGCATTGTGAGAATGCATGGTTGTGATATATATATGTTCAATGCAATTTGATAATAGATGAAATGGTGAACCATTGCTAATCCTGAGACCATTTCATGAGCTCCTATGAATGCAGGAGAAGGACTGCATGAAGAAGGTAGACATGTGATGGGCTACCAGAGCACTCTATTGGAAGGAAAGAGCTGCATGGAATGTGAAGTAATGAGTACTTATAGTTTATTTAAATTGCATGGATAGTGTGACTGTGTCTTGCAATTTTATTGTGATAATGATGCATATGTAAGGATATATATTTCATTGCATTTCAATTATTACAGCTGAGAGTGTTTGGATTATTGAGTGTTATAATTTTGAGATCACTTCAGTGACTGTTATGGAAATGAATGATTATGTGCATAGATACTCACAACGTGTTTGGCTGATTGAAGTTTCAGTTTCCAGGTAGAAAAATTCTTGCGTATGGAAATGAGGATAAGTCCATAATAAAGACCGAGATCTACCATGTGCAGAAGCCAAAGGTTATGAGAAGGTTCTCATGGTTGTAATTTATTCATGAAACAAATCTGAAAATTGTCTGGTTTAAGTTTATGAGAATAGTCTCATGGTTGCAAATCTAATTTCTGTAGGAAAACAGATTTACAAATTTCAGATTTGAGAATTTGCTTATAATTGCTAATGACTATTTGGCTTATGTAGAATTGTGTCAGGAGGACATGTTGTAGGTGGATGTTCATGTATGGTAGCAAGGGTGAAACCACAATGGACAGAGTGATACCACTTACGAGAGCCAAACAATATGAGGATAGCCTCATTGCTAAGCAAATCAATTTATGTAGGAGACAGAATTGTAAATTCATGTTGAATTTAATTATTAATGTTATTGATTGGTTATGGAACAATCATATTTGAAGTTATTGTTAAATGTTGCTAACTCTTTGGCTATTTGATAAGTGTGCCAGGATGACACATTGCAGGAAGACCATGTGTGATGGCCTGCAGAAGCCAAACTAGATGGGAATGACCCCATCCTTTGGAAATGGGTTTTGGGTGAAACACCATTGAAAATGTGACAATGTCTCAGCCAAACTGCATGTCGGTAAACCATGAGAGTGAGATGGTAAAGCTATGCCAAGAAGGCATGTGAAATACATCGGCAAAATGAATGAGTATTCTGTGACCCTAGACTAAAACATGCATGTCTAAATTATTAGGGTTAATATGCAAAGAATGATCTATTTTGTTTATATCATTTCAGACTGCTTGAGTATGATTAGGGCCTACATGGATCACATCGGAAAGGGGGTGCACACTTTTTTTTTGGTGCCGAGTCGTGATAGGGTTGTCAATATTGACTACACCCTAAGGGAATGGACGCATTCCTGGTGTTTCAATACTTGATAGTGAATGTTATGAAATGTGGTTAAGAATTTTAACAACAATACTGATGAGATTGATTATCCTTCTTGTGTTGTCAGCCTACACAGATGCAGATTGATACTGCACATTAAGGGTCAAAGTGAAGAAGTGTAGGCAAAAGGACTGTATAGGAATTGGTATCCTTTTTATGCTCACATGAAATATTACCAGAAGGGATGGACAGGCCCGAAGAGCTGTGTAATAAGAAGGGGTATCACCCTTGTGTGAGTGGGGCCATGTTAACCCGCAGTCAAGAAAGTCACCTATAAAGTTCCTAAAAGGAACCACCGATTTGCACAATAGGAGTAGTGGCGTCCTTGTATAAATGAAGAGTTGATATATTTGTAAAGGGTTGTGGTGCAAGAAGGTGTGGTGACATTGGTGAAGGAATAAAATCTCTATTGGGTCAGCAGTAGGAGGGCAGGCGCCAAGATTGACTGAGACCCTGAGATGCTTATTGGGACAGCAGTAGGAGGGCGGGCGCCAAGACTGACTTAGAACCCTAAGATGCCTATTGGGTCAGCAGTAGGAGTGCAGACGCCAAGACTGACTGAAGACCCTGAGATGCTTATTGAGTCAACAGTAGGAGGGCGGGTGCCAAGACCGACTGAAAACCCTGAAGCACCACCAAATGCTTGGTAAATCTAGCCGATGGGGAGGTGTACTGGTTAAGCATTAACTACATCAAAGTCCATAGCAAATCCCAAGGCTTGTAAAGCGAAGCAGGATCCTGTGGACCAGAAAAGGAAAATGCACAATACAGATAAGTATTCATTTTCATTTAAATTCTTGTTTGGAATAATGAAGATTTCAGGTGTAATTCCTATGACAACCAAGCTAATACACTGTTGTTTTTTTGTTGGAAACCTTGGCCATTGCAGGAAGTAAGAACCCTGAAAGAGCCATAAACACTTGGTAAGCCAGAGAGTAACTGGTTGTGCACTATGAAATCCTTGATAAAACCGGAGAGTAACTGGTTGTGCACTATAAAATTGCTGGTAAATCCAGATAATAGATGAGTGGGCGATATAAATTATTGAGAAATCCAGGGAGTAGCTTGTTGAACGCTATAAAGTTCTTGATAAGTTCAGAGAGTGACTAGTGGGGCATGAACTACTTGATATGGTAAAGCAGTGTGTACGCTGGCCCAACACCCCTTAAACAATTGATAAAACTAGTCGGAGCACTGGCCTAGCATATTGCTAAAGGAAATGATTGATAAACCCAGTCAACATACTGGCTTGGCATTACCTATTCGAATGATTGTGGAGTAGCCTGCTTGCTAGCCCAACATTCGTTATTGTGTACACGGGAAGTCCAAGTCTCGTAAAGCAAAGAAGGATCCTGTGGAATAAAGTAAAGACATCTAATACAGATAAGTATTCGGTTACCTTGCAGCTTCTTGCTTATGAATATACGTGTGTATATGATTTGGTTATGATTTCCTAAACTCTTGTTTAGAGATAAACCCTATGGAAATAAGTTAAACATGTGAATTGATTCAATGTTCGAGTGTAGGTATTGCAGGAAGCAAGGATTATGAAGGCATCCTAGAGATGCATGTGGACATGTGACCTTCCTAAAGAGCTCATTATGAGCAGTGATGAAAGATGGTGCTAGTGGACCCGAGTTGATCCTAGTTGAAAATCCATATACAGACCTTAGACACTAAGTGTCATAGCCAAGAAAGGAAAGTCAAAGAATTCACATTGAATTGAAAGAGACTAAGGAGCATGAAACCACAACGATGGTGTAGCTCCATAATAGAACAAGACTAAGAGGGAGAAAATCCTACTCTTCTCTTTCCTTTCGATTGATGCATTTATAAAACAAAAGATTGTTGAGTGCATGTCATGGCTGAGAATAGATTGTGTTTAATTGCTTGAAATGAATTGTGAATGCTGAAATAGTTATTTTCCTGTGAAAGGATGAACATGAATGAGTTCATGTGTATGTGGAAAGCATGAAATGTGTGGAAGTCCCATGAGTAAAGTGAGGATGTTCCAAGTCAATTAGGGAAAATAATTGACTAATTTTAATATTGTGATATGCTTGTCCTAATGGGAATTGCCATGATGAGTCTCACAGGAGAGACATTGAAAGCCATTGTTGCAGCTGTTACTAGCCAAGTGATTGCTAGTGAGAAAAGGGAGAGCCAGTTGTGCACATTGATCATGGCAGCAGGCCAAAAGCTATTTGTTTTGGCTGGAAATCTTCCTCGACTAGTTACTAGGACAACAAGAAAGATGGTAGCCATGAAATTTCAGACTTGCAGATCAGCTGGAAGGGTAATAAAGGAAAGGGTTTATTGTGGAGCAATGTCCACTTGCAGAGATGAAAGATCAAAGCCAGCGGGAGCAGCTTGAGGAAGCAGAAGGACTTGATCCTTAGAGGTTAAAGTAAAAAGATGGAATGTAGGACATACTTGCCACCATTTGTGAATTTTTCAGGCATGTGTAAAGTGGGTATACATTTTGAAAGATTTGAAACACCGAGGACGGTGTTATTCCAAGGGGAGGGGTATGTAACGTCCCCAGTTTGACTCCATGGCATTAAATTGTAATTGATGTAATATTGTTATAAAATCATGGTGAGGAGCTCAAGGCCAAGGCCCCGCCATCGATTTATTGATGCATATGGTTTGCGTGCTAGCCAGGAACATTGAAATTTCAACATCATGTAATATGCATTTTAATAAAAATACCCGCAACTAGCTATGCAATGCAACAAAGAGATTGGGGCATGATCTTACAATTAATTGGGGGGGAAAACATTCAAACCCTTGGAGCCAATCCAGTCAAGCCAAGTGTCAATGAGAGAACCCATCAAACCCTCAACTACCCATGTTGACTTTTGTACCCAATCATTGATTTCTCCCAAGAGTTGGTTGAGGTAGTTAATGCCTTGGGGAATGGAAGGTATGGCTGTCCAAATTCGGGTATGGGAAAGCCACCCTGCATGGGAAATCGCATTTTTTCTTATTGGGTAAGAAAAGAGCTCTAAATTTCTCCCCAAGTCATTATCCATCATCCAACTTTCCTCTCCCACGAGTTGGGGGCTACCTGGGCGTTTTTCTCCATGGATTTCCTGTGTTTTCCCTCATCTTGCAAGCTGGGAAGGGCATTTTTGTTTTGGTTGCCAATGGGGAACATAACAGATCGATTTGGGGTTTCAATGAGGCCATTTTGGCCATTTGAGATGCTCACAGCATGTGGGAGAAATCGGGTTGCTCCCTGGGGACGAATTACTCTTCCCACAGTCTGTTTTAGTGAGCCACAATTTGGGAAAAACCCATGGACCCTATTTTGTAAAATACCCTTGTTGTAAACATGTATCTATGCCCAATGTTTGTGCTTGCTGTGTGGGAAATGAGAATGTTGGGGTATGGGATTTGGGTATCCATTACTTTGGCTTGAACTTGAGAGTAAGCATCCATGGTTCAAATGTAGCTTGATAAACCCAGTTGTGGACTGGCTTGGCTGAGATGAAATGAATAATTGGCTGTGAATGAGCTGGAAAGCCCCTTTCCTTGTAAGAATCATGCCCAGCTCGGGGGTGGCAGTTGTGTTGAGAGTTTGATGAACACAACTAGCCTATGGTTGGGTGGAACATTTCAGCGACATAGCTAGTTGTTTGGGACAGTTGCAAAATGAAGATAAGTGTTTTTCCTATCTATGTATTTGCTTCTGCACTGTATTAATTTGATGACTGTTGATATGCTGTATGCATGAGTAATGTGTGTGGATAGTATAATTCCATTGTGCATAATTGATTTGTTTTACATCTGCTCACAATGATTCATTCATATGATTCTAATGAATGGGTTGAATTTTATGAAAAGCCCCAGAGATTGCCATCATGTACCCTTCCTTGCCTTGGATGGATGGGTGGGTACGTTACAAAATGGTATCAGAGCTGTTGGTTACAGCATTGGGCCTTCATGGGCTACCTATCGCCATTGCAGAGGTAAGTATTCCTCCTGCTCAACACTGATCATTAATAAAATTTTCAATTTTGAAAAAACATTTCTAAGTATGTCTGAGTTTTCCGCCAAGGCTATGTCGGTGAAACTCGCTGAGTTGCGCTGAAACAGCATTCGAACTCGTTGAGTGGAGCCGATACGGTTGGCGAATCTGGCCAAGTTGCGCCGAAAAGTTAGCGGAATTTCAAAAAAAAAATTCTAAGTATTTTTGAAAAGTTTCTAAGTGTTTTTGTTTGGTTGTGCCGACGCGTTTCGGCAAGTCTCGTGGAGTTGTTCCGCAACGGCGTCGAGACTCAGCGAGTTCGCCCGCAATGGTGGAGAAACTCGGTGAGTTTGTTTGCAATGGCGGAAGGACTCGACAAAGTTGTTCTGCAACGCGACAGAAAATCATTAAGTTCACCGAAGAAAGAAGGAAAATTCTAGCGGAAGAACTTAGCGAGTTGTTCCGCAACGACGGAAAGAACTCATAAATTTTTGTCGCAACGACGGAAAGATAAAAGTTTTGGGCCGAAATGGCGGAAAAGTTAAGAGTTTTCGTCCGCAATGGCGGAAGATATGGATGAGTTCGTCCGCAATGGAGGAAGGACTTGATGAGTTGGCCCGAAAAATTTCAAAATTTTTTAAGTGTTTACGGCGGAGGAAATTTCGGAAGAGATTGGCGAGTTTTTGTCGCAACGTCGGAAGGAATTGGTGAGTTCGTCCGCATTGTCGGAAGAGATGGGGGAGTTGCTTCGCAATGGTGAAAGAGATGGGCGATTTGCTCCACGATGGCGGAAGGAAAAGCTGAGTTTTCGACCTGAAGAACTCAGCAAGTTTGTCCGCAAAGGGGCGGAAGAGACTGACGAAGTCCGCCGAAACAGAGAAAATACATCAGTTTTTCAGTGAAATTTTCAGGTGCCCGAAAGAGAAAAATCGCTTTGAACTCATGTGCCAGATTGCTTGAAATTGAAGAATTAGGAAAAAAAAAAACCAAGGGCACTGCCCTCGACCCGCCCTGTAGTGGAGCCACAAGAGGGCAAGCTCCCTTGACCACCGTCGTCCCCCGGACACAGTCGTTAAAAGTGTGAAATGCATTCTCTATGCTTGGAACGAGAGGCAGGAAATGGCATGGGAGGTTTGTGGAAGACTTATTAAGAGTAATTGGCTGTAATATGCATTGCAGAGGAGCAATGGGAGCATCAAGGCAATGTTGGAAAGCCAAGAAAAGGATCAGCTATGATGTAGAGTAGGGACTCCATGTCATGATGAGGAATTGGAAAGGGAGAATTCCTTAAACTCCTCCATTGCTATTATATTTATATTTCCTAAGTTGTCTATACTGAAAATTATGGCATAGGGATGCTGGAAATGCAAAAGGATAGATAGATGGCATATTGCACAAGTGCATGTGAAAATGTTTTTGCATGTATATGATACTGCATATTGGTAAAAAGTGAGGATTTACATATGCAATGAGCCACTTAAGTCAAATGATGGTGGTTGCTAATAATTAGTTGTGTTCGCATTGTTTGTAGGACCAGAGACAACCGAAGCATGGCTAAGGATGTGGATGATGACTGTTGCATACAACCTCATGAAGAGAGGATGGTGCAACAAATCCATGATCATGATGTTGGCAAAAGGACTGAGTAACCTTGGTAAGAGGCCAACTGATCAGATAACATCAAACGATATTAATAACAACCATGCAGGTAAGGGTTAACTGTACTTAATTGCATGAATGTTGAAAGAGGATTTGGTGAGTCTCTTCAACTATGCTTAAACTATGGTGATTTGGTTTGCATTGAGTGCCTGAATGTGAATGCCAACCCAGCAAGTATGGTGAGGTGCGGGTAGGTGAAGGCAGGGAGCCTTACACCCTATAGTTTCTTAGAAACCTCAATGCATTCATATGAATTCATATCATGCCATTTGTGAATATTGGTTGTGAGTTTAACGACCAAAGCAACTGAGGACTTATGGACCTGTCATGGTAGTGCATGCTGTGTGTAGTAATCATGGTTAGGCCATAGTATGTTTGAATGCATAATATTCATGAAATAATGCAAGATTGCATTGAAGAGTTGTGCATTGAAATATTCGGTAAATGTTGTAAATATGCATGCATGTGTAGGTGCACATGTTGAGATGCATTGTGAGAATGCATGGTTGTGATATATATATGTTCAATGCAATTTGGTAATAGATGAAATGGTGAACCATTGCTAATCCTGAGACCATTTTATGAGCTCCTATGAATGCAGGAGAAGGACTGCATGAAGAAGGTAGACATGTGATGGGCTACCAGAGCACTCTATTGGAAGGAAAGAGCTGCATGGAATGTGAAGTAATGAGTACTTACAGTTTATTTAAATTGCATGGATAGTGTGACTGTGTCTTGCAATTTTATTGTGATAATGATGCATATGTAAGGATATATATTTCATTGCATTTCAATTATTACAGCTGAGAGTGTTTGGATTATTGAGTGTTATAATTTTGAGATCACTTCAGTGACTGTTATGGAAATGAATGATTATGTGCATAGATACTCACAACGTGTTTGGCTGATTGAAGTTTCAGTTTTCAGGTAAAAAAAGTCTTGCGTATGGCAATGAGGATAAGTCCATAGTAAAGACCGAGATCTACCATGTGGAGAAGCCAAAGGTTATGAGAAGGTTCTCATGGTTGTAATTTATTCATAAAACAAATCTGAAAATTGTCTAGTTTAAGTTTATGAGAATAGTCTCATGGTTGCAAATCTAATTTCTGTAGGAAAACATATTTACAAATTTCAGATTTGAGAATTTGCTTATAATTGCTAATGACTATTTGGCTTATGTAGAATTGTGTCAGGAGGACATGTTGTAGGTGGATGTTCATGTATGGTAGCAAGGGTGAAACCACAATGGACAGAGTGATACCACTTACGAGAGCCAAACAATATGAGGATAGCCTCATTGCTAAGCAAATCAATTTATGTAGGAGACAGAATTGTAAATTCATGTTGAATTTAATTATTAATGTTATTGATTGGTTATGGAACAATCATATTTGAAGTTATTGTTAAATGTTGCTGACTCTTTGGCTATTTGATAAGTGTGCCAGGATGACACATTGCAGGAAGACCATGTGTGATGGCCTGCAGAAGCCAAACTAGAAGGGAATGACCCCATCCTTTGGAAATGGGTTTCGGGTGCAACACCATTGTAAATGTGAGAATGTCTCAGCCAAACTGCATGTTGGTAAACCATGAGAATGAGATGGTAAAGCTATGCCGAGAAGGCATGTGAAATACATCGGCAAAATGAATGAGTATTCTGTGACCCTAGACTAAAACATGCATGTCTAAATTATTAGGGTTAATATGCAAAGAATGATCTATTTTGTTTATATCATTTCAGACTGCTTGAGTATGATTAGGGCCTACATGGCTCACATCGGAAAGGGGGTGCACACCTTTTTCTTGGTGCCGAGTCATGATAGGGTTGTCAATATTGACTACACCCTAAGGGAATGGACGCATTCCTGGTGTTTCAATACTTGATAGTGAATGTTATGAAATGTAGTTAAGAATTTGAACAACAATACTGATGAGCTTGCTTATCCTTCTTGTGTTGTCAGCCTATAGAGATGCAGATTGATACTGGACATTAAGGGTCAAAGTGAAGAAGGGTGGGCAAAAGGACTGTATAGGAATTGGTAACCTTTCTATGCTCACATGAAATATGACCAGAAGGGATGGACAGGCCCGAAGAGTTGTGTAATAAGAAGGGGTATCACCCTTGTGTGAGTGGGGCCATGTTAAGCCGCAGTCAAGAAAGTCACCTATAAAGTTCCTGAAAGGAACCACCGATTTGCACAATAAAAGGAGTGGCGTCCTTGTATAAATGAAGAGTTGATATATGTGTAAAGGGTTGTGGTGCAAGAAGGTGTGGTGACATTGGTGAAGGCATAAAATCTCTATTGGGTCAGCAGTACGAGGGCGGTCACCAAGACTGACTGAGACCCTAAGATGCTTATTGGGTCAGCAGTAGGAGGGCGGGCGCCAAGACTGACTGAGAACCCTAATATTCCTATTGGGTCAGCAGTAGGAGGGCGGGCGCCAAGATTGACTGAAGACCCTGAGATGCTTATTGGGTCAGCAGTAGGAGGGCGGGCACCAAGACTCACTGAAAACCCCGAAGCACCACCAAATGCTTGGTAAATCCAACTGATGGGGAGGTGTACTGGTTAAGCATTAACTACATCAAAGTCCATAGGCGATCCCAAGGCTTGCAAAGTGAAGCAGGATCCTGTGGACCAGAAAAGGAAAATGCACAATACAGATAAGTATTCATTTTCATTTAAATTCTTGTTTGGAATAATGAATATTTCAGGGGTAAGTCCTATGACAACCAAGCTAATACACTGTTGTTTCTTTGTTGGAAGCCTTGGCTATTGCAGGAAGTAAGAACCATGAAAGTGCTTGGTAAGCCAGAGAGTAACTGGTTGTGCACTATGAAATCCTTGATAAAATCGAAGAGTAACTGGTTGTGCACTATAAAATTGCCGGTAAATCTAGAGAATAGATGAGTGGGCGATATAAATTATTGAGAAATCCAGGGAGTAGCTTGCTGAATGCTATAAAGTTCTTGATAAGTCCAAAGAGTGACTAGTGGGGAATGAACTACTTGATATGGTAAAGCAGTGTGTACACTGGCCCAACACCCCTTAAACAATTGATAAAACTAGTTGGAGCATTGGCCTAGCATATTGTTAAAGGAAATGCTTGATAAACCCAGTCAACATACTGGCTTGGCATTACCTATTCGAATGATTGTGGAGTAGCCTACATGCTGGCCCAACATTCGTTATTGTGTACACGGGAAGTCCAAGGCTCGTAAAGGAAAGAAGGATCACGTGGAATAAAGTAAAGACATCTAATACAGATAAGTATTTGGTTACCTTGCAGCTTCTTGCTTATGAATATACGTGTGTATATGATTTGGTTATGATTTCCTAAACTCTTGTTTAGAGATAAACCCTATGGAAATAAGTTAAACATGTGAATTGATTCAATGTTCGAGTGTAGGTATTGCGGGAAGCAAGGATTATGAAGGCATCCTAGAGATGCATGTGGACATGTGACTGTCCTAAAGAGCTCAGTATGAGCAGTAATGAAAGATGGTGCTAGTGGACCCGAGTGGATCCTAGCAGCCAAAGGTTCTGTAGGCAATAACGGGAGAGGTGCCCTAGTTGAAAATCCATATACAGACCTTAGACACTAATTGTCATAGCCAAGAAAGGAATGTCAAAGCATTCACATTGAAGTGAAAGAGACTAAGGAGCATGAAACCACAACGATGGTGTAGCTTCATAATAGAACAAGACTAAGAGGGAGAAAATCCTACTCTTCTCTTTCCTTTCAATTGATGCATTTATAAAACAAAAGATTGTTGAGTGCATGTCATGGCTGAGAATAGATTGTGTTTAATTGCTTGAAATGAATTGTGAATGCTGAAATACTTATTTTCCTGTGAAAGGATGAACATGAATGAGTTCATGTGTACGTGGAAAGCATGAAATGTGTGGAAGTCCCATGAGTAAAGCGAGGATGTTCCAAGTCAATTAGGGAGAATAATTTACTAATTTAATATTGTGATATGCTTGTCCTAACGGGAATTTCCATGATGAGTCTCACAGGAGAGACATTGAAAGCCATTGTTGCAACTGTTACTAGCCAAGTGAGTGCCAGTGAGAAAAGGGAGAGCCAGTTGTGCACATTGATCATGGTAGCAGGCAAAAAGCTATTTGTTTTGGTTGGAAATATTCCTCAACTAGTTACTAGGACAACAAGAAAGATGGTAGCCATGAAATTCCAGACTTTCAGATCAGCTGGAAGGGTAATTAAGGAAAAGGGTTTGCTATGGAGCAATGTCCACCTGCAGAGATGAAAGATCAAAGCCAGTAGGAGCAGCTTGAGGAAGCCAAAGGACTTGATCCTGATAGGTCAAAGTAAAAAGATGGAATGCAGGACAAACCTGCCACCATTTGTGAATTTTTGAGGCATGTTTAAAGTGGGTATACATTCTGAAAGATTTGAAACACCGAGGACGGTGTTATTCCAAGGGGAGGGGTATGTAACGTCCCCAGTTTGACCCCATGGCATTAAATTGTAAATGATGTAATATTGTTATAAAATCATGGTGAGGAGCTCAAGGCCAAGGCCCTGCCATCGATTTATTGATGCATATGGTTTGCGTGATAGCCAGGCACATTGGAATTTCAACATCATGTAATATGCATTTTAATAAAAATACCCGCAACTAGCTATGCAATGCAATAAAGAGATGGGGGCATGATCTTACAAGGAATTGGGGGGGAAACATTCAAACCCTTGGAGCCAATCCAGTCAAGCCAATTGTCAATGAGAGAACCCATCAAACCCTCAACTACCCATGTTGACTTTTGTACCCAATCATTGATTTCTCCCAAGAGTTGGTTGAGGTAGTTAATGCCTTGGGGAATGGGAGGTATGGCTGTCCAAATTCGGGAATGGGCAAGCCACCCTGCATGGGAAATCACATTTTTGCTTCTTGGGCAAGAAAAGAGCCCCGAATTGCTCCCCAAGCCATTATCCATCAACTAGCTTTCCTCTCCCACGAGTTGGGGGCTACCTGGGCGTTTTTCTCCATGGATTTCCTGTGTTTTCCCTCATCTTGCAAGCTGGGAAGGTCATTTTTTTTTGGTTGCCAATGGGGAACATAACAGATCGATTTGGGGTTTCAATGAGGCCGTTTTGGCCATTTGAGATGCTCATAGCATGTGGGAGAAATCGGGTTGCTCCCTGGCGACGAATTACTCTTCCCACAGTCTGTTTTAGTGAGCCACGATTTGGGAAAAACCCATGGACCCTGTTTTGTAAAATACCCTAGTTGTAATCGTGTATCTATGCCCAATGTTTGTGTTTGATTTGTGGGAAATGAGAATGTTTGGGTATGGGATTTGGGTATCCATTGCTTTGGCTGGAACTTGAGAGTAAGCATCCATGGTTCAAATGTAGCCTGATAAACCCAACTGTGGACTGGCTTGGCCAAGATGAAATGAGTAATTGGCTGTGAATGAGCTGGAATGCCCCTTTTGTTGTAAGAATCATGCCCAGCTCGGGGGGTGGCAGTTGTGTTGAGAGTTTGATGAACACAACTAGCCTATGGTTGGGTGGAACGTTGCAGCGACATAGCTAGTTGTTTGGGACAGTTGCAAAATGAAGATAAGTGTTTTTCCTATCTATGTATTTGCTTCTACACTGTATTAATTTGATGACTGTTGATATGCTTTATGCATGAGTAATGTGTGTGGATAGTATAATTCCACTCTGCATAATTGTTTTGTTTTACATCTGCTCACAATGATTCATTCATACGATTCTAATGAATGGGATGAATTTTATGAAAAGCCACAGAGATTGCTGTCATGTACCCTTCCTTTCCTTGGATGGATGGGTGGGTACATTACAAAAGTTATTGGTAGCTCCAGTCTCTTGATGACTTCTGTTGAGATCAGGTTCTTCTAGTTGCCGCTGTTCACAACAAAGTGTAGGGGAATTCCCTTCACCCACATCTGTGAATGGAAAAGGCGCTCCTCTGTCTCCAACTCTTCAGGTTCCTCCAGTTGAATCTGTGTGGTGGCAACAATAGCACTGGGTTCTGCATCAATGATCTACTTCCCTTTCTGCGCAGCTGTGAAATTAGGTTTTGAGTCAGAATCGGAACTGGGATCTGATTCTGAATCTTTGATGTCAGCCACCAATGACTGTTTTGAGCGACATTCATCAGTGTTGTGCCAGGGGATTTTTTGGAACTAGCACCACTTCCCGGTGTCCTTCTTTGTCTTTTCGTTACCCTTCTTCGCTTGTGGTTGGGACTGGTTGTCCTTTCCTTGCCCTGCTTCTACGCAGGTCCGAAGTCACGCTTGTTCTTTTGCTGAAATTTCTGCTCAATTTTGAAAGCATATCGATAGGAGGATCCGAGTGAAGAGATTTCCAGGAAGTCCATCTCTGTTCGTATGTACCGGTGTAGGCCACTGTAATATTTTAGTACTAGGTGTCGCTCGGAGTCCTTGATACCTAGCTTTGTGCGCAAGGTATGAAATTTGTTGGTGTACTCCGACACTGTTTGGTCCCTCTCTTGGTTCAGAATGGTCCATTTTGTGTACATGTCATCATAGTTTCCAACAGGGTAATATTGTTCCTTGACGACATCTATAAAAGAGGCCCAAGTGGGATTGGAATATTCAAACAATCCAGACTCGTCTGATGAGTTTTGCTCACAATAAGTTTCCCACCAATTTTTGACATTGGGGACGGCTTGAGGAGCGCAAAGATGATTTTTTCTTTGTCGAAAATTTTGTGGACAGAGAAATACCCTTCTAGTAGATTCAACCATTTATCTAGGGCATCGGCATCGATGTGGCCTTCAAATAAAGGAATATCAAAATTAACTTGTACCTTAAAGGGAGTCGTATCTCCGAAATGGTTGCTCGTTGAGGGTGCATTTGCCGCTGTTGGCATGCGTTGAAGGATCTGGGATAAATTATCCATCATCTCGTCCCTCTGTCACGTGAGGGCTTCCTCGAGCAACAACTTGATAGGATCTACTGCTCCATCATCTCTCTTTTCGTCTGCCATGGGAGGCCGTTTGGGGCGGCGAGAGTGGTCTTCCCCAAGTGAAACTAGTTCGAGACCCAATTCTCTATATCCTGACCTCGTCAGGGACATGCACCGAGAAACAATCAAAGAGCAGACTGCTTTGATACCACTAATCCGGATTTATGTGGGAACGAAACAAAAGATATCATATACAGAATCAAATACAGAGATATATTGCAAATGACACAGTGATACAATAACACATATTCTATTAAATAGCAGAAATAGAACAGACTGTAAAATACAATAGCTAGAATTGTAGTAGTATCTCTGAGAAGAGATGTGGCCGCTCTGATCATTCATGCCAAGATGAATACAAGAGAGGCCAAAAGGGCCTATTTATCATAAGGATGAGGGAAAGAATCCCAATCATCCAAAAACCTAACCCTAGAAGATGAACCGTCATAAAGTTTGCGGCCCCAAGGTGGTTAGTTGAACAATCAACTTCCCGGGGTCATAACTTTTGCATACGATCTCCGTTTGGGGCTCTTGGTAGCCCGTTGGAAAGGTCTATCCGAGATTTACAACTTTCGACCGAGACAAATGTATGTTATTGGCAACCATTTGGCCTCCCAAATTGCCAAAAAAGGTTGTTTAGGGCCTCAAAACGGCTCCGGAAGTTTATGACTCGAAAAACTGCTAAAAATAGTAATTTGCCAAAATTGCCAGAAGACTGTTTTTAGCCAGTAGGAAGAGGTGGGCTGCCACCGATATCCACCTGGATAATAGGTGCTCGGAACTCGGGGAGCCACCAAATAATGGAAATGACCACCAACCACCTATAATGGATGGAAAGACACTGAATTCATAGTAAACCATCTATAGGGGTTGAATAATCACTATAGGGGAGAGAACCAACTTCTATTGGGGTTGAACCAAGCACCCCCAATACTATACGGCCACCTGAGCTATCTAACCTACTACCTGGGCTAAGGGATAACATACTAGTAGATAATCGCCAGGGACTTGGAATAAATGGATATTACGTTGTAGGATATGGCTTGCTACCGCTTTTGCGCGCATAAGCTACGGCTACTTCATTATGCCCATACTACCTAGGTGGCTTGATGCTCGTAGGTACTACCTAGGAGGTCATACCTATTTCTACCTATTACTACATATACTTTTAAAAAAGTAGATGGAACATACCCATATTTCTGTTCATAGCCCGAGGTTGAAGCAGACGTTAATCCAATAGTTTTAGTAGCACGCCGAGTGGAGTGCACGGGTAGTTCCATACACGCTAGTAGATCCTGTGGAGCTACCAGCCTTAGTATCCTTCTGAGTAAGCCATACATACAAATCCATAAAAATCGTAGGGACCAGCAAATTGCAAGTCACCCACCCGCTGATCTTGATCCAGTAACAAAGAAAGCATCGGTTGACTCAGTAGTTTCATTAGAAGCAACAGTAGTATATTAAGCCTGCAGAAAAAATTTATGTGGTTGGTGAGTCAGTTGGACTAACAGCTTATCCAACACCTCCTTATCCAGCATACCCTATAGCTTTTCCAACATACCCTACAGTAGTGATGGTAAGGGAGGCAGCAGCAAGACAACCAGCTTAAGACCCAACAACTAAGGTAGCTAGCACAAAGGGATAGGCGTCTAGTTATGATCTTGGTCCCGTCGTTGATAAAGCAGTTTATTGTTTTAATTCTAATCCAAAACCATAAGTTATGGTTCCAGTAAAATATATAGGATGATCTAGAGATAGAGTAGCTTATTCGGTTTAAGCACCACCAACAATAGTAGATCCTACAGAGCTATAACCTACATCAACACTAGTCGCAATAGTATATTCTATTGAAGCAACATCCATAGCAGTTTCAGTAGAAGAGGCAGGACTAGTATCTATTCCTATGCCATCTATGCCTCTACGGATGGTGGTTATGGATATGGAACCGAACGAAGGGAAGTTGGAGACTAATGAAGGAAAGCTGGGGTCAATGGTCCTTTAACTGGAAGGGATCCCGAACAAGGTAATTTCTATCTATCTGGAAGGGATGTTACTGGACTAAGGTATGCCTCTATACCTAGAGCTGCTTATGGATATCCTATTGGTGAATCTGGATCCGAGCGAAGGTATGCTCCTAGCTATGCTTATGGGTACGCTACTAGGTATGCTACTACTGGTGTTAGTGATGGTTCTACCAATGGTCCTAACTATGCCGCCACATTGTAGTTGCCTTATACTATGTTGTCTTTTCCTATGCCTATGATGCCTACACTGACGCCGCTTTTGGTGCCATCTATGCCTCTACTAACCGTGCTTATGCGGGTGCCTCTGCTTTTTCTCTTTTAACTGTTCTAGCTTAGCCTGTAGGTGCTTATCTAGAGTTGTCCCATCTATATCTCGTATAGATATCATACCATAGGTCTGTCCCGTATAGATGCTTATATAGTATAATAGAGCCTATAAAGAACCCATATATATCTTACCTCCATGATGAAAGAATGAAAGCCGAACAACAGAGCACATCACAAAATGTCGGAAGGACTCCACCACCCTATGACCATCACCCACTAACCAACCGCACGTGGTGGACTCACCCCAACCTTGACCCGCCGAAATAAGTTAGATCTTACCTACCTCAGCATGTAAGCCTCTCGTAGAGTCACCTGCCTTACCTCCCGTTAAGGACACCTAAGAATCACCCAACTGTTGAACTCAAGCATGACAACAATAGTACCCGAAGAGCTAAGCATGTCCACCTGTACGAACTCGCCTTCCCACCTGGACGAACTCGACAAAGTGAACCACTTTGATGAACATAGACGAAACTGCCTTCCCACCTGCTCGAAACACTAGATATCTTGCAAAGAACCCTATAAGCTAGATCACCAATACAACTATAGGCTTACCCCCGATAAGCTAGAGAGACCCTTCCCAACTTGCATTACTGTAGAGATGCTATATCAAAAAGAAAAGAAATAAATAAAGGTATAAGTGTATACATGAACAAGTATTCTCTCTAACTAAATAAAATGCAATAATTCATGGCTGAATTGGAAGGGTACATTTATCTATGAATTGGAAGGGTGTGTCTCTATGGAATTAAAGGTTAAGCTAGGATGAGGGGGGTTTATACTAATAAATAAATCCAGTTGAGATGCCACATAAGGTTTGGGATCACACATAGATGGAATTGGTTACAACGAAGGAAAGGAAGGTTATTTATTCCAGAATGCACCATCCGATTTAGCTCAATTTGACTAAAAAGATATTATACAATATTATGCATGCAATTCAATAATTGATCAAACTTGATACACCACCTTTAATTAGTGAATTTACCAGTTCAAGGTCATATGAAAAGAGGAGTATTTCCCACATTATAGGCCCAATTGATAGAGGTGAATTTCCCACATTGAAAGGCCACCCAGATAGAGGTGAATTTCCCACATTATAGGATGGAGAGCTATTGACACAAGGAAGGTAAGGCCACCTTTATAGAGGACAATTTACCACTTTTTGGGATGGTGAAATTTAAGGGGGGATTTCCCCACATTGAAAGGACACCTAATCACACATCGTCGTAGAGAGAAGCCCTAGGGGAAAACACCCACATCGCCGGAAGGTTCACACGATAATTACCTTTGTGGTGTTGTGTCCTCTGTGTTACTAAGCGAATTTAGAAGAACTATATAAGAGGATATTTAGAGTAGGATATCCCCTAATAGAATGGGAAAAATAAACTTTATT
Organism: Larix kaempferi; assembly: GCA_027924585.1. Taxonomy (NCBI): domain Eukaryota; kingdom Viridiplantae; phylum Streptophyta; class Pinopsida; order Pinales; family Pinaceae; genus Larix; species Larix kaempferi. The sequence goes on from BSBM01000289.1 coordinate 25,997,942, forward strand.
CGCCACAGCCATTTTATTAGGTTGTGCGCAAGCATGCTCTAACAAAGGGAGAGGGAAAAGTGGCCATTTTATTGGGTTGTGCGCAAGCACGCCTGACCAGAGGGAGAGGGAAAAGCATCATTTTTTCTGCTATTCGCTACAACAATAATGCAATTTAGATGATTTACGGGGTCAGGTATGCACCTTATGCATGGACCTTCTATAGGATTTCCCTAATAGACTAAACCTTGTCTAGGTCATGATATGATCACAGAGTTATGCTATAATTTCTTAGGACAACTCTGAATTTTCTGCATCAAATCTACTTTTATGGGTTGGGTGGGTGGGAATATATAGGCAGGAATAAATGGAGGGGCATTTGCCAATTTCCCTAAATAGATCCTGTAAAAATATGATCAATTTTTAAAAACCCGACTTTTTTAGTTCAAAACTTGCAATTTTATTGAGCAAAATAGACTTTGATGCCTAATATAGCTTTGTAAGGCGGGCCAAACATATATTTAGTATCATGTAACTATCTAGAGAGATAAGTGCATAAAGGGCATAACACCTAAAGCCAATAAGCCCTTACTTGTTCATATCGTGCTCAGAAAATGCATGTCATCGTTAGACACTGAATGGTTAGATCACTTGCCTACTTACTTTCCTTACGGGATGTTTATTATGACCAAGTTGATTCTATCGAGACAGGTCTCGGGACAGAGAGGGCGTACCCTCAATATCCTAAGGTTATTGTTCTTTCTTGTCACAAAAGAACAACATTGTGAATGAAGCTCCGACTGGATTTATTGCAGAACCCGGATGGTGCATGGAGATTAGTCTCCGCAATTTTGTTTTTTATTAGTTTTAACTTTTTTTAAGTGACCAAGGTAAAAAAAACCAAGTAATATCATAAACAGAATCAATACTGGTGCAACGGGGGTGCCCTAATCATGCTTTCATTCTTTAGAAGACAACTAGGGAAGAACATTAACATAAATATAAAAGAGGGTTAACCATACTTAATCATTAAAAATATTCACGAGATAGAAAAATCCACGAGCAAGATAAAGCATAGATACATGAAGTCATTCAACATTCAGGAAAGATATAAAGTGGAAGGGAACCAACATAACAGTGCTTTAATATTATAAATTCACTAGTGGAAAAATCAGCTTTAGGCCTCTTATTTCCCATTCTAAAAATAAATAGCATGTATTACGCCTACAGTGATGGAGAGAATGAGGAAATAACAAAAAATATAAACAGTGTGGTAGATCCCTCTACCCCAAGCCAAGATACAAGCAATAAACTTATATATAATGGTATCCTGCCGGTATGAATTCTTCTGATAACAAATTGCTGGTGTTGATGGAATGAGGGAAAGGGGATGACGAAAGGCTGACTTTCTTTATTTCCTTATGGCCTCTTACTTTTCTATACTTGACTTTATATATGCCATAAATGATAAGGGTGAATCATATATCTATAAGGATGTTAGATAAGGTTTGGTTAGGATTAGGTAAGGCCCCTATAGCTAGATCAGGACCCGGTGTTTTCCTTGGTTCGCTACCTGCAGTCTAGCTTTTCTTTCCATCAAAGAAATAAATGAATTGAATCCCTCCCGCCCTAAATCTCACCGACCAACAAGGAAGGGTTACGCTCGACTGATAAAGGTGACGACTTATAAGGCGAGGGATTTGACCGAGTCACCAAGGGGCCACCATAAAATTTTAGTTTCTCAATCGACTCGAACAAAGGGTGAGGGTGTTTAAATGGACTCGATTGACCATAGGTTTTACGCTCAATCTTCCATAGGATGATCGAATGGTACGATAGGAATAACAACTAGTACAAGAGCACCTGACTAGTACAAATAGATACAATAGCACACTTGACTAGTACGAATGCACCTGACTACGACTATCCAATAGTACTATTATTAATTCTATGAGTACGAATAGACATAATAAAGTCATAGCCATCGGTTTTTGCCTTGCAAGGCTTGTTAGCCCCATAGGGATCATGGTGAAATAAAAAAGCTATCCATTTCGTTTCTTACCTTATAGGAAGGATAATCTCATCTATAATAGATAGAAGAGCTTGTAGTCTGGGTGTTTCAGTTCTATTGCATGTCTAAAGGGTATTTTTGTAGAGGGAAGACCCTAATTAATCCTATGTATATGGCCCATTTGTCTGCATTTGTTTGGGGAACATGTAGCGGTGGAAAACCGCTAAGATATGGGGGCATACTGGAAGTGATGGAAAAATGGGATTTTTGTGTTTAGATTGCAAAGTCTTTCCTCCAATACAAATATCCTTTTTCGGTTCGGTAGTGATTGCGGGGTCTACGCCGGGGTAGCTGCCGGAACCAAGTTGATTGAATGGGGACCTAATTCTCATATATAGTGTCTTGACTTATAGGGTAATAAACATGGAATAACTAGGGCTAGGGAAGGCACGTGCCAGGATGGTTTTCCTAAAAACATATGGGGTCCTGGATAGTTGGACATGAAAGTAATGGATCTATAGATCGAGCTTTAATTGGACTGGTTTTCTTTTCTGTAATTATGTATAATAACGTAACTAGATCCTCCAGTATAAGTTTATAATAATAATAATAATACCTGGCTTTCTTTTTGATTTTCTTCCCTTTTTTTATAATAATAATTATTAATTAATTAATTAATAATAATATTATAAATATAAATGTTACTTAGTTCTTGGAGAACTTTAAAATATTAAAATAATAATAATACTTAATATTATTATTATTCATAATTATCTTTGTTTAAGATAATAATATGTATTATTATTATATAAAAATATATAATTTGATTAGGTGTTATGTGGGTTTACGTAGATGTTAGTGGAAATGGCATGGCACGAGAGGAGAGGGGCTGCCTTGGAGCAGGGAGGTGGTGGAGTAATGAGGTAGGGCGCTGGGTGGTGATGAGGCAGATGGAAGGCGTAGCAGTCGGGGGAATGGCAGAGATGTGCAAGGATGGGACGTTGTGGAATAACACATAAGTTGGGAGGAGGGCGCAACAATGGTGCAAATACTGGAGGTGGCTCAGAAAAGAGTAGAGCATAGGAGGAGGAGGTGAAGGGGCTGTGAGTGGGAGGATGCAAGTAAGGAGCATGAGGGTGGAGGTGTAAGCAATCGCAGGGATGCAAGTGGTGGCGCGATGAGCACAACACGGAGCAGGGAGGTCGCAGAGGGTGGAGCAGGTGGAGCGTGGACGCAGGTGTGAGGAGCAGGCATCCACCTCACAAGAGGGGTGCCCCTCTCTCATTTGGAAACTCCTCCAACAAAAAACAAAGCGCCATGTTTAAGAGAAGTCTCCCACACGTGAAGGATGGCGCATCCTTGAGTTAGATATATTCGCTATCCTAAATTTTGAATCTTAAAACACATTCCTTATCTACTGAGGTCGCCTTTCAAAAGGGACCAAATCGCCAACTTTTTCCCACATGTTTCAAACATATTTTTTAATTTCCCAGCTTTGTCACTTAGTGTCATTGTATAGAACTTTTAGCATTCTTGTGTCGTTTTGTCCTCTCCTTAAGAAAAAATGCCATAAGTGATGATTTAATCATCTCAAACCCAGGGAAAGTGGGTCGTAGTCTAAAGAGGACATTGTGAGTGTGAAAACGAGCATCCCTGCGCCAAATTGTGCCTCTAGACCATACTTTTATTACAAATTGAAATTTTCCAATTAAACCATTAAAAAGGTCTAATTTTGCGAAAAAATGCATTTTTTCTAGAATGAACTCAAACTCCTAGGGGACCTAGTGCATATCCGTATGAATCATTATTGATGGCTAGCATGTTAAAAATACATATAAACTTAGGCTTTAATAACTTCCTAAGGTTTGACCACCATGGAAAATACTCCAGTTTTGGAGGTGTGAGTGAAAAACTCAGGAATTATGCGGCCAAGGGTCTTTGAAGGCATGCCAACATATATCTGGTAACTCATCTGAATGTCTTGGAAAGTTTGACAAATCAAGATGAGCGAAACCTATTTCCATTTCTGCATCCGTCGGATTATCAAGATCATTAAATTCAAATGGGATAACCTCTTCGATTTCTTTGTTGGGACCATATTGTTTTTGGATGTTTCCCAAGGTCTCTTCCCACATATGGTTGATGACGACCTTTCTTACATGTTCTTCCATAGCATGATCCCATTCCTCACTGAATGTATCGGTCAACTTCCTGAGTGAAGACAAATTTTTACAAGGAAATCCTTCATACCAATTTATGGCATCCCAACTGTTCTCTAAGTTGAGAGATAGTAGAAAATGATTCATTCTAATATCCTCATGTATGATATTGCTTCCTTGGATAAATTTCAAGAACACCCAGATATCTGATGTTGCATGATACTTCTTTTCATGAAATAATGGAAAAGGCGCTTTCCCATCATCTTCAATGACATAGTGATGTGGATATCTCAGAATGTATGAAAAATCCAATATATCAATCTCCAATTCGTAAGAAGATGAATTATCATCTGGCTTCCTTGTCTTTATGTTATTTTTCTTCAGTTGGAGTCTCTAGGAGAGACTTGCCAAGTTAGCTCACTAAATCTCACCAAAATACCAAAAACATGGGCATACCTGAGATAATGGCGATTAAGTTCTTGGTGGAGTCTCTAGATAAACCTATCAAGTTAGTCCTTACAAAATTATAGATATATCGAGCACAAGAACTTACCTTAAGATTTATCAATGTGTCATTCATGCACGGGTTAGTCACATCAATTAATTTTGAGATCCCTGACAACGACACCAAAAATGTTATCAGTGTTTCTAGCTTAAGCAAATTCTTTTTAATTGGAGTTGCCAGGTAAGATATGCAAGATTAGTCCTTAACAATAATATTTTCAAAATATCAATCAAAGACTTAACTCAATTTTCTTACCAAATGTTGTTTTTCCAATGGTGTAAATGACTTTGGATAAACCACTTCAATCTTTGAAATGTCCTCGGAAACGACGCCAAAAGTGTTACTAGATGAATTAGCAGGGCTAGAATTTGATGAACAATCGTATGGAGTAAGTGACCATTGTTAGCTTAGCCACTTCTCCAACTGCTTCAAAGAGTTGGAGCCTCCAGGGGGAGAGCCCTTCTGTGACGTGCAACGCACTAATAACAAAGAATACTATATCTCCTAGATAACCTCATTAATGATCAGTGCCTCAGTCAATATGTTTTTTCGAATGAAGAAGACATACTATATATGCCAAATATAGCAAGTCAGTATAGTGACATTCAATGGCAATTCACCATTCAAGTAAAAGCATTAACATCCACTATGTGACATAGATCATCTGAAGACGAAAGAGTGTGATTGTCACCAATGAATAAAGATTGTAATAATGCAATATGGAAGTCAATACAATATGTTAGTACCAATCCAAACGCTAGTGTATAAAAATGATAGGTTTAAATGTAAGGTGAATAACAAATAGTTCCAAAGTAGGTCCTAACACTTCACCATCTGTATCACGCCAAAAATAGTGGTTCTCAGACTGTAAACAAGGACATGAGCAGGAGTATAACTTTTTTTCAAAATCAACTTATGATAATTGCAAAGTAATCCAAATATACAACAACAAAAAGAGCAATATTACTTGTGCTTGAAACAAATTTTCATCACTAACTTTATGCACCAAACTGTAGTTTATCAAAGTTATATCAACAACCGATCACAATATTTTTTCATACCAAGTACAAGAGCATAAACAACAGTAGGATACCCTCTTTGATATCAATTTATAACAATGGTGATTATAGAATATGCAGACAATGTTAATCTCCAAACTTTAACTACTTTGTTCATACGAGTAGACAAATATTTCAGACTGTAATAGGATAGTTTCAGACCTCTTATGAAGTGATTTTCAGACTTTAATAGGGCAGCCTTTAATGTAGAATGTCAAGGTCGTTGATGGCTAAATTGTTTTTTATTTGTGTGTAGGTGATTGGACAATTTTGGTGATTGTCAGAAAGGGACAGTTTACTTCCCTAGCAGACTGTTTGGCAGTAGAATAGAAGGTTGTAACATCCGTGGAGAGGGCTCAAAAAGAGGACTAAGTATGGGCATACCCCTTTAAAGGTAGGTCGCAGGTATAGTGGGTCCAACAAGGCAGGCCGAGGCTAAATGAAAAGAGGACGAGGGTATTTTTGAGGTGGGAGGGGGGAAGGGAAAATGAAGGGAGAGGAGAGAAGTAGAGGGGAAGAAGAAAGGAGAAGGCATTGAAGAGGAAGAGAGGAAGAAAGTAGGGCAGCGAAGAAGAAGGGAAGGAAAGTGGGGAGAGGGTAGTTTAGGATTGAAACTAGGGTTAGATTTCAGAATTTAGGATTTTTTCTAATTATGTACAAAATTATAAATAAAAATATAATTAAAAGAAATTGCAAAATTTAACCTAAAAAATAATATCTACAGGTACAATTAAGGTTTTTTTAGGAATTGTTGATATTTTCTAATTTTTAGGGCTTCCTAAAATTTCACCCTAGGGTTTTTAGGGCTAAAGAAGGCATGGCGAAATTGTAGCAGAGAGGGGCGAAATTTTAGGGAGGCCAAATTTTTTTTTTGTTTGATTTTATAGGGTTTTTAACATAAATTTGCAGACCTAATTATAACCCTAATTACGCTATGAAAATGCAAATTTACACATGAAAATGCAAGTGAAATTTAGTAAAAGTTGATAACTTAAGGTTTTAATGGATGTTACCCTGAACTCTAGCCTTAGAGGAAGGTGACCAACCTTCCTCTTGGAGGTAATTCTCCTTGCTACTAGGTTAGGGATTCTTGAAACAACCTCTAGGGTTGGTTTAGAGAGAGTAAACTAGGGCAAAGTTGGAGCCCCAAGGCCAAACTTTGTAAAATCTCCTATTGGGAGCGTTTTTATTACGCAATGAGGATAGAACAACATGGAAAAGCCCTATTCAAAGATAATGTATCTGTAATGCCCCTAGAATGACTGTGGACCTTAAGGGAACCTGTCAAGGAACCCGACTGAACAACTTCGATATAGTGGTCTCTTGAGCCTTGTTTTATATGTGTGGAGGGGTATAATTGATTGATTACATCTTGCTTAATGATCATCCCTGATTGATCAAGTCAAAGTGCAGTAGGACAGTTACAGTCCTAGCTCTGCGACTTGGGAGGATGCAACTGAGATGCGTCATAACTTTCCATTTTTATTCTGAACTTCGGGACGAAGTTCTAAATAAGTAGGGGTGTATGTAGTGCCCCTAGACTACTGTAGACATTGAGGGCACTTGCTAAGTCACCCGACTGTTTGAAACATTAATAAAATAACCCTATGATTTTATTTTGAGTATATTTATGATTACGATTGATTGATATATGTGCATTTGGGTAGTTATTGTGAATGGACGATTTCATGTTGTTTAACGATTGACTTTGATATGAAAACTATACATATAAATGATGCTTAACGACTAGCTGTGCAATTGATTACGTGATTAGACGAATGAGTAATGATTGAGTAAATTATAGATGTTTAATGAAGCAACAGATTTATAAACCAAATTGTGATTATTGAGGATACTGCTACTAATTTACGTTTGTGAGAAATGTGTGTAGCGACAGGTGAAACGGTTCACCGACGGACACACAAAGGAATATGAAGGGTCGTAGAGTACGAGTAAATCACACACAGGGAGAGCGACGACGATGTCGACTTCCAACGGAATACCACGCTTGAGCAGATAAGCACTGATCCGCTTGCTCATGAGGAAAGCGTGAGGGCGTACGAGGTGGGCCACGACAGAGCTGGTCACGTACGAGTTGGGGGGCGCGCAGTGAGAACGGACTCACTCCTCGATGCCATTAGTCCCTAATAGCGTGTAGATGGAGGATGGAAGGTAACGGCTCCTGAAATCCCTACATGAAGTTCCCGCAAGTCAAAATGGGAGGATGACGACAGAAGGGCTCGACGGTGCGGTACCCTGCCAAGAACGGAAAGAGTGGATGCAAGGACCCAACGATGTGGTGCCTTGCCGAGGAATGGAAACTATGGATGACTGGACCCGACGGAGTAGTGCCATGTCAGGGAAATTAAATTAAGGAACAAGGAGGCCCAACGGCACGACACCGGGTCCCTAGTAAAAGTTGATTGCTAAACTTAACTGCGTTGAAACGTATAATTTTGCACCTAGAACTTTAATTAGAAATGCATTTGAGTACTTTAGGCATTTGCACATAAATGATTACTTTGGCATTTAAATAATATTAAGTGTTATTTAGGAATTGCACATGAAAGGATATTCTTGATTACTTAAAAATATTAAAAATATTTATTTAGGAGCAAAATGGAATCCTAGGCATGGACACCTAGTCAACTCCACCTACACCACAAATCTAGGAGTTAAGTGAAATATCTAGGGGACAAACATGAGCAAACTTAGGGATGTTGGTGCATCTCCTAGAGAAACTGACACTTGGATGGGTGAGTTGTTTTTCATTAAAGAATTAATTAAATAATTATTTATGCATGAAGCGACATGTGTTGCAGGGGATTTTCCTTTAAAAGGGAGACTTTGGGGATGGGTAAAGGACCCAGACCCTGGATGACTATCGTAATTTTGAGTTACCTCATGACTTGCTGCTATTGAGGGTTTGGCTGGAAATCTTGGTGGGGGGGGAAACCCAAGCTGGGTTTCTTAAGAATTGTGTGTGAACTTTACGACCCAAAGCTCGGGGGAGGCCATGCGACTGAAATCATGAGCCTATGGTTGGGTGGCGAAGCTAACGGTTGCTTCACCAATGGTTAAACGAGCTTTGCTGGAGGGATCCTACGGAAGACGCATACAACAATGGACCAGCTGGATCGGGTTGACAGGTTAAGGTTTTGCTTATTTTTGTTAAGTTATTCACTCTTTTATTTTATTTTTCCAATAACTATAATGGCTAATTTGTTTGTATGAAGTTGTTAAAGTTTCAGGTTCAGTTCAAGGGGACCCTAAAGGAGGGGTCTTACATTTGGTATCAGAGCCGATCGAGCCTTGAGGGCACTAGACTCATATGATCAACCCCATCTCAACACGATAACCAAATCAGGTTCAAGGTTTCTTCAATATTATTTTCAGTTTTTGAGATTTAAACTTTTAAACTCTGTACTGCTGAAAGTCTAGTGAAATCACTGTGTGATTCATTGATTTAAATATTTTTGTGTATCTTGTATTTCCATAGTGAAATCGCTCTATAGTTTATCAATTTTATAACTCTGTGTAATCAAAATTCATTAGAAATAAAAGGCTCGAGATCTAAACTTTTGAACTCTGTATTGTTGAAAATCTGTAATGAAATCGCTGTGCGAATGTTTGATTTTAATATCTCTGTGTTGGCTAAAAACACCCAGATCGGAACGCCCTTGCTCTGTTCTCATGATATTTAAACTATGTATTGATAAAATTTCCCCAGCCGTGGTAATTCGTTCCCTCGATTCCATCGATGGTTATAAAACGCCCTCATCGGAATGCCTTACTCTGTTCTCATGATATTTGAACTATGCGTTGATAAAAATTCCCCAGCTGTGGAAATTCCTTCCTCAACTCCATTGACCGTCGAACTAATTAAAAAAGAAGAAGAAGAGAAAACGTTCAGATAGACATCCTTACTCTGTACTTCAGGTTTGAATGTCTGTTCATTGGATTTCAACCTTGTTTCAAACTCTCACATATATATAGATTCCTGTGCTTTTAAATATGAAAGATCTCTGTGGATGAGACCCATCCGATCTAGGTATGTTAAGAACCATGTGTTGCCTCCCATCCAGATTTGATATTCGCATTGCATCTCCAATAATTAGAATATTATTATGCTCTACTTCTCCATCAAACTGGAATGGATCCGCTTTTCCTTCACATTGCCGGGATAATTGGTATGTAATTTATGTCGCCATATATCCCCAGGTAGTTGAACAGAACCACTCAACTCGGGTTCACCGATGGTGGGAATATTACCCTCCTTGAACAGAACCACTCAACTCGGGTTCACCAAAAGTGGGCATATTACCCTCCTTGCAGCGACGGTGCTATCCTCCCAACAACCGTTTAACCCAGTGGTGCACTCTCACCCTGTACAATCGAACTCTGCCTTGATTTGTCATTGATATACTTGAGGTCAAATCCCGATTTGAAATCTGTTCTGGTTCTGAATGTTTAATTCATCTCTGCCTTTGAACATCGATTTAATACTCTGCCATGAACTGAATGTTTTATTTATCTCTATATTGGATTCGTTGTGTGGTTGTTGATCTCCCTATTCCTGTGTAATCAAGTCAACGGAGGAATCGCTCTGTGAAGTATCCATCGTGAAATCTCTGTGTATTCAAATATCAATCGTGGAGTCATTGTGGGAGAGTCGATCTACCTTTCTGCATATTTACAACTCTGTCTAATCTCAGTTATAGATCTTAAATTAAACGAATGACTGACGGTGAGGGCGTTGATCCCTTGACTGTAAGATGTTTAAAATAGAACGCCTACATTTTCGATCTCTGTGAAATTGAATGGATGGCTTATAAATTGATCTCTGTTGATTGAATGGAGCGCTATTCTTTTTATCTCTGTCAATTCAGATTATGTTTTGATCTCTGTAAAAATTAAAATGGATTGCCCTAATTTCTTAGACCTCTGCCAATTAAGAACGAACTTGATTCAAGGCCTTGCCTATGGAGACCGAGATCTGAGCTAGCCTACCGCTTAGATCTGGTTCATTTAAAAGAAAAATTTCAGTCACGGTTAAAGGATTCTGAATTAGGCATCCTCAAGGGAGTCAATTTTTCTGTTTCAATTTTTTTTATAAAACCTCTGTCTGCTTTTCCTTAGATCGCACCAGTGTGTACATGATCTCTGTGAGATTATAGCATTGATTTTATTCATGTATTTGAACCCTGGTCTTATACTCTGTCGCTTTTATCTTTTGATATCTGTAACTTAATTTTTGGATCATGAACTCTGTCAATCTAATTAAACTTCACTAAGGCAAGATTTCTAGATCCTAATATCTGCCCAGACTTCAGTGTTGATTTTATTTTATATTTATGGAATCAGAATTTCACTTTGTCTACATTTATCATTTTAATATCTATGTAATCGTTGTACGTCTGTGTTGGAAAACTCGATTTACTATCTGTTCAGAATTTTTGGTTTGAACAAATCATTCTATACTCCTTACGTTCTGAAGATAGATCTGCCGATTTCATACTACTGTTAAAAATCTTGTTTTGGGGATAGAGATATCACCTGTTGCGATGAGTATTGGGGAAAATAACGGATTGACAGAGCCTGATCCCATGACAGTATTTATAGCTCTGTTTTAGTCTTGTTTTATTGATAGATGTATCATGCTGTGTTTTGTCCTTTATTTAGGGATATATTTACCTATCATTTGTTGAGATGAATACTGGGGGAAGAGAAAACGAGATCTGGGTATTGTCCATACTCTGCTATAGGGTTTCTGATCCTTTGAAAATGGAATCACTTTCTCTGTTTATTCCGGGATGAAAACGATGGATCAGTATGTGCTGAAGTGAAATCACAGTATGCTGAATAGATTACCATTGTAGGATTCCTTTTATAATCCGCCATCAATTTGGTGAAATATCTGTAGGCTGAATGTCTTCCGCTGTAGGGTATGTTTGAATGCTGCACCGACTTTGGATGAATGTCTGTATCATGAGAAGGTGTCATAGATCTGCTGCTTAAAGTTAAGATTCGTCCTGAAATTAGTTTCTTATATCTTTAACTAAGTGAGATACAGTCTTTACATGTTGAACGGCGTGAATGCATGATTGCTGCAACCGTATTTTATTTTGCTGCTGAGCTGTTTGGGTTGGGACATGCTTGGAATAGTAAGCATCTGACTTTGCTCTGTTTTTATATGATATAAATATACATGCTGCTTGGAAGATGCAGAGATCAAGAATGCTAGCTCCCAGATGTGGCGAGATGTTCATATACATAAAATCAAATCGTAGATCTGAGGTGTCATAAGAAAAGTTGAATAAGTTCACCGTATATTTTTTTAGATTATTATAAATACGTCTTATTTCCAAAAACGTTATAGATTAAAGAAAGTTGCAGATCTTAAAATACATGTGATGAACTGAATATGTTCGGCGTACATGGAAACTTCATAAGCATTTTCGTTATGGTGTTGTTCTATAGAGAAGTCGAATTTATAGGGGATCTTAGATCTCTGCGTTATTATATGTTTATTATTTTGAAACTTAATTATTTACCTGTTGAAAAACGCAGTGTGTATTTATTAGGATCTTGCGATTCTGAAGCGCAATACAAACTCTCCTTCATGGATCCATGTCTATTCTGAAACTGTAATTCATGTTTCTTACTGACCTCCGTTTGAGTTGGAAAGGATATTAAATTGTGTTTTGATCTCTGAGTAAGTTGGAGATGCCGTTTTACATCCCTTACAGTACAGTTTTTGGTTGAAAACGAAGTTTGTAATTATGGAATCTCTGCGAATCTGAAAACGTTGTAGTGATGTATATTTTCGGGTGAGTGATATGTCTATTGTTGCGCCCTCCATTGCAGACCCAATAGAAATTTATGCTGGAACTGTCCCTAGGGCTTGGTATTTTGGTTTACTGCAAACTCATTGTCAAAAACCAAAATTTCCAAAAAATATTTTTTTTTTTAAGATAGAAATAAATGTTATTAATTTCATTCCTTGATTTGTTTGTTTTAGTTAAATGATCATAATTTTGTCTAAAAATTATCTGTTATTGTACTTATATCTTAATGTGAGTTTTTAAACGCAGTTATTGTTCTCTAACCTCAAAGGGAGAAATGGCCATAGCTAACTGGCTTACTTAGCTTTCGAGCTAATGCATAATCCGTCCTTTTTCTACAGGTATACAGGTAAAGTATGGATCGTTGTCAATGATTTTTATAAGCATAAAAGTTCCTTTTACTGTACTATAAAGCTCAGAGAAGATTTAAATATTCTTACAGGTTGTCACGTGTAAGACGGTAGAATTCCCTTTCTATTATCTTCATGAAATTCATGCTTGATAGAGAGTTGATGGTTTACATGAAAATGTGATCATTATTGTTCTGGATAGAATAAGATAGGCATTCCCATGAAGTAATGTCTCTTTGATATTATCATTGCGTTGTAACAATGTCTCTTATTTAATGCTGTATTAAGTCACTGGATCATGTTAATCATAGCATTATTTTTTTTTGTCTTAATGATGCTGTATCTTTTACCTTTACTCCTATAAAGGATCTGAAATAATTCATCGTATACATTACGTAATGCTAGCATTGTGTGATGTTCTGTCAACTATTAGCTCTGACTATGGATGTGACCCTTGTCGTTTGCATGAAACTGGAGTTGTGATAGCAATAGCGATATATTGTTTTATCCATTTATAGTTTATGATACATCATCATCTTAATAATTTTTATAATTACAATATGCTTATTTCATGCCTAGAATCTTTTGTTCCTTTGTTTTTGAACAGCGTCCAATTGTATGGAAATATAAGTGAGTTTATATCATTATATCAAAAGAACTATAGGTATTGTTCCTATCTTTGATTGTTAAAGAGGTGATGTAAGAATTATAATAGTAATACCTTGTGGATAAACTATGCATCCAACTATATTAGCCAAGGTAATATTTTAATGTTACAATAATGATGAACCCTCGTCGTAATTTGACTATACCACCTTCTATTTGTTTGTAGGGCAAGGTATTATGTCCACTAGGAAGCTTCGATGGCAAGGTTTCAAATCATGCACTATATGATGGTTAAATGATAGTGTCTCGATCATAGTAGAATATCCTTACTATGATTAAAATTTTATCCATGCAATGATTTAAATTTGATGATCGAATAATTTGAAATACAGCTTGGACTTTGGAATGTCGACCCATGGCAAGTTAAAAATTTTAAAGGCTACGTGGATAGCTCTCGTCCTTGTATTGATGATATATAAGATTTGTTCGAAACCCTACTTGGTCATTCCCTCTGCCTTCGGGCTCGGGTTACATGAGAGAACCCTTCTGGTCTGAGTTTGCTCGTTGTGGTACTTGTAAGTTGCAGTTTCTCATGTGGCTACAGTCATGGAGTATATCCCTTCTGTTGTTTGTAAGCCTATAAACTCTGCTAAATCATTCCCTAAGTTCATTGGGCATCTTGGGTTATCGTTCTGTTGTTACTGAGGATTATCAGTCGCATGCTGCTCCCATCCCTCATACTTATTACCTGTATTGATCTACAGTCAGGGTTTCCCAAATGTCGTTTTCTGTGAAGTGGTTATGTCCTGGGGTTTATATTCGTACTTCCCATACTGGTTCATCCATGGCGTGAGGGTATTGTTCTGTATGTTTCCCGGTCACGACTTTCATTGTGGGAGGAAAACTTGGAGTTTCCCAGCCCATTCTTCTGGTGATCATGGTTAGGTTTTTCTACTTTGCTCAACTCGTGGCTACAGGGTCACCCACTGGGTTTGCTTCCTGCAAAAATCGCTGGTAAGAATTATCATTTGTTTCGTTAATTTCAGTTTAACAGAGATTATTTAATTTAATAAAATTTGGCCACTAAACTCGTCAACTTGTACTGTGCAGGCGTTTATCTCTCCTGAAGGTGTACGAGGCTCAACCTCTGGCGCTGGGCTCCTACCGGGTAAGCCTGGTTATACCATGGCTGTTCCTCCCTTTTGTGGTTAGGGTGTTTAGGGTTTGATGTGATAAGACCACCTTTGTGGCTAGCTCTGTGCTGTTGGTCTTGTGGCTTGAATGTTATCACATTCACGGTCATTGTTGACCCTGTGATGTGTGTAGTATGGGATGGTTACTATTGTATGAAATGCATTCGTTTTTCTTACAGTGATTAGGGTTTATATAAGAACTTAATGTGTAATAGAAACAAGCTGTGGCTCGTTCTGACGTGACTGCCTTGGGGTTTTATTAGTTACTGTATTTCTTGAAGGGTTAGGGTATCCACCCAGTTTTGGGGAGGTTAAAAAGTATAATGAAAAGTTATTTGTAAAAATAACTTGTATAACGTCTGCCTTTCCTTCAAATTGATGCAATGTACAGTGATAGTATGTTTTAAGTTTCCAAAACCCTTTCTGAGAAGAGGATAAATCGGTTGTAGGTGATGGCATGGTCTTATTGCTCGGCGTTTTGTTTTTGTATGTTAAATGTTAATAGTAGGGTTCAATAAATTTCACAGTTGTAGACTGTTAATGTATTGATAACTCGGTCAAGTTGGGGATTCTCATCGGTTGGTTTAAAATACATATGAAAATGCATTCTTGCTCCGTTGATTGATGTAGAGTATACCTGAACAATTTTGATGTTTAACATTCTAATAAGGGTTAAAAAAAATGAGCTATGGTTGTGGGTGAGTCGTTTGTATAAACTCTTCAATATTTACATGCCTGCGACGTCTAGTATGCCAGGGTAAAATCCGAAAACACAGCAATAAAATAGTTAAAAGATAGTTCTGTAGTTTATAATGTTTTATGGTTAATAGTTCAGGAAAGCAAAAGAAAGATATAAACAAAAGAAACTCAATAGTGAAATAAACTTCTGTTCTGCTGTGGCTTTGGTTGTAAAAACCGTAGATGGAAACCTGGTCCTAAACCCTAGTATTTATATTAATAATAAAGACTGAAAAAGATAGGAAAAAGAAAATAGTTTACAGGATACAGTTTGGATTCTGAATTTCGATTTATAGCTCTATTGATATCATTAAGCTCGATGCTGAGCTATTCTTGGTTCTGTTATCTCACCTGTGTTCGATCCTGTGAATTTGTTAAATATAGTAAGATGCGTGTGTTGTTATTCTATCAGGTTTTCTGTATCATTATTGGGTTTGGTAGTTAATCATGGTAGAATTGTTTCTAGCATTAGTTGTAATAAAACTGAAAGGCATTGATAACTAGTATAAATACTGTGATTTGAATGACTGTTTTTGTTATAGTTCCTATGGTTGTTTTAATGAGTTGTAATATCAAGGAAACAAAATAACTTGTACCCTTAAAATCCTACGTATCTATTTCTGTGTCATTATAAATAAACTAAGTTTAAAAATTACTACAATTGCTACTACTTACAGTACTACTACTGTTTTATTATGCATTATAATTATTTTATCCATGAGATAATAATAATATAAAGGAAATCTTAACACAGTAACTACTATTAAATCCACTACTGATATTCAGGGATTGCAAATTTCCTTCTGAATTTATTAATACTCAGACATAATGAAATAAACATAACATGCATTCATTTATACCTAATAAAACAAACAGGAGTAAGTAGCAGAACCTGTTTCAACCAGTGGACAACAACAGCAATGGGAGGCTGTTCCTCCCTACCAATTCCCGGAGAGTGCCCAGACAACACTTCTCAGGACCCCCGAGCTTGCTCTGGTCTCCCTGGCTGGAACTAGGTGCAACAAAACAATTCACACAGCCAAACAACTAAACTGGAACCAAGTTACTGCAGCTTTCTCTCTCAAAACACTTCCTTACTGTTTTTCCCTCTTCTTCAATGGGACTCCTGAATAACATTCACCTGAATGTATTCTCCCTCCAGAACTATTGTTGAACCCCCAGCTCAGTTCATTGAGTACTATTTAAAAGATTGCCTAGGTCTTAGTTGGGTTAACTGTCATTAATGAGCCACCTGCTTAGATTCCACTTTCTTGGGGAAGCATGACCCCAAAATATAGGGAAGTTGCCACCTGCAACTTAGGAAGTGTTTGAGGATGCTGCCACTTGTCTTTTGCCCTTCCACCTAGTTCCATCCACCAGTTAGACCAGTAACCTCTTTTAACAGCTCTCCCATGCTGTTGTCTCCATAATTTATTTATTAATAATAAAATATTCAGAATTTACATTCCATTTCTGGTGACTCTGCTGAGTCATCAATTCCTACTTAGCATTAAATTTAACATAATGTCTCAGGAATATAATAAAATAATTACATTATTTTTGCAAAATTGGGGTATGTGACACTCATGTCTAGTTTAAACCTGGATCTCTGTTTTACGCCTCCATTTATCCCTCTGACATGTGTCCCTTATGTTGGAGATGACGCCGTGAAGTTTGAGCCGAGCTATTGTTACATTTCACTCCTGTTGTTGTTCTGCCCTTTGAGTGAGTGTACAACTTCAGTTTTTCCTTGGACGCACTCATAAACTTTACACAATCCCCTTGAATTCTGCAAGAGTAGTGTTCCTTCACTGGCCACTTGGCGAACCAGCAACAACTGTTCCCTACTCGTTGCCTTTACTTTACTATGTTTACTTCACTAACTTATAGTAATTGTGTTCACTGCTGATGCGATTTTTCTAAATACATTTACAGTCATGGAGAGGCGGTGAGAAGAAGGGTAATAACTTAATTTCTCAGTTGCTATGTTTTCTAGCTCGGCATTCGACCTTTGAGTTGCCAACGCAATCAACGTATACTCCTTGCTGGGCGTTGAGTGATGGTGTAACCCCGTGCCTCTGTTGATCCTATGAAAACCTTTTACTTTAGTCTCGATTAACGTCACTGCTTTTATTCAGATTTTAATGTATGAAGATGGTCTACCAAGTCTAGTAGCTAATAACTTCGACCAAGTGTCCGATGATAATTTGGTTGTTTACATTTTTTCACCTTTTGAAACGATCTTGTGCCATATTCATGGTATCATATAGTTTAGCCCCATTGTGGATGGCTTATATTGTGAGCTTATTTCATAGAAGATTTATATATATATTTTTTTCTTGTGATTTTTAAAACGCTTGTGTCGGAACTTTTGCATCCTATCTCTATCCAAGTAAGACATAATAGGATCTAGTCCTTTTTGTTTATTAAAAGTGTTTAGAGGTCTTAGGAAGTATCATATGTAGATAGCTTGGTTAGCATAATGTGGGTTACATCTTATAAGAAAACTTAAAAAAAAAGAGATTATCCTATTGAAATGTATTGAAAAGTTGGTTTGACTTTTAGAAAAGAATTATATTTTGTGTATAACACTCCTTTTAACCCTCTATAGATTAAACAGATCGTATTGTGTTGAATGTGTTAGAACATATAACATTTATATATATTTCAGATTATATTTATAAGTTATGGCGATTAAGACAAAGTTACGGAAGTGAATAAATATTAAAGAATCATATGGAAAAGTTTCTTAAAAATGCATTTTGAGGATAAGCGCTAGATGTAAGACACTCGTGAAATTTACATGATTATATGATGTAATCTAAGTGTAGGAAAGCTATTTATAAATGCACATTTGGAAACTAATGTTAGGATTTAAAATAGTTGGGAAATTTAAAGGATTATATGCTATTCATTATGATTGCAACATGTTCATAAGAATTTATAATATTGAAGTATTGTATATTTGTATTCTGCACATATCCATCTTCTGCAAGTAGAGTAAATGTTATAGAGTAAATTTCATAGTATTTTATATGTTTCTCCCAAGGAACGATGTAAAGTAAAGTAAAAGGAATTATATATTTATGATGTTTAAATTATATAATATTAGTGTTTTATATGTTCTTCGGGAAAGAATGATGTGAATTAGAAGCTAAAGATATATAGATATAAATCACATTTAATTTATTATGTAAAGTGTTAATTATGTCCTCAAGCCAAATTGTAAGGATTTTATGGTATGACTATATGTGCTTCATTTTGTTAGAAAAGAGAGGAACAATAAATCTAACAAATTATATACTTATGTGACACTTCAATAATGTCAATTATGGAGGGATAGTATGTGTCTAGTATGTTGGAATTTTAGGACATATGTATATTCAAGAGTAAGTGGTATTTAATATTATAGAAGTGGGTAGTATATTTAGTCAGTCTTATCATAGTCATACGAAGTATAGTGGAATAGAAGGATGTTTTCATATAACTATTCCTATAGATTAGGCAGGAGATTGAAATGAACACTTAGGTAATTTAAGTACTAGAAAGACCCTCTTATACATGTATTCGAATTATGAATTTCCTAGATTATACTTAGAAAAAGGGTTTAAAGCCTCAATGAATGTGTAGGAATGTTGGATTATTTAAATTGGTACATAGTTAGAAGCTTAAGTCTCAGCTTTTATAAACTGTGACGATGCAAAATATTGGGTCACATGTTTATTAAATTAATAGTGGTTGATTTTAGGATTTATAATAAATTACAGTGATTATGTTTTGTAGCAAATTATATGATGATGAAATCATGTTAGAAGTAGTCAACGTTTGAATTGTATGCATCTATATAGACACGATTATAGTCACAACTATAAGGGACTATGTGATAGTGCAACCCACTAGGAACTTTCGATCATTGAAGTTAGTATACACAACGGAATCAATAACATCTTGGGTTTCTATTGATGAAATGAGGTAAGGATGTGATAATCTCGTTAACCTCGAGTAATGATACTAATGATTAGAACCACGAGTTCTATGGCCATGACTGTTGGAGAAAAATAGAATAGAATGACCTCGAGATGAGAATAGAAATTAAGTAAAGCCTAGCATCGGAAGCACGAGAACATAAATTAACTTCGGGACGAAGTTCTATTTAAGGGGGGGTGTATGTAATGCCCCTAGAATGACTGTGGACCTTAAGGGAACCTGTCAAGGAACCCGATTGAACAACTTTGATATAGTGGTCTCTTGAGCCTTGTTTTATATGTGTGGAGTGGTATAATTGATTGATTACATCTTGCTTAATGATCATCCCTGATTGATCAAGTCAAAGTGCAGTAGGACAGTTACAGTCCTAGCTCTGCGACTTGGGAGGATGCAACTGAGATGCGTCATAAATTTCCATTTTTATTCTGAACTTCGGGATGAAGTTCTAAATAAGTAGGGGTGTATGTAGTGCCCCTAGACTACTGTAGACATTGAGGGCACTTTCTAAGTCACCCGACTGTTTGAAACATTAATAAAATAACCCTATGATTTTATTTTGAGTATATTTATGATTACGATTGATTGATATATGTGCATTTGGGTAGTTATTGTGAATGGACGATTTCATGTTGTTTAACGATTGACTTTGATATGAAAACTATACATATAAATGATGCTTAACGACTAGCTGTGCAATTGATTACGTGATTAGACGAATGAGTAATGATTAAGTAAATTATAGATGTTTAATGAAGCAACAGATCTATAAACCAAATTGTGATTATTGAGGATACTGCTACTAATTTACGTTTGTGAGAAATGTGTGTAGCGACAGGCGAAACGGTTCACCGACGGACACACAAAGGAATATGAAGGGTCGTAGAGTACGAGTAAATCACACACAGGGAGAGCGATGACGATGTCGACTTCCGACGGAATACCACGCTTGAGCAGATAAGCACTGATCCGCTTGCTCATGAGGAAAGAGTGAGGGCGTACGAGGTGGGCCACGACGGAGCTGGTCACGTACGAGTTGGGGGTCGCGCAGTGAGAACGGACTCACTCCTCGATGCCATTAGTCCCTAATAGCGTGTAGACGGAGGATGGAAGGTAACGGCTCCTGAAATCCCTACATGAAGTTCCCGCAAGTCAAAATGGAAGGATGATGGCAGAAGGGCCCGACGGTGCAGTACCCTGCCAAGAACGGAAAGAGTGGATGCAAGGACCCAACGATGTGGTGCCTTGCCGAGGAATGAAAACTACGGATGACTGGACCCGACGGAGTAGTGCCATGTCAGGGAAATTAAATTAAGGAACAAGGAGGCCCAACGGCACGACACCGGGTCCCTAGTAAAAGTTGATTGCTAAACTTAACTACGTTGAAACGTATAATTTTGCACCTAGAACTTTACTTAGAAATGCATTTGAGTACTTTAGGCATTTGCACATAAATGATTACTTTGGCATTTAAATAATATTAAGTGTTATTTAGGCATTGCACATGAAAGGATATTCCTGATTACTTAAAAATATTAAAAATATTTATTTAGGAGCAAAATGGAATCCTAGGCATGGACACCTAGTCAACTCCACCTACACCACAAATCTAGGAGTTAAGTGAAATATCTAGGGGACAAACATGAGCAAACTTAGGGATGTTGGTGCATCTCCTAGAGAAACTGACACTTAGATGGGTGAGTTGTTTTTCATTAAAGAATTAATTAAATAATTATTTATGCATGAAGCGACATGTGTCGCAGGGGATTTTCCTTTAAAAGGGAGACTTTGGGGATGGGTAAAGGACCCAGACCCTGGATGACTATCGTAATTTTGAGTTACCTCATGACTTGCTGCTATTGAGGGTTTGGATGGAAATCTTGGTGGGGGGGGAAACCCAAGCTGGGTTTCTTGAGAATTGTGTGTGAACTTTACGACCCAAAGCTCGGGGGAGGCCATGCGACTGAAAGCATGAGCCTATGGTTGGGTGGCGAAGCTAACGGTTGCTTCGCCAATGGTTAAACGAGCTTTGCTGGAGGGATCCTATGGAAGACGCAGACAACAATGGACCAGCTGGATCGGGTTGACAGGTTAAGGTTTTGCTTATTTTTGTTAAGTTATTCACTCTTTTATTTTATTTTTCCAATAACTATAATGGCTAATTTGTTTGTATGAAGTTGTTAAAGTTTCAGGTTCAGTTCAAGGGGACCCTAAAGGAGGGGTCTTACAGTATCCCTAGGGATACCATTTAATCATTCAAGATGCAAAATTTACCTACCATTAATCAATCAAACCTTAAAAATGTAAAAGACTTACTTGAGAATGAGTTATTCCAACCATTCTAGCATTCTTGTGTTGTTTTGTCCTCTCCTTAAGAAAAAATGCCATAAGTGATGATTTAATCATCTCAAACCCAGGGAAAGTGGGTCATAGTCTAAAGAGGACGTTGTGAGTGTGAAAACGAGCACCCCTGTGGTAAATTATGCCTCTAGACCATACTTTTATTACAATTTGAAATTTTCCAATTAAACCATTAAAAATGGTCTAATTTTGCGGAAAAATGTATTTTTTCCGGAATGAACTCAAACTCCTAGGAGACCTAGTGCATGTCCGTATGAATCATTATTAATGGCTAGCATGTTAAAAATGCATAGACACTTAGGATTTAATAACCTTCTAAGGTTCGACGACCATGGAAAATACTCCAGTTTGGAGGTGTGAGTGAAAAACCCAGGAATTATGCGGCCAAGGGTCTTTGAAGGCATGCCAACATATCTCTGGTAACTCATCTGAATGTCTTGGAAAGCTTGACAAATAAAGAGGAGTGAAACCTATTTCCATTTATGCATCCGTCAGATTATCAAGATCTTTAAATTCGAATGGGATAACCTCTTCGATTTCTTTGTTGGGACCATATTGTTTTTGCATGTTTCCCAAGGTCTCTTCCCACATATGGTTGATGACGACCTTTCTTACATGTTCTTCCATAGCATGGTCCCATTCCTCACTGAATGTATCGATCAACTGCCTGAGTGAAGACAAATTTTTACAAGGAAATCCTTCATACCAATTTATGACATCCTAGTTGTTCTCTAAGATGAGAGATAGTAGAAAACGATTCATTCTAATATCCTCATGTATGATATTGCTCCCTTGGATAAATTGCAAGAACGCCCAGATATGTGATGTTGCATGATACTTGTATTCATGAAATAATGCAAAAGGCGCTTTCCCATCGTCTTCAATGACATAGTGATATGGATATCTCAGAATGTATGAAAAATCCAATATATCAATCCACAATTCATAAGAATATGACATATCATCTGGATTCCTTGTCTTTCTGTTATTTTTATTCAGTTGGAGTTTCTAGGAGAGACCTGCCAAGTTAGCTCACTAAATCTCACCAAAATACCAAAAACATGGGCGTACCTGAGATAATGGTGATTAAGTTCTTGGTGGAGTCGCTAGATAAACCTGTCAAGTTAGTCCTTACAAAATTATATATATATCGAGCACAAGAACTTACCTTAAGATTTATCAATGTATGGTTCATGCGCGGGTTAGTCACATCAATTTATTTGAGATCCCTGAAAACGATGCCAAAATTGTTATCAGCGTTTCCAGCTTAACCAAATTCTTTTTAATTGGATTCGCCAGATAAGATATGCAAGATTAGTCCTTAACAATAATATTTTCTTACCAAATGACTTAAATCAATTTTCTTACCAAATGAATTAACTCAATTTTCTTACCAAATGTTATTTTTCCAATGGTGTAAATGAATCCGGATAAATCACTTCAATCTTTGAAATGTCCTCGGAAATGACGCCAAAAGTGTTACTAGATGAATTAGTAGGGCTAGTATTCGATGAACAATCGTATGGAGTAAGTGACCATTGTTAGATGAGCCACTTCTTCAACTGCTTCAGAGAGTCAGAACCTCCAGGGGGAGAGCTCTTCTGTGACCTGAAACACACTAATAACAAAGAATACTATATCTCCTAGATAACCTTGTTAATGAACAGTGCCTTAAACAATATGTTTTTCCGAATGAAGAAGACATACTATAGATGCCAAATATATCAATTCAGTATAGTGACATTCAATGGCAATTCACCATTCAAGTAAAATCATTAACATCCACAATGTGACATAGATCATATGAAGACGAAAGAGTGTGATTGTCACCAATGAATAAAGATTGTAATAATGCAATATGGAAGTCAATACAGTATGTTAGTAACAATCCAAACACTAGTGTATAAAAACAATAGGTTTAAATGTAAGGTGAATAACAAATAGTTCCAAAGTAGGTCCTAACACTTGATCTTCTATATCACGCCAATAATAGTGGTTCTTAGACTGTAAACAAGGACATGAACAGGAGTATAACATTTTTTCAAAATCAACTTATGATAATTGAAAAGTAATCCAAATATACAACAACAAAAGGAGCAATATTACTTGTGCTTTAAACCAATTTTCACCACTACCTTAATGCACCAAACTGTAGTTTATCAGATTTATATCAACAACCGATCACAATATTTTTTCATACCAAGTACAAGAGCATAAACAACAGTAGGATACCCTCTTTGATACCTATTTATAACAACGGTGATTATAAAATATGTATACAATGTTAATCTCCAAACTTTAACTGCTTTGTTCATACGAGTAGACAAATATTTCAGACCTGTTATGAAGTGATTTTTCAGAGTTTAATAGGGCAGCCTTTAATGTAGAATGTCAAGGTAGTTGATGGCTAAATTGTTTTTTATTTGTGTGTAGGTGATTGTACAATTTTGGTGTCTATCAGAAAAGGACAATTTGCTTCCCTAATAGACTGTTTGGTAGCAGAATAGAAGGTTGTAACATCCGTGGAGAGGGATAGAAAGAGGCCTGAGTATGGGAAGACCCCTTTAAAGGTAGGCTGCAGATATAGGGGGTCCAACAAGGCAGGCTAATGCTAAATAAAAAGAGGGCGAGGGTCTTTTTGAGGTGGGAGGATGGAAGGGAAAATGAAGGGAGAGATGGGAGAGGAGAGAAGTAGAGGGGAAGAAGAAGAAAAGAGAAGGTACTGAAGAGGAAGAGAGGAAGAAAGTAGGGCAACGAAGAAGAAGGGAAGGAAAGTTGGGAAAGGGTAGGTTAGGATTGAAACTAGGGTTAGATTTCAGAATTTAGGGTTTTTCCAATTATGTACAAAATTAGAAATAAAAATATAATTAATTTTTTTTTGCAAAATTTAACCTAAAAAATAATATTTACACGTACAATTATGGTTTTTTTAGGAATTGTTGATATTTTAAAATTTTTAGGGCTTCCTAAAATTTCACCCTAGGGTTTTTAGGGCTAAAGAAGGCATGGCTAAATTGAAGTAGAGAGGGCCGAAATTTTAGGAAGGCCAAAAAATAAAATTTATTTTTTATTTATTTTATAGGGTTTTTAACATAAAATTGCAGACCTAATTATGCTATGAAAATGCAAATTTACACATGAAAATGCAAGTGAAATTTAGTAAAAGTTGATAACTTAGGGTTTTAATGGATGTTAACCCGAACTCTAGCCTTAGAGGAAGGTGACCAACCTTCGTCTTGGAGGTAATTCTCCTTGCTACTAGGTTAGGGCTTCTTGAAACAACCTCTAGGGTTGGTTTAGAGAGAGTAAACTAGGGCAAAGTTGGAGCCCCAAGGCCAAACTTTGTAAAATCCCATTTTGGGAGCGTTTTTATTATGCAATGAGGATAGAAAAACATGGAAAAGCCCTATTCAAAGATAATGTATCCCCAGAGATACCATTCAATCATTCAAGATGCAAAATTTACCTACCATTAATCAATCAAACCTTAAAAATGTAAAAGACTTACTTGAGCATGAGTTATTCCAACCATTCTAGCATCCATAAAGCATTATCAAAACAAAGAGAGCATCCAAATTCATCCAAGAGCAAGAAAAATCATCCCTCCAAGAGGTGCGCATCACTTTATAAGGCCCTTCTAGGGTAAAAGAGTAGCATAATGAATTTTATCCCATAAGTTGTGTGTAAAAAAATGAAGTGAGGAGGTTGTATTTATATGATCTCACACTCACTTTTTACAAAAATAACCAAGCCTACATGCTTTAAAATGTCAATTTAAAATTAAAACATGTCAAATTAAAATTATAACATAAAATAATCAAATATGTGGGTAACTTGGGGCATTTTACCAGATTTTACCCAAAAAGTACTAAAATAGCTAAATTATTCAAACTGAAGGTTGGAGTGGCAGGGGGGGACGTCATGCCCCATCTAACCCCAACAGTAGTGATAATCCCTCAACTCACCCCCCCATATCAAGTAATGTAACCTGGTACAAAGGATGATGTCATCGTGACAAGAAGTGCAAGGAGAGAGGGCGCTGTGATGCAAAGGGACTAGGAGGGTATCTGTGGTGACGTGGAAGAGAGACAAAAGCCTTAGTGCTAAGAGAAATGCCACCGGAATAATAAAACATGTGGAGCGTCATATGACCCGGTGACGCACCTTTGGTAGCCCCATACACCAACCTCATGGCTTCAATCCCTTTCATGAGGCAGTCAACAATGCCACTAAGCCATAGTACTCCCAAGAGAGGAACCAAAGGGTCTGGCCATAACCTCCACTTAGGAAACGCTGGAGAACACCCATCTTGGTCAGAATAAAAATGACCCTCTCTCCCTGGGGCACCATTGAAGGTGCATTGGTACTTGTACCATGTAACAAGACCTAACACTCATCATTAAGGTGGGGAAAGGATGTAGGAAAGGAGGATGTGGGAGGGTCGAGAAGAGCAAGGAGGAAGAGCCAAATTCTTCATGTCATAGAAAGAAATACTTGAGTCATATCCAATGCTTATAATGCAATAGGCATAATCACTATGCTTCGTAGAGTCTTGACCAAAATAAAGGGAAGGGCGAGAAACAACAACAAGAAGAGTTTGCAGAAAGCGCCTAAGCTCTAGATATGAACAAACGGACTAACAGGCTTGATACTACCATCAACATGGTGTCATGTCTTTTCATGGACACAATTTTATGTGTTGGATGGTATATGGGCAGGAAGTCATGATGGAGGAGTGTACCTCCAATATCAAGGAGAAAGTTAACTATGTAATCAGTGATTTATTCCTTTATTACAGTAGATGGGAGTGTGGAAGAGTGCCAAGATAAGGTTGCTATAGAAGGATATCATCAACAAGAGGGAGTTTACCTTGATGATACTCTTTGCCCCAATTGTCAGAAGATTCTCCCAAGATGAGGGAGTTGCACTGGATGGGTTGCATGCACCACCTGTTTTGGAATTCAATATCTATTAGTTTGTATTCATGTTGTTCTTTTTCTGAGTTTAGTATGGATTTCAATTCATTATTTAATAGATCTGATACACTTGTCTTTGCCCTAAAATTGTGGTTGGTTTTCATCTGATTTGGTCCAAAAATGGTCGGAATCGGTCAAAACCGGTCGGTTCAAGCCAAAACCGGATAGCATCAGCCCGATTGAGTAGCTTTGTATCAATGCAATTTCTTCACCCCAAAAAATAAAAAAATAAAAATTATTATGTAATTTGGATTGACTATAGCTTATGGTATGTTTATTTTTGGACTTTGTAGGCCACTTAGTGTTAAGATATTTAGACACTTAGGAGTTAGTTAAGATCAACTTGTGTAATATATCCGTTAGGGATAGTGTGTTTCTTTAGTATGCATTAGTATGCATTTGTAAATACTTAATCCGACGGTCACGATATGTTTCCGACATAGAGTGATCCGATGGCTCAACTTCTCTTAGATCAAACCTAACCTTGATCCGTCGCTTAACACCCGATTGGTCCATGATCTCTATTTAAAGAGCATGGAGGGTCATTGTTTAGTTGATCGATTATGAGAAGCTCATTTGTAACTTTCTTTCTTTGCATAATAAATTGTCCCATAAAAGCTATTTCGCCGGGGCCGTGGAGTGTTTCCCTCAAGAGGGTTTAAACCATGTCAAAGCATCGGTGTGTTGATCTGTGATATGTTTGTGTGAAGTGGTTGCTCTTGGTGTTCGGTCCTTTGGTAGTACCCTGTGTACTCTAACATGGTATCAGAGCTTTTATGAAGTGCTGCTTCCGGTTATGATCTAGATCTTGAGCTGTTGTTGCCGAAACTCGAAAGGGTTTCTAGTTCTAGTATTTCTGCACATTTCTGGGCTATGGGAGGTGTTCCATTGCGTCCGGAGCGTCGTTTCCATTGAAAAATAGTTTTCGTTTGATCGAAAACAGTTCCCGGTTGCTCCAGAAACGCGTATTTCATCAGATCTGAAGGTATAATGTTACAGTGACGCATTTTTTTTATTTCGTTTTTTAATAAGAAAAAATCTCATATTTCATTTTTTTTACTGTTAGTTTTTGTTTGGGTTCGGATTGTTGCTTTCCCGTTTGCGTATGCTCTTTGCCGTGCAAACAGAAAGGGAAAGGGTTTTTCTCGGCTGCGTATGCTCTTTGCCGTGCACCTTGCGCGATCTCGGCAAATCAGAAACAGAGAGTAAACATAGACTTTCCGGGCAAGCTAACAAGATCTAACTCCACAAGTGTGGAAAAGTTTTTTTTGTTTCGTTTTGTGGTCTGTTTTGCAGGAAAAAGGGCAAGCACGCAAACCGAGCAAGAAGAGTAAAAAAAAAAAAAAAAAAGCCCCCTTCCTCATTCCCATATTTTACATACCTTTTAATCTAGCTCACTTGGTTCAAAGTTGCTTTATTCCTTAATAGGTCTTGAGTTCAAGTCTTAGGAAGTTACTTTTAAAAGGAAAAGTGCATGCAATTTCTATTTTCAAGTTACTTTATTGTAAAAGTGCATCTCACTTAAATAATAAAAAATAAAAATACCTAGTCTTGAATCCTTTTGTGATTCCTTGATTAGGGAACAAGATAAACTCATTCATCTTGGAATAATCAACAATGCAGATACATCTGGGAAAGCCTTATTGTCTCAACAGAAAGAAAATTCCAAGCCTCCCAAGAAACAAAATTTTCGCAATAATAAGTCAAACAAGGGTCCAAAACCCTCTAAGTCAACTCCTTCTTTAAAAAATGACAAAGGATCCAAGCCAAAAGGCAAGAAGACTGAGCGTCATTGCAACTATTGCGGGAAAGATAATCATGATGAATCTAAGTGTTTCAAGAAGATGACAGCCTTAGAAGCAACAATAAAGAAGCACCACATAATCCTAGATTCGCCTTCAGAATCTGCCTCTCATGGACATGCACTTTGTGCATCTGGTTATTCTTATAATGCATCTTCTTCTTCTACTTCAAATGAATGGCTCATTGATTCTGGAGCATCTTATCATATGGCTAAGGATCAAGCCATCTTTTCTACTATGCATGAATGTAACACCAAACAAATATTTGTTGGTGATGATAGATCTCTAAGTGTTGTAGGAGCTGGAACAGTTCCAGTAGATAATGGTCATTTTAGTGATGTACTATGTGTTCCAAGAATTTCCTGCAATTTGTTATCAGTCTATCAGATCACTCATTCTGGTGAAGGTAAAACTGTGACCTTTACACCTCACCAAGTTGTAATCAAGGATTTTAAAGATCCTCAACAGGTTCTAGCTACCGGAATTGTTGATGATATTACAAGGTTTTACAAGTTTAACAACTTTAGGTCATCACCTTTCCCTTCAGTGTTTGTTGCTCATAGTGATAACTTGAGCAAACTTTGGCATGAGCGATTTGGTCACTTAAATTATCGCTCATTGCAACAACTATGTAAATAAAATATGGTGACAGGTCTTCCGATGGTATCTTGCAGAGATGGTGTTTGCTTCAGTTGTGTACTCGGAAAACATCATCGGGACAATTTTGACAAACGTGCCTCTTGGCACGCCTGGGTTCCCTTGGAGCTTGTGCATAGTGACTTGTGTGGTCCTCTTCCATCTGCTTCCTTTTCTGGTTTCAAATATTTCTTAACTTTCATTGATGATTACACCAGAGGCACTTGGGTTTATTTCCTAAAACTTAAGAGCGAAGTATTTAACATGTTCTTGGCCTACAAGGCTCTTGTTGAAAAACAATTTGGTCATCAAATTATTAAGTTAAGATCTGACAATGGAGGAGAATATGTTAACAAACAGTTCACTACTTTCTGCACTGAACAATGCATCCAACAACAACACACTGTTCCATATACACCACAACAAAATGGTGTAGCTGAAGCCATAAATTGTGCAAATTACATAGTTAATCGCACCCCCACAAAAGCATTACAAGGTATAACACCGGAAGAAGCATGGAGTAAAATTAAACCTGATGTAAGTCACTTTCGTGTGTTTGGTAGTGAAGCATGGGCTCACATTCCGGATGAAAAACGGAAAGCATTGCAGCCTAAAAGTGAAAAGTGCATATTTGTTGGATATTCTGAAGATGTAAAAGGTTATAGACTTCTTCAACCACATTCTCATGATATAATCATTAGAAGAGATGTTAAATTTGATGAAAATCTCTTGGCCTGCGAGCCTAACTCGGTGATTGTGCCATCTATGGCCTGCGAGCCTGATTCGACGTTTGTGCCTTCTTCTTCTTCTTCCAACTTCCTTGACAGGTTTCCAACTCCAGTTTCTGATGATGACAGTGAGGATGAAAATCCACCTCCGCCTTCTCATGTTCCTCTAGTTTGCACCAACACAAGTGCTTCCTCGATGGGTCCGTTCAACATGTGAAGCAGCTGGTGATCTTGCCGGTGATCCTAGAGATCAACGTCGAACACGTTCTCAGTTTCAGCAAGCCTCTTCTCTTTTGGCTCAAGTTTTCGAGAATCATGATCCAGAAACTTTTGTAGAAGCTTCAGGGAATCCAGATTGGGATGCAGCCATGGATGAAGAATATCGTTCCTTAATGGCGAACGATACTTGGGATCTTGTACCTCTTCCAAAAGGAAGAAAACTTGTCAGATGTAAATGGGTCTATAGAACTAAGTATGCATTAGATGGAAGTGTTGAAAGACTTAAGGCAAGCTTAGTTGCCAAAGGTTTTTCCCAAGTTGAAGGGATTGACTACAATGAAACCTTTGCTCCTGTCGCAAAAATGAACTCCATCTGCCTTGTTATTTCCCTTGCAGCCTTACACAACTGGGAAGTCCATCAAATGGATGTCAAGTCTGCCTTCTTACATGGTGATTTACAGGAGGAAATTTACATGGAACAACCTCCTGGCTATGTTCAGAATAACTCTAGCCTTGTCTTCCACCTTAAGAAATCCTTATATGGCCTTAAGCAAGCTCCTAGAGCTTGGTATGCTAAAATGGATAACTTTCTCCTTGACACTGGTTTTTCTAGATGCCATTCTGACCCCAATGTCTATACCAAGAAAGTAGGAAACCATCTCATCATACTTGTTCTATACGTTGATGACCTTATTCTTACTGGTAGTGACCCTAAGCTTATAACCCATGTGAAATCCAGTCTTAAACAAAATTTTGAAATGTCAGACTTAGGACATTTGCATTATTTTCTTGGTCTCCAAGTCCTGCAAACCAAAGAAGGAATCTTTCTTTCTCAGTCTAAGTATGCTTGTGACCTTCTTCGTCGCTTTCACATGGAAGATTGTACACCAGCCCCTTCTCCCTTCCAGTCTGGAGTCAAACTTTCTGCCACTTGTACTTCACCTGAAGTCGATGCCACCTTGTATCGTCAGCTTGTTGGTAGTCTCTTATACTTGACTCATTCCCGTCTTGACCTTTCCTTTGCCGTTGGTCGATTTTCCCGTTATATGCAGACACCTCATGAAAGTCACTGGAAAGCAGCTAAAAGAATTCTTCGATATGTTCGAGGTACAGTTCAGTTTGGGATTCATTACAGTACAGGGGGGGAACCTTTGTTGGTTGGTTTCACTGATTCAGATTGGGCCGGCAATCCTGATGATCGAAAGTCTACTCCAGGTTATGTTTTCAGTCTGGGATCTGGACCTATTACTTGGGCTTGTAAGAAACAACAAGATCTTGCTCTTTCTTCAGCAGAGGCAGAATATCGAGCAGCCATCAATGCCAGTCAGGAAGATTTATGGCTTCGACAGATCCTTTCAGAGTTTGGATTCGAGCAGCAGCAGCCTACTCCACTTTGGCGCGACAATCAAAGTGCCATCAAGCTTGCCAAAGATCCAGTTCTACATCAACGCAGCAAACACATAGAGCTACATATGCACTTCGTCAGAAATCTTGTTCATGATCGGGTTCTTGAAGTGCTCTTTTGCCCTACAGATGATCAAGTTGCAGACATCTTCACCAAGTCTCTTACAGAAGCGAAGTTTTCTAAACTTCGATCTATGTTAGGAGTTCAGGAACTTGTCATTAAGGGGGGATAGGCTCTAATGCCTCCTTCCTTCTCCTAATAGTGTCACTTTTGTAAATCCTTCAATCCTATCCCAAGTTGTTATTAAGGGGGGATGTTAGGATATTTAGACACTTAGGAGTTAGTTAAGATCAACTTGTGTAATATATCCATTAGGGATAGTGTGTTTTTAGTATGCATTAGTATGCATTTGTAAATACTTAATCCGACGGTCACGATATGTTTCCGACATAGAGTGATCCGACAGCTCAACTTCTCTTACATCAAACCTAACCTTGATCCGTGGCTTAACACCCGATTGGTCCATGATCTCTATTTAAAGAGCATGGAGGGTCATTGTTTAGTTGATCGATAATGAGAAACTCATTTGTAACTTTCTTTCTTTGCATAATAAATTGTCCCGTAGAAGCTATTTGGCCGGGGCCGTGGAGTGTTTACCTCAAGAGGGTTTAAACCACGTCAAAACATCGGTGTGTTGATCTGTGATATGTTTGTGTGAAGTGGTTGCTCTTGGTGTTCGGTCCTTTGGTAGTACCATGTGTACTCGAACACTTAGAACCTTAATGTAGTTGTATTTTTGACCTCTGGTTCAAATATGTATTTCATTTGGTGTCGTTTTTCTATATTCACCTTTACAGGCTTTGTTTCAAATATGTATTTCATTTGGTGTCATTTTTCTATATTCACCTTTACAGGCTTTGGTTCAAATATGTATTTCATTTGGTGTCATTTTTCTATATTCACCTTTACAATGCTATATACATCAGAAAATTTTGATTATTTGTGTCTAATGGTTTGGATTTGCATGTACATGAAGATATTTTTTATCAACATTTGAATTTTTTTTTTTTTTTTTGGTTGATCAATTTTTGTGTCTGATATTTCACTGATTCCGGTCCAATTTTGACCCTAGTCTAGTTCTTGGGATTGTCCTATTTGATCACCGGTACGATTCTAATAACATTGGGTGATACTCATACATCTAGAAGACACTACCACTTACTAGGGATTCTAAATTGCTTGCCTAGCTTTATTCCGAGGACTGATACTATAGTTCCTAGGAAAGACTACAATACTAGATTCTTCCCTGCTTTAGAGGACAGAAATGACCTTGGAGGATAGAGATGCTTTGTTCTCAATGATATCGATTCAGTAGTGCAATAAATCTATTGTTAATTTATTTTCAAATGAAATTCTTTGACCTTTTGGGATATTTTATGGATGTAAATATGGGGGATGAGATTCTTGATCTTTGATAGCCATATTTCACGTGGTTGTGTTATAAACTTGAAAGTTGTGCCATATTTTTACTTATGTAAATTGTTTTGTTTGATTGATGAACATTTCACATATGAAATTTTTGCGAAAGGAATTAGGTCCAAAACTGCGTATACTAACCCTTGGTGATTAAAAGCAGTATTTGCATAATGTATTTGGAAAAGTAATGTGCATGCATATTCTTTAAAAATCTCTAAAAACTTAATGAGAAAACCCTAGCTCATCCATCCCTAACCTATAAATTTATGATTACTTATCCAACATTAATAGAATCATATTATCTTATCAAAATCAGCTTGGGCTTGCCTCACATGGGGTGTTGGGGAAGATATTTGGCAGTACCTATTCCAGAGCATCATGACATGACAGAACCTCAGAGACCTGAGGAGACAACTCATGAGGAAAATCCATCGGAGGAGTAAGGATAAGGTGACAACACTTGACTCGAGACTTTCCCCCAATGTCACACCGAGCAGCTTCAAAATATTTATGTTGCGCTTCCCCCAAAGTGTGCATTTCGGTGGCAACATATCCCATCGTGCCAAATCTCTTCCCCAACACCCCATCTGAGGCAAGCCCAAGCTGATTTTGATAAGATAATATAATTATATTAATGTTGGATAAGTAATCATAAATTTATATGTTAGGGATGGATGAGCTAGGATTTTCTCATTCAGTTTTTACAGATTTTTAAAGAATATGCGTGCATATTACTTTGCCAAATACATTATGCAAATACTGCTTTTAGTCACCAAGGGTTAGTATACGCAGTTTTGGACCTAATTCCTTTTGCAAAAGTTTCATATGTGAAATGTTCATCAATCAAACAAAACAATTTACATAAGTAAAAATATGGCACAACTTTCAAGTTTATAACGCAACCATGTGAAATATGGCTATCAAAGATCAAGAATCTCATCCCCCATATTTACATCCATAAAATCTACCAAAAGGTCAAAGAATTTCATTTGAAAATAAATTAACAATAGATTTCTCGCGCTACTGAATCAATATCATTGAGAACGAAGCATCTCTATCCTCCAAGGTCATTTCTGTCCTCTAAAGAAGGGAAGAATCTAGTATTGTAGTCTTTCATAGGAACTATAGTATGAGTCCTAGGAATAAAGCTAGGCAAGCAATCTAGAATCCTTAGTAAGTGGTAGTGTCTTCTAGATTTATGAGTATCACCCAATGTTATTAGAACCAGACCGGTGATCAAATAGGACAATCCCAAGAACTATACCAGGGTCAAAATTGGACCAGAACCAGTGAAAGATCGGACACAAAAATTGATCAACCAAAAAATACATAAAATATTCAAATGTTGATAAAAAAATATCTTCATGTACATGCATGCAAATCCAAACCATTAGACACAAATATGCAAAATTTTCTGATGTATATAGAATTGTAAAGGTGAATATAGAAAAATGACACCAAATGAAATACATATTTGAACCAAAGGTCAGAAATACAACTACATTAAGGTTCTAAGTGGCCTACAAAGTCCAAAAATAAACATACCATAAGCTATAGTCAATCCAAATTACATAATGATCTTAATTTTTTATTCTTTTGGGTGAAGAAAGTGCATTGATACAAAGCTGCTCAATTGGACTGGTGCTAACCGGTTTTGGCTTGAATCAACCGGTTTTGATCGATTCAGGCCATTTTTGGACCAAATCAGATGAAAAACAACCACAGTTTTAGGGCCAAGACAAGTGTATCAGATCTATTAAATAATGAATTGAAATCTATACTAAACTCAGAAAATCCCAACATGAATACAAACTAATTGATATTGAATTCCAAAACATGTGGTGCATGCAACCCATCCAGTGCAACTCCCTCATCTTGGGAGAATCTTCTAGCAATTGGGGAAAAGAGTATCATCAAAGTAAACTCCCTCTTGTTGATGAAATCCTTCTATAACAACCTTATCTTGGCACTCTTCCTCACTCCCATGTACTGTAATCAAGGAATCAATCACTGATTACATAGTTAACTATCTCCTTGAGGTTGGAGACACACTCCTCCATCATGAATTCCTGCCCACATACCATCCAACACCTAAAATTATGTTCGTGAAAAGACATGACACCATGTTGATGGTAGTATCAAGCCTATTAGTCAGCTTGTTCACATTTGGAGCTTCTGCGCTTTCTGCAAACTCTTCTTCTTGTTGTTTCTCGCCCTTCCCTTTATTTAGGTCAAGACTCTAAGAAGCATAATGATTATTCCTATTGCATTATAAGCATTGGATATGACTCAAGTATTTATTTCTCTGACATGAAGAATTTGGCTCTTCCTCCTTTCTCTTCTCGACCCTCCCATGTCCTCCTTTCCTACATCCTTTCCCCAACTTAATGATGAGCGTTAGGTCTTGTTACGTGGTACAAGTACCAACGCACCTTCAATGGTGCCCCAGGGAGAGAGTTTCATTTTTATTCTGACCAGGAGGGGTGTTCTCCAGCATTTTCTGAGTGGAGGTTATGGCCAGGCCCTTTGGTTCCTCTCTTGGGAGTACTATGTCTTAGTGGCATTGTTGATTGCCTCATGAAAGGGCTTGAAGCCATGAGGTTGGTGTCAGGGGCTCCCAGGGGTGGGTCATTGGGTCATATGATGCCCCACATGTTTTATTATTCTGGTGGCATTTAGCTCGACACTAAAGATTTTGTCTCTCTTCCAGGTCACCACAGATATCCTCCTAGTCCCTCTGAATCACAATGCCCTCTCTCCTTGGGCTTCTTGTCACGATGACATCGTCCTTTATAACAGGCCACATTGCTTGATATGGGGGGGGAATTGAGGGATTTTCACTAATGTTTGGGTTAGATGGGGATTGACGTCCCCCTTGCCACTCCAACCTTCAGTTTGGAGTATTTAGCTATTTTAGTCATTTTTGTGTAAAATCTGGGAAAATGCCCCAAGTTACCCACATATTTGATTATTTTATATTATTTTATGTTATAATTTTAAGTTGACATGTTTTAATTTTAAATTGACATTTTAAAGCATGTAGGATTGGTTATTTTTGTAAAAACTGTGTGTGAGATTATATAAATACAACCTCCTCACTTCATTTTTTACACACAACTTATGGGGTAAAATTCATTATGCTACTCTTTTACCCTAGAAGGGCCTTATGAAGTGATGCGCACCTCTTGGAGGGATGATTTTTCTTGCTCTTGGATGAATTTGGATGCTTTCTTTGTTTTTCTAATGCTTTGTGGATGCTAGAATGGTTGGAATAACTCATGCTCAAGTAATTCTTTTACATTTTTAAGGTTTGCTTGATTAATGGTAGGTAAATTTTGCAGCTTGAATGATTGAATGGTATCCCTAGGGATACATTATCTTTGAATATGGATTTTGCATGTTGTTCCATCCTCATTGCATAATAAAAACGCTCCCAAGAGGATATTTTAGAAATTTTGGCCTTGGGGCTCCAACGTTTCCCTAGTTTACTCTCTTTAAACCAACCCTAGAGGTTGTTTCAAGAAGCCCTAACCTAGTAGCAAGGAGAATTACCTCCAAGAGGAAGGTTGGTCACCTTCCTCTAAGGCTAGAGTTCGGGGTAACATCCATTAAAACCCTAATTTATCAACTTTTACCAAATTTCACTTGCATTTTCATGTGTAAATTTGCATTTTCATAGCATAATTAGGGTTAGAACTAGGTCTGCGATTTTATGTTAAAAACCCTATAAAATCAATTTTTTTTTCTTTCTATTTTTTGGCCTTCCTAAAATTTCAGCCCTCTCTGCTACAATTTCACCATGCATTCTTTAGCCCTAAAAACCCTAGGGTGATATTTTAGGAAGCCCTAGTAATTTAAAAATTTCAACAAATCCTAAAAACCCTAATTGTACGTGTAAATGTTAATTTTCAGGTTAAATTTTGTAATTTTTTTTGTAATTAGATTTTTATTTCTAATTTTGTACATAATTGGAAAAAAGCTAAATTCTTAAATCTAACCCTTGTTTCAATCCTAACCTACCCTTTCCCCACTTTCCTTTTCTTCTTCTTCGATGCCCTACTTTCTTCCTCTCTTGCTCTTCAGTGCCTTCTCCTTTCTTCTTCCCCTCTACTTCTCTCCTCTCCCATCTCTCCCTTCATTTTCCCTTCCATCCTCCCACCTCAAAAAGACCCTCGCCCTCTTTTCATTTAGCCTCGGCTTGCCTTGTTGGACCCCCTATACCTGCGACCTACCTTAATGGGTCTGCCCATAATCGGGCCTCTTTTTTATCCCTCTCGACGGATGTTACAACCTTCTATTCTGCTGCCAAAGAGTCTGCTAGGGAAGCAAACTGTCCCTTTCTGAAAGTCACCAAAATTGTCCAATCACCTACACACAAATAAAAAACAATTTAGCCATCAACTACCTTGACATTCTACATTAAAGGTTTCCCTATTAAAGTCTGAAAATCACTTCATAAGAGGTTTGAAACTATCCTATTACAGTCTGAAATATTTGTCTACTCGTATGAACAAAGCAGTGAAAGTTTGGAGATGAACATTGTATACATATTTTATAATCATTGTTGTTATAAATTGGTATCAAAGAGGGTATCCTTTTGCTGTTGATGCTCTTGTACTTGGTCTGAAAAAATATTGTGATTGGTTGCTGATATAACTCTGAGAAACTACAGTTTGGTGCATAAAGTTAGTGGTGAAAATTTGTTTAAAGCACAAGTAATATTGCTCCTTTTGTTGTTGTATATTTTGATTACTTTGCAATTATCATAAAAATATTATACTCCTGTTCATGTCCTTGTTTACATTTTGAGAACCACTATTATTGGAGTGATATAGATGGTCAAGTGTTAGGACCTGTTGATGTATATGTAACTTCGGAATGTATTTCATCTGTGTATTTTATATATATTTATTGTACCCTTATAAGAGATGTGTCATTCCTCTATAAGGAAGTGTCGTCATGTGGATTGACAAGTGTTGCAAGTGTGTGTATTTGCCGATGGGTTATTAGACCACCATGTGGGGTCGGCCCTGAATTATATATATTATAATGTGGATGTACCTAGCTAGACAAGTCGGCCCCATAAGGTCACTGGGCAAAAAGGTTAGTATAAATAGAGATCGGAGATCTCTATTTTATTCACTCGAAAAAGTAACTCACTCACACTCAGAAAGTGGGGCACTAGTGAAGAGTAGGATCATCTGCTACTAGGAGACTATCTCAGTGTTATTTGGTTGTACTTTGGTTGAGCCATTGCTCTCTCTATCTCTGAGGAAGTTGTGGGGTTTTTCACCTTAGGGTTTTCCCCACGGAAACTCTGTGTCTCTTGTCTCTTATGCTTTTGATTCTTGTGATGCTTGTCATATTGTGATTGTCATGCATTGATATACTGTATATGTTATTCTCTCAGCAAAGATCCTAGAGTATTGTGAATTAATGCTCAAAATTTAACATGGTATCAGAGCTAACCTGAGAAGAAGACATTTTGCAGTGACGGAAGCTTGAGTTCCTTGTTTATTGGGTTTCTCTCCACAAATTTTTGAAAATCAGTATAGTAGATTGACTCTACTCATCAAGGTGCATCTATCTGTCCAGTCAGAATTCAATTCCGAGCATTTTCAGATTTGGCCCTAAAAATTAGGGTTTCCACAAAAATAGGAATTTCTGAAATCTGAAGACATAGCTGGAAGATCCTTGCAAAAATCGAAGTTTAGAGCTTTGGATCGAGATTTTTGGCTGGGTAGATCTTCGGGAAACTCAAACCCTAATTCAGGGCTCTCCCTAGTGAACCCAGGAGGACAAAAAGGCAATTCTGAAGGGCAAAACTTTGCTGATCTCAAATTCTGAATGCACCAGGATGATCAGCTCATCAAGGCGCATCTTTCTATTCTTTCAAAAATTTGAAATTCACATTTTGAATTTTTAGGGTTTTTCTGACAAACCCTAATCCGGGACCAGATCCAGTTTTCAGCATTTCAAGTGGTAAGATCTAAATCTTTTCTATTTCCATTTGAGGTACTCTTTAATATGTCTCACCACACCAAGCTTGAGGATAATCTTGAAGGAACTGATAACTTCCGAGCTTGGAAGTATAGGATTGGGTTAATCCTGGAAGAAAATGAGTTGGACTCATATGTGAAAGAAGACATCCCTATCCCAGAGGATGAAGAAGCCAAGGTATTGCATAAGAAGAACTTGGTCAAGGCAAAGAGAATCATTGCTGATTCCATTAAAGATCATCTCATACCCCATGTGTCCTCTCTAAAGACACCCAAGGAGATGTTTGACTCTTTGACCAAGCTATTTGAAGGGAAGAACATAAATCGGAAGATGACCCTGCGGAACCAATTGAAAGGAGTAAAGTTTCAGAATGGAGAAACCATTCAATCTTATTTTTCAAGGGTCTCCCAGATCAAGGAACAACTAGAAGCAGTGGTTGAAATGGTGGAGAATGGTGAAGTGGTGATGACCACTCTAAATGGCCTACCCAGGTCATGGGATTCCTTTATCCAAGGAATTTGTGCAAGGAAGAAGTTGATCTCCTTCAGTAGACTACGGGAAGAATGCTCACAAGAAGAAGCAAGGCTTGTGGCACGAGAAGAAAAGATGGGGAATGAAGGTCAAGCTCTCATAGCTCACACCAAGAAAGAGAAGTCCAAGAGAGAGCCATCTCACTCCAAGAAATCTTCACATCACTTCAAAGAAAGAAGAATATGCTTCACCTGTAATGAGAAAGGACATATTGCCATAAATTGTCCCAAGAACAAGAAGGATAACAACAACTCCAACAAGAAGAAGAAGGGCAACAAAAGAAGGTTTCATGCTCATGTTGTCGAGGATGATGAACCACCCAAGAAGAAGGCTAGGGAAGAAAGTGATGATAACTCATCAAGTGAAGAAGAGTATGTTCTAATCTCTGCTCTCACAGGTACCATCTCCCATGGTTGTAATGATTGGTTGATTGATAGTGGGGCTTCCAAACACATGACTGGGTTTAAGGAATCTTTTGTGAATCTATCTGAACATGAATCACCCCATAAGGTGAAACTTGGGGATGATTATCAATATCCATTCAAAGGAAGTGGTGAAGCCTCCTACAACCTAGATTCTGGAAAATCTTTGAAGATGAAAGAAGTTCTTTATGTACCTGGGCTGAAGAAGAACTTACTCTCAATCTCTGCATTGGATGCAAAAGGTATGAGGGTTGCATTTGTGGATGGTCAAGTCCTAATGTGGCCAAAGGGAAAGACCATAGATGATGCAGTAGTGATTGGAGAGCAAGAGGGAGGTTTGTATAAATTAAAGGGACAACTTGAACATGCCATGGTGCATGAATCCATGGAGCCAAGTGAACTTTGGCATAGAAGACTTTCTCATATGCACTATAGGGCACTTCCAATTGCAAGCAAGGCTGTAGAGGGTCTTCCTGAAATCAAGACCAAACATGAAGGTGTTTGCAAAGGAATTGCAAAAGGTAAGAACATTAAGAAGGCTTTCCCAAGCAGTGAAAACAAGGCAAAAGACTTCCTGGAAATCATCCACTCAGATGTATGTGGTCCTATGTCATCCAGTTCTCTAAGTGGGTATGTTTACTATGTCTCATTTATTGATGACTTCTCCAGGAAGACTTGGGTATACTTCTTGAAGAACAAAGATGAGGTGTTTGATAAGTTTAAGGAATTCAAAACCTTGATGGAGAATCAAACTGACAAGAAGATCAAAACATTCAGATCCGACAATGGTGGAGAATTCACCTCAGGTGACTTCCAGAAGCTTTGCAGTGATTCAGGGATTAAGAGGGAGTTGAATACTCCTTACAATCCACAACAGAATGGAGTTGCAGAAAGGAAGAACAAAACAATCATGGAAGCAGCAAGAGCAATGCTCCATGACCAGGATCTACCTATGCATCTATGGGCAGAAGTAGCTAGAACAGCCGTATATGTGCAGAACAGAACACCCCACAAGATATTGGACAACAAGACACCAGAAGAGGTCTTTTCTGGTAAGAAACCTGAAGTCAGCCATCCCAGAATATTTGGTTGTCCAGTATACACTCATGTCCCAAAAGAAAAGAGGACTAAACTAGATCCTTCAGGAAAGAAGGGTATCTTTGTGGGTTACAGTGAAAGCTCGAAGGCTTACAGAATATACTTTCCAGGGTTCAAGAAGATTGATGTCAGCAGGGATGTAACATTTGATGAAAACTCAGCATTCATCAAATCAAGGAAGGCACCTATCGAAGTTTATGAAGAACCTAAGGAAACTAGATTTCAAGACACTACCATGACTGAAGCAGTTCCAGAAGTTGTTCGTGAGTTTGAAGATCCGCAAGAACCTGTAGATCCACCCCGTGAGGATAAATCTCACAAGAGGAAACCTGCATGGGCGAGAGAGCTCATTCAAGATGCAAAAAGATTTGGCATTCCAGAAGAAGAACACAGAGCAAAGAAGAGAACCAAATCACATACCAGCTATGTTGCTTTACTCTGTGACATTATGAACAAAGAGCCTTCCAGTTATGAAGAAGCAGTGGAAAAGAAAGAATGGAAGGATTCCATGGTTGAGGAATACCAATCAATAATGAAGAATGATGTTTGGGATGTTGTCCCAAGACTTAAACAGAAGTCTGTTGTGACTTCTAAATGGATCTTCAAAATCAAGCATGCTGCAGATGACAGTGTAGAGAAATACAAGGCAAGATTCGTAGCTCGTGGCTTCTCTCAGAAAGAGGGAATAGATTATGAAGAAACTTTTGCACCTGTAGCCAGGTATACTTCCATCAGAACAGTACTTTCCCTGGCTGCAGCTATGAAATGGAAAATACACCAGATGGATGTCAAGACTGCTTTCTTGAATGGTGTAGTTGAAGAGGAAGTATATGTGGAGTAGCCACTCGGTTTTGAAATACATGACAGGGAGTCATATGTGTGCATACTGAAGAAAGCCTTGTATGGCTTGAAACAAGCTCCCAGAACTTGGTATGGTAGGATGGATAGTTTCCTATCTAGTTTGGGCTTTACCAAGAGTAAAGCGGATTCCAACCTTTACTACAAGGTTGAGGAAGGGAATCCTGTGATTCTACTCCTGTATGTGGATGACTTATTTGTAACAGGAGATGACAGACTGATTGCAGATACTAAGAGGAAGCTTGCTGCTGAATTCGATATGAAAGATTTGGGAATGATGCACTATTTCCTAGGCATGGAGGTGTGGCAGAGTGCAGGTGGGATCTTCCTTGGTCAAGGGAAGTACACAGTAGATATCCTGAAGAGATTTGGGATGATGGATTGCAAGGCCATGGCCACACCTATGGAATCAAATCTGAAGCTTCTATGTGATGCTTCATCTGAGCCGGTTGATGTCTCTATGTATCGTCAGATGATTGGGTCCTTGATGTACCTGACGAACATGAGACCGAACATTTGCTTTGCTGTGAACACATTGAGCCAGTTCCTGACGGATCCGAGGAGTGTTCACTTGATTGCTGTAAAGCATGTTCTGAGGTACCTGAAGGGTATAGTGGATTATGGGCTCAAGTATGAAGCGAATCAAAAGTTTAACCTGCAGGGTTATGTTGATTCAGATTGGGATGGCAGTGCTGCAGATAGGAAGAGCACATCTGGGTGCTGCTTCAGTATGGGATCAGGTGTGATCTCTTGGTTTAGCAGGAAGCAGTCCTACGTAGCACTGAGTACAACTGAGGCAGAGTATGTTGCAGCCTGTTTAGCTAGTTGTGAGGCAGTATGGCTATGGAAGTTACTGTTTGAGTTATTTGATCTCCTGTTGGATGCTACTGGTATCTTCTGTGATAACCAGAGTTGTGTGAAGCTGTCCGAGAATCCAATGTTTCATGACAGGTCGAAACACATAGAGATAAAATATCACTATATCAGGGATATGGTGCAGAGAGGAGCTGTGAAGCTCCTATATGTTGCGACGGACGAGCAGATTGCAGATGTGCTAACAAAGCCACTAGCCAGGGTGAAGTTCAAGTACTTCAGAGAGAGGCTTGGCGTTCTTCAGATCGAGGAAACTTCGAGGAAGAAGTGATGGACACATCTGCTGAAGCCATTCCAAGCATGTTGCAAGGAGGATCCTTCACATGGCTGTGGATGTAAGCGCTGGATGATGAGCATCAGGATGATGTTCTGGTTTCTGCTGGATATGATCAGTTGGATCATTTTTATGTATGTATGTATGCATCATGTTGGATGATGGATATGATCAGTTGGATCATTTATATGTATGTATGCATCATGTTGGATGCTGGATATGATCAGTTGGATCATTTATATATATGTACGCATCATGTTGGATGCTGGATATGATCGGTTGGATCATGTGTATGTATTTTGTATATGCATCATGTTGGATGCTTGGACCATGTATCTGTATATTTATCAAGTGGATACATTGTATGATCAGGTAGATCATGTATGTTGATGGATACATTGTGTGGATCATGTATCTATGTATCAGGTGGATACATTATGTATGATGATATGTATCAGGTAGATATGTGGTGTGCATCAGATGGATGCATTGTATGATCAGGATGATCGTGGATGACGAGCTTCTCCAGATGACATGCAACAGGATGTTGCAGTGATGATGATCAGGGTGATCATGTGTACATCAGGATGATGTATGGTGAGTATCAGATGATACTTTGTGGCCGTGGAACAGGTTGTGCAGATGAGCATATAATTCGTTTCCCTAGGAGATTTGCAGATAGTCTTTTGAGGTTTTGCCTATGGCATGTAATTCGGTGCCCTGGGATATCTGGAAAATGATCTTTCAAGGTTTTGCTCTGGGAGGACATATAATTTGGCCCTGGGAGATCTGCAGATAGTCTTTCGAGGTTTTTCCTATGGCATGTAATTCATTGCCCTGGGATATCTGGCAGATGCTCTTTCGAGGTTTTGTCCTGTGGCATGTAATTTTCTCATGGGAGATCTGGACAGGATGAAAAAGGACTTAGATGCTTCAGCCAGGTTTTGTGGTGAGATCACATGTAATGTGCTACTGGGAGATCCGACAGGTAGATCCATGTGCTCGTAACAACCTGGGATGCTTCAGCCAGGTTTTGTGATGGGTCACATGTAATGTGCTCCTGGGAGATCCTACAGGTAGAGCTGTGTGCTCATAATAGCCTGGGATGTTGCAGCCAGGTTTTCTGACGCACGTAATAAGTCATGAGGTTTCCACAGTATGGCCTGTCAGAACCCGAAATTTCTGAAAAATTTAAAATTTATATTTTAACAATAAATGTTAGTTAATAGCAATCCTGGTCCTGTTTAATTTCAGTAACTAAACATAATCCTGTTTAAAAGATTCTGTCTTACTACAATTGTGATTTTTGTGATTTTAAATGTTGACTGTTTTTTTTGTTTCAAACTGCAAAGGGAGAGTTAGCCATAGCTGACTGGCTTACTTAGCTTATGAGCTAATGCATAAAATGTCTTTTGTTCGCAGGTACCCGGTGTGGTATGGATCATCGTAATTTAATTTCCTTTTTTAAGTATCAAACTTCCTTTCCCTGCACTGTATAAACTTAAAGAAGATCTATTTACTATTACTGGTTGTCGTGTAAGACAGTAAAGTTCTTTTCATGAAAATTT
Organism: Larix kaempferi; assembly: GCA_027924585.1. NCBI lineage: Eukaryota > Viridiplantae > Streptophyta > Pinopsida > Pinales > Pinaceae > Larix > Larix kaempferi. The sequence continues at coordinate 26,042,597 of BSBM01000289.1, forward strand.
ATACTTGAATTAAGATTGATAGTCTGCCTCGACATGATATCTCTTATCCGGGACAATATCATCAGGTTTTGTGATGAATTACAAAGTTTCCCGTCGTATCCATTGCGATATGACATGACCCTATGTTAATGATGTAACTATCACTATATCAAATTGTTTGTATCATGTTTATTTTCTGAATATAGTGACGTTTGCGTTATGTGATATATTGTCCACTATTACCGGTGATTACTGCTGTGTTCACGTGTTATTAGCATGAGTTGGAGTTGTGACGCCTCTAGCGATGTTCCATTATATTCATCTATGCTTCAAGGTCCCAACGTCCACTTAGTATTATTGTTTAACTTGTGTCATCTAACTCTGTCTTGGTTTTAATCTATATCCATGGTATGGACCTGTAGATGAATTTATGTTTAGACTTCATGATAATAAATATTGTTATTTTCATTGTTGCTTAATTAACAATAGTATCGAGTGAAATATGATGATAGGACATAATAACAATAGTGTATCCCATCATATGGTTATGGTAACATTTCAAGGTCTTAAGGGACATGGAGTTTTCACTTGAAAGTTGACTACATCATTGTTTAAATGATTGTAGGTAAATATATAAGGTTCCCTTGACATTATTCGATGGCTTGGTTTCAATATATATATAATACAATGATTATCAATCATAGTGATTCTCTATACGTTGAACAAGGTTTATATCCATGCATATGATTTTAAAATCGGTGAACAATGATTCGAAATGAACTATATGAACTCGACCCATGTTACGTTGATAAATTACATGGCTACGTGGTTGGCTCTCCTCCATGCATTTGGTGATATATAAGCTAATAATGAAACCCTACCTGGTCATTGTCTTTGCCTTCGGGCTCGGGTTCTAAAGGGAGAAACCCTCCATGTCTGAACTCGAGGTTGGGCACTGTATAGTGCTAGTTGCTTGGGTTGTGGTCACGTTGTTTTATTCCTTTGGTAGGATGGAAGTCCTCGGCTCTGCTATTGGCGTCTACTACCGTTTTATATGTATCTAGGTCTCGTTGTTATCACCATTTTGAGCCACCTGTTACTTACATCTTTTCCACAAGCGTTGGTGTGAGTATGAGGCAGGGTTTCACTGTGGTTTTTATCCATGAAGTAGTTGTGTATTGGGTTTTGAAGTAAGCTCCCCGACTGGTTCATTCACAGCTTAGGGTTCTGTCTAGATTGTTGCCTTGTCGTGGCTGTCAAAAGTGCGGTACTGGAAGTTTTCCCTTGCTCATTCAACTAACGAATGTAATGGGGCTTCGCTGTTGGTTCAACTTATGGCTACCAGGTTGTCCACGGGTTGCATTCCTCTATTGGCTCAGGTAATATAAAATCGGTGGTTTCACTGTGTTGTTCAATTTTGCAAAGAAATGTTTCGATTTACACTAGTATTAATCACTCTCGGCATTCGATAATGTGATTAACAATTCTCGGCATTCGATAATGTGATTAACAATTCTCGGCATTCGATAATGTGATTAACAATTCTCGACATTCGATAATGTGCAGGTCCTGCTGTTCCTGAAGGTGCACGGGGTTTCATCTCCAGCGCTGGCTCCTCCGGGTAAGCCTGGTTATCCACGGCTGTCTCTCCCTTTGTTGGTTTTGTTGTGTTAGGGTTAAGTCTGGAAGGGACCTCCTGTATAACGGGGTTGTTGTCTTTTTGGGTGACATGTATACTGTCGCGTGTATGAAACTGTTTGATTAATGGTTGATAGGGTTGTTACTTCGGCATGCCTACGGAGCACATACTACGGCTCAGTCTGTTATGAGACCAGGGTTATTATTGTTGTTGTATTTTCTATATGTAGGGTTTTTACCCACGCTGTATAAGCTAATAGTTACTGTAATGATAGGCCTGTCATGTGGCCGTGTATCATTCTGTGTGTTGATAAATGAATAGAGTGTTTAAAATATATAAGGACTGTTTTGCATTCTCAAATACTTGCAAGTATGATAACTCTGCTGTAGATGAATCCATGTATCTGTCTATCTGCGTTTTTCTTGGATTTTGAGTGTTTAAACAAAAGAATACTGATGGTTTTGTACCATTACTGTAATGGTTAATTAATATAGAGTAAACCCTGGCGAACCGGGAAATCTCTTTCGAATTAAATATATACATGTAAAAGTGATTGAGTTCGGTGTGACTGGAAATGAGTTGGGAAAATTTGGTGTTTTGTTTTAAATATAGAATATAACTGTGGATAAGAAAATATACATAAAAGATGTATAAAACCTCCTGTAGGTTCGGTCTGTCATATGAGGCATTTCTTTTCTTTTGTTTTCACCCTATCGATTTAATAAGGTATGGCTACGGCCGTGATAAGTTTGCTATCCACTCCCAAAGGGTAATACTGAAAATGAGATAAGTCTTAATACAATAAATAATTATGAGGGTTGTAACAGCCAACAATGGCTACGCTCGTTGATGGCTTCCCTGCGGTTAAAATATGTGACTAAAGATAAGACAACCTACGACAGAGCTGTGTATTTCATATAATACAAGCTCTATAATGAACAGTGATTCTATGCTTATGATTTGGATCGTAAAACAATAAAGTCTCTATGTACTAAGACTTGGCCTCGAGCCAGTCAAGATATTTGTCTTGTTTTATAATAACTCTGTTAATCTGTGTTGTGACAAAATGGCTATAAATGCTATAGTATTAGGAAAAACAAAACAAATTACAGTTTATGTGTTTGAAATTTGACTATGATTTTTATTTAATAAGATTGTATGGGAAGTTTTTTTTAAACGATGAAACATGGTTGCAACCACATCTTTTGGATATTCGATAACTGTCAATGATATTCTGAGTAAAAATAAATAGAATGACATGAGTTTTGTTCTCCTTAGCTCGGTACAAAGAATGACCTGTATCTATAGTTGACTGAAATTTGAAATAGATATATATATACAGGTATATTGCTCAAATAAAAACTATTCCTGTATATTTCTCTAGTAGGAAATATCTCACAGTAAATCTAAGATTTATCTATGTCTGTTCTTATGATTGTTTTAATAAATATAATTTTGCAATGACTACTGTTTAATATTCTGTCTATTATTTAACTATTAATAGAAATTCTAGAAATAAATAAACATGATATTTGACTACTGTAACAGTAACAAATATATTCTGCATAGGATAATTACTCTATTTACGTAATAATAGGAATTACAGAAAAACTGATCTACTGAAAATAAATACTGTTCACAACACAGTTGAGATAGTCCATTCTACATTTAATTAAATAAACAACAGGAAGAGTGGCAGAACCTGTTTCTATGGCAGAAAATAACAGCGATGGGAGGCTGTTCCTCCCTACCAATTCCTGGAGAGTGCCCAAACAGCACTTCTCAGGACCCCCGAGCTTGCTCTGTTCTAACTGGATGGAACTAAGTACAGCCAACAATTCCCTCAGCCAAAACAGCTATACTGGAACCAAGTTACTGCAACTTCCTGACTCAAAACACTTCCTTACTGTTTTCCCACTTCCTCAATGGGACTCCTGAATAGCATTCACCTGAATGTATTCTCCATCTAGAACAATTGTTGAACCCCCAGCTCAGTTCATTGAGTAGTATTTAAAAGATTGCCTAGGTCTTAGTTGGGTTAACTGTCATTAATGAGCCACCTGCTCAGATTCCACTTTCTTGGGGAATCATGACCCCAAAATATAGGGAAGTTGCCACCTGCAACTCAGGAAGTGTTTGAGGATGCTGCCACTTGTCGTTTGTCCTTCCACCTAATTCCATCCACCAGTTAGACCAGTAACCTCTTTTAACAGCTCTCCCATGCTGTTGTCTCCATAATTTATTTATTAATAATAATTATTCAGAATTTACATTCCATTTCTGGAGACTCTGCTGAGTCATCCATTCCTACTTAGCATTAAATTTAACATAATGTCTCAGGAATATTAATAAAATAATTACATTATTTTAATAAAATTGGGGTATGTGACATGGCCAGTGATGATGAAGACCTGCAGGTGGTGGGCCTATATCCAGTATGAAAAAGGACTGGCTCTGTAGAACTTCCTATGACGAGTAGAGTCAGAGATTGGTTGAGATAGCAGCAGCAGTGACGATGATGATGATGATGCATCGATGACGATGATCCCGAGAAGACTTGTCTAGCAGATATGTGTCGAGAAATACCTTCCTAGTTAAGAGGGAGTGTTGATGTATATGTAACTTCGGAATGTATTTCATCTGTGTATTTTATATATATTTATTGTACCCTTATAAGAGATGTGTCATTCCTCTATAAGGAAGTGTCGTCATGTGGATTGACAAGTGTCGCAAGTGTGTATACTTTCCGATGGGTTATTAGACCACCATGTGGGGTCGGCCCTAAATTATATATATTATAATGTGGATGTACCTAGCTAGACAAGTCGGCCCCATAAGGTCACTCGGAAAAAAGGTTAGTATAAATAGAGATTGGAGATCTCTATTTTATTCACTCGGAAAAGTAACTTACTCAAACTCAGAAAGTGGCGCACTAGTGAAGAGGAGGATCATATGCTACTAGGAGACTATCTCAATGTTATTTGGTTGTACTTTGGTTGAGCCATTGCTCTCTCTATCTCTGAGGAAGTTGTGGGGTTTTTCACCTTAGGGTTTTCCCCACGGAAACTCTGTGTCTCTTGTCTCTTATGCTTTTGATTCTTGTGATGCTTGTCATATTGTGATTGTCATTCATTGATATACTGTATATGTTATTCTCTCAGCAAAGATCCTAGAGTATTGTGAATTAATGCTCAAAATTTAACAGGACCTACTTTGGAACTATTTGTTATTCACCTTACATTTAAACCTATCGTTGTTATACACTAGTGTTTGGAATGTTACTAACATACTTTAATGACTGCCACATTGCATTATTACAATCTTTATGTTGATGTATATGTAACTTCGGAATGTATTTCACATATATGTATATTGTATTCCTATAGAGATGGTTTTATTTCTCTATACGGAAGTGTCGTTATTTATATTGTAAGTGTCGTAACTTATACTTGATGGGTTATTAGACCACCTTGTTGGGGTCGGCCCTGTATAAGCCATGTGGGTCAAAGGGTTATTAGACCACCCTATTGGGGGTCGGCCCAGTCAGCTTTATATTATGTGGTTAAGTTCAAGCCTACATGAGTTAGGTAAAAAAAAGGCAAGTCAAGTCAAGTATAAATAGAGTGCGGGAGGCACTCTATTTGTTCACTCACTTCTCACACATGCTCTCAAGGAGGAGAGGCACACTTATGGAGGAGGAGGATCTACTGCTAGGTTATGGATATCTCTCTTGGTTGGTTGTATCATTGCTCTATCTATCTCTGAGGAATTTATTGGGGTTTTTCACCTTTATGGTTTTCCCCAAGTAAATCTTTGTGTCTCTTGTGTGCTTGCATTATTGTCTCCATGATTGATATGCTGTAGATATGTTGTACATGTTGTTCTCTCAGTTAATATCCTAGATCAGATTGAAGTAAATTCTGAAAATTTAACATGGAATCAGAGCTAGCCTGAAAGAAGGCATGATATGGCATGTATGACACTTGTTGCACTTACGATGCTAGGGCTTGATATAGCAAAAACCAGTCATCGTAGCACTTTCGCTATAAATCCGTTTTGGCGAAGTTTTCAGATCTGAAATTGTTACAGGACGAAGATTAAATCTCCAGGTACCTTGTGTCCAAAGGAAAACCTCTAATTCGTTGTACTTTGTGATTTATGATCTGTACAATATAGGGTTTCTGCCTCTTCCAGATCTGAGTCAAAATCAGGTGAACTTGGGAAAAAGGTCATAACTTGGGCTAGGTAGATCCAAATGAAATTTCGTGAAAAGTGACAGGTAGTACATAGGCCGAGCTATCTCAGAAAACGTTTTCAGAGGCCGAAGGTCAAACAGTGACACGTGGCAACCCATACAAGTTCACTCTCCTGTATTATCCCATAAACAGGTCACGTTGCGACACTTGGCATATCTCTCTCTCAGAGAATCCAATTGAGGTCAGACCTGTCAGGATGGAAAGATAACAGGCCGAGCTATCTCAGAAAACTTTTTCAGAGGTGGAAGGTCAAACAGTGACACGTGGCACGCCGTACAAGTTCGCTCTCCTGTATTTTCCCAAAACAGGTCACGTTGCGACATTTGGCATAACTCTCTCTCAGAACATCCAATTGAGGTCAGACCTATCAGGATGGAAAGCTAACAGCTCAGGCTGTCACAGAAAACTTTTTCAGACCCTGTGGATCAAAAATTTTGGAGTTACACCAGAAACAATCAGGTACATATTTCTGTCAAAACAGAATTATTTTTTGGTACCTTCATTCATGGATTCCGGAATTTAGGGCTTTGAAGAAAGTTGGAATTTTTGTAATCGGAGACCACGGCTGAATGCTACTCATCAAAATAAAAATTTAGAGACCAAGATCAGAATTTTTGGTTGGGCAGAAGGCCGGGTTTGATCAAACCCTAGTTCGGGACTTTGATCAGAAAAGTCAAAAATTAGGGCTTCTGTAAAAATGGGAATTTTTGAAATCTGTGACCACGGCTAGAAGCTCCTCAGAAAAATAGAATCTTAGAGCTTTGGATCAAACTTTTTGATTGGGCAGAAGAGTGGGTTTCATCAAACCCCAGTTCAAGGTCACGTCCAGTGAATCCGGAATTTTCAAAGGCAAAAGTGAGGAGTGAAACTTTGCAGTTTTCAAATTCTGAATATACCAGTTTGATCAGCTCATCAAGGCGCATATTTCTATCCTTTCGGAAGTTTGAAATTCAAAGTTTGAATTTTTGGGGTTTCTCTGACAAACCCATATCCAGCTCCAGGTCCAGTTCTTGCAAATCAAGTGGATTGGGTTAATCCTAGAAGAAGATGGATTGATCATCTGCATGAGTGAAGAAGTTCCTGTTTCAGAGGGAGATGAGGCTAAGGCCATACATAAGAAGATTACAAGCGATCTCGACAGGTATGACTCATCGAGGTATGTTTCGATATTTGTCCATGATTAAGTTTATGGTATATTTGTCTTCATGTTATTACGGTTAGTACAATTTTGATTTTAGATTTGTCGTATCACCTTAACAAAATTATGAATGCATGATAGTAGATATTCATTGGATAGGGTGTTGACACTTATGATTGTACTAATGCATTATGATGTTGTATGAGGTTTATGTTGTCTACTAACATGAAAGGTACACCAAGAAAGACAAATCATGTTCTGGTTCAAGAACATATGATCATGATGACATGAGGACAAAGATTCATCCATTGCCATGGATCTCATAGAAGATCCATTCTCGAGGTATGTATAACTTGGTTTTATAATGGTTAACTTATGAGACATGCAGGTTACTAGCACAAGTCACTAAAGAGAATCAGAAGACATTATGCGGGTATGTTAGACATAAATAGCTAGCATGCTAATCCAGGTATGTTTTTCCTATATCAAGCTAGAATCCTACCTTGTGTTAGGATCTTATACTGTTGTTGATAATGATTATTCATGAAGTCATAGGTTTGAATAATCATGGTTGGATGTATTTTATTGTTCTCACTATAATTGATGATATGACTAACCAGAAGAATCATGAAAGTATAGGTTTGAATAATCACAGGTTTTATGCACATTATATCTCTTATCTTAATTAATGATTCAACTAACGCGAAGAGTCATAGGTTTGAGTAATTATAGGTTTAGACATGTTATGCTTCTTATGATTTGACTAACCATAAGAATCCTACATAAACCTTGAATGTTAATGCTTATTATTTTGAAATGATCATGAGTATACATGCTTGAGATTATTGTGTTTTAATAGTATACTAATGAATGTATGATTTTATATGAATCATGATACTAATAAGCACGCATAGGGACCAAGGATGAATATGAGTTCAAGAACAGGTAATTCAGGAAGCAAAGATCAAGAGGGAGCACACTCCAGTTGCTCCTGCCAGAAAGCAAAGGAGCACACTCCAGTTGTTCCTGCAATAAAAAAAAGGAGCACACTTCAGTAGTTTCTGCAAGGATGCAGATATTCAAATGGAGTTGACCATGTTTCTACATTCCACAACATAAAGGTGTAGAAGAAGCTACTTCAGATTAGGACTCTAGCAACTCCTGCAAGGAAGCGAAGACTCAGAGGGAGTCCACCCAACGAACAAACAAAGATAAGTATTTCAATTATCATTTCTTGCATACTTGTTTGTTTAAATAAAATTGTTCAATGATGTATATGCTCATGTTCCTAGACTTAGGATATGTATTGTGCATATTAGAATAGTTGCATTGATGAATAGTATACTACTAATATACATGGGTAAGTGGCCTATGGCAATGTACAACATCCCATTGCTACTTATCTAGAATGAAACCTCTTTGCTGACATGTTGGGAGTTGTGCACACTCTTAACAATGTTCTGGTAGAGATTGGAAAGCATCTAGAAAGTTACAGGATATGGATAAATGTTGTATTGAAACATTGGCTAAGATAATTGCATGACTGTATGGCATATTTCTTTATGTGTAAGAATTTCTTCTGAAAACTATGAGATGTTTTCTAATCATGCAATTTAACTTGTTGTGTAGGAAAGATCGTATGCCATCTCCTACAAAAGAAGAACTACAACATTTGTTCAGCAACAAATTATCTATTGAAGATATTGAAGTTCCCAGGATACGGGAAGAATGCCATGATCCGTCGATCATGAAGAACGATGGTTGGGATGCGGTCCCAAGATGTGAAGGGAAGTTTGTTATGACTTCCAAATGGAACTATCAGATCAAGCATGTTGCAGATGGCAGCATTAAGAAATATAAAAGTGATGAAATAGAAGATGCACCAGATGGATTTCAAGACAGCATTGTGCAGTCTTATATGTGTGCAGAACTTGGTATGGTAGGATAGACAGCTTTCTATCCAAGAATAAAGCGGATTCCAACCTTTTTCTACAAGGTTGAGGAAGGAAATTCAGTAATACTACTTTTGTATGCGGATAACCTGTTTGTTACAGGTAAAGATAGATTGATTTTCGACATACAACGGAAGCTTACTGCCGAGTTCGAGATGAAGAACTTGGGGATGATACACTACTTGTTTTTGGCATTGAGGTGTGGCAGAGTGCAAGTGGGATCTTCCTTGGTCAAGGGAAGTACACAGTAGATATCCGGAAGAGGTTCGGGATGATGGACTGTGAGGCTATGGCATCGAATCTGAAGCTTCTATGTGATGCTTCATCTGAGCCAGTTGATGTCTCTATGTATCGTCAGATGATTGGGTCCTTGATGTACCTGACAAACACGAGACCAGACATTTGCTTTGCTGTGAACACATTGAGCCAGTTCCTGACGGATCCAAGAAGTGTTCACCTGGTTGCTGTAAAGCATGTTCTGAGGTACCTGAAGGGTACAGTGGATTATGGGCTCAGGTATGAGGCGAATCAAAAGTTTAACCTGCAGGGTTATGTTGATTCAGATTGGGATGGCAGTGCTGCAGACAGGAAGAGTACATCTGGGTGTTGCTTCAGTATGGGATCAGGTGTGATCTCTTGTTTTAGCAGGAAGCAGTCCTGCGTAGCACTGAGTACAGCTGAGGCAAAGTATGTTGCAGCCTGTTCAGCTAGTTGTGAGGCAGTATGGCTACAGAAGCTACTGTCTGAGTTATTTGATCTCCCGTTGGAGGCTACTGGTATCTTCTGTGATAACCAGAGTTGTGTGAAGCTGTCCGAGAACCCAGGGTTTCATGATAGGTCGAAACACATAGAGATCAAATATCACTATATCAGGGATATGGTGCAGAGAGGAGTTGTAAGCTCCTGTATGTTGCGACGGACGAGCAGATTGCAGATGTGCTGACGAAGCCACTAGCCAGGGTGAAGTTCGAGTACTTCAGAGAGAGGCTTGGCGTTCTTCAGATCGAGGACACTTCGAGGAAGAAGTGATGGACACATTTTCTGAAGCCATTCCAAGCATGTTGGAAGGAGGATCCTTCACATGGCTGTGGATGTAAGCGCTGGATGATGAGCATCAGGATGATGTTCTAGTTTCTGCTTGATATGATCAGTTGGATCATTTTATGTATGTATGTACGCATCATGTTGGATGCTGGATATGATCAGTTGGATCATTTTATGTATGTATGTACGCATCATGTTGGATGCTGGATATGATCAGTTGGATCATGTGTATGTATTTTCTATATGCATCATGTTGGATGCTTGGACCATGTATCTGTATATGTATCAGGTGGATACATTGTATGATCAGGTGGATCATGTATGGTGATATATATCATATATTTTGTATTTGTATCAGGTGGATACATTGATGATCAGGAGGATCATGTATGATGATATGTATCAGGTAGATACTTGGTATGCAGCAGGATGTTGCATTGATGATCAGGATGATCATAGATGACGAGCTTCAGGATGTTGCTCCAGATGACATGCAGCAGGATGTTGCAGTGATGATCAGGATGATCATAGATGACGAGCTTCAAGATGTTGCTCCAGATGACATGCAGCAGGATGTTGCAGTGATGATCAGGATGATCATAGATGACGAGCTTCAGGATGTTGCTCCAGATGACATGCAGCAGGACGTTGCAGTGATGATGATCAGGATGATCATAGATGACGAGCTTCAGGATGTTGCTCCAGATGACATGCAGCAGGACGTTGCAGTGATGATGATCAGGATGATCATGGATACATCAGGATGATGTATGGTGAGTATCAGGTTGATACTCTGTGGCCATGGATCAGGTTGTGCAGATGAGCATGTAATTCGTTGCCCTGGGAGATTTGCAGATGGTCTTGCGAGGTTTTGCCTATGGCATGTAATTCGTTGCCCTGGGACATCTGGCAAATGCTCTTTCGAGGTTTTGCTCTGGGAGGACATGTAATTCGTTGCCCTGGGAGATCTGCAGATAGTCTTTCGAGGTTTTGCCTATGGCATATAATAGCGCCCTGGGATATCTGGCAGATGCTCTTGCGAGGTTTTGTCCTATGGCATGTAATTCGTTTCCCTGGGAGATCCGATAGGTTGGGCTGTGTGCCTGTAATCAGTCCTGGGATGCTCTTGCGAGGTTTTGCCATGACCACATGTAATTCGTTTCCCTGGGAGATCCTATAGGTAGAGCTGTGTGCTCATAACAACCTGGGATGCTCTTGCGAGGTTTTGTGGTGAGGTCACATGTAATTCGTTGCCCTGGGAGATCCTATAGGTAGAGCTGTGTGCTCGTAATAGCCTGGGATGCTCTTTCGAGGTTTTGTGATGCACGTAAAAGTCCTGAGGATTCCACAGTATGGCCAGTGATGATGAAGACCTGCAGGTGGTGGGCCTACATCCAGTATGAAAAAGGACTGGCTCTGTAGAACTTCCTATGACGAGTAGATTCAGAGATTGATTGAGATAGCAGCAGCAGTGATGATGATGATGACTCGATGACGATTATCTAGTGACGATGATCCAGAGAAGATGACTTGTGCTAGAAGAACTGTGCTGAGAAATACCTTCCTAGTTAAGAGGGAGTGTTGATGTATATGTAACTTCGGAATGTATTTCACATATATGTATATTGTATTCCTATAGAGATGGTTTTATTCCTCTATACGGAAGTGCCGTTATTTATATTGTAAGTGTCGTAACTTATGCTTGATGGGTTATTAGACCACCTTGTTGGGGTCGGCCCTGTATAAGCCATGTGGGTCAAAGGGTTATTAGACCACCCTATTGGGGGTCGGCCCAGTCAGCTTTATATTATGTGGTTAAGTTCGAGCCTACATGAGTTAGGTAAAAAAAAGGCAAGTCAAGTCAAGTATAAATAGAGTGCGGGAGGCACTCTATTTGTTCACTCACTTCTCACACATGCTCTCAAGGAGGGGAGGCACACTTATGGAGGAGGAGGATCTACTGCTAGGTTATGGATATCTCTCTTGGTTGGTTGTATCATTGCTCTATCTATCTCTGAGGAATTTATTGGGGTTTTTCACCTTTATGGTTTTCCCCAAGTAAATCTTTGTGTCTCTTGTGTGCTTGCATTATTGTCTCCATGATTGATATGCTGTAGATATGCTGTACATGTTGTTCTCTCAGTTAAGATCCTAGATCAGATTGAAGTAAATTCTGAAAATTTAACACTTTATTCATTGGGGAAAATCAAACTCTTTCGTCTTCATATGATCTATGTGACATAGTGGATGTTAATGCTTTTACTTGAATTGTGAATTTCCATTGAATGTCACTATACTGACTTGATATATTTGTCATCTATAGTATGTCTTCTTCATTTGCAAAAACATATTGACTAAGGCACTGGTCATTAACGAGGTTATCTAGGAGATATAGTATTCTTTGTTATTAGTGCCTTGTAGGTCACAGAAGGGCTCTCCCATGGAGGTTCCGACTCTCTGAAGCAGTTGGAGAAGTGGCTAAGCTAACAGTGGTCACTTAAGCCATACGATTGTTCATCGAATACTAGCCCCGCAAATTCATCTAGTAACACTTTTGGTGTCATTGTCGGGGACATTTCAAAGATTGAAGTGGTTTATCCGGAGTCATTTACACCATTGGAAAAACAACATTTGGTAAGAAATTGAGTTAAGTCTTTGATTGATATTTTGAAAATATTATTGTTAAGGACTAATCTTGCATATCTTACTTGGCGAATCCAATTAAAAAGAATTTGGTTAAGCTGGAAACACTGATAACATTTTTGGTGTCCTTGCCGGGGACTTCAAAATCAATTGATGTCACTAACCCGTGCATGAATGACACATTGATGAATCTTAAGGTAAGTTCTTGTGCTCGATATATATATAATTTTGTAAGGACTAATTTGACAGGTTTATCTAGAAACTCCACCAAGAACTTAATGAACATTATCTCAGGTACGCCCATGTTTTTGGTCTTTTGGTGAGATTTAGTGAGCTAACTTGGCAGCTATCTCCTAGAGATTCCAACTGAAGAAAAATAACAGAAAGAAAATTAATCCAGATGATATGGCATCTTCTTACGAATTATGGATGGATAGATTGGATTTTTCATACATTCTGAGATATCCACATCACTATGTAATTGAAGACGGTGAGAAAGCACCTTTTCCATTATTTCATGAATATAAGTATCATGCAACATCACATATCGGGGCATTCTTGCAATTTATCCAAGGAAGCAATATCATACATGAGGATATTAGAATGAAGCTTTTTCTACTGTCTCTTAACTTAGAGAATAAATCGGATGTCATAAATTGGTATGAAGGATTTCCTTGTAAAAATTTGTCTTCACTCAGGAAGTTGACCGATACATTTAGTGAGGAATGGGATCATGCTATGGAAGAACATGTAAGAAAGGTATTCATCAACCATATGTGGGAAGACACCTTGGGAACATCCAAAAACAAGATGTTCCCAATAAAGAAATCGAAGAGGTTATCCCATTTGAATTTAAAGGTCTTGATAATCCAACAGATGCGGAAATGGAAATATGTTTCGCTCCTCTTGATTTGTCAAAATCTCCAAGACATTCAGATGAGTTACCAGAGATATGTTTTCATTCCTTCAAAGGTGATCATGGTGATGCCTTGCACCATGTCGAATGGTTTATGTCACTAGATACAAAATACATTATTAAGAAAGAAGAAAACGTTTACATCCGATCATTTGTTCTTCACCTTGGAGGAAAGGATCTTGCTTGGTTTATGGGATTGGACAAAGCAACAATATCGTCCTTTGCAGAATTGGTAGAAACATTTTGTAGCTATTGGGATCCAGAATGACGTAACAAATCGATGCCTCATGTCAAACATGCAAGGAACTTGTTTAGTAAAGAAATCCAAAACGAATGTCAGGTTGAAGAGGCCATTGTTCAAGATCTAATTGATGATATCCCAAGCACAATGTCCAGAGACAAATCCTCGTGAAGATGAATATGATTGTGATCCTACATATGAATACTAAGAAAGCCTAGCTGAATAAGTTGAAGAGCAAAAGGAAAGTGTGGATACTGCTTGCCACCACAAAACAATTTCTTATGACATCTCGGATCTCTTGAAGGAGAATGAAAAAATTCATGAGGATGGCGATTATTGGAGGTTTATGGGTCCACCACTTTATGATTTTTTGAGACCTGGTAGTGTGGTTTCCAGACGCAACAGTGACAAAGAAGAGGTCGATGAATTCTTTTGGCCATTCATAGAGGATTCAAATGATAATACAGATAATTTTGAGCCAGAATTTTATATTGTTTGGGATGAAGAAGTCATGACTACCTCGGGAAAGGAGGCTCTCTCCACAGCACAAAGTTGGAGGTCCCCTCCAATAAGTGACTCTCACAAATTAGAAATGTCCATTACTGCAATTCCACTGAACAAGTTCAATATCCACTCATTGGATCAACTAATCACTGGCACAACTCTGCTCTAGTCACTAAAGCTTGAACATCATGTCCATTGAAAGCCTCTGACAATGCTCTACCCTAGATATCTTGCATGTCCATACACATAATATTGAAGATTACAAAGACTGGGCTCTAATACCATGTTATATTTTCTCAAACCATGGTAAATAGATTTTGCACTCTACAAATTCCTGCAGGAAACTAAACAATGAATAACTTAAGGCTACTCAAAACTGAAATTTGTAATTAATGTTAGAATCTACAAATGCCTACTGTATAAAATATATAATAGAAACACAATAAGTTGAATGAAAAATCCTCTTATTGCATTTCATTACTTTTGAAAATGAAAATATGCTAAAGGAAAACAACGAACTGCTAACTGTTGAATTGAAAACTAAGTAAATAAACCTATAGTGAATTGAAAACTAAGTAAATAAACCTATAGTTCTGCATTATTTTAGAGATTGAGAGAGTAGGTGCAATGAATCTACACATGTACAACAATTCCTCAGTTGGATATGATCCGAGGCATGCATTCTCCTTGATATCTATGCCTTAAATACTAGGCTGCGTGCACTTCACTAAATTGAGTTGGATTGCATGTGCCTTACCTAACTAATGCATGGAAAATTAAATTAGAAAATTAGTGCATGCAAATTCTAACTAAATAAAAACTAGAAATAGAATTGAACTGCTAAATATAAAAGGCTTCTAAAATAGAACTAAATTGAGGATGGTGCATGTGTGGACCCTCTGTCTTTCTCTTCTCCATAAATGCTCCCTTTCCCTCATTACTGTTGTACGGAATTGCTGAAGGGGGTTGTACGGAATTGTTATACTGTGGTATATAACTCTCTTGGAGGAGTGTCACCTTGCTGCAGTACAGACTTGCAATTTTGTCATACATGCCTTCCATGAGTACATCCAGGTCTCCTTTGCTCGCTGCTGATATTAATGGCACTTTGCAATACACTTTACAAGGTACTAAAAAACCAACACAAAGGAATGTGCTATGTTCAAGTGGATAAACGAAATTTTACACACCCAAAATACTCATCAAGTGGTGTGCCCTTATGGTGGAGAGGGCACTGGATTAATGGAGGATAAAGATAAATAAATATTCTTTAAATTATGAATTTTATCTTTCCTAATTTCAGGATTGAATTAAGAGATGAATTAACATAGCATAAGTAACTCCTCAATGGAGAAAATATTAACAAATGCTTGAGTTAGCAAGTGGGCATGCTAACTCAATCTTGAACAATAAATGCTAACTTTATCTTAATGAACCATACATGCAGAAAAACATGCCTCGAACTAGTGTGCCCTCCTTCATGGGTGGATAAGAGGAATCTCAACACCACAAGTTACGTGTTGTCCTTAATCACTATTCAAGGATAAGTTTCAATGCCCTAATTTGACAAGGACACCAAGAGGAAGGCCAAGCATAGTCGTACTTCAGATTCTAGATCTGGCTAGGGAGCCTCTAGTGAATCTTGACCATGGGCTTGCTAAAACTTTCTACGTCTATGTTCTTGTATTGTCTTCTTGGACTCATTTTCGTCATACATTGTGCTTTGGTTTTTTCTCTTAGCTTGGATTTTTTAGTTCTTATTTTTAGATCTGGTTTTGTATCTTACTTTATATAGGAGTTGTTTTCTCACTCCTACATTTATCAACTCTAGTGCTCAACAATCCCATTGATATACTTTTGTGGTCGTTAATCGAACTTTCATAAAAAATTCTTATCTTATCTAAACGCCAAAATATGTCCGAAGTTGAACATTTCAACAATTAAGGGAAAGATCATTAGCACTCAAGAAGCATAAAGTAGAAGACAATCATAGGAGGACTGATTTTTATAATGAGCCTATGGAAAACCCAAAATCTTCTCATGTGATAATTGAAGAACATAATTGTCACATCATCTTTGAAGAAGAAAAGGAACCAGTTTATGAATAATTTGGGATGCATGC
Organism: Larix kaempferi; assembly: GCA_027924585.1. Taxonomy (NCBI): domain Eukaryota; kingdom Viridiplantae; phylum Streptophyta; class Pinopsida; order Pinales; family Pinaceae; genus Larix; species Larix kaempferi. Next base: position 26,059,031 of record BSBM01000289.1, read on the forward strand.
TACTTGTGAACATATTCAAAGAAATTTTAAAGAGAATACATAAATCTTCCTTCTCTCAAAGATAGAAGTCATCATTCCACTTAGCAAGTTGCTACCTTTTCTCTTGGAATTGGTGTTAAGTGTCAAACACCTTCTAAAGCTTCAAGAAATCCTATATGTACTCATGAATTTGAAAATGAGGGTGTCCTTGATTTACAAAATATCAGTGCCTATATTAAATATTGAACTCTCTAATGATAATATTAATGACGTTGATATTGAAGAGCAAGGAAAGCAATTTTCTAAACAAGCATCTTCACAATTTTTTACTGTTGGAATATTGGTCAATACTGAGAGGGGGGGGGGTGAATCAGTATTGTTAGATTTTTACTATTTTAAACCACTTATTTAAACTTAATCAAAACATGAAATCAACAAGATACACAGAACACATATTTTTATCGTGGAAGCCCAATTGGGTAAACCACCAATTCTTTCTATATTGCAAAATTTTATTTACAATAAGTTTCTGCCTGCTATTACAGACATGGATGCTACTACACCCCAGTTTCTGCCTACTACTACAGACAGGGATGCTGCTACACCCTATTTTCCAGCTACTACTGGAAGGAATCTACGACCCCCTGATTTTATCAGCTGCTACTGAAAGGATGCTTCGAAACCCTTATTTACCAGCTACCATTGGAAGGAGGCTATGAACCCCTCATAGGCATGTAGTCTTCCCTAGCACCACCGTGCCTCCCTAATCTGATTTCTTCAGATCATCCAAAACATCCTTTATTCAGTCCTGGAAGTTCATTGGTCTCGTTCAGTTCTTGTTGTTGTTTCAACTAAGACACCGAAGACATTCTCACCTTCTAATTCGAATCTTTTTCTAAATACATTATTCATGCCTCTTCAAATATTCATACCCTTTCAACTCATGCCTATTCAAACTGGATAGACACATCTCATAAACATGCCTTTTCAGAAAAAGCTCATACCTTTCTCCTTCACGCCCTTTCAAATCTCCGTTTTAATAAACTTATAATTCATAACTCTGTTTATGTTTATCAGTCATGACTTTCCGCAACAAAAATATTTCCAAGATTGACTTTTCGCAATGATAATTCTGCATCAGAATTCCTTCCGAATTTTCCTTTTTCGACAATGATATTTCTGCAACAAAAATCATTCCGCAATTGCCTTTCCGCAACAATATTTCTGCAATTACCTTTCCGCAATTTCCTTTTCTCAGTGATCTTTCTGCAATTTCCTTTCCGCAGTGGATTTTCCGCAATTTCCTTTCCGCACTGATATTTCCGTGATTTCCTTTCCGTAGTGGCTTTTCCGCAATTTCCTTTCTACATTGATTGTGGACCGTCGAATCTTAATTAACAGTGGATTCTCTTTCCGTAGCTTGCGGATTGCGGATTGCGGAACTGTATTTTGATTTTTACAAATTATCTTTTCGCAATTCTCTTTCCGTAGTTGAGTTGCAGATTGCGTATTAGAGACGTGCCTTCAACTTTTCTTGTAATGGGCTTCCACAATTTCCCTCCCGCAATTCCTTTTCCGCAACTCTTTACAACCATCGATTTATTGCAGGTGCTTTCCTGACCGTTGATCTGAGATCAGATGCAGATCTCACTTTATCTTTGCAGATCTGTTATCTTCCTTACACCTTTCTCTTGCGGAATTTCTCTAGATCGTCAGATCTCTTGCGGGTTCTTTCCCGACCGTTGATCTAAGATCAGATGCGGATCTCACCTTATCTTTGCGGATCCGTTATCTTCCTTACATCTTTCTTTTGCGGAATTTCTCTGGGTCGTCAGATCTCTTGCGGGTTCTTTCCTGACCGTCGATCTGAGATTAGATGCGGATCTCACCTTATCTTTGTGGATCCGTTATCTTCCTTACACATTCACCTCGTGATCTCTTTCCCATCGTTGATCCATCTTTTCTCCTTTAATTTGGATCGTCCAAATCTTTGCATAGGGAATTTTTATCATCTTTGGGAGTATTTAGAAGTGACTGGGAGAATATTGAAGTGCTTAGGGAATTTTTATCATCTTTAGGAGAATTATGAAGTTCCTGGGGCAAGTATTGAAGTGTCTGGGGAGTTTTTCTCATCACTGGGTGAATTAAGTGCATGGGGCATTATTCTCATCACTGGGTGAATTTAGAAGTGCATGGGGTTGTTATTTATCGATTTATGGATGCATTTATAGTGTTGGGATGTTTTAAAATAGTGATGGGAGAAGTTATCAATTGTCGAGGAAAATTTGTTTGGATTGAGCCATTTTAAGTATTCACTGACAAAAATGCAACTCTCCTACCATTCGACACCAAAGAGAAGAAAGTTTGGTGAGAATATTGGTTGGAAGCTAGGAATTGGTCCAAGAACTATCTCTCTATATAAAGGAAGTGGCCTGCTGCTAGGATATTCACGTAATTGTATCAGTTTGTTTGCTTGTCAAGATTCATGACCCCAAATGTCCATTGGACCATTAAGCGACGAGATAAAAAGTAGAGTCCCTACTTGCTTTGAATCTAGTTAGTGCAGTTGTGTTTCGTCGACACCTTCTAGTTGTGAGTGATCAAATACTACTTGTGAAATGTATAAATAAATCCATCCTCTTCTCATTCATACACTTGTTCATTCGAGAGTCTAGGAGTCGAGAGAGTCCAGAGTTGAGCTCCGGTGTATGTTCTTTTGTTGCACTACCTTAGTAATCTACAGAATCAAAAGCTTGAGTCTTATTGGCAAAAGATTCACAAATTTTTACTATATTTTATAAATCAGTGAAATATTCAACTAGTTTTTACAATTTTTTATTATTAAGTGAAATATTTGGCAAGATTTTACAACATTCTATAATGAAATGAAAGATTCGCCAAAAAAATTATATATACATATTATATTATTGATAAAATCGCCTTCAAGTTTTCCTATATATCAGGGAGATTCACCCATTTTTTATACATATAAATTTTTGGGGGGTTCTTAAAATCATCCCTGTTTACAATACTATATACATCATAAAATTTTGCATATTTGTGTCTAATGGTTTGGATTTGCATGCATGTACATGAAGATATTTTTTATCAACATTTGAATATTTTATGTATTTTTTGGTTGATCAATTTTTGTGTCTGATCTTTCACTGGTTCCAGTCCAATTTTGACCCTGGTCTTGTTCTTTGGATTGTCCTGGTCGATCACCGGTCTGGTTCTAATAACATTGGGTGATACTCATACATATAGAAGACACTACCACTTACTAGGGCTTCTAGATTGGTTGCCTAGCTTTATTCCGAGGACTCATACTATAGTTCTGTCAGATATTAAGATCTAACTAAACTAGCTTACCTATCTATGCAAAACAATAATATATCAACAATAAGTACAAAAAAGAGAACAAGAGAAAAGAGTAGACCAAAAATACGTGGTTCACCCTATTGGGCTACGTCCATGGGAAGGTAGTCTTCTATTATCTCCTGAATATATCCCTCAAGCTTACAAGAGAGCAATGCCAATAACCCCAATACAATATAGCAATACTTGTGTGAATAAGTAAAGATCATAATGAGTGATGTGACTCCCTTGACTCTATTATATACTAAGACATGAGGAGGAATTACTCTCACATATTACATGTGGGACAATATAATTTTCCATAATAACATCTCGTTATATAATAATGAATATCAAGAGTATATTTTACCATAATGAATATGGGATATAATGTATTACTCTTTTACATAAGATTGTGGATATCTTCCGACATAATACAAAGACATTATTACCTTCCAAGGAATATAAAATATTCCAACAAGTTCCTAGGAAAGACTACAATAATAGATTCTTCCTTGCTTTAGAGGAGAGAAATGACCTTGGATGATAGAGATGCTTCGTTCTCAATGTTATCGATTCAGTGGTGCGAGAAATCTATTGTTAATTTATTTTCAAATGAAATTCTTTGACCTTTTGGGAGATTTTATGGATGTAAATATGGGGGATGAGATTCTTGATCTTTGATAGCCATATTTCACGTGGCTGCGTTATAAACTTGAATGTTGTGCCATATTTTTACTTATGTAAATTGTTTTGTTTGATTGATGAACCTTTCACATATGAAATTTTTGCAAAATGAATTAGGTCCAAAACTGCGTATACTAACCCTTGGTGATTAAAAGAAGTATTTACATAATGTATTTGGAAAAATAACGTGCACACATATTCTTTAAAAATATCTAAAACCTGAATGAGAAAACCCTAGCTGATCCATCCCTAACCTATAAATTTATGATTAATTATCCAACATTAATAGAATTATATTATCTTATCAAAATCAGCTTGGGATTGCCTCAAATGGGGTGTTGGGGAAGAGATTTGGCATGATGGGATATGTTGCCACCAAAATGCGCACTTGGGGGGAAGCGTAACATAAATATTTTGAAGCTGCTCGGTGTGACATTGGGGGCAAGTCTCGAGTCAAGTGTTGTCACCTTATCCTTACTCCTCCGATGGATTTTACTCATGAGGTGTCTCCTTAGGTCTCTGAGGTTCTGTCATGTCATGATGCTCTGGAATAGGTTCTTCTTCAATATTTCTGTCTGGTACATCATTAGTTTTGGTAACTCTAGTAGCTTCATGCTCCTCTTCATCCTCATGAGTCTTCTTAGACTTGTTGAAAGTTGTGTCTTCATCAAATGTAACATCCCTGCTAAGCTCAATTTGGCGGAATACTGGGATGTAGATACGGTAAGCCTTTGATTTCACACTGTAACCCACAAATATTCCCTTATTTCCTGAAGGTTCCAAATTCAATCTCTTCTCTTTCGGAATGTGAATAAATACTGGACATACAAATATTTAGATGACTGACTTCAGGATTCGTACCTGTAAACGTCTCTTATAGGGTCTTGTTTCCAAGAGCACCGTGAGATATTCTATTATGTACATAAATTACAATTCTAGCTGCTTCGGCCCATAGATGCATGGGTAGGTCTTGATCATGGATCATGGCCTTCACTGCTTCCATGATAGTTTTGTTCTTCCTTTCAGCTACACCATTCTGTTGTGGATTATAGGGAATGGTAAGGTCCCTATTAATCCTTGCTTGTTTACAAAAATCCTTGCAATCACCTGAAGTGTAATCCCCTCCATTATCTGTCCTTAGTATCTTGATCTTCTTTTCAAAGAGGTTTTCTACAAGATCGTTAAACTCTTTAAAATTTTCAAAAAATTCATTCTTATTCTTTAGAAAATAAATCCATGTTTTGCGGGAGTAATCATCAATAAAAAGAAGCATAATAAACATACCTGCTTAGTGAAGTGGTAGATATAGGTCCACAAATGTCGAAATTAACAATGCCCAATATGCCTTTAGCTTTTCTATCACTGCTTGGAAATGGATTCTTCCTACCTTTTCCTTGTGAAATACTTTGCACACTCCTTCATGATCAACCTGGATCTTTGGTAGTCCAATAACCACCTTACTTACTATTGGTAAGCCTTCGTAGTGTACATGAGCTAGTCTTCTATGCCATAAATCCATGAGCTGGTATTCTTTAGAAAATAAATCCAAGTTTTGTGGGAGTAATCGTCTATAAAAAGAAGCATAATAAACATACCCGCTTAGTGAAGTGGTAGACGTAGGTCCACAAATGTCGAAATTAATAATGCCCAATATGCCTTTAGCTTTGCTGCATGTCTAATTACTAGAGTTAATATGCATAGCATGTTTTATTATTTCATTATTATTCCAGATTGCTTGAAGTGTAACTAGGGCCTACATGGCTCACATCAGAAAGTGATGCATACCTTTTGGGTGCTGGGTTATGTTAGGGATTGTCATTATTGACTACACCCTAAAGGAATGGATGCATTCCTAGTGTTTGAATATTTGATAGTGAATGTATGAAATATGTTTACAATTTCAGAACAACAGTGCTGATGAGCTTGCGTATCTATCTTGTGTTGACAATTTGAACATATGCAATTTGGCGTTGCACGCTAAAGAAGCAATGGAATAAATAAGCTCTGAATAGCACTAGAGTGCTGAGAATAAGCTCTGAATAACACTAGAGTGTTTAGCATAAGCTCTGAATAGCATTAGAGTGTTGAGCATAAGCTGTGAATAATACTAGAGTGTTGAGCATAAGCTTTGAATATCATTAGAGTGTTGAGCATAAGCTCTGAATAGCACTAGAGTGTTGAGCAGGAACTTTGAATAGCACTAGAGTGTTGAGCATAAGCTCTAAATAGCACTAGAGTGTTAAGGAGGAGCTCTAAATAGCACTAGAGTGTTGAGCATAAGCTTTGAATAACACTAGAGTGTTGAGCATAAGCTCTGAATAACACTCGAGTGTTGAGCATAATCTCTGAATAACACTAGAGTGTTGATCATAAAGATCAGCACTAGAACTCATTTTATTACTGATGTTGAGCTGGACACTTTGGAGCATCAGTAATCAGTTCACTATTGATTATTAGGTACCTTTGTATCACTTGGAATAATAAGTCTTATTCAGTGTAGAGATGACTCACCCAAAGGTGTTTTCTACTATAAATATGTTATGCACAAGATGTGCAGGTACAGGGAATTTTCAAAGTAAATCTTTGTAAGAGAGAGTTCTATTAGTTGTCGACTTTCGCTGGGAAGCAAGAGTGAATTTTATTTTTAAGCAGGTTTGGGATCGAATCTGTGTTCTGCCTAAAAAGGAAGCAAGAAATATGAAGGCATCCTAAGGATGCATATGGACATGTGACTGTCCTAGAAGGCTCAGCATGAGCAGCAATGAAGAATGGTATTAGTGGACTTTTGTGGGTCCTAGCAGCCAAAGGTTCTGTATGCAATCATGCGACGAGTTCCCTAGATGAGAATCCTTGGACATACCTTAGACACTAAGTGTCATAGACAAGGAAGGGAAAGTCAAACAATCACATTGAAGTGAAAGACGCTAAGGAGCAGGGCACCACAATCATGGTGTGACTCTGGAATGGAACAAGACTAAGAGGAGAAAACTCTTAGTCTTCTCTTTCCCTTTGATTAATGCATTTTAGAAAACAGAAAATTGTTGAATGAATGATGTGACTGAAAATTGATTATGTTTAATTTCTTGAAATGAATTGAGAATGTTGAAATAGAAACATCTCTCTGAAAGGATGAACATGAATAAGTTCATGTGTATGTTGGGAAAGCATGAAAAGTTTGGAAGTCTCGTGAATAATGCATGGACTCTCCATGTCAATTGGGAAAATAATTGACTGAATTTAATGTTTGTTATGATTGGCCTAACAAGAATTGCTATGATGAATTACACAGGTGAGAAATTAAAGCAATTGATTGCAGTTGTTACAAGACAAGTGGTGCTAGTAAGAAAAGTGTGGGAAGCTGTACACATTGGCCATGTCAACAGACCAAAAGCTACTGGATTTGGCTGATAATCTTCTTCAAACAATTTACAAAACCCAAGAAAATCTTGGAGGGATGCTCAAGCTACAGAAGCAACAAAATGAGATGAACCACAAGGTTTTGCAGGGCTCTATGAATCTGCAAAATGAGGTAAAAAGAATTCTGAAGACAATCAGCAGTGGAAAGGTTAGTAGATCAATGAAGAGGCATTCATCCAATCAGTCCACTAAGAAACATTCCAGGTGGAAAGACTCAAAGGAAATTGAGCAGGCAAAGAAAAAGTAGCCACTGGAATGTAGAGGAAATCATTACCTCCGCAACTGTCCAACAAGGAACAACAAGAGAGATAGCGGCCATGAAGTTTCCAGACTTGTAGATCAGCTCGAAGATCAAAGCCAGTTGGAGCAGCTTATGGAAGCTAAAATAATTGGTCCTGAAAGTACAAAGTAAAAGGATAAAATGTAGGGCAGACCTGCAACATTTTTTTTTTGTAATTTTGGGCATGTATGAACTGTAAAGGTATCCCTAAGTATTGGAACACCGAGGACGGTGTTATTTTAAGGGAAAGGGATTTGTAATACCCCTATTTTGACCCTCATGGTTTATTTGCTTTAATGTAAATATTGTATAGGTGCTATGTGTGTGTTTTCCCTAGTGTGGAGCTCAAGGCCAAGGCCCCACTAGTGGATGTTCAGGTTTTAATTGCATAGGAAAGCATTTGACAATTTGATTATTCGTGTGCTATTAAGCCATGAGATATTGTAAATGATGTAATTATTAAATATTGCAATGAAATACCAAGAAAATTGGCTAAGAAGGAAACTAATGAGAAGGGGCCATGTGTATCTAGTAGGGAGAGGTGGGGGGGGTTATGGGATTGGTATCCATGCTGCCACATGTCCAATTGTGAACCCATTTGAATCCCCATGCTGACATTAATGCAACTGTAAGAGGGTGGTTGAGAAGACTAGACCATGAATTCGATTCAGTATGGGGCAGCCTGCGAATCTGTATGGAAGGGTATGTCCTTATGTTTTTCCTTATCCCTTAATCCACTCCATGCCTAGGAATTCGATCATCCCTTTGCTAACCATTGTTGACCAACAACCCAAGTCATGCAAGCACATGCAGATCCCATCCGGGAGGAAACAAGAGAAAATCACGATCTCTGTGTAAACCGAAGTTACAGAGTTGAATGCCATAGACACCCTGCGTGTAAGCCTCATCTGTTTGAGAAATTCATGAAAGCAAACCCTGAAATGACATGTGAAGCTTATTGGAGCCGTGATAATACCTGGTTTATATTAGCAAAGAGTTCAGTTGTGGGATAGATCTTATCCTGCAACCCCAAGAAGAACCTCGTGTGATTAACAGAGGTAGAAGGTCAAATTAGGGTTGAGATAACTGGCATAGCACCACCCTCCCTGTGTCCTTGGATGCTTGATAAACCCAATTGTAGGTTCGATTAGCATTCGGATGGAACCTTGACTATGAGAGAGCCCATTATCCCTCCTTAGTGGATACACAACCCAACTCGGGGGTGGTCTCATAGATGAAAGAGTATAGGCTGGATAGAGACCTAAGGTTGGGTGGAAAGTTGTCCTCACTTATCTAGTTTCTTGGGGCAGCTTCATTCCACAGATAAGTGTTCCTTATGGTGTTTAAATGATGATATTTCATGTGTTATGTATGCTTATTATGTTCAAGTTAATGATTGAATGATTACATGGAAAATGGATCAATATGAAGCTATGTGTGAGCAGGAATAGGAAGTTGAATGCATGTTTGAATGCTTCATCATTGCTTGAGTGTAATGTAGGATTAATATTTTAGGTTATAGAGGTGTTGAAGAGCCTTGGTTTCATAGTAATTGTTTAGTTATGCGTGCATCTATCTGCTTATGGGGATGGTCCATGGATGAAGAGGATTGTATGCCTATGCATTGTGTTAAGTCTGTGTGTATGTTGTTATCTCACTTCTACACTGATCTAACTAGTAATGACTGTCATGGTTGATAGATGTGTGTGTGCTAATAGGGCTAAGTTTTGTTGTTGTGTGTGCTATTTACATGTGTCTTGCACCTTACATTCTATCCTTAGATTGGTACTTAGATGTGATTGTGTTTGAAGAATAGAAATAAACTCTACTTGCTTTCCTCACTTTGCCTAGGAGAGGATATGTGCATGTATGCCACTCTATTTGTGTGAATCATGTTTCATTCCTTATGTTCATGGCACATGCTTATGCCTATTATCAAACCCCTTGATATTACTTTTGAACTGTCCTTTGAGGAATTGGGCTAAGTCTGGTAAATGTGCAGGACATTCCATCCTAGACTTGGAGAAGAATAGGCACCCCTGTGGATCAGATGAAGGAGGGAAGACTTAACAAAAGTGGATCAAAGATTATGGGAGAAGGAAAAAGGAACACATGAGATATTATGGCCAGATTTTCAATTGGAAAAAGGGCAAGGTTGGAGTGCTCAGATGGGGTGGGGATTACACCACTGGATATATCTCTCCAAGATATTTCCAACGGTACCAACCTTATCCAATTTGGACCAAGGATGAGGGAGTTATGACTCTCAGAAGTTTGCTTTAGAAGCTTGTTGGAGCAGGGGTCTGTGGTACTGGCCTTTCCGCATCCGCAAGGACCTTTTTGCATCCGCAATGCGGATTGCGAATTGCAGATGTCGGAAGGCCGACTTCTATAAGACTGGCATATTGGATTTCCTCATTTCTGCATCCGCAAAGTGGAATGCAGATTGCGGATTGCGGGAGGTAACTTTTCCCGGAATGGAGATTTGGATTTCTGCATTTCCTCATTTCCGCATCCACAATGCAGAATGCAGATTGCGGATTGCAGGAGGTAATTTTTCCTGGAATGGAGATTTGGATTTCCGCATTTCCGCATCTACAATGCAGAATGTAGATTGCAGATTGCGGAGGTAAATTTTCCCGGAAGGGAGATTTGGATTTCCGCATTCCCTCATCCGCAATGCAGAATGCGGATTACGGAATTGCGGATTGCAGAAGTTGGAAGAGGGATTTCCACGGAAGGATTATTTGGAAATCCGAATTCTGATTTTCGATTGCGTGTCATGCATTAGAGGTCATTATAGAGCTGTGGATTGCGGATCGATGATAATTGTGGGTTCAGAGTTGTGGAGTCCTTGAATTGATTTCCAAGAAGAAGGAAAAATTTATTAGGTGATTTCAAGGGATGTCTCCCATTGCCTCTAAAGGGTACTGAGGTGACTGGGGATATGAAAATAGATGAAAAGTTGGGCATAATTCGCATCAGTGAGGAGTTTTCCCTGCAGAAGTCAACAGAACCAGTGACTGCGGCACTGACGGAAGAAGTAGAAAATCAAGAACAGGAAATGACCAAGATCATAGAGCAATTGAATGGCCTGTACGAATAATTGGTACAGAAAATCAAGCCGACGGTAGTGACTCTGGAAGATTCACAGGTGAGTGTTAGGGGCCTGTTGGACGAATCCCAATTTTGTCCAAGTTTTGTCGAAGATATTGGGTGAGGCCAATTTGGTCTAACTTTTGTCGAAGACCCCATAGTTTTGGGAAAATAGGATGTTGCAAAGTGCTTTGAGGGGCTTTGGGGTGGGTCTAAGCCCCTCCTTTTTGTAAATCCAACTGTTTTTTAACGGGCACATGGTTTGGGGCCATGATTTTGTAATACTAAACCTACGGGTGCACAACTATATATTGAGTAGATATAGTTGAAACAAGTAATAGAAACATAGGGAAATCAAAGGAAGAAGTATTACTGCGAAGTAATGCCAAGGTCCAACTTAGTGCGAGGAAGGCTTTGTAGCTGGGTACACGGATACCTGAAGAAGAAAGAAGAGAGTTTGCAACTTAGTGTGTAGACCAAGGACTGTTGTAACCCTCTTTTTGCATAATATAAAGCACAGTTCTTGTGGACGTAGCCCCAATTTGCTTTGGGGTGAACCACGTTAATTCTTGTGTCTTTGTGTTATTTCTCTATCTATTTGTTTATTATATGTTGAATGAATGCATATAATCATCATATCTAACTGCACAACATAAGTAGTAACCACACATCGCTCTGATTATAACGACATACAGTTTATAGTTATATGTTTATGTTATGAATGTTGTGAAGTTGAGTACTGTTAATGAGTAGGATAATAGATTACATTACCACATCCCATGTTCCTCTCGGCTATAGAAACTTGGTCTGCATCCACCCATTATCACTTTGGGTGAGACTACGACCTGCCTGCAGGTCATTGCCCAGAGGGCCAGTGATTAAGGGTTTAGTTGTAGCGCAGTTAAAGTATTGAACCCGGGTCAGCCCTAAGCTGCCAACAAGGATACCATGGCTAATAATTATATTCACGTCCTTGAAAAATAGATGAAGAATCTTCTTCGATTATACCACTCTAGTCATGATAGTTTATAGACTGGTGAATTTATTAATAGTGGTTTCTATATGCATATACACGACCATTCTATCCCTGATTCATAGTATTTTCAATTCTTCCGTAGATAAGGAGTTTATCACTCCTTTGGGAACCTTTTTCAATTTTATATTTAGATCGGATACCTCATTTTGTATTGGTTATATATTTTACCACATGTTTTTAAATTATATCAACTTTCAAGTAAAATTGGAGGTGATTTCTAAAGAGGGGAAGTTATTTGCAACTTCAGTCCGCACTAATCTCTTAATATTTATTAGAGCTCTGACCATTCTTGCATCAATCAATGATTCTTCATGTCTAACATTCCAGTTGTTTATTTCTTCTCCAAGTGCAATAGTCTCCTTTTTGTGTTCATTCACTTTCTTTTCTGTTGTGCTCAACTTCTCTCCTTGTTTCCTCAAAATTTCCTTCCTTTTTTTGGCCAAATCCTCTACTATCACCACCTTCATGAAATTACTCATTGCTTTGGTATTCCACTGCATTAGGTATCAGTTGATCTGTTTAATTTTTTTTTCCAATACTAATATGGATTTAGAAGGAGTGACTTGTTGGTTGGTTGAAGAATCCATATTCAACTCATTTTTTACTTCAAAAAGTTGATACTTTAAGGAATTTATTTCATTGTTGGCTTCCTCAAATTGGAAGATAAAGTATCCAACTATGTCCCTGTCTATTTATAATTCTTTAATTCTTCCTTCCATCACATATTTATACATGGACAAGGAAGCATTCTCCTTTCTTAAAAATATTAGCTCTTTTGTGAGCTTTTGATGGCCATCTACCATTTGATTGGTAACCGAGAGAGAATATCCATCATTGAACTTTCCAATGCTCTAATATTGTCATATTTTTCTTTCAATAATGTAATGTCCTCTAAGTATTATTGTTTCCCCTTTCCTATTGTCATTAGATTATTTTGGAGTTTGGCCTTTTCATTTTTGAGTGCCTTCACCTTGGAATTTAGGAAATGATTTTTTATGGTGATTGCTTATAACTTCTTCATGTAATATTTGTTGGATGAAGATGCTTGGAGATATTTACTATAAAAAATGTTGCAACATAGGGGTGATACTAACGCTTTCCAACATTTAAGTGACATTACACAAGTTGAGGCCCCCTTCATCTACTATGGTTCAAAAATTGTTCTTAACATGATTCGTTACTTTAATATGAAAATTAACTTTGGAAGGGGTCCTACATTTTGAATGGTATATGTCGAAATTGATCGAAGTTACATCGAATGAATCAACAATACCAATTGTAGACAATAGTTCCTTTCTTTGTGGAGGACGACATTGCAATACCTCCAAGGTCGACATGACACATGGTCCTTGAGCTAGGTCCTTATGAACATTATCTTTATGAGCGGCTCACATGTTAGGATTATGCATTGTTCTACGTAGAACACCTTTGGGGGAGTGTGCTACTAAGTCTATGGCTGGTTTCTCAATGGAGAGAGAACCACTTGGCTGTGATATCGATTGATCTGATGTACTAGGAGGGACATCATAAGAATCAAGTCTTGTTTGAATGGTCACCTCATGATCACACATGAAGACATTGGCATTGGGATCATTTTCCCCTTGTGGGGGGGTTGGTTGGTTTCACTATGGCGAGGGTACCAGTGTCAAAATAGTGGGTTGTTTTTTCCCACCGTATTGAGCTATGTTGGGTACATCTACCATCCTAGAGTTATCATTTTTCTTACTCTTGTATTTCTTCTTCTTTCCTCTAAGGTCAATGGATTGGACTGTGAGGATGTTAGAATTCTGGGAGGGATTAACACTTTGCTTACCCTTATACTTATTCTTCTTTCCTCTAAGGTCTATGGATGAGACTATGAGGATGTTAGAATTGTTGGAAGGATTAGAGGATACGACTGCTTAGCCAGCTGTGGGTTGTGAAGTCTGAACAGAAACTTGTCCCATTTGCTGGGTAGTCTACTCAAGTTGGTTGACAGAATCCATCATACCATTGGAATGAGGTCCATGTGGTGGCCTATCTGGATCAAATGTAGGTCTTGTAGGTTGGCTCCAAAAATATTTATTACTTCCTAGAACTTGACCACTCCATTGCGGAATGGGGTTAATGGTTGGATTCCCCCCTTGCGGGTTAGTCCCCAAAAATAATGGTTACCATTCTAGAACTTGAACACTCCATTGATGTGGTCCTTGGGTGTGATAAGTGTTCCAAGGTGGGTTTCCCCTTTACAGAGACTGACCCTAAGAAGATTGGGTACTTTCTGGAACATGACCAATTGGTGGATTTCCCCCTTGCGGAGGTGGGACCCAAGACGACTGGTTACTTCCTAGATCCCAACCACACCATGGAGGTTGTCCTTGGGCTTGAAAACCATTCCAAGTTTGATTTCCTCCTTGTAGAGGTTGCATCCAAAAATATTGGTTACTTCCTGAATGTTGTTCATTCCACGGTGGAACATGATGGATGGATGGATTGCCCCCTTGCGGAGGTAGGCCCCAATAATATTGGTTACTTGTCGGAACCTGAACATGCCATTGATTGTTTTCTTCGTTTATATAAGCATTCCAAGGTTGATTTCCTCCTTGCAGAGGTGGGCCCCAAGAAGATTAGATACTCCCTGAAACCTTCCCACTCCATTGCGGAATGGGGTTGATAGGTGGATTTCACCTAAGTGTTGTGCTAGGATAAGTAAGAGGATAACCCCTTGGGGAATTTCCACTAATCTGTGGAGCATAACCCCAATTGGAATTATTGTTCCATGGTCCATTGGTTCCGCCAAGAATATTAAGATTCCATGGTGAAGGGCTTCCCCCAGAAGTAGAACTTGGAAAACTGTTAGGTATACCAAGAAGATTTTGGTTTACTCCTTGATTATTTTGACATTGATTAGCCAAACCATATGGAAAACCCATATTTGGTAAGTCACACCCCCCAGTAGCGATCCCTGCAGACGAAGTGGATGTACTTACGGGGTTGAGACCCGAAACTGTACCAACTGGCACTGAAGTGCTGGTTGAACTTGTGCTAATAACATGTATATTGTAATGCCTCTTAAGGGCATTAAGAATTTTAATAGCAGCATATAAACAACACATAAGCAAAATATAAGCATTTTGCAATAGCATCAAATAACTTAGAATTTTTAAAACTTCATTGGTGATTTTACAACAACATATAAACAATTTCAAATCACAAGAAAAATACCTCGTTATAAGAATGGTGACGGAGTCCAAACTGAGCAAGCTTTCCTCTTCTTCTCCTCGAGTTGCTTCCATCTTTATTGCCCAAAGCGGGACCATGGTTTTACCTCCCAGCCAACTAGGGGCCTAGCCGGCTCCCTAGCCCCAAGAAACCATTGAACGATCCCATCCAAATGGCCTCCTGGCCCTCCGTGCTCGAGACCCCCAGAGAACAAAACAGTGATGCACCAGTAGGCTATGTATCAAATCTTCCAAGAGTTCTCAAACTCTTCCCACTCTTCAAAACTTCTCATACCCCAAAATACCCAAAATTCTCCATCCAAGAATACTCTCACCAAAATAATCTTCAAGAGAAAAAGAACCTCCCTCCTTCCACTCTCAAGTCTCATATTTATATCAAAAATCATCATCCATCAATAAATTCCCATAAATAATAGTCATCAATCAATAAATTCATTTTCTCCAAAAAAATAGAAATTTGATTTAAATAATTAAAATATTAATAAACATGCATGCAAAGTCTCACTTGTCATGCTTCCATATTAATGCAACTATGACAACCAATTTCTAAAAATTTGTGCAAATCCTATTTATCCATTTATTTATATTATCCTTTCATTCATAAGTCAAATAAGATATTTTCATATACTATATTATATTATGACATATTTTATATTATATGTATATAATTATATATTTATTTAATAATCCAATCAATTTATATAAATCTAAATCATTTTAAACAAGTCAACAAACTCATACTTTCAACACACAAGTAATGCTTTCATCAATTCATCAACCACGTTACTAATAGATAATATAATCATATTAATTTATTCATCGATCGACCAATCATAGTAATGTAATCACGAATTGACGTATGCATGGCCAGTGCACATGTCTTAAGCGTGCGTACTAATAATCACATTTAATGATCCTAATAAATCATTATTACATCCTCTCAAACAACATATAGAAGAACAATTAAACACTGCATCATTCATCATTCATACAGAAACAATAAGACAAAATTAGATAAACATAATGGTGAAATCAAACATATAATCATGATGATTAAGAACAATCAAGAACACCATCCAATCCATCATTGGTACCATCCATCACATCAGTAATACAGCCCCTAAATCACCACTACTTCCATCTCCTGACCTCGCCATCCCGTCCTCTGCTGCAATATACTGTGGCGTCGACTGCACGACCTAACCACATATAGAACCCGTAAGTGGAAGTGTCGATCGACCACATCGACCAAGCTTCCCCAGCACGCATCCGCTAGTCGTCATCACACGTCTAGGGGAGTGCGCTACACAAACCTCCCACGACTCCAGGTTTCGAGGGATAAACGGTGGGAAATTCCTCCACCCCCCCAATAGTACTAGGGTCAACACCTCACATCAACCATACTATGCCATCACTGTTCTAAGGGGTCCCGTCATTGAAAACCACTTTGGAAAAGTCACAATTCTTGTCAAAACTCACACTCACCCACAAGTCATAGAAATATTGGAATTCACAATTAAATAGCATGAAATTTAATATAACATCATTATACTCATGATGTTTAATACATCTCGTGCCCCTTGGCAATATAGGAATCCGCCTATCTCATAGCCAACTAACATGTGGAATAGTTCATCATTAACATGAAACATATATATAGCCATAACCAACTCTTTCAAGTGCCAATCCATATCACTAATACGACATTTACGAATACTCATGTAAGTTATTTTTGCAAACAACTAAATTAGCATTCTACATATGGATATTCTATATTCAATTTTGCATGTTCAAATGAAATAACATATTCATTGTCATTAATAAATTAAAACAATATTTCGAATTACCATACATGCCTCAAAGGAGTCCACATGTCCACATAACAATCATCTTGATCAATTTATCTTAGTAAAACAGATAATAAGCAAATAAGACGCTAAGCTAATTCACATTAGAGTTTTTAATTAATGACCGTCAAAATATGGGGCGTTACATACACCCACCCTTTAAGAAACTTCGTCCTGAAGTTATGGTCATTCACAATTTTAAGAAAAATCTCAATACCATATAGGTATTCTTTTTGACTAAATAACTTAGCCATGCTAGTCCCATGAGACCTTCACATGATTAACATGTCGATATTATATAATTTTACCTCTTCCATCACATAGGGTGTGTTCTCAAGTTATGCTTTACATGTTATACACACAATTGATCTAACTTCATCAAGGTTTATCAAATGGATTTTATCCCAACTAGTTAGCACGATGTCATACTTTGTAGTTCTTTTCATTGGATGAGGATGCCTCCCATATAACATTTCGGCCTTAGGTTCAATATGTATTGTTATGACTCATTTATCGATTTTTAGCTTCATTGAATCTCTTTCTAATAATCACCAATTACCTTCTCATTATTATATTTAATTAGAATCAGATACTCAATATTATCTTCAATGAGGTACTATATAACAATTTCAATAGCATCATGTTCACCCACCTAATATACCTGATCACTCAACACTTGACAAATGAGAACTTTTACTATGTTATGAAAAAATACTTATGGTTTCAATTTTAACACATAGATCACCTCCATCCTTAATGTAATCACTAAATTTTCCAATAGTGCTTTTTTTTTTTTTAACCAATTCCTTTTTGGCTCTTCAAAATTTTCAATTGTATAATAAATTTTTGTTTTCTAGTTTTGGAAACCATGACTTAATACTTACATTGTATTAATATATTTACATTATTCATTCACTAGAAATGGTTTAGTACAAATTTTCTTAATTTTGGAAACATTGTTATATGATTATAAGTTTGTTATCTAATTATGAGTTGTGATTTAATTACACTAGCATAGATCCATCCCAAACGTGGATCAATCAAGCCTAAAGGCATTCATCAAGGGTCTAAGCTTACACTGATACCTTCTCACATGGATCTACAACCTGACCTCCTCGAGACTCCACATTTATAACCCCTATGTCAAGGTTCATTGTGCCTTACTAGATTGGTATCCACAACAATTTAGATACTTTGCAACATTTTATAGTCCTTTTGGTGTTACGGTTCATAAGAAGATGTTATTTGCCATATAACATTTATTTTGGTTCCTGGGGTATTATTATGACTTTTTATTATTTGCCCAATTTATTGATTTTCTCTCAAATTTACACCACTTACTTTCTCATTAGAAATTTTAATTAAGATCCATCTGGACAGTTTCTTGATTGGTCTACTGTATATAATAACATGAATAACACCATGTTTATTATTCAAGTACCCTTTATCACTCAATACTCATTAAACATAGCTCTTACCCATTGAATTGCACATTATACATGTAGAATACTTACAAATGCATTTCTTTCTTTCTTTCTTTCTTTCTTTCTTTTGTTTTTACACATAGGTAGAGCCTAGCCTACCACTTCTAGATAGGTGCTTGATACAACTATACATTATGACTAGGCGTGAAATACACATACTCATGCTTTTATTTCTAAAATTTCATCAATGTCCTCATTCCAACCTTTGAGTACCATAGATATGTTAGGTCAACTCCAAAGCTATCTTACACTTCTTATAATTACTTAATAGTTGTTAATATTGAGGTAATAGTACATATTTGTGGTCGTTATCTTGTCTTCAACATGATGATCTCTTTATATATATAGATAAGAGGGAGACAAATTCTTTCGGGAAAATATAAAATACATTCCTAGTATTTATTAAAAGTAGAAAATATTTACATATTGTGATATTTGATCTGATGTAAATTTTAAGACCATGACATTTCATCATTTAATTTTGACATCTCATCGTTTATATATGAGCTTTTATTAGAACATCCCCTCTACAAATTCTATGATTTAAACATAAGAACAATAAACCTATATTCTTAGTCGAATTCAAAGTCAACTCATTGAGATGGCTTACAAACTTAATCTAACATAATTAAGCATTATTTAAAAGAAATGTAATCTCCTTTATATATATATTAAATATGTTATTTTCCTTCTTTTTAGGAACTTAGAAGCTTTGATGTTTCAACTACTTGGATTATGACTTTACTTTTACTCCATATATATATATATATATATATATGGAATTTTCAAGGAATATTAATATACTTGAATGCAAGCCTCATCATATTGTTAAAGATAGAAAAAAAACATTCATCACATCTTGGAGAGTTATATTACATTAATAGTATAATTAATATTAAATTGGGATTTTTCTATGTGCCGGTCAACCCACTATATATTACTTGAAATGGTTGTACTTATTGAATCAATTCATTTTCTTTTTCACGGGTTATACTAAGATCTCTAACCGACATTTCTCATTAATACCTTGTATTTATATATTTATTTTCGTTAATTGATATTATAATATTATAATATAATGTAATTGCCTTGTATTTATATATTTATTTTCATTAATTTGATATTATAATATTATAATATAATGTAATTGCTTGGAAATTCCTGTTATCCATGTAATTAATAAAACAAGATGTTACATATATTTATCATGTTAACACAATCTTTCCAGAATTTCAATAATTCTTTTCTTTAAAATAAAATCAGAATTTTTTTTTAAGCCACACGCCTATTTTCTGAATTTCCATATGCTTGCATATATATATATATATATATATATATATATATATATATTAAACCAATGAAGCTCCCTTACCTTTTGTTTCATTACTTTAATTTTTAAGAGGACCAGCTAAAGGCATCGTGGCCATGAACGAGCTTTTAAATGATGAATAAATATATTTTGTAATAATAATTTCCAAATGTTGAAAAGAATATATCTCACCCGAGCGATGAACTTGATCGACTTGCTCTCGATTCAATGCCTATAGCTGTGGCCATCAAACCTTCTCTATAAGAGCATTGTTGGGAACCAGGAGCCGAAACTCAACATTAAAATTTGCTCAAGCCTTTTTGCGTTGGGAGCTACCATCACAAAAGTCCCTTACTCGCACCATACCCTTCCAGAAAAGCCTATTCGACAATAACAATGGAGATTAAAAAAAAAGTTGTTCCTTCAAAGATAACTAAAGGAACCCTCAGGATGTAGTGGTCCTTAACAGATAATACAAATTGCAAGGTCCCTCCCTTTCCAGTGTAAACGCTGCTTGATGGTTGGGTTTCCAAATGCTATGACCCACAAAGGTTCTCCACATAGGAACCTTTTCCAGTGTTAACAGTAAAAATTTAAAAGTTGAGATTCAACTAACATTTTTTTTTTCAATAGGGCTCTGCACAAAACACAGTACTGTGGGCTTACTAATTATATATATCTTAGAATCACCTAAGTTATAGGATCTAATTTTAATTTTAATTTTAATTTTTGTTAAGTAAGTTTTACTTTCTACAAAATAATACCCTTAACACCACGCGTTTATGCATTTCACAGTGGGGTTTTGTTGGTCAACACCCCGGATCGTTTAGCAGTCATTTCACATTCGCATTCCTCAGGTGGCGTGTTAGCCAAGTTCTCTCAAAACCTCTCCTTCCGGACCTTGGAAAAAGCACATGCCCTGTGGTTTTCATTTATGATGCTGGTATCTATGTTGATGTTGACGGGATGAAAAGCAAGAATCCTGAGGATTTAATAATAAGTTTTTGCAGCATGAGTGGGATACACTCCAAAATATCCCATCAATACACGCATCAACTCATCAATCCAATAGATACTATCTAATAACAACGGCCCATAAATATTTGACTTCATTTCATTGAGTTATTGGACTTAGTGAATGCAATTTAAACACATTTGTCAAACGTGTTCATCCAGCATTTATATGATTTGATGGAAACATCAATCGTTGCATTGCAACTACAGCAGTTCACCTTAATGCTTTTATTTCTTTTATAGTTGGTTTCATTCTGGATAGTCGGTGGCAGGGGTCCAAATTGATGTCTGTATGCCCGTTTTTCCACTTTTTAGTCATCAAATACAGGTAAATTTGAGATAAACACGTCAACGAGGATGTTCAATTAATTTTGGAGGACGCCAATTTGACGGTCACAGTTAAAATTTGCCGGTATTAAAGTTTATATGTTTAAATATATATTAGGTGTAAGTGAGCGGATGAGTGTTTTTCATCCACTGCATTAAAATAAGTTGACATCAAGTTGTCAGCCTATCTACACGTATCCATCCGACGACGATCTCTAATCTCATATTAAAATCTGGTGTCGGGTTCACATCAAATCTGTTGAAGCTCTAGCTATCAGTTAATACATTTTGGTTGAAGTTTTGAACAATTACAGCCTGGAAGCCTAGCTAGTAGCGCCATTCATTTTCCTTCTGGAGGGTGTAAACTGTTCATATGGCCATTAGCTCCTGTGCGATTATGCTCCGTGCCGCGGTGCTATGAACCATCTGCCTTCACATCTCGGCCATGTTTTCGATCAAAGCACAACACAAGCCATCATTAATGAGAAATGATGTGAGCCTTAAAGCCTTAGGTTGTGGGGTAGGTTGGACAATTATTGATCCATAATTGTGTTAATAGTTATATTTTTTAACCTAATTTTTAACAGCGACAATTTTAGTTCAAATTAACCGGTCCCTTAGCCCAACCGAGCCAGGTAATCTGTAACTCCCACCAGGATTAAAAAAAATTGTTAGAGTTGAAGAAAGATCCGTAGTGGAGTTTGATCATTAGCAGGTAGCCCCGTTCATCCCAACAATGAATATGCCATCGAAATCTCTATTTTAATCTTATTTGTCATCATCTTGAAGCTCTGTATTCTAGAAAAGTGATGTCACCCCAAGGAGTTGTCACTTACATAGAATTCCGTGATGAGCTCATATCCCACTAAACACGCAAGAGGAGGGTACCACCCTTACTTATCCATATTAACCTCATTCTTGAAGCATGTGTTAGATGTGCTTTCCTGACAAGCATTTTTTGCTACTAATGGATTTAAACTCTCAATAATCCATGCTAGTTTCAAAATTTTTGTAACCCAAGAGTGTTAACTCTCCAAAACTAATCCAGGGCACTAGCCCAACCTTGTTGGTGATATGAAAATCAAATATTGGTTAGTTTTATATTAAGTGCCACTTTTAAGGGTACTTTTGTTAGTTTGAGGAGTGGAAGTGAAACTAGTGGTGTGTTGACTTGAAAATATGAACCAAACAATGTAATGCTCACTACTATACCTTTCAATTCGATGAATTTTATAAACTAATGAAAAGTTAGAGGTTCATGTGGGTATTTCAAAAATGAAATTTTCAAAATAGAATTAAAAGAAAAACTATTTACAATATGCATGAAAATATTTTCAAATGTTTGAATGTGTTTCCAAATCTAGTGAAGTTTTGGTAGATTTTTGATATTTAGGAACAATTCTTCTGAAATATGGTTAATTATTGATTTCAAAAATCAATGTAAACCAAAAAAATATATCACTTGAAATGAATCTAATTATGTTACATGGGTGATATTTGTTTCTCGTTTGCAAGGCCACCCAAAAGTGCAAGCAAAGAGGGCCACCCGAAAGTGCAAGCAAAGAGGATACACAGAGCCCTTTGCATAATAATGAAATAAAATTTTACTCGTGAAATCTACTTTCTCGTTCACAAGATCGCTTGAAAGCCCAAGTGAAGAGGATAAGTTAGCTTGAGAAATGTAATTGGAAATTCAAATCTACTCTGTTACAAGTGATGTTCACTTTCTCATTGACAAGATCGCCCGAAATCCCAAGTGAAAAGGATATGGTGGCTCGAAAAGAAATTGCTTGAAAAATCAAATCCTAAACTTTTACAAATGAGATCCACTTTCTCGTTCACAAGGTCACTCGAAAGCCCAAGTGAAGAGGATACAGTGGCTTAGACACAACTTATCTCAAAAAAATCAAGGATTAAAGATACAACTTTCTCTAATTGTGCATGAGAAAAATGAAATATTGTAGATATAACTTTTTTTTTTTTTTTTGGAGGGAAAAAAATTTCAAATTATCTCAATGTGTAATGTTCAATTTGTTGTTTTTTAATGAAAATACATTTGTGAAATGTTTTCAAATTAATGATTTCATGTGTCATGATTGTGATTTGGTTTTTTGTTTCAGATAAGCAAGTGTATGGGATTCAAAAATTAAAGAGCCTAAAGGTTCTTTAAACAATTATTTATGCTTTTTCAATTTTTATCATTTGAAAACTATTAATTGAATCAAAATTCTTTAGGGATCAATCCTAATCTCATCAAATCGGGGATCTAAAAGCAAAATATGACCTCAAGCAATCATATCTACAACACATTATAAGAATTGTTTTGAAAGAAAATGCCAAATTAGGCCATCCTTAAGGGTTTTGGAGGGAAATTTCAAATTTAAAGATTTCAAACCAAATCCTCCAAATTTTTTCCAAATAAGTCGTAAATTGATCCTAAAATGTTATTAATTTCATGTGAAGGTCTGTAGGCACAAAAATATGTCTACAAGTGGTCCTAAAATAGTGAAATCCCACAACTAGTTTTGGCATTTTTTGCAAATTTGAACCAAAAAGCTTTAATTTTTTTTTGAAATAATCCAATTATTATCTAATTAGGGTAAATGTAAGGTACAAAACCTAAGTTAATGAAATCATAATCTAATCCAAGCAAAAATAATCACAAAAATATGGACAAAAGTGAGGAAACTAGCTCAAAAAATTCAAAACCCCTGGACTACGCATGTGCAGAATGCATAGCAGTGTGGCTTTCAGAGGCTAGCACACTTTATACACATGCATAGTGAGTCGGTGACACCCTTTTCTCACAGAAAAGGTGTGTCACCCTAAGGATGAATGCACAGACAAGGTGCGTCAGCTTTTCAAGATCAAGAAACATGGAAAGCCGAGCCCAATTTTCAATATTTTTTGATTTTTT
The DNA here is from genome assembly GCA_027924585.1 of Larix kaempferi. NCBI lineage: Eukaryota > Viridiplantae > Streptophyta > Pinopsida > Pinales > Pinaceae > Larix > Larix kaempferi. Next base: position 26,083,002 of record BSBM01000289.1, read on the forward strand.
GTTGTTGTTGATTAAGGCCAGTTTTGAGCTTCTAAGGGTCTTTAAACTTGGTACATAGGTCCTATAAGAGTTTTAAGGAAATATTTAATTATATCTTTAAGGTTGAAACACCAAAATTTTGAAGAAATTTTCAAGAGATCCCTAGTTGAGTCGTCAATATGTTGATAGCAATAGTAGTAGGGATGTGTCTACACTAATTAACTATCTTACTATGAACTTGGTGAGATTAAATGACATAAATACATGAAATAATCATTCCTTCCTTTGATATTTCTAATTAATTTTCTAGCAAATAGAAGGGAGGAAGAGAGTAGAATACCTCTTGAAGCTAGCCACCTAAAGAATATCCCCTTGCTGAGCATCCATGGCCTTTAGGCCTCCATTTGCAGCAGATTGCCAGGTTCTTACCTCTAGTTTCTATCTCTAAGAACTTGAAAATTTTTGCAAAACTTGAAATCTATCTACCAAACTTAAATTCAAAACTAGATCTAAAATCTAAATTCAACCGCAAATTTGGGGGGGGGGGGATGAATTGCATCATATTGAATTGAGGAAAAGAAATACTTACAGCCTTGTTGCTTAAGGTGAATCCTTCCTCTAATTTGAGATAACCTTCTCCATCCTTGACTTTGATCCTTCAAAAGTTTTGTTGAAGATGAGCTTTCCAACCTTGAAATCCTTCCAGCATGCCTTTACTCTCACTTTCTGTATCTTACCATGCCCCAAATGCCTTTCTTTTATAGTATTGGGAAATGGGAATTCATGATTCAACTTTCAATATAGGATAACACAATTTCTTGATTTTTGAATTTTTTCACTCAAAAACCCACTTTTCCATTATTTTTAGGATTTTGAAATTAATTTCCAGGATTTTTAGGACAATTAATACACCTTTGATGTATTCTTTCCACTACAGGAGTTGTAGAAGCTGGGTTTTGGCCCTTTGAGTGGTCCTAGACTTGGCCTCTTTAGGGCAACCTTTGTCTTCACAAACTTCTTCCTTTTCAGAAGCGGTGGTCAGATGAGAGATTGAAGCTCTCAATTGTTCCAAATTTCTAGTCTTCATGTTGCAGGCGAATGATAAAATGTGCTTCTGTCTTCACTTGTTAAGGGTGTTGATTTGATTGTTAACAATAATCAGTCTCTCCCTACTCTTATTGAGGTATTCTTCACTTCTAACTTCTTCTTTTGCAGGATATTGTTCTTCACCTGTTCCACAATTTGTTGATGCTCTATATCCTCTTCTTTAATAACTAGTTGTTTTGAGGATTTCTCTTCTATAGGACCCATTTTTGCACCAACATTTCCATTTGGATCTGTAATCATTTCCCATTGTTGGTTTATATGGATAGGTGGATGGAATGTATTCTATAAATCCTTCTCATTTATGGGTGCATTTGGGTGAGCTCCCATTCCTAGCTTCTAAGCCCTTTTTTCTACCTTCATGGGATCAGGGATATCTTGGTTATTGTAATGTCCCCAGTTTGGCCCCATGGCATTAACATTATAAATGATGTAATATTGTTATGAAATCATGGTGAGGAGCTCAAGGCCAAGGCCCCGCCATCGATTTCGTGATGCATATGGTTTGCGTGCTAGCAATGCACAGTGGAAATTCAAATAGCATGTAATATGCATTTTAATAAAAATACCCACAACTAGCTATGCAATGCAACAAAGAGATGGGGGCATGATTTCACAAGGAATTGGGAGGGAAAACATTCAAACCCTTGAGCCACTAGAGTCAAGCCAAGTGTCAATGAGAGAACCCATCAAACCCTCAACTACCCATGTTGACTTTTGTACCCAACCATTGATTTCTCCCAAGAGTTGGTTGGGGAAGTTAATGCCTTGGGAATGGGGAGGTATGGCTGTCCAAAATCGGGTATGGGCAAGCCACCCTGGATGGAAAAACGTGTTGGTCTCCTTGGGCAAGAAGAGAGCCACGAAATTTCTCCCGAAGCCATTACTCACCATGGCTTGCTCTCTCTCACGCAGCTCTAGCTGCCTGGGCGTTTTCCTCCCTCGTTTTTTTGTGGTTCCCTTCATCTTTTAGCTGGGAAGGGGCGTTTTTGTGTTGGTTACCAGTGGGGAAAGAGAGCAGAACGTTTTGGGTCTTTTTGGAAGTCGTTTAGGCCATTGGAAAGGATCCTAAGCAGTGGAGAGAAATCGGTTTTTCTCCCTGGGGTTGAAATCGAAATTCCACAGTCCGTTTGGGTGAACCACGAGTTGGGAGAACCAATGTGGACCCTGTTTTGTGAACACCTCTGCTGTAAATGTGTAACCCTGCCAATAATCATTTTGCTGTGAGAAGAAAGAGTATGTTGGGGTATGGGTAATGGGTAATCCATTGTTCTGGCTTGAGCTTGAGAATGAGCATCCATTGTTCCCTTATAGCCTGATACACCTAGTTGGATTGGCTTGGCTGAGATAAAAATGGTTATTGGGCTGTGGTTGAGCTAGAATGTTCCCTTTCCCTTGTGAGAATCATGCCCAGCTCGGGGGTGGCCTTCGGACGGACTCAGTACAAGCTGTCGAAGAGCCTATGGTTGGGTGGAACGTTGCAGCGACATAGCTAGTTGCTTGGGCAGTTGCAAAAACGAAGATAAGTGTTTTGATGTCTATGTATTTACTTCTGCATTGTTTTAATTAATTCATGACTGATATTGATATGTTGAATGCATATGAAGATTGTGTGGATGTTGTTTCCGCTGTGCATAATTGATTGTTTTACATCTGCACACCCATTTATTATTTATATGAATCTAACAATGGGCTGAGATCATGTGAAAGCCCTGAGTATTGGCATCATGTTTCCTTCCTTGCATTGGGTCAGCAGGTGGGTACATGACAGTTGGTATCAGAGCTACTAGTTGCAGCATTGGGCCTCTATGGGCCAAATCCAATTACAGTCACATGGGAAAAGTCCCTTCTTGATCACCACAAGTTACAGTGTCAAGACTAAATGGGGCTAAGTTGGATAATTACAGAGGTAAAGTGACCTCCTACTGAACAACATTCATCCCTGAAAGAAAGAAAGATTTCAATTTTCCTAAGTGTTTGAAAAATTTGTTTAAGTCCGTTTGAAATTTTTTGTCTGTTTAAGTCTGTTTGAAAAAAAGTTTTGTTTAAGACTGTTTCGGAAGGAATTCCCGAATGTCTTCCGAAACTGCGGAAGCATTCGGCGAATTGCTCCGAAACTGCGGAAGCATTCCGCGAGTTTTTCCGCAACGCGGAAAAGTTCGAGAAGTCGCCCCGAAATTTGCGGAAGGAATTCCCTTCCGAAAATTGCGGAAGGAATTCTCTTCCGAAATTTGCGGAAGGATTCCGCGAGTTGTTCCGCAACGCGGAAAAATTCGGAGAACCGCTCTGAAAAAGCAGAAAAAAAATTCTAAGTGTCCGACGTCGAAAGGAAATTTCGGAAGGAATTCTCTTCCGAAATTTCGGAAGGAAATCTCTTCCGAAATTGCGGAAGGATTCCACGGATCGTTCCGCAACTGTGGAAGACTTCGTTGAATCATTCCGCAAGTGCGGAAGATTTCGGCGAATCGTTCTGCAATTGCGGAAGACTTCGTCGAGTCGTTCCGCAATTGCGGAAGCATTCAGCCAACTGGCCTGAAACTGCGGAAGGCTACAGCCAACTGGCCCGAAACTGCGGAAGGCTACAGCCAACTGGCCCGAAATTGCGGAAGGCTTCAGCCAATCGCCCCGCAATTGCGGGAGCGTTTAGGGAACTGTCCCGAAGAAAAAAAAAAAAAAAACTCGATTTTTGGATAGAGGGAGCATCCGGACTCAGAATGGGATGATTCCTGTGGGGCTCGGAGGCCATTGACAAAGGCCATGAAAGAACCAGTGAAGACTCCGGGCTCATTACACTCCGATTTGACAGAAAATGGATAATAGTGACTTTTGAAGGACGGAGTCCCGAGGCTTGACGGAAGGTCAGTTTGAGCTGAAATTGATCAGGCGCAGTCAAGAAGCAGACACGATGTTAAGTTCAGAATCTTGGAGCCAAACTCCAAAGGATGTGGAGTCGGGGTGAGCAAGAAGGCCAAAAAGCACTGTTCCGGGCCACTTTTTCGGGATTTTGAAAAGATTGTGGGCAGTAAAAGTGACCCTAGATGTGGGAATCAAAATTTTTGTTGAACTAGACATTTCATATTCTCATTAAGACGGACAGTTTCCGTTAGACACATATTTTCCAGAAATGCACCGTTTGGGAGATAGCCATTTTTGGCCCGAAATTTGGAATTATTGGAAAATGTGAAAAGTGAGAAGTAGTAAAACCCAGAAATTCACAGAAGATGAATGGTGCATCGGAATTAAAATCCATGAATTGCTGAGTGTTCCTTGTTATATGGACTAACTTCGCCCGATAGATAAGTTTTTGTGCTTCTTCATGGATTTTATTCCACAGGTGCCTGAAGTTGGCATTCTGGACCAAAATGCAACTGTGTAAAATGTGCAGAATTGGGGTGAAAGTTGTCATTTTTGAGGAGATGCAGTTTCCGCACCCGATGTCGGAATGGAGCATGAAGACAGGCATTGGAAAGCTTTTCCAGCAGGGAATAATGATGCATGACCAGAGTTTGAATGAGGTCTACATATATCATATATATTTAGTGCAGAAGTGTGCCAGCGACTGTTTTGACAAACAAATTTTGTTGTCAATATGGGCAATATCTACAATTGCATGATATAGAAGAGGAATTCCATGTTACGATGATGGATCGAAAATGGAAGAATTCTTTAAACCCCTATTTGTTATCATACTTATAATTATGAAATTGTCACATGGCATACAAATGTTAAAATGTAAGGGATTACATAGATGTATATGCACTAGATGGCATCTTAACAAACGTTGCATAGTGCATACGGAAATGCTTGTGCCTAAATGGGATATTGCATATTGGTAGAATAATGAAGTATGCATATGCAATGAACCCCTAATGGAGAACATTGTGGTTGATAATCACTGTTGATGTTGGTATTGGTTGTAGGACCAAAGATAACAAAGAGCATGGCTAAATGTGCTGAGGATGTTGTTGCATGAAGCCAACAACCTTATGCAGAAAGGATGGTGCAACAAATATATAAGTTGGCAAAAGGACTGAGCAGCCTTGGTAAGAGGCCAACTGATCAGGTAACATCAGGCGATGTTAATAGTAACCATGCAGGTAATGATTATTGGTGCCAAATTGCATGAATGTTGAAAGAGGATTTGGTAAGATCTCTTCAACCATGTGTGAGCTATGTTGAGTTAGTTTGCATGCGATATTGAATACCGATTGGGACTATTAACCTACCAATCTTGGTGAGGTGTGGGTAAGTAAAGGAAATGATCCTTACACTTTATGACTATTTAGAAATCTCAATGCATTCATATGAATTTATATCATGCCATGTGTATGTTGGTTAGGTGCCTAATAACCAAAGCAAGTGAGGACTGGTGGTCCTGATTATGGTAATGCAGAATAGTAAGTACATGAAGAGCCAAATCATGATCGATGGGCTGCTAGAATGCTCTGTGGAAGCACAGAGTTGTATAAATGATATGACTATGAAATAATGAGTATTTACGATTTATTTAAGTTGCATGGATAGTGTGACTATGTCTTGAAATTCTATTATGGTAAGGATGCATATATAGAAATGTATATATATTTCATTGCATTTCAAATGTTAAACAGCTGAAGGTGCTTGAATTATTGAGTATTATAATTCTGAGATCACTTCAGTGACTGTTATGGCAATGAATGATTATGTGCGTAGATACTCACAATGTGTTTGGCTGACTGAAGTTTCAGTTTTCAGGTAGAAAAATCTTACGTATGGCAATGAGGATAAGTCCATAGTAAAGACCGGGATCTACCATGTGCAAAAGCCAAAGGTTATGAGAAGGTTCTCATGGTTGTAAATTTACGCATGAAACGAATCTGAAAATTGTCTGGTTTAAGTTGCAAATCTAATCTCTGCGGAAAAACAGAGTTACGAATTTCAGATTTGAGAATTTGCTTATAATTGCTAATGATTGTTTGGCCTATATAGAATTGTGTCAGGAAGACATGCTGTAGGTGGATGTTCAGGTATGGTAGCAAGGGTGAAACCATAATGGGCAGCGTGATACCACTTACAAGGGCCAAACAATATGAGGAGAGACTCATTGCTAAGAAAATCAATTTCTGTAGGAGACAGAATTGTAAATTCATATTGAATTTAATTATTAATGTTATTGATTGGTTATGGAACAATCATATTTGAAGCTTATTACTAAATGTTGTTGACTGTTTGGCTATTTGATAAAGTGTGCCTGGATGACACATTGCAGGAAGACCATGTGTGATGGCCTGTAGAAGCCAAACTAGATGGGGATGATCCCATGCTCTGGAAATGGGTTTCAGGTGAAATGCCATTGATAATGCCTCAGCCAAACCGCATGTCGGTAAACCATGGAAGTGAAATGGTAAAGCTATGCCCAGAAGGCATGAGAGACACATATGCAAAATGAATGAGTATTCTATGACCCTAGACAAGAACATGCATGTCTAAATTCTTAGGGTTAATATGCAGAGCATGCTTTATCTTATTTATATCATTGCAAACTGCTTGAGTATGATTAGGGCCTACATGGCGCACATCGGAAAGGGGGTGCACACCTTTTCTGGTGCTGGGTCATGTTAGGGTTTTCAATATTGACTACACCCTAAGGGAATGGACGCATACCTGGTGTTTCAATACTTGATAGTGAATGATATGAAATATGATTACAATTTTTGAGCAACAATACTGATGATTCTACTTATCCTTCTTGTGCTATCAGCTTACACAGATGCAACTTGGTGTTGCACGTAAGAGGCAAAGTGAAGAAAGGGTGCTCAAGAGGACTATATGGGCAGTGGTAACCTTTCTACGCTCACACTAAAGGACACTAGAAGGGATGGATAGGCCCGGGGAGCTGTGTTGCAGAAAAGGGGTATCATCCTTGTGTAGTGTGAGTGGGTATTGTGGGGCCATGCTAGCCTGCAGTCAAGTGAGTCACCTATGGAGTTCCTGGAGGGAACCACTGGTTGCACAAGAGAAGGAGCCACGTAATCATATTATTCTATTCATATTGCCTGATAAACCCAGTCGATGTACTGGCTTGGCAATGGTTGTTGTATGCCTGATAAACCCAGTCGGCGTACTGGCTTGATATTGGTTATTTGGGAGTTGTGGCGAAAGGTTGCTGGATGCCTGATAAACCCAGTCGGTGTACTGGCTTGGCATGTTGTTAAATTAATGCCTGACAAACCCAGTCAGTGTACGGGCTTGGCATTGGTTACTTGCATGTTGTGGAGGTATTGGTGAAAAGATGTTATTTCCTGACAAACCCAGTCGGATAACTGGCTTGGAAATGGTTATTGTATGCTTGATAAACCTAGCCGGCGTACTGGCTTAGCATACTAATTTTTGTATGCTTGATAAACCCAGTCGGCATACTGGCTTAGCATACTGATTTTTGAAATGCTTGATAAACCCAGTCGGCGTACTGGCTTAGCATATTGATTTTTGAAATGCTTGATAAACCCAGTCGGCGTACTGGCTTAGCATACTGATTTTTGAAATGCTTGATAAACCTAGTCGACGTACTGGCTTAGCATACTGATTTTTGGGATGCCTGATAAACCCAGTCGGCGCACTGGCTTGGCATTTCCTATTCGGATGATGTTGTGGAGCAGCATGTGTGCTGGCCAAGCATCCACCCCACAGGTGATCCAAGGCTTGTAAAGCAGAGAAGGAAACCTGTGGAGTAGCGAGGAAACGCAAAATATAGATAAGTATTCATTTTCATTTAATTCTTGTTGGAATAATGAAGATTTCAGGAACGAATCTTATTGCAACCAAACTAATACATTGTTGTTTCTTTGTTGGAAACCTTGGCCATTACAGGAAACAAGGACCCTGAAAGAGCTATAAATGCTTGGTAAATCCAGAGAGTAACTGGTTGAAGCTATAAATGCTTGGTAAAGCCAGAGAGTAACTGGTTGGAGCCATAAATTCTTGGTAGAGCCAGAGAGTAACTGGTTGGGAGCTATGAAATTCTTGGCAAATTCAGAGAATAGTTGGTGGGAACATTAACCACTTGATGTTGTGGAGCAGCGGGCGTGCTGGCCAAACATTCCCTTAAACAAGTGATAAAACCAGTCAGCATACTGGCCTGGCATTGCCTGTTCAAATGGTTGTGGAGTAGCCTGCGTGCTGGCCCAACATTCATTGTTGTATCCACGAGAAATCCAATGCTTGGAAAGCGAAGAAGGATCTTGTGGGATAGAGTGAAGACATCCTATAAATATAAGTATTTAGTTATCTTGCAACTCTGCTTATGAATATACATGTGTATATGATTTTCTTAAATTCTCATTTGGAATAAACCCTATGAAAATACACTAAACATGTGAATTGACTCAATGTTTGAGTGTAGGTATTGCTGGAAGCAAGGACTATGAAAGCATCTGGAGGATGCATGTGGACATATGACTGTACTAAGGAGCTCAGTATGAGCAGTAATAAAAGATGGTGCTAGTGGGACTATGTGGGTCCTAGCAGCCAAAGGTTCTGTAAGCAACAATGGGGAAGGGATCGCTAGTTGAAAGGCATTAGGCAGACCTTAGACACTAAAGTGTCATAGCCAAGAAAGGACAAGTCAAGCATTCACATTGAAGTGAAAGAGGCCAAGGAGCATAGAACCACCAGTGATTGTGTGGCTTCGGATTGGAATAAGACTAAGAGGGGGAAAACTCTTACTCTTCTCTTTCTTTGACTGATGCATTTTAGAAACAAAGGATTGTTGAGTGCATGTCATAAATGAAACCAAATTGTGTTTCATTGCTTGAAATGAATTGAGAATGCTTAAATAGTTATTTTCTTGTGAAAGGATGAACATGAGTGAGTTCATGTGTGTGTGGGAAAGCATGAAATGTGTGGAAGTCTCATGAGTAAAGCATGGACGTTCTAAGTCAATTAGGAAAATAATTGACTAATTTTATTATTGTGTTATGCTTGTCCTAACAGGAATTGCCATGATAAGTCTCACAGATAGTTGCTGGGACAACAAGAAAGATGGCATCCATGAAATTCCAGACTTGTAGATCAGCTGGAAGATAAAAAAATGGAAGGGATTGCTCTAGAGCAATGCCCACTTGTGGAGCTGGAAGACCAAAGCTAGTAGGAGCAGCTTGTGGAAGCCAAAGGACTTGATCGTGAAAGGTCAAAGTGAGGAGACGAATTGCAGGACAGACCTGCCACCATCTGTGAACTATGAATCATGTATAAAGTGGGTATATAGTCCGAAGTGTTGAAACACTGAGGACGGTGTTATTCCAAGGGGAGGGGAATGTAATGTCCCCAGTTTGGCCCCATGGCATTAACATTATAAATGATGTAATATTATTATGAAATCATGGCGAGGAGCTCAAGACCAAGGCCTCGCCATCGATTTCGTGATGCATATGGTTTGCGTGCTAGCAATGCACAATGGAAATTCAAATAGCATGTAATATGCATTTTAATAAAAATACCCAAAACTAGCTATGCAATGCAACAAAGAGATGGGGGCATGATTTCACAAGGAATTGGGAGGGAAAGCATTCAAACCCTTGAGCCACTAGAGTCAAGCCAAGTGTCAATGAGAGAACCCATCAAACCCTCAACTACCCATGTTGACTTTTGTACCCAACCATTGATTTCTCCCAAGAGTGTGTTGGGGAAGTTAATGCCTTGGGAATGGGGAGGTATGGCTGTCCAAAATCGGGTATGGGAAAGCCACCCTGGATGGAAAAACGTGTTGGTCTCCTTGGGCAAGAAGAGAGCCACGAAATTTCTCCCGAAGCCATTATTCACCATGGCTTGCTCTCTCTCACGCATCTCTAGCTACCTGGGCGTTTTCCTCCCTCGTTTTTCTGTGGTTCCCTTCATCTTTTAGCTGGGAAGGGGCGTTTTTGTGTTGGTTACCAGTGGGGAAAGAGAGCAAAACGTTTTGGGTCTTCCTGGAAGTCGTTTAGGCCATTGGAAAGGATCCTAACCAGTGGAGAGAAATCGGTTTTGCTCCCTGGGGTTGAAATTGAAATTCCACAGTCCGTTTGGGTGAACCACGAGTTGGGAGAACCAATGTGGACCCTGTTTTGTGAACACCTCTGCTGTAAATGTGTAACCCTGCCAATAATCGTTTTGCTGTGAGAAGAAAGAGTATGTTGGGGTATGGGTAATGGGTAATCCATTGTTCTAGCTTGAGCTTGAGAATGAGCATCCATTGTTCCCTTGTAGCCTGATACACCCAGTTGGATTGGCTTGGATGAGATAAAAATGGTTATTGGGCTGTGGTTGAGCTGGAATGTTCCCTTTCCCTTGTGAGAATCATGCCCAGCTCGGGGGTGGCCTTCGGATGGACTCAGTACAAGCTGTCGAAGAGCCTATGGTTGGGTGGAACGTTGCAACGACATAGCTAGTTGCTTGCGAAGTTGCAAAAACGAAGATAAGTGTTTTGATGTCTATGTATTTACTTCTGCATTGTTTTAATTAATTGATGACTGATATTGATATGTTGAATGCATATGAAGATTGTGTGGATGTTGTTTCCGCTGTGCATAATTGATTGTTTTACATCTGCACACCCATTTATTATTTATATGAATCTAACAATGGGTTGAGATCATGTGAAAGCCCTGAGTATTGGCATCATGTTTCCTGCCTTGCATTGGGTCAGCAGGTGGGTACATGACAGTTATATTTTTCTAGCCCTACTATTGTGGAAACCGCATGGAATGCTTGATAGGAAGGGCCTTCAAGTAAGGTATTTATTCTTTAGGAGGTGGGGGAATGATTTATTATGCTGAAAATTCTTTGCTTCCTTATCCATCCTCCTCTAATTCAAACATAGGGGTGACCTAACCAGTTCCTTATTTTTGGCACCCGCTCATGGATCCCAGGTCCACCTATTCCTAATCATGACATTCATCATACCATTTATTTAATTCTATATCCTAAGGAATACCAATATATGGAACATCTTTATTTCCCAAGTATTTCCTCATCCTCCACTAGTTCCCATTTTATGCTTGCTAAACTTGTCTTGAATTAATTTAGCACATCTTTCCTGAGTAGGGGATTCAAAATTCATGTCTTCTTTAGTAAAAATAGTTCCTTTTGGCCTATAAAATGTATAATATGGTGGAACTTTAGGAACCTTTGGTGAGGGAGTAGGGAAATCATGACTGGATAGTTTGAGAGGATCATATTCACCCCTGACAATTTCCTCCACTTCTTCATAGGACTCTTTGTTTGCCAATTTTTTAATTTATGGCTTGGCTTCATGATTTTGGGGGTTTGGAAATTCCATTTTCTTTTCTTGTCCTATCATGAAGTCAGGATCATATTTGCAAGGCTGGTCCAAACGTAAATCCAACCATTTGATAATTTCCATGACTTCTCTAATGCCTATTTTATCATTTATGGCATATTCCCCCATGGATATAAGAAAAACTAACTCATCTTTCTTTCTTGATTTTACAAAATGGAGGTCACCTAATTTCACCATTTTCCTTACATATTCCCATGCAAATATCCTCAGGGTCATAATTTTTGCTATCTAGTGAGGGGATGAATTAATGCCATATAATATGATAACATTGTAATCGACTCCTAGGTACTAGTACCCTCGTTCGATTACTTCCCCTAATTGTAAATAAGATTTGACCTCAAATGAAATCCTTTTAAGGTTCCTTCCCAAAATATATGAGTATGTTGTATACATAAATTTAGAATCATATTTGAGAAATATTTCTCATGGTTCCCCTTACTTTACCCATGATATCCAATCAAATATTTTATTGGTAAGGCCAACCTTTTTCCTTTGTAGACAAAAAATATCAAACTGATGTTCCTAATAATATATATGAATATATACTAAGCACAAAGGATACCTAAGAAACCCCATAACCGAGAAATTTTCCAATTGAGACCTCATCTTGGTGGCGATGTATTTGACATACCTGAAGTCATAGGTATCTCATGGGTTATAGGAATCCATCATGGCCACCATCCCCTCGTTAATGTCTTCATATGATTCCCTACCCATAATTAGAGAGAAAATAAAATAATATTCTTCCTCCCATGCTAGGAACCATTTTAACTTCCACAAAGTTGGGGAAATATCTTCTTTATCCCGATCATATTTAATCCTATAAAAGACTCGGACCCTCTATGTTTGATTCATTTTATTATATCTATTGGTTTGGGACTCATGTGATAGAACACCGGTTTCCAATGAATTTTCGAACATTTGAGTGATGTGGAGAGCATGAATATGAAACAAAACAGTTAGGTCGTCTTCAATTGTAATAACAAAGATGACAAGTTTATAATTCCTTGCACATAGTTGCACAAATTCAGGAAATTGGAAGGTGTGAGATGTAATATGTTAGGACAATCCAAATGCTCAGAGGGTGATTTTGGATTGTAGAGAAATGTGTTTTTTATAGGTTGCACCTATGAGTTGTTTGGGAGACGAGTTTGGCGTTCGAGGAGTAGCAATTTGTACTAGGCCATTGACTAAGGAAAGGCCCTGGGAGGAGGAGATATAGATGGTTTCAAAAATAGTGGACATAAACAAGGAAGAGCATATCTCTAAGGTATTCTTTCATTTACTAGGCATGGCTGTTGGATTTTTTAAAACAAGGGAATGGGTAATATTTTTAAAGATAAAGTAGGAGGATAAATTTACAGTCTCTATCAAGATCAACAGGGAGAGGGATATGGTGACTTACCTAGTAAGAATTAGGGCCTTGAACATGGAGTATATGTATATCAACAAGATGTAAATATCCCTTGGTTAATCAGTGTTGGTTCAGGTAGCTTCTCGAGTTAGATTGATTGGGAGGGATTTACAATAAACATGAGCACTGGTAACTTGATGGAAAATAATAGAATGGAGGTCCATAGTGTTATTAGGGAGTGAAATATATTCATTTAAGAATGCATATCATGGCATTTAAGCAACATTAATGATGATTTTAAGGTGGCAGTACCACTTCATCTAAGTTGGAGAAACATGTCTCTTTCAATCATTTGATACCAAAATATGACGGGGATAGTCCTATCACTTGACTGTTTTCATAGGTGAGGAGTTAAACTTTGAGGTTTTGTTTGAAATGGCATGCCCCCCTAGGAGAATATCTTATATTCTATTGTATGGCGTGTCATTGATTTATAACCATTATTAAATCTGTATTGTTGGTGGGTGGACCTCTCTTGATATCCCATATGCTTATTCCTTAGAATGAACAACTCATATTAAAACCCCATGACATGCTTAATATATCTTGACCATTGGCAGGAGTATTCCCTTTTCCATCTCCGGTGCTTGTTCATTATCGCAAATGACCCAAATTAAATCATGTCAACATGTGTGATACATATCTTCCATTTGTGTGAGTACCCCCTTTATTATCCCCCGTGCTTGTTCCTTAACATTAATGACCCAGGTTAAATCATGGAATTATGTGTGATACATATCATCCATTCACGTGGGTATCCCCTTCATTATCCCCCGTGCTTGTTCCTTGGCATACAAATTTTATATTACAACCTATGAACTAATTGATGTATCTTAGTTTTTTGTGGGAATCCTTGAAGATTACTCCCCAACCATTGATGAGTTAAATGGATGAGTAGCAACATCATCTCCTATTGCAGGATGCTTCCTTCTTGCAAGGGGGTGAGAATTCAGAAACAATATTTCAGTTGAGTAGACCAAGTGCCTTATCCATTGGTTTATGGAGTCAAAATACTATGAAATTATTTCAAGAACACTAATTGTGAACTTACATTGTTTTGTTAATGGAGTAGGAAGTTAAACTACAATGTGTCAATTTAAAACATAGGGAATGCAAAGAAAAATGGAAAAGGTTACAATGCATGAGTGTCAAGGAGGTCATTTCAGAGTGAGAAGAAAGGCTTCAGATACCTTCCATTGATAGGATATTCCATAGGATTCCCTTCTAGGTTGGTCAGATAAAAGGTGTTATGTGACAACCATATTCCCTCTTTAATTACAAAATGACCTATCCATAGATTATCAAATTTCCCATGTTTTCCAAGATATTCATTTCTTTTGTCCCATATCAGTATTAGGTATCCTTATGTAAATCCCCTATTCTTAGATTTTTAATCAAACATGGCCTTCATATTAATATGATATTCTTTGAATATTTGATATACCAAACACCTATGTTCTTGGATCTCTATTAGTTGGTTCACCCTTGTTTTGAATTTATTTGGTTCTGCCACTAGTTCTTGTAACATCCTTATCACTGGTAGTTCCAATTTAATAGGTAACAATACCCTCAAGTTTGTATTCCACCTGGAAAGGTTCCTTCCCTGTGGATCTTTTAGTAGAAATCATGTCTTCCCATAAAGAATACATGAGTTGTGAGTCCCATGATTTCTAGTTTTTTGTCAGAGTTCTCCTTATAATATTCACTAGGTTCTTGTTCAAAGGCTTATCTTGACTATTTCCTTGGGGGTAAAAATTGGAGGATTGAATGAGAGTGATATTATATTATTGGAAAAAGGATATCATTTTGATAGATTTAAAAGCGTTGGAATTATCAGTTACTATCTTTTTACGGTAGCCAAACCTACACAAGAGGTTTTCTTACAATAATTTGATGACTATGAGGTGGTAGCTTGTTTAGTAGGGACAAATTCTACCCATTTAGTGAAGTAATCAATAGTATATAGGATCCACCTATGTTCCACTAGACGGGGAATGCATTTCTACAATAAATTCTATGCCCCATTGTTGGAAAGGAGCCTCAACTTGAACCAGCTTCTAGGGTAGTGCTAGTATATTTTGTTTTCCAGAAAAGGTTTGACAAGGAACACAAGCTCTTACAAACTTGTGAAAATTGGAGAACAAAGTTGGACAATAATACCCAAATATAAGGATTTTATGTGTCGTATTTTTAGCAGCAAAATGTCCCCCCACAAATACCTAAATGCATATCCTTGATCATTGTTTCATCTTCATCTTCTAACATGAATTTTAGGAGGCCTTCTAGACTTCCCTAGTGTAATTCCATTCCCATGAGACAATATATGATGGATTTGAGCTTGATTATCATTCTTTTAGACCTGTCCATCCCTAGAGGTAATGCACCAGTTCCCAATAAATTTATAATGTCATGGTACTACCAATCATATTGATGATAGACAATATTGACATAATTCCCTATTTTGTCACTTAGATCTTCTTCTTTGTCTACTTGTACTATGTTGATCCCTACTTCTTGCAAGTTAGCTTCAACCATTGATTTAGTTGACCCATGACCCTTTACCAATTTGGTGGGATTTATCACCATGTCAAATTCCTATATTTTAGTGATCCATTTACTCCATTTCCCATCTACATATGGTTGACATAACATCTATTTCATCACTATATGAGGAATGGAAGAAATAATCTAAGCATGTAGTACATATTCTCTGAATGATTGAAGATATTTGACCAGTTCATAAGCTTGTTTATATTTTAGTTCTATGTAATACCCCTAGATAAGACCCTGGAAAGATCCTAAGTACATTGGGAATATTATTATGTAATGCCTAAAAGGAAAGACAATTGTACATTCTGACATTATAATAATAAAAATTATAATTGGCTTTGGTGGAGGCAGAAAGCTGAAAGATCGGGGACTCATGTGTTCACTAGAGTCAGTAAGGGGGTTAAAATTCCTTAGGTGGACCTTTTCTAATACCCTTTAATAATCCTAAGTCCCTAAAAATACCCAAAGTTTGGATAGGTCATAATTCCATAAAATGAATTAAGACTTAGGTTTTAATATTAATTAAGATATTATGTGTTTATATGAAAATGGTTGGGAGAGACCACATGTTTTTCCAGTTTGCATGCAGAGAATTATGCATGCAAGGAAAGGTGGATTTAGGCCATTCTGTGTGACGAATGGGAAGAAAACTAATCTCTAGGAAAAAATACCTTGCTCGGGCGTGTCTGAGAGAACAAGGAAGGCAATTTCTATATGAGACTGAAATCTGAGATGAATTTGTCAACCCGTGAGACAAATTGTTGATAAATCTCTGCTGAAATGCTGTCGATTTTGCCTCTAGTTGCACCTGTGAAATGGAAATGGTGAAATAAATTCTTTTAGTGGAATTCTAAGCACAGATGAAGTGATGGGTTTCACTGTGGTGATAGTTAGAATGAAGCTAAGGGAAGGGTTGCACAATTGGCATGGATTTGGTAACAAACCAATAAATCATGTTTTCCAAGTGAGGAAATCTTGAGAGAAACCTGAGAATTGGAGAGGTGTCTCTTGGTGAATGCATGAGTCTCAGCTCGGGGGTGGAATTTTGCTTAGAGATAGATGAGAAAAATTTCCTGCGGTTTTGGTGGAGGGTGCTTCACACACAACCAGTTTCCCATTTCAAGTGTTTTCTGATAAGTTTTTATTTTCTCAATTTAGTTTAATTGTTGAATGATGAAAAAAATTACATGTTTATAAATTCCCGAGTTGTTTGTTGAATTCATGTACATGGAATTGACATAGGTTTATTTTTGCAATTTATTTGCTTTCTGGTTAAGATTTTGGGTTTTATTTTTTGTAAGGAATTAAATTGCGCAAATATGAAATTAGAAGTTTATGTGATAAATTATTATTTCAAGGGAAGGAAATTTTTGGTATGTTTAGCTATGGTATATTTTCCATAGAATGAATTTACTTATCGACACCTATAAGATTTCTTGTAGGTTAATGTTAGAGTGTCCAATGGCCATAATATTTCCTTGGATTTGTTATTTCTTTACCCAGCTGTTATAAATTTTTCTCAATTAATTTTGACGTGATGGTTGATGGAAGTTCAACCATGAAATGATTATTTTTTCATGAGACTTAGTTATGGTTGCACACGCAAATTGATTGTTTCAATTTGAGTGTTGAAAATTACCGCATATGAATTAAAGATGAAATTCATGTGTAATTCAATTAAATGTCCTCAACATATGAATGGTGAGAATTTTTATTTGGCCATATGCTTATAAATAATCCCTAATTTGCAGTGCTCAAACTATTATTGATTAATAGTTAAATTGAACAACTCCTAGAGTTTAATTATTACTGCGCAGTAATTAGACCCCATTTCTTAATGAGTAATTTATTATCCATGTAATGGGTTAATGTGCATAACTCAAAACACTAGGGAAAATGAAATATTTATTAAGTAATGGTTTATGCACATTGCTCAATTCATTATGAAAAATGAAATATTTGTGAAGTATTTATTTTATGCGCAATGTTGAACCATGTTTGAATTATTATTTATTAATAAATTCTTAAGAAGATAATTAACAACTGTTAAAGGTTGATATTTAAATTTAGTATGAATGGTATCATGGTTTTGGAAAACGACTTGCTGAAAATATAAACCACATGAAAGTAATATGTGGTATAAACCACATGAAAGTAATATGTGGTAATTGCATTAAGATGCGCATAATTAGCATTTATAATTAATTGGTAAATTGAAAACAAATACCATGTGTTAAGGGTTAATTAATATGCCTTGTAATGAATGGTATTTAGAAACCACAGGATGATTTTGCTTAACCAAATAAGTTTAAATTATTATGGTGAATTATTACCTTATTACTCAATTATTATATTGGAAGATTGCATTCCATGTTTTGGAAGGAATGATAATTGCTATCCTATTTAATTTATGCATTTAACCTTACTACGATGTTAATATGATGAGATATCATTCCTTATTGCGTGGTAAGTATGTTGGAATTTTATATTCCATACTTTGGATAAATTGGTATTCGCTATCCTACTTATTTTATGCATCTTAGTGCGTAGTTAATATGTTGGAATATTAAATCTAATGCGCGGTAAATATGTTGGAATATTACATTCCATACTTTGGATAATTTGTCAGTTGATATCCTATTTAATTTATGTATGTAACCTTATTAAAAAATTTCTTATATTTGAAATATTGGCACCATAGTTCGCAATTCCTAGATAGTTCTTAATGTGCCATTTTTAATATAATGTTTTTACTACACAAGTTTGCCAATATAATAGAATGTAATTGCTAGTATAATAAAACTAGGTGCCTATTAGTGTGTAATTCTTAATAGGGTTTATTGTGTGGTTTTTACTGTGTAGTTTTAAATAAAATATTTACTGCGCAGTTTTAGTAAAGGATTTACTAGAAAAGTTGGTCCAAGTTTTAATTTATAATGGGTCCATTATAAGATATTTTTAGTGGGACATATTTGATATGTGAATTAATGATGAAGTGAAATTAGAATTGATGATAAGGTTCTGCTAAGAAAATTATTTTGTTTTTGTTATGCATTTGTTGCGCATTAGCTTAAATAATGCATATAAACATTATGCTAGCTTAAATTATTTTTTATTATGCATGTTAAGTTAATGTGACACTTCGTGTGTTACAAATTGGTATCAGAGCTGAGGTTACAACTCTTGAACCTTTGGGATTCCATTTTATTTGTCTAAAATGAATGTTTTCATGTTAAAGATAAAATATATATGCATATGAAATCTGATATGAACTAACAATCATGGATGATATCTTAGATTTCTAGTGACAATACAATTTTCAGACTACTGTAATTGCAGATTGCCTGAGTAGTAGGCAAGCAATATTTAAAAAAAATGGCAGAAGAGCCTACATTATCCATCTTTGTTGAGGAAGTTGGTATGGATGTTCAGAGAACTAAATCCAATTGTCATCACACTGATATGGGAACAATGGAATTGTTCCAAACCTTGAAAGACATACAATTTGGGAATGGAAAATTTTTACATAGCTTAGAACAACAAAACCAAATAAATCAACAAGTGATGCAGAATCTGGTACAGTTACTAAATCGGATGCAACAAGTGTCTTCCATTGTAAGAAGGGAAGAAGAGGAATCAATGAACAAAGAATTTCCAGATAGTTATCAACATTCTAGAGGTAAATATGAAAGCAAAAATGAGTTGCATTTCCAATATCAAACAGTTGAAAGTCATCATGGGGATGAGATGCCTAAAATCCAACATGATACTCATCCTAGAAGGCATCAAAAGAGAAAACATGATGGAAATATATTACAGGGTGAACTCAATAAAATTAAACCTCCCACTTTTAGAGGGGAAAATTTTGGAGAAATCGTAGAGATTTGGCTTCGATAAATGAAGAAATATTTGCAATAACATGATTATTCTGATAATTAAGAAGCCTGTGTTGCTATATATAATCTTTATGGAAAATATTACAGGTGGTGGAAGCATCTAAAGCAAGTAAAAAACCTAGATGAAGGAAAATTTCATGGAAGAGGTTTCAAAGGTATTTCAAGCATGAATACTTGTCCCATCAATACTATGATAAGAAGATGCAAGAGTTCTTCAAACTCAGATTACGAAATATGATTATGGAAGAATATGAGAAAATATTCCTAGAATTACTATGTTATGTTGAATTTATTCAAGATGAAAAGGTTAAGATTCAATGATTTCTCAGTGGTTTACCATCCTTCTACAAGGACCAAATATCTTATGATTAACCTCACACTTTGAAGGAATGCATTAGGAAAGTGAAATGTTTGCATGAGCAAGGTAAAATCAACCAAGATGTGCGCAAAGTTTGGAAGGGTAAACTAAAAGATAAGCAGGACCAAAGGAGAAAGGGGTTTAAGCCTCTTGGTGTTAAACAAGATTTGTTTAATTTTTCCAAATAGTCAAATCTAAAAGGTGAATCAAGGGTGACGGAGTCTATAGGACAAAAGAAACCATTCCATGTTAAATGCTATAAATGTGGAGGTGACCATTACCTTAGTAATGGTCACCTGAAAGGAAAAATAAAGTTGTTGGTATGTATAATGTGCAAGAAGCTTCTACGGTGGGAGATGTTGCCAGAAGTGTTCCTCGCATATATGCAGCTTTGGATAATCGTTAGGTAGACCACCAATCATCAATGATTGAATTTGAAGGTAAAATAAATTATTTGCCAATTTCAATTTTAATTGATTCTGGAGCTTCTTATAGTTATGTAAATACTAATATGGTTGAAAGATGCAATTTAGTAAGTAGTAAGCTTCCTAAGCATAGAATGGTACAATTGGCTACCAGAATGAAAAGGAAAATTACTTCCATGGTTAAAGATTGTTGTTTGGAAATGAATGGGTGTCATACTAAAGTTGATTTGGATATCATTTCGCTTGGCTCTTATGATGTATGATTGGAATGGATTGGGTAGATAATCATTTTGCAGTTTTGGACTGCCATAACAAAATCATTACTTCTTTGGATGAGAACAAGAATACAATTCCGATAAATTGTATTCCAAGACCATTTTCCATAAGACAAATTTCAGCCATGCATATGAAGAAATGTTTCAGAAAGGGGTTCCAATTGTATTCCATACATATGGAGGAAATGGAAACTGAAAAAGAAACAAACTTTAATGAGCATCCAACGTTGAAAGAATTTGAGGATGTGTTCCAATATGCACCTGGGTTACCACCAAGGTGGGACATTGACTTTACAATTGATTTGGTGCTTGGAGTTGTGCCAACTTCAAAACATCCTTACATAATGAGTACCCCACAGATGAAAGAATTCCGGATGCAACTGGAAGAGTTATTAAAGAAGGGTTATATATGGCCTAGTGTTTCACCATGGGGAGCACTAGCTTTTTTTGTAATAAAGTAAGATGGAACACTAAGATTATGTGTGGATTACAGGAAGCTAAATAAAGATACAATCAAGAACATGTATCCACTAACGAAGATGGATGATATTTTTGATCAGTTGAGAGGTGAAAAAGTATTTTCCAAGATTTATTTGAGGTATGGGTATCACCAAGTGTGCATAAAAGATGAGGACATGAACAAAAAAGAGTTTAGAACTAGGTGCGGGAATTATGAGTATACAATATTTTGTTTCGGTATAACAAATGTCCCGACCACATTCATGTGTTTAATGAATGGTGTGTTTAAGAATTTTTGGACAAGTTCATTATAGTGTTCCTGGATGATATTATGGTGTATTCCAAATCTAAGGAAGAGCATGAAGAGCATCGTCGAGTTACGTTGCATATCCTAAGAGAAAATCAACTAAGAGCAAATGTTCATTTTATCAGAAGTAACTCTTGTATTTGGGTCACATCATCTATGAGGAGGGTGTAGCAGTGGACCCAACAAAAATAAAATCCATACAGGAATGGACTGCTCCGGAAAATGTCACCGAAGGATAATCATTTATGGGACTTGTGTTCGGGTACACAGGGCACTCCCAAAAGACCGAACACCTAGAGCAACCACTTCACACAAACATATCACAGATCAATACACCAATGTTTTGACGTGGTTTAAACCCTCGAGAGGGAAACACTCCATGGCCCTCGCCAAATAAATTCTACGGAGCAATTTATTATGCAAAGAAAGAAAGTTACAAATGAGCTTCTCATAATCGATCAACTAGACAATGACCCTCCATGCTCTTTAAATAGAGATCATGGATCAATCGGGTGTTAAGCCATGGATCAAGGTTAGGTATTATCTAAGAGAAGTTGAGCCGTTGGATCACTCTATGTCAGAAACATATCATGACCGTCGAATTAAATATTTACAAATTCATACTAATGCATACTAAAGAAACACACTTCTCCTAACGGATATATTACACAAGTTGATCTTAACTAACTCCTAAGTGTCTAAATATCCTAACATCCCCCCTTAAGAACAACTTGGGATAGGATTGAAGGATTTACAAAAGTGACACTATTAGGAGAAGGAAGGAGGCATTAGAGCCTATCCCCCCTTAATGACAAGTTCCTGAACTCCTAACATAGATCGAAGTTTAGAAAACTTCACTTCTGTAAGAGACTTGGTGAAGATGTCTGCAACTTGATCATTTGTAGGACAAAAGAGCAGTTCAAGAACACGATCATGAACAAGATTTCTGATGAAGTGCATATGTAGCTCAATGTGTTTGCTGTGTTGATGTAGGACTGGATCTTTGGCAAGCTTGATGTCACTTTTATTGTCGCACCAAAGTGGAGCAGGCTGCTATTGCTCGAATCCAAACTCTGAAAGGATCTGTCGAAGCCATAAAGCTTCCTGACTGGAATTAACCGCGGCTCGATATTCTACCTTTGCTGAAGAAAGAGCAAGAGGTTGCTGTTTCTTGCAAGCCTAAGTGACAAGTCCAGATCCCAGACTGAAAACATAACCTGCTGTAGACTTTCGATCATCAGGATAGCCGACCCAATCTGAATCAGTGAAACCAACCAACAAAGGTTCCCCCCTGTACTATAATGAATCCCAAACTAAATTGTACCTCGAATATATCGAAGTATTCTTTTAGCTGCTTTCCAGTGACTTTCATGAGGTGTTTGCATATAATGGGCAACACGACCAACGACAAAGGAAAGGTCAGGACGGGAATGAGTCAAGTATAAGAGACTACCAACAAGCTGATGATACAAGGTGGCATTTACTTCCGGTGAAGTACAAGTGGCAGAAAGTTTGACTCCAGACTAGAAGGGAGAAGGGGTAGGTGTACAATCTTCCATGTGAAAGCGACGAAGATGGTCACAAGCATACTTAGACTGAGAAAGAAATATTCCTTCTTTGGTTTGCAGGACTCAGAGACCAAGAAAATAATGCAAATGTCCTAAGTCTGACAATTCAAAATTTTGCTTAAGACTGGATTTCACATGGGTTATAAGATTAGGGTCACTACTAGTAAGAATAAGGTCATCAACATATAGAACAAGTATGATGAGATGGTTTCCTACCTTCTTGGTATAGACATTGGGGTCAGAATGGCATCTAGAAAAATCAGTGTCAAGGAGAAAGCTATCCATTTTGGCATACCAAGCTCTAGGAGCTTGCTTAAGGCCATATAAGGATTTCTTAAGGTGGCATATAAGGCTAGAGTTATTCTAAGCATATTCAGGAGGTTGTTCCATGTAAATTTCCTCCTATAAATCACCATGTAAGAAGGTAGACTTGACATCCATTTGATGGACTTCCCAGTTGTGTAAGGCTGCAAGGGAAAGAACAAGGCGGATGGAGTTCATTTTTGTGACAGGAGCAAAGGTTTCATTGTAGTCAATCCTTTCAACTTGGGAAAAACCTTTGGAAACTAACCTTGCCTTAAGTCTTTCAACACTTCCATCTGATGCATACTTAGTTCTGTAGACCCATTTACATCTGACAAGTTTTCTTCCTTTTGGAAGAGGTACAAGATCCCAAGTATCGTTCGCCATTAAGGAACGATATTATTCATCCATAGCTGCATCCCAATCTGGATTTCCTGAAGCTTCTGCAAAGGTTTCTGGATCATGATTCTCAGAAACTTGAACCAAAAGAGAAGAGGCTCATTGAAACTAAGAACATGTTCGACGTTGATCTCTAGGATCACCAGCAATATCACCAGCTGCTTCACATGTTGAATGGACCCATCGAGGAAGCACTTGTGCTGGTGCAACTGGAGGAACATGAGCAGGAGGAGGTGGATTTTCATCCTCACTGTCATCATCAAAAACTGGAGTTGGAAACATGTCAAGGAAGTTGGCAGAAGAAGAAGAAGACACAATCGCCGAATCAGGCTCCCAGGCCAAAGATGGCACAATCGCCGAGTTAGGCTCGCAGGCCAAGAGATTTTCATCAAATTTAACATCTCTTCTAATGATTACATCATGAGAATGTGGTTTAAGAAGTCTATAACCTTTTACATTTTCAGAATATCCAAAAAATATGCACTTTTCACTTTTAGGCTGCAATGCTTTCCGTTTTTCATCCGGAATGTGAGCCCATGCTTCACTACCAAACACATGGAAGTGACTTACATCTGGTTTAATTTTACTCCATGCTTCTTCCGGTGTGATACCTTGTAAAGCTTTTGTGCGGGTGCGATTAACTACGTAATTTGCACAATTAATGGCTTCAGCCCAAAATTGAAGACTTAGTCCCTTATATTGGATCATACAATTAGCCATTTCTTTTAAAGTGCGGTTCTTCCATTCAGCTACACCATTTTGTTGTGGTGTATATGGAACAATGTGTTGTTGTTGGATTCCTTGTTCAGTGCAGAAAGTAGTGAACGTTTTGTTAACATATTCTTCTCCATTGTCAGATCTTAACTTAATAATTTGATGACCAGATTGTTTTTCAACAAGGGCCTTGTAGGCCAAGAACATGTTAAATGCTTTGCTCTTAAGTTTTAGGAAATAAACCCAAGTGCGTCTGGTGTAATCATCAATGAAAGTTAAGAAATATTTGAAACCAAAAAAGGAAGCAGATGGAAGAGGACCACACAAGTCAATATGCACAAGCTCCAAGGGAACCAAGATGTGCCAAGAGGCACGTTTGTCAAAACTGTCCCGATGATGTTTTCGAGTACACAACCGGAACAAACACCATCCCTGCAAGATACCATCGAAATACCCGTCACCATATTGTCTTTACATAGTTGTTGCAATGAGCGATAATTTAAGTGACCAAATCGCTCATGCCAAAGTTTGCTCAAGTTATCACTATGAGCAACAAAAACTAAAGGAAAAGGTGATGACCCAAAGTTGTTAAACTTGTACAACCTGGTAATATCATCAACAATTCCGGTAGCTAGGACCTGTTGAGGATCTTTAAAATCCTTGATTACAACTTGGTGAGGTGTAAACATCACAGTTTTACCTTCACCAGAATGAGTGATTTGATAGATTGATAACAAATTGAAGGAAATTCTTGGAACACATAATATATCACTGAAATGACCATTATCTACTGGAACTCTTCCAACTCCTACAACACTTCGAGATCTATCATCACCAACAAATATTTGTTTGGTGTTAAATTCATGCATAGTAGAAAGATGGCTTAATCCTTAGCCATTCATTTGAAGTAGAAGACGAAGATGCATTATAATAATAACCAGAAGCACAAAGTGCATGTCCATGAGAGGTAGATTCTGAAGGTGAATCTAGGCTTATGTGGCGCTTCTTCATTGTTGCTTCCAAGGCTGCCATCTTCTTCAAACACTTAGATTCATCATGATTATCTTTCCCGCAATAGTTGCAATGACGCTTAGTCTTCTTTCCTTTTGGCTTGGATCCTTTGTCATTTTTTAAACAAGGAGTTGACTGAGAGAGTTTGGGACCCTTGTTTGACTTATTATTGCGAAAATTTTGTTTCTTGGGAGGCTTGGAGTTTTCTTTCTGTTGGGACAATAAGGATTTCCCAGATGTATCTGCATTGTTAATTATTCCAAGATGGATGAGCTTATATTTCTCTCTAATCAAGGAATCACAAAAGGATTCAAGACTAGGCTCTTGATAGCTAGTAGCATTTAATGATTCTTTCATGGAGTAAAATGTAGATACAAAAACAGAATATGCAGGTCCAAGTTTGGAAAGAATATGATAAATGCATTGTTTGTCTTCCCTCTTAATCTTGCATTCTTCACATAAGAGTTTAAGATTTTTGTACTTAGATAAATAATCTTGTATGCATGAAAAATCACTTGGATTTAAAGAAATCTTCTCATTTTCGAGTTGGTGACCTCGAATTTCATTGTGTCTACTATTGGTGTTTATTATGTGTTAAATAATTCCAATATTTAAATTGTCAACCCGAGGAGGGAGCTTATAAGATGCAATCACTATATGTGCAGGATTGAAGGCTTGAACTAACCTAAGCTGACTAAAGATGCAAATGTGCTAACATGCAACTATATGATTTTAAACTACTTACATGAATTTCATAATTCAAATGCAAGAATTTATTCTATCTATGAAAACAGGAAACTGATTACCAAATGAAGCAAGTAGAAAACTTAATAAAGATGTTTAACTGAATTGTAGTTGATTATGGAAACAAGTAGAAAACTTGATAAATATATTTAATATTAATCCAAATCTTAAAACATGAACGTCTTTATTAAATAGAAACTATCAAGTTAAAACAACTTGGAAAATGGAATTATTAAACTATTACTGGAAAAACAAACTATCTAGAAATAAGACTAATAAATTCTGAACAGTAACTAATTTGCAAACCAGATTGAAGAACTGAAGTTTGGAAGAAGGTTGGAAGAAAGTATTAAGAAGAAAGTAGGAGAAAGGGGGAAATAATGATAAAGTTTAATTAAGAACTCTAAATAACAAGAAACAAGAGTACATTACATCTAAAACCACTGATTAGGAGTAAGAAGAATTATGATTGAGAGGTAGAAGAAATTAGATTTTGAAGAAAGCCTAAAACAATACAGAAAACACACAGGTCCAAATGACGATCCGAACGCTGGTCTGAATGGCGATCCGGATGACAGTCTGAATGGAGGAAAACATTTTAAAGTGAGGGAACGAAGCGTTTTTGGATGATTTAATTACCAGCTGGCTTTATGCAAATGAACCTACAGTGCAAAGGAAGCACTAGAGAGATTATTTAGAGGCTAAACTAATAAGGAATTATCTACTCTAATCATTATCTAGGTAGAAGAATTGTTTCTATGAGATGTAGGAAGAAGGTTGAGGTGGAAGAAGAAAGAGTTAACCTACAACAGGTAGGAAGAAGAACTAACAGAGGGGAAGAAGGGAGAGAAAGGAATGCTAACTATGGAGGAGTTTGGAAGCAATGTCTAATTATAATGATGGAAGAAGGATTGAAAACAAACTACAAATTATTAAGCTGTTGGTCGACCATTCTAATCCTGGAAAATAAACTGTGTTAGAAACACAATACAAATTATAGAAATATAGAAATGACATATACATAAAAAATGAAATTATTTATAGGTATAGGAAAATAAACTAGCTATTTGCAGAGAAGAAAATGCAGAAAAAGATAACAAAACCTCTAGTTGATGAGGGGCCCTTCCCAGCAATCAGAGGTGAAACTAAATTACTTAGTTACTATCAGTAGAAAAAATTACGAAACTGGAACTTCCATTAATTGATAAAAAGTTACTGCTACAGTCTATATGGTACTCTGTGCTATCTCTGCATATATCTGGATATATGGATATGCGTTTCTCCACAGGAGACACCTTTATATAAGTTTACAATGGGAGAGAGGGTCAACGCAGTCGACCTCTCTAAAAATAGCATTCTTTAATGTCATACAACAGCTGCAAGGTAGCTCACGATAGCGCACAGGCCGGTTGCCTACTTCCACGGAGTCGACCCTACCCAATATGAACAATTGCGTGTTTGTTTCCTTCAACCATGGGTAGAGTGTCAGCTGGCGAGTTGGATGAACGGAGGAGAGGACTGCTGGAGCGTCAACGTGGATAGAGCGAAGGTAGACGATGATTCTTTAGAATGTTGGCGTGTGCAGGTGACGTGATACCAGGCTGAATGCGCAGGAAAATTGGAGTTGAAGCATGGACGTGGAGAAGAGGTGTGCTGTCGAGCTTAGTAGGCATGGGGACGAATCTTCCAGAACCCGAGCTCATCAACCATCAACACCACGTGGCTAACAGAACCCACGTGCTTGTTTTAATTTTTAACGGCCAGAAATATGCCAACCGTGGATTTCGGGGGCTGAACGCGGTGTTGAACAACGAGCTGAACGTGTTCGAACTTAACACATAAGCACACGGTCTAAATGAAGGGTCATTTGAGAAACACAGCCTGCAAATTAAAACATAAATACCAATTATTCCCATAAAATGTCACTTTAACATAAATAAATCATGATATAATGAAATATCAACAAGATTTGCATAGTAAGTAAATATGTGCATAGTTGGACTGTTTGATGGGATGAATGGAAAATAAAACAACTTACTATAGCAAAAACATGATAGAAACAACGTCATTCCAAGTAGATTTTTGATAAAACATGGTGACAAAATGGATGCCAACATTCCCCCAAACCGAAGATATGCCAAGTCCCACTGAGCAAAGAGAAAAAGAAATAAGGAAGAAGTGGATGCGGTTGGATGGACTCAGAAAGGATGAGAGTGAGCAGAATGATGGTGAGGATCAATTAGGGGTTAGTTTTAAAGCAAGGTCCAATTGAATGTTTGAAAAAAAAATCATGAGACGAAAATTCAGCACGTTTAAATGATCATGCTATTATTCCGAATTTTTGAATCGTGTACCATAATAAAGATATGTGCGTTAATGAATTCATATAGTTTGTGAAATATTCAACCATTTCCAAAGTAAACTTTGGACAGGTTGAAAGAAAATTTTCATCATGGGATTATAACATAGTGCATTAAAAATCATAATGATCTTTGATTAATAAAATGACGGTTCGCATGTTGATTTTTTGCATATAACTTTAAGGAAAAGTTAAAACCATATGATAACCAGATAATAATTCTGAAAATCGCAATAATGCATGATTAATTGATTCATTTGGTGAAGTCAAGATGAATTAAAGGAATGAGATCGTGTGCAGAGATGATATTTGATTAATCTCTGATATGGTTAGTTGATTAGATTTATCAATAAAATTTCAAAAATTAACTACATTAGCACACTTAATCATGATTTTATAAGCTATGGTTTCATTTGGATCATCATTCATTCGACCCTTCATATAGACCATTTGTCTGTACAAGATGTGCTTGCTGGATCTGATTGCTGCTAATTATGCAGAAAATTTCTGAGGCTGCCAGCACACAAAAGGATGATGTAAACCTGCTTTTCTGAAATTTTTAGTCGCTCTTGTTTGTTCAACAAGGATCATAACAATTTTGTTTTCTTTTGTTACTTGCATTATTCTTGAATCAACAGATCATTGTATAAGGACTTTAATTGTATTATAAGTAAATCGAAAAATAGAAGCAATTCCGAATCCTAGTAAATAGATAAAATAATTTTGAATCCTCCCCCAAACCGAAGGAATGGCACGTCCTCGAGCCATTAATACTGATTTGTATGCTTCTTATGTAAACATTCTAGATCAACATCAATCAACAGGAAATCCTAAAAAAACATGATTATTATAAAAACTAGAACTTTCTGAGAAAAAGATGTATTCATGATATGACCAAAACAATATCATACTAAGTCAGTTTCTTCAATACATGCAAATTCATCAGTTTATGCTCATGAAGACCACATAAAGAATAATAGTGTAAGAGATGCGAAAAACTAGTCGTCCATGACTCATTGTAAAGATCTCTTGTCATCCAAAGAATATAGATAAGGTTCAACATAAAGTTTGTGAGATCTACTATAATTATGGGTCCCATTTCTAGGATAATCATATCCTAGGTATTTGTTTGAATTAGATGACAGGGTCCAAGTCCAACTTACAACCATTATCTAATGACAGTATAAATAATCAGCCTAAACATATGTTTGTATACTTAGGTTTTTATGAGCTATGTGAATAGCAATGCATTAACCAAACCTCTTTTACCCGATATTGACCCGCTTCCAGCAGGCCTGTTCAGTACCCTGGTGGGTTTATCTTGGTACCATGCAAGCATAGCCCCGTTGCCAGCGAGCCTGTTCAGTACCTCGACGGGTTTACTTGCACTTACCGAACTTCCTTGTTTAAGATTTTACTTAGCATGGACCCGCTGCCAGGTAGCCTGTTCAGTACCCCAGTGGGTTTGCTTTGTATGATGATATATATATATATTTGTAAGGAAGTTGGTTGGCACTAGAGTGTGCTAAGCCCGCTAAACACATAATTCAATATTTTAGCATGAACCTTATGAGCAACTTTATTTATAATGGCCTAAATTACAGATCATATCTAAAGATAATAACCTAAAGTTGTTCTTTGACTTCATAGTTTATCTTCTTCATAAAAGGCCAGTAATGTTCCCCACAAAATAGAAAATATCACCCACTTTTAGGCTACCTTTTAAAGGTGCTTTAGAGACAAGTTTTGATAATGAGTCCAGGATGAACTAGGAGTCCATGAGTGTAAGATTGAGTTTTGTGCAGATCATAATAATTAAAGTAAGAAATATGCATGTATGATGTAAGATTACTTTGGTGTAGTCATTAACATGATATTATTCTTAGTTCTTTTATTTTAAAGGAAAACAGAAAGTGAAGTTGTATGAATATCTAAATCTAACTAACCACATACAACTTTTTATTTATATACACACTATCCTGTGCTATCTGAAAGAAAGAAAAACTCATTATTCAAGTGTAAGAACTTTTCCAATGTAACCATGTGCGAAGCAAAATGAAAAACATACCTATATCCACATATGAAAAATTTAAAGTAGTGATTACCTGGATGTGGAGAATCAACTGACTTACTTGCTTTTGTAACAGGAGTTGTCAAATGAATGAATGGTATTGTGGCCTCATTACCTCTTGGAACCATCTTTTGATGTAATCCTGATACTCATCGTCCTTCCTCATGCTATGCAGATCTTCTTCTTTTGAATCTTCAATTGCTTGAGGACATGAAAGATCTATCGATAGATATGTGGAGAACTATTCAACATCAGGTCTCTCTCCATTAAATGTAGTCTCCAAGTTTTTGGTTTCCTTGGTAGATTGGAAAGGAGATTCGGTTTGTAGCTCATGGAACTGTGGTTCTTCTATTATTTCTGGAGAGGTAGATAAATTCTTGACTTCTATCAAGATGTGTTCTTCTTGAGAAGAAGATATTGCAATCCTAGCTTCTGCTAGGATTCGAGAGAGTTCTCTCATGTTGATGGTCACCTCGGAATCCATTTTGTCGGTTGATAGATCCTACTTCACACATGGATTAGTCCCTGGGTTCTTACAGCACCAATTTTTTTTTATGTGTTTTTAAAAGACTTTAAATTACTAAAACAAATTTGTGAACTAAAACACACCACACTTGCTGAAAGAATAACACTCCTGAAAAGAAGGAAGACAAACTTTACAAAATAAATTGTGGAAAATTAAATACTCAAATGTACAGAAAGAAAATCATACTTGTGCGGAAAGGAACAACAAGGATTTGGGGCAACCCACTAAAGTGGATGTGTCAGCCTATTACACTATGGAAAACCGTAGTGAGTTCGTCTTTGCCTCTTACCCCCTTGCTGTATAATGTAAAAGTAGCCTATATACCTAGACTCCAATGCCTTTAGCACCTCCCCGGAAATGGCGCCAAAATGTTGGTGTTTATTATGTGTTAAATAATTCCAATATTTAAATTGTCAACCCGAGGAGGGAGCTTATGATATGCAATCACTATATGTGTAGGATTGAAGTCTTGAACTAACCTAAGCTGACTAAAGATGCAAATGTGATAACATGCAACTATATGATTTTAAATTACTTACATGACTTTCATAATTCAAATGCAAGAATTTATTCTATCTATGAAAACAAGAAACTAATTACCAAATGAAGCAAGTAGAAAACTTAATAAAGATGTTTAATTGAATTGTAGTTGATTATGGAAACAAGTAGAAAACTTGATAAAGATATTTAATATTAATCCATATTTTAAAACATGAACATATTTATTAAATAGAAACTATCAAGCTAAAACAACTTGGAAAATGGAATTATTAAACTATTACTGGAAAAACAAACTATCTAGAAACAAGACTAATAAATTCTGAACAGTAACTAATTAGAAGATCAGATTGAAGAATTGAAGTTTGGAAGAAGGTTGGAAGAAAGTCTTAAGAAGAAAGTAGGAGAAAGGAGGAAATAATGATAAAGTTTAATTAAGAACTCTAAATAACAAGAAACAAGATTAAATTACATCTAAAACCATTAATTAGGAGTAAGAAGAATCATGATTGATAGGTAGAAGAAATTAGATTCTGAAGAAAGCCTAAAATGATATAGAAAACACACAGGTCCGAATGACAATACGAACACTGGTCTGAATGGAGGTACAGATGATAGTCTGAATGGAGGAAAACGTTTTAAAGTGAGGGAAAGAAGAGTTTTTGGATGATTTAATTACCAGCCGGCTTTATGCAAATGGTCCTACAGTGCAAAGGAAGCAGTAGAGAGATTATTTAGAGGCTAAACTAATAAGGAATTATCTACTCTAATCATTATCTAGGTAGAGGAATTGTTTCTATGAGATATAGGAAGAAGGTTGAGATGGAATAAGAAAGAGTTAACCTACAACGGGTAGGAAGAAGAACTAACAGAGGGGAAGAAGGGAGAGAAAGGAATGCTAACTATGGAGGAATTTGGAAGCAATGTCTAATTATAATGATGGAAGAAGGATTGAAAACAAATTACAAATTATTAAGCTGTTGGTCAACCATTCTAATCCTGGAAAATAAACTGTGTTAGCAGCACAATACAAATTACAGAAATATAGAAATGACATATACAGAAAAATGAAATTATTTATAGGTACAGGAAAATAAACTAGGTATTTGCAGAGAAGAAAATGCAGAAAAAGATTACAAAACCTTTTGTTGATGAGGGGCCCTTTCCAGCAATCAGAGGTGAAACTAAATTACTTAGTTACTATCAGCAGAACAATTATGAAACTGGAACTTCCATTGATTGATAAAAAGTTACTGCTACAATCTATATGGTACTCTGCGCTATCTCTGTATATATCTGGATATATGGATATGCGCTTCTCCACAGGAGATGCCTTTACATAAGTTTACAATGGGAGAGAGGGTCGACGAAGTCGACCTCTCTAAAAATAGCGGTCTTTAATGTCATACAACAGCTGCAAGGTAGCACACGACAGCACACAGGCCAGTTGCCTACTTCCACGGCATTGACCCTACCCAATATGAACAACTGCATGTTTGTTTCCTTCAACCATGGGCATAATGTTAGCTGGTGAGTTGGATGAACAGAGGAGAGGACTGCTGGAGTGTCAACGTGGACAGAGCGAAGGTAGACGAGGATTCTCTAGAATGTTGGCATGAGCAGGTGACATGATACCAGGCTGAATGCGTAGGAAAATCGGAGTTGAAGCATGGACGTGGAGAAGAGGTGTGATGTCGATATCAGCAGGCATGGGGACGAATCTTCCAGAAACCGAGCTCATCAACCATCAGCACCACGTGGCTAACAGAACCCATGTGCTTGTTTTTATTTTTAACGACCAGAAATATGCCAACCATGGATTTCGGGGGCTGAACGCGGTGTTGAACGACGAGCTGAATGTGTTCAAACTTAACATATAAGCACGCGGTCTGAATGAAGGGTCATTTGAGAAAGGCAGCTTGCAAATTAAAACATAAATACCAATTATGCCCATAAAATGTCACTTTAACATAAATAAATCATGATATAACGAAATATCAACAAGATTTGCATAGTAAGTAAATATGTGCATACCTGGACTGTTTGATGGGCTGAATGGCAAGGGTTTTTTTTTTTTACTCTTCTTGCTCGGTTTTCGTGCTTGCATTTTTTCCTGCAAATCACACCATAATACAAAACAAAAAAACTTGTCCACGCTTGTGGGGTTAGATCTCGTTATCTTGCCCGGAAAGTCTACGTTTTCTCTATGTTTCTGATTTGCCGAGATTGCACAAGGTGCACGGCAAAGAGCATACACAGTTGAGAAAAACCCTTTCCCTTTTTGTTTCTGATTCGTCGAGATCGCACAAGGTGCATGGCAAAGAGCATACGCAGACAGGGAAAGCAACAATCCAAAACTAAGAAAATCTAATAATAAAAATTGATAAAATATGAGATATTTTTTTTAAAAGAGAAATAAAAAAAGCGTCACTGTAACATTATACCTTCAGATTTTGATGAAATACGCGTTTCTAAAGCAACCGGGAACCGTTTTCGATCAAACAAAAACTATTTCCCAATGTAAATGATGCTCCAGACGCAATGGAACACCTCCCATATCCCAGAAATGCACAGAAGTGCCATAACCAGAAACCCTTTCAAGTTTCGGCAACAACAGTTCAAGATCTAGCTCATAATCGGAAGCGGCTCTTCATAAAAGCTTTGATACCATGTTTGGGTACACAGGGCACTCCCAAAAGACTGAACACCTAGAGAAACCACTTCACACAAATAGATCAGAGATCGATACACCGATGTTTTGATGTGGTTTAAACCGTCGAGAGGGAAACACTCCACGGCCCCGACCAAATAGCTTTTACGGAGCAATTTATTATGCAAAGAAAGAAAGTTACAAATGAGCTTCTCATAATCGATCAACTAGACAATGACCCTCCATGCTATTTAAATAGAGATCATGGACCAATCGGGTGTTAAGCCATGGATCAAGGTTAGGTATGATCTAAGAGAAGTTGAGTTGTCGGATCACTCTATGTCTAGAACATATCGTGACCGTCAGATTAAATATTTACAAATGCATACTAATGCATACTAAAGAAACACACTTTTCCTAATGGATATATTACACAAGTTGATCTTAACTAACTCCTAAGTGTTTAAATATCCTAACAACTTGCAGGCTATTAACGAAGCTTCATAGTATTTTTCTCTCGAATTGAAAATCCGATTACATCATTAAAAAAGAAGGATGTGAAGTTAATTTGGAATAAAAAGTGTGAAGGAAAATTCGGACTCTTCAAAGAATTACTCACATGTAATCCAATATTAAAAATTCCAGATCTAGACAAAGAGTATGTGGTTTGTACAGATGCATCTTTGGAAGGATTCAGTGGAGTTTTGATGCAAGATGGGCACGTGCTTTGTTATGAATCATGAAAGCTGAAGGAACATGAAAATAACTATGCTACTCATGATCTGGAGTTAGCTGCTATAGTTCATGCACTTCGTATGTGGAGGCATTATCTCACGAGGAACAAATTTAAGTTAAAGACGGATCATCATAGTCTGAAAATATGGCATCCAACTTCTTGCAGTTACCCAACCAAGTCAAGCGTCTTGTGGAAGGATTTCCCCTAGGAAGAAAAGCGGGAAGAAAGCCCTCCATTACACGAAAAAGAATAAATCTCTGGTCAAGAAGGAGTAGAAGAAGGCTCTCAAAGTGGATCGGTTCTTCAAGGACCGTATCGCTGATATCATCAAGGATGAAATCGAATGGGTCAAGAAAGATATTTGGGAGAAGGTCCACGCCATGACCTTGGTCTAGTTAAGGGAAGAGGTGGGTAACTTGGTCCTGGACCCAAGCACAACTAATGTCATCCTCTTGGCTTATGATGATCCAAAATCCTTCCCCAAGACGCTTGACTGCAGCTCCTCTTCTTTCTAACGCAGTACTTACTGTAACTTCCTGTTATCCGCAGCAGAATGGACCCAGGATTTGTTTGAAAAAGAACAAAATTCCATCGATTTCTTATAGTAATTTTCGTCTTGCCTTCCTTGAATGCCGAAATGATGGCGACATTAGGAGCATTCATCTGCCTAATTTCATCCATCCTCATGCCTCATGCGGGCCCTAGGATTTCCAAGGTCATCCACTGTACTAGGGCTCAATCGAATGGTTTGGATATGATAGTTTGCATAGTCCCCTGAAGGTTCATTATGGTAGCAGTTTAATCGGTTCGTACTTCCACCATCCGCACGCTGGGGATTATCATTATTCCAACTGTCGATCGGTTGCTCCATGTGAGGCCTGCTGTGAGAGATGAAAGTGGTCCCCGTGTCACTCCTGATTTCCCGTCTAGTGCGTTTGTATTCAGATGCCATCTGGGTGCAATTAGTGGTTCCTTCCACATTCGTGAGGTCTTCCAGCCGGCCCGTCCGGAGGAAGAGCAGGGAGTCCACACCCAAGTTATCTAGGTGGTTGGAAACCTTGTTTCCATTTCTACGAGCGTGCTCGAACGAACACGCATGGGGGGTGTGGGTTAACCAAGCCAATTTTTCCACCCTATAAGGAAGCCTCCATCTGTGCACCGCATTGGATGGCTTCTTTCCATTCTGGAGGTTGCGGGCCATCTGGATGATTAAACGAGTCACCCTCGACGGTTGTTGGTGTTAGACCAAGTTGGAGAACCAAGTTTAGGCCAGCAAGGAGTCCATCTAATTCTGCTGCATTGTTGGTGTCCTCACCTATGCTTACCATGTTAACTTACATAATTTTACCTTGTGAATTGCGAATAACACCACTGAATCCGACGGGACCCGGATTTCCTTTCAAGGCACCATCAAAGTTTAACTTGAAAGTACCAGGTGGGGGGGGGCATCCATTGGACAAGGTTGTTCACTATGGTATGCGTTACTTTCTTCTACATGTTGGTTTGATTAGATTTGCTCACACCCCATTTCATAAGGATTCGACGTTCTAGGTCACTGGGTTCCTAGTGTTTTTCATTCCAAGAGTTAACTCTGATGGTCTCTTGGATGTTTTTCTCAATCTTAGTCCATATCTGAGTTGGCGAGAAAATTGCATCTTGGAAGATCCTCCTGTTACGTTCTTTTCAAATTCCCCACATTGTGAACTATGGGAAGGATGTCCAGATGGAATTCACAATTGGATTCTGAAAGGCAAGGATATCCCAATATTTGATTGTGCAGGTGGGGTTTCCTCTAGAGCGATTTGATTTTCTAAATATTTCCGCACCTCTGTCCCAAAAGGTAGAGACAAAGGGGAATAAGTCGAGAAGGTGGTCTAAGGATTCCTCACTCTGGTAACACAAAGTGCATTGCATGGGGACTGAAATTCCATGTTTCCATATATTTTCACCAGTCAAGATTCTCCTGTGAGTGACGAGCCATATGAAGGTGGAAACCTTAGGACAAGGATTCATTTTCCATATTTCATCCTGTTGTTCCTCACGATTATTGGTCCAAAGGTCATATGCTTCTTTAATATTGAAAGTGCCTCGAGTGGAATACCCCCATCGTAGTTTATTAGGTCCATCTTGGGATTGTATGCATCTACCTTGGATGTTGTCATGGATCCTCATCCACTATTCGATTGAGACCCTTTGAGCCCACCACTTAGGTGGTTTCCATTCCTTGTAACCATTAATCTCAGAATCATGTTTCAAGTACTGGTCAACCTTGGTCAAACCAATCGCTCTATAGTTGGCCCGAGGGACATCCATGCTCTCAATACTGGCTAATCTAGGCCTCTGTTGCGATGAATCTTTCGAAAAGTTTCGATAGTCACCATTTCTGACTTCCCAGAAGCTATGGTCTTGAATGATACTTAAGTTCCATGGAAGATGGACTTCTAGATAAATGATCTTTCACATGCCACAGTTTTTCGCAGGGTTTTGAAGTGTGAGTGACCCAATTCCACCATATTTTAGCACCCAACACTTCGTTTTTTTTATCCGGGTCTCTTATCCCAAGGCCACCATTTGATTTTGGATGACATATATTTTTCTAGCTAACCAAGGCCCATTTGAGCTTATCAGCTTGACCTCCCCAGAGAAAATTTTGTTGAATAGCTCTTAGATCCTTGAGAACATACTTTAGTGCAGCCATGGCAGAGAAGAGATAGATAGGCATCGCTTGCACAACTGATTTGATTAGGGTGACTGTACTGGAAATATTGAGAGGCCTCAGAGTCCAAGTGGAAAGTCTTCTTTTTATACGGTCTAAAATGTATTCCCACGAAGCACGCCTTATGATTCCAGCCAAAAGAGGATCTCCTAGATATTTGGACAAAAGGGAGATCCCTTGGAATCCTAGGATGTGGATGATGTTTCTTTGAGTGATCTTGGGAGTGTTGAAGAAAAATATTTGATATTTTTCTCTATTAACTTCTAGGCCCGAGGCTTTCGCAAAGGTGGTGAGACTTCTCTTGAGAGATGTTTCTTCTTGGACTGAAGGATGGCCCATAAGCATTGTGTCATCAACAAATTGCCGGTGAGTTTGCATATTAGCGCCAGGGTGGAGACTTAAAACTTTAATCTCCCCCGGAGTGGTCATAGATTTTATCGTCCTCCCTAATCCTTCCGTCATTAAGATAAAAATAAAAGGAGATAGGGGGTCACCTTGTCTGATGCCTTTGGAGGAATTAAAGGTATGGGTGGGAGATCCATTTAGGAGGATAGAGAATAAAGTGGAGGAGGTGATATTCATCGTCCACTCAATCCAATCCTGACAAAAACCAAAGGCACTAATCATTTCATGCATGAATTGCTAATTAAGTTTATCATAGGTTTTTGATATGTCTAGTTTGAGGAGCATACCCGGCTTCTTGATGTGTTTTAAGGAGTGAATTACCTCATGATCTAGAATTACTCCATCCATAATTTGTCTCCCCTCCACAAATCTTGATTGCTCTGGGGAGATTAGGTATGGGAGAATGGGTTTCAATCAATTGGCCATGACCTTGGTTATAATATTGTAAATAACATTGCAAAGGGATATAGGTCAGAACTTACCCAGAGATTCAGCACCTTCGATCTTAGGAATGAGGGTCAGGAAGGTGGCATTGAACGCTTTGAGAACTCTTCTAGTTCGTCTTGATTCCTCCACAATTAGCCATAATTCCTTCTTTATAAGATCCTAGAAATAATGGAAGAAGTTGGTGGTGAACCCATTTGGGCCCGGGGATTTTCCATTGGGCATTTGATTGACTGCTTCCTCAACTTCTAGCATCTCAACCAGTTTATTTAGGAGCGTATTTTGGTCCAAAGTAACCAGGGAGGGGATGTTTTGGGTGATGATAACCGTGTCCAAGGATCGGTCATCCCTATCCTTAGTCAGGATGTTCTCAAAGTATCCCACCATTTTTTCTTCCAAGTCCTCCCTTTTTTCAATATAGGAACCTCCTTCTATCTTCAGGCGATGGATTCTGTTCTTTTGTCTGTTCTATATAACAGACTGATGAAAAAAATTCGTGTTGCGCTCTCCTTCTTGAAGCCATTGATTCCTGGACTTTTGTTGCCAATAAATTTCCTCCTTTCACTCCTGGTCATTGAGATGTTAGAGGGTGGACTCTTCTAAACTTCTAAACTCCTCATCACGGCCAATATTCATTCCTTTGCGTTGAATCTCCTCCAGTTGTTCTGATAGTCTCTTTTTGTCTTCGAAGATGTTGCCAAAATATTCTTTGTTCCAAGTACGGATCTTGGATTTAAGGTGTTTCAGTTTCTGTTGAAATTGGTACATCCCGATCCCCTCTGAGGGTGGAGAATCCTGCCACCATTACGTGACTAATGATTTGAAGTCTTTGTGATCCAACCAGAATTGATCAAAGTGAAAGGGGCGCTTGTTTGAAGGTCCTTGTCCCTCCCGCTGCAGGCAAACATGCCAATGACCAGATCCCGTGGAGGGGAGAACCAATGTAGATAGATCTACGCCACTATTGACAATCCCTTCAGTGACCAGGAATCTATCTAGACGAGAGGCCACATGGTGAACCCCTCCTCTTTTGTTGGTCTAGGTGCACCAACCGTTTTCGGTTTCTATATCAACAAGATTGTTATCCCCAATAAAAGTTTTGAAGGCCTCATTTACTGTTCCAAAAGTTCATCTTCCCCCCTTTTTTTCTTTGAGGGAAGTGATCATGTTGAAATCTCCCCCAATGATCAAGGGCCTATCCCCAATCCAGCGTGCGGTACATGATAGATATTCCAAGAAATCATGCTTATGCAAATAGACACACGGACCATAGACATTGGTAATGGTAGCAATAGTTTGGGAATTGCACACTCGGAAGTTAGTTATGAGCAGACCTTTCATAGTCCAGAATTTTGAGAGAGTTACTTCTTCTAGATTCCATAGAAAATCCATACAACCCGCCATTCCATGGGCATCGGTACTCATTATTTCACATCCTTTCCACACTTTTTTTACCTATCACCTGCATTGTTTCAATTCCACATTTGGTCTCCTGTAAACAGATTATCACATGCTTTTCCTTTCTCACCTTAGTTTTCAGAGTCTTGATTTCGTGGGGATGATTCATCCGATGAATATTCCAAGTTAACACCTTCATTGGGAAACCCTATTTATTTCAGAGAAGGCCGCTCGAATTGTCTGGTATTGGCCAAGGCCCCGCCATAGATTTAGTGATGCATATGGTTTACGTGCTAGCCAGGCACAATGGAATTGCAAATATCATGTAAATATGCATTTTAATAAAATACCCACAACTAGCTATGCAAAGAAACAAGAGATGGGGGCATGATTTTACAAGGAATTGGGAGGGAAATATTCAAACCCTTGGAGCCAATCAAGTCAGGCCAAGTGTCAATGAGAGAACCCATTAAAACCCTCAACTAGCCATGTTGACTTTTGTACCCAATCATTCATTTCTCCCAAGAGTGGGTTGAAATAGTTAATGCCTTGGGGAATGGAGAGGTATGGCTGTCCAAATTCGGGTATGGGCAAGCCACCCTTCATAGAAAGTCATGTTTGACTTCTTGGGCAAGAAAGGAACCATGAAATTGCTCCCCATGCCATTATCTATCAACCAGTTTTTTCTCTCTCACGAGTGGGGAGTTGGATGGGCATTTTTCTCCATCGAAATTCTGTGTTTTTCTTCATTCTCAGCTGGGAGAAGGGCGTTTTTGTGTTGTATACCAGAAGGAAAGAAGGGGAATCGAATTGGGGTTCCATAGAGACCATTTGGGCCGATGAATGCTTAGATATTTGTGGGAGAAATTTTTTTCCTCCTTGTGATTTATTTTCCCCATCCCATAATCCATTTTTGGATGGAAACGATTTGGGGAAAAACCATGGCCCTCTTGTTTGTAAATCCCATTGTTAAACATGTGTATCCATGCCCAATGATTGTGCTTGCTGTGTGAGAAAAGAGTATGTTGGGGTATGGGTTATGGGTACCCATTGATTTAGCTTGAGCTTGAGTGCAAGCATCTAGAAATGAAGAGGGTTCACATTTAGCCTGATAAACCCAGCTGTGGACTGGCTTGGATGAGATGAAATGTTTATTTGGCTAAGTATGAGCTTGAAAATCCCATTTTCCTTGTAGAAATCATGCCCAGCTTGGGGGTGGTCTTTGAGTGCTGAAAGAATACAAGCTAGGCAGAGACCTATGGTTGGATGGAACGTTGCGGCGACATAGCTAGTTGCTTGGGACCATTTCACTATAAAGATAAGTATTTTTCTATCTATGTGTTTTACCTCTGCAATGTTTTAAATTGATGACTATTTTTGATATGCTGAATGCATATGAAATGTGCGTGGATGAGGTATATTTTCGCTATGCATGTTTGCTTGATTTGCATCTGCACACATTTGTTTTATTGCCGTGAATCTAATGAATGGGATGGGTTTATGTAGAAGCCCCATGATTTGGTATCATGTTCCCTTCCTCGAATTGGGTCCACGGGAGGGGACATGACAGATTGGTATTAGAGAAAAGGTTGCAACATTTGGGCCTTCATGGGCTACCTATCACAGTTGTAGAGGTAAGTATGCTTCCTGTTCAACACTGATCATTATGAAAAGTTCAAAGTTTGAAACATTTTCTAAGTGTTTTTCTGCTAAGTCTATGTCGGCGACCAATCGCTTATCTTCTATGAAATGGTCAGTGAGTTTAGCCAAGTTCATGGCAAAACAGTTGGCAAGATTTGGTGAAATCGTAGCGAAATAGTCGGCGACCTTAGCCATTTTTGCTACGACACGGTCGAAGAGTTAGCCATTTTTGCTGCGACACGGTCGAAGAGTTAGCCATTTTTGCTGTGACACAGTCGACGATTTTTGCCGAGTTCACAATGATCGGCGGTCGCAGGTCGAAGGAAAAACAGTCGGCGATGAAAGCTTTAAAATTCCGAAATGATCGGAGGATATCGGTTGGTGGTCGGCGGTCAAAGGTTTAAGACTCGATCGGCGGTCGACAGTCAGAGATTTAAGACTTGGTCGACAGTCGGAGTTTTAAGACTCGGTCAGAGGTCGGAGTTTTAAGACTCGGTCGACAGTCGGAGGTTTAAGACTCGACCAACAAGTTTTTCTGAGTTTAAAGCAACACGGTTGGAGCGAGAGCGGTCGGAGGAGATTGGTCAATGATGAAAGCTCAAAATTGCCGAAACAGGTCGGGGGAAAACGATAAGTCCGTTGAAACAGAAAAATTTCAACAGTTTTCCAGGATGAATTTCGGGTGCCAAAAATTGAAGAATGGCATTGAAATTATGCGCCATTTTGTGCGAAATTGAAAGATTTACAAAAAATAATACGAGGGCGCTTCCCTCGACTCGCAAGGCAAGTCCCCTCGACCCTCATCGTCCCTCGGAGACAATCGTTGAAAGAGTGAAATGCATTCTCTACGCTTGGGATGAGAAGCAGGAATTGCATAGAAGGTTTGTGGAAGCCTTATTAAGAGTAATTGGCTATAAAATGCATTGTGGAAGAGAAATGGGAGCAGTAAGGCAATGTTGATAAGAGGAAAATTCATCATCTTAAACTATTTCTGTTTATAGCATAAGAGTTGCATGTTTGGAAAATAGCAAGAATGAATGTTATACACGTATATTTATATTGAATTGCTAATTCGTGATAATATCATAGCTAATGATTGCTTGTATGCTTGGTAGGGAAGCCAAGAAAAGGATCAACTGTGATGTGGAGGAGGGGCTCCATGTCATGATGAGGAATTGGAAGGGAGAATCCCTCCACTACCCTCTTGATATTGTATTTATAATTCTGAAGTTGTCGTGCATATAAATTATGGAAAAGAATGCTGGAAATACGAGAGAGTAGTAGATTAAATGCATATGAATTAGCGGACATGATTAAAGAGTCATTGCATAGTGCATGTGAATTGATTATGCATGAGCATGATGTTGCATATGGGTAAAGGTAGTGAAGTTACACATGAAGTGGTCCATTAATGGTATTGTCTATGGTTAATGAAAATTAATGTTGTTGATAATGGTTGTATGAATTAGACCATAGAAGCATGATTGAAAATGCAAGAGATTAGATAGATGATATGACTATGCACTAGATAACATATTAAGAAACATTGCACAGTGCATGTGAAAATGTTTGTGCACATATATGATATTTCATTTTGGTAAAATAGTTAGGTTTTACATACGCAATGAGCCACTTAATATAATTATGGTGGTTGCTAATAATTAGTTGTGTTCGCATTGGTTGTAGGACCAAAGCCAACCAAAGCATGGCTAAAGACGCTGACGACGTTGTTGCATGTGACCAACAACCTTATGAAGAAAGGTTGGGGCAACAAATCTATGTTCAAGAGGTTGGAAAAAGGACTGTGTAGCCTTGGTAAGAGGCCAACTGATCAGGTAACATCAAGCGATGTTAATGACAGCCATGCAAGTAATGGTTATTTGTGCTTCATTGCATGAATGTTGAAAGAGAATTTGGTAAGATCCCTTCAACTATGTTTAAACTATATTGATTTGGTTGTGTGTGGTGTTGAGTGCCTGAATGTTAATGTCATCCTACCGAGTATGGTGAGGTGTGGGTAAGTGAAGGAAGGGAGCCTTACACCCTATAATTTCTTAGAAACCTCAATGCATTCATATGAAATTACGGCATGCCATTTGTGTATATTGGTTGTGAGTTTAACAACCAAAGCAAGTAAGGAGCTATAGTCATGCTGTGGTAGTGCATGCCATATGAGACAGTCATGGTAAAATGAATGACATGACATGGTGGTATTCATGAATCCATGCAAGAAAGCATTGAGTGAGTGCACATCAAAATATTATGTAAATGTTGTGAATGTGCATGCATATGTGTGGGTGCACATGTTGGGATGCATTGTGTGAATGCATGGTTGTGATATATATATGTTTCGATGCAATTAGATAATAGATGAAATGGTGAACTATTGTTAATCCTGAGACCATTTCATGAGCGGCTATGAATATAGGAGAATGATTGCATGAAGAAGGTAGACATGTTGATGGGATACCAAGAGTGCTCTGTTGAAAGGACAGAGTTGTATAAATTATATGGCTA
Source organism: Larix kaempferi (assembly GCA_027924585.1). Lineage (NCBI taxonomy): Eukaryota > Viridiplantae > Streptophyta > Pinopsida > Pinales > Pinaceae > Larix > Larix kaempferi. Next base: position 26,126,784 of record BSBM01000289.1, read on the forward strand.
TGAAGTAATGAGTATCTAAAGCTTCATTTAAATTGCATAAATGATGTGGCTGTGTCTTGCAATTTTATTATGATAATGATATATATATATATATATATATATATATATATATATATATATTTCATTGCATTTCAAATGTTAACAACTGAGGGTGTTTGAGTTATTGAGTGTTATAATTCTGAGATCACTTCAGTGACTGTTGCAGCAATGAAATATTATATGCATAAAGACTTACAAAGTGTTTGGATGATTGAAGTTTCAAATTTCAAGTAGATTGTTTTGGGCATGGCAATGTGGGTAAGTCTATGATGAAGATTGGAATCTAGCATGTGCAAGAGAGAAACCTCATGAAAAGGGTCTCATGGTTGTAAAAATAGTTTATGTGCAAAACATATTGTCAATTTTGGACTTGTATATTTCAGATTTGAGAATTTGCTTATAATTGCTAATCGTTGTTGGCTTGCATAGAACTATGTCAGGAGGACGTATTGTAAGTAGATGTTCATGTTATGGTAGCAAGCGTAAAACCCTAAAGGGAATAGGGGTGCCACTTACAAGAGATAAGAAATATGAGGATAACCTCATGACTAAGCAAGTCAATTTTTGTTGTAGATAGAATTGCAAATTCATGATTGATTTTAATTCTTAATGCCATTGATTGGCTATGACACAATCAAATTTGAATTTTATTGTTAAATGTTGCTGATTGTTTGGCTATTTGATAAGTGTTCCAAGAAGACACATTGCAGGAAGACCATGTGTGATGGCCTGCAGAAGCCAAACTCCATGGGAAGGATCCCATGCTTGGGAAATGGGTTTCGGGTGAAATGACATAGTAAATTTTGTTAATATCCCAACTGCACTACATGTTGGGAAACCATGTGAGTGAGATGGTGAAATTATGCCAAGAAGGCATGTGTGGTTTATGGAACGTGAAAAGATTGGGGTGGAAAACCGAAGGACTGTTGAATCAGAGAATGGAGCCCCCATTCTTCACAAATGAAGAAAAGATACATCCGTAAAACATATGAGTATTCTGTAACCCTAACTAAGGATATACATGTTTGGTTATTAGATTTAATATGCAAAGCATGTTTTATTATTTCATTATTAATCAAGACTGCTTGAGTGTGACTAAGTCCTACATGGCTCACATTGGAAAGGGATGCATACCTTTCAGGTGCTGGGTTATGTTAGGGTTGTCAATATTGAATACACCCTAAGGGAATGGATACATTCTTGGTGTTTCAATACTTGATAGTGAATGTTATGAAATATGGTTACAATTTTAGAGCAGCAATACTGATGAGCCTGCTTATCCTTCTTGTGCTATCAGCTTACACAGATGCAATTTGGTGTTGCATGTTAAGAGGCAAAGTGCAGAAAGAGTACTCAAGAGGACTGTATGGACATTGGTAACCTTTCTACACTCACAATAAAGGGCACTGGAAGCGATGGATAGGCCCGAGGAACTGTGTAGTAGAGAAGGGGTATCGTCCTTGTGTGAGTGGGTATTGTGGGGCCATGCTAGCCTATAGTAAATAAAGTCACCTATAGAGTTCCTAAAGGGAACCGCTGGTTTGCACAGGAGAAGGAGTGCCATCCTTATGTGGATGAAGAGTTGATGTATGTATGAAGACCTGTGGTGTGTGAAGGTGTGGTGATGTTGATGAAGGCATAAAATCTCTATTGGGTCGCCAGTAAGGTGGGGCACCGAGACCGACTAGAAAACCTGAGAAGCCTATGGCTCCGTAGTAGAGACTTGACCTATAATGGTCGGTGGCGCAGTTTCTTTACATTGGCTGATGACCCAGACGGATGTGTTGGCTTGACAATGGAGAGGGACAACCAGGTATGGGATTGGTTGGTCACCACCAAGTGCTTGGTAAATCCAGAGAGTAATTGGTTGGGCACTATAAACGCCTGGTAAATCTAGAGAGTAATTGGTTGGGAAATAATTATTTGGATGACATGGAGTGGCCTCAGGCTAGCGAACATCTAGTTCCGTAGGCGATCCCAAGGATTGCAAAGCGAAGCAGGACCTGTGGACCAGAGAGGAAATCCACATTACAGATAAGTATTAAATTTCATTTATTTCTTGTTTGGAATAATGAAGATTTCAGGTATAAGTCTTCTAACAACTAAGCTGATACACTGTTGTTTCTTTGTTGGAAACCTGGGTCATTGCAAGAAGCAAGGACCCTAAAAGAACTATAAATGCTTAGTAAACCCAGAGAGTAACTGGTTGGGCACTATAAATTCTTGGTAAATCCAGAGAGTAACTGGTTGGGCATTAACTACTTGATTTTGTAGAGCAGCATGTGTGCTGGTCAAATATTCCTTAAATAATTGATAAACCCAGTCGACGTACTGGCTTGGAATTTCCTATTCGAATGGTTGTGGAGTAGCTCGCATGCTGGCCCAACATTCATTATTGTATCCACAGGAAATCCAAGGCTTGTAAAGCAAAGAAGTAGCCCGTGGAATAAAGTGAAGACATCCAATACAAATAAGTATTTGGTTATCTTGCAACTTCTTGCTTATGAATATACATGTGTATATGATTTGTTTATGATTTCTCAAACTCTTGTTTAGAGATAAACCCTATGAAAATAAACTAAACATGTGAATTAAATCAATGTTTGAGTGTAGGTATTGCTGGAAGAAAGGACTATGAAGGCATCATAGGGATGCATGTGGACATGTGACCATCCTAAAGATCTCAGTATGAGAAGTAATGAAAGATGGTGCTAATGGACATGTGTGGGTCCTAACAGCCAAATGTTCCGTAGGCGATAATGGGGAAGGGTTCCCTAGTTGAAAAGCGTTAGACAGACCTTAGACACTAAGTGTCATAGCCAATAAAGGGAAATTCAAGCATTCACATTGAAATGAAAGAGGCTAAGGAGCATGAAACCATAGTTTTGGTGTGGCTCCAGATGCATTTCAGAAACAAAGGATTGTTGAGTGCATGTCATGGCTGCAAATAGATTGTGCTCAATTGCTTGAAATGAATTGTGAATGCTGAAATAGTTATTTCCCTGTGAAAGGATGAACATGAATGAGTTCATGTGTATGTCGGGAAAGCATGAGATGTGTGGAAGTCTCATTAGTAATGAATGGAATTTCCATGTCAATTGGGAAAATAATTGACTAATTTTAATATTGTGTTATGCTTGTCCTAACAGGAATTGCCATGATGAATCTCACATATGAGAAATTGAAAGCCATTAATTGCAGTTGTTACTAGCCAAGTGTTTCCAGTGAGAAAAGTGAGAGCCAGTTGTGCACATTGATCATGGCAGCAGGCCAAAACCTATTTGATTTGGCTGAAAATATTCCTCAAATAGTTGTTAGGATAGTAAGAAAGATGGCGGCCATGAAATTATAGACTTGTAGATCAGTTGGAATATAAATACAAGGAAGGGATTATTGTGGAGCAATGCCCACCTGCAGAGCTGGAAGATCAAAGCTAGCAGGAGCAGCTTGTGGAAGCCAAAGTACTTGTTCCTGAAGGTTCAAAGTTAAAAAATGAAACGTAGGGTAGACCTGCCATGTTTTGTGAATTTTGGACATGTGTAAAGTGGATATTTATTCCTAAGTGTTGGAACACTGAGGACGGTGTTATTCCAAGGGGGAGGGGATTGTAATATCCCAATTTTGACCCCTTTGCATTAAAATGTAAATGATGTAATATTGTTATAAAATCGTGGTGAGGAGCTCAAGGCTAAGACCCTGCCATCGATTTAGTGATGCATATGGTTTATGTGCTAGCCAGGCACAACGGAATTGCAAATATTATGCAAATATGCATTTTAATAAAATACCCACAACTAGCTATGCAAAGCAACAAGAGATGGGGGTATGATTTTACAAGGAATTGGGAGGGAAATATTCAAATACTTGGAGCCAATCAAGTCAAGCCAAGTGTCAATGAGAGAACCCATTAAAACCCTCACCTAGCCATGTTGAATTTTGTACCCAATCATTCATTTCTCCGAAGAGTGGGTTGAAATAGTTAATGCCTTGGGGAATGGAGAGGTATGGCTGTCCAAATTCGGGTATGGGAAAGCCACCCTTCATAGAAAATCGTGTTTGACTTCTTGTTCAATAAAGGAGCCATGAAATTGCTCCCCATTCCATTATCCATCAACCATTTTTTTCTCTCTCACGAGTTGGGATCTGGCTAGGTGTTTTTCCCCATCAAAATTCAGTGTTTTCCTTCATTCTCAACTAGGAGAAGGGCGTTTTTGTGTTGTATACCAGTGGGGAAGAAGGGGAATCAAATTGGGGTTCCATAGAGACTGTTTTGGCCACTGACTGCTTAGATAGTTGGGGGAGAAATCATTTTCCTCCCTGTGTTTGTTTTTCCCCATCCCACAATCCGTTTTTGGCTGGAAACGATTTGGGGAAAACCCATGGCCATCTTGTTTGTAAATCCCATTGTTAAAAATGTGTATCCATGCCCAATGATTGTGATTGCTATGTGAGAAAAGAGTATGTTGGGGTATGGGTTATGGGTATCCATTGCTTTGGCTTGAGCTTGAATGCAAGTATCCAGATATGAAGAGGGTTCAGATTTAGTCTGATAAACCCAGCTGTGGACTGGCTTGGCTTAGATGCAATGATTACTTGGATGTGTATGAGTTTGAGTGTCCCCTTTTCCTTGTAGAAATCATGCCCAGCTTGGGGGTGGTCTATGAGTGCTGAAATAATACAGGCTGGGTAGAGACCTACGGTTGGGTGGAACATTGCAACAACATAGCTAGTTGCTTGGGACGATTGCACAATGAAGATAAGTATTCTCTATGTGTATTTACTTATGCAATGTTTAATTTGATGATTATTTTGATATGCGGGCAGAGTATGAAATGTGTTTGTGGATGATGTTTTATTCTGCTGTACATATTTGCTTGATTTGCATCTGCACACTTTTGATTGTATTTGTATGAACCTAATGAATGGGTTGGGTTTATATAAAAGTCCAGATTTTGGTGTCATGATCCCTTCCTTGCCTTCGATCGATGGGAGGGGATGTGACACCAACAAAGAAGAAGAAGTACGAGCCTCCTTCCAAGATATGATCCCTATCTTCTTGATTAAAGAAGATGATTGTGAAAAAACGTTTAGATCTAAGCTGCAAATAATAGCGTCCTTTAGGATTCCAGGTTGTTTTGATCCATCTTAGTAAATCCTTCTCTTTGGGCTAGATCCCTATAAATTACCAATTAGGGCCTTCTTCCAGATTTTAACTCATTCTCGTAATTTATCTGATCTGATCTGGAGGGCAGGAATCTCTGTAGATCTGGGGATGCAGCCCCCAGGTCTGCGATTGGGGCCAGATGGGGCTTTGGATTTGGATCCTTCCCCTTCTCCTTCCCTGTGATAACTTGAGTTTGATTTTGTAGATCGATTATTTTGATCGATAAGCTGTTGTTAAGTGGGGGGGGGGGAGGACCCCCCTCAACATGGGCCCATGGCCACAACCTATAGCCTCAACACGGAGGAAAAAAACCCAGATCACAGAAACTTCCGGGCCAGAAGGAACCATGGGATTAACACACTGGAGAGCAGCAACATCCTAGACGCAACACCAACCAACCACGATCTCCCTTGGCAGCGATCCGTTGTCCCCTCGACCCTGCCTGAAACCCCGATTGCTTCTCCGTTGAAACCATAGCCTCACTCAAATTCCATTTCCAAAGTTCAATTATTAAGAAGGTAATTAACAACTATTAAAGGTTGATATTTAAATTTAGTATGAATGGTATCATGGTTTTGGAAAACCACTTGCTGAAAATATAAACCACATGAAAGTAATACCTGGTAATTGCATTAATATGCACATAATTAACATTTATAATTAATTGGTAAATTGAAAACAAATACCATATGTTAAGGCTTAATTAATATGCCCCGTAATGAATGGTATTTAGAAACCACTGCTTAACCAAATAAGTTTAAATTATTATGTTGAATTATTATCTTATTGCACAATTATTATATTGGAAGATTACATTCCATGTTTTGGAAGAAATGATAATTGTTATCGTACTTAATTTATGCATTTAACCTTACTACGTTGTTAATACGATGAGATACCATTCCTTACTGCTTAGTAAGTATGTTGGAATTTTATATTCCATACTTTGGATAAATTGGTATTTGATATCCTACTTATTTTATGAATGTAAACTCAATGCACAATTAATATGTTGGAATATTAACTCTAATGGACGGTAAATATGTTTTAATTTTACATTCCATATTTGGGATAATTTGGCAATTGATATCCTATTTAATTTATGTATGTAACCTTATTGGATAGTTAGTATTTTATTGAATTGTTGTATTGCATAGTAAGTTAGTTAAATATGTTGGAATAATGAATTCCTTATATTTAAAATATTGGCACCATAGTGTGCAATTCCTAGATAGTTAATGTGGCATTTTTAATATAATGTTTTTACTACGCGGTGCTTAACTCAGTATTTATTGCGCATATACTTCTTACTGTGCAGGTTTTACTACAAAGGGTTTCCAATATAATAGATTGTAATTGCTAGTCTAATAAATCTAGCTTGCTATTAGTGCACAATTCTTAATAGGGTGTATTGCATGGTTTTTACTGCACAATTTTTAATAGAATATTCACTGTGTAGTTTTAGTAAATGATTTACTAGAAAAGTTGGTCCAAGTTTTAAGTTATTATGGCTCCATTATAAGATATTTTTAGTGGGAAATATTAAATATGTGAATTAATGATGAAGTGAAATTAGAATTGATGATAAGTTTTCGCTAAAAAATTATTTTGTTTTTGCTATGCATTTGTTGCACATTAGCTTACATTATGCAAGCTTTAAAAAAAAATTATTATGTATGTCAAGTTAATGTGACACTGGGTGTGTTACATTCTACATCTCTCAAAGCTTTATTAAAGAGGGAAATAGGTTGTTTGAAACCATCATCATTCTTCTACAGTAGGATCATAGCGATTATATGTTCTTAATCAAATGGAAAAATCATGAAATATTTTCTATTATCTAGGATTATTAGTACTGGGGATTCTCCCAATGCCCTCTTAATTACTGCAAATGCATCTTTGGATTCATTATCCCAATGAATATCAACATCCTTCTTTAACATTTTGGTCATTTGTTTAATTGCTTCGATGAAGTTAGGTATGAATCTTCTTAAGAAATTGGTCTTACCAAAGAAGGATTGTAGGGACTTCTTGTGTATGGGGAGAGGAATTGTATTGATGCATTCTACCCCATTAGGGTCTATATTTACCCCTAGATCAGAGACAATGTGGCCTAAGAGTTTACCTTCTTCCATTCCGAAAAAAAATATTTCTTGGGATTGAGAGATATCCAAAAATTTCTACATCTTTTAACATGATCTTCAAATTTTTAGAATATATAGTTAAATCATCCAAGTATATGATAATAAATAGGTCTTTGATATCTACAAAGACAAAATCCATGGCCCTTTGGAAAGTAGCACCTTTATATATTAGGACAAAAGGAGTTATTTGATATTTGAAGGTAACCCACAAAGTGGTAAATGTGGTTTTAATGATGCCATTAAGTTTTATTCGTACTTGATTATAACCTAAAAATCCATCCATCATGGACATCCTTTGTGATCCCACCACCTTTTGCAACATTTGATCCATTTTTTGCAATGTGTAGTTATCCTTAAAAGAGGACCTATTCTGTAATGTACTAACTAGCGCTGATGATACACTAACTCAATATCCTACAAGACTTAGTTAAAAACAATGGACTTAGTGGGCTAGTTTTACTGGATGTAGAAAAATCTAGTACTCTAGATGGGAGGAGGAATATGATAGCTGTTAATACCTTTGCACAAAGCACTGGGACCATTGATGGTTCGAAATAAGCAAGGCTTAAATATACTACAATGCTTCTGGGCACCCCAACATATGAAAACTAGTACGCCATTATTCATTGACGGGAAGCTATTGGTGAAGGATTATGACTTTAGGATGCTAAATAAATCAATTTACAGTCAATATATAGTTAGTTTTCATTCCATAAAGTTATATAAGGTTCTGATAAATTCTCACAAAGATACAATAAAAATTTCCTACTAGGATTGCATAACTAGTTGGAATTTAGGACTACCAAAAAATAAATGAAGGCTCACGAAATTATGATATGAGAATTGGAATAATTCATAAGACATATTAAACAAATCCAGGAACAAGATTTACTTCATTTGGATCAATACTTAGTCATTTATCAAATGCATTCTGGAAACTAGCTCAAATCTATGCAAATCTAGAGGTGGCATAGAAAACTCAGAATATTTCAGACTTATGCATTATAAACATTTATGACTGATATAAGAGGATCATAATAAAATAAAATACATCATATGGAATCCAATAGGCTTCTCATAATATCCCAAGAAATCCACTCCTCTCAATACAACAAACTAGCACTGGAAATCAATAGGAAGCTTAAAGATTCGAACCATAGACTTCATGACACTTCTTTTGAACTTCAAACCAGACTTGAATCAGCTACAAGACCTGAAATAAAATAATTGAAAGTGGCTGAATTCCATCATCCTCTAATGACTGAATTCCATCATCCTCTCATAGGAAGCAAGGTGCGTTCTTCACAGCTCGAACCCCAGATCTAGTAAAATGGCCATAAATTTCTCAACCAGACACCTTTTTTGATGAGACAAAAAGTGTTTTCTACTATAACGATGCTACAGACCCAATGGATTTGTTGATGTATTTGTAACTTCAGAATGTATTTCACATATGTATATTGTATTCCTATAGAGATGTTATTATTCCTCTATATGGAAGTGTCGTCATTTATATTGTAAGAGTCGTAACATATACTTGATGGGTTATTAGACCACCTTGATGGGGTCAGCCCTGTATAAGTCATGTGGGTTAAAGGGTTATTAGACCACCCTATTGGGGGTTGGCCATGTCAGTATTATGTTATGTGATTAAGTTGAGGCCTACATAGTAAGGTTATTAGGCAAGTCAAGTCATGTATAATTAGAGTGCGGGAGGCACTCTATTTGATCATTCACTTATTCACTTCTACACTCATTGGAGAGTGGCGCACTAGTGGAGGAGGAGAAGCTGCTGCTAGGAGACTATCTCTTATGTTTGGGTTTTGTATCAACTCTATCTATCTTTGAGGATGTCATTGGGGTTTTTCACCTTTATGGTTTTCCCCAAGGAAAATCTGTGTGTCTATTGTCTCTTGTGTTTGCTTCTTGTGATTGATATGTTGTACATGTTATTCTCTCAGTAAAGATCCTAGAGTATATTGAATTGATGCTAAAAAATTAACATGGTATTAGAGCTAACTTGAGAAGAATACACCGTGTAGTTGCGGAAGCTAGGGATTCTTGTTTTTTGGGTTTCTCTCCACAAATCTTGAAAGGAAGGAGGCTAGATTGACTCTCCTCAGCAAGGTGCATCTTTCTGTCGAAACATAATTCAATTCTGAGCAATTTCATATTTTGACCTAAACATTAGGGTTTCCACAAAAAGTGGAATTTCTAAAATCTGATACCATGGCTGGAAGCTCCTTGGAAAAATCAAAGTTTAGAGCTTTGGATTGAACTTTTTGGTTGGGTGAAGCTCCGTGAAAATCAAAACCTAGTTTGGGGTCATGTCTAGTGAAGCCAGAAATTAGGGCTTCTACAAAAGTTGGAATTTCTAAAATCTGAGACCATGTCTGGAAGCTCCTTGGAAAAATCAAAGTTTAGAGCTTTGGATCGAACTTTGTGGAAGGGTGAAGCTCTGGGAAAATCAAACCCTAATTCATGGTCCTCCTTAGTGAATCCAGAAGTTTGAAAAGCAAATTTGAGGGGTGAAAATTTGCAGTTTTCAAATTCTGAATATACTAGCTTGATCCGCTCATCAAGGCACATCTTTCTATCCTTTCAGAAGTTTGAAATTCAAAGTTTGAATTCGTAGGGTTTCTCTAACAAACCCTAATCCAGCTCCAGATCTAGATTTCTGCAATTCAAGTGGTAAGACCTAAATCCTTTCTAATTCCATTTGAGGTACTCTTTAAGATGTCTCACCACACCAAGCTTGAGGATAAGTTTGAAGGGGACGATAACTCCCAAGCCTGAAATTATAGGATTGGGTCAATCCTATAAGAGAATGAGTTGGACACTTACATAAGTGAAGAGATTCCAGTTCCAGAGGGAGAAGAGGCTAAGGCCTTACACAAGAAGAAATTGGTCAAGGCTAAGAGGATCATTGAATATTCTATCAAAGACCATCTCATTCCTGAAGACACCTAAGGAGATATTTGATTCCTTGAACAAGCTATTTTAAGGGAAGAATATAAATTGGAAGATAACCTTGAGGAATCAATTGAAGAATAGCATGTTCCAGAATGCGGAGACCATGCAGTCTTATTTCTCAAGGGTCTCCCAGATAAAAGAACAATTTGAAGCTGTGGGAGAAGATATAGAGAATGGAGAAATGGTAATTACCACTCTTAATGGCCTTCCTAGGTCATCGGATTCCCTCATCCAAGGAATTTGTGCTAGGAAGAAACTTATCTCATTCAACAGGTTGTGGGAAGAATGCTCACAGGAAGAAACTTGGATTGTAGCTCGAGAAGAAAAGATGGGGAATGAAGATCAAGCTCTCACAGCACATACCAAGAAGAGGACACTTTTCCTCATATTGTCCTAAGAACAAAAGGAACAACAACAACAACTACTACAAGCAATCTGACAGGTATGACTTACAGGTATGTTTTAAAATTTGTTCATGATTAAGTTTATGATATGTTTGTCTTGATGTTATTGAGTTTAGTAACAATCTTGATCATTCTTAGACTTGTCTTATAACTTTAGTAAAAGTATGAATACATGTGAATGATAAAAGACATTCTTTGATGATTGTACCAATGCACTATGGTGTTGTATGAGGATAATGTTATCCGCTAACATGAAAGGTACAAATCAAGTTCTAGATCAAGACCATGGTGACATGAAGACAAAGACTCATCCATAGTCATTGATCACATATAGGTATGTATAATTTGGTTCTACAATGGTTAACTTATGAGCTATGCAGCTCATTGAAGAGAACCAGAAAAACATTGCTAGACATAACTAGAAAATATGATGACCAAGTATGTTTTTCCTATATCAAGTTAGAATCCTACCCTATGTAAGGATCTTATACTTTTGTATGATTGATAATGATTACTCATGAAGTTACAAGTTTGAGTAATCTAGGGTTTATGCATATTATGTCTCTTACCTTGATTGATGATATGAAACCAGAAGAGTTCTATGGTCAAATATGAATATGCATGAGTAAGAGAAGTCTTCCTTCAAACTTTGAATGCTAATGCTTATTATCTGCGTTTGAAATGATCATAACTATACATTTTAATATTATTGTGTTTTGATAGTATTAAGATTATACTAATGAATGTATGAGATCTCGAGGATAACACAATGATGATACTAGTAAGCATGCATAGTGATCGAGGATGGATATAAGTTCAAGGACAGGTAATCCAGGAAGCAAAGACCAAGAGGGAGCACACTCCAGTAGTTCCTGCAAGGAAGCAAAGATTGAGAGGGAGTCCACACACCAAACAAACAAAGATAAGTATTTGAATTGTCATTTCTTGTATATTTGATTGTTTAAATAATACCGTTCAAATATGTATATACTTAGGCTCCTAGACTTAGGTTGTGTATTATGCATATTAGAATAATTGCATTAATGAACAGTATACTACTAATACACTTGTAATGGGTAAGTGGCATATGGCACTGTACAACATTCCATTGCTACTTATCTAGAGTGAAACCTCTTTGCTGACATGTTGGGAGTTGTGCACACTCTTAACAATGTTCTGGTAGGGATTGGAAGGCATCTAGAAAGTTATGGGATATGGATAAATGTTGTATTGAAGCATTGGCTAAATTAATTGCATGACTGTATGACATATTTCTTTATGTGTAAGAATTTGTTCTGAAAACTATGAGATGTTTCTAATCATACAATTTAACTTGTCTTGTAGGAAAGATCGTATACCATCACCTACAAAAAAAGTACTACAACATTTACTCCAGCAACAAATCTATCTATTGAAGAATATGAAGTTCCCAGGATCTGGGATGAAGTAATGATCGAAGAGTACCAGTCGATCATGAAGAATGATGCTTGGGATGTGGTACCAAGACCTGAAGGGAAGCCTGTGGTGACTTCCAAGTGGATCTATAAGATCAAGCATGGTGCAAATGGTAGCATAGATAAATACAAAGCGAGATTTGTAGCTCGTGGCTTCTCCCAGAAAGAGAGAACAGACTATGAAGAGACTTTTTCTCCTGTAGCCAGATACACTTCCATCAGATCAGTACTTTCTCTAGCTGCAGTGATGAAATGGAAGATACACCAGATGGATGTCAAGACAACTTTATTGAATGGTGTATTCGAGGAGGAAGTGTATGTGGAGCAACCACTTGGTTTTAAGGCACATGATAGGGGGTCATATTTGTGCAAATTGAAGAAAGCATTGTATGGCTTGAAGCAAGCTCCTAGGAATTGGTATGGGAGGATAGACAACTTTCTATCTAGTTTGGGATTTACCAAGAGTAAAACGGATTCCAACCTTTACTACAAGGTTGTGGAAGGCAATCTAGTGATACTAATATTGTATGTGGATGACCTGTTTGTTATAGGTGAGGATAGATTGATTGCCGACACGAAGAGGAAGCTTGCTCCCGAGTTCGAGATGAAGGACTTGGGAATGATGCACTACTTTCTAGGGATGGAGGTGTGGCAGAGTGTAGATGGAATCTTCCTTGGACAAGGGAAGTATGCAGTAGATATCCTGAAGAGGTTCGGGATGATGGACTGCAAGGCCATGACCACACCTATGGCATCGAACTTGAAGCTTCTGTGTGATGCTTCATCTGATCCGGTTGATGTCACTATGTATCGTCAGATGATTGGGTCCTTGATGTACTTGATGAAAACAAGACCAAATATTTGCTTTACGGTGAACACATTGAGCCAGTTCCTGACGGATCCCATAAGTGTTCACATGGTTGCTGTAAAGCATATTTTGAGGTACTTGAAGGGTGCAGTTGACTATGGGCTCAAGTATGATGCGAATCAAAAGTTTAAACTACATGTTTATGTTGATTCAGATTGGGCAGGCAGTGCTGCAGATAGGAAGAGCACTTCTGGGTGTTGTTTCAGTATGGGATCAGGTGTGATCTCTTGGTTTAGCAGGAAGCAGTCCTGCGTAGCACTAAGTACAGCCAAAGCAGAGTCTGTGTCAACTTGTTTGGCTAGTTGTGAGGTAGTGTGGCTTCGGAAGCTACTGTCTGAGTTATTTGATCTCTCGTTGGAGGCTACTGGTATCTTTTGTGACAACCAGATTTGTGTGAAGCTGTCTGAGAATCCGGTGTTCCACGATAGGTCGAAGCACATTGAGATCAAATATCACTATATCATGGATATGGTGTAGAGAAGAGCAATGAAGCCCCTATATGTTGCGACAGATGAGCATGTTGCAGATGTGTTGACGAAACCACTAGCCAGAGTGAATTTTGAATACTTCAGAGAGAGGCTTGGTGTTCTTCATATTGACGACACTTCGAGGAATAAGTGATGGACACATTTGCAAGAGACATTCCAAGATGGTGAGAGGAGGATCCTTCCCATGGTTGTGGATGTAAGCGCTGGATGATGAGCATCAGGACGATGCTCCAGTTACTGCTTTGTATATGTATCAAGTGGATGCTTTGTATGATCAGTTGGATCATGTATTTGTATATGCATCAAGTGGATGCTTTGTATGATCATTTGGATCATGTACTTGTGTATGCATTAGTTGGATGCTTTGATCAGTTGGATAATGTATTTATATATGCATCATGTTGGATGCTTGATATGATCAGGTGGATCATGTATTTATGTATGTATCAAGAAGATACTTGGTATGCATCAAGTGGATGCATTGTATGATCAGGATGATCATGGATGACGAGCTTCAGGATGTTGCTCTAGATGATATGCATCGGGACGATGTAGTGATGATGATCAGGATGATCATGTGTGATGAGTATCAGGACGATGCTCTGGATGATATGCATCAAGACGATGCTATGATGATGATCAAGATGATCATATGTGATGATATGTATCAGGTATATACATTGCATAATCAGTTGGATTATGTGTGATGATTTTCGAAGACACAGATGCACATGGGATTTTTCGAACATGGTTGTAGATGTGTTGTCCCGTGGTTGTGATTTAATTGCCGAGATTTTTAGACATGGTGGTAGATGTGTTCTCCCATGGTCGTGATGTAATTGCTGGATCCATTCTCACATGGTGGTAGATATGTTCTCCCATGGTGCAGATATAAGGGCTGATGCCATTCGAGCATGGTTGTAGATGTGTTCTCCCATGGCTGCGATATAAGTGCCATTCCATTCGAGCATGGTTGTAGATGTGTTCTCCCATGGCTGCGATATAAGTGCTGTGCCATTCGAGCATGGTTGTAGATGTGTTCTCCCATGGCTGCGATATAAATTCTGTTCCATTCTCGCATGGTTGAAGTGTGTCTTCCCATGGTGTAGATATAAGTGCTGAGCCTTTCACGAATGGTTGAAGTGTGTCTTCCCATGCCAGTGATTGTAAGTGCTGTGTGATGTGCATCTAGGTTGTGCTTCGTGAACGATGTTATGATCAGTATGATCATGAGTATCAGGATGATACTCTGTGGCCGTGGACAGGTTGTGCAGTGGCATGTAAAAGGTCTTGGGAGATCTGATAGGTTGAGCTGTGTGCTCATAATCCATTCTGGGATGCTCTTTCGAGGTTTTGTTGACTCACGTAATAAGTCCTGAGGACTCCATAGTATGGCCGGTGATGATGAATACCTACAGGTGGTGGGCCTACATCCAGCATGAAAAAGGGCCGGCGCTGTAGAACTTCCTATGACGAGTAGATTTGAGATTGATTGAGATAGCATCAGCAGTGACGATGACGATGATTCGATGATGATGATCCAGTGATGATGATCCAAAGAAGAATACTTGTGCTAACGGATTTGTGTCAAGAAATACCTTCCTAGTTAAGAGGGAGTGTTGATGTATTTGTAACTTCGGAATGTATTTCACATATGTATATTGTATTCCTATACAGATGTTATTATTCCTCTATAAGGAAGTGTCGTAACTTATAATTGATGGGTTATTAGACCACCTTGATGGGGTCAGTCCTCTATAAGTCATGTGGGTTAAAGGGTTATTAGACCACCCTATTGGGGGTCGGCCCTGTCAGCATTATGTTATGTGATTAAGTTGAGGCTGACCTAGTAAGGTTATTAGGAAAGTCAATTCATGTATAAATAGAGTGCGGGAGGCACTCTATTTGATCATTCACTTATTCACTTCTACACTCATTGGAGAGTGACGCACTAGTGGAGGAGGAGAAGCTGCTACTAGGAGACTATCTCTTATGCTTGAGTTTTGTATCATTGCTCTATCTATCTCTAAGGAAGTTATTGGGGTTTTTCCCATTTATGGTTTTCCCCAAGGAAACTCTGTGTGTCTATTGTCTCTCGTGTTTGCTTCTTGTGATTGATATGCTTTACATGTTATTCTCTCAGTAAAGATCCTAGAGTATATTGAATTGATGCTAAAAAATTAACAGGATTAGGTTTCAATTTCCAGTAATGCTCAGAAAGTTTGAAACCAAAACCTCCATTTCGTCCCTCCAACACTGTTCCTACTGAATGAAGGAGTTGAACCGCACAATGAGAACACCAACCAATGGATCAAGATTCAGAACCTGCAATAGACTCAGTGATGAAGACTGTATGTCATTGTACTTTCAGTAGAAGCATGGGGCACATCTCCTAGCTAGGACTAGGCGCACATCTCCTAGGTCAAAGAGGAAAAATTACACTGAATTCAAATCACAAATGATCAAAAGATGTGAAATGGAGCTATAAACCTTCTTTTATAGATTTAGGTGACTTTTTGAGCAAGTAATATAGGCTAAGGATCCCTCATGGAGTGAATAAGGTTTCTTTGTTTTCTAATTTAGCTTTTTCCTTTTCTTTTCTTTATGCTTTAGCTTTTTCCTTGCTTTATGCTTTTCTTTGATATCTGCTTTTGCCTTTTCTTTTGCCTTTTCTTTTCCTGCTTTTCTACCTTATCCTTCTTTTCTGCTTTGTCCTTCTTTTTTTTGCTTTTCTGCCTTATCATGCTTTTATGCTTTGTTCTGCTTTTTCTTTCTTTTCTGCTTTATCCTGCTTTTCTGCTTTTGTCCTGCTTTTCTACTTTGTCCTCCTTTTGTCCAACTTTTCTGCTTTGTCCTGCTTTTGTTCTGCTTTTCTTCTTTATTTTGCTTTTCCCGAGCTTCGCTACTTTCTTATCATTTTCCTACTTTCCTTGCTTTGTCTGCTTTATCTTTTCTTCTCTTGCAAGTTACGTCTTAGTCAACCTTATCCTCTAAGGCACACTTGTGGAGCATTATCCACTTTATTCCAAAATAAAAATATCTAATTAATAACAATTACTTCTACCAAGTGCATTTCAAAATTAGGATACAAATAAAATTAAACTTCCTAACTAATTAATGCCTTAACTTCATAATTAACCCCAAGTGTATGAAATTTCCTCCTCAACCCAAGGGATTGGTTGAGATAGTAACTCCTTCCACTAATCATCAATGAGGGAACATAACAGTCCTCCCCTCCCAAGATTACTTTTCCTCAAGCAATAATCAAATCCAACCCAACTAAGCATCATGAGCCATGATGCTTCTACTGCACCACTCTGATTATAAACTGCTCATGAACTCTCCCAACAGATTGTTCTATTACCATCCAACCGTGCACTTAGTGTGGAGACCAACCAAAACTGATACCGGGATCCCAATTGATCCACAAGAATAAAAGGTGCAATATATATTCTCCTATGAAATGCTTAAGAATCACATGGAAGTCATCATAACACCCTGCAAGAAAAACAAAAGTCCATCCAAAAATGTGTTTCCCATGTAGGAAACCATCACCATCTACTACAAAGATTCACCCATGGGAATAGAAAAGTATTCCTTTCTCAAGACAACCAACCAAAATGTGCCCCCATTGAGATGCCAATGATCAACAATACATGGGTCCCACTGCTTGTGCACCCTCTTAGTGCACAATATCATCAAGAATCAATCTAGAAAGTATGGGATGCCAGGGTCCCAACACTTGCGCACCCCAACAATACATAGTGTAAACACATATAAATCAAAATGTGGGATGCCCATGTCCCAATGCTTGTGCATTCCTATCATGCACAAGGTCTCCCAAAACAATACTTCAAAGTAGGATGTGTACAATATCCTCCAAATTATTTCAACCAAGTGTGGAATGAGCAAAGTAACAATTTTTTTTAATCTCTTGGTGGGGGATGCTAGGATCCCACTCTCTAATGAGAATCCTTCCAAACACCATAAGTACAAAATATATATCATCAAAGTTGTTGGGCCCCAAAATAGCCCTTTTTGACGATACCTATCAACACCTTTTTCCCCTGTTTTGCCTTACTTTCCCATAACCCAGGAAGATATATCTCCAAGTTAAACGTGGATCTTGACATGTATAATCTATTATTTCTTTATATTATTAATGCCTAATATTGATTATGGTTATCAGCTTCACCTTTCAATTTTTTCTAATATGTATTGATGTGATAAATATAGTTTAGAGCCTTGTAAAGACCATAGATGTAGCAACTTGCTTAACCTAAGGAGGAAAGGAAGACATGGCGCCAGCTGTCCCTTCTTGAATTAGGTTCCATGTATCATTGTGACAGTTTGGGCATCCTTCCACGGGGCCAGCTGTGACTGGGTCACGCTAAACATCCAAGCATATTCTCTCCCAATCGGTTGGAGTCTGTTTGGTCTATTGAAAACTCAGAGTAATAGCGCAGGCTTAAACACAAGTAACCTCATTCAATTAGATTCATGGTTGTAACTGTTTTCGGTTTCAATTCAGCAGCCTGAAGATCGCAGATATTCATGGCTTCCCGATATCAGAGGGATGAAACTGTGTCACCTATGTATAAATATCAGGAGGCGTTTTGATCCTAGGTTTGGTTAGTTAGAATTTGATTGTAAGAGATGTAACAAAGAGGCATTGTAACTGTGGTACTACCATTTTAATACAAGGAGCAATAGTTCTTCATATTTCCGAGTTTTAATTAAGTGTTAGTCTCCACGACATCTCTGTTAGAAGGACAAGGCCCGCCTTCTCACATAGATCGCCGAGTTAAGTAGATGCTTTAGTTTTGTTTCTTTTATTTTGGTGTGGAATTACAGTAGGCATATTTACAGTGTGCTGCAACAGTAGTTGTTAAATGATTGCGTTTTCCTTTGGCATGCTGCAACAGTGTGGTTTGACAGTCGACTGTGTAGAATAGTTTTCCTTTTGATGCAAGTGTGTTAATTCACTGTTACAGTCAAGCTCATCTCTGATTCATTTTTGTTCTTTATCTTTCTTAGAATTTGCCAATTTAGTCAGATCATGGTTCAAGCTTAGTTCTGGTTCATTATTGTTATTTACATTTTTAGAATTTGTTGAATCAGTCAGGTTATGGTTTGAGTTACTTGTAGTCTGAAATATTTAGGATTTAACTTCTTACAAAAGCAATTTAGTTCATTTATTCTTAGATCATTTACAACTGGATTGATGTTGTAGGAAAGTAGAAGTTCCTTTGCATTCTTAGATGGATAATTTAGATTGGATTTAGCAATGAGTTGAGTTTGGCTGAGCAGTTAGGTAGGATAATTCAATCAGCTACTTGAGTGTTTATGCATATATTTTGCTAGTTGCCTTTGAAATAAAAGACTTCCCTGGGTTGACAATTTATATTGAGCATTCTGTCTGTTGATTAGAATTGATTAACATATAGAGTGACCAACATTTTGGCATCGTTGCCGAGGAAGGAAATTGATAGACATAGATGGTATTTGGTTAATTTTTTTCATTTAGCTATGATTATATGAAGCATGCATGAATACAAGAAGAAAAAATCGGGAACCCCCCCAAAATACTAACCCTGCAGGTGGAAGAGGTCGTGGTAGTAACCAAGGTTTAGGAAGACAGACATTCATTGATGAATGGATTGCTAAATTTGATTCCTCTACCAGACTACCACGAACATCTTCAGGAAGAGGAGGCTCTGTTCCCCCCAAGCTTGAAATGTCAACATCAATTGTGGAGAACGTAACGGGACCTTCAACTCCCATTCCAAAGACGAAACCTCCTGAAGATAAAGGAAGTGTTGCAGGTGCAGTGGCTCGAGAAGAGATTTATAAAATCAACGAACAACAAGTCACTAAGGAGGAGTGGTTAGATCATCATCAGGAACTAGAGGAAGAAAGAAGGAGAGAGGAAGAAATAAGGAGAGAATAAGAAAGAGAAGAGGAGGATAGAAGAAAGGAAGAACATGAGGACCAGGGAAACATGGATAATGAAAAACATGGAGATCACCATGAACGTCCCAATAATCACGAAGAGGAGGTGGGCGATAATCAACATGGTGACACTGTCGTCACACTTGAATTCCCTATCCTACAAGCACCAGGAGCGGCCCCCATGAAGAATATTTCACCCTCGGTTCTTTCGAACTTCCATGGTAAGTCCTACGAAGGTCCAGATGAATTCCTTTTCAAATTTGATATCTTCTGTTGGAGATATGACTATACCTCCAGTGCACAGAAATTGAAGCTATTTCCTTCTACTCTCAAGGGAAATTCCCTATGTTGGTTCATGATTTTGGGTCGTGAGACTATTACTACTTGGGATCAGATGAAATAGAATTTCCTTTCCAAATATCAAGAGTATTGTAGAACTAGATATAGGAGGGAAGAATTGTTTAAGATGGTCCAGAAAGAAGAGGAGAGCTTGGAGGAATTTGTTGAGAGATTGTTATACAATTTGCAGAGGTCTAGTCATGCCGATATTGGTAAAGATGTTCTCAAAATTATTTTACTGCATGGAATCATAGAATATTTCCTAGATATGCTGAATTTGTTGGAAAAGGGAGATATTTAAAAAGAACCCTTTGAACACATCATCAACTTATGCCGAATATATTCGAGGGGATCCTCCAGAACCAACACCCGAGACAGAGATCGAGACCAAGATGTCCTCACTAGGACACATAAATCAGCCAGTGGAGGGGCTACTTGAGACGAAATAGGTAACCTTCTTGAGAACTTTAAAATTGACATGATGAGTTCCATCTCCTCATAGTTGGATGTTTTGAGAGAAAAACAGAGGCAAGCAGAAGAAGATCTGGCATTTGGTGTATCTGTGCTAAATGTAGGAAGAAGCACCCACTGAAGGAATGCCCGCTTGACAAGGTGGAGGTATGTCGATTATGTGAATTGGATCATGACACTAAAGAATGTCCACTACCTAAAGTCAAAGCATTCATGAAAGCATCTAATTCAGATGTGGAGCAAGCTTATTTCATTTCCCAGAAGAAACCTTGGCAATCTCAGAATCAAGGTATGAATCTAGATCCCTCAGTTTTAAATTCTTGGAACAATATGAATAATATGAATAATCCTCCACATTATTCCTATTCCAAAAACCAATGGCATCCACTTCAATCTTCAATGCAATATCCTACTCCCTGGATTCCTTGGGAAAAACAATCAAACCATCAAGCTCCTTGGTCTCCTGGCTGGAGAAATTCTTACCCAGGAAATCAGTTTCCTCACAACCAAACTCAACAGTATCAGCCGCTGCAGCTGCAAATCCAAAATAACGGTGCACCAATGAACATGCCATTATGAACACAACTGCCTGCTCAACCTAACCCCAATCCAACAATAAGGGAGTACAACAATTAGAAACTGCCAACATGCCAGCTTACTCCATTTCCCCAATTCCCTGTAAAGACATACACCTACAATCAGGGAGGGTAGTGGAACCTATAGTCATTGAGGATGTCCCATCCTCTGTGACTGAAGCAAGAATGAATAAGCAATTTGATAATTTGGTTAGTACAACAATCTCCATTTTTGAGGATGCTGAAACTCCTACTAAAACACCAGCTAAAACACAAGAAGAAACACACATTGAGAACTAGCCTACACAAATTTTGAGAGAACCACCATATCCTGAGCGTTTGGCCTTACAAAAGACAGCGGAACAACCCCGTTTCAATATCTTAGGAGAATTGAATAATCTTTATGTAAAAATTCCACTATTACAAGCCCTTCATGATGTACCTATCTATGCCAAGACCGTTAGGGATCTGTGTGTGAAAAAGCCGGGAAGGAAGCCTAGGGACCCTCCTACAGTCTATGTAGTGGGGAAACTATCTGTATTAATAATGGGAAGGGATCCACTAGCTAAGTATGACGACCCAGGTAACCCTAACGTCTTGGAATATTTAGGTGTAGTTATAAACGTCATGACCATAGAGATTGTAAGGAAGTTGGGACTCACTAATATCAGGCATACCCCTACCATATTAGAACTGGATGATAGGTCCACGATCAAACCTGAAGGAATCTTAGATGAACTGGTGGTCACCGTCGATTCGTGGGAATACCCTGCAGACGTTTTGGTTTTTTAACCTAACTCACAGCTGGGGCCCGGGGGGACACCCATTAATCCTAGGACGACCATGGTTAGCTACAACAGATGCATGTATCAGCTGTAGATCAGGCTCCATGACAATTTCAGATGGGACTGATATAAAAAACTGACCCTATATCCTCCATCCAGACCAAGTTCTGATGCTGAAACTCCATTATTGATGGATTTGGAGGAAGAGGAAGGCATTCATCCGCTGTTAACAATTGGGAAGGCCTTGACTTTCCAGACTGAAACTGAGGATGATTCCATCAATAGTTTCATTAGTGAGCCCACGTCTGTCACTAGACATGCACATCAAATTCTGAACAACACCTTAAGTGAAAAGGAGTAAGAATATCTGACCGAAGAGACCTTAGTAAGTGATGCTGAAAGAATCCTTGTAATTAAAACTCGAAAAGCACTCCAGTAGAGATCTAGCCTGGAAAGACTCTGAACATTAACCCTAATATTGCGCCCGATGAACTGGAACGTCTGATCACACTGTTGAAAAAAAATAAGGGAGCCTTTGCATGGGAGAATGCAAATATGAGGGGTCTCCCCTCAAATTTGTGTACTCACCAAATTTATATCAAAAGTGACTCCAGGCTAGTGTGCCAACCTCAACACAGAATGAACTCGAATTTAAGGGATGTTGTGAAGGAAGAAATCCAAAAAATCTTGGAGGATGGATTTATCTACCCAATTTCAGACAGCAAGTGGGTATCCCCATTGGTGATCGTACCCAAGAAGAATGGGAAATGGAGAGTCTGTGTAGATTATAGAGAACTAAACAAAGCAACACAGAAAGACCATTTTACCTTACCTTTTATTGATCAGGTTTTAGACACCTTGTATGGAAAGAAATTTTTTTCCTTTCTGGATGGATTTAGTGGTTATAATCAGATCTAGATCGCCCCCAAAGACCAATATAAAACTACCTTCACTTGTCCCTAGGGCACCTTTGCATACAGGGTGCTTCCTTTTGGGTTATGTAATGCACCGACCACATTTCAGCGAGTTGTGATTGGTATCTTTTCTGAGATGGTTAACGATTGCATGGAAATATTTATGGATGATTTCACTCCATATGGTACTAGTAGTTTTGATGAAGCATTGAGGAATTTGGAAAGAGTTTTAGAACGCTGTGAACAAACCCATCTATCTCTGAGCATTGAAAAGTGTCATATGATGATGGACAAGGGTATAGTCCGAGGCAATTTATCTCTACTGCCGGTATCCAGGTAGATCCAACAAAAAATAAGGTAATTGTAAACATTCCTACTCCTGGAACAAAAAAAGAGGTACGTAGCTTCCTCGGGCATGCTGGTTATTATAAAAGATTTATAGAAAAATTTTCCAAGCTATCCTCTCCTTTATTTACTTTGTTAATGAAGGATATACAGTTTGATTGGACAGATGCATGTCAAACAACGTTTGCAGAGCTCAACAGTAGGTTGTCCACATCACCTATTATACGAGGGCCTAACTGGGATCTGCCTTTTCATATTTCCTCAGATGCTTCAGACACTGCTATTGGAGCAGTGTTGGGACAACAAGAAGGTCATAGTCCATATGCAATTTATTATATCAGTAAAAACTTGGCCCCTGCTGAACTAAACTACATAGTTACAGAAAAAGAATTCCTTGCTATTGTTTATGCCATCAATAAGTTTAGACATTACATCACTGGGTATTCTAATTTCGTGCACATTGATCACTCAGCCATTAGGTATTTAATGAACAAACCTATCACTAATGGTAGAGTAACTATATGGTTGTTGATGTTACAAGAATTTGATATTATTATTGTAGACAGACCAGGAAAGGAAAACGTCATTGCTGATTTTCTCTCTCGACTCACTAACAATGATGATGATTCACCAGTCGAAGATTCTTTTCTCGATGAGCATTTGCTCGCAGTCTCAACTCATTCCCCATGGTATGCATATGTCACTAACTACTTGGTTGTAGGAAAGTTTCCAGCGCACTTATCAAAAAGAGAGAAAAAAAATCATACTGCTGGATAGATGGATAGATGGACACCTCTTTTATACAGGTCTAGATCTGGAAATCAGAAGGTGTGTAAGGGAGGATGAAATTTACAGTATCTTGAAGGCTTGCCACGATGAGCATTGTGGGGGGAATTTTGATGACAAATGAGCAGTTCATAAGGCATTAAGAATGGGGTATTTTTGGCCAACAATGTTCCAGGATGCGAAGAAATATGTTCAGGCTTGTGACAACTTCCAAAGGATGGGCCATCCAAACAGACTAGATGAGATGCCGCTTTAGCCACAGTTGGTGGTTGAACCTTTTGATATATGGGCCTTGGATTTTGTTGGGCCTATCAACCCTCTTTCAAAACAAAAAGCTTATATCTTGGTTTGCATAGATTATATGACCAAGTGGGTGGAGGATATGGATCTGATAAGAGCCAATGACCAGGCTGTAATAGATTTTTTATATGAGGATATATTCATCTGCTTTGGAGTACAAAAATAAATTGTAACAGATGGAGGACCGCAGTTTGTGTCCCATAAGTTCGAAGCTCTATTACAGAAACATACCACATTCATCATCGGATAACCTCGCCATATCATCCATAGGATAATGGCCAAGTGAAGAGCACTAATAAGGTAATCGAGGCTATCCTTACAAAAACATTCAAGAGTCATTGGAGAGATTGGACTAAAAGACTTCCAGAAGCATTATGGGCATATCGGACTACATGGCCCAATACTACAGGTTTCTCTCCATACGAATTGGTATATGATAAGAATGTTGTATTTTCTATTGAATTCGAGATCAAAAACCTGAAGACAGCCGTAGAAGCAAACCTAGATTTAACAGAGGCTCAGAGGAACTGATTGAATAAGCTAAATGAATTAGATGAGAAGTGCACAACTGTCATGCATCAAAAAACATTAATTCAACAACAGTGCTCCAAATGGCATGATAGATTCATAAAGAAGAAAGTCTTATGCGAATGAGACTGGGATTTATTGTATGATTCATGGTTCAAGAGGGATTTTAAAGGAAAATTGCACACAAGATGACTGGGAACTTACATAATAGATAAGTTATTTGATAATGGAACAATCCGCTTGACCACTATTGATGAAAACCAAACACCATTATTTTCCAATGGTCATCGGCTGTGACTGTACCATAAACCAATCTCAAAGAATCCATTCATTTCGCATGTTGTAGCTGATCTAGATTATCAACTGATGTAGGAGCATGGATCTTTCCCTGTCCCTGATAATTCTTAAAAAGAACTACTGCAATTCCGCACAAGAAAAATTGTACATAAATAAATCGTTGTTTTCTTTTCCATTTTAAGCTTTGATTGTTTTTTTAAAAGAATTGTGTGCAGGTATATGCGTAAGGTTCAATCGGACAGAAGCAGTCGTGATTCAGGCCAAGCGATTGCAGGAATTCTGATTGATCTTCCTATCTCTGGACAACTCCTTGAAAGAAAAGTGAAAGACGTTGCAGCGCCAATTACCCAGCTAAAACTTTCTCAACTGTTTATTTGCAGCTACAACTCCGATAAATCTTGTAGAATTTCCTTACTTTCGTAGCTGCAACTCCGTTACATTTTTCAGAGTTTCCCTATTTTTGCTGCTACAAATCCTCTAAATTCTGCCAAATTTTCCTTTTCCGCAGCTGCAACTCCGCCAAATCCTTCCAATTTCTCCTTTTCTGCAGCTGCATTTCCGCTAAATTATGCCAATTTTTCCTTTTTTTCGTAGCTGTGACTCTGCTAAACTTCGCTGAATTTCCCTACTTACGCAGCTGCAACTCCGTTGAATTTTGTCAAAATTCCCCATTTCCGCAGCCGCAACTCTGCTAAATATCATCGAATTTCCCTATTTTTGCAGCTGCAACTCTGCTAAATCTTGCCAAATTTTCCTATTTAGCAGCTGCGACTCCGTCAGATCTTTCCAATTTGTGGCTACGACTCCGTTAATTCTCCAGCTAAAAGACCGTCATGTTTAAGCCAGTTTCTACCAGCTTGCTCGAGTCTCCACGAGGGACATTAGAAGCTCGCCTATTCACCATGTACTCTTGTGATTTCTGCTAGGGTGGATGTACTTTACCCATCGGTCGACAACGACCAACTCATGGAAGCATGTGTGCATTTATGTTTTCATTAGTGAAGCGACCATGGAAGGATGCCATCGTGGAAAGATGATGGCTCAGCATCATATTGAAAAGGTATGAGTTCTAATCATAAGCATAATTAGGCATGAATTGACACAACATTAATAATTATACCTTGTCGTTGGTCCTCTTCAGTAGACCTTAATTAGTTCACCACAGGGAAACATGTCAAAATTTATTTCCCATACCTATGATACGACCATTAGTTTACCCAACTCATGCGATATCCTGCCAACCGATTTTATTCCATAACTGTCCCAATTTCCAAAAATACCTGTGCCAAATTTCCAAAAATACCCAATTGAACTTAGACTATCCATCGCCTATTATTGCATGCTGTAACTCCAACGTCTGAATCTAGTAATTCTTGCACTCGTTAATAGAACTTACAGAAGGGAAACAGTATGGGTATCCCAATGAGACATGAACCTGAAAACATGGCAGCTTTGCGTGAAAATGGTGAAGTCTTCACAATATTTTAGGAAGCCGGGTGGATAAAATACTTCCAAAGACTAAATGGCTTCCATGTGGAGACGACACTGCAATTTGTTCTTAACTTGAATGATACTCACTTAGAAGTTAGAGGGTTGCAGATAGATGTTACAGAGGCAATTGTGGCAGAAGTTACCAAATTACCCCAGATTGGGATGAGATGGTTTGGTTAGAAGGCGCATAATATGACCGCAGTGGGATATTTTCTTGTGGCAGGAGAGAATGTTCAGCCAAGAGGAAGGGGAACAACACTGGAATCACTGCCAAGACCCTGGGATCAGTTTGCCATCTTTTTGAAGAAGTACATCACTTGTGAAGGCAGGTACCAAATTGTTTATATCTCTGAATTCTTCCTACTGTCTCATTTACGCCATGGTAGATTACTCAATATGCCATTTTATCTCCTAAGATCCCTACAAAACATGGCTCATTATGCAAAAGCATCTTGGCACCCCTTATCTTCCCTAACAAATCATGGGTTAATAAAATTATTGGTTTTGAGGGCTCACAGACATCAAAATTTAACATCAGAACAATTTGTTGCTGGGCCAAGGGTACCTCAAGAACCTGCATTGGGAATACGGGACATTGAGATAGAAGGTGATGAGTGGAGCTCCTCAGATTCAACTAAGGAGAGGGATAGAGTGTCGGCGGATCAATTGGAGGGATTTCAAAAGGAAGGTATCGGGGAAGCTGTGTTAGGAACCCATGTCTTTACTTTGTTAGTATGTTGTTGTTGGATGCATATGCTTTGTAAGTCGTCCCGTAGTATTTGTTGATCAATAGTTTGTGTTATTGTTGTTGGCGCATATGCTTTGTAAGTTGCCCGTAGTATTGTTGATCCATAGTTTGTAATGGCCCATGGTTTTGACCCATAGTATTGGTGCCTAGAATTAGTATATAAGTGTGTGTTGAGACCTATGAAGGCACCGTGAAGTTATTTGTATTGAGCTTGTTCATAGGAGGTTGCCCCCTCGAAGTGGCCTGTGATCAATATAAAAGTGATTCTGAGTTCTGTCATTTCTGCTATTTCGCATATTTTCATTAAGTAATTGTTGCAGGTTCCTCACAAGCTGCAACAACAACAAACCTTGTGGAGGAAGCAGTTATGATGGAGGCTGTGGCAAATGAAACTATAATATTAGAAGCTGAAACTGGAGTAGTTGTAGAAGCTACGACAGTAGAAGCTGTAGCTATGGAAGTTGCAATGGAAAAAGAAGGACATTATGCAGAGGCAATGGAAGGAGGAGATACGGAAGTCCTGAACGTTGAATCCTCCCCTGAAATTAGAGGGACTATAATTCAAAGGAAGAATTTGTTGGAACACGGAAAGTTAGTGAATCAAGACCCGAATATTCCATCCTTGTTTATGAAAATGTGGAGACTTCTGCGTCACACAGAAGGAGGAAAATATCAAGTGATAAAGGCCAGCCATATGGGCCTATGAAGAGGAGGATAACTAGAGCAACTATTGCAGCAGAAGAGGTACATGCAATTGGGGAAAATATTGAAACTCCTATTCTAAAACCCTGATCATCTGCTGTTACACAAGAACCTGCTACAAGTGAACCCCAAATTGAAAATTTACTCTTTGAGAATGAGCTGTTAAAGAAGGAAGTAGAAACACTTCGAGATGAATTGCAAAAGTGGAAAGAAGCATGCAAAAAGTAGGCAAAGCAGAAATTGAACACTTTGTTTGAGGCTGCAGATCAGTTGGAGAATCCACCTCCTGTTTTGGAAGTTGGAGAGCATGAGGAACTGATATGTTCAAAATGTGGAGACCTACTTCAACTTGCAGGGTATAAAGTCACAATGGTGGAAGTAACAACATGGAAATTGGCACAAGCAAGGCAAGGAAGAGAAGAAACACCTACAATAGAATTAATGGAAGAGAAGGAGCTAGAAGTGGACATCATCCCTGATTAAGAGCTACAAGAAGATGAAGAAGTAAAATCCCAACAGTCGAGGGATATTGAACTATTTCCATATCAGTCTCAGGATTAAGGAAACATTGAAATAATTCAAGAGCAATTTCAACAGTCTGAAGGTATTGAAATTTTAGAACAGGAGGATGTTACACAAGAACCAACACTCCAGGAATTTTTCATTGAAGCAGCAGCTCAAGCAGAATATACTTTGAGTAAATTACAAGAATTGGAGGCTGTTACACAAGAACCGATATACTTAAAACTGTTTGTTGAGGCTATGACTCAGAAAAAAGATGTTGAGATTTGAATACAAGAAAAGAATGTTGTTAGACAAGAACAAACATTCTTAAAATTGCTTGTTGAAGCCGCGACTCAAAGTAAATTTGTTGGGGTTGAAACACAGAAAAGGGATGCTGCTACACAAGAACCAACAATCCCAAAATTGTTTGTTGAGGCAATAACACAGATTGAAGCTGTTGGGGATGGAATACAGAAGAGGGATGATGTTACACAAGAAACAACATTCCCAAAATTGATTGTTGAAGCTGCCACACAAACAGAGGCTACTGTTGTTTGCTTGGTTTTGCAACCAAGCTTGTGCAATGGGCACCTATCAACAATGTGATAGCAGTTTCAATATAGAAAGCAAAAACGATTATGAATTAAATCTAAATCTAAACTAACATGTGCATATAACAAATAAATCTAAAAATGATTCATAGAAATAACAAGAAATAAAAGAATGTTTTGTATTAAGATACCTCAAATGGTGAGGATATGATGTTGAGCAACTCCAAGGGTGAGTAGCTCCAAGCTCCAATGGTCTCTTCTCCAAGATGCTGAAAAATGGCCAAAAGTATCAGGAGAGATTTTGACAGCGTGAGGATAGGATGATGGATGGATGGAAAGTGAGGAGCCCCTACCACCTTTTTATAGTTTTTGGTGGTGGGGAATACCATTATGGTTTTGAGGAAACCAATGGTATTGACCAACATGGTTTAGGTACCTTTTTCCCTCTTTTTTTCTTTTTTGAATTTGAATATTTTTATTCCCTTTTAATATTTTTGGGAATTTTGGACCCTTTTTAAGGGTTTTTTTGTGTTTTTTTGAGGAAAAATATACATTTTGAGGGGAAAAAGGGGTGTATTATGGTCTTTTGGTGACCTTTTGAAGGCTTTAGAGGCTCAAATGGTGGAAAAGTGGACAAATGGGTCATGTGAATAAGGAAATGAGCTAGTGATCACTTTTTGGGTGTTAACAGATTGTCCCCTGATGTTCGAGGGCAGGAGTTTATCGTATGGCTGATAGACATCATAGTTCTTTTGTATTTTTCCTAAGGTTTGGGGAAGAGAAGAGACCGGTTGGAGACTGGATCAATGGCCCTTGGAAGCTGCAAAAACAAAAAATATTACATGGCCTCAATATGAATGAGGAATAATCTCTGATAATGGACGAGGCGGGCATACCCATGCTCGTATCAAGACATATACATAACAATTAGTCCCAAGAAGGGGGACCTACATAATACATAAAAAATATCCTGGTACATCATAATGGTCCAAAGGGGACACTATTTTGGGATGTACTCATGATCATAACATGACTGATCTCAATAACTGATACACTGGAATAAAGCGACAACCGTTCTGAACAAGGTCTCAGAAGGGTTGATGAACTACTGAATCTGAAGGTGTCCAACATCTGTAGGGACTCAATGAATCTGAGTCAACTCTGAGGAGTATATGTAACTGTATACTCGAGGGAGTATAAAACTGGGGTACATCTGAATACTGTCGCCATGCGCAACCCGAATATCTATTGGAAAATGTAACTGGTTGTTTCCATAAGTAGACTCTCAAATGTGGAAGAGTCAGGTGGTATCCGGGGTCTTCAACAAAAAACTGAAAGGACCAATACCCTGTGCGAGTCTCAACGATGCGATCAAGGTGTTGAAGTTGAGCATGTGAGAAACAACCATTTGGAGAGGCACTGAGGACTCTTCTCGAAATGATTCGTAGGTACTCATCATAAATGGTGATGAGTCCAAGACACAGGGACCTCTAGGTCTATCGTCTGGAATAAATTTGGTTGTCATCAACAGAGGGAGACCAACAACTAATAAGGCAATGATGTTTCCTTGATAGGAGCGCGAGGTGTAGAACTGAAGTGTGGTAGTACTGATGGTAGGACTGACATACTTGTGGGGATGGGAAGTAACTGGGGTCATAGAGTGGGTGGACTCACACTTCCTTTGTTCAGAGCAGGACGACATGGTTGACCTGGAAGTGTAGGGAACTGACTTGAAGGTGTGGGGATCATAGCTTTTAAGGACTGAAGGGTATGTATTGACTATGGGGGGACAAGCTGATGGGTGCTGTCGAGGGATTCTCAGGGTGACATACTGCAGAATATTCTGAACAAAGGCGACCAAAATTGGGAAGCTGCCATATGAGTAGACATGATTTGTTGTGGCGCCGAGAAGCACCATTGGGTCCTTCTTCATAGTTTTAATGAGCTCCAAGAAGGGATAAAAGTGTGCTCTGAAATGGTACTATCCTGTGGATTTTGTGAGCCCAGGACTGTTTGTGCTCATAAGTGCTTTCATTTTTAAGGAGTCTGAAAACGATAAGAAGACTCTACAGTGGTGGTGTAGTACCGTCCTGTGGGTTTTTACGAGCCCAGGATGGTGATTGCTCGTGGTCGCTTTCATGTTTAGAGAGTCTGAAAGCAATATGTGGACTCCATTGGTTGTCTTTATCGTAAGTTAGTCTCCAAGGCCCGAAAAAACATAAAATAATGCAAATGGAGAACTCTTCTAGCCGATGTGACTAGAGTATTCCTTTTTCGTAATTAGTCTACAAGGTTCGGAAAAGGGGTAAACTTATACCAGGTAGACGCCCTTTCAGATACGTTTAGAGAGCATGAAAGGAAGCAAGGTTGCTCGACGATCTTTTCATTGTTTTAGGAGTCAGAAAAGAGCTTAACAGAAACTCCCTAAGTGCCTTTTTCGTAAAAGGAATTGCTCGGCCCGAAAAAAAGGGGTAAAACTATATAGAACAAAAATGTATTAATGAGAGAGAGAAATGGTCTCAAGCATCGTCATGAGTGCAGAATACTGAATCCGGTGACATAAAGATTGTAAAAAATGGGCAACGGCCAATGTGGCACACAAACCGAGGTGATGAGTGGCATTTTGAAAAAATGCCCAAAAATAGGGGGTGAGAGCGAGAAGTGATATCAAGCATCATCACGAGCGCGAAAGACTGATTCCGACAGTATAAGATTCGTTAGAAACGGATGACGACCCATATGGCACAAAAAATCGAGGCAACGAGGGGGCATGTAAAAAATGCCCAAAAAATCTAGGTGTGAGAGCGAGAAATGATCTCAAGCATTGTCATGAGCGAGGAAAACTGAATCTAGCGGTATAAGATTTGTTAGAAACGGACAACGACTGATGTGGCACGCAAACTGAGGCAACGAGGGGGTATGGAAAAAATGCCCAAAAAATCTGGAGGTGAGGGCGAGAAATGATCTCAAGCATCATCACGAGTGTGGAAAACTGAATCCGATGGTATAAGATTCGTCAGAAACGGATGACGACCGATGTGGCATGCAAACCGAGGCGACGAGGGCATGAAAAAATGCTCAAAAGATGGACCTAGTGAAAACAGGAAAAGGAAAGGACTATCATGAAGTTCTCGCTGTGCCGATTCCAACGGTGCCAACAGTTTGAGGAACGGACATCGTATGATACCGCAATGGTTGTTTGAAAAATAGTCAAATATCTATAAATAGGGTGTGGGGCCAATATGACATGTCATTGTTACGTGTGAGTTTGGTAGAGCAATCCGAGCTCTTTCTTGATTTCTGGGAGATTCGACCGTTGGTTTTCGATTCCACGAGTTTCAGGTAACCCTATTCGCCTTAGCCTTTTGAATTATGTCTTTTTTGGTTAGCGGCGGGCTCCCAAGGCCACGAAATTCCATGTTGGCCTTCCAACGTGGAATATCGCGGGTTTCACATCCTTTTCCGCGATGAACATCGCGGGTTTGGGGCTGACAATCACGATGCTCATTGCGGCTATCGGGCTGACAGTCGTGACTACGGGGCTGACAGTCGCGATGCTCATCGTGATTGTGGGGTCAATACCCACAATGTTCATCGTGGGTTCACGGATGAAAGCCGCGATGATCATCACAGCTTTTGATGGAAAAGCCGCAATGAAATTTTTTGAAATTTTTTTTTGTTTCTAAAAAAAAAATTCTTTTTTTTTGGCAAGATGTTGAGGAGACCGCTGGTATCTTGGCGGGAGTGGGAGATGGAGGAGGACCTGACGATTCGGATTCAGACCGATCAGGGTGTCCGACAGACTTTGGCTGTGAGCAGGCTCCTGAAGTTCACTCAGATTCCACCGATGCATTCAGTAGGACCGCTGCTGAACAAATTGGTGGGTTTCTAGGTCCCTGCAGAGGGTGCTTTCATGGTTGGGGGTGAGAGGTTAGAGATCACCCTCACTGATGTTTACTTTCTTCTTGGGTTTCCTCGCTTAGGGGAGATAGGGGATCTTCTGCCGAGGATCTCAATAGGTTTGGATATTGAAGAGCTGTTGGAGACATTCTATGTTCTGGGGGCTATCATGCAGAACAACGCATTGAGCCTGAGATCTCTGTGGGAGTGGGATATGTGGGCTGTTGGGGCTTGTGTTCTGCAGGTGTTGGGTGCCACGGTGCCACATCGTTTGTCTGGGGGACAAACGATGATGGTGGATTCTGTGCTGAGAGGGACCTACTATGCGTGGGGTCAGATGTTTTTGGCCAATGTCCAAAGAGATCTGGACAAGGTCAGTTGGGAGGGGGGAGAGTTCTGCTATGCCTCCTTCTTGTGTTGTTTCTTCTTTGAGCGGGTACCGACCTTGCGGCCAAGCATGTCAGTTTGAGATGGGTTGGTGAGTGAGTCGCGCATGGTACGGTGGGGGTAGATGATGCCCCGCGGTGGTGGTGGTATCCACCGGTTCTTTTCACAGGATATGTATGAGCAGTGGGAGTAGATCCCCCTGCTGATTGATGACTATCCATATGCTGGTATGGATTATCGAGGAGATCCAGAGATGCCTCGAGCCCAGGGGCAGGCATGGGGTTTAGATGGTATGTTTTTATGTTCGGTTCTCTACTATATCATGTGTTTTTTAGATGTTTTTGTTATGAGTATAGTGAGAGATATTTATATGATGGTTCACTTGCGTGATTGTGCAGATGTTGGTCTTGTACCACCGGCCGATCATGTGGGCCGTAGGGGACGGGCGATGGTGGTTGTTCCTCCTCCTGTAGCGGTACCGCCTCCTCATGCTCGAGGAGTTGGGACTCACGGTTGAGGTGTTGGGCCTCGAGATGATGTCGTTGAGGTCGTACGAGAGACACTGGACATGATCCTGGCAGGAGCGCCAGAGGATGGGTGGAGGGACTTGGATCGGGACATCGTCGAGTGTTGTTTCGATGCGCCTCATGAGTGGCGCTCTATCTTGCTTAGAGCATCATTGGTGATGGCTGAGAGGAGGGATGGGGATCGGCATGATCCGGAAGGGCCGGTGGAGGGGAGGATTCGGGTGCGGGATGATCCAGCAGGGCTGGCGGAGAGGATGGTTCGGGCTCGGCATGATCCGGCGAGGCCAGCGGAGGTGGCGCCAGAGGAGCACGGAGAGCATGATGATTAGATGATCTTGTATCTTCCCCCAAATGCTAATGAGCATATGGGGAAGTACCTTTTTGTACGGCTTATGTATTTTTGTATATTGGGTGCTGAGGGCACCTATGACATGTTGACTATATGATTATATATATATATATATATATATGTTTTGGTATATAGTCGTGTTACATTGATGCATTTATTGTCTATTTGTTTGCCTGTGGAGGCATGTCTGATTTTCTGTATGCCCGTGGAGGCACATGTTATGCACGTGGATGCAACATTTTAATTTTTGTATATGCCCGTGGAGGCACATATTATGCTCATGGAGGCACATGTTATGCATGTGGATGCACTTTTTTAATTTTGTATATGTCCGTGGAGGCACATGTTATGCACGTGGATGCACCTTTTGTATTTACTACATGGTTGGATTGGTGTGCCAATAAAGAATGTTGTTGGCCATATGGTCTGCTACATTGTTGAGATTCCTTGGGACATGTGTGAATGAAATGGATTCAAACTATCGAACCATTTGTTTAGTGCGCAGGAATTTTCTGAAAATACAGGGATCGCGTACCTGGTAATCCTTGTTGAGCTGGGAAACAAGGAGCTATGAGTCCAAGAAAACGTTAAGGTGACTTATGCTCATTTGGAGAGCAGTGGCCAAGAGACCGGTACAATTATGGACGGTGGTGTCCATCAGATTTTCTATGGGTAAAATCGTTTGAGGTACAACCCGTTGCGTGGGTTGTGTATGGGGTTGCCTTCTGAATCGGTCAGAATGTATGCTCCCTGTCCGAGGTAGGTATGTATAATGTATGGGCCTTTCCACATGGACACAAACTTTCCTTTTCCGGTTTTGTCATGAGCTTGATCATAGGCGAGGACAAGGTCCCCTTCAGTAAAGGTTCTTGGGTGGACATGTTTGTCGTAACTCAGTTTGGATCAGTTCTTGGATATTTTCATGGTTTGGAGGGCTGTGCGCCGATCTTCATCACCTTGCTCCAAAAGTAGTAAGCGTTGCTCAATTGGGGAAGTGTCCAGTAGGAGTTCAACGACCATATGTAGGGCTGGAATATGGCACTCAATAGGGAGGACGGATTCGGGTTTGTATGTGGTTGAAATCATATAGATGGTATTGATTTCTTCCGAAGAAGATGATTTCGGAGGGTAGATCTCCTCGATGAGGGGAGGAGATATCTCTAAGTCGACATTGTTCATCTCGTATAAAGCTGCTCCATAATCTGGGAGATCAGGGTAGTGGTGTGAATAATGGCCATAAATGCCACATATTGCACAAGGGTGGTTAGTGCAAAGTGTTTTGTCGCCAGGTTGAGGAGGTGGCTCAAGTCTTATCACCGAAATTCTGGTGTCGTCATCCAACATATTCATGTGTTCTTAGAGTGCAAGTAATTGTGGATATTGATGAGTGGCATGTCCTATGTCGTCACACAACGAGCACTTAGGGGGAATACGAATAGTTGGGGGGTTCTTGGCTACCTTGGGGGTTGCTGGGGGGGTGCGAGTTATGGGTCTAGTGTTATAAGTTTGTGGGCATCTGCCCCCTGTGTTTCGTAACGGAGGTGGGGCGTTTCTAGACGTTGATGCCGTAGTCACTATTGGGGGTGGTCTGTTTTGCATATGAGTGACAGGAGGGGGTGGGTGGTTGGTTGTAGGGATAGGTTGTACCGGTTGTAAAATAACAGTCGGAGTTGGCGGGGGGCTCGGAGCAGATAAGTACCATACAGGTAACCCTAATGTTAAACTAGGAAGGTTGAGTGTAGCCATTACTGGTGAACTGACAACTCCAGAAAATGGGAACAAGAATGGGATAGTATGAATTGGCGTTGTTCCGATATGAGTAGGCGCTGTGGGTGTTTGTCGTAGTGACGAGGGCTGCTGTGTGGTGTGCGAAAGGGTGCACAAATAAGATGTTTTTGTTATCAGTAAAGGTGGTGGGATCGATGGAAATGTGGAAGTCATAGGTGATTCGGTGTAGATTCCAGGACCAATTGACGAGACAAATGATGTCAGTGCAGTTTGAACGGTTTGTTCAATCATTGGTATCACATTTTGAGGGGTTGCGGGGGCGTTAGGATCATAATATGTGAGTTGATCAATCTTGATAACACGTCCTTCATGTGGGAACATCATGAGGCGAAACACAGATGAAGCGACGGCTTTCATTTTGTACATATAGCTACATCCAAGAAGGAGGTTGTAGTCGAGCTGGGCATTGATCACTTCGATGTCGATGAGAACTAATTTGTCGCCTAGTTCTACGGGTACGTTCGCTAAGAGGCCTTGTGGTCGAGCTGAGCGCCCATCGTAAGCTTGTAATGCTGTGGTGGATTGTTGTAAACTGGGGGAGCCAAGTTTTTGCCACATAAGAGTGGACATAACGCAGGTTGAAGCTCCTTCATCGATGATGCATCGATGCACAACAAGGTTTTGAATGTTTACGGATACTTGGAAGGCCAAACTTGATGGCAATCGAGGTTCGGCTTGGTCTAAGTCAAAAGCCATCATATGTGTATCGTTAGGGTCTACTCCTTCGATGGCGAATAGTAGAATTTTTTGTTGTGCAGGGCATGTTTTCAATACCTCTAAAGTAGACATAGCGGCGGGGGATTGTGCTAAATCTTCCACGACATTATAATTGGATGCTGCACGAGCATTAGGATTGTTGTTAATCCTTCGCAAAGGGATGCAAGGGATTTTAGGTCCTCCGTCCAACGGCATATTTGGTATGCGTAGTGGTTGATCTGATGGAAGGGAGGTGGATGCGTCAGTGGGAGGAGTTTCTGGG
The DNA here is from genome assembly GCA_027924585.1 of Larix kaempferi. Taxonomy (NCBI): domain Eukaryota; kingdom Viridiplantae; phylum Streptophyta; class Pinopsida; order Pinales; family Pinaceae; genus Larix; species Larix kaempferi. The sequence goes on from BSBM01000289.1 coordinate 26,163,536, forward strand.
GGTGGGCCGTACTAATTCCTGCGAGTCTGGAGGTTGATGTCATTTGATGACATCATTAATAAATGGTGTGTGCCTGAATCCGTATGCTGATAATCAGTTGTGGCATAGGTGATTTGCTGCTGAGGTGCAGCAGATCCTTGTGGGGGATCCATTGGGCGAGCATTTACTACTCCCTGGTTTGGAAATGGGTTTTGCAATATCATGGGTTGCGGTTGATTAAGTGGAGCTAGCTATCCAGCGTGGCCTTGGCGTTGGGCATCGTTAGCCCAAAGCTTACATGATTTCTCTAAATGGGGGAAGTTGTGAGTGTAGTGGCCATAGACTCCACATATAGAACATGGATGGTTTGTTCTTAGGTTATTTTTTTTTCCTGCTTAGGATGACGATCAGGATTCTGGTTGGGGGGAGTAGCGTTGTTATTATTTGGAGGATTGGGTGGTGGTGGACCTTGATTATGTTGTTGGTTGTTACCACGGTTACGTCCTCTTCTGTGGTTTTGTTGTCCGCCCTGGTTGCGTTGGTTGTTTTGGTGTTGGGGCTGATTGTGTTGTGTGTACACTTGCCCTTGAGTAGTGGGAGGATTTTGGGGTGCCGCAGGTGCGGGAGCAGGTTGCGGTGGATAATAAACTGGTGGGGCTGGAGGAGGTCCAGTTTCCTGCTGGGGTTGTTGGTAACCCTGAGCTATTGGAAGTGTTGGGTTAGCTGGTGTAGCTTGCTGGGGGTAATACATTGGTTGGGCCGGTAAGTGAATTGGGTTCTGGGTGGCCGGTTGGTTATAGTATGTGGGTGGTACATATGTCGATGGTGCTTTCCCATAGAAATGTGGTGGACAAGAGGGTCCATGAGTGTGATGAGTCTAATTCGTTGGAGCTTACGAAGTCGTCGCTCTAGAATTAGATGTATCCCTAGAAAGGTATGGGGAATTTATGGTGATCACCATGCTAAAAGGTTTATTTTGTGTCGTGACTTGGCCGATAATACCATCAGCGGCATGTGATGCCCCCGGAGCGTCACTGCGTTAAGAATCGCCTCGTGGGGCATCTGGTATGATGGTGTAGAGATAGCCTGACTAGGCATAAATCAGGTCGAACTGTTGAGCTTTTAAGATAGCTTCTTCTTCTGACTGGGGTCGTTCGAAAGCTACATCTTTGGCTATGAGGGGTAGGAGTGGTTTGAGAAACCAATCCAAAAATATACGGTCGTCCAGATTTATCTTGTAGAGGCTACGGTGCTTGTGCCACTCATGGATATGGTCAGTGATGTGGGTAGCTGTGTTTTGTCTGCAAGACAACAGTATTTCAACTCCTGCATCATAGCGTACATGTAGCTGAAAAAACTGAAGGAAGGTGGAGGCGAGGGACGTAAATGTATGGTGGGTCCCATGTGGTTGTTTAATGTACCACTTGGCTGCAGAGCCAGTGAACATTTGTTGCAACAGTCTTAGTCTAATGGAGTCATCCACTATGGAGTTAGATGAACACCATAGGTGAAATGACATTATGTGGTTTTGGGGATCTTCCCTAGGTTTTCCTTTAAACTTGGGGATGTCCGAGGGGAGCTTTGTAGGCATGGGTGGCCATGTAGGGTTGTGCGTGATAGGGTCGTTGGTTAACCTGGATAGGTCTAGTAAGTTCAGACTAGCCATGTATGGTAAACTAGCAGATGGGTGTGGCGTAGTGACTGGGACATAAATGTTTAATGGTGGCATTATGTAGTGGTCCAGTGGCCCCTAAGGGTATGCTAGGTATTGAAGGTATGTGTCCTCCAACCGTTGTGGTGTGGGATGGGCCAGCGCTCCCAAGTGCAACATGGGTTGCAGAGGGGTTAAGAATAGTGCCAGGAATTCCTGGGATCTGGGTTGTGGTAATGAGAGGGGGTGTGATTCCTATGTTGGGCATACCCATAATAGGTGGTAGTCCTGTGTTGGGCATACCTAAATGTGGAGTGGCCCCTATATTAGGCATGCCTAAAGGGGTTGTTATTACCATGGGTGGCACAGTAGTAGTAGGGTTTGACGATGTATCTCCAATAGCACTGGTGAAAAGGGGGTCGTATTGTGATCCAGCCATGGGGTTGGTTGGTGATATTTTAGTAGGGTGTTCAGATTCAGCCTCGGAATCAGATGTGAAGTGAGGCGTGTCAGAATCGGATGACTGTGTTCTATGTCGATAACGTGTTGAGTCAAGGGATAAGGCTCTACGTCTATGACATGTAGAGTCAAGTGTACCGAACTGAGGGGGTTCACCCTGAAGAAGGCGGGATCGTCTTAAATTCTCAATGGTGAGAAATATATAAAAATTTCAGTGGAAGGTGGTGATGTAAAAAACTCGAAACCCTAGTGCAACAATGAGTGCAAGAGGGGAGTGAAAAAATAATGGCTCTCAGGCCAACAATTAAACTCAAAAGCACTTATTATAACAGCTGTGCTATAATAAGTGGAGGGATCCAACAAAGTGGTCAGAATACCAAAAGTCAAACAGTTCCTAGAAAAAAGTGGTGCTCACTAGACCAAAGGTGGGTATTGTATCATGCAAACACCTAACTAGAAGTATTGTGAGTCAACAAACGATATCCTCTGCAAGGTGATGAAATCCAATTTAGAAAATATAGAGTGTTGAATCAATGGCTAGATATCCCCCTACCGGGAGGGACACCGGGTAGACAATCCTAAAGAGTGGCAACTAGGATACCCCGTTCATGACACGTTCAGTTGGGTGAATCTGTAGTTTGGTTCTATCGCCACTGTACCCCCGTATGGGTGTACATCGAGAACTTCGAAATGTATCCTTCGGTTACTGAATGGATTGCGGTATTCCACTCAGGATTCCGGAACCAGTCTGGCTACTTCAACCCTCCTAAGGGAGAGGCCTTCCCGATAAATTGGTTGATAATCGTGTCAAAATTATAAGGGATTTTGTACCATAAAGGACAAACACTATGTCTCAAATGTAAATAATTGAGGGGTGTTATTGGAACACCTATCCCCTCAATCCTACCTAACTACAATATTCTTTTAAGTGCTCCCCAAGTGGGGTTAAAAAGTTGGTTGAGTTAAGGTAGATTTTAAGGCTCAGTTTAAATAATGTGGCAGAGTGGGTGCAAGTGTGATTATTAAACTGAAATTGATTTGCCTCGCTTGGGCGATTGATTACAAATGAAAGAAAAAATGTTTCCAGTTTGCAAAAAATAAAGGCGCTTTCGAAATGTAAATGCTTGAAAAAACTATTCAAAAATAATGGATCTTTGATATAATTTAAAGGGAAGCAAATAACATAAATATTTCAAGAAATAAATGGATCTCTTAGAAAATTGCTTGGGAAAATTGTTGAGCAAATAAACAGTAAAACCTATGATCTAACTAGAATGCAGAAAATCTTTCTTTCAATTACTGAAAATTTTTAAAAAGACTTTTTAATGGAGCATATATAAATAGAAAAATATTTAGTATGGCTGTAAAAATGCAGAAAAAATAATGCTATAAAATAGGCTAAATGGGCAAAAAATACAGAAAAATGTTTTCTAAAAAATTGACCGAATTCAAAATAACAGCATCGCGAGTTTTGGGGCAACAGCCGCAATGTGCAGCGCGGGTTTCGGCCGCGCAGTCGTGATGTGCAGCGTGGGAAATGGCCGCGAAGCCATGATGTGTAGCGCGGGTTTCAGTCGCGCAGTCGCGATGTGCAACACGGAAAATAACCGCGAAGCCGCGATGTGCAGTGCGTAAACTGGCCGTGAAGCCATGGCGTGCCGCGTGGAAAAAGGTCGTGAGGTCGCGATGAGCCATGCGACTGTCGGGCAAAAAGCCGAAAAATGAACCCGAAAATGTAAATTTCAGGCTGTTAATGGCAACAGAAAGGGCCAATATCTAGAACATCAATGGATCTGCTGTTTAGGATGGCATATCTGTGAATTAAAATGATTAAAACTAACAAAAGCTAAGATCTAAAGCAAAAAACCAAGATCTAAGAATTCGAAGCCAGCGGAGTCGCCAAAAACTGTTTGCTTGGTTTTGCAACCAAGCTTGTGCAATGGGAACCTATCAACAATGTGATAGCAGTTTCAATATAGAAAGCAAAAACGATTATGAATTAAATCTAAATGTAAACTAACATGTGCATATAACAAATAAATCTAAAAACGATTCATAGAAAGAACAAGAAATAAAAGAATGTTTTGTATTAAGATACCTCAAATGGTGAGGATATGATGTTGAGCAACTCCAAGGGTGAGTAGCTCCAAGCTCCAATGGTCTCTTCTCCAAGATGCTGAAAGTGAGGAGCGTGAGGATAGGATGATGGATGGATGGAAAGTGAGGAGCCCCTACCACCTTTTTATAGTTTTTGGTGGTGGGGAATACCATTATGGTTTTGAGGAAACCAATGGTATTGACCAACATGGTTTAGGTACCTTTTTCCCTCTTTTTTCCTTTTTTGAATATTTTATTCCCTTTTAATATTTTTGGGAATTCTGGACCTTTTTTGAGGGTTTTTTGTGTTTTTTGAGGGGGAAAAGGGGTGTATTATGGTCTTTTGGTAACCTTTTGATGGCTTTAGAGGCTCAAATGGTGGAAAAGTGGACAAATGGGTCATGTGAATAAGGAAATGAGCTAGTGAGCACTTTTTGGGTGTTAATAACTGTAACACTACTTGAGAAAGAAGTTGCTAAGTTGTCGATGCAGGATGAGAAGGCTAAAACACTTGATGATGAGGTAAAAATGCAATTATCTCAAGATATTATTGAATTAGACACTGATGATGAGGAGGATGCAAATGATAGAAGAATTCAAGGATTGGTGAAGGATCTTTCATTACTGAAGCTCGAAGTAAAGAAATGGAAGGATCATGCTAACCGGTGTAAGGAAGGGATGATTCCCCTTTATGAGCACATAAATACTATAGATAATTGAGGGAGAAATGGGCAAAAGAATTGATATTTCACAAATTCCAATGGGAAAACGTGCAAAAATAATTAGAGGAGTTGAAGACATTCAAGTCCATGCAGAAGGAAAAAGATCAAATGTACACCTTCTCTCAGGAATTGTTGATTTTTAGATCCCCATCTCCTTCCTATCCAGTGTTCCTTTATGAACAGATCAATCTATTTAAATTAAAATCCTTGAAGGATGGAAGACCTCATCAGTTGATAACCTCTCCTCAGTTTCTGGAGACCATTTTGTAGAGCGATTTCAACGAGCAAAATTTATTGTGTGAATTATATTTACATGAGATGGAATGTTTTATGGATTCTCGCTCTAATCCTATTCCTTATTTGGGTGATGTTTAGTTGAGAGCCTTACCTCTTTTGTTACTAATCACATGCAATGGTGGAATGCCTTTCAGACCATTACTAAGAATGAGGACAACTCTAATCTTTGGATCAGAAGTGAACCTCAATCCCCTCGGGTCCTTATTGCAAAACATGACAGGAGTCTTTCATCCCCTATGAAGATTCATCAGCTGATAGATTTGCAAAAGAAGGTCACCTCCACTTGTGTTGAATTGATTTCCAAGCAGAAGCTTTATGCCTTGGAAGGCAACAAGCAGAGATGGCAAGTCTCTTCTCCATATTTGAAGGAAAGGGACCCCTACTGTTTTTAGAACTTCAAATAGCCTCTTCCTAGGGTGACTGGATATGTCAAGTGTATAGAGACATGTGGACCACGTTGGTTGGGGATAAATTTTAAGTTTACACTTATATGGATGCCATAGAAGAAATACAGAAGCAATTATACATTGACCAAGATAGAGGAGAAACGATGCTGGGAAAGGTGGATCGCCTGTAATGGATTTTGGACTTGGGTGAGAAACCTGAGCTTTCTTTTAGTTTTTCCAATCTACACAGACATAGCTTAGAATCAGATTCAAACTAGTTGGTTGTGTTGTATGAGGACATGCAAATGGAAAGCTGGAGGGAGATGTTGGGCCCCAAAATAACCCTTTTTTCCGATACCTTTCAACACCTTTTCCCCCTATTTTTCCTTACTTTCCCATAACCCAGGCATATATCTCTCCAAGTTAAACGTAGATCTTGATATGTATAATATATTATTGCTTTATCTTATTAATGCCTAATATTTATTATGGTTATGAAATTCATCTTTCAATTTGTGCTAATATGTATTGATGTGATAAAGATAGTTTTGAGCCTTGTAAAGACCACAGGTGTAGCAACTTGCTTAACCTAAGGAGGAAAGGAAGACGTGGCGCCAACTATCCCTTCCTGAATCAGGTTCCATGTATCGCTGTGACAGTTCGAGCATCCTTCCACGGGGCCTACTATGACTAGGTCACGCTAAACATCCAAGCATTTTCTCTCCCAATCGGTTGGCGTCTGTTTGGTCTATTGATAGCTTAGAGTAACAACGCAGGCCTAAACGCAAGCAACCTCATTGAATTATGTTTATGGCTGTAACTGTTTTCGGTTTCAATTCGGCATCCTGAAGATCGTAGATATTCATGGCTGCCTTATATTAGAGGGATGAAATGGTGTCACCTATGTATAAATATTGGGAGGTGTTCTGAGCATGGGGTTGGTTAGTTAGCATTTGATTGTAAGAGTTGTAACAGAGAGGCATTGTAACTGTGGTACTACGATTTTAATACAAGGAGAAACAATTCTTCATATTTTTGAGTTTTAATAAGTGTTAATCTCCATTGCATCTCTGCTAGAAGGCTAGGGCTCTCCTTCTCACAAAGATCACCGAGTTAAGTAGATGCTTTAGTTTTGTTTCCGTTATTTTGGTGTGGAATTATAGTAGGCATATATATAGTGTGCTGCAGCATTAGTTGTTAAATGATTGCGTTTTCCTTTGGCATGCTGCAACAGTGTGGTTTGACAGTCGACTGTGTAGAATAGTTTTCCTTTTGATGCAAGTGTGTTAATTCACTATTACAGTCAAGCTCAACTTTGAGTCATTTCTATTCTTTATCTTTCTTATAATTTTCCAATTTAGTCAGATCATGGTTCAAGCTTAGTTCTGGTTCATTATTGTTATTTACATTTTTAGAATTTGTTGAATTAGACAGGTTATGGTTTGAGTTACTTGTAGTCTGATATCTTTAGGATTTAACTTCTTACAAAATAAATTTAGTTCATTTATTCCTAGATCAGTTACAACTGGATTTATGTTGTAGGAAAGTAGAAGTTCCTTTGCATTCTTAGATGGATAATTTAGATTGGATTTAGCAATGAGTTGAGTTTGGTTGAGCAGTTAGGTAGGATAATTCAATCAGCTACTCGAGTGTTTATGCATATATTTTTCTAGTTGTCTTTGATATAAAAGACTTCCCTAGGTTGACAATTTATATTGAGTATTCTGTCTGTTGATTAGAATTTATTAGAATATGGAGTGACCAACAAAAGTACATATAAACATCATATAAATGTACGTCAAGAAGGTTCCTCACCAAAGGATCATGAAAGGGCTTGTCCATCCAAGCAAGTAAACCACCATTTTCCAAGTGCACACAAGCATCAAGTGACCAATCAAATATTATCCAATGACATAAGTGAGGGTCCCATATCCTATAATGCTGGTCCAAAAGAATGTAAGAAGCTTCAAAATAACTAGCCATGTGTTATTTCATCCAAGAAGTGAATGAAGAACCTCCACCAAAATTTGAACCAAGTATGGACAAAAGAAAACAAGGAGACTTCAAGTGGATCAAAGAAGTCTCACCAATACATACATGAATGTGAGAGTCATCAAATGAGAGCAATGGATGCTGCCCCAAGGAGGTGTGGAATGTTTCAAGTAATTATTCCATGTGTCCTTTCACCCAAACAATGGATGAAGGAACTCTCCCATCAAGTAAGGAACAAAGGGAACAATGAGCCTTCAAGGGACTCAAAGGAGTACCATATGTGCATCCATGAAGATGTGGATCATCATAAGGTAACAAAGATTGCTGCTGAAAATGTAAAGAAGAAGGTAATCTAGTTATGTTATCATGATCAAAAAGTGTGAAAGTGTCATCATGTGAAGGATTCATAGGTGTAGGATCATGGACAAAAATATCCTTGCTTCAACCCTCATCCATCAAGCTAATGGATGCATCAACTCCATCAAAGTTCGGTCCATCACATAGGAGCTCTTCTAACTCCTTAATGGAGGAATGATTCGCTCCATGAAGAAGCTCAATTTTTCTCTGGTAGAGAGTATGTGCTTGGAACTCACCATATACATCCAAAAAATTTCCAAGCACATGCATGTCATCCTTCACCTCATGAACCACCATCTCACGAGTTTCCTCCATGAAATTCTCAGTACAACCAACCATAAGAGACTGGCTGACTGGAACAAGTGATATTTGCAACTTTTGGTGAAGTTGCTTTATCTCTATCTTGTATTCTTGGAGGGAAATTTGAGTTCTTCTCAAATAATATTGGGTGGCCATTAAATCATCATTGATCTTGCAAATATTCTCATCATCCTTCAAGGATGCTTCCTACAACATGTGAACAAGTTCCTACAAATAATCTGTGTCAGAAAGCATATGTGAAAAATCACCCTGGATAGTAGTCATTGCTTTCTGGATCTTCTCCATGGCTTCAAGGAAAGAGGAATATTCCAATGAAGCAACTCTCCAACAAGACTATGACACTGAATCATGTGTGTCATGGAGAATGTGTAAGTCCTCCTTGATCTTTCTTTCTCTCATCTTGAGTGGCATCTCAAAAGGGGAAGGTTGAGAGTGAACCTCCTCATCATCAATTAGTGAATCAACCTCAGGAATATCTTGTGGTTAAAGTGGGGTTGATACTTGGATATATTCCTTGACTGCAAGGATTTTATCTTCTTCAACTTCAATGGGTTTTGTACTTTCAGTATCCTTCTCAAGTGGTATCTCTATGTCACCAACATAGAGGAATGGACATCCATCAGTAGATGTCTCCTCAAAACTTAGGCACCCATCAATAGGTACCTCTTCATAGCATCCATCTGTAGATGCTTCTTTAGAACCCGAACAAACAATATTAGATGCCTCTTCTTGGAACCATTCAGTAGTGACTCTGTGATGAAGAACTAGATGATCCTTAGTAGAATCAGTTGTGGCTTCTTCATGCTTACAATCCTTCTCAGTAAGGATTGTACCTTCATCTTCTTCAGATGGTTGATTTGTACTTTTTTTTGCTCTTTAGTTTCCTTAGGATCAAGATGTTTGTAGACTCTTTTTGAAGTAGATTAAAAATTCTCATCAAATATGAAGCACATGCATCCAACGAAGCTTTGGATATTTTTTTGCTCTTTTCACAAGTAGGTTGATGTTTGAATGTGGAACATGCAAATTTTCCATACATATGGATATAAGAATAACCATAGTTTCTCCTTCCAATTATGATATGATGGGAGATAATTGTAGAAGGTACCTCTTGGACATTTTCTTCCTCATACTGTCTGTAGTACTCTTCATATTGCTCATCATAGTCATCATCAGAGTAAGAATATTCTTCACTGAACATGGACATGGCTGAAAATTTATCGAATTGAGAGTCTTATTTCCACAGGAGTAGAGGAGAGAGATTTGATACCACTGTAATTTACCAACCAGGACTGATGATACACTAACTCAATCTCCTACAAGACTTAGTTAAAAACAATTGACTCAGTGGGCTAGTTTTACTGGATGTAGAAAAAATCAAGTACTTTGGATGAGAGGATGACTATGATAGTTGTTAATACATTTTCACAAAGCACTGGAACCATTTATGGTTTGAAATAAGAAATGCGTAAATCTACTATAATGCTTCTTGGTACCCCAACATATGCAAACTAGTACTTCACTATTCATTGACTGGAAGCTATTGGTGAAGTATTATGACTCTAGGAGGATAAATAAAATCAATTTACAATCAATATAAATTCATTTTACATTCCATAAAGTTATATAAGGTTTTGAGAAATTCTCACAAAGATACAATAAACATTGTCTACTAGGATTGCACAACTAGTTCGAATTTAGGACTACTAAACAATCAATGAAGGATCAAAAAATTATGATTTGATACTTGGAATAATTCATATGACATATTAAAAAAATCTAGGAACAATCATTACTTCATTTGGATCAAGACTCATTCATTTATCAAATGCATTCTGGAAACTAGCTCAAATCTATGCAAATCTAGAGGGGGCGTAGAAAATGAAGAATATTTCATACTTTTGCATTATACAAGTTTATGAATGATATAAGAGGATAATAATAACATAAAATAAATCATAAGGAATCCAAGAGGCTTCTCAGAATAGCCCAATAACTCCACTCCTCTCAATACGACAAACTAGCACTGGAAATCAATAGGAAGCTTGAAGATTCGAACCATAGACTTCATGCCACTTCTTCTCAAATTCAAACCAGACTTGAATCATATACACGAACTAAAATAAAATCATTGAAAATGGCTGAATTCCATAATCCTCTAATGAATTAATTGTTGGAGTATTCTCACCATCAGTTTTATACTGCATGCATTCTGCATGCATGCATCCAGTCATCAGTATAGTAGTCTCCCAGCACCTAGTCCTTATTTTGCAGACCCCAGGAGCTTGTTTCTACTCATTTTTATCCCTCCTTGCCACTAATGCGCCCTTGTTTTCATCACTGGAGTACAAGTGCGCCATCTTCCACCTATTTAGGAGATTCTCCAGTTAGTTCCTTGATTAGTGGATCTGCTCCTTGATCTGAGGAATGATTACTAGTTTAACTGACTGAACCACATAGATAGACCTCCAGAGAGACTATATCAGCTATACTGACTACTGAAAACTACTCGTGCACCCACATTGGAGTCTCCTTCCCTATATTAGTTCCCATGCACTCATTTAGACTCAGTTAGACTCATTTGACTGACTATTTAACTGATGTGACCACTACCACTGATTTTGGTGATGTCTCTAATGCTATCCAATCCACAAATTGAGGAGAATTCGAATTACCTTAGATTTATTCGAATCCATGAGATTGTATTTAGTTATTATTCACTATTCAGAGTGACAGCTTATAGCTGATGTATGATACAACAATTTATTGTCATTTTCTATGTTATGAGTGATTATTGATTCAACATTTCTTCTTCTCTTCTATGCTATTATTGAGTGAGTTTTAGTAATTTTTTCTCCTGTTATGTGATCTATCCTATAAAATATCACATGGTATCAGAGCAAGAAGCAACTATTTTAATTGCAGCAACAACAATTACAGCAATTCTTTGAGCAGCTGTCTTTCATTGAGCACCAGAAGCCTCTGGATTTCCACAACAATTTCTGGTGCAATTGTCTTCAATTCACTGGATCAATCCAGTGAGGTCTATCCGGGTGTGAAGGGTACAACCACATGTTCTCAGTGTCCTAAGGACATGTTCAATTCGAATTGCAATAGATAACCATTGAAATTTCTCATTGTTTTGCAGGTTATCTCATCTTCAATTCGACTTCTTCAGTATCATGGATCTAAAAACGAATTCATTCAACTGCTTTGAATGGAAGGAAAAAATGGAAATATTCTTGAAGTCCAAAAGCCTCTCTAGAATGGTGAATGGATCTGCATTTGAGCCCATTGGTGTAGTAGAGAAATCCAAGTACTTAGACAAGCTTGGTGAAGCAGTAGGACTGCTGCTAGTTAGCATTTATGAAGACATACATTTTCATGTTATTGATCTGAAGAATCCAAAGGAGGTTCAGGACAAGCTCGAATCTCTTCTTGGTCAGAAGATGACTTGAAAGGTCATAAGCTAGAAAATGAGCTCATCTCCTTGAGCCCAAGCAGTTTCAAAACTATCACTGAGTTTCTCAATAAGTTCAAAAATTTGATTTCACAATTGAAGAGATATGGGATTGAGAAGGAATAAAAACAACTCATACTTGCCATCCCGTCGAAGCTAGGCCTTGATTATTCAGTGTTTGTTTCGACCTTCCAGTCAGCAAATTTGTCCATTCCAAAATTGAAATTCCCTACACTTGAAGACTTCATCCAATCCCTCACTCTTGAGGAGGAGAAGCTAGTTCACATGGGGATGATCAAAACCAAAATGGATTCATCTCTTGTAGCCACTGAGATGAAGAGAGAGAATGGCAAAGGAAAACAAAAAGTTTCTGAAAGGAGGTCGAATGACCAAAAGCACAAGGAGGCCCCAAACTCATCAGAAGGATTTTCGAATCCAAAGAAAGACAAGCATTCTCAGAAGGGAAAATCCAAATGCACATACTGTAATAGAGGATATCACCCTGAGAGCTCATGTATGAAGAAGACCATAGATCTCATGGCTTCACTTCTTGAAAAGAACAATCTCCCAGTACCTGCATGTGCTAGGAAGAAAGAGAGTGAACCATATAGATATGAGGACAAAGAGAGATGTCATGATCTCATGGAAGGAGCATCATCACAATCCTCCTTCATCATAGATTCTGGAGCATCAAGACACATGTATTCCTCCAAGGATCTCTTTACTGGTTTCGAATCCACTGTTGGACCATCCATCATGTTGGGGAATGATTCTGAGGTCTCTTCTGAAGGGATAGGAAGAATCAAACTAGATCATGGGCACTTCTCATATGTGCTCTATGTCTCGACATTGACTGCAAATCTTCTTTCAGTATATCATATGACTCATATTGGAGAGCCCAAGAGGGTGATCTTCTCTCCAAATGACGTCGAATTTCAAAACATGGTATCAGGTGATATCATTGCAAAAGGAGTTGCAAACCATAAGTAGAAACTCTATGAGTTCTCCCATTTTATACCTCTCTCTAAACTGTTTTCTCTTCACACTCATGAAAATTAAGAGAGTAGGCTATGGAATGAAATATTTGGGCATCTCAACTATCAATATCTACAAGACATGCATACAAAAGAGATGGTTGAAGGGCTTCCCAAGATGAAGTTTTCCCAAGGAACTTGTAAAGGTTTCTTGAATGGAAAAGATCCAGTAAAGAAGGTTGAGAAAAATAAGATTCACAGAGAAGAGCGAATGCTAGATCCAGATCCACAAGAACCTGAGGATCTAGCACCTAAGGTTCAAAATCCTATTGCAAAAAGGGACACCACTACTGCTGCATTCACCATTGATCTTGTTGGAGATCCCCCATATTCAAGAACAACCATATATGATCTTCTCTCTCACACAGATCCATTTCTAGTAGAGAGATGCTTTCTTATGATTGGATCAGATCCAAAGAAATTCTTTGAAGCTTACCAAGATCCAAGATGGGTAGCAGCTATAGATGAAGAGTATGAGTCTCTTCAAGAAATGAAACTTGGGAGCTTGTCTCTCTCCCTCTTGGGAGGAAGCTTGTTCAATGCAAGTGGGTTTACAGAACTAAGATGGACTCTGATGGGGTCACTAGCAAATATAAGGCTTGACTGGTTGCAAAGGGTTACTCCGAAGTCCATGGGATTGACTACTCAGAGACATTCGCTCCTATTTCTAAGATGGATTCCATCCGTCTTATTCTTGTTCTTGCTGCATCCAAGCACTGGGAAGTGGATCACATGGATGTCAAGAGTTCTTTCCTTCATGGATATCTAGAGGAGGATATCTACATGAAGCAACCTGAGGGGTACGTTGAAGACTCTTCACTAGTGTGTAGATTGAGGAAGTCCTCGTATGGAATCAAGCAAGCTCCCCAAGGTTGGTATGCAAAAATGGACTCCTTCCTTCTGTCACAAGATTTCATGAGATGCAAATCTGATTCAAATGTATATATGAGACATGATAGTGACTCTCTACTCCTGATTGTTCTATATGTTGATGATCTATTGATTACAGGGAGTAACTCTTCATGCATAAGATCTATAAAATCAACCTTGCACAACTCCTTCTCCATGTCAAATCTTGGATTGTTGAAGCAGTTCCTTGGTCTTGAAGTCACTCAGAGTGATTCAAGAATCAGAGTTGCAAAATCCAAATATGTTTCATATCTACTTGATAGGTTCCATATGAGCGAATGAAAGCCATCAACATTTCCTTTTCTTTCAGGGATCAGGCTTGAGGATGGTTCTTCCACACCTCTGGTGGATTGTACTCTGTATAGGAAGTTGATTGGGAGTCTATTGTTTCTTACACACACTCGACCTGATATTTCCTATGAAATCAGTGCTGTCTCTAGATACATGTAGGAGCCTCATGAGCTTCACTGGAAGGTAGCAAAGAGGATCTTGCATTATTTGTAAGGGACAAATACCTTTGGTCTTCACTATGCAGCTGGGTCTCCTTTGGATCTTGTTGGATACACTGACTCAGATTGGGATGGAGACAGCTCAGATCGAAAGTCAACATCTGGTTTTGTTTTCATGATTGGATCTGGACCTATTTGTTGGTCGAGCAAAAAGCAGACTACTTTAGATATTTCTTAAGCAGAGGCCAAGTATAGAGGTGCAGTTAATGCAACCACATAATGCATCTAGTTGGAGGACATATTGTCAGAGTTTGGGATTTGATTCAGTACTCCACCTATCATCTATTGTGACAATTAGAGTGCTATCAGGATCTCCACATATCTGGTTCTGAGACAAAGAACCAAGCACATTGAGATTCACATGCATTACATCCGAGGATTGGTGCATGATCAGATCATTTCACTGCTCTACCTTCTAACGAAAGAGTAGATTGTTGATATCTTCACTAAGACCTTCTCAGTGAAGAATTACACTTACCTTAGATCTCTTCTTGGGGTGAGTGAGATACATGGTTGATGATTGTCCTACCACAGTCTTACTTTATTTTTAGATTTGTTGTATGGGGTTTGGTCTCAGTTACCAAGGCCCTATAGTTTTCAGTTATGTTTTACCTCATAATATAGCTTGTAGGGGGGTGTTGGAGTATTCTCACAATCAGTTTTATACTGCATGCATTCTGCATGCATTCATCCAGTCATCAGTATGGTAGTCTCCCAACACCTAGTCCTTATTTTGTAGCCCCCAAGAGCCTGTTTTTGCTCAATTTTATCCTTCCTAGCCACTGATGCACCCTTTTTTTCATCAATGGAGTACAAGTGTGCCATCTTCCACCTATTTAGGAGATTCTTCAGTTAGTTCCTTGATTAGTGGATCTGCTCCTTGATCTAAGGACTGATTACTAGTTTAACTAATTGAACCACTTAGATAGACCTCCAAAGAGACTAGATCAACTATACTGACTACTGAAGGCTCCTCATGCGCCTACATTGGAGTCTCTTTCCCTATATTAGTGCCCATGCACTCATTTAGACTCATTTGACTGATGTGATCACCATCACTGATTTTGGTGATGTCTCCAATGCTATCCAAGCTACACATTGAGGAGAATTCGAATGACCTTAGAGGTATTCGAATCCATGAGATTGTATTCAGTTATTATTCACTATTCAGAGTGCCATCTTACAGCTGATGTATGATACAACAATTTATTGTCATTTTCTGTGTTATGAGTGATTATTGATTCAACATTTATTCTTCTCTTCTCTACTATTATTGAGTGAGTTTTAGTGAGGTTTTCTCCTGTTATGTGATCTATCCTATAAAATATCACATTAATTCCATCATCCTCTCACAGGAAGCAGTGCGCATTCTTCACAGCTCGAACCCTTGGATCTAGTAAAATGGCCATAACTTGCTCACCCAGACACCTTTTTTTATGAGAAAAAAGTGTTTCTTACTGGAAAAGATACTACAGATGCAATGGAATAGGTATCAATTTCCATTAATGCTCAGAAAGGTTGACATTAGAACCTCCATTTCGGCCCTCCAACACTGTTCGTAGTACTGAATGAAGGAGTTGAACTGCACAATGAGAACACCAACCAATAGATCAGGATTCAGGACCTCCAATAGAATCAATGATGAACACTGGATGTCATCATCCTTTCAGTAGAAGCATGGGGCACATCTCCCAGGTCAAAGAGGAAAAATTGCACTCAATTCAAATCACAAATGATCAAAAGATGTGAGATGGAGTTGTAATCCTTATTTTATAGATTTAGGTGACTTGTTGAGCAAGTAAGATAGGCTAGGGATCCCTCATGGAGTGGATAAGGTTGCTTTGCTTTTTGATTTAGCTTTTTCTTTGCTTTCTGCTTTAGCTTATGCCTTGATTTATGCTTTGACTTGATTCTAATTTTGCTTTTGCTTTTGCTTTTCCTTCTTTTGATTTTCTATCCTACTTTTTCCTACTTTTATACCTTATACTGCTTTTACGCTTTATTTTGTTTTTTTTTTCTGCTTTTCTGCCTTATCATGCGTTTCTGCTTTGTCGTGCTTTTTCTTGCTTTTCTGCTTTATCCTGCTTTTCTACTTTGTTATGCTTTTGTCCTTCTTTTCCGCGTTGTCCCAATTTTGTCCTGTTTTTCTGCTTTATTTTGCTTTTCCTGAGCTTTGATACTTTATTATGCTTTCTTCTCTTTTTCCTACTTTCCTTGCTTTGACTGCTTTATCTTTTATTAATAAAAATTACTTCTACCAAGTGCATTTCAAACTTAGGATAAAAATAAAAATAAAATTTCTAACTAATTAATGCCTTAACTTCAGAATTAACCCCAAGTGCATGAAATTTCCTCCTCAACCCAATGGATTGTTTGGGATAGGAACTCCTTCCAGTAATCATCAATGAGGGAGCATGACATATTCAAATTCCTAAAATTCACACATAATATGATATATCCATTCTTTTTCCTTATTAGGACCAAGTTTGCCACCCATTCAGAGTATCTGACCGATATAATAATCTTTCCTTAAAACAACTTTGAGACTTCCTTCTCTATCAAGGGGTGGAGCACAAGGTTCACTTGCTGCTACTTCTATCTGAAAGGCTTAGTGTTTTATTTGAGGGGAATTTGATGTTGAAAGATGATGAAAGGTACTCATATTTCCATTCAAAAACATCTTTGAATTGCTTGAACAATTTTGTGTGTTGTTATTTCTCATCAGGGGATAGGTTTCTAGATAGTTTGATGATCATTGAGTCCGAGGAGGATTCCAAATTGTAATGTTAAAACTTATATGATTTAGATTTCATAGCTCGTTTTGATGGGACCTCATATGAACTGAAAAGTATTTATGGTGGGACTAACCCCTTTGGAATATAGTTGGTATTAAGTGGTGTGAAACTTTGACCACCTATCATTTATGGGAATGTTTCCTTTGAATAGTGTCCTATATCAAGGTATTCCACTTCTTGATCCTCTCCCTCTCCCTTTTAATGTATGTGCGTATATACATATTCTTCCACTAGGTTCATGAATTTATTAATCTGGTCATCCTATTTGAATGCTTTACATTGCTTGATCTTGTCAGGAATGGAATATCTATGCATGATTCCAATAGAGTGGGTGACATGGTTCAAATAAGGATGAATAAAGTTGATCATTGTCTTTTCTAAGATGT
The DNA here is from genome assembly GCA_027924585.1 of Larix kaempferi. NCBI lineage: Eukaryota > Viridiplantae > Streptophyta > Pinopsida > Pinales > Pinaceae > Larix > Larix kaempferi. The sequence goes on from BSBM01000289.1 coordinate 26,180,890, forward strand.
CTTATATATGATTTAATTCCCTAGATATTGTAGTGATGTTGATAGCTTCAAAGAAATTGTCAAACATATCCCATACAACATGTTTGTACCATCCCATCCTAGGATGTCTGGAATAACACTTCTCTCTTATTTGACTTACTAATAAGTTAGAGTCCCCAAATATTTTCAATTGTTTGACCCCTATTTTTTGAGATGTCTCCAATCCTAGGATGACTAATTCATACTCAACCACACTATTTATGCACTTGAAATTTAGTTTGAAGGATTGAGGGAATTCCTTTCCAGATGGGTATTTTAGAAACATGCTTGCACCATTCCCTTTTCTATTACAAGCCCCATCAAAATACATAGTCAAAATACCAATATGGTTGATCCACTATTTTCTGTAGCAACCGACCTTTCTATTTGGCCCTATATAGGGGAATGGTGGTTGAGGAGAAAGTTCCATATATTATCAGTGGTACAGGATGGAAATTTTTTTGGGATTTTAGGTTCACTAATAGCATAAATCATTTGAGGCTTTCTATATAAATTGTGGGTCTCTCCTCCAAATATTGGGATGGTAGCATATGAGAGATCAAAATTAATACTGCCTCGTATAGAAGTTCCCCAATGTATTGACAATAACATGCCATAAGTAGGAGGTAGATCAACTATGACTACATACATCATGACATATTTCTTTGGTATTTGGACCATTCGCACTACTAGTTCTAATTTGATCATACCAAGACACTTGAATCTCTTGGAATCAAAGGAGAAAAGGTACTCATAAGGACTTGTAATATCTAATCCCAAATTTTCCATGGAAGCTAGAGGAATCAATGAATGAGAGGCACCAAAGTCATACAAGCAGTTATGGGCATGCAGGTTTTGGAGCTCCAATGTGATATAAAAAGGTGGGGTAAGTTGGTATATCGCATCAAGCATGTTTCCCAGAAAAAATTTGGTGCATCATCTTGCAGTTTTATTAGGTCATCTTGTAGCGATATCTTATCACTTAATATCATCGCGTTTGACAATGAGGGGAAAGTTATATCTTGAGAGGAAGGCGTCTCTGGATTTTTGATACTGATGGTTTCCTTAAAACCCAAATAGGTTGAGATTTTGTTTTTATGAATAGGTTATTTTAGGACTTAAGAGAGAGGCATAGGGATTTTAATATTTATTAATTCATGCTTGAAATCAAAAGGTGGGAGTAGAGGAAGACCTAATTCATGTCTTTTTGTAGCAGTTAGAGGCTTCGATAGTGCCTAATTGGAGGTATTATGGGCCTTGCTAGGATCTGGTGTCTTTGCATATTGTTTGATAGGAACCATTGTTTGTTTGACAACTACCACCTTTAAAATCATATCTCTATGAGGTTGTTGTGCCGGTATAGTAATCTCTCTTATGTTATAATTGGGTGTCTTATAGGTCTCTTCTTTCTTGAAATTTTGGACATTAGATCATAATCCTTCTTACTTCAATCATGATATTTTCAAGAACCATTTGTAGCTTGGTAGGAGATAGGCCATATAGATCATCTTATTGTTGTATAAATTCCTCCTCTAAAATGTCTACTTATTCACCTTTCATAAGTTTGAAGGTTTTTTGACCCCAAATGTATATGTTTGGCTTCACCATTGTCAAGATGAAAAATCATATGTAAATATGAATATCACTCAGTCAAATATTCCTCCTTGGGTTCATAGTAATCTTCATAGCCAGAAGGTATATGTGATCTCATTTTAACTTGAGATATGGGGTATTGGGGTGGATTTATATTTATCTTTGTTTGGGCCATGATGGGGGGTATTTTGCATTGAATTTGATCATTGATAGTTTGATTCTGATCCCTAGGAATGGGACCAACAAAAGAGTTGGCTACCTATCCTTGTTTTACCTTAGTGAGATCATTTGCCATTGTTTTAAGAAGCTTGGTCACCTCTTTGAGGCTCATTGTATCTTTATTAGGGGAGGTTGTTTAAATATCTTTTAATTTTCTCTAATCAAGATATTCCCTCCTATCAAGACGATATTGTCTATTTTTCAATAAAATTCCAACTAATTTCATGTTTTCTTCGAAATATTTGTGCATCATTGAAAAGGGTTTCCAAGTTAGAGGATTTTCTTTCTCTCACATGGAGAGAGAACTAATCCTCAAAAGAAGAGGAATGCTCTACCATATTAGTAGATTATAAGAGCTTAAAAACGTCTGGAATTTGATGACACAAATTATAGTAATTTATTGAAAACTCCCGCCCCAATAATTTATGGAGTTATTGGGAAGATTCCCAAGCCATTTTTTAGTCTCCCCTTCAAGGGAATGAGTAAACATTCAAGAGAATACATCATCTTCTTAAACTAAAAAAATTTCAGTATAGTCCTGGAATGCCATATGGTGATCTTTAGTGACCAATCTATTTTCTCCATTAAACTTGAGAAAAATTTCGAATTATCCCTCTAATAAGTCTCCTAGTTGATTTTCTAGAGAAAATATTGGCATTTTAAATCTAGTAATGAGCAAAAGGTTTGGGGGATTTGGTACTTCCATGTTAGGTTTATGAATTAAAGTTCGTTCCCGACTACAATTGTGCATAATAGGTTGTGTTATATGATGGAAAAAAACTTGCAAAGTAGGAACAACCAACACCTAAGAATATGTGAAGGATTTTAAGGAAGCAGATGCATGGGTTAGAGATTCTTTCTTACCTAATGGAGAATGTTGTGGGTATGCGATATCAAGTTTTCCCAAGTGATTAAAATAAATAGGAATATGCAAAATATATACCAACTAATAATCTTGATTAGGGGGAATGTCTTGAAACTAGAAGGATGATGATATATGCAATGATTAGTCTATTATTAAAGGGTGATCAGTGTTAGAAATAATAGAAGGAAATGAGATAGTGAGGTCTAGGTTTGTAACACTATCTTCAACACGAAATCCCATATTCTTTTTTCGTACCTGGTTAAGGTCTTCTAGAGTGAGAGGTAGCCTTCCCTTAGATTTAGATCTTGTGATTATGGATTCAGGATCCATATTTTCTGATGAATGAGTCATATCCCCATTAGATTCTACATGAAGGTGGAGTCACCAATCAGAGGGTATTCCTTGGATTTTTTTATAGTAATGACTTTTGTCCTTGATATAACAAGGAGTTAATGAACTCCTTTATGCAACATGGTTTCAACAATTTGTTAGAAATGATTGCAGTCAAAACAAGACAAACAATGTTGCTTGCATTCTGTGATTCTCTTCCTCTTTGAATCAGGAAGAAAATGTTGGTAGTATGTTTTCTTCTAAGAGAAACAAGTTGTCCTTAGGAACGATGCCACTTCTCCCTATTTTCCCACATGTTGTACCCATCACCTCTTGAGGTATAGGATGATCTTGTTTCTTGAATACCTTAGAGAGGTGTCAATCTCAATGTAGAAGACAAAGATTCTTATGGAGGAGTTACAATGCCTTGGAGGGTTATGGGGGATGCACCTTCTTGCACCACTTTAGTCCATCAATGCATTCCTTGGGCCAAGGGAGGGAACCCTATGTCTAGGAGGAAACATTTACTATCCTATCACCCTAAGGATGCATATTGTTTGGTAATGCTTCGATTGAATGGGTTTTCAACTAGGAAGCAAGGTGCATAAGAATCAATCCTAATTGTTAGTGAATATATTTGAAATGTTTTATTTAGGTGTGAAGGGGAAAGTTACCTATGAAAGAAAAAAAATAACTACTAGAACAATATTTCTAGGTCACCTTAATCATAGATTCATCTCTTGGAAGGAATGTTTAACATCACAAATAGATTTAATAGCAAATAATTTATGAAACTCTCCATTAAACATGCTCATAATATACATAAAATCATGTAGGAAAAGTAAATATAGATCCAAATATTTATGCACTGAAATAAAATAAGTTCAACCATAGAAAGAAAATATAATAAGTCTTTTGCATGTTATACATCAAAAGGAAACCTTTGATCTCATTCTTGTGTTTATTGTGTTTCTTTACATGGAATACTCCAAAATAACATTACAAATACAGAGGAGGATGATAAGAGAGGAAATTAATGTATTGTTGTCGGTCCCATTCTATATGTCCTTAAAAAAATTTGGCATCCTAATGGATACACGTTTTTCCCCTTCCTTTATTCAACAATCAATCCTTACTTTATAGCCATAATATTCCATTGGTAACTCATCCCTAACTAACACTGGCGCATGTTGGTAGTACTTTCTCACTCCAACAGGTAAAAAGGGGTCTCTATCGGCTTGAACAAGCCAAGATAGAGAGCACACAAGAAAATGGTTCTTACGATGCTAATGTTCTTACGATGCTAGTGTGTGAGGGAAGTGTGGTAAATATAAGTAAAAACAAGTAAAATCTAAACTAAACTATGGAAATGAGGAACATAAACCAAAATAATCATATGCAATATGTGCGGTGACAAACAATAAATTAGAGAAACCACCTATTTACTAGAAATCACTTCAGTAAAAATGGATACATTTATAACCCATTCATTTTTCATGCATTCGCAAAATATACAAAATAATGTTTTTATTATTTATAACAAATGGAGTTAAATGAATCATGTTACCTCTTTGGAAATATGGGCCCTTGCGGCCGAGAAGCTAGTAGTCCTCCTTTGATGATTCCATCCTCCTAATGGCCACCATATGAACCAGGTGCAAAGTGTCAACCCAAAGAGTAGCAGGGATCCAAAGGGGCTCAACCGGCCAAGGGGATTTTCATAGTGGAATGTGGATGGAAGAGGTCCGTGTGAATGCAGTATGGTGGATAGGGTATGGTGAATAACACCAAAGATGGGAGATCTCCAAACAATAGGTTTCGAATTGTGTTGAAAATGGAGGGAAATAATAACTTATATCTTGTGGTTTAGGGTTTTGGATCCATAAAACCACTTGTGGTTTTTGAGTTTTAATGCCGATGAATTTTGAATTGAGGCGGGAGTTTTTATTTGTTGGTACAACCCCCCTATTTTGGTGGAAACCTCCTTTTCAGGGGATATTCCCTTTTTAGGTGGATGTTTTCCAAAGGGGGTTTGTAAGTTAGGACAAATGGGTTTTTTTTGGTTTTTTTATGAACAAATGGGTTCATTCTTTAGAAATAGGGGTCCACAACATGTCAATTAGTATATGGTCAATTTTCTTGTGTTAACAACACATACGAAGGAAAAAATGCTGTGCTTCAATATCTTATGCGGTCACAGGAGAATTGATAGTTTGTTACAACCATAACTAGGAGTGATGATCTGCTATTTTTTTGTCCAGGAACCCCTTTAATCTTCCTTTTTATGGTACTTAGGGAATATTTTATATACCCATGACTTTGAAAATCCTTTCAAATTTTCACAAAATTTTACTTAGATTATAAAAATTCTTATATTTCTCTTTGTGCGAAGGATCATTTTTTTTAGACTTATAGGAGATGCCTGTTATGGGGGGGTGAGAGGTTTTGAGATGAGATGGAGGTATTTGTGAGGATGATAATACCTCTCCTAATTATTTCCTATGTTCCCTATCAATCAAAAAATCATGCAATATATCGATGAAACTCATCCCCTATTGATTAACTACTAGAGCATTAAAACCCATTTAATACTTAGGATATAATTTATTTCATCTTTTATTACTTTCCTAGGTAGTTTTACCATGTTTTTGGCCACTAGTTGACTTCCTTGGTCCACCACTTTCCGTCCTTATCCACTTGAGCACATCCTTGTTCATCCTACCTTCTTTACTGGCTATCTCGAATGGAAAGGGTGCATATCCTACTTTTTTAGTGCTTTCATAGTTTTTCCCTACTTTTGGATGGATAAGACTAAAGCTAGGCGCTCTAGTGCTTTTGGAAGTTGCTAGATTTTGTGGCCAACACACCTTGCCTATTTTCCACTCCAAAAGTTATAATCTTTTTCCATTTTCAGACTACTTCACATTCCAAAATATTTTTATCCAATTCGTGAGCTTCTTCAGTGAATTGGAGAGAAATGTTTCCACCTTGGGCGGTTTTAGCTAGTTTAGTAAGCCTGCTTTTGTGACCAATTTGAATGCCTACATAGAAATTAGAATTTTTGATGTAACTCTATATATTTTCAGCCACTTTATGGTACATGGTTGGCTGATGTACATTTATGCTAATATAAGTTAATATTGTGCATAATTCTGAATATGATTTTGAGTGTTCTTGACAATTCTAGACTAGCAATTTGCGTGAGAAGTGTTTTCAATATTATGATCATCCTATGATCTAATTTAACAGGGTATCAAAGCTGTCTAGGGGAGCACAATTGCATGCATTTGCGCACCATAAGCAAGGAGTTTCCATAGAAGTCCCGCGATGATTTCCTTGTACTCTTGTGTTTAGCTCAAGAGATCTAACTGGGCATGACAAACTCCTAAAAATTCCTACTTTCATATTATGGAGTTCTATTGTTTGAATCATTCTCCAGAGAGTTGTTTGGTTGTGATTTTACAGGTACAAATAATTCTATAGTGCGCACCTAATTCTACTCATGGATATATCTCAAAATGTGATCTTGAATCCATTCAATTACTTTCAGTGGAAGGCATGGATGGAGATATTTGTGAGGTTGAAAGGCCTATGTAGAGTGACCATGGGAACTGAAGGAGAGCCTACTTCAGTTGTATAGAAGTCAAAGTGGCACAATCTAAGAGATGAGGATTATGGTCTTCTCCGCCTCAGCACATCAATAGATCTTCTTTTCCATTTGGATGGTCTGACTTCACCAAATGAAGTTTGGGAGAAATTGAAATATTTGTTTGGTAAAATGATGATATGTGAGGACATCGAGTAGATAATGAGTTGATTTCTATAATTCTGAGCATTTTTGAGAATATATAAGATTATTTCTCCAAATTCAAGTCACTTGTATTGTAGTTGAAGTAGTGTGGTATTGAGAAAAAAGATGAGTAGTTAGATTTTTCCATACTCTCAAAATTGGGGCAAGACTATTTAGTTTTTGTCTCCACTTTCCATGCTACAAAACTGGTTGTGAAGAATTGGAAGATGCCCAATCGATCTGAATTCATGGAGTCTTTGACTAAGGAGAAGAATAAGATTATGTTTATGGGCGCACTGAAGCCTTCAAAAGATCAAGCTCTAGCTGTTGATGACTCAAGGAATTCGAAGGGTAAGAAGAAGGAAAAATCCAAAAATACTTATGAGAAAAAGAAGGAGAAATCTAAGCCACAAGAGGATCCCTCCACTTCCAGAAAGGATCAACAGAAGAAGAAAGAGCGAATCAAGTGCTCATACTGCCCAAGGATTTTTCATCCTGATAGCTCCTGTATGAGAAAGACCATAGATCAGCTGGCACATCTCCTTGATAAGAACCATATACCCATTCCTAAAGGCGCATAGAAGAAGGAATGAGGCTATAACTTAGATGATAAGGAGAGAGTGCATGCTCTAATGGCCAACACATATTCATCCACTTCTTACATCATTGATTCTGAAGCTTCAAGGAACATGGTTTCAACCAGAGAGTCATTTGCTACTCCTGAATCCTCCGATGGCCCAAGTACCATCATTATTCTTGGAGATGACTTAGAAACTGCTTCAAAGTGTAAAAGTAGAGTAGATCTTGACAATGGCTCATTTTGTAATGTCCTATGTGCCCCTAACCTAGCTGCAAACCTATTTTTAGTCTACGAAATGACCCATACATGTTCAACCAAAAGAGTTGTCTTCACCCCTAATTATGTGGAGATCTTTGATATATCAACATGAAGAGTTGTTACATTAGGCACTACGGATCATTCTTCTGGAGTCTACAAGTTTTCACAATTTTTTCCTTTCTCCTCACCAGTAGCACTCCTCTCTAATTCTAATGAAGCAAGCAATATTTGGATTGAGAGGTTTGGAGATCTAAATTACAAATACCTTTATGAACTTCATGTAATATTGTGATTATAGTATTATATTTTGATGATTTAATAATCACAAGAAGTGCCATTGATGAAATTTCATCACTCAAAGGATAATTTTGCATCAAGCTTTCTCCATGACAGATTTGGGGATTCTCAGGCAGTGTTTGGGGCTTGAGATCATTCAATCAACCAATGGAATCACTATATGTTAGTCCAAATATGCTTATGATCTACTAAAAAGGTTCAATATGGAAGGATGTAAGACTACAAAGACTCCTTTCCTTTCAGGAGTTAGGCTAGAAGAAGGGGATTCTACACCCTTGGTGAACAACACCCTCTACAGGAAACTAGTTGGAAGCCTATTGTACTTGACTCACTCTCGACCATATTTGGCATATGCAGTAAATCATGTTTCAATATATATGGATCAGCCTCATGAGCTCCATTGTATGGCTACAAAAAGGATCTTGCACTTTGTGCAAGGCACCAAGACACATGGGATTCACTATGCTACCAATTCCTCATTGGATCTAGTTACATTTTCTAACTCAGATTGGGCTAGAGATAGCATAGTCCCGAAGTCCACTTTTGGATTTGTATTCATTCTCAGAGGAGGTCCTATATTCTGGTCTAGTAAAAATAAAATTGCAATTTCACTCTCTTCAACAGGGGCAGAGTACTGAGGAGCAATGAATGCAGCTACTCAGTGCATCTGGTTGCAAGGAATTCTTAGTGAGTTCCGGATTGACTTTAGCACTCCCAATGTTCTTTGGGTTGATAATCAGAGTGCTATAAGGGTATTCTCAGATCTAGTACTTTTACATGTTGGTAAAATTATATGTTAATTAATTTCCAATATTTAAATTGTCAACCCAGGGCGCGTAAGCTTTGAGGTACAAGAACTATATGTGCAGGGTCGAAGGTTAACCTAATCTAGTCTAACCTAACCTGATGGTGATAAACTCACTTCAATTGTAAAACTAAACTATGAGCTATGAATATAAATTATTTATTAAATTGCAAAGTGCGTGCTAGTCTCCAAACGCATTTCAAACTATAAACTAACTATGAATTACAAACCAATTGTAGATGACAAGCTAATTTCAAATAACAATTCTAAAATTATGAATTAATAAAAAACTGTGATATAATTTCTAACTACAGACTAAATTAAGGGTCAACTATTAAATTACCTATAACATGTAACTAGGAATCAAATGAAATAACAACTAAATAATTAAATCCCTAAAAATAATTAAAACATCATTAAACAAATAAATCTTTGCCAAATTGAAAGACCTTATTCTATTAAACATCCAATTCAAGGAAAATATGAGCAATCAACCTATAAAATCCACACAAGCAAACTATAAATTACCGAAAAATAAAATCTATGATAAATCAGGATTTTAAAATAAAACTTAAATTACAAATTGTAAAACAAAACCATTAAATTAATTATAAACTACAAATTAAACATTTTAAATCAAACTCCTATCATTTAGAAATTAAGACTAAATAAAACTAACACTAAATAATAAAACTTTCATTAAACTAAAATCTAAAGTGGACTGAAATAAACAGTAATAAAGAAATATACTTTATCATTAATTCATCCACTCTTCAACGCAGGGTATAAAATATTTCTATTCACGGTGTAAAACGCTTCAATGCAAATGCAAGGTAAATTCATTTTCTTCAAAACTCAAAGCAGGGTATAATAGATTTATGTATTGCAGATTTATTTATTTATAAAATTCGCACGATCTAATGCATACAACCACATGCAAAGCGTTAATGAGATTAATATATACAAGGATTAAATAAATTACAGTGAATAACACTGTGTAAATAGGGAGGGATTCAATCCACATAAAAAGACCACTTTTGAAATAATTTTATGCCATTCAGACCTGCATTCAGATCTGCATTCGAAGCTGCATTCAGACCTGCATTCAGACCTGCATTCAAACTTGCATTCCGACCTGTATTCGAACCTGCATTCGAACTTGCATTCAGACCTACGTCCAGACAATTAATTCGGAATACGAACCTGCATTCAAACCTACGTTCAGACAATTAATTCAAATTAATATAGAAATGAAAATGCAAATAAAAGAAAACTACAATCTAGAAGATGGCCAGTCCCTGGAGATTCACAAACAATATGTACAAAGAACTTGCTTTCCGGAAAACCAATTTTCATTGAAGAGAGAAACTGAGTTACAATATGAATCGGAATTTTGCCCAAATTATCCTCTCCTTCCATTGCTAAATGATGGATTTATATAGCATTTACATGAATAGAGAATCCAAGGAATTGGTTCTCATAAATTCTTTACAATTGTCTAAAAATAAGAGTTGTTCAACTAATTCGCTGGTTTTCTGAAAATTGTTGGACTGAATGTAAAAATAGTATGTTGAATTGATTGCTTGCTGGTGTATTCTCAGAAATTCACTCTTGAACCATCGACCTTCACATTACTCCCATGCTTTGTTCTTCACATTGATTATGCAAACCGTCACGTGAACTATATGAAACCAAAAAAACGATCCATTCCATCAAATGATAACAACCTCAAGAACTTGTGCTTAATTAACTAGTTTTGTTATATCGTGACCTCCTCCACATGATCCGTATACCCTGCAAATAAAATGACAATTCGTTATAACATGCGTTTATATCATATTATGAAATATATTAAAAACAAAGTGACGTGGAATTATAGTTTAGTTATTTTTATGGTTTTGGTCAACTTTAACATTCCACTAGTCTTATGTATGGTGTTTTGAAATTAATATGACCAACGCCATATTACATTCTTTAATTGCCATAATTCTCATAAGGACTATTTCATAACCATCACAAATTTTTTAAATGGCATAAAAGTGAATGATTTTCCATATTAAACAATTATGATTTTATTTATAAATGTTGTATTTTTATTTTCTCTTAACAAAAAGATTAGCATATGTAAAAATAATAATTAATTCTAATGTTATATTAATATTTTTATTTAATTAATAATTCAAATCATGATTTTAGTTCGCATGTGCAGGTTGTACATGACCAATGAGAACTAGAAGATGAAGATAAACCAAACTACATGTTATCAAACCCAATGCAGAACTCAGGGCCGGATTGAGTGCCAGATTGAGTGTCAGATTAAGGGCCGGATGGAGTTTCGGATGAAGGGTCGGATCGAGTACCAGAATACTTATCATTTGCACAATATTGCATTCAAGACATACGAAATAATCAATTAGGATTCTTTTACGTTTAATGGTTTAAATTGATAAAATAAAGTAAAGGATAGCTTCATTAAACATATATGTACTAAATTATGGGTGCATCAGCTAGGAAAGTAATGAAAATGAAGTCATGAAAATGGACAATTTTCCGAGCCCAACACTCCCCTAGACCGAAGGTATGGCAGGTCCTCATGCCATGAATAATTTTGAGAGTGGGTTGTATGCTTCTTATGCAAAACATTCTAGATCAACATCAGTCAACAAGCAATTCTAAGAATCTATCACCATTACTCAATTTTTTAGAAAAAGAAAAATAAATGCTAAGTGATAAGAATGATACTTATAGATTTCAAAATTAAAAATATTTCATACATACTTGCTAAGATCATATAAGTTGTGTAGGAAATTTCCCGAATGTTCCTAGTTAGAAAACATGAGGATATATAGATGGTGTGAAAAGACTTATAGGAAACAAGTCATCTTTGACTCAAAGACTTATTGTCATCCAAGAAATAAGGATAAATTTCACATTTTGAGTTCATTAATTCCTCTCCCCCAGACCAAAGATATGGCATGTCCTCGGGCCATCAATAATTTTGAGACTGGGTTGTATTCTTTTATATGCCAACACTACAGATCAACAACACTCATAAAGAAATTCCAGGAAGCCATCTTTATTATTCTAATATAAATTAAGATTAGAAGTATCCCATGCATACAATTTCATCAATTAGTAACAGTTCTCATGAAGACCATAAAGGTTATAATAGGGGATTTTCCTTTATAAGGATATAGACAGCCTAGAATGTATGTAAAGCCCATAGGAAACCAGTCATCCTTGTTTAACTTTCAAAGACTTATTGTCATTCAAGTAATATTGGTAAAATTTGCATTTGAGTTCATTAGATTCCTAAACTTATGGGTCCCACTTCTAGGATAGTGACATACTAGATATGGTATGAATTAGATGATAGGGTCTTAAGTGCAACTTACAGAAATTCTCAAATGACAAATAAATAAACAATTGGCTTAATCATGTATATATGCGCTTGGGGTATTTATTTGATTAAATTATGTGCATAACAATGTGTTTATCATATCTCTTTCACCCGGCATAGCCCCGCTGCCAGCGAGCCTGTTCAGTACCTTCGGTAGGTCTGCTTGTATTCACCGAACTTCCTCATTTATGATTTTACTTGGCATGGACCTGCTGCTAGCAGGCCTGTTCAGTACCCCGACGGGTTTGCCTCGTAATTATAATTATTGCAAAAAGATATTAAAGTATGTGGAAGCCGGTTGGTACTAGAGTATATTAATTCTTCTAAGCACATAACTCAAAATTTAAATTTAACCCATGAGTAACATTATTTATAATAGCCTTAAATTAATTCATGTCAAAAGAGAATGACCTAAAGCTGTTCTCTAGTCCCTAAGTCAATCTTCTTCATATAAGTTTCAGTAGTGTTTGTCCACAAGTAGGAATGCCACTTAATATCCTGCTACTATTTGATAAAGATGCTTAAATAGCAAGCTTTGATAATGAATCTAGGATGTACAAGTGACCTATGGGTATTAGATAGACCTTGAAGTTGTAAGAAATCCCCATGATATTTAAAGTTGGTCTTAAGCAATATGCATGTATGAAAATAAAGAAGGATTTTGAATTGTTTTGGTTTAGTCATTAGCATTATCTTCTTAATTCTTTTATGGGAAAAATAAAACAAAAAGCAGAGTTGATGCATCTTTAAGCTAAACATGCAACTTTTTTTATTTATATACATATTTTCCTATTCTACCCAAGAAGAAAGAAAGTATTTCTATTCAAGTATATGAAATCTTCCAATGAAACCAAGTGCGAAGCAAGATGAAAATTATACATTAATCCACATATGAAAAGGTTGTTGCAGTGATTACCTGAATGCGAAAGTTCAACCAAATTACTTGTCTTTGTGTCAAAAGGTGTCGAATGAAGGAATGGTATTGTGGCCGGGTTACCTCTTGGAACCAATTTTCGATGTATTCTTCATATTCACCTTCCTTCATTATGTCATGCAGATCCCCTTCTCTTAGATGATCAATTTATTGAGCATAAGATGGATCTGTCGATAGATATGTGGAGAAAATTTCAATTTCAAGTCTCTCTCCATCAAATGTAGTCTCCAAGTTTCCGGTTTCCTTGGCAGATTAACAAGGAGAGTCGGTTGTAGCTCATGGGATTGCAGTTCTTCTATTATTTACGGAGAGGTAGATAATTCTTTACTTCTGTCAAGATGTGTTCTTCTTGAGAAGAAGAAATTGAGATTCCAACTACTTCTAGGATTTGAGAGAGTTTTCTTAAACTGATGGTCACCTTTGAATCCATTTTTTTGGTTGTCAGGTTCTACTCCACACAAGGATTAGTCTCTGGGGTTCTTATAGTACCCATTTTTTTATGTGTTTTTAAAGATTCTAGTTAATACTATCTACTACTAAAACAAATTTGTAAACTAAACACACCACACTTTTATGAAATAAAACACCTACATGAAATTAACTTGCAGAAAGTAAACACACTCAAACGTACAAAAAGAAAATCACACTTGCATAAGAGTAAATTGCAAGAAAGTAAACTACCTAAATTTGTAGAATAAAATCACACGTACATGAAATTAAACTAAGGGAAAGTAAATTATCTATGTTTGCGAAAAAGTACACCTAGCTATGGGAAAGTAAACTATCCACGCTTGCGGAAAGAAAAGTACATTTAACTATGAGAAAGTAAACAATCTATGTTTGCGGAAAGAAAAGTACACCTAACTATGAGAAAGTAAACTATCTACGTTTGCGGAAAGAAAAGTACACATAACTATGAGAAAGTAAACTATCTACGTTTGCAGAAAGAAAATTATACGTAAGGGAAATAAATCAAACTTTGTGTAGAGTAAACACACTTGTGCGAAAGAAAGAATAACAAGGATTTCGGGCACCCCACTATAGTGGATGGGTAGGTTCTTACCTCTCGTCTTACCGTTCTCCCCTACCCCTTGTTGTGTAATGTAAAAGCAACCTATCTACCTAGACTTCAACCCGTTTAGCACCTCCCCGAAAATGACGCCAAAATATTGGTAAAATTATATGTTAATTAATTTCCAAAATTTAAATTGTCAACCTGGGGCTCGTAATCTTTGAGGTACAAGCACTATATGTGTAGGGTCGAAGGTTAACCTAATCTAGTCTAACCTAACCTAATGCTGATAAACTCACTTCAATTGTAAAACTAAACTATGAGCTATGAATATAAATTATTTATTAAATTGCAAAGTGCGTGCTAGTCTCTCTGAACCAATTTAAAACTATAAACTAACTATGAATTACAAGCCAATTGTAGATGACAAGCTAATTTCAAATAACAATTCTAAAATTATGAATTGATAAAAAAATATGATATAATTTCTAATTAAAGACTAAATTAAGGGCAACTATTAAATTACTTATAACATGTAACTAGGAATCAAATGAAATAAAAATTAAGTAATTAAATCCCTAAAAAGAATTAAAACATCATTAAATAAATAAATCTTTGCCAAATTGAAAGATCCTATTCTATTAAACATCCAATTCAAAACTATGATAAATCCAGATTTTAAAATAAAGCTTAAATTACAAATTGTAAAACAAAACCATTAAATTAATTATAAACTACAAATTAAACATTTTAAATCAATCTTCTATCATTTAGAAATTAACACTAAATAAAACTAACACTAAATACTAAAACTTTCATTAAACTAAAATCTAAATTGGACTGAAACAAACAATAATAAAACATTTGTGCTCAATGTAGAAATATACTTTATCATTAAGTCATCCACTCTTCAACGCAGGGTATAAAATATTTCAATTCAGGGTGTAAAACGCTTGCATGCAAGGTAAATTAAATTTTTTCAAAACTCAAAGTATGGTATAATAGATTTATGTATTGCAGATTTATTTATTTATAAAATTCACACGATCTAATGCATACAACTACCTACAGAGCGTTAATGAGACTAATACATACGAGGAGTAAAGAAATTACAGTGGTGAATAACACTCTGTAAATAGGGAGGGAGTCAATCCACATAAAAAGAGCACTTCTGAAATAATTTTATGCCGTTCAGACCTGCATTTAGATCTGCATTCGAACCTGCATTTCATATCTGCATTCAGACCTGCATTCGAACCTGCATTCGAACATGCATTCAGACCTATGTCCAGACAATTAATTCGGAATACGAACCTACATTCAAACCTACGTTCAAACAATTAATTCAAAATAATATAGAAACAAAATTGCAAATAAAAGAAAACAACAATCCAGAAGATGGCCAGTGCCTGGAGATTCACAAACAATATGTACAAAGAACTTGCTTTCCGGAAAACCAATTCTCATTGAAGAGAGAAACTAAGTTACAATATGAATCAGAATTTTTCCCAAATTCTCCTCTCCTTCCATTGCTATATGACGGATTTATATAGCATTTACATGAATAGAGAATCCAAGGAATTGGTTCTCGTAAATTCATTACAATTGTCTGAAAATAAGAGTTGTTCAACTAATTTGTTGGATTTCTGAAAATTGTTGGACTGACTGTAAAAATAGTATGTTGAATTGATTGCTTGCTGGTGTATTCTCAGAAATTAACTCTTGAACCATCGACCTTCACATTACTCCCATGCTCTGTTCTTCACATTGATTATGCAAACCGTCACGTGAACTATATGAAACCAAAAAAACGATCCATTCCGTCAGATGATAACAACCTCAAGAACTTGTGCTTAATTAACTAGTTTTGTTATATTGTGACCTCCTCCACATGATCCGTATACCCTGCAAATAAAATGACAATTCGTTATAACATACGTTTATATCATATTATGAAATATATTAAAAACAAAGTGACGTGGAATTATAGTTTAGTTATTTTTATGGTTTTGGTCAACTTTAACATTCCACTAGTCTTATGTATGGTGTCTTTTGAAATTAATATGACCAACGTCATATTACATTCTTTAATTGCCATAATTCTCACAAGGACTATTTCATAACCATCACAAATTTTTTAAATGGCATAAAAGTGAATGGTTTTCCATATTAAACAATTATGATTTTATTTATAAATGTTGTTTTTTTATTTTCTCTTAACAAAAAGATTAGTATATGTAAAAATAATAATTAATTCTATTGTTTTATTAATATTTTTATTTAATTAATAATTCAAATATGATTTTAGTTTGCATGTGCAGGTTGTACATGCCCAATGAGAACTAGAAGATGAAGATAAACCAAACTGCATGCTATCAAACCCAATGCGGAACTCAGGGCTGGATTGAGTGCCAGATTGAGTGTCAGATTAAGGGCCGGATGGAGTGTTGAATGAAGGGTTGGATGAAGGGTCAAATGAAGTACCAAAATACTTATCATTTGCACAATATTGCATTTAATACATAAAAAATAATCAATTAGGATTCTTTTACGTTTAAAGGTTTAAATTGATAAAATAAAGTAAAGGATAGCTTCATTAAACATAGATGTACTAAATTATGGGTGCATGAGCTAGGAAAGTAACGAAAATGAAGTCATGAAAATGGAAAATTTTCTGAGCCCAACAATACAAATAATCAAGCACATTTAAGTGCACATGCACTACATCCAAGGCCTGTAGTATGACAAATTGATTGTGTTGGAGTATTTCCCCACTACTGAGCAAACTACTGACATTTTCACTAAATCCTTCATAGAGAATAAACTAAGCCATCTTAAGTTTCTGCTCGGAGTGTCTGAACATGAGTTGAAGGCTGATTGATGATCAGGTTCAAAATTTTGTTCTTGCCTATTGTTAGGAAAAATTTCCTATAGTGGGGGATAGACACTACCAACGTACATGGGGATGACAGATAGATATATTAGGTTTCATATCCATTACTGCAAATAAATGGGATTAGGGTTTAGGAAAGAGTACCTTATTTATGATGGCTGGTCCTAGCTTTCTCCTGATCTCTGCAATAATGTACCTTCAAAACAAAGACCTTGCTCACAACGATTTGACTATAAACAGATAATGATATTGACAAACAATATAGCATTAATTATAATCAACATTCAATAAAGTTAACAACTTATTGGGTGGGAAGAATATATTGATCTTTATTGTCAAAGAAATGCAGCAAAATTCGACTGGTATACTTGATCTTGCTTCAAGCACTTCTGCAACCAAGTTCTGGGCTCCTGCTCCTCTCTTGGCTTGGAATTCCTTCAGCATAACATTAGCTTTCTCTACCATTTCCTTTTCCTCATGGATTCCCCTTGTATTTATGAGCAAGGAAGGAAGTTAGATTCGCGAGGTAGTTGAATTGGGAAGTTGGGGGAGTTAAAATACCAAACTCAACTAATCCCAATTTGTATTCTTAATATATTTTTCAATTTCATCTTAAGATACCCGTGGTATGACACTAGGAAACAGGCGAACAGTTCGCGGGTATTCCTGTTAGCAACTCGTGCATGCAAATTTTAAGTGATAAAAATCTTATTTTTTCTGCATATTTCATTAGAAATCCGCGACCATAGGAATTGACATCTAGCGGGTCATGGACAGGTCCTAATATTGACAACTCGCGCATGCAAATTTTAAGTGATGTGCGCGAGTTGTCAATATTAGGACCCGTTCATGACCCGCTAGATGTCAATTCCTATGGTCGCGGATTTCTAATGAAATATGCAGAAAAAATAAGATTTTTAGCCGAAGGTATGGGATATCAGCACTAAGTCATCTGAGGTCAATCTAGCTCTTCCATCCATAGTGTCCTTTTGTGTGACCGAAAGGGAAATGTGATCACAGACATAGAAGTGTTGATTTGACCTATAACAGATGGCCCCTAATGTGTGAGTTCAGAGGGAAACGATGGCCAAAATACATTACAATCTAAGTCAAAGAAGAAGCAAGGAAACCACAGGACAAAGTCACAAAAGTACCTGAAAACAACAACTAAGGTCAGCGGGCAATTACAATCTTGACATCAAATAGATGTTCAGTATGATAGAACATAATCTCCAATACATAGCTAGGAGATGTATCTAGCATGGCCACTGAAATACAAGCGTGGATCCATGTCAAAATAGGAGATCATAGCCATAACAACATGTTGGATCTATGTCTCATTAAGAGCAAAAAATGAGTGAAGATTAGTCTTGCGCAACTTGGGTAATAACATAAACATGATGATGCTATTATGGTCCCAAGGTCTTCATCCAAAAAATCCCAAGGTACGAACCCTATCCATGTGAATAAATGAGCTGGAGTCGAACATGGAGGTTACCGTTTGATTACCAGTCATTGACGTATGTCGTTAACAAACGCGAGGGTGTCCACCAATAAGCCCAAGGTACCTAGTACATTCTAACCAGTGTGAATAAGTGGACTTGAATTTGAACACTTGAAGAATCCATCGAATAGGAGACATTGATGTATTCCCACTATCCAATAGTGAGGGAAATTGCCAGTGATGACTGCAATCCCCAAGGTACTATCTGAAACTCTAAACTTCACTCCTGGAGCATGATGAGTTGAAGTCGATGGGAAGAAGTCCGCTGGAAGGGAGGCCTTAATGCATCCTCCATCATCCAACATGAGGAATACTCATAAGATTGAGTTGATTCGGAGTAGGACTGATACAATATGAAACAAACTGACACCAGGGATGGCCGACACAGGCTGTATCCTTGAACAATGAGCACGACACAAGAGTGACTTAAGAACTTTCAACATAATGAGAGCATGATATAAACCTGTAATGTAGGAGACATTGGCGCATTCTCCATATGATTGGAAGATTAACCAATCGGAGGAGTAGAAACTCTGAAATCAAGTTCATCCTAAGGTCAAAAACTGAAACCCAACTGAATGAGAAACTCAAAAAGGTGCTTTTTTCAAGGACATGACTGACTTGCTGCCTTTGAAACTGAAAAGATGTTTGATACCCTTCCCTTTTCTATTTTTATTAAAGAATATCCTTCTTGTTAGTTTTAATGAGTCCAAGAAAGAAAACTCAATAGTCCTTCTTCATTTTTCAAGCAAGCTCGAAGAAAGAGGGAGAAGACTGCTTGAAAAGGGTCCAACCATGTGTAGTTTTACGAGTCCATGGGAGGGAAACTCAGTACTTTCTTCATTGTTTTATGAGTTTGAAGAGAAGATAAACTAATATTGGATATACTGATCTCTGGATTTTAATATCGAGCCGAGATTTGTTCTTGCTCGTCAGTGTTTTCGTATTTAAGGAGTCTGAAAAACTTAAACAATAACTCCATACACTTACTCGTGGATTTCACATCGAGTCCGAGTTAGTAGATGCTCGCTTGGTATTTTCATGTTTCGAGAGTCTGAAAACCCTAAAGAAGACTCCAAAAGGTCTTTTTTGTATAGTTAGTCTCCTCACTCGAAAAAGTGTAAAATGATGAGAGAAGAACTCTTCTAGCCACATATGACTAGAGTATACCTTTTTCGTAAATGATCCACAAATGTCTGTAAAAGGGGTAAAATTATACCTAAGTGGATGTCGCTTCAAATCCTTTAACGAGTATGAAATGACAACTATACTTGGCGATCTTGTTTATTTTGAAAAAGTCTAACAAGGGCTTAAAAAGACTTTGTAAACTTCAGGGACACTATGTTCCATGACCTCCCAAGTGAAGAAATACTAATGACAACTAGATTAGTGATATATAGCATGATCAAGAAAGATTCCTTGATGTCATAGAGTAACAGGGAAATACTGTACCTAATTGACATGTCGTGAAGGAAAAAAAACCTTAATAGACCATTTTTGCGAAATATAGTGAGATTCGTCATTTGTACTTCAAAATACTCAAAAACATATTAGTGATTTAAATAAAGTATTAAAATAATTTTGAAACTATATAAAAATATAAAAAGTGGGTAAAAAATTGTTTTAGTTTTTTATAAATAGTTCCAAAAACAAAACAAAACTCACCATTTCATCGTTTGGAGCAAAAGTTGGAAACAAACCCTCAGCTTCCATTGCTCATTGTGATCACCTCGGGCTACAGAATCGACTTCCGACACCAACAAGTAAGTCCTCTCCTCCCTCTCCTCCATTTCATTCCAATTTTTAGTTTTTTAAATGGTCATTTTTTGTTTTTATTAAGTTTTTTATCTTAGGTTTGCGTGCCTATGGGTTCCCTAATGGAAGAACTACGCATACGTTGAAAATGAATAGCTCTGTTGTAAAGAAACTCGCGGGTAGCCACTATTGTCCAGTAGCAGCAGTCGCGCACACCACAATAGAAATGGAAAAAATAAAAACTAACGCATGAAATGGTTGGAAAACGTAGGATGGTTTTAACTTGGCGAGAAAGAGAACATGAAGACACGGATAGGAAAGCCATGGGGGATCCCTTGACCTTCACTACATTAAGAAGGTGTGGGTTGCTTAAATTCTACCGAACCGTTAACATGCGAGCCCAAACACAGCTGCTCGAAATGATTGTGCATTACTAGGATGCTGATCAAGGAGTCTTCAATCTCCAAGGGGAGATCCTTGAGCTTACCATTGATGACATATATTTTATAACTGGTCTCTCCCGAAGAGGGGAGCTGGTCAACCTTAAAGGCACATTCCGAGGTGCAGGTGCTCTTTCCGTACAAGACTACATAAATGCATATTGTCTACTGGGTACCGAAAAGAGTGACAATCAAATTTCCATAGCGACTGTTGCAAGCTTTCCTTTGAAATTCATTCTAAGTGTTTTAAACATTATAGGGGGAAGTGCAACGCAACATATTGCATCTCGAAACTACATGCAAGTTGGTATAGATTGCTTGAGTGGAGTTGTTTTTTGTTGGTGTTCCAGTCTGCTGGTGAGTATGAAACACCAAATTACCGAGTGTAGAACAAGTAGGAAAAAGAATTTCGGTTATGGTAGTATCCTTTGCACCTTCTTCTTTGAGAGGGTTCCTGCTTTGAGTCCAGGGATGGCCTTGCCCCCACTCAATCCTCGTGAGCCACTCATGACTCGTTGGGGAGACATATTCAAACGCCAAGGTGGAGGTGAGACTAGCATCTCCTATGAAGATGAGGATTATTTTGCATGGTGGGGTCAGCAGGTGCCGACATTGGAGCAGTTTCCCTATGCGGGGATGGACTTCCGTGGTGACCTCGAACTAGATCTACCTCGAGGATCTGCTTTGGGATATATGGGTAAGAAAAAATTATTGTTTGGAAATTTATTTCATTTTATAAGTATATAATTTTTTGATGATTTTGGAGTATTAATCAACTTGTATTATGCAGATGTTGGACCTGTGTGCCCCGAGGGAAACCCTCGTACTTTTGTACGACTAGCTGAGCTAGGGGAAGCCGATGCCATGCTGACGAGTATAGAGGGAAAGATGATTCAACTGACTCATGACATCCCTACCTACAAGATTGAGCGGATGCCACTTGTGATGCTGGAGGACGTTGTGGGTGTGCCCCCAGCGTGGATTTGGCTACTTAGGAAAGTAGCTAGACTTGTGATCTGTTACAGAGAGGCTGTAGCGGAGATGGGAGAGGCCCCTACTTTTCCATAAAGGAGGACATATATGTATATTTTTGAGGCCTTTGAGCCCATTTTGTATATTTGTATGACATTGCGATAGACTTGTTGACCCAAACTCATGTAATTTTTTATAGGGCTTATATGCAGTATCGACTTTATTTACATGTGCGTCTTATCTTTATGTGTGAATTGTTTATTATGATTGTGTGTGATGTAGATGCCAGTCTAAAACATAATTTGCATATGAATCGGCTAAAGCATTTAAATTCCTTGAAATGTGTTGATATGTAACATAATCAAATTGTCTTTCAAGCAATCTAACTCACAAAAATTGACCCAACAACACAGTATCTCTAACTTGATACTCATCCATTAACTGAAACACAACTAACTGAGAGTCGAGTCTTACCTCCATACGTGAAATGCCTTGATGAAGAGAATCTCGGAGTAACTCAATGACCGCGCTGTATTCAACTACATTATTCGTTGTGGGGCCCAAGCAAACCCATCTCGAAGACACGAGTTGGCCAGACGGTGAGTAAATAACCCAAGCTGCTGTAACCAACTAACGGGTGTGGTGACTAGTGCCATCAACAAATCCTATAAAGTATTCAATCGTCATCTGAAAACACAAACAAAATAGACACATAAGACGCGACAATAACCACAAGCACAACTAAACTCTATAGTATGTACAACTATAATACATGAAAAATCATAGAGGCCTAGGCATAATACTTTTTCAAGTAGAGCCCATTTCTAGGCTCTGAAAACTTGTTACCCTTGTAATCAGTCAGCGTGTAATCATCGTTCTTCAGAACCTTAGAAACTATGTAGGGACCGAGCCACATAGACTTGAACTTGCCCGCCCCCAAGGGTTCTTTGTCCTGGTCATAAAGTAGGACCAAGTCTCCTTCGAGAAAATCCTAGGTTTGACAGCCTTGTCATAATGGCGTTTGAATGGACTCTTATGAACCTCGTTTGTTGTGAGTGCATCACGGTGCTGCTCATCAAGATGGTCTAGGTGCAACAAACGTTCTTACAAATCTGAAGTATCAGGAAGAAACTGAATAACTAACTTCAAAGAAGGGTTTTCACATTCAACCAGAATAACTGCTTCCACCCCATGAACAAGTTGAAAGGGTGAGAATCCAGTGGCAGTCTTAACATTAGACCGGTATGCCCAAAGAGCAGGATACAACATGATGTACAGATAGAATGAGGATACAACAGTCCTCTGAATAATGGTCTTCAAAGTTTTGTTAACTGCTTCGACTTGTCCATTCGCCTGCGGATAGAATGAGGATGAATGTTCTTGTCGAAAACCTAACATCGTGTAGAGATCAGTCATCATACTGTTCTGAAAGTGTCAACTGTGGTCAGTCACAATATCCTTAGGGATACCAAATCTAGCAATGTTCCGGTTGAATACGAAGTAAGAACCATCTCTCCGTCTACTCTCATGGTAGGCATTGCCTCGACCCACTTTTTGAAGTAGTCAACGATAACAATGATGTACTGGTGTCCTCCTATCGAGTCTGGATTACATGTCATAGAATCAATCCCCCACTTGGTGAAGGGACCTTCTGTGATTATAGGGTGGAGAGGAGAAGGGTGTGCTCGCATCTTATTGGTGAAAAAATGACAGGGTTGACAATGTTTCACAACTTCTACAGAATCTTTGAAGATTATGGGCTAGAAGTAACGAACATGCAGTATCTTCTGAGTTGTTTCCAACCCAGAAAGATGACCCCCACAGGCTCCATTGTGAGCATCATTTAATACTATTTCCGCTTCCTCTAAGGTTAAACAATGACACGATATGGAATCAACCCCACGTCCATACTGTTAAGATTTAATATGCTAAGACAAAAAATAGCAGCATTACATTCCATTTCACAATAATAGCATATACAGGATCATTGAAGAAACAACAAGCATAGCATAAACACAAGAGACATAGATTTATCCTGGGAAATCCTCATGGGGTAGAAAACCCAGTATAGCTTCCTCAATATAGATGACCAGCAATATACAAAGATGAAAACCAAAGATATGATCTCCTCCTCCACCATAGCAGACCTCTCCTCCACAAGTGCACCTCTCTCTCAAGTGAGTGTGTGTATCAAATGAGGAACACACCTCCTCTATTTATACACTACTCTGACATATCTTTTACACAAGTACACGTAGGCTCGTATTTAACCAATGGGTTAAATACCCCACTACAACTGACTGGGCCGACCCCTCTAGGGTGGTCTAATAAAATTTGACCCACATAACACATACAGGGATGACCCCCACTAGGGAAGTCTAATAACCCGAGTTACCACATTCCGACGGAGGAATAACCATCTCCGGATATACAATAAGATCTTCACGGAGGAATGAAACATCTCTGGAATAATAAAGTACAAATATAATATTCTTTGAAGTTACAATATCTCAACACTCCCCCTTAACGAGAAGGATATTATAACAGCATCTGCATGAGCAAGGAGTCATAAACATCATACATGATACATCTATAAATCATTGGAAGCTTTCTCAACATCATCAGTAACTCAAGCAGTTACTGGAATATCTTCAATACTGGAGCATCAACATCTTCAGTATTGAGTCTTTATCTTCTGCAGCACTCGAACAGCTACAACACCATCAACATCTGGATCCTCACGATCATCGGCATCGTCATCATATGATTATCAGCATCAGAATCATCTCGATCTATAGAATCTGGATCATCTCGATCTACAGCATCTGGATCATCTCGATCTACAACATCTGGATCATCTCGATCTACAGCATCTGGATCATCACGATCTACAGCATATGGATCATCACGATCTACAACATCTGGATCATCTCGATCTACAACATATGGATCATCTCGATCTACAACATTTGGATCATCACGATCTACAGCATCTGGATCATCACAATCTACAGCATCTGGATCATCTCGATCTACAGCATCTGGATCATCTGTATTAGTATCCACACCAATACATCTATCATCAAAACATGTATTCTTACTAATACATATATCATCAAAAACATGTATTCTCACTAATACAT
Source organism: Larix kaempferi (assembly GCA_027924585.1). Lineage (NCBI taxonomy): Eukaryota > Viridiplantae > Streptophyta > Pinopsida > Pinales > Pinaceae > Larix > Larix kaempferi. The sequence goes on from BSBM01000289.1 coordinate 26,205,698, forward strand.
CTATCATCAAAAGCATGTATTCTCACTAATACATCCATCATCAAAAGCATGTATTCTCACTAATACATCCATCATCAAAAGCATGTATTCTCACTAATACATCCATCATCAAAAGCATGTATTCTCACTAATACATCCATCATCAAAAGCATGTATTCTCACTAATACATCCATAATCAAAAGCATGTATTCTCACTAATACATAGCAGCATATCCTGCAACACACACGATCATATTACAGGATGATAAATCCTACTCTCTTTAGGACATAGGTCCATGGATGATACAATCCAGTCATGTACCTTTTGAACCGAAGTCCAGGGACGATCCAGTCCTATCATGTACCTTTTGAACCGAAGTCTAGGGACGATCCAGTCCTAACATGTACCTTTTGAACCAAAGTCTAGGGATGATCCAGTCCTAACATGTACCTTTTGAACCGAAGTCTAGGGACGATCCAGTCCTATCAATTCTCGGAGACCTCATGTCTACAGATCAGTTCACAGGACCAAATTCCAAGGATGATCCAATCCTTACCGTACATTTAGGACCGCGTCCAAGGATGACTTAATCCTCAACCGTACATTTAGGACCATGTCCAAGGATGACTTAATCCTCAACCGTACATTTAGGACTACGTCCAAGGATGACTTAATCCTCCGCCGTACATTTAGGACCACTTCCAAGGATGACTTAATCCTCCACTGTACATTTAGGACCACGTCCAAGTATGACTTAATCCTCCACCGTACATTTAGGACCACGTCCAAGGATGACTTAATCCTCCACCGTACATTTAGGACTACGTCCAAGGATGACTTAATCCTCCACCGTACATTTAGGACCACGTCCAAGGATGATTTAATCCTCCACTGTACATTTAGGACCACGTCCAAGGATGACTTAATCCTCCACCGTAGATGACTTAATCCTCCATCATACATTTAGGACCACATCCAAGGATGACTTAATCCTCCACCGTACATTTAGGACCACCTCCAAGGATGACTTAATCCTCAACTGTACATTTAGGACTACGTCCAAGGATGACTTAATCCTCCACCGTACATTTAGGACCACATCCAAGGATGACTTAATCCTCAACCGTACATTTAGGACTACGTCCAAGGATGACTTAATCCTCCACCGTACATTTAGGACCACGTCCAAGGATGACTTAATCCTCAATTGTACATTTAGGACCACGTCCAAGGATGACTTAATCCTCAACCGTACATTTAGGACCACGTCCAAGGATGACTTAATCCTCAACCGTACATTTAGGACCTACGTCCAAGGATGACTTAATCCTCAACCGTCCACCAAGGACTTCATTCTCAAAGACATACGTCTACGGCTCTTCTTTGGGACTGAAGTCCAGGGATGATCCAATCCCCTCACATGTTCACCAAAAAAATTCAATCTCGAAGACATACGTCTACGGCTCTTCTTTAGGACTGAAGTCCAGGGATGATCCAATCCCCTCACATGTTCACCAAGAAATTCATTCTCGAAGACATACGTCTACATCTCTTCTTTAGGATTGAAGTCCAGGGATGATCCAATCCCCTCACATGTTCACCAAGAACTTCATTCTCGAAGACATACGTCTACGGCTCTTCTTTAGGACTAAAGTCCAGGGATGATCCAATCCCCTCACATGTTCACCAAGAACTTCATTCTCGAAGACATACGTCTACGGCTCTCTTGAGGATGATGCAATCCTATCATGTCCACCAAGGACTTCATTCTCGAAGACATACGTCTACGGATCTCTTTAGAACATATGTTCAAGGATGATGCAATCCCCTTGTAAACTTTGACCCTGTCTAAGGACCATCCACCAACCTCTCTGTCAGCATCACTAATATAGGTATCCTCATCATCGACCTCACTGTCGATGCAGGCAATCTCATCATGAGTTATCACATCACTCCACTTTTCGAGGAGGGTCCTTCTGAACTATATTAAGTTTGTCTCGGAAAACTTTATTTAAGGTAGAGGTTTGGTTAGTACATCGGATCGGTAGAAGTTTGGTTAGTACATTGGTAACTTGTTACAAATTCAAACTTTTGGTTCCTTTCTGCACCATATCTTGGAACACTAGATTCTCTGCCATCTTGATACAACTCTGTTTGTCACATAGGATCATAGTTGGGTCTATCTCTAAGTCAAACAATCCTAAAGCCATATTGTTTCATAACTTAGAAGAGCAAGAAGCCATATATTCTGCTTGTGCTAAGAGCCACACTATATTGCTTCCTTCTAAACCATGAGATCATGGCTGATCCCAGACAGTAACATCCTCTCGATGTGCTCTTCCTGTCTGATACAATTTCTGCCCAATCAACATCTGTGTAGCCATCTGAAGTCATGATCTCTAAGATAACATAGATCAAAATCTATCGTATCCTTTAGGTATTTCAACACATGCTTTGCAATTAACAGGTGAACACATCTGGTTTTCCACTAGATACTGACACAAGGTGTTCACAGCAAAGCATATATCTAACCTAGTATTTGTTAGACACATCAATGACTCAATATTTTGTCTGTATAGAGTTTTATCCACTAACTCTGATGAGTCATCTGATAACAACTTCAAGAGTGGCCATTCCAACACATCAAGTCCTTTTAATATTTTTCAGCATGCTTTCCCTGGTTGAGAAAGATTCCTTCTGAGCCTTGCCATACTTCCAGACCTAGGAAGTAATACATTAATCTGAGATCTTTCATTTTCTTTTATGTAGCCATCTATTTGTTCCATCTCCCGTTAGATGGGTCTACTAATATGAACCTCAACATCATTCGAACTCTGAGGTGAGTTTCTTCTTGTATCCATGTCATCTGTGCATAGAAGCCATATTCAATCTTGTAGCAAAGGTTGAGATCCACATCACCCATGATAATCATTAAGCTCATCAATTGATTATCGATCCTGGGTACCCATACAGAACCTGATTCACACTTCTTCTTTAATTACACCATTAAGAGAATGGTCTTATCTATCCACTTGGAGCAAACATCTTGTTATGATTCTCTTCCTCTTTCTAAGAGAATCTTCTAGCCATGAGCCTTCTATATTTTGTTTGATTTGTAAATCTTCTTGTTGAACATCCATCACTTGTTCGGTGTTCATTATTCTTCATGATCTTTCCTACAAAACAAAATTAAGTACATGATTAGTAATACTTCATAATCATGAAATCATGTTGACATGATAACCTATTATGCATACAGATATCATTTACATAGTTATGCAACTATCTTGACCAATACTTTGGCACAACACTTTCCCATATCCTGTATGCATACAGTGGCTATCTAGATGCCTTCCATCTCTACCAGAACATACTATCGAGAGTGTGCACAGCTCTCAGCATGTCAGCAAAGAGGTTTCATTCTAGACAAGCAACAATGGAATGTTTGTCCAACTTACCAATCATATGCATATTAGTAGTATACTGTTCAATGCTCTATGAATGTTTGCACTCAGCATGATATGTTCTAGGAATACAAATATGCATACAAGCAATATCATTTACTATTTCAAATAACAACTCAAATACTTATCTTTTATGTTTGTGTGGTTGCCTCCCGCTTGATCTTCTATATGTCTTTTGAACTTCTATTCATTCTGTACCACTGTGCATGCTCAAGTGTGCACTAGTGTCATCCTCATGATCTCATACACAAACATTCATTCATTAGTATATTCTCAAAACATTCTAATTCTAAATAATATTGAATATGTATAGTCATGATCATTAGTATTCAGGGTTTCAAGTAAGTCTTCTTTTACTCATGCATATTCTTGTTTGATCATAGTGCTCTTCTGGTTAATTAAATCATGCATAAACCCTTGATTACTAAATTTATGAATAAGCATAACCAATCATATCAAGTATACTTATATAAGGGATCCTAACACAAGGTAAGATTCTAACTTGACATAAGAAAACATACCTGGATTAGTATACCTGCTTAGTTATGTACAACAGACCTAAACAATCTCTTCAATGATTTAGAGATCCTGAGCTAGAACCTGCATGTCTCATAGGTTAAGCATAATATAACAAGGCCATACATACCTTGTAAGTAGAACAAAGATTATGGATGAGTCTTTGTCTTCATGATGTCATGGTCATGGAGCTTGATTTGTCTTTTGTGATGTACCTGTATCTTGTTAGCAGACAACATCAACCTCACACAACACCATAATGCATTAGTACAATCATATAGCCCTAATCAATGAATGTCTTCGATCATTCACATGCACTCATACTGTTACTAGGGTGATAAGACAATTCTAACGTTAATCAAGATTGTACTAATAGATAACATGAAGACAAACACATTATGAACTTAATCAAGAATCAGATTTCAAGACATACCTGAACCTCCTTAAGTCATACCTGTTGAGACTTCTTGTAGTCTTCTTATGTAAGGCCTTAGCCTCAACTCCCCCTGAAACTTGATCTGGAGCTTGATTAGGGTTTGCTAGAGAAACCCTAAAAATTCAATCTTTGACTTTCACACTTCCGAATGAATGGAAGGATGTGTCTTGCTGAGCTGATCAAACTAGCATACTTCAATTTTGAAATCTCCAAAATTTGACCCCTCAAAATTGCCTTTGAAACTTCTGGATCTTCTGGACAGGATCCCGAACTAGGGTTTGATGAAGCCCACCCTTATACTCAATCAAAAAGTTTGATCCAAGACTCTAAACTCTTATTTTTCTAAGGATCTTCCAGCCATGGTTACAGACTTCGAAAATTCCAACTTTTGCTGAAGCCCTAATTTCCGGAAGCCATGAATAAAGGTGCTCCAAAAATAATTATGTTTTGACAGAAATATGTACCTGATTGTTTCTGCTATAACTCCGAAAATTTTGCTCCACAGGGTCTAAAAACTTTTTCTGCAGTATCCTGACCTGTCATCTTTCCATCCTGATAGGTCTGACCTCAATTGGATTTTCTGAGAGAGAGTTATGCCAAATGTCGCAACGTGACCTGTTTTGGGATAATACAGGAGAGCGAACTTGTATGGCGTGCCATGTGTCACTGTTTGAACTTCGGCCTCTGAAAATGTTTCCTGAGATATCTCTCCCTGTTATATTTCCATCTTGACAGGTCTGACATCCATTGGACTCTGTGAGAGAGATTTATGCCAAGTGTCACAACGTGACCTGTTTATGGGATAAAATAGGAGAGTGAACTTGTACGGCGTGCCACGTGTCACTGGTTCAGCTTCGGCCTCTGAAAAAGTTTCCTAAGATAGTACAGTCTATGTACTACCTGTCACTTCTTAGGAAATTTCATTTGGAGCTTCCTATCCCAATTTATGACCTTTTTTCCTAGGTCACCTGATTTTTACTGAGATTTGGAAGAGGCAGAAACCCTAACTTGTACTGATCATAACTTACAAAGTACAATGAATCTGAGGGTGCCCTTTGGACACAAGATACCCGGAGATGTTATCTACGACCTGTAAAGGTTTCAGATCCTGAAACTTTTCCAAAATGGATTTATAGTGAAATTTCCACGATGACTGGTTTTTGCTATGTAAAACCCTAACCTTCAAATTGTCGTAAGTGAAGCAAGTGTCGTAAGTGCCATAACTTGCCTTCCTTCAGGTTATCTATGATACCATGTTAAGATTTAATATGCTAAGACAGAAAATAGCTGCATTACATTCCATTTCACAATAATAGCATATACAGGATCACTAAAGAAACAACAAGCATAGCAAAAACACAAGAGACACAGATTTATCCTGGGAAACCCTCATGGGGTAGAAAACCCAGTAAAGCTTCCTCAATATAGATGACCAACAATATACAAAGATGCAAACCAAAGACATGATCTCCTCCCCCACCATAGTAGACCTCTCCTCCACAAGTGCGCCTCTCTCTCAAGTGAGTGTATGTGTCAAATGAGGAACACACCTCCTCTATTTATACACCACTCTGACATATCTTTTACACAAGTACAAGTAGGCTCGTATTTAACCAATGGGTTAAATACCCCACTACAATTGATTGGGCCGACCCCTCTAGGGTGGTCTAATAACCCTTTGACCCACATAACACATATAGGGCCGACCCCCACTAGGGAAGTATAATAAACCGAGTTACCACATTCCGACGGAGGAATAAACATCTCCGGATATACAATAAGATCTTCACGGAGGAATGAAACATCTCCGGAATAATAAAGTACAAATATAATATTCTTTGAAGTTACAATATCTCAACAAGAGATCCAATAGGTTGAGCAGTGAGCTCGTAAAAGTCCTAGGATGCTCTTTTGAGGTTTTGTTGATGCACGTAATAAGTCCTGACGATTCCACAGTATGGATAGTAATGATGAAGACCTACAGGTGGTGGGCCTACATCCAACATGAAAAAGGGCTGGATCTGTAGAACTTCCTATGATGAGAAGAATTATGAGATAGCACCAGTGATCGAGATGATGAGTACAACAGCAGTGACGATGATGCTCCGTGATCCAGTGATGATGATCCAACTCTAGTATTGAAGACTTGTGCCTATATGTATTAATGACTTGTGTCAAGAGAATACCTTCCTAGTTAAGAGGGAGTGTTGATGTATTTGTAACTTCAGAAGATATTCACTTGTATATTGTATGTATTACATTTTTACTTTATTGTATCCCCAACGGAGATGTATTATTCCTTCGATTGAAAGTGTCGTCATGTGTACTTGCAAGTGTCACAAGTTATATTGTAAGTGTCGTAACTTATACTTGATGGGTTATTAGACCACCTTGTTGGGGTTGGCCCTGTATGAGTCAAGTGGGTCAAAGGGTTATTAGACCACCCTATTGGGGGTGTTATACCTCAGTATTCCACAGTGTCGCGTCTCCACCACAAATAGAGTTGACGACACTTCCCCTGCTGTTTGAACCATCCAGAAGATGAATGAACCTTGAAGGCAAATCTACCCTGACAAGTTCTAACCCAGCTGAGACTTTATTTACCCACACTGCCGCGCCTTGCTCCGTTATAGCCACGCGGTACTCCATACTACCGTGCTATGATTCTTCCCCAAAACGCGGTAGTACTGCGTTATGCCCAGACCACAGGGCGCGGTACTCTTTTATTAGCCTTTTTCCCTTGGCTTGTGGGATTTTGGATTTTCGAAGATAATGGAAGATTGGGGTCCCTGATTCGATCTCAACTCATTCTCTGTGTTTAGAAGCCCTGATCCACTTATCTCTCCCTAGATCCACCCATCTCTCTTGTTGGTTAACCCTACCACACACTATAAAAGAGAGACATTCCATGGGGAAGGGGGAAGACTCTTGAAGTACCAAACTTATGATCTTGCAGCATTGTGGAGATAGCTAGAGGAGGAAGCACTTGGAGCTGGAGGATTGGCTTGGACATCAAGCAACCTATGTAAGCATTCTTCAAGTTGTAATAAGATAACTTGTCTTGTCTTTCCCATTTCATGTGTTTAGCATAAGTTCTTAGCATGGAATGTATCTAATCTAGATTTGAATCTAATCTTTACATTCAAGGTATTTGGAAGCTTGCATGTTTGTTCTTTAGTTGATCTTAACAGGTTCTACATTGGAGCTTTGGATCAAGAGCTAGAAGCGAGACAAACGTCAGTTTGAAAGGTGTGTCTTATCTCTCATTATTTCTGAATACATTTAATCTTGCTATAAAAGTTAGTTCAGGAATTTCAAGGTAGCATTTGTTTTGACTTTTTTCTTGCTTTAAAGTTAGTTGAAAATCTACTTTAGAGTTAAGAGAGTTTTGACTTATCCGAAGGGAAAAATTCTACATAACAAGAATGGCGACTCCGCTGGGTTTGATTTCTGTTTGATTGATTCAGTTCACTGTCATCCATCTGCTGATTGTGATTTGTTTTATTGCACTTCAAACCAGTTTGAATCTTGGTTTTTTTTACCTTTATTCACCCCTCCTCGATGTATTTTTCTCCCTGTTTGATCACTGAGTCCCCTGGGTTAGCAACAACCCTGAAAACTTCATTTTATTTTCTCAAGTTGCGCTTTTTCCCTACCTTGCCACAGTACCGCGCCCCCTGAGCTGCTTCCAGCGCGGTAGTACCGTGTTCTTTGCCTTAGTACCAGAGCGGTACTGTCATAGTGCCGCACTCCAGTCAGACCCTGATACGCGGTAGTGTCTGCAAGTTTTTAAATTTTTTATCTTGCTTGGTTTCCTGAGTCTCTCTCTGCCTTAGGTAGTGTTTACTGTTGCTTGGTAGCATCCTGTTCAGTTTACAGTTTGTGTGGTCTGCTTATTGTCTTGTTGTGAGCTTGATTTGTTTGAATTAGTGGCATCTTTGACATATTGGGTCATTTTTCCAGTTTGATTGCATTGGCTTGATTTTTTCACCACAACCAACTCAACACCACTGTTCTCTGTTACTGAACCTTGTAGCTTTTACAGTCACATTATGTTCATCATTTTCAGTAATTAAAAGATTATCATTTGAGAGCAATTTTGTTGTTTAAATTGAAAAAGTCTAGTAGCATTTTGCATTAGGAAATGAACCATTGAATTTTCCACATAAATTCTCATATTTGAAGCATCTTAGATTGCAGAATCAATGCATTGAAAAGAGTGTTTATTTCAGTTTGGCTTCATTTACAAAAAGAAAAGAAAAAACTTTTGCTCTGATTTTTGATTGCTTGTGAAGAATTTCATGCATATTTGATCGAAGAACTCTCTCTTTCCCTTAGCTAGATTTCATCGAAGACAAAGGCTTATTTTTGATTCATTCTCATTTGCATGGTTTGAGTCGTCATAACACCATCAAGTTTCACGTCCACTACCTGATTGAGTAAGACAGCCACTAAAATTAATCTCCCCAATTAAACAAACTTTAACCTCACTTGAGGAAATCAAAATAATTTGGTAGTTAGGTAGGACACCGGGGATAGGCATCAAAATAATTCCCCCTTGTCATTTTCATCTGAGACATAGTCGTTGTCTTTAGGGAACTAAAATCCTCTAGTATTTATTGACACGGTCACAGCTAGTTTGTGGAAGGGCCTCCTGACTGTTTTTAACTTTCAGGGGTTAAACGGTCGCGAGATTGAGAACCAGACGGACTCTGTGGAATACCGCACTCCACTTAGCCCTAAGGCAACATCGATCGCTGTCTTCTTTGGAAGGCTGAAGTGCCCAAAACCTTTTCCGACGTGTCATGAATGAGGTAGCTTAGTATCTATTCTACTAGGGCTCTTTTACCCAGGATCCCTTTCGGTAGAAGGATATCCTTCTTATATTGGTCTCTCATGTTGTATTGTTCGACTTGGATTTCATCACCTTGCAAAGGATATAGCTTGTTGAGGTCTCCAGCTCTTAGTTAGGAGTTTGCTTGGTATCTCATCTTTGTAGAGGGTCATTTTTCTTTGTAGGGACTGCTTGTTGGCATTCTGGCCATTTTTTGTATCAGCTCGCTTATTGCGACAGCGGTCTCAGTATAGATTTTAGAGCTTGCTTGTTTGGCCTGTGAGCCTTGCTTTTTCTAGCTCCTCTTCTGCACACTCGGCTGCATTAGAGTTTTTGAGTTCTTTGTTTACGACACTGCCCCCGATTTTTGTTTTCCTGTCATCATGTCAGAACAACCACGAAGATCATGAAGAATACAGGGCCAAAGCCCTCCACCACCACCACTGCCACGGACTTCCGGTCTGCCTCCATCACGCATTCCTGCTCCTCCTGGCTGCGGTGCTGGTCGAGGAAACATCCCACCGCCGATACGTACAACATCTTCAGTTCTGCCTGTAACTGCCACTCATAGCACAGTCTCAGAATCTATTGCAGCTTCTGCAACCACTAGCATATCTAAGACCTCCACTGTCACTTCACCCACTGTCATTCCAGATTTATCTGTCACAGTGGACACAGTTACCGCAGCTGAACCTAGTACAACCCAAAGTACTAGACCAGAGGTCATCCTTCTACTGGATGTCAGCACTTCCCGTCCATCAGACACTTTTCACGATGACACAGACGGATCTGTTGGCACCACAGAAGGGTCCGACCAGGATATACCTGGCTTGATTTCAGTCCCAGGCGGGTACGTTGAAATCGTTGAAGATACTCGACTTCCTGACACACCTTTTGAACCTGATTATGGTTTCATCACTTCCCAGGTAGAGCTTTCGCCTGTTATCACTACGTCACCCAGTGTTCATCCGCAGGAAACGAGTTCTTCTAGCAACGTACCTCGTACTATAGCTCTACCCAACCTCCCCCTGGGACACAAAATCATGGCTTCCATCCAGTCTAGTATGGTTAGTCTAGCAAAGTCCCTGTTAGCATCAGCACGATTTAGACATAACACAGAGCAAATGCTCTCGACAATGTCTAGATATCCACCTGTTACTCATCCTTCTGACTATAGGGATCCCAACATCCCGTCTAGCACAGAGTTTCGTCACTCCTTTGCAGACGGCTCTGGACCTTCGGACATTACTATACTTAGGTTCCCACCGGATCCCCAAAACCCTTTCTAGGAAATGAACTCGGACCCAGTTCTCGATGGTCCTCCTATCATTGAACACGTTATGGACGACGCCGATACCCCTGGGCTAAATTCCCCGCATTTGCTGTCATCACCTATGTTTGGTGCACATTCTATGAGGGATAACCCAGTTTTTTCTCCGTCCTCACCTGTTCGATATGGACGACCCCCTCTGCAAATCGGTACCTTTGGTGCCGTTGGCCAATCCACATTATCATATTTGGCCAGCGGCGGAAGAACACCTAGTCATACTGCTGGATCTCCCGGTTGGACCAAAGGATCACCTTCGGCCACTATTTATACTATTTCAGGAGGTGGACAACCGACTGCAGTGGTCCCCAACTCTAACTACCAAATTCCCCCTGGTGGGCCATCAACCCAACCAGTTGGAGGACAAACTTTTGTTGGGAACCCTGTTCCTAGTCAACAACCTCCACCTGATGGACCATCAACCCAACCAGTTGGAGGACAACCTTTTGTTGGGAACCCCGTTCCTACTCAACAGCCTCCTCTTATAGGGCCATCCAACCCATCTCCTGGCGGACAACCTATTGGCTCGATCCAACAAGCCTCCCAACCAGCAGCGTCTACTCAATTCAGTATGTACAACACACCTTGCAACGGGCAACCTTATTCCAGTATTCCAACTGGGCCTTACTCTCAACAACCCCTGTCAGGCATGCTTCCTTCTTGGGATACTCAAATCCCACAGAGTGGGGGGTACTCACTTTTTGGAAACTAGAACCAAGCTGGGGGGCAATCTCAGATTCCCCCCAACTTGAATTCTGGCTTCCCTTACCCTTTAGCTGCTACAACTCCATGGAACCCATCACTACAATTTCCACTCGTTCCCCAAGGAGGAACGAGCCTTCCATGGACACCACCGTCGCAGCCACCACCCAACCCTGCTATGGGAAATCCTCCACTTACACAGTACAGTGGTAACATACCTGGAACACAACAATTCAAAGGAACTTTTCCCCAACAAGGAACAATAACCATTCCTGGGTATCAACAACCCCAGGGTACCATACCCACTCAGCAGAACACCCACCAACCGGTTTCCTACAATCAATTGGTTAACCAGATGGCTTATCATCCACAGAATTTCCAGCAGTATCCCCCGGGAAACACATATGGGTATAACACGCAGCAGTATGCTATGCAGGGCCCTCCAGGTTTCTCTGCACCTCATGGTTATTACTCATACCCGCAGACTAACCATCAACTTCCCTTTTTGGCCACACTTGATTTACCTGATTTGTCGAGGCTTATTAACAATCCTATATGGCATGAACCTCACTGGCCACCTATCCCAGCCAAACTACCATCGAACATTCCTAAGTTCGATGCCAAACCCAGGGAAGACCCCAAGAACCATGTGATGACCTTCCATCTTTGGTGTTCTTCCAACTCCTTGATGGATGATTCCATCCGACTTCGGCTCTTCCAATGCACACTTACCGGCACGGCAGCCAAATGGTATATCGAGCTGCCACAACACTCTTTTCGTGATTTCAACACTTTGGCTATGCAGTTTCTGACTCATTTCTAGCTCCCCATCCGATATGAGACTGGAACAGAACTGTTAACATCACTGCATCAAACCACTTCTACGCATATTTCGGACCACATCCATGAGTGGTGACGACGCCGTAGGCTAATAAAGGCACCTATCCCGGATCAGCTACTTGCTGATTGGTTCAAAAAATCCTTTTTGCCTCCCATAGCTAGAGACATCGCTATGCACGGGCCAGTTACAGAAGAACAAGCCATCTCGGCAGCACAGTACATGGATTTGGTATATACTCAATCCGGTACTCTTCATGAACTTCTTCCACATGCCTCCTGCGTTCACACTGATCCAACAAAGCCTACCACTGAACCCCCCATTGATGGTATTATCGGTTCAGTCAAGGCTCAGCCTGCTACCAACTCGATGGGGCAACAAGCTTCCGCTTCCCCCACTTTAAACCAGGCTGCTTCAAAAGCTTCCATTTCTCCTGCCATTTCCTCCGAAGTGAACGTAGTTCAATCTACGTCACAACCATCCGGGGGAAAGAAGAAGAACAATCGTGGCAAAACCAAGAAGAATCAGCAGGAGAACCCCAAGCCACAACCCACACAAAATGACTAGAAACCACGCAGAAAGGCTAAGTTTCCCTGCCTCATTTGTCAAGATGATCACTATACACGTGACTGTCCCTACAAGGATGAAGTCAACAAATTTGTTAAAGGATCCTCTCGCCCGGCAGTGTTAACTGACCCTTTCCCCCAACAGCAACAGTAGATGGTTGCCCAAGAAACCCCACAAGGGGGCAACCCGACCATTCCCACCCGCGGAGAGACGTCCACAAACCGCGAAATCCTAATGACGAGTAATGAAGAGGTTAATATCACCACTCGTTCAAAGACTTACGATAGCCCTCCAAGTTCAAACAAACAACCCGAGATAGCCAAAGGAAAATCTCCTGTTGAAGATCCGATTCCTATTCCCCCCCCTACCAGTCATCTCCATATCGAGAGACTGCTTACGGACACAGTGCTACGCCCACCCAAGGGCACCATACGGAAGGCGACATTCAATCCTAATGCGCGAGTTGCCCAAAACTACAACATTGTTGAGGATTTGGCTCAAGCACCTTGTGCTATGTCGACTCTCGAGGTTCTCCAACACTGCCCCACGCAGCATAGAACCCTACTTTCAGCACTGGGGGTAATGGACCCAGATACTTCAAAATCCATTATGTTTAACTTGGAGCACGCTAAACCTCGGCTTTCTCACCAGTTAGCCTTTCAGGTTCACACTAAAATCCGTGGAAATGTCATCCATCACACTGTGTTAGATGAAGGTTCTTCCACGTCGATAATGTCGTTGAACTGCTAGAGAGCCTTAGGCTCACCCGAGGTCACAACTTATCCCACCACTCTCAGGGCGTTTGATGGACACGGATTTCAACCGTATGGACTCATTCCCTCAATCGGTGTTGAACTGGGGGGCAAAACAGTATCCGTACACATTGAAGTCGTAGATGCACCTTTGGATTACAATCTCCTACTTGGGCGGAACTGGTTCTATGCCATGACCGCCATAGCATCTACAGTCTTCCGGATTGTACAATTTCCTCATGAAGGGAAAATTGTCACTATTGACCAACTGGATTACTGTATCCCAGACTCCCATCCGAACTCCACCAATACCGTCGCGTTATTGGATCAACCTCGGTACCGGTTCCAAGACATAGGTGTTGGTCTCATGAAGGACTCTTCCCTCATTGGAGTTTTTCCAGAGCTGGGAACCCATCTTCAACCAGTCAACATGATTTCATCGCATGTCACCCCCTCCGATGATTCATGGGTGATTTCGAGTCCCACTCAGATTCAAGGCTATGGCAATTCCATGCCTTTGAACAGAAACCTTGCAGCATATGACGCGATCCAATCAGCCACAAATTAGGTCGACTGTCCCACTGATCATACCATGGCGCAGCTCTCGGCTGAAACTCATCCACACCCACCACTTTTTGATCCTCTCAATTTGATTTTTCCCACTGACGAATCAATTATGGAGGTTATGTGCAGTGATGAGTCACCATGGGGAGATTTTCATCATCGATCTTCATTCCCCACTATTCAGCCACTTGAGCCTGATTCAAAACCCAGCACTTCACTTGGGATGGTTCAAACCAAGTTCCCTACTTCCCTCGACGAGGTATTTTCCAAAGGAAACTTGGCCAACCTTATGGAAACCACTCCCATCGATATTTCAGTGAAGCCTGGTATCGTGGAAAACGTGCACATTGGCAAAACATGTACTCCCCTCGAAACGGAGTTCTATAGTGCCTACTTCAAAACTTTTCGCGATGTTTTTGCTTGGAGTTATGAAGAAATGCCAGGAATTGACCCCTCAATCGTGGTCCATGAAATTCCAACTTTCCCTGGCGCCCGACCTATTCGGCAAAAGCTTCGACCCATCCACCCTCGTAAGGCAACCACCATTAAAGCAGAAGTTGAAAAACTTTTGCGTGCTGGTTTTATCTATCCTGTCCCATTGACAGAATGGGTATCCAACATCATTCCCGTAGCCAATAAACAGGGAACAATTAGGGTCTGTGTTGATTACCGTGATTTGAACAAGGCTTGTCCAAAGGACAACTACCCAACTCCGTTTATCGACCAGATCATCGATAACTATGCCGGGAGTGTCATCTTTTCATTTATGGATGGCTTCTCTGGCTATAATCAGATCGATATCCTCCCAGCCGACCAACACAAAACGGCCTTCATTTTCCCTTGGGGGATTTTTGCATATCGAAAGTTACCTTTTGGCCTGAAAAATGCCGGGGCAAATTTCCAACGGGCGATGTCCTACGCATTTCATGACATCAAACATATTGTAGAGCCATATCTTGATGACCTTCCCGCTCACTCTCGGACCCGGGAAGACCATCCAGACCACTTAAGTGCCATTTTCGAAAGGTGCCGTCGCTACAATATACGTTTGAACCCGCATAAGTGCGTCTTCTGTGTAGAAGCCGAAAAACTGTTGGGCTTCATAGTCTCCAAAGACGGGATACGTTTAGATCCCGCAAAGGTAGCAACTATCGTAGCCCTGCCTTCACCCACCAATATTCCAGAACTTCAATGTTTGCAAGGGCATGCAAACTTTCTACGCCGTTTCATCTGCAATCTGTCCAAGATAACAAAAGGCTACATGCGGCTTCTCAAGAAGAATGTCCCCTTTATTTGGGATGATGAAGCCCAATGCTCCTTTGACAATCTAAAGGCAGCCTTAACCAAAGATCCCGTGATCCAACCCCCCGATTACACACGGGATTATATTCTTTATCTCGCAGCCTCAACTTCCACCATCGGTATGGTGCTAGTCCAGGAAGATTACAACGGCATAGAACATGTGGTGTACTATCTCAGTAAGAGTCTTCTCGACTCTGAAACCCGCTATTCACATGTTGAAAAACTGGCTCTGGCAACAGTATTTGCTGTCCAGAGATTCCGTCATTACATCTTACTTCGTCGGACCACCGTTATAGCCGACTTCAACCCAATGTATTATATCCTCACACGTCAAGTGCTTGGGGGAAAATACTCTCGTTGTATTTTCATCCTTCAGGAGTTTGACTTGGAGTTCGTCAAGGCTAAGTCCAAGAAGTCTCTGGTCTTTGCGGAATTGATTTGTAACTTGCCCCGTGCTACTGAGCAATCCGAGCCCATTGATTCTCTTCCTGACGAATCATTGTTCCTCATTAGCATGTCTGATCCGTGGTATGGGGATATTCTTTTATATCTCCAAACCCAATGCTTCCATCCCGATCTCACTCACGATGAACGGCGACGCATCCGACATCACGCAAAATACTACCTCATAGTCAACGATACTCTTTATCGGCGTGGTGTCGACACTGTCCTTCGACGCTGTTTGACCTTAGATGAGGCGGAACGCATTCTCAATGACTGCCACGCCGGAGCATGTGGTGGTCATCTCTCTGGGATGGCTACGGCCCAGAAAATACTGCGAGCAGGATACTTCCGGCCCTCAATTTTCAAAGATTGCATTGAAATAGTCAAGAAGTGTCCGCCATGTCAATTCTTTCATAGTAAAGCACGCTCGCATCCTGCTCCACTCCATCCTGTTATTGCCGTCAGCCCTTTTTCCAAATGGGGCATCGATTTCATGCACTGTAATCCCACTTCAGCCGAGGGGCATAGCTATGTTATAGTAGCTGTCGACTACTTTACAAAATGGGCTGAAGCGATGCCTACGTATGCTGAAGACGGCAAAATAGCAGCGCAGTTCATATTCAATCATATTATAGCTAGATTCGGTGTCCCACAGTCTATTGTGACCGATCATGGTTCCCATTTCAGGAACCATATGATCGAAGAACTAAGTGCCAAGCTGGGTTTTCGCCATGAAAACTCAACCCCATATTACCCACAAGCTAATGGCCAAGTTGAAGCCATTAACAAAGTCCTGAAATGAATGATTCAGTGTATTGTTGGTACCCAGAAATCCAATTGGCACTCAGCTCTGTTATCAGCACTATGGGCATACCGAACCTCAGTGAAAAGTGCTACTGGATTTACACCATTCCAACTGGTGTATGGACTAGAAGCCATTCTGTCGATTGAATGTGAAATACCATCACTCAAGATAGCCATAAAGCTACTTCCACACACCACTTCCGAAGAGGAACAGTTTCTATACCTAGCTAAGCTAGATGAAACCCGCCGCGACGCTGCTTTAGCTAATGAAGCTCACAAAAAGCGCGTCAAAGCTCAATATGACAAATCCTTTCAACCTCGGATCTTCAATGAAGGAGATCTCGTACTTACATATGATCAAATGCACGATAATCTTGGAAAAGGTAAACTTGAATCTATGTGGTACGGCCCCTTTATTGTAAAACGTGTCTTGGAAAAAGGAGATTATGAACTAATCGATTGTGATCGTACGCCATTGGCACGGCCCCACAATGGGCTATACCTCAAACATTTCTACGCGTGAGGTTACCCAACGTGGGTTACTTGTTGTACATAATGTACTTAGTTTGCTTTTACTTTCTTTTGGTGTGCGCGTGGACCTCATGTATCCACTCTTACTTTGACTCGTGACTTTATGCGCAGATGTCTACCTACTTTGGATTCGCCGACGGTGCAAGCCGACATACCCGGAATCTCGCTTCCGCAGCATGGGTAATCTATTCCCCCACTGGCGAGTTGTTTTCTTCAGGAGCCAACTGCCTAGGTCCTGCAACCAACAATATCGCGGAGTACCATGCAGTCATTGGTCTCTTGACGGAGGTTGCTTCACTCAGAATTGACTCCTTATCAGTCTTTTTAGACTCCCAACTCGTGGTTTCTCATCTAAACCGTGTTTACACAGTTCGCGATCCTATACTACTTCGTTTATTTCGGAGAGTACGCCTCTTGGAATGATCATTTAATTTCATTACATATCAACACATACCGAGAGAATTCAATTGTATAGCTGATTCATTAGCTAATTACATTTTGGATTGGCATCTTTCCCACACATAAACACATCATAAAAAATAAAATACACAAGTCATTGTAAATATTTAGATCATAAATAGGTCCATATCACTGTATGTAAGAGTGTTTTTTCCAAAATACATAAAGTTTGTGTCAAAGACAAAATTTGGGACCAAATCCCATACAAAATTTGGCTCTCAAAGCCTACATATCGTGTACATGCCGCACAAATACTAAAAAGACCATCTATGGAGATCTAGGAGACCTATCATGTCCCTCATCGGACTCCTCCCGCTGTTGGTGGTAACATACTACAGCTTGAACCACCTTACGAAGAAGTCGACTGATACGACTAGGCACACCTACGGTATGCCGCTGGAGATGATAAGGGACGTCATCCATCCTCATAGCAGGGATACCATGAGTCAACCCCTGTAAGTTCCTCTTTATGTCCCGAACGCCTCCTGCTTCGTCTTCATCCTCCTCCTCGTCAGGAACAACTTGACGGTCAACACCACCGCGACGTAAGGGCGAGTACCCAGCTGGTCTCTGCAGTCCACAATCTGCAACATGCATGCGAATGTACATTAGAAGTCTTTTACACATTCTAAAAAAGCAATACAAATTAAATATTCAAAAAGGAAAAAATGTATATCCATGAAGGTCATACCTGAGTTGTCCCAATCATCATCCTCTGGCAGTGCCAAGTCAATGTCCTTGCGGAAATCTACCCCGGCATAAGGGTAGTCATCAATCATAACTATCTGCTCCTCGAGCCAGGAAAAGAAATCCTCACCAAAGGCTAAGCGCTGAGGTCCCCCGAGGCGTCCAGCATAATCACTCCATCGAGCCATCCATGGCTCAGTAGGTGGACGGGGGGGCATAGATATCTGCGGGCGCAGTAATGGCACCCTCTCCAAAAAGAAGGTAACCATGATGCTCCCATAGCCAAATTGGGAATTCTTTCCAACCCTACACTTGTGCACTTGTTCTTTGAGATTGGCCAACACCGCCTCACACCAGTTAAATACTGTTCCTCCCATACACTCCGCTGTGAGATTCACTTGTGTGCGGGATGCCTGATGCGGACTCACACTTCCTGCTGCACGCGTGATGGTGAACAGTACGGTTTTTACAGGAAGTTCTATAACCTCCTTTATGGCCACCTTCCCGCTTTTCTTACTCGAACCCTGACGGCAATACCGAGCAATCAAGTCATCTATGCTCGTTTCCAAGGCAGTGTATCCAGTAAAGTTCACCCGAGCCCCTCTTTTCGAGAGGCCCATGAGGAAATAAATATCCTCAAGTTGAATTTCGAGAACATGCTCTCCCACTCGGAAAGCTTGAATGTCAGGATCCCACAATTGGATAAGATGAGTGAGAAGCTTGGGTTGCTGACGAATCACTTTGGTCTTGAAGAACTTCAACAAACCACATTCTCTTAATGCGGTCACAGTTGGTAAATGATTTTCAGCTGCAAAATCATCCGCTTCGTGCTCTCTTTCTTTCCAGCTTACCATTTTGCTCCAAATAAGTTGCAAACTCCTACAAAAGGTCAGGGAAAACATTTAGTAACTATTTAGCAACTTAGTTTCAGCAGAAAATTTGAGAAAATTTGATTTCTTAATCTAAAAAATCGCCTTCACCGCGCCTGGGGCAAACTCTTCCGCGTGGTACTGTACAGTGCCGTGCCTCGGTTTGGAGCTATAGCGTGGTACTGTTAGACAGTACCGCGTTTCTCGATAGAGCCCCCACGCGGTATTGTGAAGGGCGATTTTTGCCCAATAGGGCTTGCCCAAAAATGAATTTTTTCCTAATGAAATCAAATAATTCTTACATGAAATGAAAGAGGAGCTCAAGAGCTCTTACCTGGCGTAGACGGTTGTTGAAATGGTGTCCTGGAACTCCCGATATGGATCCTTGAAGTTTTGCTCCTCAAATGGGTAAAAATCTCCTATTTGGGTAAAGACACAAGTGAAATAGTAATTTCTATTTTTAACCATTCTTTATATAGCATTTTCACCTATTTTTTAATTATTATTTTAAATGGTTAAAATAAAACCCTTTTCACATTGCTAATATCCAGTTTTTGGGCATTTATTGACAGGATCTCCGGTAAAAAGCGTTATATTCACATTGGTATTTATTCATGATTTGACCTTCATTTTGATCCCACTTTATCTTTTTCGTGCTCTGGATTTAAAACTTGAAAAAGATTCCAAGCGCTTTTACACCCGTGTCGTGCTTGTCAAACTCAAGTAAATGGTGTCGAGTACGGTCAGCTTTACTCATTCTCGTTAAACGATGAGAAAAGTATTATCCTGGTTGTATTTTATTCTTTTTTCGGACCAGAATAATTAAAAATTACGAAAAAGACCATAGGAGTCCATAGTTAAGCTCTTTCAGACTCCCTAAAATTGAAAAGATTGCCAAGTGATCTTGACTCTTTCACACTTGTAAAAGTATTTGAAAGGTCGTCTATTCGGTGATAGGTTACCCCTTTTTCGGCCCGTCTAGACTATTTACGAGAAAGGTATACCTCAGTCAATCTCGGCTGGGAGAGTTCTCTCGGGA
Source organism: Larix kaempferi (assembly GCA_027924585.1). Taxonomy (NCBI): domain Eukaryota; kingdom Viridiplantae; phylum Streptophyta; class Pinopsida; order Pinales; family Pinaceae; genus Larix; species Larix kaempferi. The sequence continues at coordinate 26,225,814 of BSBM01000289.1, forward strand.
ATTGTTTTACACTTTTTCGGGATCGAGGGACTAAATTTACGAAAAAGTACATTATGGAGCTTCCTTTAAGTTTTTCAGGCTCTCTAAATGCGAAAATCTACCGAATTTTCCTTCCTTGGACTCGTTAAAATTTTAAACATCGAAGGACCCATTTTGGGACGAACCCCTCCTTTCTCAGGTTCGTAAAACATGTGAGATTGGACTCATCCATGAGATGAGCTACACCGAGCATCTGTTATCCTCTTCAAGCTAAAAAAACAACAAAGAGGTACTCGTCTATCATGTCGGGGGAATATGGGGGGATAAGTCAAGTTTATTTTTGGCAGCTTGTCAGTCGTTACCTTTGAACATGGCATGTGTCCGTCTCTTGTCTATATTGGGTATCCATTTTTCACTAAGTTATGGTCATCATCCTGAGTTGTCTCCCTGGCCATGAGCCTACTCATCCGATGTCTATTCTCTGTCGTCAATAATCCCTGCTGCCAAGTCATGTTACATGCCGTTATATGTTCAAAGGGTTGCATTGTTTAGAGTCATTCATTGTGTCAGTACATACTCCATTGTTTCATCATCTTATCGTTCGTGCCGATTTCGTGTTGATGATGTGGGATTCATTATGGCCCACCTTCGACGAGTCTATTCCCGTCGACACCAAATCACTATCCGGGAATTGGACTTAGAGATCAACCATTAGTACCTTGGTACCTGCATGCCCCAATGGCAGGTTTCCTCGTGTTCGACAGTAGGTTTACATCATTGACCTCTGATCGAACGATCTCTCGAATGCTTGACATCAACTCATCTATTCGCATTTCATTGAGATGTACTTCGGATACCTTGGGGATCATCCTCATCATTGGTGATTTCCCTTGCATTTGTTAATGGTTCACATCATTGAACGGTAATCAAATGGTTTCTACCATGTTCGACTTCAACACCTTGTAATCACATGGCTATATTCGTATCTTTTGCAATCGGGTAGAAGACCCTGGGCGCGCCTCTGTATCTTGATTGCGTCCAGGTTGCGATGGAGATGTCCTTTGTATTGTCACACAGATCCACTTGTTGTATTGGTCGTGGATGTGTCATTATTGTCTCATGGATCTACGCTTGTTTATAGTAGCCATGATATGTCCACAGTCTATATCATCTCAGTACTCATGGATCTGCAATGTATTGGTCGGCAGCCATACTTTGAGTCATTTGTTTTCGAGCATGGGAATGCCCGCCTCGGTGGTATATCTAACACTCTGTTTCTGTTTCAGCGCCTTGTCACTCTCCTCGATGCTATCTCTGCACACTATATTCGTAAAGTCTTTCGGCCATCAGTCCCTTCTGACCTCACACTTTAGGGGGCATCTGTTATACCTCAGTATTCCACAGTGTCGCGTCTCCACCACAAACAAAGTTGACGACACTTCCCCTGCTGTTTGAACCATCCAGAAGATGAATGAACCTTGAAGGAAAATCTACCCTGACAAGTTCTGACCCAGCTAAGACTTTATTTACCCACACTGCCGCACCTTGATCCGTTATAGGCATGTGGTACTCCATACTACTGCGCTATGATTTTTCCCCAAAACGCGGTAGTATCGCGTTATGCCCAGACCACAGGGCGCGGTACTCTTTTATTAGCCTTTTTCCCTTGGCTTGTGGGATTTTGGATTTTCGAAGATAATGGAATATTGGGGTCCCTGATTCGATCTCAACTCATTCTCTGTGTTTAGAAGCCCTGATCCACTTATCTCTCCCTAGATCCACCCATCTCTCTTGTTGGTTAACCCTACCACACACTATAAAAGAGAGGCATTGCATGGGGAAGGGGGAAGACTCTTGAAGTACCAAACTTATGATCTTGCAGCATTGTGGAGATAGCTAGAGGAGGAAGCACTTGGAGCTGGAGGATTGGCTTGGACATCAAGCAACCTATGTAAGCATTCTTCAAGTTGTAATAAGATAACTTGTCTTGTCTTTCCCATTTCATGTGTTTAGCATAAGTTCTTAGCATGGAATGTATCTAATCTAGATTTGAATCTAATCTTTACATTCAAGGTATTTGGAAGCTTGCTTGTTTGTTCTTTAGTTGATCTTAATAGGTTCTACATTGGAGCTTTGGATCAAGAGCTAGAAGCGGGACAAACGTCAGTTTGAAAGGTGTGTCTTATCTCGCATTATTTATGAATACATTTAATCTTGTTGTAAAAGTTAGTTCAGGAATTTCAAGGTAGCATTTGTTTTGACTTGTTTCTTGCTTTAAAGTTAGTTGAAAATCTACTTTAGAGTTAAGAGAGTTTTGACTTATCCGTAGGGAAAAATTCTACATAACAGGGGTAGGCCCAGTCAGCATAATGTTATGTGGTTAATTTAGGGCTGACCTAGTTGAGTAAAGGTCAGGTGATGTAGTGTATAAATAAAGAATGTGTCTCTCTCATTTTACACATTCTATTGTTCAATCACTTCGCATTAGTGAGAGAAGAGGAGAATGTGCACAAGTGGAGGAGGAGAATAATGTTGTAGATATCTATCTCTTGGGTTTGATCATGGTGATCATTGTATTGATGCTTATTCTATCTCTGAGGAAGTTGCGGAGTTTTTCACCTTCTTGGTTTTCCCCGGTGAAATGTTTTGTGTCTCTTGTCTCTTGTCTCTTATGCTTGATATGTTGTACATGTTGTTCGTTTAGTTAAGATCCTAGATCAGAATGTATTAAATTTTGAAAAACTAACAGTTTCAACAGTAAATGTGACTACATCATTCACTGAATTGGTAGCTGAGTTTGAAGAAGATATTCTAGTCCCTCTTGGGGATTATTTCTACAGTAAGGCATCTAAGGCAGTGATGAGAAAAGGTAAGAAGAGAAGCATGGATCAAGGTGGATTGGAGGCACCCACTCCTAATCAAATAATTTGGGCCAAGCAATCTGACAATATCCAACAGGAAGCATTGGATGCTACTGCAGCCATGGGTGCATTTGCAGCTGCAAACTTCGATTCAGTGACAACATTGAATAGGGAGATTGATTTGAAGAAAGAATAATTGAATAAGCTTTAAGAGAAATTGGCCAAAACCAATCAGAAGCATGAAGCTTATGTTAGTGATCTCAGAAAAGTGTTTGAATATAGGTTTGAAGATTTGCAGCTGAGGAATACCTCTCTCCAGGCTCAATTACATGATGCACAAGTTGTGAATTCTACCACTGCACAAAGGATAACTATGCTTGAGAAACAATGTGAGGATGCAATTGCAAGTGCAACCTACTCTACCTTCTCTAGGTTTTCCTAGCTAGAGTTTAAAGACTTGGCCATCTAGGTCAATGAAGAACACTACAAATTGATAACTGAACTCTTTGGTACTCTAGATGAAACTCGAGAGACTTATATTGCTTTTGGCAAGATGTCTGTTATTTTTGATGGGCAGATGGCCAAGAGACAACAAGCCTCTAAGGCCAAAGATGATATTATGGAATGGAAAAGGTATATAAAGGATAGACCAGAGGACATCCCCATCCTTATTAGTCTCCAGCTCAAGAAAATCAGGACTATGTTGCATGATTGGAATGATTTCAATGATATGGTTGAAGATACTATTCAGAAAGCACATGCTATTTACTCAAGGAGGTGGTAAGGAGGTGGTATGTTGTTGTCAATATTATGGAAACGTTGCAGTTCCCTACCATGGATCTTATTGAAAGCGCTTATCCACCTAAATTGGTGATTGAATAGGTTGAACGCCGATGTGAGGAGGCCAAAGAGAAGATTCAACACCTCGAGCATATCAAAATTGAAGACGTAGATCAGTTAATTAGGAAACCTGTTGCCATGGAGGGAAAGATCCACCTTTTTATCCGTATTTGGCATAAGTTGGCTAAAAACGAGATTCAAAGTTTTACGTGTGATGCCCAACTGGGCCTTGAGTTAGCAAATGATCCAAATATAGATGAATTGTTAGAAATTTGGGCCAAGTGGCAAGATTTTCCTGGTCATTAGTCTAGTTCAAATTTTGTAATCCCTATTTTATGGGAATTTACTCTTTGTATCATTTTGTAATTAATATTTAAAGGGTAGATCTCGCGTAGGCTAGGATGATGGAAGTTGGAGGAGAAAATCAACAAAAGAGACTAGAAATACTCTGGTTAATGCAGAGCTTGTAATTTCTTGCAAACTTTTAGTATTTTCTTTGATAAATATTGATTTTCACTTCAGGTTGTTTATCAATACTATTTACTCTTTGCAAATTCTAAATACATTGATCTATAGTTTTGATTTCTCTCTGCTTAAGATATGTGTATCTTTAAATATTTTAAGAGAATTTATTCAATTCAAATATTTATCTATTTATGCAAATGGTTCACACAAACTCATAATTTATGTTAATTTTTCAATTGACATATCAGTCACAGGTTAAAATTGAATGTACTTAAACCCTTAATTTGCCATGAGTTAATTTTAATTGGCTGGTTGTAACTTGAGCAGATAAGTAGCTAATCTCCTTTACATTTCTATTAAGTTGGTGAGCATGCTTATCTATTTTCACAACAAGTTAATCTGCACATAAACAAGATACCTTCTTAGAATAGGATTAATTTAGATTAGGCTTCCTTCTAGGTAGATTCTTTAGACTCAAGACACTTTGTTTTCCTTCTCAGGAAGATATATCCATTTAGGATCAAAACCGTAAGTGCTAGAGGAGGCCTTTGTATCTGTGGGAGATTACTATTCCAAACAGGCTGGGGATAGTATTGTCCTTGCATAGGACCTTTTTAAGCCTTTCAGTTTGGGTTTTCCCCCTCTGTTGTGAGCCTTGGAACCCATTCCAAGAACCTACACATACGAGGCCTCAACAAATGGCGCTAGAAGGAGGGAAAGAAGTAAGATATGCCTAAACAAAATACCAGTAAACCTCCTACATTAAGATTATCTATTGTCACCTGTAGTCACACGCGGTATCTACCTCTGTTGAACAACCGATGCAAGATCCAAACACTATTCCCACTACCCCTGTAATTGAGTAGGAAACCAGAAGGGGAGAGATAATTCTCATATCACCCACTAGGGGATCCCTCACACTTGAACATATACTTAAAGGTTCTTCTGATAGTCTTGATAGGTTACAACAAAGGATCACTGAAGAACGTAATCAGGGGTTAGCAACAATTCATCACGAGAACAATGATCCACAGGAAAATAATCAAAATAATCAATATAACCAAAATTCAGGTGACCAAAACACTGAGGAACATAACAATTATTCCAGTCACCCATTGACTCCTGAATTTAACCTTGATTTATTATTTAGAGAACAAAACACTCCTCATCCCAACACCACAACAAGTGGACCTCCACCTTCACCCCCTTCTTCTTCATCTTCCTTAGATGAATCATCAGACTCTGAATATTCTAGTTCATTAGAAGAAGACATCCCAATGGCTGATGAAAGACCTAATAGGCCCTGGTTAGATCAAGATGCTATGTTTATCCTAGGTGAGCATCATAGATTACCTAAGAATCCTGAAAAATGACTTCCAAAATATAGTCCTGATGATAAAATCCCTGTAGAAGATCACATTAAAAAATTCATGCATGCAATCAGACTCAGAAGTGTAATACATGAGGATGTAGTCTATAGACTGTTTCCTTATACCTTTGAAGGTAGAGCTTCCACATGGTACTTTGATTTAGAAGCTATATCTGTCTCATCATGGGATGATTTTGCAGCACTTTTCATTCAAAAATTTATGGATGACAAGACCCCAGAAGATTTGGTTATAGATCTTTCCTCCATGAAAATCAAAGGGAAAGAAAGGGTAAAAGAATTTAACTAGAGATTTTCATATCTCAAAAACAAAATTCCTACCAATGTTCTTCCTGTTGAAGAATTGTTGGTGGCATACTATATCAAGGGACTTCCCAGTCAAATAGCTATGTGGGTTAAAAGAGCTCATAAAGAAAGCTTGTAGGAGGCTTTTGCAGAATCTATTCAAGTAGAGAAGGATATGTTTGGCCTGAAAAACAATCCTGACATATCAGCTGACCAAGCATCTACCTCCTGTTAATTTTTTAGCATTAATTCAACATACTCTAGGATCTTTACTGAGAGGATAACATGTACAACATACCAATCACAACAAGCAATCACATAAGACAATAGACACACAGAGTTTCACTGGGGAAAACCATAAAGGTGAAAAACCCCACAAATTCCTCAGAGATAGAAAGAGCAATGATACAACCCAAGTACAAGAGATAGTCCTCCTAGCAGATACTCCTCCTTCCTCACTTGTGTGCCACTTTCTGGTGAGTGTAGAAGTGAATAATGAAGTGACCAAATAGAGTGCCTCCCGTACTCTATTTATACATGAACTGAAATTCCTAATAAACTAGCAGGGCCGACTTGTCTAACTCAGTATAATAACCCATGGTAATACTAATCAGGGTCGATCCCACACTTGGTGGTCTAATAACCCATCACATGCAAGTTGCGATACTTGCGACACTTGTCAATACAAATCACGACGCTTCCGTATAGAGGAATAATAACATCTCTACAGAAGTACAATATACATAGGTGAAATACATTCCGAAGTTACAATTACATCAACGCTCCCTCTTAACTAGGAAGGTATTTCTCGACATAGATCTGCTAGCACAAGTCTTCTTCTCTGGATCATCGTCACTGTATCATCGTCATCGAATCATTTTCATTGTCACAGCTGCTACTATCTCAATCATTCTCTGAACTACTCATGATAGGAATTTCTACAGAGCCAACCCTTTTTCATGTTGGATGTAGGCCCACCACCTATAGATCTTCATCATCAGTGGTCATATTGTGGATCCCAGGACTAATTACGTGCATCAACAAAACCTCGAAAGAGCATCCCAGGCCTTTTACGAGCACTCGGATCAACCTATCGGATCTCCTAGGATCTTTTACATGTGACTGTCACAAAACCTTAAAAGAGTGTCTTGCCCAGCAATATCTCTAAAGAGCATTCGAGGCCTTTTATGTGTCTAGCACAACCTGTCCGTATCTCCAGGACTTCTTACATGTGACCCCTACCATAAAACCTTAAAAGAGTGTCTTGCCAAGCAATATCTCTAAAGAGCATCTGAGGCCTTTTACGTGACTAGCACAACTTGTCCAGATCTCCAGGACGTATTACATGTGGTCCCCACAAAACCTTAAAAGAGTGTCTTGCCAAGCAAGATCTCGAAAGAGCATCTGAGGCCTTTTATGTGACTAGCACAACCTATCCAGATCTCCAGGACGTATTACATGTGGTCTAGCAAAACCTTAAAAGAGTGTCTTTCCAAGCAAGATCTATAAAGAGCATCCGAGGCCTTTTACATGACTAGCACAACATGTCCAGATCTCCAGGACTTATTACATGCTACCCTTGCACAACCTGTCCACGTCCATGGAGTATCAACCTGATACTCACCATACATCATCCTGATGTACATCATCACATGATCAACCTGATCATCATCATAGCATCATCCTGATGCATATCATCATACATGATCTACCTAATCATACAATGTATCCACCTCATACATATACAAATCCATGATCCAATTGATCGTATCAAGCATCCAATATGATGCATACATAAATACATGATCCAACTGATCATATCAAGCATCCAACATGATGCATATACATATACATGATCCAACTGATCATAATAAGCATCCAACATGATGGATACAGAGCAGCAACTGGAGCATCGTCCTGATACTCATCACACAATGCTTATATCCACAGCCATGGGAAGGATCCTCCTCTCACCATGCTTGGAATGGATCCTGTAAATGTGTCCATCACTTCTTTCTCAAAGTGTCGTCAATCTGAAGAACACCAAGCCTCTCTCTGAAGTACTCAAACTTCACTCTGGCTAGTGGTTTCATCAACACATCTGCAACCTGCTCATCCGTCGCAACATCAGGAGCTTCACTGCTCCTCTCTGCACCATATCCTTGATATAGTGATATTTGATCTCAATGTGCTTCAACCTATCATGGAACACCGGGTTCTCAGACAGCTTTACACAACTATGGTTGTCACAAAATATACCAGTAGCCTCCAATGGGAGATCAAATAACGCAGACAGTAGCTTCCGAAGCCATACTGCCTCACAACTAGCCAAACAAGCTACGACATACTCTGCTTCGGCTGTACTCAGTGCTACGCAGGACTGTTTCCTTCTAAACCAAGAGATCACACCTGATCCCATACTGAAGTAGCACCCAGATGTGCTCTTCCTATCTGCAGCACTGCCTACCCTTTCTGAATCAACATAACCCTCCAGGTTAAACTTCTGATTCGCATCATACTTGAGCCCATAATCAATTGTACCCTTTAGGTACCTCAGAATATGCTTTACAACAACCAGGTGAACACCTCTGGGATCCGTCAGGAACTGGCTCAATGTGTTCACTGCAAATAAAATATCTGGTCTCGTGTTCATTAGGTACATCAAGGACCTAATCATCTGATGATACACAGTAATATCAACCGGATCAGATGAAGCATCACACAAAAGCTTTAGGTTCGATGAAATAGGTGTGGCTATGGCCTTGCAGTCCATCATCCTGAACCTCATCAGGATCTCTACTGCATATTTCCCTTGTCCAAGGAAGATTCCATCTACACTCTACCACACCTCCATGCCAAGAAAGTAGTGCATCATCCCCAATTCCTTCATCTCGAACTCGGCAACAAGCTTCCTCTTCATGCCGGCAATCAATCCATCCTCACCTGTTAGAAACAGGTCATCCACATACAATAGTAGTATCATAGGATTTCCTTCCTCAACCTTGTAGTAAAGGTTGGAATCCGCTTTACTCTTGGTAAATCCCAAACTGGATAGAAAGCTGTCTATCCTACCATACCAAGTCCTAGGAGCTTGCTTCAATCCATACAAGGCTTTCTTCAACTTGCACACATATGACTTCCTGTCATATGTCTCAAAACCAAGTGGTTGCTCCACATACACTTACTCCTCGACTACACCATTCAAGAAGGCTGTCTTGACATCCATCTGGTGTATCTTCCACTTCATCATTGCAGCGAGAGAAAGTATTGATCTGATGGAAGTGTACCTGGCCACAGGAGAAAAAGTCTCTTCATATTCTATCCCCTCTTTCTGGGAGAATCCACGAGCTACAAACCTTGCTTTATATTTCTCCATGCTACCATCTGCAACATGCTTGATCTTGTAGATCCATTTGGAAGTCACCACAGACTTCCCTTCAAGTCTTGGGACCACATCCCAAACATCATTCTTCATGATCGAATGGTATTCATCGACCATGGCATCCTTCCATTCTTTCTTTTCTGCTTCTTCTTCATAACTGGAAGGTTCTTTGTTCATAATGTCATAGAGTAATACAACATAACTGGTATGTGATCTAGTCCTCTTCCTTTTCTCTATGTTCTTCTTCTGGAATTCCATATATTTATGCATATTGAATGATCTCTCTAGCCCATGCAGGTTTCCTCTTGTGAGATTTCTTCTCACGAGGTGGATCTACAGGTTCTTGCGTATATTCAACTTCACGATCTACTTCTGGAATTGCTTCAGTCATGGTGGTGCCTTGGAATCTGGTTTCCTTTGGTTCTTCATGGTCTTCAACAGGTGCCTTCTTTGATTTGATGTAAGCTGAGTCTCCATCAAATGTTACATCCCTGCTGACATCAATCTTCTTGAACCCTGGAAAGTATATTTTGTAAGCCTTCGAGCTTTCATTGTATCCCAAAAAGATGCCCTTCTTTCCTGAAGGATCTAGCTTTGTCCTATTTTCCTTTGGAACATGCATATATACTAGACAACCAAATATTCTGAGATGGATGACTTCAGGTTTCTTACCAGAGAATACTTCTTTTGGTGTCTTGTTGTCCAATATGTTGTGCGGTGTTCTATTCTGCACATATACAGTTGTCCTAGCTACTTTTTCCCATAGATGCATAGGAAGATCCTGGTCATGCATCATTGCTCGTGCTGCTTCCATGATTGTTCTATTCTTTCTTTCTGCAACTCCATTTTGTTGTGGATTGTAGGGAGCAGTCAACTCCCTCTTAATCCTTGAATCACTGCATAGTTTTTTGAAATCACTTGAAGTGAATTCTCTGCCATTGTCGGATATGAATGTCTTGATCTTCTTGTCAGTTTGATTTTCCATCAAGGATTTGAATTCCTTGAACTTACCAAACACTTTATCTTTGTTCCAAACACTTTATCTTTGTTCTTCAAGAAGTAAACCCAAGTCTTCCAAGAGAAATAATAAATGAAGGAGACATAGTATACATACCCACTCAGAGAAATGGAAGACATTGGACCGCATACATCAGAGTGGATGATCTCCAAGATTCTCTTTGCTTTGCTTTCACTGCTTGGAAATTCCTTCTTAATGTTCTTTCCTTTTGCACATCCTTTGCAAATACCTTCATGCTTTGTCTTGATTTCAAGAAGACCTTCTATAGCTTTACTTACAATTGGTAGTGCTCCGTAGTGCACATGTGCAAGCCTTCTATGCCAAAGCTCACTTGGCTCCATGGATTCATGTACCATGGTGAGTTAAGGTTGTCCCTTCGATTTGTACAATCCTCCCTCTTGCTCTCCAATCACCACGACATCATATATAGTTTTACCCTTTGGCCACATTAGGACCTGGCCATCTACAAATGCAACCCTCATGCCTTTTGCATCTAATGCAGATATGGAGAGTAGGTTCTTCTTGAGCCCAGGTACATATAGAACATCTTTCATCTTCAAAGACTTCCCAGAGTCTAGATTGTAGGAGGCTTCACCACTTCCTTTGATAGGGTATTGATAGTCATGCCAAAGTTTCACCTTATGGGGTGACTCATGTTCAGATAGATCTACAAAGGATTCTTTAAACCCAGTCATGTGTTTGGAAGCCCCACTATCAATAATCCAATCATTACATCCATGAGAGATAGTACCCGTGAGAGCAGATATTAGAACATATTCATCTTCACTAGATGAGTCATCACTTTATGCTCTAGCCTTCTTCTTGGGAGGTTCATCATCCTTAGCAGCATGAGCACGATATCTCTTCTTGTTTCCCTTCTTCTTCTTCTTGTTGAAGCCATTTTTGTTCTTGGGACAATCTGCAGCAAAGTGTCCCTTCTCATTACATGTGAAGCATCTCAGATCCTTCTTACTCTTTTGATGGTTGTGAAAAGGTTTCTTGTGATGAGAGTGCTCCTTCTTGGGCCTGCTTCTTTTGGTGTGAGATGTGAGAGATTGATCTTCAATTCCCATCTTTTCTTCTCGGGCTACAAGCCTAGCCTCTTCTTGTGAACATTCCTCCCACAGTCTACAGAAGGAGATCAACTTCCTTCTTGCACATATTCCTTGGATGAAGGAATCCCATGACCTAGGTAGGCAGTCAAAGTGGTCATAACAATTTCACCATTTTCCACTACTTCATCCACAACTTCAAGTTGTTCTTTGATCTGAGAGACCTTAGAGAAATAGGATTGAATGGTCTCTCCATTCTGAAACGTTACACCTTTCAACTGGTTCCGCAGAGTCATCTTCCGATTTATGTTCTTTCCTTCAAATAGCTTGGTCAGGGAATCAAACATCTCCTTGGGTGTCTTTAGGGATGACACATGTGGAATGAGATGGTCTTTGATGGAATCAACAATGATCCTCTTTGCCTTAACCAAGTTCTTCTTATGTAAGGCCTTAGCCTCTTCTCCCTCTAGGACAGGGACCTCTTCACTTATGTAAGTGTCCAATTCATTTTCTTCCACGATTAACCTAATCCTATACTTCCATGCTCAGAAGTTATCAGCCCCTTCAAGCTTATCCTCAAGCTTGGTGTGGTGAGACATCTTAAAGAGTACTTCAAATGGAAATAGAAAAGATTTAGGTCTTACCACTTGATTTGCAGAAATCTGGATCTGGTGCTAGATTAGGGTTTGTCAGAGAAACCCTAAAAATTCAAAATGTGAATTTCAAACTTCTGAAAGGATAGAAAGATGCACCTTGATGAGCTGATTAGCCTGGTATACTCAGAAATTGAAAACTGCAAAGTTTCACCCTTCATAAATGCTTTTCAATCTCCCGGATTCACTAGGGAGGACCCTGAATTAGGGTTTGAAATTACCAGAGCTTCACCCAACCAACAAGTTCAATCCAATTCTCTAAAATTTGATTTTTCCAAGGAGCTTCGAGCTATGGTATCAGATTCAATAAATTCCTATTTTTGTGGAAACCCTACTTTTTAGGGCCAAAAATGAAAGTGCCCAGAATTGAATTCTAATTGGACAGAAAGATGCACCTTGTTTAGGAGAGTCAATCTACCCTACTGCCTTTCCAAAATATGTGGAGAGAAACCCAAAAACAAGAAGCCCTAGCTTCCACATCTGCATAGTGTCTTCTTCTCAGGTTAGCTCTGATACCATGTTAATTTTTTAGCATTAATTCAACATACTCTAGGATATTTACTGAGAGAATAACATGTAAAACATATCAATCATATCAATCACAACAAGCAATCACATAAGACAATAGACACAGAGTTTCACTGGGGAAAACCATAAAGGTGAAAAACCCCACAACTTCCTCAGAGATAGAAAGAGCAATGATACAACCCAAGTACAAGAGATAGTCCTCCTAGCAGCTACTCCTCCTTCCTCACTTGTGTGCCACTTTCTGGTGAGTGTAGAAGTGAATAATGAAGTGATTAAATAAAGTGCCTCCTGTACTCTATTTATACATGACCTGACTTGCCTAATAAACTAGCAGGGCCAACTTGTCTAATTCAGTCTAATAACCCATGGTAATACTAATCAGGGTTGACCCCATACTTGGTGGTCTAATAACCCATTACATGCAAGTTGTGATACTTGCGACACTTGTCAATAGAAATGATGACACTTCCGTATAGAGGAATAATAATATCTCTATAGGAGTACAATATACATAGGTGAAATACATTCCGAAGTTACAATTACATCAACACCTCCTACAAGAAAAATGAGAATACTCTAAGAATCACTGCAACAAAGCCAGATCCTTTTGACATGAATGATATGAAAAATTTTCTCGATAAAATGTCCAATGAGATGGTTGATTTAAAGAAGAATAATAATGAAAATCAAGCTCATAACAAAGGTTTTTCAAGGCCATCTTTTAGGAGACCTTATCAACCTCCTCAAAATCCACCACCTCCAAATCCTAATGAAGGATTGAATTCTGAAGAGATTTACTCTATTTTTAAAGCTCTGGCCACTGAAACACAGAATGTCCCTAAAATTTCTGATGATCAAACAAATAAAGACTCACAATTACCAGAAGAAGAAGACCAGTAGATTGATACTGTTAGTTACTTTTCTGAACTCCCAATGAATGAAGAAGAAGAACCCAAGACAATATTCAATGTTCAATATCCTTGCAACACTAGATCAAAAGGACAATCCTCTCAGGAAACTTAATCTTCAACAACAGGTCCCAACAAAAGTAAAACTATCCCACAAAAGGATATAGTCATTCCTGAAATGGAGTACAGTTTGGCTGAAGATTTGAAAAGAGTCCAAGCTAATATTTCCTTATTCAATCTCCTTAAAATCCCTCCTATGAGAGATTCTCTACCTAAAAGTATGATAATCAAACAACCAAGGGAAACTAAAAACAATAACCTACACTCATTTACCAAACCAGATGATCAAAAACTTGGAAGCAAGAGGACACCTCCTTTCTTGCTTACATTTGAAATCTTCAATAGGAATGTAAAAAATTGTATGATGGATTCATGTGCCTCATCCAATGTGATGCCCCTATCTGTTTGCAGAAAACTAAATGCAACTTGGGAACCCTGTCCTACTCAAATCGTCCAGCTTCACAAATCCAAAGTAAGAGTAGTGGGAAGACTAAGAAATGTCTTGTTGACATTGTCTACTGATCCTAGGATCCACCATACCATACATATTGTTGTAGCTGACATCTCTGAATCTTATGGAATGTGGCTGAGCAGATACTGGTCAGAGAAGCTGAAAGGCTACTTTTCCACTGGTTTGTCTCACCTACGGCTACCCTAAAATGGAAAACCAAATAAGATTAAGATCAGTAGGGAACCATTTATGAAGAAAATAGTCACTCACTTTAATGACTCAAGTCAACCTGCTTCTTATTTTAGTTCACACATTGAAAATTTCACATTTGACACATTCTTTGGGGATCTGCCTACTGATTCCTCACCAATTGAGAATGTACAGAACTAGTCACAAATTAACAATGTTACTTCTGTAGCATTCTATGGCACAATTGTACACAATTTATATAATATTAATACAAATTTTAGGATTGATCCTATTGCATGGACTTTATTTTTTGATGGCTTCAGATCTAAAGATGGAGTTGGTGCAGGTTGTGTTCTAATTGATCCAAAAGGGACCAAAACTATGATTTCCTACAGACTTGAGTTCGAATGTACCAATAATATAGCTGAGTATGAGGCCCTGGTCTAGGGACTCAACAAGGCCATTGATATGGGTGCATAGGTAATTGAATGCTTTGGAGACTCCGAGATCATAGTGAAACAAGTAAGAAACAAGATACATTGCTTGTCTCCTCGTTTAATTAACTATCAAAATTTGGTAAGAGATCTCACTAACTCTTTCTCTGCATTCAACATCAAGTCAGTCCCCAGATCACAGAACTTTGATGTTGATCTCCTAGCTAATGTTGCATCTAGGTTGATTCCACCAGAAGGTTTATCCCCTGTTGGAGGGGCCTAGGTCGGCCTATCGACTAGGCCTTCCGCTTGACGACTTTGAAGCACATGTCGACAGGTCGCGTTGACTAGTATAGGTCGGGTTGGTTGGATAGACCAATAGACGGTTATGTAATTGTATTTGCATAGATATATATATATGCCGTTGAGCCAATGTACTAGTTAAGATTGGCTCTATGATTGTTTTATGATCTTGCTGGTTAATATAAAGGCTTGTGTTCTCTCTATCTGTCTCATCTCTTGTATCTGTATAATTGTGTATGCTTTGCTTATATTATGTAATGTATCTATGGTAACCACATGAACCTCAGGACTACAAGGACTTCTAGTTTTCTCCGCAGGATGAGAAGCTGGTCGAAGTAAGTAGAAGTATCAAAGAATTTCTGCGGCTGACAGAAACTTTAACACTTGTAGAAAAACAAAAGATTATGCACCCACCTACTACCTACTACAACATAAAGTTGACAGAAAGCCAACATTCGACAAGACCAAGCCTAGAAACGGAGATATCAGTCGGAAAAAGTTTTCAATGGAGAAAGGATCACCCCAACGTGTCGAATCCTGTAATAACAATCTTTAGCACCGAGATTGTCGAAAAAGATGAACCTGAAAGATTGTTAGAAAAAGACTTTACATCAACTTTTACAAAAATCAAAGTAGGGGAAAGACAGATAAGTGACAAACGTGCACCAGAATGGATGGACGCGAAGATTAAAACAAAGGAAGTAGATATTTCAAATGACGACCGACCGAAAATGGAAAAGATTGGCGATTACTGGAGTGAGGAGAAAACAACATAAATCTCCAGTATCCTCAAAAAATTTCAAGACATATTTGCTCGAGATTATAGAGACTTGAAAGGACTTGTGCAGGAAATGGGCGAGATGAAAATTGATATTAAACCAGATGCCAGACCTGTAAAGAAAAGACCCTACAAGCTTGCTCATAAATATAAGAATATTGTTAAAAAGAAGATCGATAACATGCTTGCAGCAGGAATCATATATCATATCGATCAGTTGGAATGGGCAAGCCCGATGATTGTTCATCCAAAGAAACAAGATCTGACACGACTGAGAATCTGTGTCGACTTTCACGAGCTGAACAAGGTAACGCTCACAGATCCATTTCCAACTCCTTTCGCAGATAAAATTATTAATGAAGTAGCAGGGCATGAGTGCTACTCTTTCATGCATGGATTCTTGGGGTACAACCAAGTACCTATTGCAAAGGAAGATCAGAAAAATACAACATTCATGTGTGAATTCGGGTCAGTCGCGTGCAAAGTTATGCCCTTCGGGTTGAAGAACACACCTGCGGTCTTCTCAAGAATTGTCGTCAAAGCATTTCAAGAATATATCTACAAAACTATGGTTGTATACTTTGATGATTGGAAAATCTATACAATGGTAAAAGATCATTGCAAATGGCTTCGACTGATGTTGGAACGATGTCGACAGATACAATTGTCGCTAAATAATAAAAGTGCATTTTCGCGACACCCATCAGCATATTACTAGGCCATGTAGTTTGCAAAGAAGGAATCAAGGTCGATTATGCGAAGATCAAAATTATCCTCGACCTGAAGCCTCTACTTAACCCGAAACATGTACGGATCCTGTTTGGTCATACCATATATTATAGGAATTTTATCAGAAATTATTCTGATATGACTTATCCTCTCGAAGAATTGCTAAAACATGATTGAGATTATAGGTGGACAGAGGAATGCAACATCTCATTTAACACGTCGAAAATAAAAATGGTCGAAGCACCCATCCTCCG
Source organism: Larix kaempferi (assembly GCA_027924585.1). Taxonomy (NCBI): domain Eukaryota; kingdom Viridiplantae; phylum Streptophyta; class Pinopsida; order Pinales; family Pinaceae; genus Larix; species Larix kaempferi. The sequence goes on from BSBM01000289.1 coordinate 26,242,370, forward strand.
ATTTCTGTATTGGTCAAAGAAATTTCGAGTACAAATTGATGCATCTGGAATAGCGATCGGCGCCATTTTAACCCAACCTGGAGAAGATGGCATGGATTACCCTAATGCATTCAGCAGTTAGAAATTGAATAAAGATGAAAGAAATTATTCTACAACCGAAAGGGAAGCATTAGGTATGGTATTTGCACTGCATAAATATTGTCATTATTTATTGGCTAACCCTTTTGTATTTTATACAGATCACCAAGCTTTAAAATACTTAGTCAATAAACCATTAAATCATGGGAGGTTATGTAGCTGGCTATTACTGTTTCAAGAATTTGAATTTGAAGTAATCATTCGAACTGGAAATGTTAATGTCGGACCAGACCACCTATCGAGAGTCAACACAGGAGAAGAACCGACAGGAATTGAAGATGACTTACTGGACGCACACTTGTTTTGTATTAAAGCAGTCCCTTCAGAACTTGTGGAAATTGCACAATTTCTCGAGGATGGGTAAGCTCCTGAAGGAATGACTAAGAAAAAGAGGAAGATCTTAGCAATGAAAGCATCCCCCTACACTCTGATCAATGGATTCCTCTATAAACTTGGCTTGGAAGATATATTACGCCGATGTGCACTTGACCATGAACGACATGATATACTTGTAGAAGCTCATGTTGGACCGCTGGGAGGACATTATCATGCAGACATAACAGCTAGAAAAATCCTGCAATCCAGACTTTGGTGGCCGACAGTTCATAAAGACTGTCGAGAATTTGTATCTAAGTGTGATAGATGTCAGCGCATAGGCCGATCACTCCCAAGAACATAAATGCCACTGGTTCCAATTAACCCTAGCCTAACATTCAAAATTTGGGCTATCGATTTTATTGGACCATTTCCAGTAGTGGGGAGAAGGACAGGTGCTCAATATATTATCACTGCGGTCGAATATGTTACCAAGTGCGAAGAATTAGAACCGGTCGAAACATGTTAAAGGGAAGTTGCTGCTAAGTTTATTTATGAAAACATCATAACACACTTTGGATGCCCCATAACATTGATAAGTGACCAAGGTACGCATTTTGTATGTAAAACCATTGAAGCACTGACTAAAGAATTTGCAGTTGATCATAGAATAAGCACAGCATACCATCCCCAATTGAATGGCGTCGTAGAATTGTTCAACAAAACACTTACAAAAGGATTGACGAAAATATGCAACATAGAAAATGATGACTGGGATGACAAAATACCTGCTATTCTCTAGGCATATAGAACAACATACAAAAGAACGATAGGTCAGACACCATTCTCACTTGTCTATGGACAAGAAGCTATCATCCCATTACATTTTCGACAACAAGCATCGACCATTGCAACAACTTTACATATTGACGTCGAAGATACTCGACAAGAATGACTACTACAACTATCGAAGCTGGAGGAAAGTCGACAGTTGGCGATAGTACATCAGCGAGTCCTAAAACAACAACATAAAGCGTGGCATGATAGAAATATCAAACAGAAGAATCTCTCAGGTGGAGATTTGGCACTCCTCTATCATAGCCGAGTAAAAGGGAAGCCAAAGAAGCTGCATAAAAAATGGATGGGAGCTTACATTGTCGAAGCATTAAATCCTAACGGATAAGTCCAACTAAAAGCACTACAAGGAAATGTTTTCAAGAAAGTGGTAAATGGTGTCTGACTGAAGCGGTACAAGTCATGAATATTCGAAAAAAAAACAGTTCAGAAGTAACCAAATGAGAGTACTATAAGCAATCAAGAAAAACAATAGAGCATGAAAAAAGCATAAATGATGAGAGAATGGCAGAAGAAGGATGGAAAAAGTAGATAAAAAAGTCTGGCGCCTAACCATCAATATTCTAGACATCGACAAGAACGCCGACGATTTGCAAAGTAAAATCAGGCACGATAGAAGAATTAGAGCCCGGACTGACCAAACTCAATTAGAGAAGTCCATCAACATAAAAAATCAAACAAGGTGTTGCAAAATCATGATGACAAAGAAATAAAGGCTATAGATACCCGCGACGCCAGAAGTAATGCACCTGACGGAGCATCGATAGCCTGTCAGTCCAATTTAATAACCCTGTCAAATCAACCATCATTATAGGCCTCCACGTCCCGTTCACCCATGCCGAGTAACTCCACCATAAATCCGGAGCTCAAGGATTCTTGGGCACTCTTTTGCCAAGAACTTGAACTCCAAGATACAGAGCTCCCTAACCCCGCCAAAGCTAATTTCGCATTCTTGAACCCTGAATCCGCAATGGCTCCCAGAAAAATTTTTACAGCTACCAGAGCCGCTGCGACGACAATTCGAGAGTTGGAAAAAGCGAAAACACCATTGGAAACAAGACTCCAGATGATTCAGAATGCGAAAGCAGTAGAACCCACTTGGAAGAAAGCATGGAAGAGCATTGAAGACTAGGGGAAGGAAATAGACGGTCACTGGAGGGAGGAAGCACGACGGTTATAGACAGCCACAATTCTGCATTATATGAAGGAACCCTTGTTGGATACCTTCGTGGGACTTAAATAAGTCATTGCACAATTTATTGTTTGCAGGTATCACAATGGAAAGATTTATTTCGATGTTCCGGTCGACATCAATGGAGAAATTATCCACAAGATAACTGGCCTATCAGATAAGGGAGACGTTGTACCAACAAATTTAGGCACAGAATTGGTCGACGAGTTTATTGATACTCCTGCTGGGAAAAACTCACGAGGCATAGTCGTGAGCCAAATTGTATATGGCAATTACAGAACTGTTGCCAAGATTGTGTCGCATGCACTTTCACGGACAAGCAAGGGATCATATTTGAAGATTGACATGTTGGAAGCTATCAAGAATATGGCTATGAATGATAAAGGGAAGACTTCTTGGCCGATATTATCAAATACACATGCCATAAGTGCCAAGAGGAGGGAGCTAGCATCTGATACCCATTTGTACTCATATGGATTGCTATGACCCATCTTTGACCGAAAGGAAACAAGGATTTCTCGCAGGAACGACTTGTCCTTATGGAGAATTTCCATTGTTTTTCACCTGGAGAAAGTCAACATGGGCCTATAATAGTTAAAATTTGGCTAGATGTTATAGGTCAAACCTGCAAATCTCCTTCCATGACCACCTCAAGCTGTTGATCACACAAAAGGACAACTTGGATGGAGGAGTATGTTGACCCTAGATGAGACTTTGACTTACTCCACTTCCTGACAAAACTGGAAAAACCCTAAAAATGTCATTCTGAGATATGAGTGATACTCTACTTCAATAGACTAGCGCTTGTACCCTACTCCAGTGTGTAATAGTAGCGCTCAAGCCTCATGAGCGCTACTCCTCTTAAGCAGAGTAGCGCTCAACATTCAAAAAGTGACGAGCGCTAGTTTACAAGCACTATAGTAGCGCCCTGAATGCTACTTCACTGAAAAATAGTAGCGTACATCTCAAAAGATGATTAAAAAATAATTAATTTCATGAAGAGGATTAGTTGCAGTTGGTTTCCCAACTTCCCCAACTTCCTCCATAACCATCTCTCGACTTGAACTGCTTCTCTTGTCCTATAAATCCAGGGAAGAATAAAGAGAGGGGTTAGAGACATGAATGTTATTAAGATACTTTTAAAGAGAAGCTTGCATTGGAGGAGTTTATGCTGGAAGATATCCAAGCTAGAGAAGAGCAAGACCCCAGGATCAAGTTGTAGGAGCATGTCACAAAGTCAGGTATATTTTGTAACATCAATTTGCATTTGACAATAAAAGGTTGAAGTGTCTTTCTTGTCCCAAATCAAGTGTTCATTGAAGTGATATACTAGTTTGGATATGTTTTGGTTAATATTGGATGTTTAAATTGCTTTGTCTTTTTCCATCATTATATATTATCCAAGATACGCTGAGAAAGGTACTTGTACTGCAGGTTTAGTGAACGGGAGGTGGACATGAGGATCGAGCACAAGATCGAATAAGAGCTAGGATCAAATGTCATTCGAAAGGTATGTTCTCAATGCCTATAACCTATTTCCTTTCATGAACATCTTTGTAACGCAGTTAATACGCTTGCCTGTCATCCCCTTTCAGTTGATAGTATCTGTTTCCTTACTATAGGGTAGTCTTTCCCGCCAACATACTGGCGACTCCGCTGGGGATAGTTGTGTTTTTTCTCTAGGAAACCTTTTCTTGTTTTTCTTCCTAGAACCATTTCAACTCCTTTTATGTGCTGAGAGATCCTGTAGGTACCCCCCTGCTTGTTTTTCTCTGCTTCAATCAGTCTTTTTGCATCTTTTCAAAGTCAGTTTTTAACTTTTAAGACCTGAGTGCGACTTTGTTATACATACAGTAGTGCCCATACGCTACTTTTCTATACATACAGTAGCGCCCATCTCTTCAGGAGCGCTAGTTTCCCTACTGCACAGTAGGGTATATTTCCTGTAGCCTTCTGTTAGCGGTCTGTTTGAGTTTTTAGCCTTTTTGGTGGTCTTCTGACTTTGTTTTTAGATCTCCTTGACTGGTATTTGAGGTTTATAACTTTTCTTTAAGTCGTAGAACCTTTCTTTTAGTCTTTTTACCATCTTTAGATCGCTTGCTTACCTGTGGAATGTTTGGACTGTTTATAACTCTTTTGGAAGACTAGGTTTTGTTCTTTGGTGAACACTTCCGCTTAATCTTGCCTTGACTGTATGTTGCTGATTTACAAACCTGTATGCTTTTGCATTCGCTGTTTGTAGCAACATTTGTTTTCTCTTTACCTATCTTATCCTTGTTTTAGGGTTTGGTCTATTTTGGAGCCTTTAGGGTGTCTTCCGAACTTGTTGATTTCCAACCTTCTGTGACTTGTTGTCTTTTTTGGTTTCAAGTGTGTTTAAAGTGTTTTAGGCTGATTCATTTCTCAGTCCTTGTATTAGTAGGGTGGTTGGTAGCTTGCTTGCCTACTTTTTGCTTGGCGTAGTGGTCTTGTTAGGGTTTGATGCTTTGGGTCAGTCCTCTTGTGTTGGATTCCCAGTTTTAAGTATCTTTCTCCTATTGTTTTCTCCCCAATTTGTTTCTGAGTATAGAGGCTTGTTCTTTTGCAAAAAACCTGTAGGACAAGTCTTTGTTGAGCTAGTGCCTTGACAGCTGTAAGCTTAGGAACCATTTTTAGCCATACTTACACATTGCACACAAGTCTTATTTGCTTTCCATGTTTTTAGTTATTTTTCGTTTATAATAACAGAAAAAGCAAAAAATTTGGTAGCTTAAGATTAATAAGGCTTATATTTGTTACAAGATAGCATAGGTTATTTCGTGTATAATTTCAAAAGAAAACAAAAAAAGAAATTTAATTAGATTTGCTCAGTTTTTTCAGTTTGGAAAGAATTTTAAATGAAAAAAAAAAAAAAGTTTTGTTGTCAAAAGTTAGAATTTATGCACTTTTGCTTTTCTGTTGCAACCACGCCACACAAATGCACTACCTTTTGAGTAATAACAGCCCTAAAAATCTTTAATAAAATTGAATAGAAACAATTTTTCTTTTGTAGGGATACACTACACCAACTAGTCTTGGTTAGGATCTTGAGTTTAAATCACCTTAAACCACTCAAGATCACACATTACGCAAAAATCGTAGTTCGACTATCACAGGTAAATCCATTTCACTCAAAGCTTTCCTGGGATCTATGCAGTAGGTCTTGTGAGATCAGATTGTTGGGAATACTCCTCCTACTTTCTGTTTCGAGCATATACCAGGATTGGATCGCGTTTGGGGACCCTTTTGAGTTTCGGGCTCAGTTACCCTGCCCATGCCTTCTGATTTGACCAGAGACTGTTCCCCCAAGAGTTTTTGGTGTTGTGGTATCCTTAGTATCTGACCATAGGTTCATACACAGGTGACAGCAGAGGGTATATCTTCTGTACCTAGGACAGACGTGGGAGGAAATCCCTTGCAGGTCTTTGGGAGGGCGGTTGGGTGATTCCAGCGTTTGCACCCTTAGTCATTGTATTGTGGACCCCGGGTAACTGTTCTTCATCCTTTGTTGATCTGTTCTGGGCCCTCATCATCCCAGACTCTTCTCCAGAAGGCATCTCGTTTTCTTGGTTTGTATACTTAGGACTTTTTAGTTGGTGTGTTGTTTTCCCCTAGTCTTAGTGGCCACTAGGTTTTCTAGTTTTTATTTATATATATAATCACGGAGAACCAAGAACTTCGTAGATCGAGAAGGCTTCAAAACCTTTCGCCACTTAGAACAGAACCTTTACCGCCAGCTAGACAACAGCGGGTAAACCCCAGTGTTTCTTCAAAAACCATTCCTGAAACAGAAATTCCTGAGGAAATTTTTACAACGGAAAATCCTGAAATAGGAATTCCTGAGGAACTACCACTTGAAATTGAGTTTCTTAAAGAACAACAAACAACAATAGAAAACCCTAAAATAGAGGTTCCTGAGGAACCAAAACCGGGTACTCCAGATCAGCGACATTTTAGTTCGGTTGAGATTGAAGATCTTACTTCTGTGGAGTATAACACTCCCTTTAATCCTCCTTTGACCAATCCTAGAAATCCGCTTCTGCTACCCGTTGGTTTCCAGCAGCCCGATTACAGTGCATATAATTTCTTGCCTGGACATTTGATGTCTACTCTAGGAAGTGAACAGGGATTTCCACAAACTCCCACCATAGGTATGAACACTAACACTGTAAATCCTCCTTTTACTGCTACACCAAGTTCGGCACAGACAACCTCTGTGTCCACTCCGTCTTTCAGTTTTAATATTGGTACGTTAGGTATGCCAAGTTCAACAACTATGGCATCTACCTCTACACCTACTGTTGGATCTACCTCTACACCTACTGTTGGACCTAGCAGTACAGCCAATTTAGTGCCACCTCCTGCGTTTCAACCGTTATATCATATACCCAGTACTTGGATTCCCACACCCGCTGTAGGGCCAAGTGCTTCTGCAACTGTGCCTGTCATGAGTACCATAACCACACCGTCTACGTCAGCTACCACTGGTTTCAATACCTTTGCAGGTCCCAACATGAATCAATGTAATATGCCTACAGGTAATGTCCCTTTTTCCTTATTTTCAGGAGGAGGGGGTAACATTTTTAACCAGCAATATGGTAGGGCTAACACCCAACCACAGTGGACGAACCCACAGAGCACTAACCCACTTTCATATGGGTTGGGAAATTTCAATAATACTTTCATGCAACAACAGATTGCGGGGGGAAACCCCTACCAACAAGTAGCTGGGGGAAACCCCTATCAACAGATGGTAGGTGGAAACCCCTATCAGCAGTTGGCCGGGGGAAACCCTTACCAACAGATGGTTGGGGGTAACCCCTACCAGCATACGGCTGGGGGCAACCCCTACCAGTAGTTCATGGGTCAAACTATGGGTGGTTCCCCTTTTTCGACCCCAGCTTATCAAGTACCGTCTTACCGGCCTCGTTTACCATTTCTGGCAACTTTAAATTTGCCAGATATTTCCAAACTGACCAACGATCCAGTGTATCATAACACTACATGGACACCAGTTCCTACCAAGTTACCTTCGGACATTCCAAAGTTCGAAGGAAAAACAGGTGAAGATCCTGGTGACTATGTCACTACTTTCCATTTATGGTGCTCCTCGAACTCATTAAATGAAGATTCCATTAGATTGAGACTGTTCCAAAGAACTTTAACCGGTGCTACAGCCAAATGGTACATTGAGTTACCTGCAGCTACATTCTTTAATTTTGGGGATCTCGCGACTGTCTTTTTGAATCACTTCCAGCTTCTTGTTCGGTATGATGCCAGAACATACCTTTTGTCTACATTTAGGAAAAATAAAGCCACTCATTTATTTGATCACATTCAGGAGTGGCGGAGATGGAAGAGTCTCATTAAATCCAACATGCCTCCAGAATTCCTTCTTGAGTGGTATTTGAAATCACTCCTTCCTTACATTTCTAAGGAAGTTGCTACATCTGGAGTGTCTAATGAGGAAGAAGCCATCCTACGGACCCAGCAGTTAGATCTCGTTTACGCACAATCCAGGTTACTGTATGAGATCATACCTGATGCACCACGATCGAATACCAATCTGAGTAGACCTAAACCTGGACCACATGCTGACGACATAGTGGGTTCAGTTGACTCTACAGCTTTCGAAGCATTGACCAAACAGGTTCATGCCTTATCTGTCAAACAATCGACTACAGAAGTTTCTTCTGTCACAACCTCTCCTTTTACTTTTGAACCTATCAACCAGGTTTAGAACAATCAAAAGGGACCTCGACAGCCCAATAACAAAAAGAAGGGAAAGAAAGGAGAGGGGAACCATCAGAAGCCCCAAAAAGAGAATGCCGAGGAGGGTAACAAAGAGAAAAAGAAGGTTAAGTTCCCTTGTAAAATTTGCAAGTAGGACCACCTTACTCACTAATGCCCTCTGCTTGAAGAAGCCCAGAAGCTATTACAGGAAAAGAAGCCCGTTGTACTGAAAGATCCATTCCCTAAGGTGCAAAGCTCAGCTTCTGGCACCTCCAACACTGGGGGCACTACAAATGCTATGGTTGATCAACTTTTATTAACATGGTTAATTCGGATGCACTCTTACAAACGAGAGCCAGGAATTATACCCCAGATTCACAGAAAAAGGATAAGGAGATTACAGAATCCTCCACTCCACTCCACATACCTATAGACCCAATGCCCAAGATCCAGAAAGGTTTCTTGAAACGGGCATCGCACAATCCCAACACTCAGGCCGCCTCCAACTACAATGTGGTTGAAGATTTATCCCAGACCCCTTGTGCCATGTCTACCTTAGAAGTCTTGCAAAGTTGTCCTTTACAACGGAATGCACTTCTGGAAGCTATTGGAAGTATGGAATCCTCTAACATGTCTGTGCGATTTGATATGGCTGATATCAAATATCGGTTTCCCTACCACGTTGTTCTTCATATTGAAGTCGTCCATGGCCTAATGACCATCAGACGAGCTGTCGTAGATGAGGGCGCGTCGACCTGCGTAATGTCAATTTCCTGTTGGAAAGCTTTGGGTTCCCCCAAGTTAGCCCCTTCTAACACACTACTTACTGCATTTGATGGTAGGACTTTCCGTCCACATGGGGTTTTTCCATCATTTGATGTCACATTGGCCGGTATGACAATTGCTGTAGAAGTAGAAGTTCTGGACGCTCCGCTTGATTACAATATGTTATTAGGCAGGAGTTGGACATATGCCATGCGAGCTATTGCATCGGCAATTTTTCGAGTTGTTATGTTCCCATTTGAAGGTAAGGTCGTTACAGTCGATCAACTTTCTTTCTCTCAAAGAAACAACTAGACTTCTTCAGAAACCACAATTCCCTTAGTTGATCAAACCACCCTGGTTAATGAGAGTTTAGGAGCAGGGCTGTACGAGTTGTTAATAGGCACTTTCGACCTCCCCTCCCCTGTTCTTTTTATGCGTTCTGATGTGGGTACTTCTACCGAAACATTCATGGTTGGTTTAAGAACTGATCCTTGGATCCTTCCCACTACGTCAGAACCTTTTGTGCCTCCATCCATTGCAGAAGTGGACTATATGGAAACACAACATGCTGCAATGGAACATATCATGACTCCACCAGTCTCTGCTGAGTCAGATATGGACTATGCTCCAGCATGGTCACTGAATTCCACTCACTCGTTCGATTGTTTAGACACGGTTTTTCCGTCTGATGAAGCCATATTAGAAGTCATGATGGGCCTGGACCAACCATGGGAACATATGCACCACAAGTCCTACATGCTTCCAGATCTAGACAGGATTGAGAGAGGGGAATTCCCTGTGAGACTTGGTGGATTGGTTGATTTGTCATATTCTCCTTCTACTTCGAGAGCTGTTTATGTTAAGGGAAATATGGCTAATATATCAAGAACAATTCCGATCAACATTTCCACCAAACCTGGGGTCATGGAAAACATTTTTATTGGTGCAGACTGTTCTCCAGAAGAGATCGCTCTGTATACAATTTTTTTTAAAGAATTCTGCGACATTTTTGCCTGGTCATATGAGTAGATGCCAGGTATAGACCTAGCCATTGTGGAGCATGTCATAACGACATACCCTAACGCAAAACCTATGAGACAAAAGCTCCATCCTGTGAACCCTCGAAAAGTGGCCGCCATCAAGGCGGAGGTTGAAAAGTTTCTTAAAGCCGGTTTCATCTATCCGATTGACATGACGGAATGGGTTTCAAACCCTGTTCCAGTTGATAAGAAGCAAGGTACCATTAGAGTCTGTACTGAATTCTGGGACTTGAACAAAGCTTGTCTGAAAGATAACTATCCTACACCGTTTATTGATCAAATCATAGATGCTTGTGCGGGACATGAGATGTTCTCTTTCATGGACGGTTTTTCGGGATACAATCAAATACAAATCAAACCTGAGGACCAGCATAAAACAACTTTCATTTTCCCATGGGTGACCTTCACTTACCGGAAGATGACATTTGGATTGAAGAATGCTGGAGCTACCTTCTAGCGTGCGATTAATTTCGCTTTTCATGATATCAAACACATAGTAGAACCTTACTTGGATGATCTCCCGGTGCGATCTCGAAAGAGACGGGATCATCCATCTCATCTTAGATAGGTGTTTGAAAGATGCATAAAATATAAGATTTGTTTGAATCCTAATAAGTGTGTGTTCTGTGTCCAATCGGAACGTCTACTGGGCTTCATTATCTCCAGTTGTGGCATAATGGTCGACCCGCTAAAAGTAGAGGCGATTGTAAATCTGCCTCCTCCTCGCACCTTGCGACAACTCCAAAGTCTGCAAGGCATGTCTAATTTCTTACGATGATTCATCACAAACTATGCTAAAATTACTAAAGGTTTTATGAGGATACTCAAACAAGACTCCTACTTTGTGTGGGACAAGGCTGCTCAAGCATCCTTTGAAGCCTTAAAAAAGGCACTTCTTTCAGCACCCTTGTTGAGCCTGCCAGACTACGCAAAAGATTTTCTTTTATATCTGACATCGTCTCTTAATACAATTGGTATAGTTTTGGTTTAGGAAGACGATACGCTCCAAGAGCATGTTGTCTACTATATTTCTCGCGCATTGATAGCCCCTGAGGTTAAATATTCGCACGTTGAGAAATTAGCACTTGCCGCGGTCTATGTGGTACAGAGGCTTCGTCACTATATAATTTTACGAACTACTACAGTGATAGAAAAATTCAATCCTTTCCAGTATGTTCTCACCCGATGAATCATCGGTGGGAAATATAATAAATGGATTGTAATCCTACAGGAGTTCGATTTGGTCTTCCAATCGGCCAAGTCGAAGAAATCACTAGTGTTCGCTGAGTTAATATCAGAGTTTCCAAGTGACCTAGAATACGTTGAGGAAGAATCATCATTCCTAGATGAACATATCTTCCTCATTGCTTCCTCTGACCCATGGTACGGGGTATCTTAGTATATCTCTAGACTTTGAGGTGTCCTACTACTTTTTCTCGAGAAGAGCGACGCAAACTCAAAAGCCATGCGAAGAACTACCTCATCATCTCAGATACTTTCTATCGACGTGGGGTAGATTCTATTTTACGACGTTGCTTAACTCGAGAAGAAGCCAAAGCAGTATTAAATGATGCCCACAATGGAGCTTGTGGGGGACATCTTTTCGGGTTGGCAACATCTCAGAAGATACTGCGTGCCGGATATTTTTGGCCCACGATCTTTAAAGATTGTGTGGAAGCGGTGAAACGTTGTCGTCCGTGTCAGTTTTTCACTAAGAAAATGAGGGCACACCTAGCTCCTCTTCATCCTGTGATTAGAACAGGCCCCTTCACAAAATGGGGGGTTGATTACATGACTTGCAATCCAGTTTCAGCTGGAGGACATCATTACATCATCGTTGCCGTTGACTACTTCACTAAGTGGGTGGAGGCAATGCCTACTGTCAAGGCAGATGGAGAAACTGCCGCTTATTTCATGTTTAATTAGATTATTGCACGGTTCAGCATACCTAAAGCGATAGTGACTGATCATGGCAGTCATTTCCAAAATAGCATGATGACCGGGTTGTATACAATGCTTGGTTTTCGACAAGAACATTCATCTTCATACTATCCACAGGAGAATGGACAAGTCGAAGCAGTGAAGAAAACTTTAAAGGTTATATTGCAGAGAACTGTTAATGGCAGTCGAAATAACTGGAACATCATGTTGTACTCGGCTCTTTGGGCTTACCAAGCCAATGTTAAGACTGCTATTAAATTCTCTCCCTTCCAACTTGTGCATGGGATAGAAGCAGTCGTACCGATTGAATGCGAGATTCCTTTGCTAAAACTAGTAGTTTAGTTACTACCAGATACTTCAATACTAGAAGAACGTTTGTTACACTTAGAACATCTAGATGAACAGCGCCGTGACACGCTCACAACAAACGAGGTCCACAAAAAATGAGTCAAAGGACAGTATGACAAATCCATCAAACCTAGGGTTTTCATTGAAGGAGACTTGGTCCTACTTTGGGATCAAGACAAAGAACCCCTAGGACCCGGTAAATTCAAATCCAGGTGGCTCGGACCTTATATAATTTCCAAAGTACTGAATAAAGGTGCCTATGAACTGATAGATTACGAAGGTAATAAGTTGGCCGAGCCTAGAAATGGGCTCTACCTGAAGAAGTACTACGCTTAGGCTAACATACTTTTTCTTGTAACATAGCTGTATATTTTTGTAAAGCTAGTTTTTGTTATGCTTGTTAGTTAATATTATGTGTGTTTTTTGTTTCGTGTACCAGATGTCAACCAAACATTTCTTAGGATTTGCTGATGGCACCAGTCACCACACCTATCAGTTGGCTGCAACAGCTTGGGTCATTTACTCACCCGCTGGCCAACTTGTCTCTTCGGGGGGGGGGTTTGTTTGGGTCCTACCACGAATAATGTGGCTGAATATAGTGTAGTTATAGAACTTCTCCGAGATGCTCTCAGTCATGGAATTTCACATTTGGAGGTAAGACTTGACTCACAACTAATTGTATTTCAATTAACAGGTGTCTACCAGATTAGAGATCCTGGATTGCTACGTCAGTTTCTACGAGTTAGACTATTGGAAAGACAGTTTGATTCTATTATATATGAACACATTCCAAGAAATTTAAACGCATTAGCTGATTCATTAGCAAACTATGTGTTAGACTGGAATTTGTATCATACACTTTCATAAACAACATTGCACACATAAAATTCAAACACATACATCTGTAAATAACCGATGTTGTATATAGCCGATACTGTATCAAAAAATATATGAGTTTTGGATCAAAAGTCTATCAATTCATGTCATAAAAGTACAAAACTGGGCATAGTAGCCTCAAAAATATATACATAGAATGTATCCCTCTCCTATGGAGAAGGAGGGACCTCATCATCATCTACTGCATTGCGATAGCATATGACTAGCCTAGCTATCTTCCGCAGCACCCTAAGCCATGCTGGGGGCACCCCAACTACATCTTCCTGCATATCAATAGGTATCTAATCCATACGGCATGCAGGAACTTCATGAGTCAACCGACTCACTTTTCTCTCTATGGTCCCCAACATAGCATCTGCTGCAGTAATATCAGCTGGCCTCACAAAGATGGTAGGATGTCCCTCGGGACGGACATGCCCAAGATCTGCATATGACACTTGTTTAGCACTTCAAAATTCATTCATAAAAATAAAATAATTGAAAAGTTTGAAAAAATTAAATAATTCTCAAAAATTAAACATACCAATATCTCCCCAGGATCCACTTGGAGGAAGCACCAGTTCTGGATCATGACGGAAATCCAATCCAGCATATGGAAACTGCTCGAAAGCGGGCACTTGCCTCTCCCACCACCCCCAGAAATCATCAGTATGATAATAGTAGTGACTTTCCCCACCACCCTGGCGGAGGAATATGTCACCCCAACGGCCTAGTCTGGGCTCACAGGGGTTAACCTGAGGTAGAGGCATCCCCAAACTAATAGCAGGCATCCTCTCAAAGAAGAAAGTACACAAAATGCTACCGTACCCAAAATTCTTCATTGTGTCGGATTTACAACCTGTCAATTGAGCTTTCATGCTCGCCAGTAAACTAATACACCAATCATATACATGACCGTGTAAGCATTGTACACCAACATGCATAGAGTGCCTAGAAGCTAGGTGTAGTGAGGCACTACCTGCCACTCGGTTAATCATACTCACTATCACCTTCAAGGGGAGGCCTTCAATGGTAGAAATCAAGATTTGGCTTCCTGATTTCTCAGCTTCAGCCACACAATATGTATTCAAGTACTCTTGCACAGATCTTATGCCCACATGAGAAGACACTTTCAGATTTATTACATCTCCTCTCCGTGAGAGACCAGTAGTGAAATAAATGTCATCAACTGTAAGCTCCAAAGTTTTTCCATGGATGACAAAAGTATTAGTATCCACATCCCAGTATTGAATAAGTCTTCGAAATAATTTGTTTAGGGCCCTCATGTTTACGGTTCGGTAAAACTTCAATAAACTGCATCTTCGGAGAGCGTGGAGAGTGGCCAGGTCTTGCATGGCCAGCCTATCCATGTCCTCATGTGCTCTCTCCCTCCGTTGAAGAACCATCCTGCACAAAAAGTGACATTTTTTTAGTCTCGGTGCTTGCTTCTAGGTTTTCAGGCTTGAGCGCTACTGTGTATACTATACAATAATGTATGGGCGCTACTATGTTTGAGCATAGTAGCACTAATCTCCTTTACACGCTACTGCTCTTGTTACACAGTAGCGCCCACGCAATAAGAGTTGTGAGCATTGCGTGGCAAGCAATTTTTGGCTCAAAAAATAAAAACTAAACCATAAAAATGCAAGTAGGGAAGATTCTAACTCACTTGGTGGAAGAAGAATGGTGTTTGGATGCTTGATTTGATCACCACGGAGATTTGAAAATGCCAAGTTTGCCCCAAATATTTTCCCTACAAAAAAAAATTGGAAATTGATTTTTAAAATGAAATTATATATATGAATTGGATTTTAATTTTTTACCCACCATTGTTTAGTTCTCTATAGTTTCAAATTTTTTATCAAAATCACCTAATTAATCAATTGAAACATACATATGGTGTAATACTAATCCAGCTCGCATTTTTCCTTAAGTTTTTGTAGGATCGATCTCCTAAGTTAAAATTCTCGATGTTAGACCTTGTCAACTAGTTAATAGTTCAAATTCATATATCATTCGAGATTTTTTGTCCCATTAACTAATATTTTGTTGAAGACCTAGTTTTGGCAAATTATGAAGCTATGATCCCAGAAGCTGACCTTTAAGTCATTTTAAGCTCTTGTTTGGACTATTTAAACCTAAAAAATATTGCCGAGCAAGCTTGTCCTCTTCGAGCTCGTTAAAGTAATTGAAGGCTCATCCACTCAGGTATAGAATTATCCCTTTTCCGGGCCTAGGTGGATTAATTACAGAAAATGTATACTCTAGGTATACTTCTGTATGTGCTAGAAGAGTTCTTTTCCCTTTGTTTTATAATTTTTCGGGGGAGGAGACTAACTGCATGAAAAAGGACCTTTTGGTGCCTTTCTTTAGGGTTTTCAGGCTCTCTAAACATGAAAATACCAAGCGAGAATTCACCTACTCGGGCTTGATGTGAAATCCACGAGAGGATAAGTAGAGGACTATTTAAGTTTTTCAACTCTATAAACAAGAAAACACCGCCGAGCACAGACCAATATGGGCTCGATATAAAATCCACAGATAGGTGAAAAGAGGATTGTTTAAGTTTTTCAGACTCTATAAATAGGAAAACACTGGCGAGTATTAATCTGCTTGGGCTCAATACTAAAATCCACGAGCAAATATATGGAGTTATAGTTTAAGTTTTTCAGACTCCTTAAAATTGAAAACACCGGCGAGCAAGAACAGATCTCGGCTTGATATTAAAATCCAGAGATCAGTAATATAGATTAATCTTCTATCTCTTCTTCGAACTTTGTAAATAATGAAGAAGGTCCTGAGTCTTCCTCCCATGGGCCCGTTAAACTTTTTACATGGTTGGATCTATTGAGTATTTCATTCTTTCTTGGACTCATTAAAACAACAAGAAAGGTATTCTTTTATCTAAAAAGAATAAGGGATGGGAAAGATGTGTCATATCTTCAATGTCAAAGGCATTTTATTCAGTTCTATCCTTGAACACAGCACCTACTTGAGTCTATCTTGTCGGTTGGGTTTAGTTTTTGACCTCAGGGTGAACCTGATCTCTGAGTTATTTATTCCCCCAGTTGGTTATTCTTCCAACCATATGGAGGGTTTGATAATGTCTCTTACATTTCAGGCTTATCATTTACCCCATTATGTCGGAAACTTCCTAAGTCACTTTGTGTCGTGCTCACTGTTCAAGGATATACCCTGTGTCGACCATTCTGCAGTTTACCTTGACCTTATGTGTCGACCATCCTAGTGTCAGTCTTGTTACATATTATTCCATATCAGCTCATACCAGTTGAGTGTTCCTCAAGTTAGATGATGGAGGATGCCTTAAGGCCTCCCTTCCAACAGACTTCTTCCCATTGACATCAACTCATTTTACTCTGGGAATGAAGTTTAGAGTTTCGGTTAGTACCTTGGAAATTGCAGTCACCAGTGGCAATTTTCCTCGCTGTTGAATGTTGAGAATACATCAATGTCTCTTCTTTGACAGGATCCCCAAGTGTTCGACTCCAAGTCCATCTATTCACACTTGGAAGACCGTACTTGGTACCTTGGGCCCCATCATCATTATCGGTGGAAGTCCTCGCGTTTGTTAATGGTATACATCAATGACCGGTAATCAAATGATACCCCCCATGTTCGACTGTCAGGTCATCTATTCACATGGTTAGGGTTTGTACCTAGAGTTTTTTTGGATGAAGACCTTGGGATTTTGGATGACATTACCTCATTCTGTTATCACCCAAGTTGCGCAAGAATGAGCCTCACTTATATTTGGCTCTCCATGAGACATAGATCCAGTTTTTTTTTATGGCTATGATCTCTCAGTTTGACATGGATCCACGCTTGTATTCTAAGTGGCCATGCTATATATACATATCCTTGTTATGTATCGGAGATCATGTTATATCACACTACACATCTATATGATGCGAAATATGTAATTGCTTGCTGACCTTGATCTTTGTTTCAGGTGTTCTTGTGACTTGTTTCTGCGGTTCTTTGCTCCTCCTCTGGCTTTGGATAATAATGTATTTCGGCCATCGTTTCCCTCTGAACTCACACATTAGGGGGCATCTGTTATAGGTCAAACCTGCACCTCTCCGTCCGTGATCACCTTGAGCTGTTGATCGCACAAAAGGACAACTTGGATGGAGGAGCATGTTGACCCTAGATGAGACTTTGACTTACTCCACTTCCTGACAAAACTGGAAAAACCCTAAAAATGTCATTCTAAGATATGAGTTCTACTCTAATTCAATAGACTAGTGCCTGTACCCTACTCCAGTGTGTAATAGTAGCACTCAAGCCTCATGAGCGCTACTCCTCTTCAGCAGAGTAGCTCTCAACATTCAAAAAGTGATGAGCACTAGTTTACAAGCACTATAGTAGCGCCCTGAACGCTACTTCACTGAACAATAGTAGCGTACATCTCAAAAGATGTGTTGTTGCAGCAACATCCCCCCCAAATTTGTTTTTGTACATATTGGGGCCCCTCCTTTTATTTTTTCTAGAAAGACTGCCTAAAGAGGTTAATTCTCCTTTTTTAACTTAGTTTTTGTTTTCAACTAAATATTCTGCTTTGAAAATTCAAGTTTTTCTTCTAAGGATAAAATTCATGAAAGTCTCCTGAAACCATGGAAATCCTTTTGAAAAAACTTAAGTATCTCTTGAAACTACGGGAGCCATTCATAAATCCCTCTCGAATTGTGGGAGCCATTCAGGTTTCCCTCTTGAAATGGCGGAAGCATTCAAGTTTCCGTTATGAAACTGTGGAAGCCATTCGCATTTCTCTCCCGAAGCCGCCGAAATACTAAGTGTTTTTTTGAAAAATCTTAAGTTTTCCTCACGAAGCAATTGGGGTTTCCCTCCCGAAACTACGGAACCATTCAGGTTTCCCTTTCGAAACTACGGAAGCAATTCGCATTTCTCTCCCAAAGCCGCCGAAAGACTTAGTGTTTTTTTTTGAAAAAATATTAAGTATCTCTCTTGATATTGCGGGAGCCATTCACGAAACCTTTCCGAGACTACGGAACCATTCAGGTTTCTTTTCCAAAATGGCGGAAGCATTCAGGTTTCCCTTCCGAAACTGCGGAAGCATTCACGATTCCCTCCCGAAACCGTGGAAAGCTTTTGAAAGAAACTTAAGTATCTCTCTCGAAATTGCGGGAGCCATTCACATTTCTCTCCTGAAACCGCTGAAAGACTTTGAGTTTTTTATGGAAGCTGCAGAAGATATTTACGAAAGTCTCTCGAAATGGCGGATGCATTCAAGAAAGCCTCCCGAAACGGCGGTATCTTTCGCAAAACCCGTCTGAAACTGTGAAAGCACTCACAATATTGTTCCGCAATTACGGAAGCAATTTGCATATCCCTATCGAAATTGCGGAAGCAATTGGTGAAACTCTCCCGAAACGGCGGGGCCATTCACGAAAGCCTCCCGGGATGGAGGAAGCATTCATGAAAATTGTCCGAAACCTCGGAAGCACTCACGATATTGTTCCGCAATTGCGGACGAGACTCGTAAGTCCGCCCCGCAACCGACGGTCGCATTTAATGCCGATATTGACCACACCGTACAGGGCATTAATCCCCGTTTTAATGGCACCACCAACCCATTTAATGCCGCACGTGACTAACCTTTTAAAAGGATGGTCGGGGTTTGTTTGATCGCATTGTTAGTTTTCGTTCAAAAAAATGCCGTTGGGAAGACCGTGCCGGACCGCTCCAGCTCAGCGCATCCATGACTGCATCCACCTCACTCAACCACTATCTCGTCGCCAGGTAGGTTTTTTAACCGCTATTTTTGTCTCATCTCCACGTCAAGTTACTTTTGGGGTTTTCCCGTCCATAACGTGGCCGATAGACATTGGTATCATATGTTGTTATTTTTTGTTTTTAAGGCTGCCATGACCCCTTAGGTTCCTCGTTCCTACCAGCTAAAAGCCACAGCTATGACCACCTGAGTTTTTCACCGGCTGCATTCCGGGCATTGTCACCCTCATTCAACCTTCGTACTGGCCACATACCATTTCGTAAAATGTTATTAATAGCAATAGTTGTCGGCTAAGATGCTCAACCCCTCACCTTTTGATGAATGTGGAAAACAATCTCTTGTTTCATCATAGGATTGTTTCACTCCAGGCTCACCCGCCATTGACCATTAGAAGTGCAATGATGAAGGATACCCTCTCTCCAAGGGCTAGGCGGGAATCAGGTTGTTTCCACGTCATATGCTTACCTTTTCGAAAGCACTCCAAAAGCTCCTGACTAGACTTTGTCTCCCTAGGATAATCGAGTCTCAGAGCCATATTTCTTTTTGGAGTGATTTATTTTGCCTCCCCAGCATGCAGCTTCATAATTTGTCTATATTTCTCATTAGCATGTTGAATTAGTCCTTCTCTTTGTTACACTCTCATAACATGTTGCAATTTTTTATAATGATTTGCATTTGGTTGCTAGCAGGGATAAGCCAGGATGCCAAAAGGTGGTAGAAAGAAAGCTAAAGTGATGGAACCAGAGCCAGTGCCACTAAGGACTGAAACTATGTTCCAAGATACTAAGTGTACCACCGACATTCCTCTCGAGGTCCGTTGGGGAGATGTTTACAGGATGATCAGGGACCAGGATATCCCGGGTGTGTTATTGGAAGTGTAGCTAGGGTTTTCACCCTAGCTTGTGCAAATGAGCACCTACTAAGGAGAAGGGACTCCTTAGTAGCAGTTCAATAAACAGTAAATGAAAAGACAATACATTGAAATGGAAATTATTCTAAACATGTGCATGAAACATAAGAGACAAGAAATAATAAATGGTTTTTCTTTTGTATTAAATCTTTACCTCAAGTGTACAGGTTGGTGAATTTCTTGCAATGATCCAAGAGGGTTGCTCCAAACGCCAACTTTGCTCCTCTTTCTCCAATGGTGGAAATGGGCCAAAAGGGGCTCTCAATGGTGAAAGTAGCTCAAGGGTGAGCTAGGGTTTCAAGAGAGATTTTGGTAGAGTAAGGGTATACTTGATTGTGGATATGAAATGAGGGGTCTCCATCACCTATTTATAGGTTTTTGGTGGTGGAGTGCTGGCCCATGGTTTTGGGAACCATATGGTTTAGGTCAGCTTTATAGGGTTTTTTCCTCCTTTTTCCTCTTTTTCCTCATTATTTTATTTTTTTTATTCCCTTTTTAGAGGGTTTTTGCTATTTTGGATATTTTTGGAGGGAAAAGGGGTTTTTTTTAGCCTTTTTGAGGCTTTTTTGATGGTTTTGTGGCCTTTTGGAGGCTTTTTAATGGGATTTTAGGGTTCTGAAGGTAAATATGGTAGGAAATATGGACAAATGAGTCATGTAATGGGGTAGATGAGGTAGTGAGCACTTTTTGGGTGTTAACAGATTGCCCCCTGATGTGTGAGGGCAGGAGCTCATCGTATGGTTGATAGACAACATAAGTATTTTAATGGTTTTCCTGGGGTGTGGAGAAGAGAAGAAACAAACTGGATCCCGGAACAACGATCCCGAACAAACTGCAAAAACTAAAAGTACATAACCTCAATGATGGATGAGGAATAATCTGATCATATGGACGAGGCGGGCATTCCCATGCTCATATCAAGATATAGAACAATAATAACAATGGGGTCCAAAATATGGGGACCTGACATATACATGACCTCAAATAATGAATGAGGAAGAATCTCAATATATGGACGAGGCGGGCATACCCATGCTCGTATCAAGATACATAAAATAACTGTGAGGCCCGAAAAGGGGGACCTGTAGGATACATAGAGAACCACTGTGTACATCGTAAGGGTCCAGAGGGGACACAAAGCTGGGACATACTGCTGGGCTGACCATGTCTGAGCTGAAGAACTGATACACTGGAATGACGACAGTGCTACTAAGTGTGGTACCAAAGGAACTGATGAGCTGTTGGATCATAGTGACGGGGAGTCATACTCTCAATGGTACACTGAACTGGAACTAAACTGGGTACTCAAGGA
The DNA here is from genome assembly GCA_027924585.1 of Larix kaempferi. Lineage (NCBI taxonomy): Eukaryota > Viridiplantae > Streptophyta > Pinopsida > Pinales > Pinaceae > Larix > Larix kaempferi. The sequence goes on from BSBM01000289.1 coordinate 26,263,586, forward strand.
AGCATATAACTGGATGGCTTCTGAATACAATCGCCAACGCAACCCGGACATCCATGGGAACATATAACTGGGCGTTCCGAGGGGACTCACCAATGTGCTAGAGTCGGGGGAAATCTGGGGTCTTCGACCAATAACTGAAGGGATATACACCCTGTGCGATTCTCAACGATGCGATCAAGGTGTTGAAGTCGAGCATGTGAGAAAACACCACTTGGAGAGGCAATGATGACTCCTCTCAAAATGGTCCGTAGGCACTCACCACTGATGGTGATGGGTCCAAGGCGCAGGGACCTCTGGGTCTATCCTCTAGAATAGAGGGGCTGTCGTCGACAGAGGGAGACCTGCAACTAGCAAAGCAATGATGTTTCCTTGATAGGAGCACGAGGTGGAGAACCGAAGTGTGAGAGTACTGATGGTAGGACTGATAAACTGTGGGGGATGACTTGGCAAGTAGAGTGGGTGGACTCAAACTTCCTTTGTTCAGAGTATGATGCCGGGGATGATCGGGCAGCATATGAAACTGACTGATGGGAAAGGGATCATAGCTGTAATGGATCAAGGATAGTGACTGGGATGAGGAATTCTTAGGTTGGTGTAAAATGGCAGGAGGCTGCAGACTACTCTAAACAAAGGCAACCTGTTTGGGGGTGTTGGCGAGATGATCGATCATAGTGCCAAGAGGCACAGGGGGACTTCTTCATGGGTTAAGGAACTAGAAATACTGTCGTGTGGATTTATACGAGCCCAGGACAGTTCATGCTCGTGATTGCTTTCAATTTTAAGGAGTCTGAAAGCGATAAGAAGATTCTGAAAGAATGGAATGGTACAGTCGTGTGGATTTGTACGAGCCCAGGACAATTCATGCTCATGGTTGCTTTCAATTTTAGAGAGTCTGAAAGCGATAAGAAGAGTCTAGGGGGTTGCTTTTTCGTGTTTTAGTCTCCAAGGCCCAAAGAAGCATAAAAGGATGCAATGAAGAACTCTTCTAGCCGGTGTGACTAGAGTATTCCTTTTTCGTAATTAGTCTACCAGGTCCGAAAAAGGGTTAAACTTATACCAGATAGACGCCCTTTCAGGTACTTTAATGAGCATGAAAGGAAGAAAGATTGCTCGACGATCTTTTCATTGTTTTAAGAGTCAGAAAAGAGCTTAACAGAAACTCCCTAAGTGCCTTTTTCATAAAGGACTTGTCCGGCCCGAAAAAGGGATAAAATTATATCGAACAAAAGGAATGGCCAGGCAAGGAGGAAGTGCTCAATCAAGGAACATTTATGATGAACAAGAACGAGGGTAGGGGGGAACACTGATGGGCCTCCTTGTAGGATAATGAATGGTGGAAAAATAATGAAATAATTGCAGTATGACAGGAGTGAATGGCTCATGTAAAAAAGTGGAACAATCCGATGGCGACCGATGTGGCGCACAAACCGAAGCAGCAAGGTGTCAGGACACAATGTTGAAACTGTACCAAGTGAGAGCGATAAATGATCTCAAGCATCATCACGAGCTTGAAAAAATGAATCTGGCGATATAAAGAGTGTCAAACTTGGATAACGACTGATGTGGCATGCAAACCGAGGTGACGGGGGGTGTTTTTTGGAAAAAATACCCAAAAAATCAGGGAGTGAGAGCGAGAAATGATCGCAAGCATCATCACAAGATCGAAAAAATGAATTCGGCGATATAAAGTATGCTAAAAACGGAGAGCAACCGAAGTGGCATGCAAACCGAGGCGACTAGTGGCGTCTAAAAAATGTGCAAAAAATAACATGGAAAAAATAAGACAACAAGTTGACCGTCATGACGGTCTCGTCGTGCTGATTCCAGTGGTGGAAACGGTTCAAAAAATGGACTTCGTATGGGTTCAGAATGGCCAAAACAAGAAAAAGTCAACGGACTATAAATAGTGAGTGGGTCCAACATGACAAGTGTCATTTGTACTTGTTGACTTTGACTAGTGATCAGAGTTGACTAGAGCTTAGTTGGTGTTTCTGGATGATCCGACCAGTCGATTTCAGATCCGGGAGATATAGGTATTCCGTCAAACTCATACCTGCATGTTTTTTAGGTTCAGGGGGTGGGTAGGGGGTCCTAGGGGGTATTTGTACGGTCCACGTGGGGTGGACCGCGGGTTTGTAGGGCAATTTTTGGACGGAAAAGACTACAGCTAGGGCTAATATTTCCTCGTATGGGTAACGTAGGGGTGGTCCAGACAAGGTCTGGCTGACATAATAAATGACATGCTCTCGGTGAGAGGAGTCTTCTTGAACCAAGACTCCGGACACGACATGGTTGGATGTCGAGACGTAAAGGATGAAGTCCTAAGAGAAATTCGGAGGGGAGATCAAAGGGGCTTGTGTGAGAGCTTTCTTGAGGGCTTCGAACATAGCTTCTGCTTGCTCATCCCAAACAAAGGGTATGTGGGTACGAAGGAGGCGTAAGAATCCATGAAATTTGGTGGTGTAATCATGAACGAAGCGTCGAAGGAAATTGGATCGCCCCTGCAGACTCTAGAGCTGCCGAAGTGTGCGAGGAGAGGGAAGGTCTAAAATGGCTTGAATCTTCAGGGGATCGACAACAATTCCTTTCTGGGAAACGATGAAACCTAACAACCGGCCTGCTGGAACACAAAAGACACACTTGTGTGGGTTCAAGCGGATTTTATATTTGCGACAACGCAGGAAAACTTACTGGAGGTCTTTAAGGTGGTCTGATCATTTTCGGGAACGAGCTGTAAGGTCATCGAGATAGACTAGCAGGATATGGACCAAGTCGTGAAAACAATAGGTCATGGCCCGTTGGAAGGTGGCACCAGCATTTTTGAGGCCGAAAGGCATGATGCGGTAGGAATAGGTGCCCCATGGGGTGGTAAAAGCAGTCTTGTACTGATCCTCCTTTCGGATCTGAATCTGGTTGTATCCAAAAAAACTGTCCATGAAAGAAAGGACTTCATGCCCCGCACACGCATCGATGAGCTGGTCAATAAATGGCGTGGGGAATTTGTCCTTGGGACAAGATTGGTTTAAATTGTGGAAGTCAGCACATACTCTAATGGTGCCTTGTTTTTTGTTAACTGGAACGGGGTTTGAAACCCAGGTGGTATAAGAAATAGGATAAATGAATCCTGCTTTGCGAAGTTTCTCGACCTCGGCTTTAACAACGGGTAGCTTGGAAGGATGAATGGGATGCTGTTTCTGACGAACGGGGGGTACATCAGGCCATGTGTCAATGTGGTGCTCGATAATGGCGGGGACAAGACTGGGCATTTCGGTATAGGACCAGGCAAAGACATCACGAAATTCTTGGAAGAGTTTTTTGTACTCCTCAATCTCAGACTCACTGCAGCAGGATCCTAAAGTGATGAGTTCAGGGGCACCTCCTGGGGCAGAGATATCTATGTGGATAATGGGAGAGATGTTGGCCATGTTACCTTCCTCAAAGGAATCAGGAGAAATAATAGGATCCTTAAACCAGTCGACTTTGGTGGGAAGGAAATCTTTGGACTCAACTGCAAATTGGGTAGCTAAGGTGGAGGAGGAGTCTTTTGGGAGGAAATACGAACGATGGTGCATGTCATCCCAGGGATAATCCGGGGTAGTGAGAGCCTCTAGAATCTCCTCATTAGTGCGGAACGTTTGGGTGGTCAAATCGGTTGACGAGGGAATGGTGGTGGAAGAGATCATATAAATGGTATTAATCTCGTCGGATGGGGATGAGACTGGGGGGTGGATCTCCTCAATTGTGGGGGGCACCGTCTCAAGTTCCAAATTATTCATCTCGTAGAGAGCTGCTCTGTAATCTGGGAGATCAAGACAGTGATGTGAGTAGTGGCCGTAAATACTGCATATGGCACAAGGGTGGTTGGTGCGCAACGATTTATGGCGAGGCTTGGGAGTTGGGTCGAGTTCGACGACCGGGATGTTGGGGTCATCCTCAAGCATTTGCATGTGTTCCTGTAATGCAGGTAACTGTGGACATTGATGAGTCGGGTGGCCTAACTCATCGCAAAATGAGCATTTGGGGGGAGCACAAAAAATGGGAGGAGGTTTAACTGTCTTGGGAGGAGGTACAACAATGAATGGTTATGGGCCTATGCCCCCAGTGTGCTTGATAAGAGGGGGGGATTCGTAGAGGACGAAGGGGTAGTGACACCGGGAGGTGGTTGACTATTAGGACGACGTTTGGTGTCGGCGGGGGAACAGGAGGCGAAAGATACCACACGGGTAATCCCAAGGTTAACCCAGGGAGGCTAAGGGTAGCCATAACCGGGGCTCTTACTACTCCCGAGGGAGGGACTAGGAAGGGGATTGTGTGGATGGGTGTAACACCAATGTGGCTAGGTACCAATGGTGGTTTGGGCAACAAGGGCAGTTGATTGTTAGGTGTTTGTGTATTGTGGGAAAGGGTACATAGATCAGACACTTCGGGTGCAGATGACGGGGGAGGAATGGATTGGAATGTTGATGTCATCGGTGGATCTGAGTAAACTCCCGATCCCACGGAGGAAACAAATGAGGTAGCGGCACCACTAACAGGTTGTTCAACCATGGGGAGAACATTTTTGGGTGCAGCGGGGGCATTTGGATCGTAGTAGGTGAGTTGGTCAACCTTGACCATGTGTCCGTCATGGGGGAACATCATGGTATGAAAAATGGAGGAGGAAACCGCCTTCATGGCATACATGTAACTGCGGCCAAGTAAGAGGTTATAATCAAGTTGGGCATTGATGACCTCTATGTCAATGAGAACGGTTTTACCAGCCAGCTGGATGGGGACATTAGCTAATAGGCCTTGGGGTTGAGCCGAACGACCGTCGTAGGCTCGCAACACAGTAGTGGAATGCTGAAGAGTAGGGGAGCCCAACTTCTACCAAACGAATGTGGACATGATGCATGTAGAGGCACCTTCATCGATGATACACCAATGGATGACAAGATTCCGAACGGAAACAGAAACTTGGAATGCTAAAGTGGAAGGTAGGCGTGGTTTGGATTGGTCCAAATCGAATGCCATCAGTTGTGAATCATTGGGGTCAATAGCACCAATGGCAGAGAGAAAAGTCTTGCGCTGTGAAGGACAGTTTTTCAAGACTTCCAACGGAGACATGGCTACGGGAGACTGGGCTAAGTAATATACAATGTTGTAATTTGACGCAGCGCGAGCATTGGGATTATTATTGATTCGACGAAGGGGGAAGCGAGGTGCTTTGGAAGCACCATCGAGGGGAGCCGGAGGTATACGTAACGTCTGATTGGTGGGATGAGCGTTAGTGTTTTTGTCGGAAGGAGGGGCTTTAGGGGTGGAGCCATACTGGTTCCGACGGGTTTGGAGGTTGACATCAACAAACGACATCATCAACAAGTGGTGGGTACCTGAGTCAAACATGGGTTGATCAGGGGAAGCATAAGTGATCTATTGTTGTGGTGGCACATTGCCCTGAGGGGGAGACAACGACTGAGTGTTCACTATGCCTTGAGTTGGTAAGGGGTTTTGCAGTACCAAAGGTGGCTGCTGAGGTGGTGGGGGGCTAGGCGGCGCTTGAGGAGCTGCATGCCCTTGGCGATGGGCATCATCAACCCAGAGTTTCCGACCTCGCTCCAAATGTGGGAAAGCATGTGTGTAGTGGCCACAGACCCCGCAAATAGAACAATGATGGTTAGTTCGCAAGTTAGGGTTTTTGGCCTGCTTGGGTGCCCGATCAGGGTTTTGGTTGGTAGGTTCCACATTATTGTTGTCTGGGGGATTGGGAGGTTGACCACCTTGGTCTGGAGGAGGGTTGTTCCCATGGTTACGGCCTTTGCCACGATTTTGCTGGCCCTGTTGGCGCTGGTTGTTTTGGTTTTGCTAATGATTTTGTTGGGCGTATACTTGCCCTTGGGTAGCAGGTGCGTTCTGGGGTTGCGCAGGTGCTGGAGCAGGCTGCAGAGGATAATATGTAGGTGGAGGCTGCACAGGTGCTAAACCTTGTGGGGGTTGCTGATATGTCTGTGGAGTGGGTTGTGGGTTGGTTGCAGGGGCTTCCTGTGGCGGGTAATAAGTAGGTTGGGATTGAGAGGTCACAGGAGCTGGTGCAGCCTGTGGATGGTAATACGGCTGAGGTGCGACCGGGGGAGCATAGGTAGGGGATGCGTGCCCAAATCATTGAGGTGGACATGAGGGTCCATGGGAATGGTGGTGATGTGCCATGGGAGCATACGAATTGGTCGCACAGGAATGTGATGTAGCTCACGAAAGGTCGGGGCCATGGCTAGGACGTGCTATGGAAAATGGTTGGGGATGTGAGGCAATATGGCCGATGATGCCGTCTGCGGCATGGGATGCCCCCGGTGCATCGTGCGGGGAGGAATCACCGCGAGGGGCGTCAGGTATGATGGTATAGAGATAACCCGACTGGGCGTAAATGAGGTCAAATTGCTGGGCTTTGAGGATGGCCTCTTCTTCAGACTGGGGTCGTTCGGATGCCACATCCTTGGCAATGACAGGTAGGAGGGATTTTAGAAACCAATCTAAGAAGATACGGTTGTCTAACTTGATTTTGCAGAGGCTTCGGCGTCGACGCCACTCATGAATGTGGTCAGTGATGTGGGTAGCCGTGTTCTGTCTGCAAGATAGTAAGATCTCAACTCCCGCGTCATAGCGGACAGGTAACTGAAAGAACTGCAGGAAGGTCAAGGCAAGGGAGGTAAAGGTGGCATGAGTCCCATGGGGCTACTCAATGTACCACTTAGCTGCAGAGCCAGTGAAGGTGCGCTGTAACAGACGGAGGCGGACAAAGTCATCCACTATGGAGTTGGAGGAACACCATAGATGGAAGGACATAATATGGTTTTGGGGGTCCTCACCTGCCTTGCCCTCAAACTTAGGGATGTCGGAGGGAAGCTTAGTGGGCATGTGAGGCCATGCAGGGTCGTGTCTGATGGGATCATTAGTCAGTCTAGCTAGGTCAGGAAGGTTGAGGCTAGCCATGAATGGAAAACTAGTAGAAGAATGTGACATACTAGTGGGTGTGACCATGTTGGGGCCAATGCCCCCAAGTGGAGGGGCAAAGTTTGGGATGTTGCCCACAAGTGGAGGAACGAAAGTGGTATGGGACGGTCCTGCACCGCCAAGTGTAGTGTGAGTCATTGATGGAGTGGCTAATGGTATGCTAGCTGCTGGAATGGGTACAGTGATCGGAATGGTAGATGTGGGCCCCACCAATGGCATACCCAAAGGAGGTGTAGTAGCTGGTGTAGTGGTGGATGCTCCACCAATGGTCCCTACAAAGAAAGGGGTGGAAGTCACGCCAGCCATGGGGCTAGTTGGTGCAGTGTAAATGGGGTTCTCGGACTCTGCATCAGAATCAAAGGTAAAATAGGGGGCGTCTAGATCGGGTGACAGAGTTCTATGTCATTGACGAGTGGAGTCAAGTGACAAAGCTCGAGATCTATGATGAGTGGTATCAAGTGATGAAGATCTAAGTCTATGACGGGTGGTGTCAAGTGAACTGTGCTATGGGGGATCACCCCTGAGGCACCGAGAATGTCTCGGGGACTCAATGGTGACAGATGGTGTCAAATATCTGGGGGTTGTGTTGAGTGAAAAACAACTCAAAAACCCTAATGCAACCGAGTGTGCAGAAGGAGAGCTCAAAAAATATGGCACTCAGGCCAACAACCAACTCAAAACACTTACTGTAACAGCTGTGCTACAATAAGTGGAGTATCAACAGAAATGGTCAGAATACCAACAAGCAGCAGGTTTCCTAAAAATAAAAATAGTGGACTCATTAGACCAAAAGGAGGTAAGGGAGCATGCAAACACCTAACTAAATAGTATTCTGACTCAACTAGACATATCCTCTACAAGGTGATGAAATCCAAGTCAGACAATATGGATAGGAGAGCCAAGTGGCTAAAGATATCCCCCTACCGGGAGGGACACCGAGTAGTCAATCCTAGAAGAAAGGCAACTAAGATACCCCGTTCATGACACGTCTAGAAAAGGTGAATCTGCCATTTGGTCCTTTTACCGCAGTACCCCCATACAGGGATACCCCAAGAAATGCGAAAGGTAGCCCTTCGGTTACTGAATGGATTGCGGTATTCCACTCAGGCCTCCAGAACCAGTCTGGCAACTTCAACCCTCCTAGGGGAGAGGCCCTCTGATAAAATGGTTGTGACCGTGCCAAAAATACTAGGGGATTTTGGTTCCCTAATGGACAACAGCTATGTCTCAAGTGTAAGCAACCGAGAGGTGTTATTTGGATGCCTATCCCCCCGATCCTACCTAACTACAAAAATTCTTATGTGTTCCCCAAGTGAGGTTAGAATGTTGGTTGTGTTAAGTACTTTTTAAGGCTCACTTGAATTAGGTGACAGAGTCTGTGGGTGTGAGATGATGATGAATCCAAGTAAAAAGTGCCACTAGGGTGGGCAACTTTCTAACTAGCAATAACAAGACATAAATTAACCTTTGAAATGCACAATTTTCTTTTTTCAATTTAAAATGCTGAAAATTTAAAAAACTATTCTATAAATGGAACATAAATAAATGCAGAAAAAGGCTGTAAGGAAGGGTGGTTGCAGGTAGGATAGATGGCTGTGCTGGTGCAGAAAATAGTACAGCAAAGTGCTGGGTTCAAAACTGGAAAAAATGCAGAAAACAGACCGCGGGTTTTTGGCCAATCTGGGCGGTTGGACCGCGAAAAACAGCTCAATAGTCGCAGTCGGGTTGTGGGTTTTTGTCTGAAAAACATAGAAAGTCGCCGGCAGGTTGCGGGAAAATGGCCGAAAGCCGCAGGTGGGACGCAAGAAAAACGCTAAAGGGTGCCGGCGGGTTGCGGGAAAATGGCCGAAAGCCGTAGGCGGGACGCAAGAAAAATGTCGGCAGGTTGCGAGAAAATGACCGAAAGCCGCAGGCGGGATGTAGGAAAAATGCTGAAAGGCGCCGGCGGCTTGCAGGAAAATGGTCGAAAGCCGCAGGCGAGATGCAGAAAAAGGGGTAACAGCCGCAGTCAGACTGTCCCAAACAGGCTAATAGCCGCAGTCGGTTTGTAAGTAATAGACTGAAAACAGCCGGAAAGTTGCCGGAAACAGTCTGAGAGCCGCGATCGGATCGCAGGTAAACGCCTAAAAGACACGGTCGGAACGCAACTGCAGGCGGTAAAAAAATGCGATTTACGGCGGCTGAAAGGGATACCCGAACATAAAGATATTGCAGAAAATTAAAACGTCTAAAACTTAAAAAATTATAACTATAAATTCTTAAAAACACAAGCGGAGTCGCCAAAACTGTAGCTAGGGTTTTCACCCTAGCTTGTGCAAATGAGCACCTACTAAGGAGAAGGGACTCCTTAGTAGCAGTTCAATAAACAGTAAATGAAAAGACAATACATTGAAATGGAAATTATTCTAAACATGTGCATGAAACATAAGAGACAAGAAATAATAAATGGTTTTTCTTTTGTATTAAATCTTTACCTCAAGTGTAGAGGTTGGTGAAGTTCTTGCAATGATCCAAGAGGGTTGCTCCAAACTCCAACTTTGCTCCTTCTCTTTCTCCAATGGTGGAAATGGGCCAAAAGGGGCTCTCAATGGTGAAAGTAGCTCAAGGGTGAGCTAGGGTTTCAAGAGAGATTTTGGCAGAGTAAGGGTATACTTGATTGTGGATATGAAATGAGGGGTCTCCATCACCTATTTATAAGTTTTTGGTGGTGGAGTGTTGGCCCATGGTTTTGGGAACCATATGGTTTAGGTCAGCTGTATAGGGTTTTTTCCTCCCTTTTCCTCTTTTTCCTCATTATTTTATATTTTTTTATTCCCTTTTTAGAGGGTTTTTGCTATTTTGGATATTTTGGAGGGAAAAGGGGTTTTTTAGCCTTTTTGAGGCTTTTTTGATGGTCTTGTGGCCTTTTGGAGGCATTTTTGGCCTTTTGGAGGATTTTTAATGGGATTTTAGGGTTCTGAAGGTAAATATGGTAGGAAATATGGACAAATGAGTCATGTAATGGGGTAGATGAGGTAGTGAGCACTTTTTGGGTGTTAACAGGAAGAAGAACAAATCTACCTCAACATCAAAAATTCAGGCATAGCTAGGGCTTCTACCCGCCCTGAATTGTTCCCATGCTCTGAAGTGATCAGGTGGATACTGGAACATGCTAACTTAGAGACAAGAGTATTACATGCCAGTAGGGGAGAAGCTTTCGCTTCATTCCATCCAGCATATATTGCTGCAGCCTACAAATTCTCACCTCCCCAGCAAGCTCTAAGTGATGAATGGTTGGGCCAGATGAACAATATTGAGATGGCCAAAAAATTATTGGTAGTAGGAAAGCACTTGGTAAAGAGAGGTAATGATGAATACGATGTTCAGAACCTAAGACCTCCTTTTAGGTTAATCGCCCTGATGCTATGCAGAATTTTCGGCATGCCCGATGAAACTGTATACAGGATACAGTGGGCCCCCATCATACACTTTGTAGCATTCAAAGGGACCGTGTTTGACTGGGCTATTATCCTTTCGGACAGTTTGGCATCCACCATGGCTACTACAAGAGAAGGTCTGGCCTTAAAAAAGTCATAATTTTACATGTCTTCCTATCTCATTGACTGTATTTTGGCCAAGCTATCTTTCCCCAGCTTAGGTTGCACATGGGATAAAGCCAACACCCCGGTCTACAATGCTTATAAAATGATGTGGGCTCAGAATTACAGAGCAAGCTATAAGCTCATCTGCGAAGAGTTCATCATTCCTTTATATGAGTAGATATTCAAGGAAGAGCCCAACTGTCTGTCAGAAAATGCCATGGAGATCCTGGAAAAACTATGGAGATTTTTATTTCTCAGAGCAGGGCACCTACATCAGGATGTTTGGAGGGACCAAAGCGCCATACATTTTGCCAAAGTATGCCACTGATTATGTAGTCCTCAAGGAAGCAATCAGACAAATTTTTCTTGATGGAATATGAGGAGTGCTTAACAAGCAACATAAGGCTTCCTTCCCTCATTTACCCTTCTGCATAGGAGCCTACAAATTCTCAGGGGTTGCATCAGCTGAAGAATTTGTTCAAGAGCTGAAATCTTTTCACTTCGGTGAAATGATCTTCCATAGAAATGATAGGCAGGGGAAGGTTGTCGCATTGCAAAGAAATTTATGCTCATTTTGAATATGCTCATTACTATGATGCCAAGGAAGAAGTGTTCAGAGGCATCAACAACATGACTGAGTTGCATATTTCTCGTCAAGGCAGTGGAGCAAGCTCTAGCTCTACCCCAGCCCAAAAATCTAGCCTACAGAAAGAGAGAGAAGCAGCTGATGCCCGAGCCCAAGAAGAACAAAGATTAAAAGAGGAAGCGAGACTGCAGAAAAAAGATGAAGATGCGAGATTGCAGAAAGAAGCTGAGGAAGCCCAGCTGCAGAAAGAAGCAGAAGATGCAAGACTGTAGAAAGAAGCAGAAGATGCGAAGCAGATGGAAGAAAATGAAAATCAGCAGCAAGCTGAAGAAGAAGAGAGAAGCCAACAAGCTGAAGAAGAGTAAAATACGGAAGAAGAACTTAAGATAGCTGAAGATGCTAAGGCAGGTGGCTCCAGCACCCAAGATATGGAAATAGACAGATCTCAAGCAGGTGTCTCCGGCACCCAAAATGTGGAGGCGGACACAGCACAAGCAGGTGTCTCCGGTACCCAAAATGTGGGAACAGATTTAGCTCAAGTAGTCCAGACGACACCCGCAGAAGCAGAAATAAATGTAATAGACCTCCCAATCGTCCCTTACACTCCATCAGAAGAGCATACGGTGTCTCGATGGGATGAATTTGTGTATGATAAGAAGAGAAAGGCAGTCCTAAAATCGGAAGAGAGGATAAAGAGACTCTTCCAAGAAGATATTGTTACCCGGCGGGAGACCACAGTAATGAAAAATACAAATAAGGCTCCCATAACTATGGCATCCGCCGCTGTAGAAGCAGCAAAAGAAATGCAAGACAATGTGGTCAATATAGTTAGAGAAGTTGAGTCGACAAAGAGGAGAGCTCGCATGTTACAACATACGGTGGCTAATGATCAGGCTTACAGGGATCTCGTAGTGAATAAGTATAATCGCCTGTCTGTTGAGAACAAGGAATTGTCAGATAAATATGACCATTTAGAAGAAGAAAATGAGCACCTGGCAGTCCAGATGATGGTTTTAGAAGTAGAAAAGAACGATTCAGAAGCTAGGGTGTCTCAGTTGCAAGCAGATAAGCAAGCAATGGGTGAGCAATTAGACCAGGCAGAGAGCAGGGCAATAGATATGTCTCCCTTTCATGAGCTGTCATGTGACATCCTAAGACAAATGCATGCCACACAAGAGCTGATTACTGAAGAAGTGTGCAGGCTCAAAGCCATGATGGTTAGATTGAAAGAAGTTAATGCAGAGGCCAATAGGCTTAAGGGTAAATATACTCAGGTTAAAGCAAACATCCTGAGCCAGATGGAATGGAGAGAAGGAAAGGTTGATTTCCCCAAGCATCTCCCATTCAAATCTGTAGATGGTTTTAATGAAGATATAGCCCTTATGGAATTTTGTAGGAACTGTGGCCTTAAGATAATGGCTAAGATCCAAGGGACAATGGATAAAAGTAACAGTCTTTATCAAAAAATCCATGAAGTGCATGATAAATGCAAGTTGAGTTTCCCTCAGTCCCTTGATGAGTTCCTAAGCAAAGAGCAACGTTTATCAGACTTGAAGGAAGAGCTAGGCATTCAAATGGAATATGTGAGGAAGATCAATGTCTTAGCCATTGATGATCTCCACCACTATATTGGGATGTCATCAATCCACAATCATTTGCTTAAAGAAATCTACCAAGCAGCAGTTGCAGAAATTCAAGGTATTGGAGCAGAGCTTGGTAAAGATGCGACTTCCCAGAAAATCTTGCTCCCTTCCTCAGCAAATGTAGTTATCAGAGACACTGGTATCTAGTTCAGTTACATAGCAGAGGAGGAAAAGAAAGCAGCAGCAGCAACAGTAGCAGCCAGTCCAGGTGCTTCTCTCCCAGCAGCAGTAGTAGTATCAGCCAGTCCAAGCGCTTCTCTCCCAGCAGGAGCACCTTCCTAAGATTGAACATGCTGATCCTAAAGCGTTGTTCCTTTTTTTTTTGTATTTTTGGCCTTCCTATGTCTAAATCGTAGAACCATAGGACAGTTGTCCTTTTATTTTTGAGGAATTTTCTGTTTTAAGAAAAGGGTCACAATTTTTGTTTATTAAAAGGAAAAGTCTATAGGGGATAGGTGTAAAGAGCCAGGTGGCAGCCCAAGGGGCATTTTGTAATAATATAAATAGAAGTTTAGGGAACAGTGTAGAGGACTTTTTGCAGGGAAATAATCTTTCAGGAACTTGTACGAGCTATCTTGCACTTGTTTCAAGAAAATGAAATGTACCTAATAAGAGCCTGGAGAGGATGTCTTTTGCATGGAAATGGATATTGGATGCATGTTGGATTATTCCTGTGACTTTCATGTTCTACTGTGAGATCTTTCTTTGTAATCTTGAATTATTTCTTTATATTGAATGATCTTACTGTTTCTTGTGCAAATAAATTTTCTCCTACATGAGTAATGGAATGTGTTATATATGAATTCGAAGCTATCTTCTAATATCTCTTGCTTTCTTGTTGTAGATCTATCTTTATGTTAATGGTTGTATGTTGATCTTTAGATAACTCTTCCAGCACATTACTCACACTTATAATTTGCTCCTTGCAGGGATAGTTTAGATTTATTTCAGTTTTAGATATAGATTTGTTTCGGGTTTTGCATTTAGGTTAAGATAGCTTAGGCACTTGCATATCATTTCAAACTATAAAATAAAAAAAAAATGGTGGATCGGGCCATAACCGATAAAATTGAAGCAAATCTCCAAACCCAACGGTTGCTAAAACCGCTAACCGGACGGATCCCCCATACCAAATGGTGGACAATCTAATTGGGATAGTCTATCGGGGAGGATCCCTTTTTGCTTGATGCTGCGATCTTCGGGGCATCAACAAGATGATTAAAAAATAATTAATTTCACAAAGAGGATTAGTTGTAGTTGGTTTCCCAACTTCCCCAACTTCCTCCATAACCATCTCTCCACCTGAACTGATTCTCTTGTCCTATAAATACAGGGAAGAATAAAGAGAGGGGTTAGAGACATGAATGTTATTAAGAGACTTTTAAAGAGAAGCTTGCATTGGAGCAGTTTATGATAGAAGATATCCAAGCTAGAGAAGAGAAAGACCCCAGGATCAAGTTGCAGGAGCATGTCACAAAGTCAGGTATATTTTGTAACATCAATTTGCATTTGACAATAAAAGGTTGAAGCGTCTTTCTTATCCCAAATTAAGTGTTCATTGAAGTGATATACTAGTTTGGATCTGTTTTGGTTAATATTGGATGTTTAAATTGCTTTGTATTTTTCCATCATTATATATTATCCAAGATACGCTGAGAAAGGTACTTGTATTGCAGGTTTAGTGAATGGGAGGTGGACCTGAGGATCGAGCGCAAGATCAAATAAGAGCTAGGATCAAATTCCATTCGAAAGGTATTTTCTCAAGGCCTATAACCTATTTCCTTTTATGAACATCTCTGTAACATAGTTAATACGCTTTCCTGTCATCCCCTTTTAGTTGATAGTATCTGTTTCCTTACTATAGGGTAGTTTTTCCCGCCAACACTAGAAGAATGGTTTATAGACATTAAAACAATGGCAACAAGATGGAGAGTACCACAGAATTTTCATCGAAGTATACCTCCAACAGCACACATCCAACTATCTTTGGATGATATAGCGGTCTGGTACATGGAAGGAGCAGTAGGTCCAACAAGACGCCTTGATTATTACCCCTCGGTAAGTGAAATTTTCACGGAGTTAAGTCGACAGTCTAGCGAAGTATTAGCTATTCCGGCCCAAGCAAGAAAGATACGGAAGTCGGTTGTATATGAACACCTTCACTTATCAACCTAAGTTGATACCTAACCCTAAGGTGTTAGCACTTACCCAGACTCTGCACATAGAATCAGTAGAGGTTGGAGAACAATCGGACAGTAGCACAGATTCCGACAACCGAGAACAACTGTTGATAGAAGACAACACACAGAAGCTAGCAGTTGAACTCATTATAGCCTGAAAGAACAAGGTAATACCGACCCAGGGAAAAGGGAAAAGAAAAGTAACATTTCAAGAACCTACGGAAGAAGACGAGATCAAGTTATACAACACTGCTACTCAAATTCTTGAAGATGCATCCAAGAACAAATTACTTGTTGAAGATCAGTTCAAAAAATTTCTAGAAATAGATAAGTATCCATCTTCTAGAATTCTTATTAAAAAACCTAAAATTTCGGTCAAACCCCATGTTGACCTAACCATTCAGACTCCTCCCTCTTCCCCAACCAAAGTAGAAGAAGAAAGCAACCTTCTAGCATTACCTGCTCCTGTTAATCCAATAGACACCGCTTTGAGTACGTTTATTGCAAACCTTTTGATACTATGTCCCAAGTGGCGCGAGATGGTTATCCAACAACCAGTCTTTGCATCTCCGACTACTATTCCAGTTAACCTATCTCCCCCCAACACCATTCAAACTGCAAGTTTACCTGTACCATCGACAGTACCATAAATTATCGGTCACAAAAAGACCCATCATATCAGAAACCCCGACCCTTTAGGTCTAGTTTATTCTAAACAAACAACTGTCTATACTCCTCTCCCAGTCAATACATTACCGAAATTCGTTCAAAGTAAAAAACCACCCCAAGTTGTCACTCCCCATGTCGAGTCTACAATTAAGTCTATTTTAGTTAGTCCAGGTCCGTTCGACAGTACCACTTCTTTGAGTCCACTTACGACATCAGTCGACCTGCCATCACTCCCGATAATTCAGTCGAGTCTCCCTGTCGACGGATCCAAGTCTAGTCCGGTTACACATCAACACAACAAAGAAGCAACCACGACAGAAGCAGCCGAAGCCGCTTCCATACAAGCCAAGGAACCAACCACAATTCAATATTCTGCAGCTGACACAACAGAACCACTAGAGCATACTAATTTTCCAGATATCAGTACAAGCAATATCGATACATCCAACATAACAACAAACATTCCACCAAATGAAGGAATTGTTGAACACAAAACTCCAATCACCACCAAAGCAATACCAAGTAGACAAACCCAGGCATAACAAGTTGTTGCCAGCACACAAGCAGTCAGCGATAGTCATCTAGCAACAGCTAAAAAAGATAAGGGGCCAGAACAAAAAATCTTAAGCAAAGAAAAATAAAAAGAAAAGAGTAGCCGTAGGAAACACAAGGAGAAGAAACGCAAAGAAAGAGAATTGCAGCAACAACTGCAAATGCAACAAACACAACAAGGCAAATCATAAAATACTCTTTCTGTATACTTAGATCAATTTGGAGCTGCTACAAGCTATCATCCACAGTTGGCATCCCAAGAAGAGCTTGATTTACTCGAAGATGTCATTTTCAGAGTGCAAAGATGTCGCCGGCAGGAATCAGAAGATCAAATTCTGTAGCTACAGGAAGAAATGACTACATTCCTAGCTAAATGTGAAAATTTAGCTCAGCAATTTATTCCGCTTCCAACCAGTTTCGACATGACATCACCTCTTGATAAAGCATATCAGTTATTGGAGTCTGTCATGTCGATGCTACAATCCGAGCTTCTCAAGAAACAACAGGATCAAGTTGTTGAGGTAGCTTCCCTCATGACAAATCAGTTTATATCCTTTTCAGAAGCTCTCAAACTACTCAAGCAGTACGACAGTCAAGCAGAAAAACTTACTAAAGTTCTGAACAATTGGTATGTATATTATGGCGATGTTTACAAACATATTCAGAAAACAAGAACACTGCTAAGAAAACTTTAGCACCAACGCTTGACTGCAGAGGAAGCCCTTATTGAAAAACTTGATAGTTAGATTATCATGGAAAATATGAAATTGGATAAATTAGAAAAACAAGAAGTTTAGTGGATGTCTCAAGCTCGAGGCGGCCTCAACAAACTTGGAGAAATTCAGCCCCTGATTCCACTAGTTACTTACTGTTGTTGAAAGAAAAATTACCATATTCGGTCCCAACATGATCCATTTATAGGCTACATCCACTCACGACAAGATGGAAAACTTGTTGAAACTCACAACTCTGACTGTCGACATCCAAAATCTGCTGCGCACCTGGGAAGAGTTCTAGCACCATCTCTCTGTTTCTCCTGAAGTTATTCTTGAATCCTGTCTACAGATACCTGATGCTATTGGTTCCATCTTACCTTCATCATAACCGTCCTAATAACTCTTTTTTCAATTTTGATCTCTCCATTTATTCGGGACGAAGAAATATTTTGAGGTGGGGGAGATGTTGGAGGGGCCTAGGTCGGCTTGTCGACTAGGCCCTCCACCCGACCACTCTAAAGCACATGTCGACAGGTCGCATCGAATAGTATAGGTTGGGTCGGTTGGATAGACCTGCAGATGGTTATGTAACTGTATTTGCATAGATATATATATATATGTTGTTGAGCCAATGTATTAGTTAAGAGGTTCTATGATTGTATTCTGCTCTTGCTGGTTAATATAAAGGCTTGTGTTCTCTCTCTCTGTCTCGTCTCTTGTATTTGTATCATTATGTATGCTTTTCTGATATTATGTAATGTATCAATGGTAACCACATGAACCTCGGGACTACAACATCCCTTAAAAAATTTTCAATTGAACTTATTTATAGGCCTTCTATTCCTCATAATGTGACAAATTGGAAAGTATTTGATGATGACCAACAAATATTGGATTTTATCACATCTCAGGATACCTTTCAAGATATGACAATAGATGAGGTTGAACATTATAAATCCTTGTCTGATCCTTCCAACCACATCCCAAAATCAGTCATCAACCTAAAGAAATTTTATGACTTGCAAGATAAATTCAAACAAAAGACCAACTGTAAGACCCAGAGTTCATCTCTCAACTATGAGCCTATCAACCTAGGCACTGAATAGAATGCTCATTTCATCAATCTAGGGGTTGATTCCTCTATTGAAGAGAAGAGAGCTTTTATTAAGTTGTGCAAGGATTTAAAATATGTTTTTGCATGGACATACAATGAACTCAATACTTTTGACACTAGTGTCATGCACCATAATATACCAATGAAACCAGAAGTGAAACCTTATCAGCAGAAGTTAAGGAAGATGCATCCCAGTCTAGAACCCTCTGTAAAGAAGGAGCTTGAAAAATTATTGACAGTTCGAATTATATTCCCTATCAAGCATACACAATGGATTGCTAACCTAGTACCTGTTCGGAAGAAGAATGGGGAAATCAGACTCTGTGTCGATTTCAGAAACTTAAACAGAGCTTCCGAAAAGCATAACTACCATGTTCCTCCTATGGAGCAGATTCTACAGAAAGTAGATGGGTCTGAGATGTTTTCTCTCCTTGATGGCTTCTCAGGATATAACCAAGTCCTATTTTCCCCTTATGATCAACTAAAAGCAACTTTTAGGACCCCTTGGGAACCTTTGCCTACAGGCGAATGCCTTTTGGGTTGATAAATGCAGAAGCTACATTCCAGAGAGTTATGGATAGAGCTTTCATAGGTTTGATGCAAAATTATGTCGTTGTATACTTAGATGATATTACTATCTATTCTAAAAAACGACATGAACATTTGTCTGTTCTGAAATAGGTGTTTGAACGCTGCAGGAAGTATGGAATTTTGCTGAACCCCAAGAAGTCCATCTTTGCAGTTACAGAAAGTAAGCTCTTAGGTTTTATTGTTTCTAAAGAAGGCATGATTATCGAACCAGAACACACTAAATCTATTTCGAAGATCGGCCTACCTCGTTCACGGAAACCCATGCAATCATTTCTTGGTAAGATTAATTTTGTTCGTAGATTTGTACCAAATTTTGCTCAAATTGTTAAGCCATTGCAATAGTTAGTTAAGAAAGATGCACAGTTTAGGTGGTCTGAGGAACAAAGAAATGCCTTTGTTGAAATCCGGAGAGCCATTGCAGAATCCCCCGCTCTGATGTCTCCATATTTCGGCAAAGATTTTATTTTGTACACCTTTGCTACTGACTTCTCCTATGTAGCTATCCTGACACAGAAACATGATAATGATGCTCAAATCCCTATTTTGTTTATGAGCTCAACATTCAAGGGAGCAGAACTTAACTACTCCCAGATCGATAAACAAGATTACGCTGTCTACAAATCGGTGAAAAATTATAGACCATACCTGTTGAAATCTCGAACTAAAGTCATTGTTCCTTATGCAACCATCATAAATGTTTTGGTTCAGAAGGAGCTAGGTGAGAAAAGATCCCATTGGATGACAGCATTTCAATAATATGAATTGGAGATCAGGCCAACAAAGATTGTTAAAGGCCAAGATTTGTGTTTGCTCATTGCTTAATCAAACGATCCTATACAACAACAAATTGAGTGGGAGCAGGAGGAAAGTACACCTACAGGTTCTGTTAATGCCATAGAAACTCCAACATCTGAATGGTACGATCATATTAAGTTTTTCTTAAACCATGGGTTTGCTCCTGAAACCCTTGAATTTAAAAAACATAGAGCTTTAATATTAAAAGCTGCTCCATATCAATTCATAGATGGCATTTTGTTTAGGAAGAACTACGATGGAGTTTTTCTCAGAAGTTTAGAGAAGAATGAAACTAATGATATTCTTTTGCGATTTCATGCAGGACCTGCGAGAGGGCACTTCTCAGGAGAAACCATATCCCACAAGATTATCATGGTAGAATATTACTGGCCTACTCTGTTCAAGGATGCCTATGCTAATGCTAGGAAATGTGAGCCTTGTCAGAAGTGTGCTGGGAAATTAAAAAAACTTGCCTTTCCTTTGCATCCAGTAATAGTTCAATTTCCATTTCAACAATGGGGACTGGATTTTTTTGGACCCATTAATCCTATTTCCTCCCTGCAACACAAATATATCTTGATAGCCACGGAGTACTTTACCAGGTGGGTAGAGGTAGTTCCTCTTAGATAATGAAATAAAAACCAAGTGATATCCTTCCTTGAAAGTCAAATAGTCACTAGGTTTGGCGCCCCTGAATATCTAGTTTTTGACAATGCATCTTACTTTTCTTCCATTAATCTTACATACTATGCCCTTGAAAAAGGGATCAAACTCAAGTTTTATTCCAATTATTATCCACAAGGTAATGGGCTTGTTGAATCTTCTAATAAGAATTGATAAACATTTTGAAGAAGACAGTTGCTTGCCATCACAAATATTGGCACACCCAGCTTTACAATGCACTTTGGGCAGACCGAGTTACCCCAAAGGAAGCTATTGGAAACTCTCCTTACTGTCTTGTCTATGGTAAGGAATCCATCCTGCCATCCACCCTGACCATTCCCTCATTACAACTATCCCAATCCATTCAAGAGTATGATTCCTCCCCACTTCAACAGAGAATTGATACCTTGCTTAAGTTGGAGGAGGACAGGGAAAGGTCTAAAAATAAATTGTATCAGCATCAGCAGTTGGTTAAGAGATGGTTTGATGAGAAATCCTCTTCTGACAGACAGTTTTCAGTAGGAGATTTGGTATTGGGATGGGATAAACAACATAAGGACAAAAATGAATATACCGAATTTCAACACCTCTGCCTAGGTCCTTTCATTGTTACAGAAAAGATTTGTCCTAGTACTGTTCGGATGTAGACACTGGAAGGAGTCATTGACACTTATCTAGTGAACGTTTCTCTTCTTAAGAAGTATTTTGTTTGAACAATTTGATGCATCTTGTACATAAGTTTGGTGTGTTTTTTTTTTTTTTGTATTTGAATAATTCCCACACATTTGGCGATGGTTGTTAATCAGTTTGTCTCAAGATTAATATGGTCTGAAGTTTTTAGAATGCATTGTCAGTTTTACCTTTTCTCAGCCTATGTCAGAAGTTGTTTGTATAGAATTCACAATCAATAATTACAGAGCTTTGATTGATACCTTCCCACCTTGATCATTATCTTTACATATGTTTTATTTGTTTAATTGAGGTTATGGGAGTGACTTGTTTTCTTACCTTATGCTTCATTAGTGCAATACAACATATCTTAATAGCTTGGTCAACCTTTATCTGCTCTGGATCCTATCATAGTCACCTTGAAAATAATTTTCCTTAATAATTGTAGATTACAAGATGGGGGGTCTTATTATAAGCCATCCCATTAGGTTCATAGATGTTTAGTGGAATGACATCTTCACATCAAGCCACCAAACTTGGAAGATGACTTTCAGTCTCTACTGAAAGGTGGAAGATCCTATCACAGGTCGGTCCATTCATGATCTGCAAAGCATCAGTGAGTAACACTACTCTTATGTGGTTACCAAGCCATGGTAGTGTCTTGTAATTTACACCCTAGTAAATCTTTGTTTTCTTTGTTATAAGACAATTGTTGTATATAAGGATAAGGGGGGTCTTATTTCAAGCCATCCCTACCATGATCATGGATTTGATTTTGGGATGAAATTATCATTATGTGGTCACCAAGACATGATAATTGCTTTCAGTGTTATAGCTAGAAGACAAGGAGTCTCCTTACCAAGCTAGATTGTTCAGTTTCCAGGTCAGGTTTGTGAATGGCATTGCCAAAATCTGATCACCAAGTCAGGGAAGTGGTCTTATGTCAACAAGGTCTTATGTGCAAATTTTCATTTTGTTTTCAAAAGAAAAAGAAAAAAAAAGGATAAGAAAAATGTATATATTGTCAATAATGCATCTGTATGTAAATAAAGCAATTAATAAATCAAGGTGATTTATAATTTGGATATCCAGAGTACTTTTAAGCTTGTTCTTAGGTTCAATTCAAGCTGTATTCCTATGATTGCATAATGGTAATGAACTCTCGTTGTTTCCTACATCTCCTTATCAAATTTGCATCATCTTTAATTAAATATGGATGGGAGTATATCAATCATATGTTTAACTCTGCTTGTTGTTTGTGTTTTTGTATGAACTTTTTCTAAAATTTTAGGTTGAGATATTAGTTTACTGACATGTTTTCTTTTAATTGAAGTTTTTATTCACAGAGATAACTAGTTCTTCCCATCCAGTCGCCATTTTTTGTAGGTACAACAGATCCCATGTTCTATTTGAACATGGGAGCCACAATATTGTTAATGCAAAGGTAATGGGTTAAATTCCTTTGTCATTATGATTTTTTCCATTTATTTTATTATGAATTTATTCCCTATGCTTTGTTTTGAACTTAATTAGGATTTTCCCTTTTGAAATTTCTAGTTTTTTCACTATTTTTCTGAGTTGCGGGAAGCTCTGATTTTCCTCACAAAGTTATGTTCATTCCGCAATCCTGCAATCTCGCAACCTGCAATTGTGGATTGCACGAGTTTTGTTTTTTCACTTTTTGGAATGTTGTCATCCGGCAACCCGCAACCCGCAATTGCGGATTGAGGGAAGGCTTGGTAAATAGTTTTTGAACTCTTCGTTCCGCAACCCACAACCCGCAATTGTGGATTGCAGATTGTAGATTGCGAAAAGATTATTTTATTTTTACAAACAGAGTTGTTTGCATTCCCGCAACCTGCAACCCTTAATTGCGGATTGCGGAAACTCTTTGGTTCGTTGGTTTTTAAATTTGTGACCCTGCAACCCACAACCCGCAACCCGCAATTGCAGATTGCGGATTGCAGAAACAATGTACATAGTTCTAAAATAAGTTCCCGCAACTTGACCCTGCATCCTGCAAAACTTGATCCAAGCCGTTTATTTGTCTCAATCCTATGGCCTAGATTTTACTCGTCGAAAATTGATAAATATATGGTTTTTTCTATTTTTCCTTATCATTTTCATTTCGGAAAATTACCTTACTAAGTGGATTTCCACTACGAGTTTTACCAGGGGTCATTTTCACTATTTTCAGTTAATTCAAGTTGGTTTTCCTGTCATTTTCGCATTCTGTTGTTTACGGTTTTTGCTGTTTGTGAATTAGTTTTGATTTTGTGTTTTTTTATTTATCAGAATTATCTAGTCTTTCAAAATGACACATAATACTCGATCCAAGACTGCTCACAAAGACCTGCTCACCAAAGACCCAAAATTTGGTATCTTCTCAGATACCAGTGACAAGATTACTGAAACCTACCAAATCGACTGGTCCAAAATCTACTCAATTTTTTATAATGATGACCTATCAGACATCCAGAATGACCAACTTGCATATGAGAGAATTAGGGATTCCCAAATTCATGCCATTGCTTCTAGACCCCCTATCCTTTCTTATACTGATGCGGTTAAATGGATTGTGGACGACGCTAACCCTAAAGACTAGTCTTTCAATGACAACACAGGGTCACAATTGGCTACTTTTCGCCCTGAGGTTTTCATCATAGACTATGGTCTTAAACCGGCTGTGCAACCCCTTAACGCTGAATTCGTAGAATCCTTTAAGAACAGGTATAATTTTAACGAAATGCTAAGGTCATGGATGCATAAAACTAACAGTTTCATGCCTAGGGTTGATAACCTATACTCGGTTTCCTAGTTTAGAGAACCTTATTCTCTATTGGAATCCATGCTATGCAGACTGTATGGTCTCCCGAATTGTTCGGTATTTAAAGCTGAATGGACTCCTGTAGCCCATCATTTCCTAACAACTGGTGAGTCATTCCCTTGGGCGTCTGTCTTGTCATTTGAACTCAAAACAACCATTCAAACATATCAGCAAGCACCAGCTCTAAGGAAGCCATGTTTCTTCTTTTTAGCTTTTTCCATTGATGTATTTTGCACATAATTTCAATGTCCCAACATGGGATGGATTTGGACTCCATTAGACCCTCCTATCCATATTTATCATTCTACATTGTGGGAAAGAAATTACATACCTTTGTTATATGACATTTGTGACCACTTCCTTGGAAGTATTTATCTTAAAATATTTAAAGAACAGGCTCATGCTTTCTCAGAAGATGCCAGAACCTTCATTACTATAATTGGTGACTGGTATGTGGGTGAATCCTTCTCATATGTTAGAGTTTGGGGAAGTGGTACTGTCCATCTGCTACCCAGGATAGTTCCAGATAGGTTGGTCATGGAAGAAGTTTCCTATCAAATTGTTACTGATGGTGTGTATAAAAGGCTCACCGATCCTAAAAGGAGGGGATGGCCTAATTTCCCCTTGAATCTTGGGCCATTGGCTATCCCAACTTCAACTTGGGCTATAGTATTGGGTGACAGAATGGATTCTTTGAAATTGGTCTATGCTGCCAAAAGAAGACATTATCCTAAAGGATTTCTTGATGCTCATTTCAAGAAAAATCATGTGAAGATGGGTTATGTTCATGAAGAAGTTCCTGATGACTCCATCTATGAAGGAGTAAACACCTTTTTTGAAGTCATGGCTAAGGCTAAGAGTAGAGATGAGAAGAACCAAATCATGCAATATCAACAGGAACTCAAAACCGGATTTTTGAGTTACAGTGCAATGAAACTAAAACTTACTGAGCACACAAGAAAGGATAGAGAAGAAAGGGAAGCTCAAAAAGCAGCCGTTCCACTAATGTTGACCTGCAGTGAAGGAGATAAAGGCAAAGACCTTATGGAATATCCTCCTAAGCTGAAAACTGCTGATGAATTTATAGAATTAACACAAGCATCTCAACAATTAAAACATGAACTAGCAAAGATGACTTCGGTGTTGGAAACCCAAGTAGTTGGAGCTGCTAAGCCTATTGCTGATATTCAAGTCACTCCTGCAATTACCAAGATTAGTGATGATCAAGTTATGGCTGAGACTAAATCAGCTAAAAGTCAGAAAATTCAGGCTTCTGTATCTCAAATCCCTACCTTAGACATTATTGATAGTGATGTTGAAGATGAGGTACACCCTTCTGTACCTGTGATTGAAGAAGTAACTGGAAATTCTCAAACAGTTACAGATTTATGGAAATCTATTGAAATGGACGACTCTGTCCCAGACCAACAGATCCTTGAAACCACTTCTGATGTTGATACCACAACCTCAAGACTTCTTCTTTCATCTATTCAAATTCTTTCAACCTTATCATATGGGGAAACAATATCACCTACCAT
Organism: Larix kaempferi; assembly: GCA_027924585.1. Lineage (NCBI taxonomy): Eukaryota > Viridiplantae > Streptophyta > Pinopsida > Pinales > Pinaceae > Larix > Larix kaempferi. Next base: position 26,288,697 of record BSBM01000289.1, read on the forward strand.
ATCTCAGTTATTTCATACAGTGACTTCCATCACTGCCCCATTTCCAGCTAGCTCAGTTCCACTTCCCATTTTTCCATCTGCTTTTGCAGAGATCCAGTCTTCGACTGTGCCTCTACAATCATCTCCATCCATTTTATCACCACTAGCTACTGATGAGAAAACTCCAGTTCCTCTTGCTCCATCAACAGCTGATGACATCCATATTCCACTTGCTGAAGCTTTCACTTTAGTTCTTTCCCCAATATTTATACCACCGACCATTCATAATATCTCTTCCTCCCCAACTAATTCCCAAGTCACTTTGTCTATACCCAGTTCTACTGTTACTCAGACATCCCCATTGGTTTCAACAATAAATGTGACTACATCATTCACTGAATTGGTAGATAATTTTGAAGAAGATATTGTAGTCCCTCTTGGGGATTATTTCTACAGTAAGGAATCAAAGGAAGTGATGAGAAAAGGTAAGAAGAGAAGCAGGGATCAAGGTGGATTGGAGGCACCCACTCCTAATCAAATAATTTGGGCCAAGCAATCTGACAATATCCAACAAGAAGCATTGGATGCTGCTGCAACCATGGGTGCATTTGTAGGTGCAAACTTTGATTCAGTGACAACATTGAATAGGGAGATTGATTTGAAGAAAGAAGAATTGAAGAATATTGAAGAGAAATTGGCCAAAATCAATCAGGAGCATGAAGCTTATGTTAGTGATCTCAGAAAAGTGTTTGAATATAGGTTTGAAGATTTGCAGCTGAGGAATACCTCTCTCCAACCTCAATTACATGATGCACAAGTTGTGAATACTACCAATGCACAAAGGATAGCCGTGCTTGAGAAACAATGTTAGGATGCAACTACAAGTGCAACCTCCTCTGCATTCTCTAGGTTTTCCCAGCTGGAGTTTAAAGGCTTGGCCATCCAGGTCAATGAAGAACACTACAAATTGATAACTGAACTGTTTGGCACTCTGGATGAAATTCGAGAGACTTCCATTGCTTTTTGAAAGATGCCTGTTATTCTTGATGAGAAGATAGCCAAGAGACAACAAGCCTCTAAGGCCAAAGATGATATCGTGGAATGGCAGAGGTATATAAAGGATAGAACAGAGGACATACCTGTCCTTAGTAGTCTCCAACTCAAGAAAATCAGGACTGTGTTGCATGCTTGGAATGATTTCAATGATATGGTTGAAGATAGTATCCAGTAAGAACAGGCTATTTGCTTAAGGAGGTGGTATGATGTTGAAAATATTATGGCAATGATGCAGTTCCATACCATGGATCTTATTGAAAGCGCTTGTCCACCTAAATTAGTGATTGAACAGGTTGAACATCGATGCGAGGAGGCCAAAGAGCAGATTCAACACCTCGAGCATATCAAAATTGAAGACGTAGATCAGTTAATCAGGCAACCTGTTGCCATGGAGGGAAAGATCCACCTTTTTATCCGTATTTGGCATAAGTTGGCTAAATACGAGATTCAAAGTTTTACGTGTGATGCTCAATTGGTGCTTGAGTCGGAAAATTATCCAAATATAGATGAATTGTTAGAAATTTGGGCCAAGTGGCAAGATTTTCTTGGTCATTAGTCTAGTTCGAATTTTGTAATCCCTGTTTTATGGGAATTTACTCTTTGTATCATTTTGTAATTATTATTTAAAGTGTAGATCTCTCATAGGCTGGGATGATGGAATTTGGAGGAGAAAATCAACAAAAGAGACTGGGGATACTCTAGTTAATGTAGAGCTTGTAATTTCTTGCAAACTTTAACTAATACAGTAATGTTATTCTCTTGGATCTTCTTTTGTCTATTAATCAAATTTCTTTGATAAATATTGATTTTCACTTCAGGTTGTTTATCAATACTGTTTACTCTTTGCAAATTCTAAATACATTGATCTATAGTTTTGATTTCCCTCTGCTTAAGATCTGTGTATCTTTAAATATTTTAAGAGAATTTATTCAATTAAAATATTTATCTATTTTTGCAAATGGTTCACAGAAACTCATAATTTATGTTAATTTTTCAATTGAAATGTCAGTCACGGGTTAATCTTGAATGTACCTAGACCCTTAATTTGCCATTAGTTAATTTTAATTTGCTGGTTGTAACTTGAGCAGATAAGTAGCTAATCCCCTTTACATTTCTGTTAAGTTGGTGAGCATGCTTATCTATTTTCACAACAAGTTAATATGCACATAAACAAGATACCTTCTTAGAATAGGATTAACTTAGATTAGGTTTCCTTCTAGGTAGATTCTTTAGACTCAAGACACTTTGTTTTCCTTCTCAGAAAGACAGATCCATTTAGGATCAAAACCATAAGTTCCATCGAAGGCCTTTGTATCTGTGGGAGATTACTATTCCAAACAGGATGGGGATAGAACTGTCCTTGCATAGGACCTTTTGAAGCCTTTTAGTCTGGGTTTTCCCTCTTTGTTGTGAGCCTTGGAACCCATTCCAGAAACCTACACATCTGAGGCCTCAACATCGATAAAATGGAAAACCCTAAAGAAAAGATTTGAGAGAATAATGAAATAAAAGAAATGAGAAAATGAGAAATTTCACACCTAAGAGAATAAAAAGTCAAACTCATTCAGAACACATTCATTATTAATATTCTTAACATTCTCGTGAATTTTGAACACACAAGAGAATTGGGAGATGGGAAGAACATTAACCAGAGCTAAATGAAGACAAGTGAATGGGGACAGTTTTGGAGCACAAAACTGGACCAGATTAAGAGAAACCATAACAACTAGGTATAACTTGGACACTTGGTTGTGTGCAGGTAGGAGAACTACCCAAAGCTTGCAGGAGCACTGCATTTAATCTGAATAGGCTATGTTGGATTGATTCTCTTAATGGACGAGGCTTAAAAGGCCCTGGAGCATCCTGGAGCTCAGGAGTACTGAGTTGGATGTTGGGTTTCCCGTTTCCATAGAAATTTCCTAATAACGTGGGGAACAAGTTAAGGGTAAATTAAATCTAAACTCTGAACCAGAGGGGACTGTGAACTCATATCGGGGGTGACCTGAAAGCAAGGTGAACTTGCTGGTCAAAGGCTGGGACGTTTGTGCTAGGTTCCATTAGTTATCAGAATACATGTAATTCTATATGTTGTATTTATCTACTAATGTTTATGGAACAGATGTTAGGGTTTTAATATGTATAACTCTGATTTAATGTTTGTTTACTAGATCTGAATATGATTATCTTATTATGTTGAACTGTGTGTATGGATCATTGATAGACTTTCATGTCCCTGAAATATGGTGCAGAATTACGATCTAATGAGGACACTTACAGTTTTCATAATTTATGTTTGATATAAGAATGACATATTCTTGGTGTAGTAAATAGACCGAGTTATTTAATTATTAATGAGTTATAAGTCCGAGATAGGCTGTTTGCAATAACCATTGTGTTATGTTAAACCCTAAGGATATGTTGCATGTATTTAAATAGAATACAGTTCATTTTCTCAACAGATCCTATTAAAGAAAGAATGTATGTTTCACATGTTTGTGGTAGAAACAAGACAGACATGTAAACCCATAGGGTTTACATGTCAAGCCACTTTTATTATATAAGATTCTATTCTATTTTTTATTGACAAACAAAAGGATCACGTGGCTACAAGTATATCCTATATTTTATAGTGAAACAAATTATCGTAAGTATATTTGTTTACATATACTCTGTTTATGATTTGCAGCTAAAAGCAGTATGGATCTCGATTCTGTTCCTAACAACAGAGTAAAGAAATAACTAGTGTAAACTCATAATGCTTTATATTGTCAGATGATTTATAGGCCAGATGCGTTGTATCTATATAAATAGGCATACTTTAAGTTTTGCACAGGAGATCGACTTCAAGGTCGAGGCTGCGACCTAAGTCTAAAACCACATCGTGGTTAGTGGATACATAGTGTACATATTTAGATGTGCTTGTATCTCACACGCAGACCCTAAGTCTTTTGGCCGAGAGCGAACTCTGTTCGCAGTGTTGGCTAGGGTTCAAGCTTTTGGTGAAAGCGATTTGTTAAACATTTGATCTATGCCATATGGATGGCTAAGCTAAAAGAAAAATACATATGGCTATTAAGCCCGCAAGCTCAATGCATTGCGATTTAAGTTAAATGCATAGTAATATTATTCGTTGGTCTTTCCATATAATTTACTACGCATTCATTTGCACATGAAAAGCTATAGGAAACACGATTTCATTTACTTGAGACTGTAAAGACTTATGCATTGAATCTATTAAAATATGAAACAGTATTGGGCATTGGTTAATTTCCATATTTATTATGCTATTTGGGGATGTATTGGATAGGCGAGGATTCGGCGTTTATGGCTTCATAACATACAACATTTTTCATTTAAAACGATTTATAATTTAAAATAAATTGCATGTGAATCTACCTGGGTGAGAATCATTTTCATTACATAAACCAATGATGGATAACACAATAATCTAAACTGGAAACGATTTTAGTCGGGTAATGCATTGTTGCATGAGAGTTAGAATACTGTTCCAAGTATACATATATATATATATATATATACATTTTGTATTAACGCCCGAAGACAAAACATTAGACCAAGTAAGTGTATTACAGACTCAGGACTGTGCCCATTTTAAAAGCATAACTGCAACAATTTACAGAGTCTACACAACAGGCGACCCAAGCCATATGGTCAACCACATACCAAGGTGACAAGGTATTAAAAATATAGTCATCCAAGTTCCTTAATACATTCAACCACATGCTACGAATGCCTTGCAAAAGGGTTTGACACAGTCGGCTGAAAAAGGATGAGAACCCAGCCGAAGGCCAAGAGTTCGAATCTCATCAAGCCATTGTTCAAGTAACCCATCTTGAACCATCGGGTAGAGTTCACCCGAGTCCCAAGAGAGATGACGGGTTACTTGTTGGTGTAGCGAAGCCCTTTTCCCTTTGACATGGATCCTGCCGATGGTTGTGGCCAGCATGTCCTCCACAAACTGCCTACCCACACATGAAAACCACAACTAACAGTTAGTGTCATGGTAGCAAAAAGTTGGTGAATAACAACTTGTTGGGAAAAAAAAAAACTACCAAGTGAAGAAGTTACCTGTGGTTAGGCATGAGCAAGAACCAAGTCATGGAAGCAAGTGCAAGCTTAACCCAGAAGGCTTCCTATTTTTACCATGCCCTTTAACCTCCTGTGTGTTACCTGCACAGTAAGATAGTGGGGAAGTAAATCTTCCAGCTTACAGCAGTAAACCACGGTGATGTAGTACTAGCATTTAGTTAGACGTCACCTGTGGGAAGAACGAAGGCGAGCATGTTGGTAGTAGTCCAATGCCTACCTACAAACACAAGCAACACTTTAAACGTTTTCCAGCATACATATAAAACCATAAAGGAGAGGATAAAACTCAGTGAGGGAAGTGTTGTTACTTACCAAGTGTGGCGTGGAGCACTCCAAAGCACCTCCATAATGTTCACCAGCTGTCAGGCGAGGTTGAGCCCCGGGATCGATGGGTGAACCTCCTGCACCAGTAGGAGAGCTCTGCGAATACTGTGAACAAGCAAATGAAGTGGATCAAGGCCATAGGAGGGGTTTCCAAATTAGTTCCTGGTTGAAGGTTGCCCCGACCTCTGTCACCGGTGAACACCTGATTAACGGCAGAGTACAGTGGGTACGATGGCGTCAAAACCCATACCAGAGATCGAAGGTGTGGCGTGAGCCCTTTTCCAAGCAGTACTGCGTGGATCAACATTGACAGTCACCAGCGAGATAGATTTCATGGTTCAGTAGGTAAGTATTTATTGCAAGAGCTTTGGAGTTGGCACAAAACTTGTGTGGTAGTTTTTTTGTGGCCAAGCTGGAGCCTAGTCGTAGTATCCATGGTTGGACAACATTCGTGGATGAAGCCAAGTCGCATTCACCTACCAACAAGGCATCCCACGTAGGGGTTAAAACAATGAATTTGCACATGGTGGATGCATGGGAGCGTGGTGGCATCAACACTGTCATATCATCCTATGTGTGAGTGTTTGACTTAGTGCCAGGTTAAACCATTATTTTGTATTACCTTATGGACTGGTCATGGTGTTGAAGGTTCCATTATCGACGTGGGCCTTATATATAGTATTGATACTATACTATAATATTTATGCATGATGTGTGATATAGCCATAGTCTGTTTGTGTTATGGTTTTGCTCTTGCATGGAGTTTGCATATTCACTTATATTTTCATAAGTATGGGTTCCATACCATATGACCCATTGTTAATCAATGCCCCAAACACTATGTAGAGTGGGTACATGCATAGGGTTTGTTTATTAATGAAATTTTTAATGTTTATGTTATATAACATGCTATATAGTATAATGTAATGACATAACCTTGAGATAGGATAGATATTAGTCTATAGGTTATAAAAAGGGATTTTAATACTTCTGTTGATAGTTCCTAGGACTATAACACTTAGTTAATCCAAGTGTGGCTATAAGCAAAGGTTCACATAATATGATATTAGTTTAGGTATTAACCTATATGTTCTAAGGTGAGTCCAATAATATTTGTGATTATAGTATTGGGACTGTAATACTTGGTATTGTTTAATATTGTTTATATATGTGAAAAGCAAAAGTAATTATGTATTAGCATGTTGAGTCTAGATACACTAGAGTGAACCTAGTGTGGGAGTCATAATATTAACATAGTTTGTGCATGTTAATATTAGGACTTAAAATTATAACTGTATGTTATTTGTGGAGAATTAATATAAAATATGAATTCTTATATTCTTATTGTCATAGCACTCAGAAGTTTAATTACAAATTTTGTAATTGAAGTTGGAACAATAATTTATTGCACTCGAAATGTCTTATAAGCGCATAATCTCTAGCACTTATCTGACTTAGAGTTCGTGTTTTCCACAATGCTTTAGTGGTGAGATTCTTCGAACAAAAAGAAATCGCGTAGAAGAGACGTGACAAGAAACAATAAAATATGCCTTTAGATATTATTGGATCATATGAACATATTGAAACTAGACCAGAGGTCAAAACAATGAAATATCTGATATCGATCTCAACATTCAACCCTACATTTACATCATTGACACAAATATGGTTATTTTGTTGCTCAATGATTTATTAACTCTCAAGGAATATTTACATAGACATGAAAAAGATATGGAAAAAGTAGAAAAGGACAAAATTATAGAGGGAAAACATATCTGCAACACTCCACAATATTTATCTCAGAAAATTTCTATTATATGCGAAACAATACATCGACTCAACAATCCTAGAGTCCCACTAAAAAATTCCAGCCTCTATTATTGATTTTGAATTACCTTTTATAGCCTCTAAGTTGTAACTTCTTTCTATTTTCCTTAGTTGAACTATAACAACCTTGTAGGTCTGTCACTTTCACTTTCACTTTACAATTTATTGACAACCTTTGTCTCATTCATTTCTTCTTAGTCAACCTATTTTTGGCTCCCTTAGGATGAAATGAATGTCCTCTCATTTGCATACCTACTTTCCCAACAAATTTACCCACTATATGTACACCTCGTTGTCCCATTGGCCTAACAGTTTCCTACCCAAGGAATTGATTCATTATATGGATGTTGGTATGTGCTACTAGTGGTGAAGCTTGATGATTTGGATTCCCTATAGACTATCCTTGTACTTGACTTGACATTTGTCCTACAGTTTTCCTTTGGGGTGGAAAAATCAATTTATGTTAGTTAGACACAGATTTCCAATCCTTACCTATTGGGTAGTGGTGTTCTTTTAAGGCCCCCAATGCTATAATTTTACTTTCAATCTCTTTAATGGTGACCTATTTTTCTTTGATAGTCACCTTTTCTGCTTTCAATAATTGATCAAATTTATCTAGGTCTGGTCTCAAACTCCTTTCTATAGAAACCAACTGTATACTTCTTTACATATCATGTCACTTGTTTTCTGTAGAAATCCACTTTATCTAAATTCGAAAACTTTTTAAAGTCTACCTTGTACTCAATTTCCCTCCAATCACTAAATGTTGAGGGAATTGGCACTTTGGGTTCTAGAATAGACAGTCCCAGAGTATCATTTTTATTATTTTATATAGTCATTGTATTTTACCAACTAGGATTAGTGATACAAAATCTCTCTTCCTCAAAGAATCAATTATAAACAGTGTTTGGGTGAGCTAGTTTGACTGAGGGTGGACAAGATTAAAAGCTCTAGATGGAAGGAAGGCTATGATATATGTTAATATCTATACCAAATTTAATGATACCATTAATGTTTCAATATCAGCAAGGCTGAAATCTACTCCAATGATCCTAGGCACCTCAGCATATGCAGACTAGTATGGATCTAAAATTTGACTGGAAGCTATTGATGAATTTTTATGACTCAAAGAGGATAAATAAAATTAAATATAATTAAACACAAATTCATAGTTCACTCCATAAATTTTGAGTAAGTTCTGAGAAAGATTCACAAAGATACAAGCAAATTTGCATTTCAAGATTACACAACTAGTAAAATTCAGGAACTCCCAAACAAGTAGAGAAGGACCACTAATTATTAAAATGAGACATGTATTGGTTCATATAAAATTTTAATTAACATTAGGAACATAAATAAACTCATTTGTAACTCTACTCATTCATTTATTCAAGATAGTCTGAAAAATAGTCAATTTCTATGCAAATGTAGAGAGGGTGGAGAAAGATGAGAATAATTTAGAATTCTGTAATTTTAATTGACATGAATGATATAAAAGGTTTAAATTGGATGTAATTACATAATATATAGGCCAATAGGCCTCTCAAAACATTAGAGAAACACCTCTCATATTCTACACAATAATATAGCTCTAGAAATCCATAAGAAGCTTGGCGATTCGAATCATGAACTGAATGATGGTTCTTATGAACCTCAAATTCGAATTTATCAGCTATAGGAACTGAAAATAAACTCATTTATAATGTTTTAATACCATCATCATATCACAGGAAGCAGGGGCACATCTCCCAGCTTGGACTAGGGGCACATCTCCCAAGTCTTTGAGGCAAAATTGCTCTTTGCATACCAATAATTCAAACTGACAAAAGATGTGAATGTGGTGTGAAATAGTTCATTTATAGAGAGAGGATTACTTGTGGATAAAGTATTCTTATCTAATGCACCCTCCATGAGTGGATAAGGAAAGCTATCTTTCCTTCCTTTTTCCTTTTTCCTTTGCTTTCCTTCTTTTTCCTTTTTTGTTTGCTTTTCCACTTTTTGTTTGTTTTTCCACTTTCCACTTTAGCTTTTTCTGTTTTTTTTTCTAGATTTTTTTATTTATCCTACTTTTCTGAACTTTCCTTCTTTTCTAATTTATCTCGCTTTCTACTTTTATGTTGCTTTCTGCTTTATGTTGCTTTTCTTGAGTTTTTGTTGCTTTTCTGATTTGCTCCATCTTTCTTTCCTTTTTCCTGATTTTCTAGATTTAGGTGCTTTCTCCTTAAATTCTTCTTCAAGCCATCTCCAAGTCAACCTTATCCACTAATGCACCCTAGTGGAGCATTATCCTCATTTATTTAAGATAAAATTATTAAATGCATGAAAATTAAATATTCCAAGTACATAATAAACTCTGGATAAAAATTAATCCACACTCCTATTTAATTAGATGCATGGAATTCAAAATTAACCCCTCATTAATTAATTAATTCCAATCTATCATTAGGATCCATGGGGTTTGATCTTCTTCATGGTGCTAAAAAAATAGGAACATGATAGTCAACAACCTGTTTTCTGATGATCCCACCCGCTTCCTGATGTTTGTGACCAAGTTCACATTCCTTTCTCTTATATTCCTATATATATTTTCAATATTTGACTTTATTGGTATTGGGAATGCATAAGGTGAGCCCTATGACACCTGAGTTAGTGTGAATTCTAATGAGGGGTAATGTGTGAACTTGACTGGCGGCCCTTATCTACTAATTGGTGGCAACTCTATCAATTCAGTCAACTCTCTTGGGAGCTCATCACTCCCACATTTCTTGACCAATGCCTTCTATGCTCCACCTCCTTCCATTCTATCCCTTTTAGCTTGAGATCTTTGTTCAATTTCATCAATTTATGTCTATTTTAAGCTCTTCATCTCCCCTCTTCTACCCTATTTGTGAAACTATGAGATCCTGCTCTTCTACATTGTTCTAAACTACCACTACATGTTCCTAGCTTTCTAAATTTGCAATTTTTTCCCACTTAAGCTTGGGAACATTATTGTAGGGGGAGGTTTAATTTGTAACCCTTAACTTGGAAATGATATTATGAGGGTCATAGGATCCATTCTCTTCCTTTTTCCAAATTTAGTTGTTTTAGGTACTCTTTCATATACTACAAGGCATTTAATCCTTTTAATTGGAAGGGTCCCACCTCATTGGGTAACACAAATGTTCTTTTGTGTTTAAAATGTACGAAATTCATTTAGTTAGATATAAATCTTTGTCTTGTGCACTCCATTGGAAAACACCCTTGGTGTAAGGAAATATGGCAGCTTGTAGGGGTCCTCCTCAAAGCCATATATTCTCAAAACAATATAGTTTTCAAATATAAACCATTCTCCTACTTTCATATTAGCACTCAATTGTAACATTTCTTGTTCTCTGGGCACATCCTTGAAGGTGATTAGTCATGCATCAGAGTGTAATTCATAGCCATAACCTTGTTGGAAAACTCTGTATAATTGGCGTTTCCAGTTTTTCTCAAAATTAGGTCATTCCATTCATATGCATGCAACTAATTTCCACTTTCATCTATGAGTTTCAAATTCAAACCTTTATAATGATCATAATTCTGGTATAGGAATATATAGAACGAATAGGAGGGGTGTCTAAGTTGTTCTATTGCAGGAATCTCTTCTATCTGGGAATTGATTTCTTGGGCCAAATAACTACACAGATCAAACTTTGGGGGCATAAACCCATAGGCAAGGGTTAATCAATGTAGGAACCCAATGATGGTATCATCTACCTTGCTATCATTACCATACCCTAATATTGTGCATATTAAGGATATGGACTTCTTGGAAATTTCAGAAAAGACCACTGTTTCATAAGGGGAAGGAGAAGTGGGGATTGCAATCCCCCTTTCCAGGTGATGGATTAAACAATGGTTTATTTCAATTTGCTTTAGGGACTGGTAGGACGTGGCAAGATTTTGTTCATTAAGGGATTGCAGGGACAGGAATTCTGGAAAGCATAGAATTTTTTGAATAACATTACCATTTATCATGCACAGGGTTTTGGAGTAATATGAGGAAAATATTGTTTGTGTTATAGGATATTATCGAATGGAGCACCAGGTCATAAATTCAGGTAAATATACAATATGAGGGAAAACGACTCTGGCTAGATTTTACTCCCATATGTGGCATGGGTTTTGTCCACCAATGGCACGGGATCAAGCTTCTCTGATAGTGGAGTTTAAGTCAGAGGAGGTGACTACCGTATCAAAACTATTGGCATCATGATCATATATGTTCATCCCCTAAAAATATGGGCTTTAGAGATGACTTTGGATGCAGAGGCCATCTTAGGTGAATTGGAAAACTGATGGGATTAAAACATATTTTACCAGGTGAACGAAGGGTAAAAGTTATTTTTTACTATTTATATAAAGGTAAATAAGGGAGAGGTTTTAGTACAATACTTTACATAGAGGGTAATGTCTCCTGAGTGTTGGTATTCTATGTAAATTTGTTGATTGGATCGTTATGGTGGATGCAGGCCAATAGAAATTTTCTTTTGAATATAGACATGATAAGTTTGAAACTTGAACGTCCCCTCTTTTAATGGTTGAATCACTTTAAATTTGAACACTTGGAAAATTTTCATTTGGAATTACTTTATGACATCAGATGGTGTCAGTAGACCCAAACTGACACATGTCAATTCATGATTAGTTGAAGTGGATTCCGACACGTCTCTCCTTTGCATATGTAGAGTCCTTGTGATTTATTTTTTATTTTCTGGTGGAAACCACCCTGGTTTTGTATGGTGGAAACGGCTCAGGAGTGTAGTGGTATTGGAAATGGATCTTTGGATTTGTTATCAATCAACATCTTCCATGTGTCCCTGGTGATTTTGGGGCAACGAATCCTTAGAGAAAATTTAAACAGTGCGCATCTTCCTGACACGGTATTGTTGTCAGCCATTGATTTTCAGGGTGCATTTGTGATTAGCTCAGTCAATTTTATTATCCTACTCACACTTCATAAAAGTGATGAGATTCTCTGCCATTGATTTTATTGGATCTAATGGTGCTCTGCTCGATCAAACTTCAGCACCACTTATCTTTTAGCACCAAGTCCCCACCCTTCATTTTATGCTCTTTTACCTTTAGGGCCCGGTCACTTTCCCTTTGTCCTACAATTTCCAACATGTTGTCACCACACCTCTTCTTCTCCTATTTCTTTAAGAACCTTCTAACTTGTGAACCTTATTCCAAGCCCCTGAGGGGATTTCGACAAATATATTCAACACTTTTAAAACTTTTCGGGGCTTATGAGCCCTGGAACATTTTCAATGATAACATCAGCTCTAGCAGGGACATCGTTTTGTCTTACAAACAACTGGAAATTATAAATTAGTTCCTTCTCTATTGGGCTATGGAGTCTTAGGATTGGAACTTTTCACACATTCGAGCAACTTTCAACTTTGCAACATTATTTACAAACATGGAAATGTAAAAATTGATACTGGGAATACTTGAGTGAACTAAAAGGAAAGAAATGAGTAAAATTAAATGTTTCTACTCTACTATATACATATCTGTAGAGTGATTTTGTATTTTCAGTACAAAAATAAGTTCTTAAGAAGCCTTCCATTTACAACCACCTCCATGATTTCATCATCTAGTTGTGCAAGATTGTAGGTATTGTTTCCTTGTACGGCTGATATCTTGTAGGGCCCTACCCATACGTTATCAAATTTACTGTGATTCCCTTTATCTTCTCTCTTGGCATCCCATTTCAAAACTATATCTCATGGTTGGAAGTCCCTTTATATGGATTTTTTGTGAAATTTCATTTTCATCCTTCTTTGATTCTTCGACAACTTTAGGCTAATCTGTTTTCTATCTTGTTATAGCTCTATCATTCCATAGATCCTCCTGACCATATTTTCCCCGATTTCATTCTGAATTATCTTTATTACAGGTATACTTAATTGAATTGGTAGAACTTCTTCCGTCCCATATACTAGTTTAAAGGGGACATTCCAATAGATATTTTAGAGATTAGTTTGTCTTCCCATAATGCATATATCAAATTGACATCCCATGCATTTTTATTGTCTAACAAAATCTTCTTGATTATTTTGAGTAAAATTTTGTTGGAAGATTCCACTAGTCCATTCCCTTATGGATAGTATGGGGTTGAATATCGCAATTCAGTGTTTCATTTTTGACAAAATTCTATCATTTTGATAGATCTAAAATCCTAGGCATTATCATCAATGATATCCCTTGGGCATCCAAATATTGACAATGTTCTTCCAAGAACATGATGATCATTGTGTCATTTTCTATTCTAGTTGGGATTTCCTCAGCCTACTTTCTAAAGTAATCGGTTGTTGTCAAAATCCATCTATGCTAGCCACTGGAGTGTGGATTTGTTTCCCCAATGAATTCTAGTCCCCATTGTTGGAAAGGAGATGATGTCTTTATGGAATTTAAAGAAAAAGATTTCAACTTCTATTTCCTTGCAAACAATTGGCACTCAATATAGGATCTTACAATATGATTGGCATCAACAAACTATTTTGGCCAATAGTATCCTATTCTGAGAAATTTATATCCTATGGCCATCCAAGCATGGTGTCCTCCACATATACCCTTGTGGAACTCTGTGATTATTCCTTCGATTTATTCTTCTATTAGATATACCCTTGTGGAACTCTATGATTATTCCTTCGATTTCTTCTTCTATTAGATAATTTAGCAATATTCCCAAAAAATCCTTCCAATAGAGGTACTCATCTAATATGCAATACTTAACAATCTGTTCCATATTTAGAGATCCAGCTTGTGACTTGCTCATATGCTTTGGACATTCAAGATGTATCAAATAGAAAACAATGTCCTTATACCATTGGGACTCTATAAATTTTGGATTTATTTTCATTCCCTTGACTTGAATATCTTCTTTATTTTCAGTATTTCTGTCAATTCATCCACTAAATTCAAGTCTAGTGCTTCACAATTGGATTCAACCAAAAGTTTTTCCAACCCTTGTCCCTTTACCAATTTGGTGGGCTTAGTTTCAAGATCATATTCCCGTATTTTGGAAATCCATTTTCCTCTTTTACCTTCATTGTCTATTTGAATCATAATGTCTTTCATAGTGCTATGTGTTTGATTTTGAGCATTAATTCAATATGCTATAGGATCTTTACTGAGAGAATAACATGCATAACAATCATATCAAGCATAACAATCATATCAAGCATGCTAAGCATCACAAGAATCAAAAGCATGAGACAATAGACACATAGAGTTTCCGTGGGGAAAACCCTAAGGTGAAAAACCCCACAACTTTGTCAGAGATAGATAGAGCAATGGCTCAACCAAATTACAACCAAATGCAATAGATAGTCTCCTACTATGCAGCTGATCCTCCTCCTCCAATGTGCGCCACTTTCTGAGTGAGAGAAGAGTGAGTTCTGAGATGATCCAAATAGAGAATCCTGACTCTCTATTTATACTTGTCCTGACTTGCCTAATTAATTATGGGGCCGACTTGTCTAACTCAGCCTAATAACCCCAGTTACATATATTCCGAGCTGACACCCACATCAGGTAGTCTAATAACCCATCGACAAGTTAATCCACTTGCGACACTTGTCAATACAAATGATGACACTTCCTTATAGAGGAATGACACATATCTTATAAGGGTACAATAAATATATATGTGAAATACATTTCGATGTTACATATACATCAACACTCCCTCTTAACTAGGAAGGTATTTCTCAACACAGATCATCGTCATCAAATCATCATCATCATCACAGCTGCTGCTATCTCGTCCAATCTTAGAATCTACTCGTCATAGGAAGTTCTACAGAGCCAATCCTTTTTCATATTGGATGTAGGCCCACCACCTGTAGGTCTTAATTATCACTGGTCATACTGTGGAATCCTCAGGACTCATCATGTGCGTCTGCAAAACCTTGCAAGAGCATCCCAGGCCTTTTACGAGCACACAACTCAACCTCTTGAATCTCCTAGGATCTTTTACATGCCACTGCACAACCTGTCCACGACCACAGAGTACCTGATACTCATTATACATCCAACTGATGTATATTATCACATGATAAACTTGATCATCATCATCATCTCTGCGAGCAAGCCATCAAGTAGGTACACCTCAGGACTGATTACACTGGCTCTGCAAAACCTGCAAGATCTCTCAGGACTGATTACATTGCCTCGACAAAACCTGCAAGAGCATCTCAGGACTGATTATATGCCTCTGCAAAACATGTGTACCAAACTGTCACATCAATGTCTTCAGATCACCACGTAGTCCACGGAGCACAACCCAGATGCACACACACAACACTTACACTCACCAGCATGGGAGGTCCAACCTACTACCATCTAGGAAAGGCTCATAGCACTTACATCAACAACCATGGGAGGACCAACCTACCACCATGTCGAAATGGAATAGCACTTACATCAACGACCATGGGAGGACCAACCTACCACCATGTCGAAAAATCGCAACACTTACATCAACGACCATGAGAGGACCAACCTACTATCATGTCGGAAAGGCTCAACACTTATATCATGACCATGAGAGGACCAACCTACCATCATGTCAGAATGGATCCAACACTTATATATCACCATGGGAGGACCAACCTACCACCATGTGAGAATGGCCCAACCCTTACATCTCACCATAGGAGGACCAACCTACCACTATGTGAGAATGGCTCAGCCCTTACATCTTACCATGGGAGGACCAATCTACCACCATGTAAGAATGGATCAACCCTTACATCTTGCCATGGGAGGACCAACCTACCACCATGCAAGAATGGCCCAGTGTGCATCTGTGTCTCTAGACTCATCACTTCCCTCTGGAAGGCATTTCGATCTGAAGTACACCAAGTCTCCCTCTGAAGTATTCAAACTTCACTCTGGCAAGTGGCTTGTTCAACACATCGGATATCTGCTCGTCTGTCACAAAATACAGGAGCTTCATAGCTCCTCTCTGCACCATATCCATAATATAGTGGAACTTGATCTCAATGTGCTTCGACCTGTCATGGAACACTGGGCTCTCTAACAACTTCACACAACTCTCGTTGTCACAATATATACTTGTATCACTCAACTGGAGATCAAACAAATCAGACAGTAGCTTCCTAAGCCATACTACCTCACAACTAGCTGAAAAAGCTAAGACATACTCTGCTTCAGCTATACTCAGTGCCACAGAGGACTGCTTCCTGCTAAACCAAGAGATCACACTTGATCCCATAATGAAGCAACACCCAGAAGTGCTCTTCCGATTAATGGCACTGCCTACCCAATCCGAATCAGCATAACCCTCCAGGTTAAAATTTTGATTCACCTCATACTTGAGCCCATAATCCATTGTACCCTTCAGGTACCTCAGAACATGCTTTGCAGCTATCAGGTGAACATGTCTCGGATCTTTCAAGTACTGGCTCAAGGTGTTCACCGTAAAGCAAATGTGTGGCCTTATGTTCATCAGGCACATCAAGGACCCAATCATCTGACAATACATCATAGCATCAACCGGCTCAAAAGAAGCATCACACAAAAGCTTCAGGTTCGATGCCATAGGTGTGGCCATGGACTTGCAGTCCATCATCCCAAAAATATTCAGTATCTTTATTGCATACTTCCCTTGTCGAAGGAAGATTCCATCTGCACTCTACCACACCTCCATACCAAGAAATTAGTGCATCATACCCAAGTCCTTCATCTCAAACTTGGCAGCTAGCTTCCTCTTGGTGTCGGAAATCAGTCTATCCTCACCTGTCAGAAATAGGTCATCCACATACAATAGGAGTATCACTGGATTGCCCTCCTCAACCTTGTAGTAAAGGTTGGAATCCACTTTACTCTTGGTAAAGCCCAAACTGGATAGGAAGCCATCTATCCTTCCATACTAGGTCCTGGGTGCCTGTTTCAAACCATACAGGGCTTTCTTCAGTTTGCACACATGTGTTCCTCTATCATGTGTCTCAAACCCGAGTGGCTGCTCCACATACACTTCCTCTTCAACTACAACATTCAAGAAAGATGTCTTGACATCCATCTGGTGTACCTTCCATTTCATCACTACAGCCAGAGCAAGTACTGATCTAATGGAAGTGTATCTGGCCACAGGAGCGAAATTCTCTTCATAATCAATTCCTTCTTTCTGGGAGAAGCCACGAGCTGCAAACCTAGCTTTGTATTTCTCGATGCTACCATCTGCAACATGTTTGACCTTATAGATCCATTTGGAAGTCACCACAGACTTCCCATCTGGTCTTGGGACCACATCCCAAACATCATTCTTCATAATAGATTGGTATTCTTCGATCATAGCATCCTTCCACTCTTTCTTTTCTGCAGCTTCTTCATAACTGGAATGTTTTTTATCCATGATGTCATAGAGTAAAGCAACATAACTAGTATGTGACCTTGTCCTTTTCCTTTCTCTGTTTTCTTCTTCTGTAATTCCAAATCTCTCTGCATCTTGGATGAGCTCTCTAGCCCATGTTGGTTTCCTCTTGTGAGGATTCTTCTCACGAGGTGGATCCATAGGTTCTTGTGGATCTTCCATTTCTCAATGTTCTTCAGGAACTGCTTCATTCATTGTGGTGTCTTGAGTTCTGGATATTCTAGGTTCTTCATTGTCATCAACAGGTGTCTTTCTAGATTTGTGGTAGGATGAACTTTCATCAAATGTTACATCTCTGCTGATGTCAATCTTCTTGAATCCAGGGAAGTAGATTCTTTAAGCCTTTGAGATTTCACTGTAACCCACAAATATACCCTTCTTTCCCGAAGGATCCAACTTTGACCTTTTCTCTTTTGGGATGTGAGTGTATACTGGACAACCAAATATTCTGAGATGACTCACTTCTGGTTTCTTACCAGTAAACACTTCTTCTGGTGTTTTGTTGTCAAGTATCTTATGGGGTGTTCTGTTCTGCACATATACAACTGTCGTTGCTGCTTCAGCCCATAAGTGCATATGTAAGTCTTGGTCATGAAGCATTGCCCTTGCTGCTTCCATGATTGTTCTATTCTTCCTTTCGGCAACCCCATTATGCTGTGGATTGTAAGGAGTATTCAACTCCCTCTTAATACCCGAATCACTGCATAACTTCTTGAAGTCTCCTGAAGTAAATTCTCCGCCATTGTCAGATCTGAAGATCTTGATCTTCAAGTCAATTTGGTTTTCTATCAAGGCTTTGAATTCCTTGAAATTGTTAAGCACTTCATATTTGTTCTTAAAGAAGTAGATCCAAGTCTTCCTAGAGAAATAATCAATAAAGGACACATAGTATACATACCCACTCAGAGAACTGGATGACATGGGACCGCATACATCAGAGTGGATAATCTCCAAGATTTCTTTTGCCTTGCTTTCACTGCTTGGAAATGTCTTCTTTGTATTCTTTCCCTTTGCACAACCTTTGAAAATGCCTTCATGCTTTGTATGGATTTCAGGAAGACCTTCTACTGCTTTGCTTGCAATTGGTAATGCTCTGTAATGCATGTGTGCAAGCCTTCTATGCCAAAGTTCACTTGGCTCTATTGAATCATGGACCATGGCTTGTTCTGGATAGCCCTTCAATTTGTACAATCCTCCCTCTTTCTCTCCAATCACAACTGTATCATCTATAGTCTTACCCTTAGGCCACATTAGGACTTGTCCATCTATAAATGCAACCCTCATGCCTTTTGCATCCAATGCAGAGATTGAGAGTAGATTCTTCTTGAGTTCTGGAACAAAGTGTACATCTTTCATCTTCATAGACTTTCCAGAGTCTAGTTTATAGGAGGCTTCACCACTCCCTTTTATGGGATACTGGTAGTCATCTCCAAGCTTCACCTTGTGGGGTGAATCGTGTTCCGATATATTCACAAAGGATTCTTTGAATCCTGTCATATGTTTAGAAGCCCCACTATCTATGATCCAATCATTACTTCCATGAGTAACTGTTCCAGTGAGAGCAGAAATCAAAACATATTCTTCACCACTTGAAGAATCTTCACTATCTTCTCTAGCCCTCTTCCTAGGAGGTTCATCATCCTCTGCAGCATGAGCATGATGTCTTCTTTTGAAGTTCTTCTTCTTGTGATAACCCTCTTTCTTATTCTTAGGACAATCTCTGGCATAGTGTCCCTTATCATCACATGTATAGCAACGGACATGGGTCATGTCCCTTCGATGTCTGGGACTACTTCTTTGATTTTTATATTTTCCTTTCTTTCCATGATGGTGAGATTTCTTGTCACCATGCCTTTTGGAGTGAGCTATGAGTGCTTGGTCCTCACTCCCCATCTTCTCTTCTCTGGCTACAATTCGAGCTTCTTCCTGTGAGCATTCTTCCCATAGTCTACCAAAAGAGATAAGTTTCTTTCTAGCACAAATTCCTTGGATGAAGGAATCCCATGGCCTAGGGAGGTCATTAAGAGTGGTCATCACCACTTCTCCATTTTCTACGACTTCACCCATAGCTTCAAGTTGTTCTTTTATCTGGGAGACCCTTGAGAAATATGACTGCATAGTCTCTACATTCTGGATCTTGATATTCTTCAATTGATTCCTCAGGGTCATCTTCCGATTTATGTTCTTTCCTTCAAATAATTTGGTCAAGGAATCAAACATCTCTTTTGGTGTCTTTAGGGATGACACATGGGGAATGAGATGATCTTTAATAGAATCAACAATGATCCTCTTTGCATTAACCAAATTCCTCTTGTGAAGAGCTTTAGCCTCTTCTCCCTCTCGGATAGGGACCTCTTCACTTATATAAGTATCCAACTCATTTTCTTCAAGGATTAACCCAATCCTATACTTCCATGCTTGGAAGTTATCATCTCTTTCAAGCTTATCCTCAAGCTTGGTGTGGTGAGACATATTTAAAGAGTACTTCAAATGGAAATAGAAAAGATTTAGGTCTTATTACTTGTTGCTGAAAACTGGATCTGGTGCCAGATTAGGGTTTGAGTTTCCTGGAGATCTACACAACCAAAAAAATCATGATCCAAAGCTCTAAACTTCTTATTTTCCAAGGAGCTTCCAGTTGTGTCTTCAGATTTCAGAAATTTCTATTTTTGAGGAAACCCTAATTTTTAGGTCCAAAACTGAAAGTGCTCAGAATTGAATTCTGATTGGGCAGATAGATTCACCTTGCTAAGGAGAGTCAATCCATAATATTTCTTTTCCAAAATATGTGGAGAGAAACCCAAAAACAAGAATCCCTAGCTTCCGCAACTGCATAGTGTTTTCTTCTCAGGTTAGCTCTGATACCATGTTAGATTTTGAGCATTAATTCAATATGCTATAGGATCTTTACTGATATAATAACATGTATAGTATATCAATGCATAACAATCATATCAAGCATGCCAAGCATCACAAGAATCAAAAGCATGAGACAATAGACACATAGAGTTTCTGTGGGGAAAACCCTAAGGTGAAAAAACCCACAACTTCCTCATAGATAGATAGAGCAATGGCTCAACCAAAGTACAACCAAATACAATAGACAGTCTCCTACTATGCAGCTGATCCTCCTCCTCCAATGTGCGCCACTTTCTGAGTGAGAGAAGAGTGAGTTCTGAGATGATCAAAATAGAGAATCCCAACTCTCTATTTATAGTACTTGTCCTGACCTTCCTAATTACTTATGGGGCCGACTTGTCTAACTCAGACTAATAACCCCAATTACATATATTTCGAGCTGACACCCACATCAGGTAGTCTAGTAACCCATTGGGAAATTAATCCACTTGCGACACTTGTCAATACAAATGACGACACTTCCTTATAGAGGAATGACACATCTCTTATAAGGGTACAATAAATATATATATGAAATACATTCCGAAGTTACATATACATCAACACTATGTGGCACATAATAAATCACATGAGAGTGTATAAAATAGCATCTGGAAGATTTTAATGCTATCAACATGGCATAGGCATGATTTTCCATCAAATTGTATTTCAATTCTACATCTCTTAAATCTTTACTAAAAAATGCTATGGGTTGTTCATGTCCTTCTTGGTTCTTTTGTTGGAGTACAACTACAGTATCATTTGTATAAGCAAAGAAGAAAACCAAGAAAGGATTAGTATAATCAAGGCTTGCCAAAATAAGGGCTTCTCCTAAAGACTTTTTGAGCCGCTCAAAATCTTCTCTATATTATTTAAATGGTCCACTTAACATCATTAACATTTTTGAACATGTTGGAAATGTGTTTAGTCAACTCTGCCAAATTAGAAATGAACCTCCCGAGAAAGTTTATTTTTCCCATTAAAGATTGAACCTCTTTATTGTTCCCAGGGATCTCTAAACCAAGAAAACCAAGGGATGTCATTGGGATATAAGCAAAGGAGAAAACCAAGAAATGATTAGTATAATCAGGGATTTTCAAACTAGGGGCTTCTCCTAAAGACTTTTTGAGCTGCTCAAAAGCTTCTCTAGATTATTTAAATGGTCCACTTAACATCATTACCATTTTTGAACATGTTGGCAATGTTTCTAGTCAACTCTACCAAATTAGAAATAAACCTCCTAAGAAATTTTATTTTTCCCATGAAAGATTGAACCTCTTTATTGTTCCTAGCGATCTCTATTGATTGTATGGATCCCAATCTTTCTGGGTCAATTCTTATCCCATCCTTGGAAAACATTTTCCCCAACAACTTTCCTTCCTGCCAAGCAAAATGTGATTTCTTTGGGTTTAAGGACAACCCATACTTCCTGCACTTGTTTAAGGTTCCTTTGAATGTGAAAAGTGTTATTCATCTTTTTTTGAAAAAAATAGTCATGTCATCAAGATATATCACCATGAACTTGTCCCTTTCTCCCACAAAGGCTATATCCATGGCTCTCTGAAAAGTTGCTCCTGCATTCATCAGTCCAAATGGCGTTTTGTTGTATATGAATGTAACCCAAGGTGTGGTGAAGGTTTTTTTCTCCCTATCATCAGGAGGCATGGCTATCTAATTGTAACATGAGAATCCATCCATCATGGAGATAATTTTTTATCCTACCACTTTCTAAAGGATATGGTCCATTTTAGGTAGGTGGTAATTGTCTTTCAAGGAAAATTTATTCAGGTTCCTAAAATCCACACATAAATGAATTTCCCCAGTCTTCTTTCTTACTAGGACAATATTGGCCTCCCATTCTAAGTATCTCAATGAAGGGTTTCACTCCAGGATTCAAGGGTATCTTATGATGAATAATAAATGTATCATAGGTCCTGAGATCCTTATATTTCCATGCAAATACATCCATGTAATCTTTAAATAGCTTTAAGTACTTGTATTTAACTTTTGCAAGAAATAATTTTGACAATTTGATATATTTAGGATCCTCTACTATGCCAATATTCAATCTTCCATATCTCCCTCTTTAGGATGAATAGTAGGTTTGACAAGGATAGCATTGTTGTCAAACAATATTTCTAATGGCACCACACCTTTAGGGATGAAATTATTCTTTAGCTATAATAACTTATGACTTGCCACTTTGCTCCTAAATTTTGGGTTTGTTTTTACCTCCTCTTGACATTCTTATTCTTCATCTTCACTTTGATCTTGATCTATACAAGTTGTTGATAACTCACCTATTGTTGTAGATATTTCTCCCTACGGATAAAGAGAAACTCTCTTAGGATAAAGTAGAATAATCTAACTCTACACTAAGACAAAAATGAAACAAATGTAATCTTGGATCCTGGATTAAACTAGTATTTCAGATATTTTTACATTAGGGAGAAAGAGAGAAAGTAACTCACCTCCACTCTCAGCGTTTGTCCTGCTTGTAGCTTTGATCCTAGAGTCCTCATGATGGACCTATAGAGACAAAACAATATACAAGCACATGCAATCTTCCAATGTCTTTGAATTACAAGTTAAATTCCAAATCTATATAGATATAATTCATTAGACTGAGATATAATCAATACACACAAATTAGGAAACAAGGCAAGTTATATTATTAAGAAGCTTGAAAAGTGCTTACAAAGGTTGCTTGATGTCCAAGCCAATCCTTCATCTCCAAATGCTTCCACCTCTAGCTATCTCCACAAAAGGTTTATGATCATAGGTTTGATGCCCCAAAAGTCCTCCCTTGGCTCATGGAAGGTCTCTCTCTTATAGCATGTGGGAAGGTTAACCAACAAGAGAGAAGTGTGGGTCTATGGAGTGTTTAGTGGACCAGGCCAACTAAACAGAGAGGGGGTTGGGATCGAATCAAAGGTAATAATCCCAACAAAATCTCTCGAGGGTTGAGATCCCAAACTTCATGGAAAAAAGGCTATAAGTAAACTACCGCGCCCCTAAGATTGAGCATAGCGCGGTAGTACCGCACCCCAGAGGAGGAGCAACACGTGGTAGTACGGACTACCATGCCCCAATAGATATGTAGATCGCGGTAGTGCTTGCAAAAAGGACCAAGTGGGGTTGATAGATGGAAGAAAAAAGATTTTGTCTTTAGTGTTTAGTCAATGGTCTTCTGTTCTGGTTGTTTATCAGTAAAGGAAAGTGTCGTCTATGTTGTTTGGTGCAAAGATGCGACACTAGGTTGACAAGTGTAATATTGAGGTATAACAGATGCCCCTAAAGTGTGAGGTCAGAAGAGACTGATGGCCGAAAGACTTTACCAATATTGTGTGGAGATAGCATCGAGGGGAGAAACAAGGAGCTGAAACAAAAACAAAGTGTCAGATATACCACTGAGGTGGGCATTCCCATGCTCAGAAACAATTGAATCAAGACATGGTTGCTGACCAATACATTGCAGATCCATGAATACTGAGATGATATAGACTATAGACTAATCATGGCTACTAAGAACAATCGTAGATCCATGAGATGGTAATGACACAACCATGACCAATACATAGGTGGATCTGTGTGACAATACAGAAGAAATCTCCATTGCAACCTGGACATAATCAAAACACAAAAAGGTGTCCAGGGTCTTCTTCTCGATTGCAAGTGATATGAATCTAGCCATGTGATTACAAGGAGTTGAATTCGAACATGTTAGAAACCATTTGATTACCAGTCAATGATGTGAACCGTTAACAAATGCGAGGGGAATCACCAATGATGACAATGATCCCCAAGGTATCTATAGTACATCTCAACAGAATGTGAATAAAGGAGTTGATGTCGAGCATCTGAGAGATCATTCAATCAGAGGTCAATGATGAAAACCTACTGTTGAATATGAGGAAACCTTCCATTGAGGCATGCAGGTACCAAGGTACTAATGGTTTGAATTCTAAGCCTAATTCCTGGATAGTGATTTGATGTCGACAAGAATAGACTCGTCGAAGGTGGGCCATGATGATTCCCACATCATCGACACGAAATCAGAACAAGATATAGTATGGAACAATGGAACAATGGAACATGTACTTGAAATAGTGGAAATCTTGACACAACAGATGACTTGGAACAATGCAAACCATTTGAACATATAATGGCATGAAGCAGAACCTGGCAGCAGGGATTATTGATAGCAAAGGATAGACACAGGACGAGTAGACTTGTGGCCAGAGAGACGACTTGAGATGATGACCATAACTCAGCGAGAATAGATAAATACCCAAAAATAGACAAGGGACAGACACATGCCATGTTCAAAGGTGACGACTAACAAGCTACCAATAAAATAAACTTGACTCATTTCCCAATTTCCCCCGACATGATGGATGAGTACCTCTTTGTTGTTTTACAAGCTTGAGGAGGATAACAGATGCTCGGTATAGCTCATCTCATAGATGAGTCCGATCTCACATGTTTTATGAACTTGAGAAAGGAGGGATTCGTCCCAAAATAGGTCTTTCGATGTTAAATTTTAATGAGTCCAAGGAAGGAAAACTCGACATTTTTTCACATTTAAAGAGCCTGAAAAACTTAAAGAAGGCTCCAAGATGTACTTTTTCGTAAATTTAGTCCCTTAGTCCCGAAAAAGTGTAAAACAATTCCCAAGAGAACTCTCCCAGTCAAAAGTTGACTGAGGTATTCCTTTCTCGTAAATAGTCTAGATAGGCCGAAAAAGGGGTAACCTATCACCAAATATACGGCCTTTCAAATACTTTTACAAGTGTGAAAGAGACAAGTGCACTTGGCAATCTTTTCGAAACAAGGGAGTCTGAAAAGAGCTTAAAGAGAACTCTGATGGTCTTTTTCATAAATTTAAATCATTTCGGTCCGAAAAAGAATAAAATAAAACCGAAATAATACTTTCCTCATCGTTTTACGAGCACAAGTAAAGTCGACTAAGCTCGACACCGTTTTCTTGAGTTTGACAAGCACGAAACGGGTGTGAAAAGCACTTGGAATATTTTTCAAGTTTTAATCCAGAGCACGAAAAGATAAAGTCAGCTCTAATGAAGGTCAGTAAGTAGGAAAACGCCAGTGTGAACGGCTTTGGAAGATCCTGTCAAAAAAGACTTGCGAAACCTCGAAAATACATTAGTAATGTGAAAAAGATTTTTAACCTAAAAAGATAAAATAATGAGCAAAAATGAATATGTGACTTATATAAGCAAGGAGTAAAAATGAAAAGCTACCATTTCACCTTGGCTATTTTTCTCATGGAGGAATTTCATCCATTGAAGGGAAAAAATTCAAGTGTCCATATCTGGAGATCCGAGGCATCATTTCGACATCCGTCTGCACGAGGTAAGAGTTTTCAAGCTTCTCTTTCAATTCATGACTTAAAATCTTGATTTCAGTTAAGATTTTCTAGTTTTTGAGGAAGCCCTATGGGGCTTTTTTCGCCTCTGTAACTACCGCAGGTTCTTTGTGTCAGGAATCGCGGTAGTACCATTCTGTGTAGCCACACAGGGGTGTGGTAGTTCTCTTGTATCGCCATCCCAGCTAGAGCTCAGGTGCGGTAGTGGCAAAAAGAGAGAAAAAATAAATTGTTTTTCTTCATTGTTAGACTAATATCAAGCTATCATTTTGCTCATGAACATTTCTTTTGATCTTTTGCAGGAGTTTATACTTCATTTGAAGCAAAATGGTCAGATGGAAAGAGAGGGAGCATGAAAATGATGATTTGTTGGCTGAAAATGACCAAAATACCCTAAATGCACTATGGAACTGTGGGTTATTAAAGTTCTTCAAGACCAAAAGTATCCGCCAGCAACCCAAACTTCTCAATTACATCATACAAATGTGGGACCCGACATTCAAGCTTTTCGAGTTGGGGAGCATACCCTCGAGATTGAGCTCAAGGATATTTATTTTCTCACTGGCCTCTCAAAGATAGTGGCCCGAGTGAACTTAACAGGGTTCAGGGCTTCGGAAATAGGCACCAATGTCTTGATCGCTCATTACTATTGTCAAGGTTCCGGGAAGAAAAGCGGGAGAGTGGTCATTAAGGATGTTCTAGAGCTTCCAATGAGAACTGTGTTGTTTTCCATCACCCAAGTGGCGGGTAGTACAAGTCCTCATCAGGCATCTCGCACACAAATGAATCTTGCCATGGAGTGTTTAGCACCAACACTGTTCAACTGGTGTGAAGGGGTACTATCCAACCTCAAGGAGAAAATAACCAAGTGTAGGAATGGAGAGAACCACCAATTTGGTTATGGGAGCATTTTGGTCACCTTCTTTTTAGAGAGGGTGCCGTTGTTGCATCCGCAGATGACCATGCCTATCCGCCATGTCACCGAACCGAGGATGGGTCAATGGAGCGAGTATGCAGGGCGACTCGGGAGGCCACAACGTTTAGCCTTTGGTGAGGACTTCTTCTCATGGCTTGAGGAGCAGATTGTGATGATCGAGGACTACCCCTATGTAGGGGTGGACTTCTACGAGGATATTGACTTTGCATTGCCTGACGATGAGGATTGGGATGAATCAGGTATGACCTTCACTAATGTATTCTCGATTTTTTGAATATGTAATTTTTAGTTGTTTTTGGAATGTGTGAAAAGACCTAATGTATGTACATGTGCATGTCGCAGATCGTGGACCAAGGAGACCCGTAGGCTACTCGTCGTTACGTCGAGGCAAGGTCGAGTACCGGGTTGCTTCGAAGGAGGAAGGGGAGGAAGAGGAAGTAGGAGGGGTCCGTGACATAGAGCAGAACCTACCAGGTTTGACTTTCGGAGTCCCAGCTATGAGGATGGATAATGTTCCTCTCCATCTCCAGCGGCACACTGTGGGCGTGCCTAGATGTATTGGCCTACTCCTCTGTAGGGTGGCTAGGGCTATAGTTTTCTACCATTAGCGGCGTGAGGAATCTGAGGAGGCTCGTGATAGATCTCCTATATCTCCTTAGACAGTAGTATTTTATCTTTTGCGGCATGTACACGATATGTAGGCTCGAGAGCCAATTTTTGTATGGGATTGGATCCCAAATTTTGTCTTTAAACACAAACTTTATGTATTCAGAAAAACACTTTTATATGCGATGATATATACATATGGACCTATTTCTATGACTTATCTATTTACAATGACTTGTGTGTTTATTTTACGATGCATTTTTTATGTATGGGCTAGATGCCATTCCAAAATGTAGTTAGCTAATGAGTCAACTACAAAATTTAATTCTCTTGGTATATGTTGATATTAAATATAATCAAAAGATCGTTCCAAGAGGCGTACCCTTCGAAATAAGATAAGAAAAATAGGATCGCAGACAGCATAGATATGATTCAAATGGGATACCATGAGTTGGGAGTCTAGAAATACTGACAAGGAGTCGATTCCAAGGGAAGCAACCTCAGTTAAGAGTCCAATGACTGCATGGTACTCTGCAATATTGTTGGTTGCGGGGCCCAAGCAAGTGCCTCTTGAAGATACTAACTCACCAGTAGGAGAATAAATTATCCATGCTGTGGAAGCGAGGTTCCAGGTGTGTCGTCTTGCACCGTCAGCGAATCTGTAGTAGGCAGACATCTGCGCATAGGAGCATAAGTCGAGGTAAATAGGGATACATGAGATAAGATCCATGCATACACACACAAAAAAAGAAAATGAAAACAAAATAAGTACATTATGTACAAAAATGTCTTGCGCAGGATAAACCTACGCATAGAAGTGTTTTAGGTACATCCCATTGCGGGGTCATGCCAACGGTGTGCCTTCACAGTCAACGAGTTCGTAGGCTCCTTTCTCCAATACAAATTTTACAATGAAGGGGCCGTACGACATAGACTCTAGCTTTCCTTTTCCATGTTTGTCATGCATATGGTCATATGTGAGTACGAGGTCACCTTCGTTGAAAATCCGAGGTTGAATGGATTGATTATACTGTGCTTTGACAAGTTTTTTATGGGCTTCATTGGCTAAAGCAACGTCTTAGCGGGTTTCATCTAGCTTGGCTAGGTATAGAAACCGTTCCTCTTCAGAGGTGGTATTGGGAAGTATCTCTATGGCTATCTTGAGTGACGGGATTTCACATTCAATTGGTAAAATGGCTTCTAGGCCATACACTAGTTGGAATGGTGTGAACCCGGTAGCACTTTTCACTAAGGTTCGATATGCCCATAACGCCAAAAAGAGAGCTGAGTGCCAATTGGACTTATCGGTACCCACAATGCATTGAATCATGCATTTCAAAACTTTCTTAATGGCTTCGACTTGGCCATTGGCCTATGGGTAGTATAGGGTTGAGTTTTCATGACGAAAACCCAACTTGGCGCTCAATTCTTCAATCATATGGTTCCTGAAGTGGGATCCATGATCGGTCACGATGGACTGTGGAACTCCGAACCTAGCTATGATGTGATTAAATATGAAATGTGCAGTTGTTTTACTGTCCTCAACATAAGTAGGCATCGCTTCAGCCCATTTTGTGAAATAATCCATAGCTACTATGACATAGTTATGCCCCCCGGTTGAAGTAGGCTTGTAGTGCATGAAATCGATACCCCATTTAGAAAAGGGGCCGACGACAACTACAAGATGAAGTGGAGTGGGATGCGAGCGTGTCTTACTGTGGAAGAATTGATAGGGTGGACATTTCTTGACCGTTTCAATGCAGTCCTTGAAAATCGAGGGCCATAAATATCCCGCTCGTAGTATCTTCTGGGCCGTAGCCATCCCAGAGAGATGATCACCACGTGCTCCAGTGTGGCAGTCATTAAGAATGTGTTCAGCCTCGTCTAAATTTAAACAACGTTGAAGAATGGTATCAACACCACGACGGTAAAGGGTATCGTTAATTATAAGGTAGTACTTGGCGTGATGTTGGATACGTCGACGTTCATTGTGGTTGAGGTCGAGGAAAAAACATTGGGTTTGGAGATATAGTAGAATATCCCTGTACCATGGGTCGGATGTGTTGATGAGGAACAACGATTCATCGGGAAGCGAATCGATGGGATCAAGTTGCTCAGTAGCATGGGGAAAATTACAAATCAACTCTACAAAGACCAAAGATTTCTTGGATTTGGCTTTGGCAAATTCCAAGTCAAACTCTTGTAGGACAACAATCCAACAGGAATATTTTCCCCCAAGCACTTGACGTGTGAGGATGTAGTACATTGGATTGAAATCTACTATGACAGTGGTCTGGCGGAGTAGAATGTAGTGACGGAACCTCTGGACAGCGAAGACTGTAGCCAGAGCCAGCTTTTCAACATGTGAGTAGCGAGTTTTGGAGTCAAGGAGACTCTTACTAAGATAATACACTACATGTTCTATGTCGTTGATGTCTTCTTGTACTAACACCATGCCAATGGTGGAAGTCGAAGCTGCGAGATATAGTATGTAATCCCATGTGTAATTTGGGGGTTGAATCACAGTATCTTTAGGTAAGGCTGCTTTTAGATTATTAAAGGAGCATTGGGCTTCGTCATCCCAAAAGAAGGGGGTGTTCTTCTTTAGAAGCCTCATGTAGCCATTTGTTATCTTGGAAAAATTGCATATGAAACGACATAGAAAGTTTGCATGCCCTTGCAAACTTTGAAGTTCTGGTATGTTCATGGGGGAAGGCAGGGCTAAAATAGATTCGAGGGGTCCAATCGTATACCGTCTTTGGATATTATGAATCCCAAAAGTTTTCCGGCTTCAACGCAAAAAATGCATTTATGTGGGTTCAAACGAATGCTGTAGCGACGACACCTTGCAAAGACGACGCCTAAGTGATCAGGATGATGTTCCCGAGTTTGAGAATTTGCGGGAAGGTCATCAAGATATGGTTCTGCAATATGTTTGATATCGTGAAATGCGTACGACATCGCCCATTGGAAAGTTGCCCCGGCATTTTTTAGGCCAAAAGGTAACTTTCGATATGCAAAGATTCCCCATGGGCAGATAAAGCCTATTTTATGCTGGTCCGCTGGGAGTATCTCGATCTGATTATAGCCAGAAAAGCCATCCATAAATGAAAAGATGGCACTCCCGGCACAGTTATCGATGATCTGGTCGATGAACGGAGTTGGGTAGTTATCCTTTGGACAAGCTTTGTTCAAGTCACGGTAATCGACACAGACTCTAATCGTACCCTGTTTCTTGTCTATGGGAACGAAATTAGACACCCATTTTGTTAGCGGGATAGGATAGATAAAACTAGCATGCAAAATTTTTTCGACTTCGGCTTTGATAGTGGCTGCCTTACGGGGGTGGATGGGTCGGAGTTTTGCTGAACTAGTCCGGCGCCAAGAAAGGTTGGAATCTCTTGGACCCCGATAGAAGGATCTATTCCTGGCATCTCTTCATAACTCCAAGCAAAAACGTTGCGGAATGTTTTAAAGTAGGCACTATAGAACTCCATTTCGGTGGGAGTACATGTTTTGCCAATATGAATGTTTTCCACGACACCACGCTTCACTAAAATGTCAATGGGAGTGGTCGCCATCAGACTGGCCAAGTTTCCTTCGAAAAATATTTCATCGAATGAAGTGGGAAACTTGGTTTGAACCATTCCAAGTGAAGTGTTGGGTTTAGTATCTGGATCAACTGCCTGGATAGTGGGAAAAGAAGATCGATGATGGAAATCTCCCCAAGGTGGTTCATCATCGCACATAACCTCCATGATTGATTCGTCAGTAGTAAAAATAAATGTGCGAGGATCGATAAGTGGTGAGGATGAAGTAGCCTCAGATGAGAGTTGTGCCATTGTGTGATGGGTAGTAGGATCAACCCAATCAGTGGCTGACTGGATCGTCTCATACGTTGCGAGGTTCCTGTTTAACAGCATGGAGTTGCCGTAGTTTTCAATCTCAGTAGGACTTGGTATCACCCAAGAATCATTGAATGGGGTGATACTTGATGATATCATGTTGATGAGCTGTATGGGGGATCCGAGCTTAGGGAAAACTCTGATAAGGGAGGAATCCTTCATAAGACCAACACCAACGTCTTGGAAACGGTATCGGGGATGATCCAATAATGGGATGGTGTTGGCGGAGTTCGAATGAGAGTCTGGGATACAGTAATCTAATTGGTCTATGGTGAAAATCTTCCCTTGATGAGGAAATTGTACGAGTCGAAAAACGATAGATGCTATGGTGGTCATGGCGTAGAACCAATTACGGCCAAGTAGAAGATTTTAATCTAATGGCGCATCTACAACTTCGATGTGTATAGATACTTTTTTGCCCCCTAGTTCAACACCAATCGTAGGGATGAGTCCGTAGGGATGAAAACCATGTCTATCGAATGCTCCGAGAGTAGTACGATAAGTTGTGACCTTGGGTGAGCCTAAGGCTCTCCAACAATTCAAAGACATAATCGACGTGGAAGCACCCTTGTCTAAGATAGTGCGATGGATGCTATTTCCATGGATTTTTGTATGAACTTGGAAGGCTAACTGATGGGAAAGTCGAGGTTTGACACACTCCAAGTTAAACATGATGGTGTTTGAAGTATTCGAGTCTACTGCCCCCAGTGCTTAAAGTAAGGTTCTGCGCTACATAGGGCAGTGTTGGAGAACCTTGAGAGTCGACATTGCGCATGGTGCTTGAGCTAAGTCCTCAACAATGTTGTAATTTTGGGCAGCTCGCGCATTAGGATTGAATGTCGCCTTTCGGATGGTTCCCTTAGGTGGGCGTAGCACTGTGTCTGTAGGCGGTATTTCGATATGGAGATAATCATTGGGGTGAGGTGAGAGAGGGATCTTCAACAGGAGACTTACCCTTGGCTGTCTCTGGTTGTTTGTTTGAACCTAGGAGGTTATTGTACGTCTTCGAACGAGTGGTTATGTGAATCTCTTCATTACTCATCATCAGGATTTCGCGATTTGCTGACATCTCTTCCCGAGGTGGGTTGTTCGGATTGCCCCCTTGCAGGGGATCATGGGCAACCATTTTTTGTTGGTGCTGAGGGAAAGGATCGGTTAATACTGTCGGGCAGGAGGATCCTTTGAAAAATTTATTGACTTTGTCCTTGTAGGGACAGTCGCATGTATAGTGATCCTCTTGGAAAATGAGGCAGGGGAACTTTGCTTTTCGACGTGGTTTGGGGTCGTTGTGGGTAGGTTGTGGCTTAGGGTTCTCCTGCTGGTTAGAATTTTTCTTGGATTTTCCACATTTGTTCTTCTCCTTTCCTCCAGATGGCTGTGACGTAGATTGAACTGCATTCACCTCAGAGGAGAGAGAAGGAGAAGTAGAAGCTTTAGGAGCAACCTGGGGTGGAGCGGGGGAAGCAGGAGTTTGCTGCCCCATCGATTTAATAGCAAGATGGGCCTTGACTGAACCGGAAATGCCGTCGATAGGGGGTTCAGTGGCAGGCTTAGTTGGATCAGTAGTGATGCAGGTGGAATGGGGAAGAAGCTCATGTAGAGTTTTGGATTGGGTATATACCAAATCCATGTACTGAGCAGAAGAAATGGCTTGTTATTCTGTGATCGGCCCGTGCATGGCAATATCCCTGGCGATGGGAGGCAGAAATAACTTCGTGAACCAATCAGTGAGTAACTGGTCCGTAATGGGTGCCTTGATTAACCTACGGCGTCGACGCCACTCATGGATATGGTCTGAGATATGCATAGAAGTGGTTTGGCGTAGTGAGGTTAACAGTTTTGTTCCAGTCTCGTACCGGATGGGGAGCTGGAAATGAGTCAGACACTGCATAGCCAAGGTATTAAAATAGTGAAAGGAGTGTTGAGGCAGCTCGATATACCATTTTGTTGTCATACTGATAAGTGTGTGTTAGAAGAGCCGTAATCGAATGGAGTCGTCCATCAATGAGTTGGATGAAAACCAAAGATGAAAGGTCATAACATGGTTCTTAGGGTCTTCCTCAGTCTTGGCATCAAACTTGGGAATGTCCGATGGGAATTTGGCTGGGATGGGTGGCCAATGAGTTTCATGCCATATAGGATCGTTGATGAGCCTCAACAAATCAGGTAAGTCTAGCGTGGCCAAGAAAGGAAGTTGACGATTGGGCTGCGGGTATGAGTAGTAGTTGTACGAAGCAGGGATGCCTGTGGGGCCCTGCACAACATACTGCTACATGTTGTACCCATACATGTTTCCCGCAAGGTATTGCTAGAAGTTCTGGGGGTAGTAGACCATCTGGTTAACCGGTTGTGTGTTCGAATTCATGGGATTTATTGTCTGACTGGGAATCATAGTGGTAACCGGTTGTTGGACGTTCTGCTGAGTGGGGATGGCAAGTATTGTAACCTGGGGTTGTTGTGTCCTAGGAATGTTTCTTGGTCCTTGTTGGGGGATGGTTCCCTGGGGTTGTTGGGTCCCAGGAAAGTTACCACTACCTTGAGTGGGTGGAGGATTTCCCATACCAGGGTTAGGGGGTGGCTGCAAGAATGGCGTCCATGGAATATGGGTTCCACCCTGATGAAGAGGTGGAGGTTGAAGGGATGGGTTCCATGGAGTAGTTGCGGTTGAAGGGTAGGGAAAACTGGAGTTCAAGTTGGGGGAAATGAGAGGTTTCCCCCCAGCTTGATTCCAGTTTCCGAACAATGAGTATCCCCCGCTCTGTGGGATTTGAGATCCCCAAGAAGGAAGCATACCTGACGAGGGATGTTGAGGATGAGGTTCGGTTGGAATATCGGCATAAGGTTGTCTGCTGCTAGGTGTATTATACATGTCTGACTAAGCAGATGCCGCTGGTTGAGAGGTTTTTTGAATGGTCCCAGTGGGGGCGTTAATGAGTGGGAATCCTCCAAGTAAAGGGCCTTGTTGAGTCGGTGGAAAAGATGTAGGTGTTGGTTGAATCGCCCCACTTTGAATGGTACCGAGGGGTTTCCCTCCAGCAGGTGGATTGGATGGTCCTATGGGAGGGGGTTGGTGACTAGGAGCAGCGTTCCCAAGAAATTGTTGTCCTCCTGTAGGCTGGGTTGATGGTCCACCAAGAGGGGGTTGGTTGTTGGGATTAGTGGTTCCAATAGTCGGTTGTCTACCTCCTAAAATGGCGTAGATGGTGGTCGAAGATGAACCTCCAGTCAGCATGGATGATCCATCGGTATGACTTGATGTTCTTTCGACACTAAAAAGGTGAGATAGTGTTGATTGGCCAATGGTGCCAAAGGTGCCTATTTGTGGAGGGGGTCTTCCATACGTTACAAGCAGGGACAGAGAGAATATTGGGTTATCCCTCATAAGTGGCGGGTCCCTAGAAGATGCATCAAACATACTTGATGGTAACAAATGTGGGGAATTTAAGTGAGGGGTGTCAGGAGTTATGTCCATAGGGTCTTGAAAAGTAGGAGGACCATTGAGGGCTTGGCCCGTTTTCGTATCTCGTGTGGGGTTGAAAATGTGAGCTGATCCTAGTTTGGGTTTTGAAAATACTTGAGGTGAAGCAAAATATGAAGGTCCAGAGATGTCAGATAGGAGTGGTGAAACTCTATGCTGGACGGAACATTGGTGGCTCGGTAACCAGGAGGACGGGTGGCAGGGGGATATCGAGACGCC
Organism: Larix kaempferi; assembly: GCA_027924585.1. NCBI lineage: Eukaryota > Viridiplantae > Streptophyta > Pinopsida > Pinales > Pinaceae > Larix > Larix kaempferi. The sequence continues at coordinate 26,323,851 of BSBM01000289.1, forward strand.
ATTGAGATAATTTTCTCTGTATCACGTTTGAACTGTTCCGAATCTAAGGGGGAGTTAGCAAGACTAACCATGCTAGATTGTATTGACGCCATGATTTCGTGTCTTGAGGGGAGATCGAGGAGGGACACAGTAAATGGTACGTTGCTAGAAGAACTGGTTTCTTGAGTGTGAACACCTGACGACATAGTGATGGCAGGCGTAGGTTCCACCTGGGAAGGTAGAAAGTCAAAGTTAGGTTCAAAAGGTGTATTAGGTAGTTTGGTTTCTTCGATAATTTCGACGTATCCATCGGGGACTACAATCAGCTCAGACATATCTTCGTCAGATCCTTCGATGGTTCCAACAGATCCTTTTGGAACATCGTAGAAAGTATTTGTTGGAAGGGTAGTGCTAACATCTGGGAGGATGATAGCCTCCGGTCTAGTATCTTAGGCAGTACTAGCTTCAACTGCTGTAGTGTTGTCCACTATGGGAGGTATGTCTGGAATAACAGTGGGTGAAGTGATAGTCAGAATCTCAGGTGTGTTACTCGTTGCAAAAACTGCTAGAGGTTCTGAGGCCATGCTGTGAGTTACAGTAACAGGCGAAACTAAAGATGTAGTGCAGATAGGTGGTGGAACATTCCCTTGGCTGGCACCGCGGCCGGTAGGGGCAGAAATACGTGATGTAGGTGGACTAGAAGTCCGTGGTGGTGGTGGTGGGCTTCATCCCTATACTCTTCGTGATCTCAGTGGTTCGGACATAATGATATAAGTACAAGTTCTGGGGACAGTCTTGTAAAAAAAGAAAGAACTCAAAAACCCTAATGTAGCCAAGTGTGCAAAAGGGGAGCTAAAAAAATCAAGGCTCACAGGCCAGAAAGCAAGCTCTAAAAACTATGCTGAGACCGGCGTCACAGTAAGCGAGCTGAAAACAAAAGTGGCCGGAATGCCAACAAGCAATCACTAAAAAAGAAAAATGACCCTCTACGAAAATGAAATAGAAAGCAAAACCTCCTAACTAAGAGCTGGAGACCTCAACAAGTTGTATCCTTCACAAGGTGATGAAATCCAAGTCGAACAATACAAAATGAGAGACCAATAATGGAAGGATATCCCTCTACCGTAAGGGATCATGGGTAAAAGAGCCATAGTATAAAAGTTACTAAGCTACCTCATTCATGATACATTGGAAAAATTTTTCGGCGCTTCTGCTTTATCACCCTTGTATCACCAATATGGTGGCCAGAGAATACAAGGAATACAATGATCGATGTTGCCTTAGGGCTAAGTGGAGTGCGGCATTCCATAGAGTTTGTCTGGTTCTCGATCTCGCGGTGGTTTAATTCTTGAAACAATAGGAGACCCCTCCACAAACTGGTGTATGACCGTGTCAACAAATACTAGAGGATTTTGGTACCCTAGAGGACAATGACTATGTCTCAGATGATAATGACAAAGGGGAAATGTTTGGATGCCTATCCTCGGTGTCCTACCTAACTAACATGTTCTTTTTCTCCTCAAGTGAGGTTATGATGTGTTGAGTTAGGGAGTGTAAATTTTAGTGGTTGTATTACTCAATTGAGTGAATGGACGTGAAACTTGGTGATGTTGTGACGACCCAAACCATGCAAATGAGAATGAATCAAAATGAGACTTGTATTCGATGAAATCTAGCTAAAGTAAAGAGAGAGTTCTTCAATCATAATGCATGAATTTTTCAAAGGAATGAAAAGAAAACCACTCCAAAGCAACTTTTTGTTTCTTTTTCGAATAAGCCAAACTGAAATAAACACTACTTTCAAATGTAACTGATCTACAACAATGATACTTCAAAATGAGAATTTATGTGGCAAACAGAGATGAATGATTCACTTCCTAATGTGCAAAAGTATGGCTGGATATTTTCAACTAAAAGAAAAACAATGTTCTCAAAAGATAATTTCCAATATTTATTTTAATAGCAGTAATGTGAAAGATAATGCTTGTAAGAACGATGCAATCTTAAGAATTATATAATCAAGGGCAAGAAAATAGTGACAAAAACTTGATTATGATGAAAGGATCAAGCAAATGCAAAAATTATGAAGGGGTGATCAAGATATAAATGATGCCACTAACTCAAAGAATTCAAGCTCAAACCAAAAATACAAACAAACCAAAGAAACTTGCAATTGGCTAATAGTAATAGGGTATGTAGACAAGAAGCAACTGGGAATAAAGGAGTAGATATGATGATAATTAATGACCATAAACCCAAATTTTTGAAAATTGTCTACAAGGCTTTACACAATAAGGTGGAATCATGGTGTTGTGGCTAAGCAAGTTGCATGGTGTAAGGAGTAACAGGAAAATCAACCTAAGGCAGAGAAGGTCATAAATGACCTGTAGGAACCAAACAAGGTAAGACACAAAATTTTTTACAGGGACTACCGCGTGCTTGCCATAACTCTAGGCGTGGTACTGGTACACTACCGCATACTAGACAGTGTGAAGGGCGCGGTACTACCGCTCTGTAGGAAGTTATGGGGGCGCGGTACTAGTAAAAAGGATGGACAAGGTGCTACTTTAAGAAAAGTTCTAGACTTTTCAAGGGTGTGCAAACCCAGAGGACTCAATGATAAAAGGTAGAGAGCTAATGCAGAGGGAAGGGGGGTGAATGGAGGTCAAAAAGACCAAAATCCACTACTGGTTGGAAGGAAGAGAAAAATCACAATCAAGGATAACTGAAAGTGAAAGAACTCAATCAAACAGGGTTCAAACTAGTGGAGTCGCCAGTTTTTGTTGCAGATATTTCTCCCTACGGATAAAGAGAAACTCTCTTAAGATTAAGTAGATTAAGCTAACTCTACACTAAGACAAAAATGAAACAAATGTAATCTTGGATCCTGGATTAAACTAGTATTTCAGATATTTTTACATTAGGGAGAAAGAGAGAAAGTAACTCACCTCCACTCTCAGCGTTTGTCCTTCTTGTAGCTTTTATCCCATAGTCCTCGCGATGGACATATAGAGATAAAACAATATACAAGCACATGCAATCTTCCAATGTCTTTGAATTACAAGTTAAATTCCAAATCTATATAGATATAATTCATGAGACTAAGATATAATCAATACACACAATTTAGGAAACAAGGCAAGTTATATTATTAAGAAGCTTGAAAAGTGCTTACAAAGGTTGCTTGATGTCCAAGCCAATCCTTCAGCTCCAAATGCTTCCACCTCTAGCTATCTCCACAAAAGGTTTATGATCATAGGTTTGATGCCCCAAAAGTCCTCCCTTGGCTCATGGAAGGTCTATCTCTTATAGCATGTGTGAATGTTAACCAACAAGAGAGAAGTGTGGATCTATGGAGTGTTTAGTGGATCAGGCCAGCTAAACAGAGAGGGGGTTGGGATCGAATCAATGGTAATAATCCCAACAAAATCTCTCGAGGGTTGAGATCCCAAAATTCATGGAAAAAAGGCTATAACTGGACTACCGCGCCCCTAATATTGAGCATAGTGCAGTAGTACCGCGCCCCAGAGGAGGAGCAACACGCAGTAGTACGGACTACCATGCCCCAATAGATATGCAGAGCGCGGTAGTGCTTGGAAACAGGACCAAGTGAGGTTGATAGATGGCAGAAAAAATATTTGTCTTCAGTGTTCAATCAATGGTCTTCTGTTCTGGTTATTTATCAGTAAGGGAAAGTGTCATCTATGTTGTTTGGTGCAAATATGCGACACTAGGTTGACAAGTGTAATATTGAGGTATAGCACCTATCATATTTAGGAATATTTTTATTTGTGGGTCATCTTCAAACACTTGCCAATGTTTCTGATTGTCAGGGAAAGAGGATCTGTATATCATCTCCACTTCATGTTTCAGCTTAGGACCTATTGGAGGTCTGAATGTACCAGCATCTACAACCAATGAGTTTTCTTGATAATTTATATCCCTTGGGACAAGAGTGATTTTGAAAGTATGAAAGAAAATTTGCATCAAATCCCATACCTATTTCTATATTCTCTCATCCAGCTAGGATTCTTAGTTTGATAAACATTTCTGAACTATTGTACTATTAGTTTTGAGTCTTCAAAACCAAAAATTTGTGTGATTCCCATCCTTCTAGCAACTCCTAGTCCTAGTATAAGTGCACCAAACTCAACAAGATTATTTGTGGTTTCAAAATTTAGTTTGAAATACAAGGTAACTTCTTCTTGCTTTGGAGAAAAAAACACAACTCTGACTCCTACTTCTCCTTTAGAGGAAGGTCCATCAAAATACATCTTCTAGACGTTATTTGGAGAAGACGAGAAACCTTGAACAATATATTTTGTAGGTTTATTTTCCGCATATCCTTGATCTAGGTCCAATATGCAACATCCCATATCCTCTTCCAAAGCATATACATGATAATTTATCAAATTATTTTGGTCACTGATAACATAGACAAATTCTTCTTCTCTATATAATATTATGGTTTCTCCTGCAAATAAAGGAACTGTAGCATATTTCATGTCCATCTACATAGATCCCATTACTTTATTACCCCAATTTTGTGATAACAACATCCCAAATATGGTGGGCACATACGCACCACAACATCCATCACAATACTTTTTGCAAGCAATTGGGCTAAAGTGAACACTAGGTCTTTGATCATCGCCAAACATTTGACTTTCTTAGAATCAAAAAGATAAAGATCATGATATGGCTTGGTGATCTCTAATACTAACTTATCTATGATGAATTTTGGAATTATATTATGGAAGGCTTTAGAGTCTAGCATGTAGTTGTGTAACGATTTTTCATGTACACTAAGAGTTATGTAGAATGGAGCTATATGGTCATCCTTCTCTTCCTCAACTACATGACCTACTAAGATGGAACGATTTTCATCTGCCAAATTTATGGTATCATGCTGCATGATTGGACCTACTATATTCAAGTATTTTTAGATTTGTTTGTGATAGACATGATTTTTGTCCAGCTTTGACAGAGGTACTGGAATTTTTATTTTGGCTAACTCATGGTCAAGATCAAAATGGATGGGAAAATTTTCTTATTCTTTTCTTTTAGGTTCGGCTCTCTTATGATATGGAAATTCACCTTTCTTTTGTGCAACTAGAGATACATGCTTAAACATCCTATCCTGAAAGGAAATAGTATTTTTAGCAATGGATGGGATGTCAGGGATTTTATCAACTTTTGGATTTACAAAGGTTTTTCTAGGGGAAGAATTTTGCTTCAAATTCATTGTATTATTTTTTGGATGCAAATTGTATTTTTTTTTCTATACTTATTGATCATTCAGATAGATATATTCTTGTAAATATATTTCATAATCCTCCTTTTTCAAATGTATCATATCATTTTCATCCTACATCCATAACATTTCTTCATGTGGCTCTATGTATTCCTCATCTAGGGGAAAATATGCAAACTTATTATTGTTATTTCCCTTACATGAGGTTTTGGGTGGATCTTCATTCCTCCTCTCTCTGTTAATGATCTGAGGGTTGAAAGGAATTTTGTACTGATTAGGATTTCTTTTACCTCCACCCTAGTGATTTTTGTTAGAATTATTTCCTTCTAATTCTAGTCTTGTAAGATTGCTTTACATACCTCTAAGAAATTTAGACATCTCTTCCATCTTTGCATATTGTGAATCTTTGTACTTACCAGAGGTTCCAACATCTTGTTTATGATTCTTCTTGCCTAAATAATTTTTGTATCTTAGCTTCATTGACTATGTCATGTTTCCTTCTACATCTACTGCATCATCTTGCATGTTCAATAAGTTTTAAAATCTCCTTTCTCTGAGTATCACTGCAAATTTAGGCTCAAATGCACCTGCATAGGTGACCTTAGCAGCTTCTTGTGAGGGTTTTATATATCAAGGAATCTTATTGTATATTTTATAAATATTTTGTTGAATTCCCTAGGTGTTTCCCCATTTGTCTTCTTCAATGTAGCAAGCCCTATATGATAATACACATGATCTCTCTTCTCACCCCACTGCCTCATAAACGCAGTCTCCAAGCCATGCCAGAAATATATGGAAGCTACTAGAAGATCTCTAAACCATTTCCTAACCTCTTCCTCTAAATTTTGAACTAACCTCATGAAAAAATCATGTTCAATGCAGATGATATCGATAAAGTCTTGAAAATCGCCATATGCTCTTCAGCTATTGTAACCTTTTATCCATAATATTTAGGCAATATTTTCAAATAAATCTTAGTTAGATCATGAAGGTTATTAGGTAGATTCAATGGACCATACCTAGCATCTACCCGTGGGTTGACAGGTTGTGGTGGTGGAGGTCCACCTCCTCTTACTACATTTTCCATTATATGTTCTAAAATTATATTTATGGCTTGGGGAGTTATAGGAGTTTTGTGTCCATGAATCAGGATGTACATGACTAGAATTACTTGTAGAAGGTGATAAGGGAGAAATATTAGGTTCTAGAATAGGATTCAAAGGAGTTCTATGAGAAGGATGAGGATTTTCCTGATTATTTAAATATTAAATTGTTTCTTGATTTTGAAAAGTAAAAGGGACTGAGGGAGTATTTACATCAAGAATACCTTTCTCCTCAGTATTTTCATAAGCATGAATATTTATCCCATAATTTCTTGAATATGAAAGGATTTAGAATTCTTGTGAAGCATGTTTCTTCTTCTATATTTTTTTTCAAAATCCAGCTTCATGTCAGTGGAGTGTCCAAGTGAAAATTCAGCGAATTGTCTAATCCTATTTCATCAATCAGGAATCATAACTCAAAATATTGTGCTCGAGGAAAATAATTTTTTGATTTTCCATCCTCAGCAATGATGCCATTTTCATGTTAGTCCTTGAGATGTACTAGGATGAATGTAATACATGCCAGGGCATGATGAGGGTCAAATTTTATAGATTTTAGAGCAAAATATGTATCAAAAGAGATATAAGTTTGATGCTTCTTGAAGCTCTTTGTAGGTAAAAAATTATGAACTATTTCAGACATATAAATTCATATCAAAGGAATTTCATGGAGTGTGTACAACACTATGAATTTAAATGAAAGTGAATTTTAGAAGATGAAACAAATAGAGATATAAGAGGTGCCTACAGCACAAATCTATTACACTCAATGAAAGCATAAACGTACTAAGATTTTACAAAAAGAATTCAATAGTTTATTGCAGAATGTAAACATCTCATGAGTACTTATGAATTAAAAGGAAACATGACATACACAGGAGAATCAATAAAAGAAACCTTCAGGCACTATTGGATCATATGAACATCTTGAAACTAGACGAGAGGTCAAAACAATGAAATCTCTTATATCAATCTCAACATTCAACCCTACATTTACACCAATGGCACAAATATTGATGAATCTGTTGCTCAATGCTTTATTAATCTCTCAAGGAATATTTTCATAGACATGAATTAGATATGGAAAAAATGAAAATGGACAAAATTATAGAGGAAACACATCTCTACAACACTCCACAATCTTTATCTCAAATAATTTCTATTACATGCAAAACAATACATCGAATCAACAATCTTGGATACCTTCTAAAAATTTCCAGCCTCTATTATTGAGTTCGAACTGCCTTTTATAGCCTCGAAGTTGTAATTTCTTTTTGTTTTCCTTAATTGATTTGTAACAACCTTGTAGGTCTGTCACTTTCACTATAATTTTACAATTGCTTAACATCCTTTGACTTATTCATTTCTTCTTACTCGACCCCTTTTTGGTTCCCTTAGGATGAGATTATTGTCCTATCATTTGCATACTTTCTTTCCCAACTGATTGACCCACTAGTTATACACCTGGCTATCCTATTAGCTTGGAAGTTGTCAAACTAAGGAATTGATGCATCATCTGGATGTTGGACTGTGCTCCTAGTGGCATGGAAACTTGAGGATTTGGTTGCCTTGTAGACTATCCTTGTACTTGACTTAATGTTTGTCCTACATTTTACCCTTGGGGTGGAAAAATCATTTTATGGTACTTAGACACATATTTCCACTCCTTACCTATTTGGTAGTGGTGTGCTTTTAAGGCCTCCAATGCTATCATTTTACTTTCAATCTCTTTGATGGTCACATGTTTTTCTTTGACAGACACCATTTTTGCTTTGAATAGTTGCTCGAATTTATCTAGGGTTGATATCAACCTCCTTTCTATAGCAGCTGACTGTACTACTTATTTACATATCATGTCACTTGTTTGTCTATAGAGATCCACTTTGTCTAAATTCCCAAAAACTTTAAAATCTACCTCATACTCATTTTCCCTCCAATCACTAAATGTTGAGGGCATTGGCACTTTGGGTTCTAGAATAGATAGTCTTAGAGTATCATTTTTATGATATGTTATAGTCAACAGTCTATTTTCTGATGTGACCAATTTCACATTCCCTTCTCTTATATTCATATATCTATTTTGAATATTTGACTTTATTGGTATTGGGTTTGCAGAAGGTGAGGTTTGTGACACCTAAGGTAATGTGAATTCTAAAGAGGCGTAATGTGTGAACTTGACTGATAGTCCCTCTCTCCTAATTGGTGGAAACTTTATAAATTCATTCAACTCTCTCAGGAGCTCATCACTCCCATTTTTCTCCACCAATGCATGATATGTTCCTCATCCTTCTTGTTATGGTCCTTTTAGCTTGAGGTCCTTGTTCAGTATCATCGATTTCCATGTTTGTTTGGATCTCTTTATCTCCCCTCTTCTACCCTATTTTTGCACCCGTGAGATGCTTCTCTTCTACATTGTTCTAAACTGCCACTACCTATTCCCATATTTCTAAATTTGCAATTCTGTCCCACTCAGGATTGGGAAGATAATTGTAGGGGGAGTTTTTGTTTGCAACCCATAACTTGGAAATGATATGATGAGGTTCATGGGATCCCTTGTGTTCATTTTCAAAATTTTAGTTGTTTTAGGTACTCTTCCATATATTATAGGGAATTTAATCCTTTTACTTGGAAGGGTCCCACCACTTCGGGTAACAACAATTTTCTTTGGTGTTTAAAATGTAGGAAATGCATTTGTTCATATATGAATCTTTTCCTTGTGTACTCCATGGAAAACAACCTTGGTGTAAGGAAAGCTAACAGCTTGTAGGATGTTACATGATATTTTTATTCGTCGCATTGACCTAGTAACTTCCCATTTCCTTGATCCTTGAATTGCTCATTCTGAAAGATAGATCCCATATCTCTTTCCCTGTGAATTAACCCATCTAGCAAATACAATGAGATCATTGGCGCGTCTTTCTTCTTAAGGAGATCATGTATCCTATCATCGACACATATTTCGCTACTGCCAAGTCGGGTCGAGGTCTGTACAAGTAGAAAATTAGGTTTTTGAGAAGTCTCTAGAACCAATCTTATATGGATGAGATCCCCTTCCTATTTTCTAGAATCTCACTCGAATTCCTTAACTGTTGGGATTATATCTCATCTATTATCCCTACAGATATCATCTCTACCCTATCCATATTGTCCTATAAATGAAAGTCTTGTCCATGGGCGAGAGGAGGAGGAATTGAGAATAAAATTATGCTGGGGAAATTACACTAGAAGTGACAGACTTTAGATCCTTGTCCTTCTTTGATTAAGGTTACATATTGGAGCAAAGAGGAATCCATTGGAGAGGAGATACGACACCAAGGCATCAAAGGTTGTGCTTCTTTCTGGTTTCATTAATACAATTATGCATTTCATTTCCCATAAGTAATTTTTTATTTACTTATTGTACATCTCCTTGGTCAGGTATTTAATGTAACCACATCATAGTTCTAGTTTTCATCTTGTATTTCTTTTCTAGAATACTTTACAGGTAATTCTCATAAGTGGAGCGACAAGGTTACTGGGACATTGGATTATTGGAGACAACTTACAGCCAAAGGGGAGTCTTCCATATTTTTATTTGTGGTTGAATTCAGTTAGGTAAATTTGTGTATTATGGCTTGTTTTCTTCTAGTTTAACAGTTAAACTAGGGAGGTCGGCTTATGTCCACATTTGCAGACTAATCCTAAAAAAAAATTGGCGACTCCGCTAGGGAGTTTTCTCCCTAGATCTATTTCTTTTTCTTTGCTTGGATTTTTCTTAGATCGTATCACTTCTTGGTTTGTATATGCTTTTATAGGGTCACTGGTTCATCCATATTACTTATGGCACTCTAGGTCCACTAAGAATTGTTGATTTTAGGGGTATTTCCTTCATTTTTGAAAAAAAAACACTTTTTGTAGCTCGATGCGCTTTAGCTTTGATATACAGTGCGTCTTTGACACAACTGGGCAGTGTATTATACCACGTAGACTCAGAAAGATGCGCTTTGTTGTAATTACAGGCCGCGCCATACTATAAAATTTTGTAGTAAGGCCTTCATTCCCACTCAGACATGGACCTAGTTATCTTTTGAGAGTTATACTTGTTTGTATCAGTCTCTGTACTTTCTTAAGATATATGCTTCTATCTTTATTCTTGAAACTTGGAGTAGTGTGCTTTCTTGTTGAGTCCTTAGTAGTCAAGCGATTACTTGCCTTGTCTTGAGAAGGTTTAGTCCCTTGCAGGTGTGACTAGTCTTGTGGACCAATAGAAGCCTCTAGTTTTCTCTATTTTAAGTCTTGAAACCTCTGAAAGTGTGTTGCTTGGATTCTTATGGTTTTACTGTAGTTTGGTTTGAGTCATTTCAAAGCTCGAAATTGGATACTTTGGGTGATTGTTTGTTTTTCTTTTGAACTCCTATTGTTAATTGAAATTGCAAAATTGTTAGATCTCTTGCATTCCGAGTTAGAATTAAGTGAACAAAGATCACTCTTAAAAAAAATTGGATACATTATTGAAAGACACCAAATTCTTGTTAAAAGTCCTTTGAATTTTCTTTTGATTACTTTGTTTCTTCATTCGAAAAGTAAGATATTTTGTAATTGGAGAAGTTCATTATTTTTTCCATTCTAGTTTGTAATTTCAAATATTTTTTCGAAAAAATCAAAAGAAAAATCCTCGCTTTGCTGTTATTTTTTGGATTTCTTAGGATTGATCGAAAGAATGTATTTTCATCCTTTGGTTTTCTTAAGAAGGAAAGTGAAAGAATAGTGTTACATTTTGGGAAAGGTTTTGTTTGTCTTGGTGAAAGAAGAAAGATCTCTCTCCTTCCTATACATAGATCTCATTTAGTTTTCGTGCATGATAATGGGATATGTCCACCCTTCACCAATCCACTTAACTGTACAATATAAAATCAAGCGCTAGTATAAGTTAAAATATTTAGAAACTTGACTGATAGGTTAGAGACGTGTTTCAACATCTTTAAGCGTAGGATATATTGTTCTTTACCTGCACTACATCCCAGGGGATTGTAGTTCTTCCATGTACTATTCGATACATCGAATGGCCTTTCACATACCTAACAGTATATAGAAAGGTACTTCACATACTCTATGGTATATAGGAAGTCTCTTGTCAAATGGTTTTGCATTAGACAACACTACTACAGAATGGAGCTCCCACATACTTTTTGTATATCGAGATACCCCACTACGATCATGAAACCATCTGAGTCAACAATTGGCCATATTGACATTGCAATACACTGAGAACAACACTTGGGGAACTACTATGCACATATTGTTAGGTAGATGGTTAATACGACTAGGGGTACGGTCCTAATCCTCCCAGCTGGTTAGTGCTATGAAATATTGGGTTGAGTATTACTGTTGGACCTTGTGGTATATCGCGAGTTGCGATAGCTTGACCCTCTTGTGAGGATCCAAATTTTTATCCCACCTATCACATAAGTTTTCTTGTGGCTTTAGTGTGAGTAGGAATTGAAGTGTGTCTTCTGATTAGTAAAATTTTAGGGAGATATTTTTTTTATACACTCTGGATGAGAAACCTTTAAGGAGGTCTCGCAGAATACAAAATTTTCCACGTGAATATCCTCTCATCGGGGAAGGAATCAAAGGGGAAGATATGGACCAACCCACTACAACTGGTTCACACGAAGAAGGAATTCCAGTTACTGAATCAGTAGGGAATTTTTATCCTCCTATAAATACTCCTATCACTGATGCTATGGGACCATTGGTGGTAGAACAAACTTCTTCGCATGACACATCTTTTCAGCATTCACTTGAAGGACACCTTGGAGCCGTCGATTGGATATTTACTCGACCTCCAAATGACCCGATAGCGGCTGCTTTCGATCCAACCGCTTCCTTTTGGGGAACCTCCTTAGGGAAAGTTATTTCCAATTTTGGTTCATCGTCGACTATGGAGACACCTCCACCTCTGCATCCTACCAAATTCATCTCGAACAAAGACTTCTTCGGACCACTTCAAGATACCGTATGTCGCTAACAGATACTTGGAGAATAGGTAAGGTGTCATAGTTTCCCTTTACAGTCCACTTCAGAAGTAGTGAATCCTAAATACCATTCTCCCACATATTATTTTACTCTTTCTTTTCCAAGAATGTTTGTGTCCAACTTGACCTACTATGAACCAATCCAACCATCTTTTCGACCTATTTCATATCAAAATCAATTGGTTGGTTCTAGACCTCTTTTGAACTCAGTTACTGGGGGGAAACCTTCAACCAATGTTAAATTCGTAACCGGAACACAACCTTCAAGACAAAGTATAATCGGAGGCCACCCTCTAGTTAGTGGTAAAATTATGGCCACAAGGAAACCTGTGGTCAATGGTCAAAATATAATTATGGGGAAAACTTAACTTGGTAGTCAAAACCTCACTGGGGGAAACCTCTTCTTAGTGGATGGAATTTAACTGGAGAGAAACCTCTAGTCAGTGGACAGGTTTTAATTGGAGGGAAACCTTGATTTACTAATAATATGACTAGAGGTCCACCTCCATCCATGGGACAACCTTCATGGGGAAATCACACGTGGGGAATATCTATATGGGCCCAACCCATATGGGGTTATACATATATGAGTAATCAAAATATGGAAATGAGTCAAATATATCAAATTTCTCCAGGAAACCTTTATCTCGGAGTAACTTACCTCGAAAATACAAAAACCCTGTGGGGTCAACAGAACTTTCTGCCAGCCGAAACCCCAACCCATTGTCCACTCCCTTCCCCACCCCATCTCCCACCACCTGTCCCACCTCTAGCACCTGTCCCACCTCCAACCCCACCATCTCGACAACCCCCCCATTCTCGAGGACCTCCTCATTCAGGAGGAAACTCACCATCGGTCCCACCTCCTAACATGGGAGGACCCCCACCATATGGCCAACCCTCTATGGGAGGAACTTACGATCAATCAATCTATGGTCCTACTGGTACTTAAATGTCGTACCAATATTACTAGTATTTGTATCCAAACCGACAGTTACCATTTCTGGCTAAATTACATTTGTCGGACTGGTCGTGTTTGACCAACGATCCCATTCAGCATGGCATGAATTGGCCACCCATTCCTATGAAGCTTCCATCAGACGTACCCAAGTTTGAAGGAAAACCCAGTGAGGATCTCAAAAACCGCATAATGACATATCATTTGTGGTGCTCCTTGAACTTGTTAATGGATGATTTTATTCGTTTGAGGATCTTTCAGAGAACCCTCACTAGCATGGACACCAAATGGTATATTGAATTACCACCACATTCTTTCCATAGATAATTTTAATAACACCCCCGAAATTTATATATATAATAAATGGGCGAATATCCCTAATATATAGGAAAATTTGAGTGCTATTTTATCAATAATATAATATGTATATATAATGTTTTGGCTAATATTTCATTCTCTTATAAAATCTTGTAAACTCTTGGTGAATCTTTCACTAAATTATAAGATATTGTAAAATCTAGGAGAATATTTCATTGAATTATGAAATATTATAAAACTTGGCAAAAATTTCATCATATTATAAAACCTTGTAACGTCTTGGTGAAGATTTTGCTAGGAACACCGAAATTTTGAGTCTCCAGATTACTAGTGCAATAGAAGAGCATATACTAGAGCTCGACTCTCTCGACTCCTAGAACCTCAAATGAAAAAATGCATGAATGAGGAGAGGAGGGGTTTATTTATACATTTTCACAAGCAATATTGGGTCACTCACAATTGGAGGTGTTGGTGAACACAACTACACTAACTATATTCATGGTAAGTGGGGAATCCACTTTTTGTCCCTTAATGGTCCAACAGAGATTTGGGGACCCAAATCTTGACATACTGACAAACTGATAGAATTGAACACTTCACACTGTGGAGTGATTATAGAACCCACGAACCATTATTACAACGTGGTGTGTTATCGAGACCCTCAACCTTAATATAGTGTATGAATTCCCAATTAGCTTATTTTCCAAATCTCTCATTTTTAAGCTACCCTCTAAGAAAAAAATAACCTACTTTTATGTTTATAGATACAAATTCCTCTTTTTCCTTTCTTTTCTTGACAATTAAAATATGAATTATGTCATTTGATTTAGAACTCTTGGAGTTAGTTAGAAACTTGCAGTGGTTATTAGAAATAAGAACATACACTAACAAGAATAGAAAGCAAATTAATGCATCATCACACATATCATTAGAACTACTCTGTTAAAGACTACTTTTTCTCAGATAAATTGAGAAGGTTTCTATATCCACGTCCTTGAAATTTTTGAAAGCATGCAAAATGTGGTAAAATTGTTTTAGCACCCCCATTGAATGCAAAAGACTAGATATCAAATAGCATAATGTCTACATATTAGGTGAAACATGCCCTGTACATATTATACACAATCATGATGGAAATGAAGTATTGTGTTCTAACTAAATCATATATTTATCATACATAACTGGATCCTTTTCTGGATGATGATAGAAATTACACATCAAAACAAATCAACAAAAAACATTTTACTTCTGAATGACCCTTACAAAAACAAAATATCATAAAAAAATTATCTAACCCGAAAAATTTAGGTCACAAATAAAATTGACGAACTTAGCAGTATGAATAAAAATATATCCCAGTCACGAACTTCTCAATACAAATAAAATAATCTACCATAATGCTTTGAACAACTCTACAAGAATACAACCAAAATAATGACCATTCCACTGTAGTCTCGCCATTATAATCAGCGTGCATTCATTTATACTAAAAACATCCCAAACAACAACAATAAGATACATAAATTATGAACATATACACTCTCATTGACGCCTTAGATCCAATAATAATTGCAGAGCAAGATCCTAATAAAAGCACATTTTAAACAACTGGGTCAAATTCAGTTTGAATATATAAAAAACCATGTGGCATCTCTCCATCAAGAGTAGCATCCACTAACAACATATAAATGTCAGTCGATAGTTTAAACATGACAAGGCATTAAAGAAATAATATATTTTGAGCTCTATAACACTTTCATGGAACCAATACTCTTAGGATAGAATAAAACCCTAATAAGACCAAATGAGCCCTAAGAATCAACAGTTCCCTAGAATTCAACAGGCCTCAAAAAGCATCCATGATAAAAGTTAAATTTACAATATAATAATCTATTGTAACTAGGGATAAAGGGCATGATAAAAATAATACCACATTAATTATTAGATAAAAAGCATGATACAAGTTTGTATTCTCTGAAAATTGCATGTGTGGCATGCCCCTTCAAGGCTTGAGCTTTTTCCAATGGAGATGTTATGCGAAGATTAAAATGTCCATAAAACTATGAATGAAAAGTGGAATCGCATCAACCATAACCTTCACCTTGAAAGTGCAATTTGATGTGGGTGAACCATGAATCACTGTTGGATTTATATAGAACAAAATAGCCCCTGATTTTCCCTCCAATACGGTAAATCAAGGGCTCAACGAAGGTATCACATGAAATTGACTAAAAATATAGGAGAATGTAACCATATGCCTAAATTAACAGGAAAATGGAGGGAGAAATAACCCTTGGAAGCCTCAATTACAGAAAATTGGGGGAAAAGAAATGATTTCACTAGAATCTCTCTAGAAATTGGGGGCGAAAGATAGATTGGAGGGATATTTTGCTAGGGAGAAAATATTTTTTTTCATTTTCCTCATTAATATACAGGAGGCAATTTTGGATTTTTTTTTTTCTAATAAATATTGGGCGAATATATTTTAGCTGAAAAAACCCTTTCCATATAAGAAAATAGTCCACTAAATTTTTGCAACCCCCTTAATATAGCCCATGGGCTATATATAGCCCCTAAAATTATCCATGATTCTTTTGTAGAATTTTGATCCTTAGATATGTCCATTCTTACACATTTCCAATTACCAATCTGCTATGAAACCGACGTGGATCTTCTAACTTCGCTCCGGAAATCTACCTCCACTCATATTTCCGATCATATTCATGAATGGAGGAGAAGACGTTGGCTAATTAAGGCTCCCATTCCGGATCAATTATTGGCTGATTGGTTCACAAAATCATTATTTCCTATCATAGCCAAAGATGTCACTATGGGTGGGGAGGTTACAGATGAACAAGCCATCTCACATACTCAGTACATAGACTTAGTCTACGTTGAATATGGCACTTTATATGACATAATTCCCAATTCCCCTCGCCCCAATTACGAACCAACGAAACCAACTACAAGATCACATGCCGATGGCATAATTGGTTCCGTTAAAACCCATCCCTCCACCCAATCGATCGAATCACAAATCCATATGGTTTCAAATCCAACTCTGCCTCAGTCTAGTAATAACACCAACCATTCACCCATTTCTGCTCCCACCATGGAGGTGAATTCATTCCAATCTTCTTCATCTCAGAAATCCAGTGGTAAGAAGAAAAATAAAGGAAAATCCAAAAAATATTCTAACCATAAAATAACAAAAAACCAATCAAGACACCACTTATGCTAAACCGAAACAGAAGTCTAAATATCCATGTTTACTATGAGGTGATGACCACTTGATCAAGAAAGAATGCCCACATCGTGAAGAAGTCCAAAAATTCCTAAAAGGAAACCCCCAACCCACATTTTTAATGGACCCCTTCCCCACATAGCAACAACATATGGTTGCACAACAACCAACTCCTTCGCAAGGAGAAACACCCATGACCGCTCATATCCTCATGATGCATAGTGAAACGGTTAACTTATCTACCAAGGCATGTGTGTACAATTCTATTCCAGATAAAGAATATAATGGAGGTCATGCTGAAAAATATTCCACATCCACATCCACTACCCCTCCTACACAAGGTCCTTTGACCATAGACAAACCTATATCAGATGCAACATTGCGTCCACCTAAAATCATAATCCGAAAAGTGATTTTCAACCCAACACTCGGACCACTAAGAATTGCAACATTGTGGAAGATCTAGCTCAGGAACCATGTATTATGTTGACCCTTGAAGTCTTAAAAAACTGCCCTAATCAATGTAAGACTCTGCTATTTTCTATTGGAGTTGTGGATCCAAAATCATCTAACACCATCATCTTTAGACTAGAATACTTTAAGCCAAGGCTTTCCCACCAACTAGCATTTAAAACATTACCAATGTCATTGGGAAAACTATCCATCGTACTATTTTAGATGAAGGAGCCTCTACTTCCGTCATGTCCTTGTCCTGATAGAGAGCCATTGGCTCTCCTGAACTAAACCGTTCTCCTATCACTCTGAAAGTGTTTGATGGATGCGGATTCCAACCACAGGGGCTTTTATAATCCTTATCCATTGAATTAGGAGGTAATACTATTTCCATTAACATGGATTACAACTTATTGCTTGGTTGAAATTTGTTTTACGCTATGACTGCGGTGGTATCTTCCATCTTCTGCATTGTGCAATTTCCCGATCAAGGGAAAATTGTCACAATCGACCAATTAGATTTTTGTACACCAGAAACCACAACTCATACTGCGGATAATGCCCCTCTTCTAGGGAACTCTTCGCAAATATATGAGAGTGTGGGGTTAGGAATAATTAAGGACTCATCCCTGATGGGAGTCTTTCCAACACCTGATCCACCATCACAAGTTTCCACAATGAACATGATCTCGTCCATGACCCCATCTTCCTCCAATTTAGTGGACCCTTGGCTTGTTCCCGATTCTATTGACATTGATTCGATTGGAGATCAAATTCCTCTTAGCCCAGTCGAGGCTACTTATTATTCCATCAAATCGACATCTGATTCACTTGATGACCATCAACTAGTGGCATCAGACCCATGTTCTCTACCATCTTGGTTGAAATCATTCTCACCATCCTGGATTATCTCCTCTAGACATTTCCCTCCGATGAATCCATTATGGATATTACGAGATTGGATGAGATTCCTTATGAGGACCATCACCATCGATTGTACTTCCTCCCACCTTTATACATGGTAGAGAATGATATTCAAACTATTATTTCACCATATGTAATTTCCAACCCTCAGTCTCATATTCTCACACAGGATATGGTTACCAAAGGGAATTTAGAAAACATTACACCTACCACTACTATTGACATCTCGGTGAAACCTAGTGTCATGGAGCATATCAATATTGGCCAAACTTGTTGTTTTGAAGAAATCAAAACTTATACAGCCTTGTTTAAACAATTCCACAACGTATTTGCATGGAGCTATGAAGAAATTCCTGGGATTGATCCTGCTATCGTTTTCCATGAGATCAAAACTTATCCCAACGCAAAACCTATCTGACAAAAAAATTCATCTAGTACACCCTCAAAAGACTGCGGCTATTAAAGAAGAAATTAAAAATCTATTGAAAGATGGATTCATTTATCTTGTCCACTTGATAGATTGGGTCTCTAATATCATTCCTATTACAAAAAAACAAGGAACCATTAGAGATTGTGTTGATTATTGGGATCTAAATAAGGCTTGTCCCAAGGACAATTACCCTACCTTGTTTATCGACCAGATCATCGACAACTATGCTGGTAGTGTTATCTTGTCATTTATTTATGGCTTCTCTGAATACAATCATATTGAGATCCACCCAACAGACCAGCACAATACTGCGTTCATCTTCCCATGGGGTTTATTTGCATACCACAAATTACCTTTTGGCCTTACAAATGTTGGTTCCACATTCCAGTGGGCCATGTCATACTCCTTTCACGATATAAAGGATTTTATGGATCCCTACCTTGATTATTTTCCAACTCATTCAAATCATCATGAGTTTCACATCGATCGTCTGATGACTATTTTCCTCATATGTCGATGTTATAACATCCTCCTAAATCCTCACAAGTGCATATTCTGTGTGGATTCCAGATGCCTCCTTGGATTCATTGTCTCAAAATATGGGATTTGTATCGATCCCCTGAAGGTAGAGGCTATTCTATCCCTACCCCCACCCATGGATATCACTGAACTTCAAAGTTTGCAGGGGAAGAAAAACCACTTGTGTCGTTTCATGTGTAATTATGTAGAGAAGATACAAGGTTATATGCATCTATTAAAAAAGGAAGTCCCTTTTTTCTACAATGACTATGCCCAAAATGAATTTGAAAATATCAAACACGCCATTACCCATGCACCTTTGTTACAACCACTTCATTATAACAAGGATTATATCATTTATCTTGCTGCCTCTACCTCTACTATTGGTATGGATTTAGTGCAGGAAGATAACAATGCGCAAGAACATGTGACTTGTTACCTTATCAAGGGTCTCATTGACTTCGAAACTCACTATTCACATGTTGAGAATTTGGCTCTGGCATATTTCCTCATCATCGAGAAGTTCTGTCATTACATTCTGATCTGTAAAACTACTATCAACATTGATTCAAAACCTATGTACCACGTCTTAACTCGTCAAGTACTGGGGGGGACATACCCACGCTAGATTGTAATTCTTCAAGAATTTGATTTACAGTTTGAAAAGGAAAAATCCAAAAATTCATTAGTATTCACAAAGCTAATTTGTGATCTTCCCCATATTGATCAAGACATTCAGCCCATTGACTCTCTTCCCGATATGGTCTGTATAGTATTCTTCAACGGATTGGTGAAAACGCTTACTGGCTCGACATTCCTACATTCCTGGGTCTGCATCTAGTATTCAACGTGTATCTACTTCAACCATACCATGCACCACTATTGGAACAGAACGATGTATCGACAGCAGAACTTGAAGAAATCCATCGAGATGTTCAGGATCCTCTTCCTCGTGACACCATTGTGGGACGACGAGTATGCCATACAAGGACGAACACAATTCCCTTGTTTTAGGATTCCAAGGCTAGCTAGATCTCATCTCAAGGAAAGTGGTACTCTGTTACTGAGTTGACCGACAAGTTTCCTCACCTTCACGAGCAAACAATGGGGTCCATTGTTTCTTAAGGAAGGAGGTATGATCGTTGGCAAGTCATCGATGTCGATGCAACTTCGACAAGTTTCGACTCGACATGACTTCACCAAACTTAGCAACTCCAACAAGTCTCGAATTCGACATACTATAACACACTCCGCACCTTCAACATGTTCAACAACCTCACTGTTTGCGACATCGACAAGCAGTGTCGTCATGCGACCAATTACTATTGAACTTTGATAGACTATCTCTCTGTCTTCCATTCAACTATAACGGTTGAATTGTTGAACCGTTCTAACTTCTTCTTTGTAATTGAACATAATGGGAAAGCAACCAAGCGTCTCAACACTCTCTATATAAGCATGTATAATATTGTAACATACATTGACTCTCTTCCCTTGGTATGGACCACATTGTCATCCCTTTGGATTGTCAACTTGTGGCCTCCCATCTAAACCGAGTCTACGTTGTTCGCAACCCTACACTACTCCATCTTTTCCGATGAGTACATCTCTTGGAGAGATATTTTGAGTTCGTTCAATACCAACATATTACGAGCCATGAATACGGTTGTTGATTCATTGGCCAATTTCATGTTAGATTGGTACATCTCACATTCTTAAACATTTCATTAGTAAAATGTGTAAAAGCATAACATGTAAATAATTTACATATAAGTAAGAAGTCCATAGGAAATCCACATCCACCATAAGATACATTGTATATAAAACTGCTAAAAATAGTTTTATATTAAGTATGATAAAAGTTCCACAAAAAGTACTAAGACAAAATATGAAGCTCATAGCTTTCAGTACATCATCATGGAAAACTTTTGAAGCTCATGGATTTCAATACATCACTACATATAGATAATGGATCTGTTCATGGTCCCCGCGATAACATATCACCACCTGAGCTACCCAATAGAGATGACGTATGATACTCGCAGAAACTCCCACTATGTGGCACTAATAGTGCTGAGGAAGATCATCCAGTGACATGTCTGGGATATCAATAGTCAACCTCTCTAAGTTCTCCTCTGTCTTCATGAGTACTTCACTCGCCTCTTGTTCATGAGCATAAATTAACCTTCCCTCTCCTCTCTGCTGAATAGGGGATGCTCCAGGTGGCCTCTCTGGCCCCACATCTACATTAGTAAAACACAAGAATTCTTAGTACACCAAAAAAATTATATATTCGAAAAATACATAAACACTTGAAAAAGCATGAATATCTTTTCATACCTATGTCTCACTAGACAGACCCCTCTAGTAACATCGAGTTGGGATCTCCTCGGAAATCCATGCCTACATAGGCATAATCCTCTACCATGAGGAGCTGCCTATGCATCCATCAGAATAAATCTATCCCATAAATATGGATCGGAACACCATGACGACCAAGCAACTCAACCCATCTCCTCATATGTGGCTTCCGTGGATCCGGGATAGCTATATCTATATGTTGTGGGTGGAAGTGAGGAACCCACTCCATAGAGAAATATACCAAGATGGACCCATAACCAAACTGTTTGGTCTTTCCCAACCGACACTTGGTCAGTTGATCTTTCATGATGATCAGCAAAATCTCACACCAATTGAACACAGTAGGTTCCATGCACTCAATGGCACATAACATCTGAGATATGGTTACTTGGTGGTGGGACTTAGTTCCTGCTACTCAAACCACTATGAAGAGGATAGTCCTCAGTGATAGATCACGGACTTGTGCAATCGGGATCTTCCTAGCAGAATTCCTAGTCCCAAGAACACAATACTAGATAATGAGTTCATCTATATTTTCGTCACCTCCACTCTGCCTGGTTGTTGGTCTACTTTCTCTCTCCTAAGCTGACTCGGGTTCTATTTAATTAGAGACCCAAAAAAACCCCTTTTCACCGGCTCTTTCGGCAACAACCTACGAACAGGTTGAGGTCTCACTTGAGGCGAAGTTATGGGGTGATTAGAGAAGCAGGTTTATGTAACTTTGGTGATGCGCAAATATGGAATGGATCCTCTAGCGAAGTCACTCCTACTTCGTTTATACTTCAAATACAATAGCGAACATACATGACTACGCACTTCGTAGTCACCACAATACAAACTCTGTTGATTTAGTGTTGCCTATGTGACTAGGAATTTATCACATCCATTAAAACTTTGCATATTCAGATATGTGTGTCCACCACTTAGCATGTTATTCTCATCGACATACACATGGAAATACATATAAAAGCATAACATACATGAACAAAAAATACTCATAAACAAAATCGCACAACACAGGTATTTATGTGGTTCACCCCCCAAATCAGAGCTACGTACATGGGAACTGCTCTTTATATTAACGGGAAGGGTTAACAGTTCCATTTTGTGCACACAGTTGTAGACTCTTCTCTACAATGGGTCTCTCCGCACACAGCTATAGAGCCTCTTTCTCTCTTTGATATTAACAAAACTCAACAACAGCTAACCAAAAATCCAATAACCAACTTTTCCCTATACAAGATTTATCCTTTTATAGATTGTGCCAGAAGGTCACATCTTTACAATAGTTATGGGCCAAAATCCCATAGTGCCCTTAACCCAAAATGGTGCGGTTCTCCTGCTGACCATGCTTTGTCATAACTTCTCAGTTACTTCGATTATCCTTGGCCATCCTTTTGCGTCGCTTCCCAGGTTCTGTCGCTTCTTCTAAGAGTCGTAGTTCTGACTGCATGGCTCTGACTGTACCATGGTGTGTCCTTTACACCATTCCGCCTCTTTTCTGTTGTTCCTGTAGTTTTCAGTCTGCCACTCCTTCCATAATTTCTCCAAATACCCTGACTGTCCTTATTACTTTGTCTTTACTAAGGCGACAAGTCCTTATTCGCCATCCTTGCATTGCTCCATACCCTTCTCCCAGTATTTACGGAGTTGCTTCTCCTAAAATAGGCCAATACTAGGCCTCATCTAACTTGTACTTCCACCATCAAATTTACTGTGCTTGAGCCTCACTCAACCAAAACTGCTCCACTTGGGCCACGCCCAATAAGCCCCTAACACTCACATGTGGCTCACCCCTGAGCCACTTCCACTAGGATGCTTTGAATTCTCATCCCCTGGGATGTTCAACTTCACAGCGAATGCCTGGTAAGTTGCACTTAAATTCACAACTGTGTCTTTAGTCTCTTCTTCAAACTCCTTAATTGTTTCCAACATCTTGTCTAAAATGACTTCTTGAGCTTTCTCTTTTACTGTGTTTTCCGTACTACAGATTTCTTGTATCTTCTCTTCAATATCCTCCAAAAGAGAGAGCACTTCTTCCTGAATGGGTTGTAGCTTCGCTAAAGTGTTAGCCTCCTTTATATTCAACGCTTTCAACTCTTTCTGCAATTCTTTTGTCTCTACGAACTTCTGGATATTTTCCCTTGGCGGAAAATCCTTCATAGCCATGTTCACAGAGTGAATCTCTTTCTGTCGTTACTGTAGTTCATCCTGTATTTTTTGCAACTCAAGGTCTTCTTGCAGCATGGCCCATACTCCGGTGACTTCTTTGAGCAGGTCTTGACATCTCGCCACTTCTGCGGAGATGTTTTCTATTGAATCCTTCAACTCTTCGGTTCTATCTTCTTTCACATCCTGTGGAGTGCCAGGTTGTTGTTGATATTCTAAGGTGGCGATCTTCTCTTTATAGGAAATCTCCATATCCATCATCTCTGCCTTAAGATTGTCCACAGTGGCACCAATATTAAGCACAGTCACTTCTACCTCTGGTTCCTCTTCGCATTCAGCTATCTTTGCAGAGACTGCTGTAAATTTATTTCAGCCTACGGTGCTTCTCTTGAACGTTAATTATCTCTCTGGTTTTCTCTACATATTCATCCTTTAGCTCTTTATAGCTTTCCTCTAGCTGGATATGTTGGTTATGAGAAATACTATCTCTATCCTAAATTTCTTCCACAACCTGCAGATGCAGATTATGTAATTCTTCGAGGGGTAAGATGTCAACATTAATATCCACATGTGCGAGCTTCTTCGCACCTTCAGCAAGTTCGTCTCTAAGGAATATGACATTGATGGGTTCAATTTGGACTAAGCGAGGTCTCATTGTCAAGGAAGGCATCCTTCTCTTCCTTTGGCTTGACTTGCCTGACTTTCCTTCATAGTCGGATTCATGTACTAAGTCCTACTATACTTGCTCTATATTTTCTACCATGCTTTTTAGATCTGCGAGGTTCTCCATCAGGCTCGCTTGGACTTCTTCGCTTTTGCTTTCCTTAAGGGCGATCGTTTCTTCTAGGTGCTCGCTGAATCGCGTTTTGATGCTTTCATAATCATCGGCATGTAACTGCGCATCAAGCAGTGTTCTATTTGCCTTATGCTTCTTCTTTTTCCCTTTTTCTAGCACGGTGGTGTCAAGTTCCTTATGCTTTTCTCCTACTGATACTCCAGCAGAGTCTTGCTGAACTTTTTCTTGATTTGGGTCTTTGACTTGGGCACATGTCGTTTCTTCTTCTTGGTTCTATGCATTTCCAGCTTTGCTTTCTTCTGATGTAGTGTTGATCGTCTTTGATGAATCAACCTTCCATTCCAGTGGCCAGTCTTCCATGATCAACTCAATTTTTTGTGCATCCAATCGATATAGTCCTTCAAACCACTCGGGGTTCTGCTTTTCTGCTCTTGGTTGAACATATATGAAGTGAAGGTTAGCTTTGAATATTAACTTGGGAATATACATAGTTTTTAGCTCCTTGGTAACACACGGAGTGCATTGAATCACTTCGCATAGCTTCTCATAGTAGGTAAACAACTATTCATTATTAGGTCTTTTCCTCTCTGACCTCGTCTTTTCCCACATGTTCACAAACCTAGTCCCTCTGCAATATCCTATTATGACTAGGACATTTTGCTGGTATAGAGGTTCTTTCCAGCCCACGAATGTGATCAGCACCAGCAGCCAACTATAGTGGAAGGAAGCCCCACTCTCTTGAGCTTCACGAACATCATCCAAGAAATCATTCAACAAATAACTTGACCAGTTGTACAAAATTCCATCCTTAGCCTTCGCAACTAAGGAAACCGTAGTGGCGGGCACCTCGGTCGGTCTGCATTTTCTCAAAAATTTCCCTGCTAGCAGCTGGACTGTAAACCTTGTAGCTTGATCTTTGATTCTAGCTGTGATATAACTGCAACTTCCTTTGACCAATCCGAATTATTCTTTCATTCTCTTCGCAAGTTCCTTATCTTTGGGTTTACCTACAAAATCCGTTGTAGGATCAACACGTTGCTTACTGAGATGCATGATCCGGTAGATTAGATCGATGTTTATATCAATCTTGCGGTCTAGCCACAAGTATCATTGATGCATGCACAACAGTAAGGTGCGAACAACCATGGTAAGCTCATGAATTCGATCAAAGTGTGGGATGCATAGAAGGTTCAACAACTCGGACGGTACTAGCAGCGTAAGCCAATCCTGTGCATGAAGAGTGGATTGCTTTGTGGTTTCACTGACCTTGTGGCACATATACTAATTAGGATGAAATTGAGGGTACTTCCCTTCCCGCAGCAAGTCATGATCCGCAAATTTGTATTCGGGAATTCTGCCTAGAAATTTCTCTTGGATGCACACATGACTTGACATTGGTGGTAATGGAATTGCATACTGTGGATTCTTTAGAAGTCGGATAGGTGGTACATCGACTCGTCGCGAAGGGATATACTATGGTGTAAGGAGGATTGTTCTGTCATGAGGTGGTCCCGACGGGTCTGGCTTCGACATTCCCGCGATCCTCAGCTTTTCTAGTTCTATGGCTAGATGCTTATCCTTTTGCTTCATCCCTATTATGTGGCGTGGTGAGCTTCTAGATGAGGCACCTCTTTATGGTACGACCTTCTTCATGGGAATTTTCATGAATCCCTTGATCCCTGATTGGTTGAAGTCTCTCAAAATATTGTCTAAGGTCAACTGCTCCGACATTCACTTACAGATCTCTCTTGTCTTCTGAGTGGTAAAAACTTGGAATATACAGGAATTAAAAATTGAAAATCACAGTAAAGCCGGTAAGTATGCGGTTGTCCCTATTTATAGGCGCAACAACATTGAGATGCACCCGTAAAACGACTAACTAGGAATTAAATTCCATGTATGTTGGATAAATCTCACTGAGATATTGGTCCTTCCCTTCCTTGAATGTGCCTGAAATGGACGAATATGCCTTAAATGAAAAAACAATCGGTTCCCGAAAACACTGTATAACGGCTACTTTCTGATCAAAATGTTGTAACGACTATTTTTTTCCCTAACTTCGCTCACGGTTAGACGAATCCGCAAAGTTAACTGCACGTTTAATCTTTTTCATTATTAACTTTGCATATGGGATTCCTGCTTGTACTCTGTATCTCAGCTTGCGATATGTACTTTGCATCATATGTTTCTTTTTCATGGGACTTTTCTTTTTACCAAAACTATGTATAGACTCTATGCTCAATTTTTAGTGTCCAATTTCAATTGTACTTGATACTTAATTTTTTTTATTTTTGTTGATCAACTGATCTCTAGAGGAGTATGACTATCCCTGTAGGGATTTAGTCTACTTCCATTAGCAAGTTCTTGTAGGTCTTCTCCCAGTAGTGTGGCTAACTAAACTGTGCCACCATTAGTAACATATTTGACAACATATGGTCCTAGCCAGTGCATTTTAAATTTTCCAGGAAATTTCATAAATTTACTATCATAGAGGAGGACAAGGTCTCCTACCTGGAAGAATTTGTACTTGATGTTCCTATCATGCCATGCTTTTTCTCTGTCTTTCTGCACTTGTTGGTGAAATCCTGCGATGAAGCGATCTTCCTCCAACCCAACTAAGTGTATTCTTCTTTCATCTATTGTCTCTCTATCAGCCATATTTGTGAATGTTACAATTCTCAAACTTTGTACTATGTATTCCATGGGCATGACAACTTCTTGTCCATGTGCTAATATGAAAGGCATGTAACCTATCAACTTCTTACAAGTTGTCCTATATGCCCATAACACTATTGATATTATTATATCCCAATCATCCCTATTTGTATTGCATATCTTTTTCAACGAATTTTCCAACACTTTGTTAAAATATTTGACAGTTCCATTAGCCTGTGAATGATATGGTGTGCTCTTTTGATGATAGATCTGAAATTCTTCGGTTAGGGCTTCAATAGTTCTGTTCAGGAAACGAGTTCCCTGATTTCTCATTAGGATCTTCAGATATCCAAGTCTTGTTAAGATGTTCTAAAAAATGAACTGCGCGGCAATGACTGCGCTATAGTCCTTTACTGGTTTTGCTTCTGCCCATCTGGTTGGATAATTTGTAGCTGTGATGATATATCTCGAACTAGTTCATTTTCTTGGTGGGTTAATAGGTCCCACAAAGTCAATACTTATCAAATTCTTGCAAGGTCAGTTGTGGCATCAATGGAATTTCATCTATACGAGATGGCTTTCCTTTTCTTTGGCATACATCGCAACTTTGGCAATGTTCTTTTGAATCCTCAGTGTATTGTAGGCCACCATAGTCTCGATCTTAAAATTTTATGCGCGGTATCCCTTCCTGCGTATTGTCCTCCCAATATTCTTGATTGTGCTTCAACAAGTATCATGGGTTTTTCATGTTCCAATACACATCTTCGCAATACTTCATATGGTCCTAGATTGTATAATTGTCCTGGAATTAGAGTAAAATCAACTGCTTTTACCACTACCTGTTTCTTCTATTGCATCGTAAACTCCTTAGGTGCTAGACCTGTAGTAAGAAATTCTACAATATCCTTATAGTATTCATCTTCTATATGAATAGAAAACAACTACGCATATGGTAAACTATCCTCCAAATTACTAGGTTCTTCGCCTAATTCGATTCTTAAGAGATAGTCAGGTCCTGAATTCAATCTTCCTAGAAAATAGTGTCTGAACTTCTGCAATGCGTACACCATGTCTAAGCCTTCTCTTTCTGTCGTGATATAGTTCTTTTCTTCTTGAAAATGTGATGGGATGGTCGATGCCTCCCTTGTCTGTATGAGCTAGCACAATGCTAAGTGCGATAGATGAAGCATCTACATGTACATTGAAATGGTTTATTCCAGTCAAGAAAGACTACAATAGGTGTTGTAACCATTTTATCTTTCAATGTATGCAATCCTTTTTGACAATCTATAGTCCAAGTGTACTTCACTTCTTATTTCAATAGTTTTTCCATAGGCGTAGTGATCTGTGTGTATCCTTTGATGAACTTCCTATAGTATCCTGTGTGTCCCAATGTAGTGCGTAGTTGTTTTACTGAACTAGGTGTTGGTAGGATTACTATAACTGTGATCTTTGTTGGATCAACCATCAGTCCTTGTTTACATACAATGTGGCCCAATAGAATACCATAAGGGACACTGAATGTGTTTTTATTTAGGTTCAAGGAAATTTGATGATGTCTACACTTCGCTAACATCATTCTTAAGTTCGCATAATGGTTCTTTAGTAAACCAAATATTGTCCAGTCGTCAAAATAAACTTCTAATAATTTATGGATAAACTCTTTAAATGCAGCAACAACTCTTGAAAAAATAGCAAGTGCATTTTTCAAACCAAAGGGCATAACAGTATACTAAAATGATCCCCATTCAGTAGCAAAGGTTGTCTTATGTCTGTCTTCTGTAGCAATTCTGATATGATGATATCCAGAAAATCCATCAGTGAGTGAGTATGCTTCATTTCCTCCAACATTATCTAGCACTTCATCTGTAAAAAGAGTAGGAAATGGATCATGCAGCGAGGCATCGTTTAACTTTCTAAGGTTGACACATATTCTGATCTCAACTTTAGCTTTCTTATCTTGAATAACCATGGGACTTACCCATTCGGATTCTTCTACTAGTTCAATAATTCATGTGTCAAGCATTTTATCAAGTTTTTCCTTTACTCTTTCTTTGTATCTGGGATTCAGTCTGTAGGGTCTTTTCTTGATAGGCTTCGCATCAGGCTTGGGATGTATTTTCATAACTCCCAAGTAACCTAAAATTCCTTTCATTTTAGAAAACTTGGTAGGAAATAAATCTTGATATTCACGCTGTAGGTTTGTTATCTATTCTACCGTTTCTTCATCCCAATAATCCCCAATAGAAGCGAACTTCGATTCTTCATTGGTACCAATATTGATTTTTTTGGTTTTTACAAGATTACTTAGATCTGCAATTTCTAAATCAGGTCCTTCTACATCACGTTTTCCTTCAGACTCTAATATGTTTACATCACATGGATCTTCATCTTCATCTTCGTCTAATGCGAAGTTGTAAAATTCCAGTGCATGTTCCAACTATGTTTCCCAATCTGGTTGTTTATACATAGGTGATGGTGTATCATTAAATATCTTCTCTTTAATGATCTGCAAAGCCTCATTGATACTTGGATAATCATCTTCAAAGCTGAAATTTTTTTGGAAGTTCTCTGTCATACTGGACCATTCTGTCATTCCTCTGCGGAGTTCTGTTTCCATGTACCAGTTCTTTGGAATTTGCTCCAATGTGTGCACAAACATATGGACCTACTCTGCTTGTGGTATGTGTGTCCATGCTTTCAAACAAATTTCTATATGATCTCTAGGATTAGTATGTCCATTGTATTTTACTTGTACAATCTCAGTCTATTCTTTAAATCTGATCTCCATCATGTGCTTACATTCTTCCCATGTGGTCAAGTTCTGCTAATGTGCATCCCACCATCTAGCAAGTGTAGCGCGCAGTGTTGTGTCCAAATATGCTAACTTGTGTTCATCTAAAACTGATACAATATATTCTTGAAGAAATGCATAGATATTACTCAACCCATCATAAGTAGGAATTGAACTTACCTCCGTTCCAATCCAACTTAGTGACTTTGTTATCTGCGCACATCATCTTGCTGATACTTCATGCATTATGTTCTTTGAGTTCTCCAATCCTGCATCTGATTTTGATATGTAAGAACTGTCACATCTCCAACTCAATGTTCCATCATTCGTAGGGTTAGTGTAATCTTCTTGATTCACTGCCATCTTGTAGATATTATCAAGGTCTTGAGCTCTGCCTTCTTCGTGTACTGGTTCGACATATCTAGGTCCTTGTAAAGGATCCAAGGGTGCGATGACCTTGATATATGGTCCTTCAAATATCATTTGTTTCTTCTCCAATTTGCTGATTGTGAGGTTATCAATTGCCCAATCTATCCCCAATAATGCAGGATATGGATTGCTATCATCTATGATCTCAATAACTTCGAAGTCTGCTTTACTTCGCACACCATTAATGTCAACAAGGACATTTGATAATCTCCCAAAAGGTAAATTTTTTTTTTTGATTTGCTAGTCTCAACTATATCAATGACCATGATAACTTTGACTTTCCCATTTGTTCCCATGTTTTCTTTGCCAAGAAATTCACTTCTAAGCCTAAGTCAAGAATTATCTGGTCCATTTCAAAATCTCCAATCTGCGTACTTAGTCTCATTTCTCTTCCAGCTCTTCTATGTTTCTTAATATGATGAACTGCTCTATGTCTTCATTTATGACATTATGTTGCTCGTAATGACCTAATAGGATTTGTAATTCTGCTAAGTCATTTTCATGTTTTAACAGCTTCAAGTAGCTCTGTAGAAACTGCACAACATGAGTTATCGGCTCTGATGAAGTGCGTGATCCATCATACAAAGTTGGGATATCAATCACAGGTGGTGTTTCACTTCGCAATGGGATTATTGTAGTCGAAGGTTCTGGGTTCTGTAAAACTTTCCTTGCTTCCACGAAGACTTATTTTTCTTTGTTAAGGTTGAAGGCAGACATTTTTCCAACCACTTTTCTTATCCAAGCCCCTTCAGTAGGCTCTTGTATAGCTATGTGATCTTCAGAAGTCTAAGCTTCACTTTTCTGGTCTCTACTTGTCGTGGCTCCACTTCATGTCAGCACATGAAGGTTGGGTTCTTTGTTTCGTTCTTCCACTGCGATCATCTGTATGTTTTGATTCTGCTCTTCTCGTCTTCTCTCTTTCATTTTTCCTTGCAAAATGGGACATGCCTCAATGACATGGTAAAAAGACTTACAGTATCTACAAGTAGTACAAGGATTCTGACAGTCTTGGGCTAAGTGTCCTAGGTTTTATAGCATACAATATGACCTCTTCCTCATCCTTGGCTAGTTTTCCATCCTCTTCCTCTGAATCCACCACGTCCTTTGTATGTTCCTTGATCATACTGTGCATTTTCATTATTATTCCGCATTTCTCCTTGAACTCTGTAAACATCATGTTTTCTTTCTATCATGAGATCATATGCTCTATAGTTGTTATAGTCATGGCCCATTATCTTACAAAATGTGCAGTACAGGTTCTTTGGTGTTTGTACATATTTTCGAAGTACATAACAGTCCTCTGGGCAATGTTCTCTACATCGAAAAATATCACACCATGGTCCTTGCTATTTATTCAATGGATTCGGTGCTCCACTAATGATGTAATATCAAAATACAGGGCAATGTTCCTTAGAATGTCCTTCCCCTTTACATTTAGTACACCAAACCTATTCTTTGGTTTCTTTTCCTTTCTTCATATCTTGTAACTGTAACGTCAAGTTTGCTAGCTGTGTCTATATCTGAACCATTCCTGCGCTATTTTCTCCAATGGGAGAAGCTTCTAGTTTCATTGCAATTTCTAATGCCTCAGTTTGCAAAGCAACCTTCTGTTGCATCAGTGGTAATCTAATGTGTGGAAACAACAAATATATGAACCAATCCTAGTGCTGTTGCGGTGTTATATCAAAACTTACTTGATCTAATAGTGCTTTGAATTTTTGTTCAAATTCCCATACAGTCTCATTAGGTTTTTGTTTGATTTCTTTTAGCTTTGTGATGCACTGAGATTCTGACTTAGGTTTCTTAAATTCTCTAATCAGTGCAGTTCTAATCTCTACTAAAGTCCTATTTTGTCCCCCAGAATATTTCATGAACCATGTCAAAGCTCTATCTCTGAATGTAGTAACTAGCTGAGCTTGTTTTACGACATCATCTTGTACTTGCTTAACATTCCAAACAACTTCACAGAGAAACCAATGTTGCTTTGGGTCTTGACTAGACGAGTTCCTTTAAAGATGGGTAGCTTAATGTCACATGCCATTCTTCTTCTATGAAGTGTAGTATTTGGTGATGAAGAAGGTATACTAATACTTGGAAAATTATGAGTATTTTCTCCTGCGTTGTTATTGCTACTAGTGTTATGCAAACTAGCAATATTTCTCTCGTCAACTGGAGGTTTCTGCAGAGCGATAGGCTAGTAGCCAATCTGTCTAG
The DNA here is from genome assembly GCA_027924585.1 of Larix kaempferi. NCBI lineage: Eukaryota > Viridiplantae > Streptophyta > Pinopsida > Pinales > Pinaceae > Larix > Larix kaempferi. The sequence goes on from BSBM01000289.1 coordinate 26,356,468, forward strand.
GCTCTGTTTCACTATCAAACTCAATCTGATATGAGTTTCTATCGCTTCCTAAATCGGTTTCTAGGATGAGCAAGGTTCGGATTCACGATACCTCTTTCTAGTGCTAATTTTATATATTTTGCCACTTCTTAAAATACCAATGTCTTCGTCTGTGTCACTATTTGTGTTACTGGATATTGCAGACTGACACCCTAGGAATCTGACTGCATTCTTAAAACACCTTTTTCTGCTAACAACATTTTAATGTATAAACTGATATTTTTCAGGTACTTACCTCTAAATCCTTTGAAGAAATCTCCTTCTACTGCATTGTAATACTTCAGAGTGTCCATAGCAAATTCTGTAACATAGCCTTCTAGCATGGTATCCAGCCAAAATTCTACTGCTCTTGCAATTGGGTTATCAACCTCTTTAATCCTTTGAATCAACTCTGGACTCCAAACTGTAGGTTCTCCACTGTTGATGTATATGTAACTTCGGAATGTATTTCACATATATGTATATTGTATTCCTATAGAGATCGTATTATTCCTCTATACGGAAGTGTCGTCATTTATATTGTAAATGTCATAACTTATACTTGATGGGTTATTAGACCACCTTGTTGGGGTCGGCCCTATATAAGTCATGTGGGTCAAAGGGTTATTAGACCACCCTATTGGGGGTTGGCCATGTGGGTCGAAGGGTTATTAGACCACCGTATTGGGGGTCGGCCCATTCAGCATTATGTTATGTGGTTAAGTTCGAGCCTACATGATTTATGTAAAAGGAAAGTCAAGTCAAGTATAAATAGAGTGCGGGAGGCACTCTATTTGATCACTCACTTCTCACTCATACACTGTGGAGAGTGGCGCACTTGTGGAGGAGGAGGCTCTGCTGCTAGGAGAAGACTATCTCTTGTATTCTGGTTGTATCATTGCTCTATCTATCTCTGAGGAAGTTATCTGGGTTTTTCACCTTTATGGTTTTCCCCAAGTAAACTCGGTGTCTCTTCTGTGCTTGCATTATTGTGTCCATGAATGATATGTTGTAGATTTGCTGTACATGTTATTCTCTCAGTCAAGATCCTAGATCAGATTGAAGTAAATTCTGAAAATTTAACATCCACCTTGGAAACAATTTTTTCATTCTGCGAGTCTTGATATCCACTCATGTAGCTCGTTAGCAAAAAATGTGAAGAAAAATACATGCGAATCAAAAAATAGATATTTTTGCAACCATTCTTCCATAGAAAAACACAGATGTTTGTTACCCTTCTTCGCAAACTACTTTTCTGTCTGAATCACCCAGTTCTCTATCTCTGTCCTCTTAAGATTCGAGTTATCAGAGCACATCACCAGTTCAAGCACAACAATGGAACCATTTGTTGGTCTACTTTCTCTTTCCTAAGCCGGCCCAGGTTTTGTGTAGATAGAGACCCAACAAAACCCCTTTTCAACGGCCCTTTCAAAAACAATCTGCGAACAGGCCGATGTCTCACTCGAGGTGAAGTTATGGGGTGATTACAGAAGCAGGTTTCTGTAACCTTAGTGATGCGTAGATATGAAATGGATCCTCTAGCGAATTCACTCTTACTTCGCATATGATTCAAATACAATAGTGCACATATGTGACTGCACACTTTGTAGTTACCACGATATAGACTCCGTTGATTTCGTGTTACCTATGTGACTACGCATTTATCACATTCATTAACACTTGGGATTATTCTCATTGACATACACATGGAAATACATATAAAATCATAACATACATGAACACAAAATACTCATAAACATAATCGCACAACACAGGTATTTACGTGGTTCACCCCCCAGATGGGAGCTGTATCCACGAGAACTTCTCTTTATATTAATGGGAAGGGTTAACAGTTCCAATCTGTGCACATAGCTGTAGACTCTTCTCGACAATGGGTCTCTACGCACACAGTTGCGGAGCCTCTTTCTCTCTTTGATCTTAACAAAAATCAACAACAACTAACCCAAAATCCAACAACCAACCCTTCCCTATACAAAATTTCCCTTTTTATAGATTGTTCCCGAAGGTCACATATTTACAATATTTATGGGGAAAAACCCCATCGTACCCTTAACCCAAACTCACGCGGTTCTCCTGCTAACCATGCTTTTCCATAACTTCTCAACTACTTCGCTTGTCCTCGACTGTCCTTTTGCACCGCTTCCCTGGTTCTGTCGCTTCTTCTAATAGTCGCAGTTCTGACTATGTGGATCTGATTGTACCATGGTGCATCCTTTACACCATTCCACCTCTTTTCCGTTGTTCCTGTAGATTTCAGTCTGTCGCTCCTTCCATAACTGCTCCAACTACCCCGACCGTCCTTATTACTTTTTCTTTACTAAGGAGACAGGTCCTTATCCGCCATCCTCCCATTGCTCCATACCCTACTCCCAGGATTTGTGGAGTTTCTTCTCCCAAAATAGGCCAATACTAGGTCTCTCCTAACTTGTACTTCCACCATCAAAGTTACTGCGCTTGAGCCTCGCTCAACCAAAACTGTTGCACTTGGGCCGCGCCCAACACCGGTAATCATGGATCAAGCCCCTCTTCTTGAGATCCCGGTTAGAAAATAGATGTCATCTATCTCAAGGGTAAGGATGTGGGTCCCTACTAAAAAATACTATTCAGCAGGATCCCACATGTCCACCAAATACCCCAATCAATGCACTTGGGCCCTCATATTTGGAGTAAGGAAGAATTTATTTAAGCCACATTCTTGAAGTTCCAACATTGTATTGCATCATTCAATCCTTCCAAATTCTCCAATTCATGGTCTCGTTCCTTCCATTCTAGCACCATTTTCCTTGCTTGAAGACCTGCAAAACCAAAAATGGGGATTAAGAACCCTTCATCTGAAAGAAATACCCCAAAACATTGATGCATTCATCTTTAGGGGTGTGTTTTATGGCCTACGCCACCCGACTTCATACACAGCGCGACATCTACGTGTCCTAACTTTTTTTGGACCACGTCGAGCGGTCGCGACATGTGTCCTAAAAAGGCAAATCCCGTCAACTAGGGCATGCGTTTCTTTCTAAAAAAACGGCCCCAAATCCATCAAAAACCACAAAATTTGTTGTGTTTTAACCTAGAAAATGAAATGAGAAAGTGAAGGAAGTTACCTAGAGTTGACAAAGCTCGAATCCACTATTTGAAGTGCCCAAAATATTCAACACAAGATTGCTACCATAAGGATTTTTCACACTTCTTGGTAAAAAGAACAAATATGGAATGGTAAAATAAGTCACTTTCACCCATTTTTATTGAGTTGAGGGTGAGTATTTTAATATTCTACCTTGTAATTTTGTATTACTTTTTACCATTTTTAATTTAAAAAACCATTCATTAGTTAATTGATATAGTATTTGGACACTTTTTGTTGAGACTACAAGTCAAACATAATGATGAAGTTATGGTCCAAACTATCTTTCATGCTCGAGAACAATATTGGAGTTTCCTTTAAGACCTTTTTAGACTCTTAAAATACAAAAAGATTGCTAAGCGAACTTGCTTCCTCTCACGCTTGTAAAAGGTTTTGAAAGGGCATCTATTCAGTTTTAGTTTACCCCTTTTTCGGGTTGAGTAGTATTAATTACGAAAAAGGAATACCCTATTCAACCACTAGGGGAGTTCTTCTAGGTATTATTTTACACTTTTTCGGACCTCTGGGACTAAATTTACAAACAATTTCACCCTGGAGTCTTATTTAGTTTTTTCAGACTCTCTAAATATGAAAAATCACCGAGTTTCCCTTATCTGAACTCATGAAATTAAGCATTGAAGGACCCTTTCAAGAAGGAACCTGTCCTTCCTCAGGTTTGTAAAAGGTATGAGGTCAGACTCATCCTAAGGATGAGTTATATCGATCATCTGTTACCCTCCTCAAGCTCGTTAATAAACAAGAATTTACTCGTCAATAATGATGGGGAATAAGGGAAGGGAAATGCATTTGAATTTGTATTTATGGCAGCTTATCGTTGCCCTTGAACATGGCACGTGTTTGTGTTTCATCCGAATAATTGGGTAATCGACTTGTCTTTTAGTCATGTCAATTGCATGATTCTCGTTACTCCTTTGGGTCATCCGAAGAATGTTCCACTCATGTTGCAATATGTCTTGGTTTCTGTATCAACGAGTCAATGTTGACAGGCCACTAGTCGTGCCATAAAATGTTTAAGGGAAGTCCTCCATTTGATTCAAAATTTGCAATTGTCAAGTTCTTCATCGTATCGATTATCCTTGAAGCAGTCTCTTAACAACACTTTCCCATATACCTTGTGTCTGTCCATGATCATTTGATATACCATCCAAAATCATCTTCTTGTGTCGGTTTTGTGTCAATAATGGGGGATATCATGGCCATCCTTCGACAGATCTATCCCTGTCGATGCCATCACATCATCCAAGGATTAGATTTAGAGACCACCATCACATCATCCATTATCCGTAAAGATATCTCCCCTATCCATATTGTCCTATAAATGCAAGTCTTGGCCATGGGTGAGAGGAGGAGGAATTGAGAATAAAATTATGCTGGATAAATTACACCAGAAGTGATAGACTTTAGATCCTTGTCCTTCTTTGATTAAAAGGTGACATCTTGGATCAAAGAGGAATCCATTGGAGAGGAGATATGACACCAAGGAATCAAAGGTTGTACTTCTTTCTGGTTTTATTAATACAATTATGCATTTCATTTCCCATAAGTAATTTGTTATTTACTTATTGTACATCTCCTTGGTCATGTATTTAATGTAACCACATCATAGTTATAGTTTTCGTCTTGTATTGCTCGTCTAGAATACTTTACAGGTAATTCTCATAAGTGGAGCGACAAGGTTACCGGGACATTGGATTATTGGATACAACTTACAGCCAAAGATGAATCTTCCATCTTTTTATTTGTGGTTTAATTTAGTTAGGGAAATGTGTGTATTAATGATTGTTTTGTTCTAGTTTAACAATTAAACTAGGGAGGTCAGCTTATGTCTGCATTCGCAGACTAATCCTAAAACAGGGGCTCCTCTTGAAATCCATATATTATCAAAACAATGTAGTTTTTATATATAAAACCGTCTCCTACTTTCATTCAAGGACTCAATTGTAACAGTTTCTTGTTCTCTGAGAACATTGTTGGAGGTGATGAGTCGTGCATCATAGTGTAAGTTATAGCCATAACCTTGTTGGAAAACTCTGTATAATTGAGGTTCCTAGGATTTCTCAAAATTAGGTCATTCCATTGATATATAGGAAACCAATTTCCACTTTCATCTATGAGTTTCAAATTCAAACCTTCATAGAGATCATAATTCTCGTATAGGAACATATAGAACAAACAAGAGGGGTATCTGAATTATTCTACTGTAGGAATCTCTTCTAGATGGGCATGAAAATGCTTAGGCCAAGTAACTGCATAGATAAAACTTTGAGGGCATAATCCCTGTTGTGGAAAAAATTGCACAAGGGTGAATCCTTCCCACTTGGTGAGAGGAAAAGCCTTGTAGGCTGCAGTAAGGCCTCAGTCTTAGGTGGCCCTTTTTGGTGGGTTAGTGCTCCAACTGATCCTGCAAGTGGTTGTTAATGGAAATAGATAAACAAAATAAATAAAAATGAAATAAAACAAAGAACAAGAGGGGTATAGATGCAAACTCCAACAACCAATATATGCCAAACCATTTTGTATTTCCCAATGGTCAAGCATGTACAACACCTAGGATATGTGAGCTACAATGGAAGAAAACAATCCCTCGTAGGAAGCTCTATTTATTCCACATTGAATGCTAAGTAGATTGAATAAAAAATGAGAAGAACTCTTGCCCCTTGAAGGAAGGTCACAAAGGATCTTGGTAAATTCTAAACAAGAGGGAAGAGGTGAGCTATAAGGGAGCTCAAGCACAATTCCAACAACATAACCTTTCTCTTGGTTTCTCTCCCTCATAAGAATGCCCATGGATTCCTTTTATATTCCAAGAGATGTCAAAGAAATAACTAGATCCCAATGCGAACTCCTTGATCTTATGATTTAGATCTAAGGTACACAAGAGAGGCCATTTAAGGAACTCAAGTGTGTGAAGGGACAAATTTGAACATGTGGAGGTAATGGAGCTTTCATGATTCATTAATGCACCGTTAGTGGTTGAGATTCCACCATTTATGTCGGTCGCACGAATATTGAGGGATTATCTATGTTGGTCACGTAGCCATAATTCTGGTAACCTGCACAGTAGCACATATTAACATTCATGTGGCCGTGTGGGTGTGGTTGGGGCGTTTCTAGACTCATTCTTCTTCTTGGATTTGATGAGGATGCCTTAAGTGGGTTGCATGCTATATGTTGATGAATATTTACCATGCAAATTGTGGAAATGTCGCATGTGTGCGATATTTGAGCATTAACAACCCCATAGGTAGAGTTTAATCAGTGTATGAACCAAATTATGCTATCATATACCTTGATATCATTATCATACCCTAATATTGTGCATATTAAGGATATGTCCTTCTTGGAACTTACAGAAAAGACCATTGTGTCATAATGGGAAGGATAAGTGGGGATTGCAATCCTCCCTTCCAAGTGATGGGATAAACAATGGTTTCTTCCAAATGGCTTTAGGGATTGGTAGGATGTGGCAATATTTTTCTCACCAAGGGATTTTAGGGATAGGAATTCAAGAAAACATAGTATTTTTTTAATAACATCAAACTTATCATGCATAGGGTTTTGGTGTAATATGAGGAAAAGAATGTTCATTTTCTAGGAGAATATCGAATGGAGCACCATGTCATAAATTCAAGGAAATATACAGTACGAGGGAAAATATATTTGGCTAGGTTTTACTGCCATAGGTGGCATGGGTCTTGTCCAACAATGGCTTGGGATAGATCTTCTCTAATAGTGGTGTTTAGGTCAAAGGAGGTGGCTTCCATATCAAAATATCAATGGCGTGACCATATATATGTTCATCGCCTAAAACTTGGGCTTTATCAACTTGCCTTTGGACGTATATTCCATCCTAGGTGAATTGGCAGAATGATAGGGTTAAAATAAATTTTACAGGGTGACCGAACGGTAAAAGTTCCTTTTTACTATTTATCTAAAGGAAAATTAATGGAGAGGTTTTAATACAGTACTTTACCTGGAGGGTAAAGGCTCTCTGGTGCTAGTATTCTGTGTACAATTGTTGACTGGATCACTACAGTGGATGCAGTCTACTCAAGATTTTCTTCCGGATATAGATAGAATAAATTCGAAACTTGAATGTCCTCCCTTTTAACAGTTGAATCACTTAAATTTGAAAACTTGACAAAATTTCATTTCATGTGCATGTATGATGTCATATGGTGTCAATAGACCCCACCTGACAAGTGTTAGTTCATGATTAGTTGAGGTGGATGCCAACGTGTCTCTCCTTTACATGCGCAGAGACCTTGTAATTTTTCTTTTTTCTAGTAGAAACCATCCTAGATTTGTATGGTGGTAATGGATCTGGAGCATGATAGTATTGGAAAGGGCTCTTTGGAGCCATTATAAATAAGTGTCTTCCATGTGTCCCCAATGGTTTTGGGGAAATGGATCCTAGGGATAAATTTAAATAGTGTGCATCTTCCTGACATGCTGTTATTGTTAGTCATTGATCTTTGGGGCATGTTTGTGATTAGCTCAGTCACTTTTATTATCCTCCTTGCACTTCACTGAAGTGATAATATTCTCCACCATTGATTTTCTCATATCTAATGGTGCTATGATTGATAAAAATTTAGAACCGTTTATCTTTTAGCACCAGGTACCCACCCTTAGTTGTATGCTCTTTTACCTTAAGGTTCCGGTCACTTTCCCTTTGGACTACAGTCTCCAACTTGTGGTAATCGTACCTCTTCTTCTCTTATTTCTTTAAGCACCTTCTGACTTGCGAACCTTATGCCAAGCTCCTGAGGGACTTTCAACAAATATTTTCAGCACATTTAAAACTCTTCAAGGCTTATGAGCACTAAAACATTTTTAGTGATAACACCTTCCATCACATATTTCTATAGGGACAAGGAAGCATTCTCCTTTATTACAAAAATGATCCCTTTTGTGAGTTTTTGATGGTCATCTACCATTTTTTGGGTAATAGGGAGAGCTTGATCCATCATTTAACTATCCAGAGCTCTAATTTTGTCATATTTTTATTTTAATAATTTGATGGCAGCTAAGGTTTTTCGTTTCCCCTTTCCTATTGTCATTAGTGTATTTTGGAGTTTATCCTTTTCATTTTTGAGTGCCTCCACCCTGGCATTTAGAAACTGATTTTTTTATGGTGATTGCTTCTAGCATCTTCTTATAATCTTTGTTGGATGAAGCTTCTAGGAAATATATATTGTACACAATGTTGCTCGACCCTTGCACCATGGATACATCATATTTAGGGGGGACATTAGTGGTATCGAATGCGACTTAGAGTGTCCTCCAATCATGAGGCTACATTTCTTTGTAGGCCTTTTGTGCTAGGGTTTCCAATGTGGTAATTAAAAATTTATTAGTGGCATGATCATATCTAGGTAATGGTCTAGATCATGCATGAAATTCTAGATTCTATGTACTCATAATATCTTTTTGTGGCTTTTCCCTCCTTTTGTCTTCTTTTAATATCTTGAGCAGATCGCTTATGATCATTGGTCAAATAAATTTTTACTAAGTGGATTGTTGCCTTGTATTGTGTGAAGTGTTGGTGATAGGTATACTAGAGGTATTACAATAGACAAAATATTAGGAAATTCAAAAGTGGACATAGATGGTGGAGTGTGATGAAAAACACCTCATGTTTGTTACGTCTCCCTATGATGATTGGTTTCTTGTTAGACATCCATGAACACATGTAGGATTTGTTGTATGATCTATTCTACTGGATCAAACTCCCAAGATACCATTTATCCCCTTTTTCTCTCATATTCCTCGTGTAGTGGTTGATCATTGACTTTCGTTTTCTTGGTTTCCCCCAAATTGCTGAGAATATCCGTGAGTATTTCACCGAAACTAACAGTTTCAGGATGATTGATGGTTTCTAAATCAGGAGAATGAGTCCTTCCATATTCTTCTTGAGGATAGTATTCAATCATACCTCCTTCTTCTATAGGTTATTGTTCTTCAATATTCACATGTTCCATAATTTTTTGATGCTCTCCAACCTCTTCTTTGATAGTTGGATATTTTAAGGCTTTCTCTTCCATATGGTCCATTTATGTACCAACATTTCCCTCTAAATACATAATTGGTTCCCATTGTTTGGATATATGGACAGGAGGATGGAATGCCTCCTAGAAATACTTCTCCTTAGTTCTAGGTTCTTTTGGGTCAACTCCCACTCCTAGATGCCAAGGCCATTTTTCTACCTTGATGGGCTCAGTGATACCTTGGTTTTGTTTTCCCAAACCTTGCTTCTATGGAAACCCCATAAACAACATGATAGGGAGGGCCTTCAAGTAAGGGACCGATTCTTTAGGAGGTGGTGGAATGATATTTTATGATGATAATTCTTTTCTTCCTTTCCCAGGATCCTCTAATTTGGTCATAGGGGTGACCTAACCAATTAATTGTTTCGATCATTTTCTCATGTATCCCATGTCCACCTCTTCCTTGTCATGAAATTCATCATACCATTTCTTGAATTCTACATCCCAAGGAATAATAATATTTGGAACATATTTCTTTCCCAAGTATTTCCTCATACCTTTTATGATTGCTAAAATTGTCTTGAATCAATTCATCATCTCTTTCCTGAGTAGGAGATTCAAACCTTAGTAACAAGGACTCATTTTCACCTATAAATGATATAGTATTATGGAACTTCAAGCACATTTGGTGAGGGAGCAATTAAATCCTAACTGGACATGTTGAGAGGATCATATTCACCTTTGATGATTGCATCCACTTCTTCACTGGACTCTTTTCTTTCCAAAATTTCAATTTCTGGCTTGCCTTTATGATCTTGGGGTTTGACAATTCCCTGTCCTTTTCGTCCTCTCATGAAGTGGAGATCATATTTCCAAGGTTGTTCCAAAGGTAAACCTAACCCTTTGAGAATTTATGTGCCTTGTATGATGCCTCTTTTATCATTTATGGTGTATCCCCCTATGGCTATAGGAAAAACCAACCCACCTTTATTTCTTGATTTTACAAGATAGAGGTCATCTACTTCCAACATTCTCCTTACATATCCAAACATGAATATCATGGGGGTCGTAATTTTGGGTAACTGGTGAGGGGTTTACTCGGTACATACAATATGATAAAAGTGTAATAAGCTCCTAAGTATCAATCCCCTCATTTGATTACTTTTCCCAATTGTAGGTAATATTTGACCTCAACAAGAATCCTTTCAAGTTTCCTTCACAAAATAACTAAGCATGTTTGAGAAACTTGGTTCTTTAAATAGGTAATTTAGAAACATATTTGATAAATGTGGCTCTTAGTTCCCATTACTTTACTCATGGTATCCAATCATATATTATGTTGGGAAGGAAACCTTTGACCTTTCTATACCAAAAACCTCAAATTGTTGTGCCTTGTAGTATAAAAGAAGATATAATAAGTACGAGGGATACCTAAACAATTCCATTGCTGATAAATTTCCCATTGATACCTCATCTTGGTGGAAATGGTTTCAACATACCTAAAGTTAGGGGTATCTTGTGAGTTATAGGAATCTACCACGAACATCATCCCCTCGTTAAAGTATTCATCTAATTCCTTTCCCAGAATTAGAGTGAAAAAAAAAACATTCATGGGCCCATGTTGGGAACCCCTATAATTTCCACGAAGTGGGGGGAATCTATTCTTTACCCCGATCATATTTAAGCGTATATGTTTGATTCGTTTTATTATATATGTTGGTTTGTACACATGTGATAGAATAATAGTTCCCAACAAGGTTCCCAACATTTGAGTTATGTGGAGGGAATTAATATGAAACCAAGCAATTTGGTCATATTTAGTTGTAATAGAGGAGATGATAGGATTATAATTCATTGCACAAAGTTGCAAAAATTCAGGAAATGGGAAGGTGTCAGGTACAATATGCTTGGCCAATATAGATGCCCAGAGGGTGCTTCTAGATTGTAGAGAAAGTTTTTTTTCATAGGCAATTCCTATGAGCTATTTGGGAGATGACTTTGTCATTCAAGGAGTAGTGGTTTGTAATAGTTCATCGATGAAGGTGTGACCCTAGGAGGAGGAGACATCGTTGGTGTCGAAAAGAGTGGATATGGAAAAGCTTGAGGAGCTCTTTGAGGTATTCTTTCACTTTCTAGGCATGCATATTGTATTTTTTAAAGCAAAGGAATGGGGAATATTTTGAAAGATAAAGCTGGAGGAAAATTTTACAGTATGTATTGAGGTCAACAAAGATAGGGCTCTGATGACTTACCCAATAAGAATTAGGACCTTGAATGTGGAGGATATGTCTATCAATATGTTTTAAATATTCCTCAATCAATTAGCATTGGTTCAAGTATCTTATTAGGTCATACTGATCAAGAGGGAGTTTTAAATAAATGGGATCATTGGTAGCTTGAAGAAAATGAGTAGAATGGAGGTCCACGGTGTTATTAGGGAGTGAAAGATCTTCATTTAAGAATGTATACCCTGACATTTAAGCAACATTCATGGTGAACATAAGGTGGAACCACCACTTCATCTAGGTTAGGAAGACACATCTCTTTCAATCATTTGATACCAAAAGATGATGGGTCTAGTCCCATCACTTTCCTGTTTTCATAGGTGGGTGGTTAACCTTTGATATTTTTCTTAACATGGCGTGGAATCCCCAAGAGAATATCTTATATATTTTTTTAATATCTAGGTGAATTGTGGATCATTGATCAATATCCATTATTAAATATGTACCGCTGGTGGGTAAGCCTCTCTTTATATCCCATGTGCTTGTTCCTTAGCATGAACCAAATTAAAACCTTAGGACATGCTCAATATATCTCAACCATTGGTTGGTGGAATCACTTTTCCATATCATGTGCTTGTCGTTAGCACAAATGGCCCAAATTAAATTATCCAAACATGTACAATACATCTCATTCATTCACATGGGTATCCCCTTTATTATTCCCTTCCCTTTTTCCTTAGCGTGAACGACCCAAATTAAATCATAGCAACATGTGTGATACATCTTAGCCATTCTTGTGGTATCTTATTTATTATCCCAAACACGTGTTCCTTAGCATAAATGGCTTATATTACAACCCGTGAACTTATTGATGCATCTTAGTCATTGCCAGGCATCCTTGAAGGTTACTCCCAAACCACTAATGAGTTGAAGGATTGAGTAACAATAGTTGGGATTATGTTGAGCAAGAGGGATCTTTAGATCTCAAAATTTTGCACAAAATGATCTTATCAAGACTCATTCTGAGGTCCCTCACTTTGAATGACCTAGGTAATATTGGGTTGATAATATAAATGGATTTGGGCCATTCATGCAAAAAAAATTAATTAGGGCAAAACACAAGGGACACTCCCAAAAATAACTGAGATTGTATTGAGTATGTTGGATCTATGGATTTGGGTCACTCATGCAAAGGGATGTGATAGAATCATGACATGAGGGGATATTATTCCAAATATATATATCTAATCACATATCTGGATTGACAACTAGAATTGGTTTGTAGGATTATGTTCCAATGTGAAATATTCAATGGAACTGCTTTTCCAACTTAGATGGAATCTCAAGGATCGCATCCACTAATGATATGAACTTTGGGGTGGGGCCTATCCACCTCAATATTATATTTCCAATGGTAGGTCACCATGTGTCCCTCCAATTGGAACAAAAAATAATTGGCACCACCATATGTCAAGCATGAATGACACTTAAATGCAAGGATTCTCAACTTTTAACAAAGATATCTCCTCCATTTAAGTATTTATAATTGTTTCCACATCCTATTTTATATTGAATTTGACCTTTAAAACCTGAGAATGGCCTCTTACAATCTAAAAAAACTCTAGATCCACCCAAACGAATACAACCCAACCACCTTGTTGCTATCACCCATATAATACCATTTCTCTACTAAAGTGACAAAAAGGTCATTTAAGGCTTGAAACTGACTCAATTTCATATTTTGTATTGAAATTCCATTTGTGTTTGTTCCTCTAATTGTCTTAAACAAAGCAAACTATTTGTCTCATTTTTCCTCTATGACCATGCTCAGAACTTATATAGCCACCTCAGGGAGCTCATGTTTTTTCCAACCTAGTTCTAGGTCTGATACCAATGAGGTTTCATCTCATCATGCTACACCTTCAATTGATGACGATGTCCATATAGCCACCCCTCACATAACCAAGTATTCTCCTAAAAAAATGATTGGTTCTACATATGGGAGATACATTGTAGGCATAAAATCACATACCCTCTAGGCATTTAGCCTTGTAACATATAATTATTGATACATACTCATTTACTAAATTCCTTGAGCTTTATGATAAGAATTACCACCTTGCCAGCTGCTTCTTCCTCATATACCTCTACTAACAATCAAACTATGTTTTTCCCTATCATTGTCCTATCCATATCTCAAATGTTGGGTACATCCCTAGGGTTGGTTTTCCTTTCAAACAAGGTCCAAACCATAATATTTAAAAGTATTATAGCATTATTACACCTTAACACCTTAGTAATAAGTCATATTATTGATTAATTGGTCCAAAATAGATTAATAATTGCAATCCAAGGTTGTTAGAAGTGAGTTAGGCCAAATGATGACTTATCCACCAAAATATGGGCCAAAATTGGTTATCTAGGCTATAAGGTTCCCTATTTATGGCCACCTCCAGCATTTGTTACCACTTCTTGAGAAAAGGTGCCCTGTTTCCCTTTTTAAGGAAATTGTCTTTGACTTAGGCGCCCATGCATTGAATCTAGTTATTTTGGCCCATACTTGAATATTTTGGCCTCTCCTTGGATACCCAATCACCTCCTCCACATGTGTGAGCCTAATATTGGTATTTCCATTCTCACCCAACGTTCACATGGGAAATTCATACCATTCTAGGGTTATTTGGGAGCCTATTGGTCAACCTAGGGGGGATTGGGGTCAAACCTAAGCTAGCCACTCGTCAAGCCTACTAAGGCATTCAATTTATTCCTATTGTTATATAAGGTTGATCTAAACTAATTTTTGGGTTGGAAAATTAATAAAATATGATATTTGATCAGTTATGTTTATGGGTTTTTATCATTTATTTACTGGTTTTTTATCATTTGACTAGTTTTTTATCATTTGACTAGTTTTTTATCATTTATATGCCATAATTCTTTTTTCACTAAAATATTGCATAGTAAGCTATTTATTTCAACTGTAAAGTAATCCATAGTATCTATATCCTATTGTGATATATATTTTACATGGTATCAGATCTCTTGGAGCTATTATTCGAACCAAATATTGTTTTAGTGGTGTGCCAAAAGCAGTGGAGAAACCACAGAAGTCCTTGGAACCATTTCATTGAAGCCATTGGAGAAATCCATTGGGGTCTATCCAGGGTCTGATGCTCTCCCGAATGTACCCAATATCAAACAAGGTTCAAATATGTTAGTGTAGATCCCCCCCTGAGTGTTGAGAGTTTTATTGTAGGTACATAAGGGCACCATTGTCACCAAGTGTGCAAGCAGCAGAAGATGGAGAAAATTCAAGCTCATTTTCTCACTCCATTCAATTATTTTGAGTGGAAGGATGAAGTGGTTATCCAGTTGAGATCCAAGGGTCTCTTCATAATCACCATGGGTACTGAGGTTGAGCACAACTCTATAGTTGAGAAGTCCAAGTTCTTCACAGAATGGATGCAGCATTCGGCCTCCTTTGTCTTATTATTTCAATAGATCTCCTGTTTCATGCCGAAAGTCTAGCTACACCAAATGAAGTATGGCTCAAGATTGAGTCTTTGTTTAGGAATACTTATGAGATGAGGGGTCACCAACTTGAGAATGAGTTGATCTCACTAATCCCAAGCAACTTCGACTCCATCCAAGACTTCTTCACCAAGTTCAATAGCTTGGTCTTGCAAATCAAACAGTGTGGCATTGACAAAAAAGAAGAACAATTGGTCTTGTCCATCATTTCGAAATTGGGTCCTGAGTATTCATTTTTTGTCTCTACATTTCACTCCACAAAGCTCACAGTTAGAAATTGGAAGATGCCATCTTTGGTTGATTTCACGGAGATGCTAACTCAAGAGCAAGATAATTTGGTCTTTATGGGTTCCATTAAGCAAAAAGATCAATTTCTTGCTGTTGTATATTCGAAACAAGGAAGAGGAAAGCAAAATCCCAAGGGTTTGAAACCACAAGAGAAGAAGCCCAAATCTTCTGATGGGGGTTTGAATCTTGTCAAAGACAAGGGAAAGAAGAAAGAGAAGAAAAAATGCAGCGATTTTCAAAAGGGTTGGAATCCTGAGAGTTCATGCATGAAGAAAACCATAGACATGATGACCCATCTCCTACAGAAAAACAACATTCCTCTTTCAGAAAGTTTGAAGAAGAAAGAGGGAATTTCTGAAGACAAGGAGATGTGCCATGCATTTATGGCTAGTACCTCAGAGTCCTCTTCTTTCATCATTGATTCAGGTGACTCAAGTCACATGGATTCTTCAAGAGATTCATTCTCTACTCTTTCTCCGTACAGTGGTTCTTCCATTCTCATGGGAGATGATTCAGAAATCCCTGCTAAAGGCATTGGGAAAATATCACCAGAAAATGGGTACTTCAGTAACGTACTGTATGTGCCTAATCTTGCAGCAAAATTACTCTTTGTATACCAAATGAACCATATTGGTTCATCCAAGAGACTAATGTTCACCCAATATGATGTGGACATCTCAGAAGTTTCATTTGGAAAAAGTTGTAGTAGTGGGTGTTGCAGACCATGATTCGAGGATGTACAAGTTCTCACATTTTCTTGAGTAGTCTTATCCAAATGCACTTCTGTCACATGGTAATGAATTCATCAATCTATGTAATGAGACTTTTGGACACCTCAACTACAGATATCTTCAAGCCTTGGGAAAAGAAGAGATGGTTGAAGGGCTTCCAACAATCATATTTTCCAATGGCACTTGCAAAGGCTGCATTGTTGGGAAGCATGCTGAGAAGAAGTATGAGAAAGGGAAGGCAAGGAGAGATGTTGAACCTCTTGGTTTAGTGCATTCATATCTGATTGGTCCTATCCCCACTCCCTCCTATGGCAGCTCAAATTATGTTCTCACCTTCATTGATGATTTCTCAAGGTATTGTTGGTTGTATTTTCTCAAGCAAAAATCTAAAGTTTTCCAATGTTTCAAAGTTTTCAAGAACTCTGTGGAGAACTTTAGTGGGAGGAATATGAAGGTATTGAGGACTGATAATGGAAGGGAGTATGTCAATAAGGACATGCATAAGCTCTTTGAAGAGCATGGCATCCAAATGCAACATTTTGTTCCTTACACACCTCAGCAAAATGGTGTTGCAGAATGCAAGAATAGAGCATTGAATGGGATGGCTACATGCATGATGGAGGCTAAGTATTTGTCTCATAAGGTATGGGAGGAAGATATTAACTATGCTGCATATGTTTAGAACATATCACCACATAAATACTTGGAAGGAATGAATCCATATGAGGCTTGGATGGGCCACAAGCCTAATATTTCTCATTTCAGGGTGTTTGGCTCAAAGGCTTGGGCTAGAATTCCTCCAGAGAAGAGAAAGGCCTTGCATCGCAAAAGAAAGGAGTCCATCATGGTTGGATATTCATAATATGAAAAGGGATACAATCTCTTTGATCCCTCATCTCACAAAAAATTCATTGAAATAAGTGTCAAGTTCGAAGAAGAAGAGCCCATGCATGCTACAAAACAAGGTGATGGGGAATGCTCAAACACCCCGCTTGGAGATGATGTAAGTGATGGTTATTTCTCTGGTATTTCTGATTCTGATATGGATTATGAGGATGATGATATTTCTGCAGACAAATACCATCCCTCAATTCCCAAGTTGGATGATAAAACCATACAAGCTGCTGGTAAGCTTGCAGGAGATCCTCAAGATCCTAGGAAAACTATATCTCAGTTTCACAATGCTTTTGCATATTGTGATCCAGATATACATGGTAGATGTTTTCTTACAGTTGTATCTAATCCTCAATCATATTCAGAATCTTCAAAGGACCCAATATGACAAAAATCCATGCAAGAAGAGATGAACTCCCTCCATGACAATGAAACATGGGATTTGGTCCCTCTTCCTCCCAAGAGGAAACTAGTGCAGTGTAAATGGGTTTATAGGACCAAAATGGAATTTGATGGTTCTGATGTGAAGTATAAGGCCATGTTAGTGGATAAGGGCTTCTCTCAGGTCCATGGAGTGGACTATACAAAGATAGTTGCACCGATGGAAAAGATGGACTCAATCAGGCTAGTTTTGGCCATTGTTGCTTCCAAGCGATGGGAGGTTCATCACATGGATGTGAAGAGTGCATTTATTCATGGGTATATTGATGAGGAGATCTATATGTAGCATCCTGAAGGATTCATTGCAGACCATACACTTGTTTTCAGGTTGAATAAGTCCCTCTATGGTCTCAAGCAAGCTCCTAGATCTTGGTATGCCAAGATGGACAATTTTTTGTTGTCACAAAGATTTGAGAGATGTAAGTCTAATCCTAATTTCTATATGCAAAATGTTGGTGACCTGATATTTATTATTGTATTGTATGTTGATGATATTTTGATCATTGGTATCTGCACCAAATAATTGGGATCAGTTAAGGTTGCATTGCATAGTGCATTTGCCATGACCAATCTAGGATTGTTGAAACAGTTTCTGGGTTTGGAGATTGATCAAACTATGGATGGGATCTATTTTTATCAATATAGATATGCTGCAGAAGTTAAATATGGCTGAATGTAATTCTACAAAATTCCCATTCCTTTCTGGAGTTAAATTACTGATTGGGGTTCTTCACCACTAGTTGACAGCTCACTGTATAGACATCTAGTTGGGAACTTGTTGTATCTTACTCACTCTCGACCAGATTTGTCTTATGCTATTGGGGTTGTTTCAAGGCACATGCAAGAGCCTCATGAGGTCCATTGGAATTCATCCAAGAGGATCCTTCATTATGTACATGGTACCAAGCACTTTGGCATCCACTATGCAGTTGGTTCATCTCTTGAACTAGTTGGTTTTATTGATTTTGATTGGGTTGGTGATAGTTCTGATCGGAAGTATACTTATGGTTATGTGTTTATGCTTTCAAACGGTCCCATTTTATGGTCAATCAAGAATCAACACACCATATCCTTATCTTCAACTAGGTCCGAATACAGGGGAGCAGTGAATGCTGCTACACAATGTGTGTGGTTGCAAGGAATTCTTGGAGAGTTTGGATTTGTGTTTGATTCACTCACAGTCATTTGGTGTGATAATAAAAGAACAAGTAAGATATCCACTTATCCAGTATAGAGATAGAGGACAAATCACATAGAGATTCACATGCACTACATTCGAGGCTTGGTGCATGAACAGATCATAGCATTGCAGTGTTTCCCTTCTGCTGAGCAAAAGATTGATATCTTCACCAAGAGTTTCTTTGAGAAGAACTTCACTTACCTTAGATCACTCCTTGGGGTGAGTGATGCATGGTGAATATTGGTGTATTTTCCAGATATTCCACATGTCCATTTTTTAGGGGAGGTTTTATTTCCCATCAGGTTTTCCTTCGTACCTTGGTTACATGGACAA
This sequence comes from Larix kaempferi, assembly GCA_027924585.1. Classification (NCBI taxonomy): domain Eukaryota; kingdom Viridiplantae; phylum Streptophyta; class Pinopsida; order Pinales; family Pinaceae; genus Larix; species Larix kaempferi. The sequence continues at coordinate 26,375,262 of BSBM01000289.1, forward strand.
ATAAACGTTGTTGTTGTAAAAGGTGACTTGAGCCTAGTTGCCAAGGCCTTATTTTGATTATTGACACATGCACTGAATCTAGTCATTTTGGCCCATACTTAGGCGCCCATGCATTGAATCTAGTCATTTTGGCCCATACTTTACTGTTTTGGCCTCTCCTTGGATACCTAACCACCACCCAATCACCTCCTTTATATGTGTGAGCCTAATCTTGGTCTTCCCATTCTCACCCAACATTCACATGGTAAATTCGTACCATTCTAGGGAAATTTGGGATCCTATTGGTCAACCTAGGGGGGATTAGGGTCAAATCTAAGCTAGCCACTTGTCAAGCCTCCTAAGGCATTCGATTTATTCCTATTGTTATATAAGGTTGATCCAAAATCATTGTTGGGTTGGATAGTTAATAAACTCTGATATTTGATCATTTGTGTTTATGGTTTTTGATAATTTATTTACTGTTTTTTATCATTTATATTCTAGAATTATTTTTGCACTAAAATATTGCATAGTAAGATATTTATTTTAATTGTGAAGTAATCCATAGTAGCTAGTTTCTACTGTGATATAGATTTTACAAAAATCCTTAATCAATCCCCAAAAAGCCTATCTTTTGAAGACAATGCTACAATCAGGGCCTGGTTGAGGTTTCCCTTGCTCATTGGAATATTAGGAGCTTTTACCTATGGCCCCAAGACTATTTATCTATTTTCACCTTGATTTTGGAGAGGTTGATGCAAACATAGATGAAGGGATGGTGTCCATGCTTGATTCCTACAATACACCTAACATACGTAAATTCAAGTATGTTGAATCCATAACTATATTCATGAGACAACTTAGAGTCTTCTCGACCACTAGAATTTTTAGACATCCCTCCTACCTAGTATACTTGTTCATTTATCATCAGGTGCATTAGTTATTGAATTTATAGAAAACCCAAGGGGGATTCACACTAGGGGCATTTATTGGTTTCCCTAGGTTCAAAAAGGGGAACTTGGGGACTCCTTTCTCTAATATGTATCTAAATTAAGGTATGCTACCTTGTCAATTATCTTGAGGAAATAATATGAAGGAATGCTGGTAGAGATTTGGCCAAACTTAGAATTGGGAGAATATACCATAAAGTGAGATGGTTCATCATGATTAGGTTGTATGGGATAGAGTCAACACCCTATAGATTGTATAAACTATTTATACCTAGGGTATACATATTGGAATACATCATACATATGGTAGAAGTAGATAACATTCATTTATTGAAGGCCAAGAAGGACATGTTGAATTTTCCTATGGCCATGGGATGGTATGCTAATGATAAAAGAGGAATCAAGTATTATCATGAGGATCTAAAACATATTTAGCTCCAGTTGGAACAACCCTATAGTTATGAATCACACTTGTTGGGGCTTGAAATTGGGAGAAAGAAACTAAACCCACGGGATCATGAGTCAAGGCATGAAATTGAGAGGTTGGATAACAAGGAAACATATGAGGACTCGTAGTCCATTCTAAAGGTTAAATTTGATCCCTCAAGGGATATAGATAAAGTATTTATGGCACCCGAACCGAAACACCCTGATGTGATAACATATTACACTATATACAAGCCTCCAAGATCCATAGTTACCAAAGATGACATGAAATACAAAGCCTCTCAAATATAGGTATGTTGAGGTCCACCGGGACAATTTTAGAAAACAGAAGGGAGAATCCTAGTGGATAATGAGGTTATATTTGTAAATATAGGATTCCCCCTGTTATAGTATTTCTTCAAATGAATATTTTTTTATAATTTATGTTAACATCCACAATGATGATGAAGAAGAGAGAAGAAACAAGGATACTTTATGAATGAAAGAGTTGGTAGAGAAGGCTAAACAAGAATCTCATGTGCCTCTTGAAAAGCATGATGCCTCCTAGTCATAAGATATGCCACTCTATCCAAAAGCCATTCCCATGATGTAGGCCATAGAAGTTTCAAAGGAACAAGGGCCAGGAAAATAAGGATAAGGGTTCAAGGAGCCAATCAAATTAGTTGAAAGGAAAAAGGTCCTAGTGTTGGGACTATATCTAAGTACACCCTTGGTTAGAAATATTGAAATACTCTTGACCTTCACTCTCCTATCCTTAATTACTCAATAATTTGGGGTAATAATTCAAGATAAACTTCAATATCTCAAGTACCATCCAACAACTCACAAGGATAAGAAGATTCCCCCTAGTTTCCAATTCCAACATGTGAGCTCAGTTCTTACAACTAGTGGGGAAAAGTCTACAATTGGATAATAGACCTAGAAAATATAAGATATTATGGAGAAACTCATTCATGAGGTGATATGTAAACTACCTTGGATATTCGATTGGGACAGTTCAACACAATGAATCATACAACTTAGTTCTTTTTTATTAGCTTAGATGTTAAATAAATGGAATTGAAACAAGAATAAATAGAGAAAATACGTACACAATATACACAACATAATATATACCCTAGTAAAACCAACTATGGGGAAAAACCCAACCACAAATGAGGAATTTGCTTTTCTCTTTATCTCAAAATGAAAGTACAAAGGAAATGGTACTATCTATGGAGTTACCTATGAATCTGCGGCCATAATGGTTACTATAGAATCTCCTATATCCTATTTTATGCTCTAATATCCACTCCAATGTTGTTTCTCAACTATGGAATAATAAAATATAACAAAATAATGGAACCCCTTCTTCTCCTAATGGCCTGATAATTTAACACATCCCATTAGCCATCTAGGGTTAATTTTAGTGTTTTTGCATGCCCCAAATCCTGATTAGGGTTATGGTTTTGGAACTTATAAAATGTTCTTCAAATTACACCTCACTATATCCACATGTGTGATATATGAGAGATGATAGGGAATCCACTCAATACCAAGGTGGTCAACTGGATAGGTCAACTTGCGGTAGGCATGACTTCTTCATACATTCTCCGTTTGAGGTGATTTTTGGACCACTAGAAAGGTATCAATGTATAGAATATGGAATCTTCTTGAAAATTAATTTTTGAGAAAATAATGACATCTAATCTCTCAAAATGGCCTCAAAATTTTTTAGATGGTTTTTGACCCCAAATCTGGAAAGTTAGACCTTCCCCTAAAATGGGCCCTACAGGCGGATTCACCCAATATTATGACCTTGAAAGCTCCAAATATATGAAAAATTATATTTTGATACATTTTGTATCATGAGTGGGAGGATGAACCTCCAAGAAAATGAGAAACACTTTATTTAGGATAAATTGCAGGAGATGATGATACCCTAGGTGACATCCTGAACTTGCTAAAGCTTGTTGAAAAGAGAAAGGCAAAAGAAGAGAAAATCCAACAACAACCTCATAGAATAATTCCAAGGTGGAATGTTTCAATAAAGAGCCCTTGAAAATTGCAAAGTAGGAGGTCCCATATCCCAACAATTCCCAACAAGGGGAGGTAACATCACTACATACACTAGCCTCTCCTTATCCTTCTAAATTATTTAACATTTTATCTATTGTTGTTTCTCAAGGAATGGCCAATACACCTACTGCAATATATTCTCAAGAAATAGGGCACCATATTTCATGGGATAATGTAATTCAATCCATTGAAACTTGTGACCCAATTAAAATATTTAAGGAATTAAAGATAAGAAGAATGGAAATCCAAGGGGTGGCCACCTCAATTGACACACTTGGTGCCCATGTACAAGGAAGGATGCATCCTAGGTACAATTTTGAAACAAGGAAGTTTGCGGTGACCATAATGGCTCATTTGGATTTAAATACATGTGAGGAGATGCAACCACATGATTGGAGAGCCCTCCAAATAACATTTGAGATAGCATGAATCCTGCCTAAGGATGGTTCTCAATGGCTCAGGGGTCTAGAAACATAGTATATGATAAATGCCTTAAATCTTCCTCCTATAGTGAGAGCTATAAGAAGCAATTGGAATCTGTTATGATAGGAAACCAATCTATTATTTCTAGAAAAAAGGCCTTGGAGATAGAGAAATATAAGATACATGCCAATTTGGCTTCCATTAGAAAGGAGAAATGAGATTCAGTTGAATTCATCTCCCTCTTACAAGAAAATATTAGATAATAAATGAACTAGAGAGTTCAAATATGACCCTTATTTTTCCAGTCACGCAATTGATCTTAGAAGAAAGGCATAATTTAGAAGATGATGTGATTTTCTTTAGAAGTGAGAATGCCTCCCTGCCAACACAAAACCAAGTGACGGGAAATAAAATTGTTTATTTGGAGGTTGTTCAAGGAAATGTATCTAATCTTACATTTAAATTGGAATAGGCCAATGCATTAATCGCTTCCTTGATACATGATATCATTAAGGCCAACAAAGAGAGAGCACTAGCCTCCTCAACCAATGATCCATTGTTGTCCATAGAATCAATGCCATAACTGCAACACCAAATTGATCGATTAATTAGGGATGCAATTGAAGGGAAAGTAAAGACACAATAAAGTTCCATGGAAGTGGACACAATAGAAGGATTGAATGAAAAAAGAAAGGAAACACTCATGAATCCAAGACATAAGTTTGATGAGGTGGAAAATAAATGGCATGAAGAGAATAAACAAGTGGTTGTAATAAAAGAAGAAATATAAGCATGGAATGCTATGAATGAATAAGCCTTAAGTGAATATATGATGGTTAAAACCTTGAGGAAAGTTTAAAAAATAATTTGGGGATATATATTCATTGACACTTCATCATTAAGGGGCCAAATTTAATTATACCCAAGATTTTGATGCTTTGCACAAGAAAGTCACTACCTCAACCACACAAAAAAAGTAGGTAAACCTCAAGAATATGACAACAAAAGTAGAAAAAGGGGTGATATCTACACTCTCCATATAAGCACTGCAATTAATGGGAAACAAAGTTAAAATCTATGTGTGCATGGACATAAAGACTTGCATAAATAAATGTTATAGTTGGATGATTACCTATCAAAGGGCCATAGAAGAAGAGAATCCAATCAAATCTTTATTTATAGACATGAGTACAATTATTAGTCACGGCCTTCCTTGTCCATGGTATGGTAAACTAAAAGAACACCATGTGGATCCATACAAAATAATAGTATGTGATTATTTCCCTCATGTAATAAATGTGCTTGATAAGCAAATAATTCCCTCAACTATTAAAATTTACAATTAATTACAACCCTCCATTACTACGTAGGCTCTACTTTCAAGGTTAATTTAAACCTTGGAGAATATTGGCTACACCCCTCTCACTGAGTTAGATTAATTGTTTAGAATGTTGAAGATATTAAGGAAAATTAATGAATCTCAGTGGAGGATGATAACCGCAGTGCATGAATATGTAGTCAAATGGAAACAAATATAGGCATCCCAAATAGTTTTCATGCTAGCACAAATACATCCATATAAGCTAGCAACTTCACAACCTCCTCCAAAATTAGAAGGTGTTGAACCACTCTGGTATACTAAGAGGGGGGGTGAATCAGTATCCACACTAATTTAAATTTGTATTTCAACCAATTAACTTCATCAACTATGTTATATGATCATCAACATATATATAACAACATTAGAATTAATAAAAGAGACATCATATGAATAGGAGGAGACATCAATCTCTAATATTCTCCAACACCATTGGATGGAAGCTCTAACCACCTAGAGTTCACTAAATCCAACTGGTAGGAGGCCCCAACCCCCTAGATTTCACTAGCTCCAACTGGTAGGAGGCTCCATCCCCCTCATTTATCAGCTTCAAATCCCCAATTTCCCATCTCCAACTAGAAGGAAGATACACCCCCCTTTGTGTTCGGATATCCACATCATCATTTTTAGGGTTTTGCATGCAATTTCTAGGGTTTGCATGCATCCCAGTCACTAGGTTGATGCCTCCAACACCTTATCCACTTCTTTCTAGCACCTGGGAGATTCTTTCCTCAGAGTTTTATCCCTCCTAGTCATGAAGGCGCCCACATCTCACCTACTTCCAGAGAAGGGTGCACTTCCTCACCTACCCACTCAGTTTACACTTAGTTAGCTCTGATTCTCCTTGATTTGAGGCTAGTTTCACTCCTGACTGACTGTTTCACTCCGTTGGACCTCCAGATTGACTAGATGACTTGTTCTGACTTCAGTTAGCCTCCCATGCACCCTCCACTGAGCCTTCTTCCCTATATCAGTGATACACACTTCAGTTACACTAGTTACACTCAGTTAGACTTAGATTGACACTTGGATGACTGGTTCTTGTGCATTGATGACCACCACTGATTGATGATGAGGACTCCTAGTTGGAGCCAAGATACACCATGCAGTTAACTCGAATGACCTCCTTAGTCAATTTGAATTGATCACTCGTTGTGACATTATTGTATTGTAATTTTCACCCTTATTGGGATATTGAGCACTGATGCATGTTTTTGCACAGTTTACACCATATTTTCTGAGTTTCATCTATTGTGATTGATTTACTTGTTCATTAGATCTGTTGTGACTAATTGTACATGGTATTAGAGCCATTGCAGGGACAAGATCTATTTTCTACAGGTGTTCTACAAGAAGATTTGAGTGAATTTGCTCAAAATTACATAAGTTTTGGCATGAAAGATCTCATGTGCATTCGCTCATGTGCATGCAAAGCATAAAAATACACTCCAATCCACTCCAGAAGCTTGAGTTTTCCACATAATTCCTAGATTTGATACATTGGATCCATTCAACATTGCTTGATCTCCAATCCTAGGTGTGATGCAACTCTAAAAGGGTGGATTGTTCAACCTTACGGTTCTTGTTTTCATTGTGATTTGCAGGTTGTTATCTCCATCAATTGCATTCGCTACCTTGCCTTTTGCAAGCTTTTCTACATCAAAGTGCACTTGCTCCTAGCAATGGAATACTCTTCTTCAAAGCCTATCCTCACTCCTTTCAACTATTTTGATTGGAAAGATGATATGGAGATCATATTGCATTCAAAAGGATTCTATAGAGTCACCGTTGGCCTCGAATTGGAGCCAAGCACATTGTCGGAAAGAACCAAACACTACAATAAGCTTGATGAAGCTTATGGTCTCCTTTGCCTCTCTATTTCCAAAGATCTTCACTTCCATTTCAGCGGATTGAAGACTCCAAAAGCAATGTGGGAGCAAATTGACACACTTTTTGGCTAGCAAGACGAGCTTAGGGCTTTTCAATTAGAGAATGAATTGATTGCTCTTAGTCCTAAGAATTTCGAGACCATCAATGAGTTTTTCACAAGATTCAAGCACTTGGGCATGCAGTTGAAGAACAATGGAGTTATCAAAGAAGACAAGTAGTTGATCCTCTCCATTCTCACCAAACATGGTAAAGATTATTTGGTATTTGTATCTACTTTCAATTCTGGTCAGCTAACTACCTGAATTGGAAGATGCCTACCTTGAATGCATTCATTGAGTCCGTCACCAAAGAGCATGATAAGCTTATTCAGATGGGGTCCATAAGCTCCAAAGATTCAGCTCTCTTTGTTGGAGGCCCTAACAATTTGAACAGCAAAGGCAAGCAAAAGAAAGAGAAGCCTAAATTCGAACCATCCAAGCAAAAAGAGAAAGGCAAATCGACGGATGCACCATCCAGTTCAAGAAACAAGCAAAAGGGTAAAGAGGGTAAGGAAAAATCTAAATGTTCTTATTGCAACCGTGGCTTTCATCCTGGAATTTCATGCATGAAGAAAAAAATAGATCAAATGGACCTCCTTTTGGAAAAGAATAACATAAATCTTCTCGACGGTGCAAGGAAGAAGGATAGGAATGATGATCATGAAAGAGGTCAAGCACTCATGGCAACTGTTTCGAAGCCCATTACTCTTTTGATAGATTCCAGTGCCTCGAATCATATGGCTGCAAATATTGATTCTTTTTCTTCTTTCGATCCAAACAGCTCCATCCCCATCCATTTGGGAGATGACTCAAAAATTTCTTCAAAGGGTAAAGGTATCATACATTTAGAGCATGGCAGTTTTCACAATGTTCTCTATGTGCCTTCCTTGGCTTTGAATCTACTTTCTGTGTATCAAATGATACATACTGGTGCATCGAAGCAAGTTACTTTCAGCCCTAACAAATTTGAAATTTTTGATATTGAAAGTGGAGAACTTATTGTAGTCGGAAAGGCGAACCACACTACAAGATACTATGAGTTTCCACACTTTATTCCGCTTGCAAAGCCCACTGCTCTTCGCACGCATGGTAATGAGGTTAATAGGCTTTGGCATGAAATATTTGGACATCTTAATTATAAGTATTTGCTTCTGTTACAAAACAAATCCATGGTAGATGGTATTCCACAACTCCGTTCCTCGAAGGGAATTTGCACCGGTTGCATTATTGGGAAGCACCCCGAGCACAGGTTCGACCGTGGGAAAGCTAGCAGAGCTTCTACAATTTTGGGCCTGATACATTTTTATATTAGTGGTCCACTGCCCAATATGTCATTAAATGGTTCAAGGTATGTTTTGACATTTATTGATGATCTTTCCTGCTTTACTTGGGTATTTTTTCTCAAAAACAAGTCAGAAGTGCTTGGAAAATTCAAGGATTTTAAGGCTTCTGTTGAGACCGCCACTAAGAGAAAGATCAAATCTCTTAGATCTGATAATGGCGGAGAATATATCAAGGCCTAGTTGCTACAACTTTGTGCTGAAAGCAGAATTCAGATCCAACATACAATTCCCTACACACCCCACCAGAATGGTGTAGCGGAAAGGAAAAATCGGTCACTGAAAGAGATGGCTACTTGCATGATTGAGTCAAAAGGTTTGGCTGCAAATCTTTGGGATGAAGCAATTAATGTTGCTGCATATATTCAGAACCGAGTTCCACATTCCTCTGTGAAAGGTATGACTCCTTTCAAAGCATTTTTTGGTCACAAACCGGATGTGTCAAATTTGAGGGTTTTTGGCTCCACTGCATGGGCTAGAATTCCTTCCAAGAAGAGACGAGCCTTGGATCCAAAAAGTATTGAGTGCATCTTGATAGGATATGGAGAAGAATCAAAGGCATATAAACTCATGGATATCAGATCCAAAAAGATATTCATAAACCGCAGTGTGCAATTTGAAGAACCGTTTCAAGAATTGCAACTAGTCGAGGAAGAAACTATCGTTTCACCGCCTCTACCAAAAGAAGATTTGAGAAGCAATAATGAAAGTATTGGTTCTAATATTTCTGATATTTTAGTAGCGCATGATGGTCATGACATATCAGGTTCGGAATTTGACCATTATGATCCTCCTCAGTTACCGAAGTGGGCCCAAAACACTCTTCAATCTGTTGGTTCGAACATTTGGAAATCCTGCTGATCCAAGACGAACAAGAGCGGACTTTCAAAGAGCAGGTATGTCTCTTTCTATTTCTGATCCATTATTATATGATATTTTTTATTTAATGATTTATTCAGATCCAAAAACATACTACCATTCCCACTAAGATCTGAGATGGCAAAGTGCCATGGATGAAGAGTACAATTCTCTTCAAAAGAACCATACATGGGAGCTAGTTTCTCTTCCACCTGGAAGAAAATTAGTCCAATGTAAATGGGTCTACCACACGAAAGTTGATTCTAATGGCTCTATCAGAAAATAAAAATCTAGGTTGGTGGAAAAATGTTTCTCCCAAGTACAAGGAGTGGACTACACTGAGACTTTTGCACCGGTTGCAAGGATGGATTACATCTGCCTAGTTTTGGCTATTTCTGCATCCAGGCACTGGGAAGTGCACCACATGGATGTGAAGAGTGCTTTTCTACATGGATATATTTCTAAAGAGGTATATATGAATCATCCATAAGGTTACATATCATATCCATCATTAGTTTGCAGATTGAAGAAATCTTTGTATGGTTTAAAATAGGCCCCAAGAGCTTGGTATGCAAAGATGGACTCCTTCCTTCTTTCTCAGAATTTCAAAAGATGCAAATCTGATCTAAATGTGTACCTATAGTAAGTTAAAGGTAATTTTTTTATTATTGTTCTTTATGTTGATGATCTTCTCATTACTGGTAGCACTCTTACTTCAATAAACAAGCTAAAAATTGCCTTAAATCTAGCTTTTGACATGAGCAATTTGGGATTGCTGAGTCACTTTTTGGGCTTGGAGATAGCTCAAAATTTTGATGGGATCACTATATCTCAGCAAAAGTATGCTTCCAACCTGTTATTGAATTTTAATATGGCTGAATGTAAGGCAGCCCCGTTCCCATTCCTCTCAGGAATCAGTCTTGAGGAGGGAAATTCTACACCGCTTGCAGATTGCACTATGTATCAACAGTTGATTGGTTCACTACTATACTTGACACACTCTAGGCCTAATAATTATTATGCCGTGAGTGCTGTATCAAGGTATATGCAGCATCCCCATGAGATTCATTGGCGGGAAGCCAAGCGGATCTTGCAATATGTGCAAGGTACGATACATTTTGGCATCCAATATGCTGCAAATTCTGAGCTTGATTTCATTGGTTTTACTAATTCAGATTGGGCAGGTGATAGCATTGATCGAAAGTCCACTTCCAGATATGTTTTCATGATTGTTCATGGCCCTATTTACTGGTCTAGCAAAAAGTAGGCAGCCATTGCACTTTCTTCAGCAGAGGCAGAGTATCGAGGGGCAGTCAATGCCTGCATTCAGGCAGTTTGGTTGCAGGGTATTCTTTCCGAGTTTGGTTTTGGTGGCACTACTTTGACTGTCCTCTTTTGTGACAATCAAAGTGCTATCAAGATCTCCACAGAACCAGTTCAGCGGCAGAGGACCAAACACATTGAGATTCACATGCACTACATTCGAGAGCTTGTGCATGATCACACTATCATTATGCAATATTGCCCTACCGACGAGCAAATTGCGGGCATCTTCACCAAGAGCTTCACTGAGAAGAAGTTCTCTTACCTTCGTTCACTGTTGGGGGTGATTTCCATCATGGTGGAGATAGATTGATCCATTATTATGTTTTAACTTGAGGGGGGGCTTTCTTCCCACTTGGTTTTCCCTCTTTTCCTCACTTAGCTTATTTTCAACATTTTTTGGATTATTGTATTGGGGTGACCTTTGGTATTAGTAACCAAGGCCCTACATTATTATTTTTTACATCGTATTCTAGCTTGAGGGGGGGTGTTCGGATATCCACATCATAATTTTTAGGGTTTTGCATGCAATTAGGGTTTGCATGCATCCCAGTCACCAGGTTGATGTCTCCAGCACCTTATCCACTTCTTTCTAGCACCTGAGAGCTTCTTTCCTCAAATTTTTAGCCCTCCTAGTCATGAAGGCACCCACATCTCACCTATTGCCAGAGAAGGGCGCACTTCCTCACCTACCCACTCAGTTAGCTCTGATTCTCCTTGATTTGAGGCTAGTTTTACTCCTGACTAACGGTTTCACTCTGTTGGACCTCCAGATTGACTAGATGACTTGTTTTGACTTCGGTTAGCTTCCCATGCGCCCTCCACTGATCCTTCTTCCCTATATTAGTGCTACACACTTTAGTTACACTAGTTACACTCAGTTAGACTCAGATTGACACCTGAATGACTGGATCTTGTGCATTGATGACCACCACTAATTGATGATGAGGACTCCTAGTTGGAGCCAAGCTACACCATGCAGTTAATTCGAATGACCTCCTTAGTCAATTTGAATTTCTCACTTATTGTGACATTATTGTATCGTAATTTTCACCCTTATTGGGATATTGAGCACTGATGCATGTTTTTGCATAGTTTACACCATATTTTCTGAGTTTCATCTATTGTGATTGATTTACTTGTTCATTAGATCTGTTGTGACTAATTTTACACTATGTCTCAAGCTCCAACTTGAATTTTTATCCAAATCTTCTTCAACTTATTACTCTGTCAACTTTCTTCTTCAACTCTATTCAAGATCAATTCACAATGTTAAGCCCTAAATGTTGGCACATTACCCCCTATATTGTGGCTCATTACATATTCTTGATGTCATATTGGGTATATTAGTGGTAATTATCATTTGTATGATTATATTATTTATGTCGGCTTAGGTGCATTAGTTATAATTGTACCTCTTTGTCTCCTATATATGGGAAGGAGACCTTTTCATTTGAATCGCCTCAACTTGTCTTGTCTTGTGTACTTAGTACATTGTATAAGGAGGTTTCCCCCTCGATGAGTCTTTTTATTCATCTCTATTCTTCATTATTAAGGCGTAGATTACTCTTTCTGGTCTATTTATGCTCTTTTCATAACCTTTTGGGGAATTTGTTGCTTAAAATTTGGTATCAGAGCTTTGATGTTTCCAAAAAATTCATCTTGGTATTTTCACTATAGATTTTTTTCTACATGGTTTCTGATGGTGAAACTTGGAACCCAACTACAAAATAGGAAGAACCACCTATAGTAAAATTTTCATATCTTGAATCAGTACAGGTTCATATTTATACCCTCGGGAAGTTAGGATTTCTAACTAGCCCACAAGATACTCTCAAACATGTGTTCTAGGGAAAATTGTTATATCTAGAGCATGCAAGATCCAAATTGACTGAAACTAGTTGAATTAGAAATAAGATAGACCATAGTATATTTTTCATCCTTTTCATAATCAGATTCAACAAATTGGACACATGGAAGGTTGTACACTCTCTCTCTTCTGAAAAGACCAAAATTAACAAGTGTTAGGAAAATTGTCACGCCTTTTTTTGGAACATACAAATTCAACAAATTCAAGTGTTAGGAAAATTGTCACACCTTTTTTTTTTTTTTTCTTCAGTTGGATATTAGTCTCAAAATCAAGGTTGGAAAAAGGTATGCATTTTAAATTTTGAAATATTTTTTAGTAGAAGGATCTATTTGAGGTGAACCCAAGGTGTGACATATATTTATATTATTAAAAATTCCACCAAAAGGAAATGGAAAAAATCATACTCCAATCAATCCCCTTAAGTATTTTTCTCTGACTAGCCCATATTATTTCTAACTAGCCCACAAGATAGTCTCAAACATGTGTTCTAGGTAAAATTGTTATATCTAGAGCATGCAAGATCCAAATTGAGTGAAACTAGTTGAATTAGAAATAAGATAGACCATAGTATATTTTTCATCCTTTTCATAATCAGATTCAACAAATTGGACACATGGAAGGTTGTACACTCTCTCTCTTCTGAAAAGACCAAAATTAACAAGTGTTAGGAAAATTGTCACGCCTTTTTTTGGAACATACAAATTCAACAAATTCAAGTGTTAGGAAAATTGTCACACTTTTTTTTTTTTCTTCAGTTGGATATTAGTCTCAAAATCAAGGTTGGAAAAAGGTATGCATTTTAAATTTTGAAATATTTTTTAGTAGAAGGATCTATTTGAGGTGAACCCAAGGTGTGACATATATTTATATTATAAAAAATTCCACCAAAAGGAAATGGAAAAAATCATACTCCAATCAATCCCCTTAAGTATTTTTCTCTGACTAGCCCATATTATTTCTAACTAGCCCACAAGATAGTCTCAAACATGTGTTCTAGGGAAAATTGTTATATCTAGAGCATGCAAGATCCAAATTGAGTGAAACTAGTTGAATTAGAAATAAGATAGACCATAGTATATTTTTTATCCTTTTCATAATCAGATTCAACAAATTGGACACATGGAAGGTTGTACACTCTCTCTCTTCTGAAAAGACCAAAATTAACAAGTGTTAGGAAAATTGTCACGCCTTTTTTTGGAACATACAAATTCAACAAATTCAAGTGTTAGGAAAATTGTCACACTTTTTTTTTTTTTTCTTCAGTTGGATATTAGTCTCAAAATCAAGGTTGGAAAAAGGTATGCATTTTAAATTTTGAAATATTTTTGAGTAGAAGGATCTATTTGAGGTGAACCCAAGGTGTGACATATATTTATATTATTAAAAATTCCACCAAAAGGAAATGGAAAAAATCATACTCCAATCAATCCCCTTAAGTATTTTTCTCTGACTAGCCCATATTATTTCTAACTAGCCCACAAGATAGTCTCAAACATGTGTTCTAGGGAAAATTGTTATATCTACAGCATGCAAGATCCAAATTGAGTGAAACTAGTTGAATTAGAAATAAGATAGACCATAGTATATTTTTCATCCTTTTCATAATTAGATTCAACAAATTGGACACATGGAAGGTTGTACACTCTCTCTCTTCTGAAAAGACCAAAATTAACAAGTGTTAGGAAAATTGTCACACTTTTTTTTTTTCTTCAGTTGGATATTAGTCTCAAAATCAAGGTTGGAAAAAGGTATGCATTTTAAATTTTGAAATATTTTTTAGTAGAAGGATCTATTTGAGGTGAACCCAAGGTGTGACATATATTTATATCATTAAAAATTCCACCAAAAGGAAATGGAAAAAATCATACTCCAATCAATCCCCTTAAGTATTTTTCTCTGACTAGCCCATATTATTTCTAACTAGCCCACAAGATAGTCTCAAACATGTGTTCTAGGTAAAATTGTTATATCTAGAGCATGTGTGAGTATTTTGATCACAGAAGATCGAGGAGCTATGGAGAACCTCACAAAATTGAATTAATTTGCAATTACAGTGGAAAAATTTGAAAAAGATGATAAATTTACACACAATGTATGCTCAAATCTTTGATTAACTGACTGTCTAACATGTGAAAATGTTAGTAACAGGTTTTTTATTACATCCATGAGAAAATCGAGAGCATTAGGTGGCTCAAGCTGAGTGTACAAGTCATCAATGCCAAATTGGCCTCAATCCCCCCTAGGTGGGTCCAACTCAATCCCAATCACCCCAAACAGCTACGAATTCTGGTGTGGAGGTGGCTGAAGCATGCTGAGTCATTAATTAGCTCAAGGTAGGCGTGGGTGAGAAAATAGAGGAGGTTTGGGGGCCCAAGGGAGCATTAAATGCTCCAAATCTAGCCAAAAGTGGGCAAAAATCCACCCTAGCGCCCTTGGTCAACTAAATTCCCCAAAACAAGGAGAGAGGGCGCACCAGCAATAAATGAGGGCGCACTTGTGGACAAAACTGGAGGCTGGGTGAACTGGTTTGCTCAGAAGTGGGTGTGAACACTCTCAAAGTGGGTTTTTGACCAACTATAGTCACTTAATCCAAAACATGGTTTAATTAAGCACATGGGCAATTAAAAAATTTGTGGATTATGGTACTAAGTGTGGTTACTGTTCTAACACCCCCCCTTAACCATAACTTTGTACATCTCATGAAAGATAAGTGGGAGGCCTTGGCAACAAAGGCTCAAGTCACCTCAATACAAACAGAAATTTTATTTGTCCATATGAACCGAGGAAAAGAAGTAAAACCTCATGGGATAAAAACTTCCCTCAAAAATGGACATGGGGCTGAACCTGCAATTAAATTGCAGCAATCACCATCCATCACTCACTCCAAGCAAAGCTCTCAAGTAAGTGAAGGTCTTCTCTGTAAAGCACTTGGTGAATATATCTGCAGTTTGCTCGGTGGATGGGCAATACTGCAGTGAAATCACCCTGTCATGCACCAAGCCCCGAATGTAGTGCATGTGGATCTCAATGTGCTTTGTTCTCTGCCTCTGTACTGGATCAGTAGATATCTTGATGGCACTTTGATTATCCACCCAAATATTGGTTGGAGAATCAATAGCAACACCAAACTCCCGAAGAATGCCTTGCAACCAAACACACTGTGTGGCTGCGTTCACTGCTTCCTTGTACTCGGCCTCTGCTGATGAAAGAGAAATTGTATGCTGTTTCTTACTTGACCAGCAAATAGGACCTTCAGCAAACATAAACACAAAACCTGAAGTGGACTTTCTATCGATGGGATCTCCCGTCCAATCGGAATCATAAAATCCAGCTAGTTGAAGTGAAGAACCAGCTGCATAGTGTACCTCGAAGCTCTTAGTTCCTTGGACATATTGAAGGATCCTTTTGGCTGCCTTCCAATGGATCTCATGTGGCTGCTGCATATACCTTGCTACAGCACTTACAGCATAAGACAAATCAGGTCTTGTATGTGTAAGGTACAGCAAACTTCCAACTAGCTGCCTATAGAGAGTGCAATCCACCACCGGAGAGTCTTCAAATTCACCTAGTTTTATGCCTGAAAGGAATGGGCACTTGGCTGCCTTACATTCAGCCATTTTGAACTTGAATAACAGGTCTGAAGCATACTTAGATTGACTCAGCAATATACCTCTCTCAGATTGCTCAATTTCCAAACCCAAAAATTGCCTTAGCAATCCTAGGTCGCTCATGGCAAATTCACTGTGCAAAGAAGCTTTAATTGAGCCAATTTGTTTGGTGCAGCTCCCTGTAATTAAGAGATCATCAACATACAGTACAATGACCTACAAATTATCATCACAATGCTGCAAATAAACATTTGGATCAGACTTGCATCGACAGAAACCAATTGAGAGCAAAAAAGCATCCATTTTGGCATACCAAGCCCTGGGGGCTTGCTTGAGTCCATAGAGTGACTTCTTCAACCTGCATACAAGTGTGGGATCCTCTTGGAATCCTTCAGGCTGCTGCATATATATCTCTTCCTGTAGCTCACCATGCAAGAATGCACTTTTGACATCCATGTGGTGAACTTCCCAACCTTTACTAGCTGCCATGGCTAGAGCTAGTCTAATTGAGTCCATCTTTGCAACCGGTGCAAAGGTCTCTGTATAATCCACACCATGGATTTGTGAGTAGCCCTTAGCCACTAACCTAGCCTTATACTTCAGATCAGAACCATCAGCAACAGGTTTGGTTCGGAAAATCCACTTACATTGCACTAGTTTCCTCTTGGGAGGAAGAGGCACCAAATCCCATGTTTTGTTCTCTTGGAGAGATTGGAATTCTTCTTGCATTGCTGCCCTCCACCTTGGATCATGATGAGCTTCCTGATATGATGTTGGATCAGATCCAATCATCATATAACAGTGATCAGCAAGCTCACTCTCATTTGCAAAGGAAGCATTGATTGTTTGGGATCTAGTCTTCCTAGGCTCTTGGGGATTGCCTGCTAATTCACCTGCATCTTGTATGATTTTTTCAGCCCACTTGGGCCTTGATGGTGACTCATGTACAGCAATGTCATCTTCAGCAATATCAGAAAAATCAGAGGTAGAATCATCACTAATCTCATTAAGGTGTGGAGGAGATGAGCTTTCCCCCGGTGCAAGCTCAAAATCTGGAATTGGTTCTTCTTCGAATTGCACACTTCTCTCAATGAAAGTTTTAAGTGTGGATGTGTCAAAGAGCTTATAGCCCTTTGTGTCCTCACCATAACCAACCATGATACATTCCCTACTCTGTGGCTCCAAAGCCTTCCTTTTTTCTGATGGAATTCGAGCCCATGCTCTAGACCCAAAAATCCTGAAATTTGACACATTTGGTTTTTGGCCAAACCATGCCTCATAGGGGGTTTTTCCTTTGACTGATTTGTGAAAGGCTCTATTCTGAATATGAGCAGCACAATTGATGGCTTCAGCCCATAGCTTAGCGCTTAGATCCCTAGCTTCAATCATGCAAGTAGCCATCTCCTTGAGAGATCTATTTTTCCTCTCTGCCACACCATTTTGCTGAGGTGTGTAGGGGATTGAATGTTGCATTTGGATGCCACATTCCTCACAAAGGTGCTGAATGTTATTATTCACATATTCCTTTCCATTATCAGTCCTAAGGATCTTTATCTTATGACCACTATGGTTCTCCACTAGGGCTTTCCAAATCTTCAGTTTCTCAAACACTTCTGACTTCAATTTAA
Source organism: Larix kaempferi (assembly GCA_027924585.1). Taxonomy (NCBI): domain Eukaryota; kingdom Viridiplantae; phylum Streptophyta; class Pinopsida; order Pinales; family Pinaceae; genus Larix; species Larix kaempferi. The sequence goes on from BSBM01000289.1 coordinate 26,393,052, forward strand.
GGAAGTAAACCCAGCAGAATCGAGAGTAGTCATCTATGAATGTAAGTACATACCTTGATCCACCATATGATGGAGTGGGAAGAGGACCAATGAGGTCTGAATGTACCAATCCAAGTGGTTGAGTGGCTCTCCTTTCCATTCCCTTCTCATAGCTGCGCTCAGGATGCTTTCCAACTACACACCCAATGCATGCACCATTTGATGATCTGATTTCTGGAAGCCCTTCCACCATCTCGTCCCTGTGCAATTGCTGGAGATATTTGTAGTTCATGTGGCCAAATCTTTCATGCCACAACTTGGAGGTCTCGTTGGCATGAGAGACAAGAGCATGGTCACTAGAATTTGGAATGAAATTTGAGAATTTGTACATTCTCTCATCATGATCTGCATACCCTACTGCCATAACTTGATTTGAGGAAATTTCTGAGATTTCTACCAAATCTGGAGTGAATGTCACTCTCTTGGCTTCTCCTGTATGGGTCATTTGATAGACTGATAGCAAATTTGCAGCCAATGAAGGTACATAGAGCACATCACTGAAATAGCCATGCTCCATGTCAATCCTACCAATCCCCTTGGTTTGGAGTTCTGAATCATCTCCCATTCGAACTGTTGGGCCACCATTCGAATGCATAGAGGAGAAAAGCTCTCTGGATGAAACCATATGTCTGGAAGCTCCTGAATCAATGATGAAGGAAGAGGGATTCGAAGTACCTGCTACCAAAGCATGACACTTCTCCTTATTGTCAGGGTTTGAGGTGCTCTCTTTCTTCCTTGCGCCCTCAGGGACTGGGATGTTGTTCTTCTCCAGCAGCTGCGCCATTGAGTCAATGGTTTTCTTCATACATGAGCTCTCTGAATGCCATCCCCTATGACAATAGGTGCATTTGGTCTTTTCCTTTCCCTTCTTGTCCTTCTCCTTTGACAGATTCGAACCCCCATCTGCAGACTTGGTCTTGTCAAACTTCCTCTTCTCTTGCTGCTTCAAATTCTTGGCTTTCTGCTTTCCTTTGCTTGCATTTGAAACACCCATTTCCAATGCTTGGTCCTTTGATTTTATGGTGCCCATATGAACTAGTTTTTCCTGCTCCTGAGTGAGACACTCCATGAAGGTAGCTAGTGATGGCATTTGCCAATTTCGAAGGGTCATTTTGGCTGAGTGAAATGTGCTAACAAATACTGAAAACTCTGGGCCTAGCTTCGAAAGGATGGACAGAATCAGTTGTTCCTCCTTCTTAACAATTCCACATTGTTGCAGTTGAAGCACCAGTGACTTGAATTTCGTGAAGAACTCCTGGATGGTTTCAAAATGCGCTGGGCTCAAGCTAATGAGCTCGTTTTCAAGCTGGTGGCCTCTCAGTTCATCAGTTTTCCCAAAGAGTGATTCTAGCTTCACCCATACTTCATTGGGAGTTGTCAAACTGTCTGTATGAAACAAGAGTTCCCTTGAAATGCTCAGGCATAGCAATCCATAAGCTTCATCAAGTCGATTGTAGTACTTTGCTTTCTCCACAGCAGAATTTGGCTCCACTTCTGTGCCCATGGTTACTCTATAGAGACCCTTAGATCTCAGCTTGATGACCATCTCAGCCTTCCAATCAAAAAAATTGAAGGGTGTGAGCAACATTTGGTTTGCTTCCATGACTGCTGCGTTAATGGTGAGAAAACTACTGAAACACCTGCAAAAAACACTCAATTTTTATCTGGAAATCCTCTCTAGAATGCAGTTCAACGCTCAATGTTGGCCTGCAACTCACTAAATCCACGATGTCTCTGATACCATGTGAGTATTTTGATCACAGAAGATCGAGGAGCTATGGAGAACCTCACAAAATCGAATTAATTTGCAATTACAGTGGAAAAATTTGAAAAAGATGATAAATTTACACACAATGTATGCTCAAATCTTTGATTAACTGACTGTATAACATGTGAAAATGTTAGTAACAGGTTTTTTATTACATCCATGAGAAAATCGAGAGCATTAGGTGGCTCAAGCTGAGTGTACAAGTCATCAATGCCAAATTGGCCTCAATCCCCCCTAGGTGGGTCCAACTCAATCCCAATCACCCCAAACAGCTACGAATTCTGGTGTGGAGGTGGCTGAAGCATGCTGAGTCATTAATTAGCTCAAGGAAGGCGTGGGTGAGCAAATAGAGGAGGTTTGGGGGCCCAAGGGAGCATTAAATGCTCCAAATCTAGCCAAAAGTGGGCAAAAATCCACCCTAGTGCCCTTGGTCAACTAAATTCCCCAAAACAAGGAGAGAGGGCGCACCAGCAATAAATGAGGGCGCACTTGTGGACAAAACTGGAGGCTGGGTGAACTGGTTTGCTCAGAAGTGGGTGTGAACACTCTCAAAGTGGGTTTTTGACCAACTATAGTCACTTAATCCAAAACATGGTTTAATTAAGCACATGGGCAATTAAAAAATTTATGGATTATGGTACTAAGTGTGGTTACTGTTCTAACAGCATGCAAGATCCAAATTGAGTGAAACTAGTTGAATTAGAAATAAGATAGACCATAGTATATTTCTCATCCTTTTCATAATCAGATTCAACAAATTGGACACATGGAAGGTTGTACACTCTCTCTCTTCTGAAAAGACCAAAATTAACAAGTGTTAGGAAAATTGTCATGCCTTTTTTTGGAACATACAAATTCAACAAATTCAAGTGTTGGGAAAATTGTCACACTTTTTTTTTTTCTTCAGTTGGATATTAGTCTCAAAATCAAGGTTGGAAAAAGGTATGCATTTTAAATTTTGAAATATTTTTTAGTAGAAGGATCTATTTGAGGTGAACCCAAGGTGTGACATATATTTATATTATTAAAAATTCCACCAAAAGGAAATGGAAAAAATCATACTCCAATCAATCCCCTTAAGTATTTTTCTCTCACTAGCCCATATTATTTCTAACTAGCCCACAAGATAGTCTCAAACATGTGTTCTAGGTAAAATTGTTATATCTAGAGCATGCAAGATCCAAATTGAGTGAAACTAGTTGAATTAGAAATAAGATAGACCATAGTATATTTTTCATCCTTTTCATAATCAGATTCAACAAATTGGACACATGGAAGGTTGTACACTCTCTCTCTTTTGAAAAGACCAAAATTAACAAGTGTTAGGAAAATTGTCACGCCTTTTTTTGGAACATACAAATTCAACAAATTTAAGTGTTAGGAAAATTGTCACACCTTTTTTTTTTTTTTCTTCAGTTGGATATTAGTCTCAAAATCAAGGTTGGAAAAAGGTATGCATTTTAAATTTTGAATTATTTTTTAGTAGAAGGATCTATTTGAGGTGAACCCAAGGTGTGACATATATTTATATTATTAAAAATTCCACCAAAAGGAAATGGAAAAAATCATACTCCAATCAATCCCCTTAAGTATTTTTCTCTGACGTTCGATGAAAGTGAATACCTATATTTTCGAGCATCCAAGTTGGAAGACATGATTAAAGGGCCAGTGAAAAATATTGATTTACTTAATTTAGAGGAGAATATTCTGAGAAATATGGATAATAAGATGGAGGAAAATATGAAAATTATTGCTAATATCATACAAAAGTTAAAGGAAAATATCCCTATAGGTGATGATGTGTCTCGAGGTTCTCGAGAAGATAAATATAGTGTACATGTTATGCAACCTTCCATTAATAAGAATATTTCAAGAAGAATTGATTCTAAAAATGGAAGTAACCTGGGATGGTCCCCAAGGGGTATCCAAATACCCAAGATTGACATGAGGAAGTTTGATGGAAAGGACCCCATAGCATGGATATTCTAGATGGAGCAATTCTTTGATACACACTAGGTGCCAAATATCCAAAAGGTACCTATTACATCTTTATATTTAGAACTGAGCAGTTTGTGTGGTACCAATGGATTTGTAAGCGCAAAAACAATTCCATTATCTCTTGGTCCATTTTTACATAAGAGTTGATATCACACCACGATGATGTTAAGAACAATTCCATTTTACAAAATTGATAAATCTAATGCAAAAAGGTCCATTAAGCGAGCACATTCAATAATTTCAAAAGTTGACTCTATGAGTGAATGGCATACCATATGATAAATTGTTGGATATATTTATTGGAACCTTGAAGGATAACATCCAACATGAGGTGTGCCTCTTCGAACCAACAACCTTAGAGAAGGCTTTCATGGTGGCAAGGAAGGTTGAAAGTAACAATATGGTGATGGCTACTAGAATTACCACTTCTAAGACATATAAAGAGAATAATGTTCCTTCTTCTAACCCACCTCAAAGGTTGACACCCCAACAACTAGATGAAAGAAGAGAAAAAGGTCTATGCTTTAATTGTGATAGAAAGTATAGTAAGGGATAGAAGTGTGGTGAGAAGAAATTATTCTACATAGTTTGTGAAGAGGAAGAAGAAAAAGAACAAGAACCATCTCAACCTGAAGAAATACAAGAGATTACTCTCAAAGATATTACTCCCACCATATCTTGTCATGCATTGAAGAGAATTAGCACTCCCCAAACTCTCAATGTCGAAGGATACATCAAAAAGGATAAGGTAACAATGTTGATTGATTATGGTAGTACTCATAATTTCATTCATTGTAAACTAGCCAAATCTCTAAATTCCTTTTGTATATCCAGCACCAAAATTTCAAGTAATGATTGCAGATGGAAGAACTATCAATTTATCAGGGAAATTCCATAATATCAATCATAATATGGGGGAATATGTATTGAATAGTATAATGATTACTATCACAGTGGGAGGTGTTGATGTTGTCTTAGGGGTTCAATGGTTACAATCATTGGGAACAATGGATTTTAATCTTCAAGAACTATTCATGAAGTTTTCACGGGAAGGAAAAGAATTTGAATTTGTTAGAAAAACAGGATCGCAAAGCAATACAAATAAACAAGATGCAAATATAAATCACATAAAACACATTACAAGAGATACACCAATATAACATGGTTCACCCAAGATGGGATACATCCACACAGAAATTTCCAGTCCTTATTATTATACCATCCAACAAATGAAGGGACACAACCTATAGCACATCCACTGCAACTTCCTCTTCACTCTCTCACAGTCTCTCTCACACAATCAGACATCTTTACAATGCTGCAATATACAACCGTATTACAATGCCTTCCTTTTAAAGAGCGATTACCATGGGAAAATACTATGGAACACCCAATACCATGGGACCATAAATCACCCATTATTGACCAATTCATGACTATTAAATTACAACATTTTACAAGACATTTTATCTAAAATTTTATCTATAGGAGCGCTTCCCCCAAACCCCTGCCAGGGGGGGATCCCAAACTAGTCATCGCCCCCCTGGACCCCCATGGTGACTATTTTATCGATTAAATCCACCCAAACCCCCTTCATGGGCTGGGATCCATACATAGATGAAACACGAGCTCTAAATAAGGAAGATCAGGATCCACAACCAACAATCTCCCACTTGGAGACTGATCACAACAACTCCACCACTGTTGCATTTGATGGACTATGCTTCGAACCTTGGATATGGAAAATTTCTCATCTTCACCTTCATGCTTGAAGGCCAACTGAAACTAAGCAGGAACTCAGTTTCTCTCTGGTTACTACCTTTGTCAACATGTCTACAGGATTCTGGCTAGTGTGTATGTTTTCCAGCTTCAACAATTAATCTTCTCGAACAAACTATATGAAATGGTAATTGAGATGTATATTATTAGTCTTAGAATGGAAGGACGAGTTATTTGAAAGATGAATGGAACTCTGGATGTCACTGTACAACCTACTATTCTCCTACTTCTTACCCAATTCCTCCATGAACCTCTGTAACCAAATCATCTCTTTACTAGCCTTTGGAACAGCAACATACTCTTCTTCCATTGTTGAAAGTGAAACAACCTTTTATAGTTTTGAAATCCAAATTACTGATTTTCCACCTATAGTAAAGACATGCCATGTGCTGCTCCTCCTGCTATCTTTATCACCTACCATATAGGCATCAACATATCCTTGTAGAACAATGTCTGAACCTCCAAAACATAATTCATGAGTGGTAGTACCTCTCAAATACTTGAGAATCCAATGTACTTCCTTCCAATGTTCTTTACTTGGATTGTTCATATACCTTCTCACAACTCCCACTGCATGTGAAATATATGGTCTTATGCACACCATGGTATACACCAAGCTACCAACTGTTGATGAATACATAACCTTGGACATGTAATATATATCTTCTTGTGTCTTGGTACACATCTCCTTAATTAGTTTGAAATGGATGGTGAAAGGTGTACTAATTCATTTTGAATTCTGCATTCTAAACCTCTCTAACACCTTTTGTATGTACTCACCCTGAGACAATGTCAATTTGCAATTTTTCCTGCCTCTTGTTATTCTCATACCAAGGATTTGCTTTGCAACACCCAAATCCTTCATCGTAAATGAGTTAGCTAACTTCCTTTTGAGAACATTTATATCATGCATGTTAGACCCTGCAACAAGCATGTCATCCACATACAACAACAAGATAATATATCTTATATTATCTAGCCTCCTGAAATAAGCATAGTGGTCAGAATGACATCTACTATAACCTTGTTCTATCATAAACCTATCAAATTTCAAATACCACTACCTTGGAGCTTGCTTCAGGCCATACAAGATATTCTTCAACCTACATACTAAATTCTCCTTCCCTTTGACCTCATACCCCTGTGGCTTCTACATATAAATTTCTTCCTCCAAATCCCCATGAAGAAAGGTTTTTTTTACATGTAACTTTTCAAGATGTAAATCTTCTATCCCCGCTAGACTTAAAATAGTTCTAGTTGAATTCATTTTAACAACAGGAGAAAATATTTCATCAAAATATATACCTTTCTTCTATGCAAACCCCTTTACAACAAGTATGGCCTTGTACTGCTTCTTTCCTCCATCTTCTTCCTTCAACCTATAAACCCATTTATTCTGCAATGCTCTTTTACCCACAGGAAACTAAATGAAATCCCACATCTGGTTTCTTACCAATGAGTCCATCTCCTCATTCATTCATTGTTCCCACTTCTTTCTAGTTTCCACCTACATTGCTTCTTCATAACATTCTGGTTCACCAGAATCAGTCATCAATAAATAATACAGTGAAGGAGAGAATCATTCAGGGGGTCTACTTAACCTGGTATATCTTCTAACACTTGCAGGAGTTTGAGGTACCTACTTTTGTTCTTTATTTTTTGGCACCTTTGGAACTTCATTTTCTTTGATTTCATCAAGCACTATGTACTCCGTGTTTTCCTTTTCCCATTTATTTCCCTACAATCGATCCTTATACATGACCTTTTCATTGAATACCACATCTATACTCCTAATGATTTTTTTTATTTTCATAATCCCATAAGCGATAACCAAAATCATCAACCCTTATACAATAAAGGTACATTTCTTGGATTTAGCCTCAACTTTTGTTCATTTTTTTATCAACATGGACAAATGCTTCACAACAAAAAGTTCTTAGAAAAGAGTAGTTTACCTTTTTACCTATCCATGAATCCTCTGGAATACCAATATCCAAAGCACTTGAAGTCCCTCTGTTTATTAAGTAAACAACAATATCTACAACATCTTCCCAAAACTGTAAGGGCAACCTTGCATGCAATCTCATACACCTTGCACGCTCCATGATTGTTCTGTTCATCCTTTCTAACACACCATTTTCTTGTGGTGTTCCTGGGACCATATTCTCTCTATGAATCCCATGGCATGAACAATAACTGTCAAAATCCTTGCCGCAATATTCACCTCCATTATCAGATTTGAGACACTTCAACCTTTTTCCTGTCTAATTCTCAACTAAAGCTTTCCATTTCTTAAAAGTAGCAAACACATCATATTTATGTCTAATGCAATAAAACCAAGTTTTTCTAGTTGCATCATCAATAAAAGTAACATAATAATGAAATCCACCAAGAGATTGTACTTGAGCCGGTCCCCATACATCTGTATGTACAAGCTCTAACTTTTCACTCTTATTCTATTTACCAACCTTGATTAATCTTACTCTCTTTTATTTTTCATAAACATAGTTCTCACAGAATTCCAAACTTACCTGCTTAATATCTGGAAGCAACTTCCTTGAGTGGAGAATCCACATCCCCTTCTCACTCATGTGGCCAAGCCTCTAATGCCACAATGTTGAATCCATTCCTGTGGAAGATAAAGAGATAGAACAGTTAGTGTTATGAGGACATAAATACAATGTACCTATCATGTCTCCTTTTGCTATCACCATTGATCCTTTAGTGATATTCCGCCACGTTTCTCCAAACGTAGATAAACAACCACCATCTCTCAACTGCCCTGTTGAGATCAGATTTATTTTCATAGCAGGAATATGCCTTACATTTTTCAACAACCATTCACCATTCTTTAACTTTATCCGTACCTTACCCATTCCAACAATTTTACATGGTTCATCATCACCCTATAAAACATGTCCAAAATCGCCTGGAACATAATCATGAAATTATTTCCTATGGGGTGTAGCATGAAATGAAGCCCCTAAATCTATTACCCAGTAATTACTAGTATTATCTAATGCAAGAATCAATTCATTTTGTAACACATCACTTACTACATTTTCTTCTTGAGTAGTCTCCTATTTTCCATCTCCTTTCTTCTTTAGAGATATGCGGTCTTTCTTTAGATGTCCTTTCTTTCCATAGTTCCGACACTCTGTCTTTCTCAATCTGGACTTGGATCCTCCCTTCCTAAACTTGTTGTGATTACCTGGGCTCTTTCCTATCTCCCTTTTTCTTCCCTTGCTCTCCATGGTCAATGCATTACCTAATGTACCACCTGTGCTTTTCCTTTGTATTACCTTGCTAAGAATAACACCAACAACATCATCAAATTTCAAAGTGTTTGAACCAGAGACAGAGTTACTTACAGCCATGACCAAGCCATTCCATCTTTCTGGTAATGAACACAAGATTAGAAGAGCCCTAACCTCATCATCAAAGTTCACTTTTACAGAAATTAGATGATTTGTAATCGTATTAAATTCATTTAAATGATCAGAAACAGATCCACCTTCTAACATCCTCATATTAAATAAACACTTAATTAGAAATACCTTGTTGGAGGCCGAGGGTTTTTCATCCAGCTTACCCAATGCACTCATCAGACCCTCCAATGTATTTTCTTTTGAAATATTGAAATCCACTGATGAATCTTGGCACAACCATATTGTTCCCAGTTCCTTTCTGTCAAGAACGTCCTATTCTTTGTCCTTCATAGTCCCTGGCTATTTTATTTTTCCTCCCAACGGTAGGAATAGATCCTTCGGGTACAGATAGTCCTCCATTTGCATCTTCCATAACTAGTAGTTTTGGCCATTAAATTTCTCGACCTTAAACTTTCCTCCTTCCACCATTGCTTCCACTCTAACTAGGAACCCTTCTTTCCTGCGATTTTATCTGCCAAACAAACCTTTGGCCTGATACCAATTGTTAGAAAAATAGGATCGTGGAGCAATAAAAATAAACAATATGCAAATGTAAATCACATAAAACACATTATAAGAGAGACACCATTTTAATGTGGTTCACCCAAGATGGGAAACATCCACACATAAATTACCAGTCCTTATTATTATACCATCCAACAAATGAAGGGATACAACCTGCAACACATCCGTTGCAACTTCCTCTTCACTCTCTCACAGTATCTCTCACACAAATAGAGATATTTACAATGCTATAATACACAATCGTATTACAATGCCTTTCTTTTAAAGATCGATTACCATGGGAAAATACTATGGAACACCCAATACCATGGGCCCATAAATCACCCATTATTGACCAAGTCATGACTATGAAATTACAACATTTTACAAGGAATGTTTTCTGAAATTTTCGCTATGGGAGAGTTTCCCCCAAACCCATGCCAGGGGGTCGTCCCAAACTAGTTGTCACCTCCTGGACCCCCATGGAAACTATTTTTGGGGTTCAATCCCCCCCAAACCCCCCTGTCATGGGATGGATCCAGACACAATTGAAACACGAACTCTGAATAAGGAAGATCAGGCTCCACAACCAGCAAAATTAATGGGTATCACAAGAAATCCAAGCAAGGTGATAAGATCTAATGGTATGGAAAAATTGTTGAAAAATGAACATCAAGGTGTAATCGCACAATTATTCTCACTAGATGTTAAAACATCTAATCATCCTATTCACATGGATATCCAAAGGGTCATTAATAATCACTCCAAGGTATTTAAAGATATTCCAAAAGGTATTCCACCTACTTGATATTTTGATCACGCTATTCACTTAATTCCAGGAAGTGTTCCTCCTAACATCAAACCTTACAGATACCCCTATGGCCAGAAGAGTGAAATTGAATGTATGGTTGACGAAATGTTATAGGTTGGCATAATTAGTCCTAGCCAAAGTTCTTGCTCTGCACTATTGGTAATGGTACACAAAAATGAGGGCTCATGGTGCATGTGTCCAGATTATAGAGAGCTCAACAAGATCACCATTAAAGATAAGTTTCCCATACTCGTCATTTATGAATTGTTAGATGAACTACATGGAGAAACTTACTTCACAAATTTGGATCTCCGTTCAGGTTATTATCATATAAGAATGAAGGAAGAAGACATCCCTAAAACAACATTCAGAACTCATGAGGTTCATTATGAATTTTTGGTCATACCTTCTAGTCTTACAAATGCACCTTCCACAATTCAAGGTTTGATGAATTCCATTTTCAAGCCCTTCATTAGAAAATTTGTGTTAGTATTTTTTGATGATATACTAATCTATAGCAAGTCTTGAGAAGAACATGTTCAACATGTTGATAGGGTGCTATGACTACTAGAGGATCAACAAATATATGCAAAACCTTCCAAACGTTTCTTTGGGGTATTAAGGAAGTAGAGTATTTGGGTCATATTGTATCTCATGAAGGTGTCGAAGTAGACCCTAAAAAAATCAAAGCCATGATGGACCGGTCGATTCCCAAAAACTTGAAGAATATTAGAGTATTCTTAGGTTTGATAGGGTACTACCACAAGTTTTTTCAGAACTATGGAAGAATAGCAACACCTCTAATAGCATTATTGAAGAAATAAGCATTTTCTTGGACTCCAGAGGAAACTCAATATTTTGAACAACTTAAAGAAGCAATGTGAAAAGATCCTATTTTGACCACACCAAACTTCACAAAAATCTTCATTGTGGAATGTGATGCCTCAGGAAATGGAATCGGTGTAGTTCTAATGAAAAAAGGACATCCCCTTGATTTTGAAAATCAACCAATCAAGGGAAAGAACTTACAGAAACCCATTTATGAGAAGGAAATGATGGAAATACTGCATGCAATTAAGCAATGGAATCCTTACCTAATAGGTAGGCACTTCAAGGTCAAAAGAGATCATGATACTCTTAAATACTTCTTATAATAGAGACTATCTTCAGAAGAGAAACAAAAATGGGTAACCAAGATGTTGGTACATGACTTTGAAATCATCTATAAAAAAGGGAAACAAAATATGGTGGCAGGTGCACTCTCCAGAAAATATGAGGATGTTGAGGAATTACTTTGTGTGATTTTGATTATACAACCCGATTGGGTAATAGAATCAAGGGAAGAATGGAAGGATGACCAATCTATGTGGAGGCTCATTTAAAAGCTACAGAAGGATCCTAGTGTATTAGGTATTTTTTTGTGGAAAAATGATTTACCATAGTATAAGGATCGCTTATATATATGTAGTAACTCACAACTCAAATTTAATATCCCCAACCTGATATCAAATCATATTATCTCAATATCAAACTTAGAAATCAGAGAATTGTATGACAGTAACTAGTTGTCAAAACTAGTTAAGATGCAACTAGTCTTGGTCGGTGATTAACCCACCCAATGATTGATTGATGGACACTTTTGGATATTCCAAATGTACTGGGGATTGTGAAACATCAAGGAAAATAGAATCAATTTCATCTTTGAGTTCTAAGCACAATGTACTGGGGCCATTTATGTTTTGGACATCAGGTAAGTTGAAGTCTACTCCAAGGTTTCCTGGGAACACCAACATATGCCTACTAAAATATTTCACTTACACTTGAAATCAAACAGATGTTGATAATAGGTAGTGACCCCCTTATATATTGTTGGTAAAGTTTTACATAGGTTTTGGGAGGTTCTGGTAGTGTTTGGAGTCAAGGGGAGAAAGAACACTAGGATTGACTACTCAACTAGATTGTTTCCAGGCTCTTCCAAACAGGCTGAGAGGGTTACAAATTATTAGGGAGAGGCTTGTAGGGTCTTCATAAATGTCTCAAGAATCTCATATGACTAATAAAACATAAATTTCACAAATAGATATCTCTTAATTAAAACTACTACAAAACTAGTCATGAATTCATGCCCAATGAGCTAGTCTTGAAAGATACAAACACAATCAGCCTCCAAATCTCTCTAATATCTGATTTTGTACTTGGTATGTATGCTAAAGACCATTAAAAACCTATAGAAACTTACATAAAGATAAAAAACTTCACAGAGCTTTGTATATTTCCAATTATTGAAAATTAGTCGAGTAAAATTGCACAAAGAGCTAGTCTTGAGAATTATGGACTCAAACAACCTCTAAGTATCTCACAATATTCTTCTGATATTTAATGGAAATCATAAATTACATTAACAACGGTAAAAAATACTCACTGATTTGACTAGGCAATAAAAAGAAGTATCATGGCTCCATCTTCACATAGAGTCTTTAATAATGAGTTATTACAATGAATGGAAGAAGAATGTTACATAAGAGTAAGAAGAGGAGATGTTGACATTGAATATGATCTGTATGATGATAATTATATTTTTTTCTACTCATATGAGGTTCATTGATCTTCCGTATCTTCGTGCAAGCTCTCCAATTGATCTCTCTCTCAGTGAAACTCATTAAAACTGCATCAAACCGGATTGGATCTCTACATCAACTTCTGAAGGATTGATCTTCACATGAAACAATTGGATCAGATATGCAACAGACTCAACGATGAAGACTGGATTTCATCATCCTTTTAGTAGAAGCATGGAGCACATCTCCCAGATAGGACTAGGGTCACATCTCCGAGGTCCAAGAGGAAAAATTGCACTCAATTCAAATCACAAATGATCAAACGATGTGAAATGGAGTTGTAATCCTTATTTTATAGATTTAGATGACTTGTTGAGAAATTAAGATAGGCTAAGGCGCCCTCATGGAGTGGATAATGTTTCTTTTCTTTTTGCTTTAGATTTTTCCTTGATTTCTACTTTGCTTTGCTTTCTGCTTTAGCTTTTTCCTTGATTTCTGCTTTGCTTTGCTTTCTCCTTTAGCTTTTGCCTTGTTTTATGCTTTGCTTTGCTTTCTTCTTTTGCTTTTGAGTTCTGCTTTTTATTTTGAGTTTTATTTTCCTTATTTTGCTTTTCAATCCTTCTTTTTCCTGCTTTTCTACCTTATCCTGCTTTTCTTCTTTGTCCTGCTTTTCTGCCTTATCCTTATTTTTTGCGTTTTTCTTCTTTTTGTTGGTTTTCTGCTTTATCCTTCTTTTCTTCCTTTGTCCTACTTTTATGCTTTGTCCTTCTTTTGTCCTGCTTTTGTCCTTCTTTTCTGCTTTATTCTTCTTTTCCTAAGCTTTGCTGCTTTTCTGCCTTGTGCAAGCTTTTCTTCTCTTTTTCTTACCTTCCTTTCTTTGACTGCTTTATCTTTCCTTCCATTGCAATTCATCACTTGGTCAACCATTATTCTCTAATGCGCCCTTGTGCATACTTATCCATTTTATTTTATTGAAATAAATATATATTAATGAAAATTACTTCTACCAAGTGCATTTCAAACTTATGATAAAAATAAAATTAAACTTCTTATCTAACTAATGTCTTAACTTCAAAATTAACCCCAAGTACATGAAATTTCCTCCTCAACCCAAGGGATTGGTTGGTCTAGTAACTCCTTCCACTAATCATCAATGAGGGGACATGATAGTCCTACCTTCCCAAGATTAATTGTCCTCAAGCAATAATCAAATCGAACCCAACTAAGCATCATGAGACATCATGTTTTTGCTGCACCACTCTGATTATAAACTGCTCATGAACTCTCCCAACATATTTTTCTATTACCATCCAACCATGCACTTATTGTGGAGACTAATCACAACTGATACCGGGATCCCAAATGATCCTCAATAATACAAGGTGCAATATATATTCTCCTATACAATGCATAAGAATCACATGGAATTCATCATAACACCCTGCAAGAAAAACACATGTCCATCCAAAAAATATGTTTCCCATGTAGGAAACCATCACCATCTACTACAAATATGAACCCATGGGGAAGAGAAGAGGATTTCTTGCTCAATCCAACCAACCAAACTTGGCTCCCAATGAGATTTCAATGATCAACAATGCCTAGTTCCCACTGCTTGCACACCCTCCTAGTGCACAATGTCATCAATATCCAATCTAGAAAGTATGGGATGCTAGGGTCCCAACACTTGCGAACCCCATCAATACATAGTGTGAATACATACAAATCAAAATGTGGGATTCCCATGTCCCAATGCTTGTGCATTCCTATCATGCATAAGGTCTCCCAAAATAATACATCAAAGTAGGAGGTGTACAATATCCTCCAAATTATTTCAACCAAGTTTGGAATGCCAGTATCCCATAACTGGTGCATTCCATCACTAAGAAAAGTACATCAAATTACATCTCAACACCACGCAAATGTACATCAAGAAGGTGTTGATGTATATGTAACTTCGGAATGTATTTCACCCATGTATTTCATATATGTATTTTGTACTCCTATAGAGATGGTATTATTCCTCTATACTGAAGTGTTTGTATTCCTATAGAGATGTTATTATTCCTCTATACGGAAGTGTCGTCATTTATAATGTAAGTGTCGTAACTTATACTTGATGGGTTATTAGACCACCTTGTTGGGGTCGACCCTGTATAATTCATGTGGGTCAAAGGGTTATTATACCACCCTATTGGGGGTCAGCCATGTGGGTCAAAGGGTTATTAGACCACCCTAGTGGGGGTTGGCCCATTCAACATTATGTTAAGTGGTTAAGTTGAGGCCGACCTAGTTGAGTAAAGGTCAAGTCAAGTTAGTGTATAAATAGAGAGTGTGTCTCTCTCATTTTACACATTCTATTCTCTCACTCACACTTGGGAGAGTGGCGCACTTGTGGAGGAGGAGGCTCTGCTGCTAGGAGAATACTATCTCTTGTATTCTGGTTGTATCATTGCTCTATCTATCTTTGAGGAAGTTATTGGGGTTTTTCACCTTTATGGTTTTCCCCAAGTAAACTCTGTGTCTCTTGTGTGCTTGCATTATTGTGTCCATGATTGATATGCTGTAGATTTGTTGTACATGTTGTTCTCTTAGTTAAGATATTATATCAGATTGAAGTAAATTCTGAAAATTTAACATGGTATCAGAGCTAGCCTAAAAGAAGGCATGATATGGCATGTATGACACTTGTTACACTTGTGATGCTAGGGATTGATATATCAAAAACCAGTCATCGTAGCACTTTCGCTATAAATCCGTTTTGGAGAAGTTTTCGGATTTGAAACTTTTACAAGTCCAAGTCAGATCCCCATGTACCTTTTGTCCAAAGGAAAACCTCTAATTCGTTGTAATTTTTGATTTATGATCTGTACAATATAGGGTTTCTGCGTCTTCCAGATCTAAGTCAAAATCAGGTGACCTTGGGAAAAAGGTCATAACTTGGGCTAGGAAGCTCCAAATGAAATTTTGTAAAAAGTGACAGGTAGTACACAGACTATACTATCTCTGGAAACGTTTTCAGAGGCCGAAGTTTAACCAGTGACACGTGGCAGGCCGTACAATTTTTCTCATCTGTATTATCCCATAAACAGGTCACCTTGCGATACTTGGCATAAATCTCTCTCAGAGAATTCAATTGAGGTCAGACCTATTGGGATGGAAAGATAACAGGTATGGATATCTCAGGAAAATTTTTCAGAGGCCGAAGTTGAACCAGTAACACGTGGCACGCCGTACACGTTCGATCTCCTGTATTATCCCATAAACAGGTCACGTTGCGACACTTGGCATAACCCTCTCTCAGAGAATCCAATTGTGGTCAGACCTATTGGGATGGAAAGATAACAGGTCAGGCTATCTCAAGAAAAATTTTCAGACCCTTTGGATCAAAAAGTTCAGAGTTACACCAGAAACAATCAGGTACATATTTTTGTCAAATCAGAATTATTTTTTAGCACCTTCATTCATGGCTTCCGGAATTTAGGGCTTTGGAAAGTTGGAATTTTTTTAATCGGAGACCATGGCTGAATGCTACTCATCAAAATCAAAATTTAGAGACCAAGATCAGAATTTTTGGTTGGGCGGAAGGCCGGGCTTGATCAGACCCTAGTTTGGGACTTTGATCATAAAAGTGGAAAATTAGGGCTTCTGCAAAAATGGGAATTTTTTAAATCTGTGACCACGACTGGAAGCTCCTCATAAAAATAGAAGCTTAGAGCTTTGTATAAAACCTTTTGATTGGGAAGAAGAGTGGGCTTCATCAAACCCTAGTTCGAGGTCACATCTAGTGAATCTGAAAGTTTCAAAGGCAAAATTAAGGAGTGAAACTTTGCAGTTTTCAAATTCTGAATATACCAGCTTGATCAGTTCATCAAGGCGCATATTTATATCCTTTCAGAAGTTTGAAATTCAAAGTTTGAATTTTTGGGGTTTCTCTGAAAAACCCTATTACAACTCCAAATCCAGTTCCTGCAAATCAAGTGGATTGGGTTAATCCTAGAAGAGGATGGATTGGTCACCTACATAAGTGAAGAAGTTCCTGTCTCAGAGGGAAATGAGGCTAAGGCCTTCCATAAGAAGATTACAAGCAATCTTGACAGGTATGTTTCATGGTTAATTTTATCATATGTTTATCATTACAGTACAATCTTGATTAATTACTAGACTTGTCGTATCACCTTAATAGAAGATGTTCATTGATTAAGGTTTTGATAGTTATGAATGTACTAATGCATTGTGATGTTGTATGAGGTTTATGTTGTTCGCTAACATAAAAGGTACACCAAGAAAGACAAATCATGTTCTACTTCAAGAACATATGATCATGGTGACATGAAAACAAAGATTCATCCATTATCATGGATCACATAGAAGATTTAATTACGAGGTATGTATAACTTGGTTCTACAATGGTTAACTTATGAGACATGCAGGTTACTAGCACAAGTTACTGAAGAGAACCAGTAGACATTATGTGGGTATGTTAGACATAACTAGCTAGCATGCTAATCCAAGTATGTTTTTCCTATATCAAGCTAGAATCCTACCTTGTGTTAGGATCTTCTACTGTTTCGTTGTTGATAATGATTATTCATGAAGTCATAGGTTTGAATAGTCATGGTTGTATGCATATTATGTTTCTTACCATAATTGATGATATGACTAACCAGAAGAATCATGAAGGTATAGGTTTGAGTAATCACGGGTTTTATGCATATTATATCTCTTATCTTGATTGATGATTTAACTAACCAAAAGAGTTCTATGATCAAATAAGAATATGCATGAGTAAAAGAAGACTGCCCTGAAACCTTGAATACTAATGCTTATTATTTATGTTTGAAATGATCATGACTATACATGCTTAATATTATTGTGTTTTGATAGTATTAAGATTATAATAATAAATGTATGATTATGTATGAGTCCTCAAGGATAACACAATGATGATACTAACAAGCATGCATAGGGATCGAGAATGAATATAAGTTCAAGAATAGGTAATCCAGGAAGCAAAGATCAAGAGGGAGCACACTCCAGTAGTTTCTGCAAGGATGCAGATATTCAGAGGGAGTTGACCACTTCTCACAATCCACATTAGAATGGAGTTGCAGAACAAGAATCAGAGACTGAGAGGGAGTCAACCCAACGATCAAACAAAGATAAGTATTTTTATTATCATTTCTTGCATATTTGTTTGTTTAAATTAAATTGTTCAATGATGTATATGCTCATGTTCCTAGACTTAGGATATGTATTGTGCATATTAGAATGATTTCATTAATGAACAGTACACTACTAATATGCATGTGATGGGTAAGTGGCCCATAGCACTGTGCAAAATTCCAGAGCTACTTATCTAGAATGAAACCTCTTTGCTGACATGTTGGGAGTAGTGCAAACTCTTAACAATGTTTTGGTAGAGACTGGAAAGCATCTAGAAAGTTGTGGAACATGGATGAATGTTGTATTGAAGCATTGGCTAAGATAATTGCATGACTGTATGACATATTTCTTTATGTGTAAGAATTTGTCTGAAAATTATGAGATGTTTCTAATCATGCAATTTAACTTGCTTTGTAGGAAAGATCGTATACCTTCACCTACAAAAGAAGGACTACAACATTTGTTCAAGCAACAAAATTATCTATTGAAGATATTGAAGTTCCCAGGATATGGGAAGAATGCCAT
Organism: Larix kaempferi; assembly: GCA_027924585.1. Taxonomy (NCBI): domain Eukaryota; kingdom Viridiplantae; phylum Streptophyta; class Pinopsida; order Pinales; family Pinaceae; genus Larix; species Larix kaempferi. The sequence goes on from BSBM01000289.1 coordinate 26,411,628, forward strand.
GATCCGTCGATCATGAAGAACGATGTTTGGGATGTGGTCCCAAGAGCTAAAGGGAAGTCTGTTGTGACTTCCAAATGGAACTATTAGATCAAGCATGCTGCAGATGGCAGCATAGAGAAATATAAAAGTGATGAAATAGAAGATACACCAAATGGATTTCAAGACAACTTTCTTGAATGGTGTAGTCATATATGTGTGCAGAACTTGGGGATGATGCACTATTTTTTTTTGGCATGAAGGTGTGGCAGAGTGCAGATGGAATCTTCCTTGGACAAGGGAAGTATGCAGTAGAGATCCTAAAGAGGTTCGGGATGATGGACTACAAACTATGGGCACACCTATGGAATCGAACCGGAAGCTTCTGTGTGATGCTCCGTCTAATCTGGTTGATTATGGGACCAAGTACGATGCGAATCAAAAGTTTAACCTGTAGGGTTATGTTGATTCAGATTGGGCATGCAGTGCTACAGATAGGAAGAGCACTTCTGGGTGCTGCTTCAGTATGGGATCAGGTGTGATCTCTTGGTTTAGCAGGAAGCAGTCCTGCGTAGCACTGAGTATAGTCGAAGCAGAGTATGTTGCGACGGACAAGCAGGTTGCAGATGTATTGACCAAGTCATTCGCCAGAGTGCAGTTTGAGTACTTTAGAGAGAGGCTTGGTGCACTTCAGATCAAGATTCCTTCCAAAGAAAAGTGATGAGTCCGGAAGATGCAGATGCACATGAGCTTTTCTGACATGGTTGATATGTTCTCCATTGGTCGTGATGTAATTGCTGGGCCATTTTTCACATGGTGGTAGATGTGTTCTCCCATGGTGAAAAAGTAAGGGTTGGAGCCTTCCCCGAATGGTGGTAGATGTGTTCTCCCATGTCGGTGGTGTAAGTGCTGGATGATGTGCATCTAGGCTGTGCTTCGTGGATGATGAGATGATTTGAAGAGGATGATGCTATGATGATCAGGAGGATCATGGATGATGAGCATCAGGACGATGCTCCAGTTACTACTCTTTATATGTATATATGCATCATGTTGGATTCTTGTTATGATCAGTTGGATCATTTATATATATATGCATCATGTTGGATGTTGGATATGATCAGTTGAATCATTTATTTATGTATGCATCATGTTGGATGATGGATATGATCAGTTGGATCATTTGTATGTATTTTGTATATGCATCATGTTGGATGCTTGGACCATGTATCTGTATATGTATCAGGTGGATACTGAGATCATGTATGTTGATATGTATCAGGTGGATAGATTGTGTGGATCATGTATCTGTGTACGTATCAGGTGGATACATTGTATGATCAGGTAGATCATGTATGATGATATGTATCAAGTAGATACTTGGTATGCATCAGGTGGATGCATTGTATGATCAGGATGATCGTGGATGACGAGCTTCTCCAGATGACATGCAGCAGGATGTTGCAGTGATGATGATCAGGATGATCATGTGTACATCAGGATGATGTATGGTGAGTATCAGGAAGATACTTTGTGGCCGTGGATCAATTTGTGTAGATGAGCATGTCTAGGAGATCTTATAGGTTGAAGTTGTGTACCCGTAATAGCCTGGGATGCTCTTTCGAGACATTGCTCTGGGAGGACATGTAATTTGTGCCCTGGGAGATCTTCAGGTCGGAGTTGTGTACCCGTAACATCCTGAGATGCTCTTGCGAGGTTTTGTCCTATGGCATGTAATTTGCTCCTAGGAGATATGGACAGGATGAAAAAGGCCTCAGATGCATCAACTAGGTTTTTCCATGACCACATGTAATTTTCTCTTGGGATATCTGGACAGGATGAAAAAGGACTCAGATGCTTCAGCCAGGTTTTGTGGTGGACCACATGTAATGTGCTCCTAGGAGATTCGATAAGTAGAGCTATGTGCTCGTAACAGCCTGGGATGTTTCAGCCAGGTTTTGTGGTGAGATCACCTGTAATGTGCTCCTGGGAGATTCGACAGGTAGAGATGTGTGCTTGTAACATCTTGGGATGCTTCAACCAGGTTTTGTGATGGGTCACATGTAATGTGCTCCTGGGAGATCCGACAGGTAGAGCTGTGTGCTCGTAATAGCCTGGGATGCTACAGCCAGGTTTTTTGATGCACGTAATAAGTCCCGAGGATTCCACAGTATGGCCAGTGATGACGAAGACCTGCAGGTGGTGGGCCTACATCCAGTATGAAAAGGGACTGGCTCTGTAGAACTTCCTATGATGATTAGATTCAGATATTGATTGAGATAGCAGCACCAGTGACGATGATGATGACTCGATGACGATTATACAGTGACGATGATCTAGAGAAGATGACTTGTGCTAGAAGACCTATGTTGAGAAATACCTTCCTAGTTAAGAGGGAGTGTTGATGTTTATGTAACTTCGGAATGTATTTCACCCATGTATTTCATATATGTATTTTGTACTCCTATAGAGATGGTATTATTCCTCTATACGGAAGTGTTTGTATTCCTATAGAGATGTAATTATTCCTCTATACGGAAGTGTCGTCATTTATATTGTAAGTGTCGTAACTTATACTTGATGGGTTATTAGACCACCTTGTTGGGGTCGGACCTTTATAAGTCATGTGCGTCAAAGGGTTATTAGACCACCCTATTGGGGGTAGGCCATGTGGGTCAAAGGGTTATTAGACCACCCTAGTGGGGGTCAACCCAGTCAGCATTATGTTAGGTGGTTAAGTTGAGGCTGACCTAGTTGAGTAAAGGTCAAGTCAAGTTAGTGTATAAATAGAGAGTGTGTCTCTCTCATTTTACACATTCTATTCTCTCACTCACACTTGGGAGAGTGGCGCACTTGTGGAGGAGGAGGCTCTGCTGCTAGGAGAGGACTATCTCTTGTATTCTGGTTGTATCATTGCTCTATCTATCTCTAAGGAAGTTATTGGGGTTTTTCGCCTTTATGGTTTTCCCTAAGTAAAGTCTGTGTCTCTTGTGTGCTTGCATTATTATGTCCATGATTGATATGCTGTAGATTTGCTGTACATGTTGTTCTCTTAGTTAAGATCCTAGATCAGATTGAAGTAAATTCTGAAAATTTAACAGAAGGTTGCTCATCAAAGGATCATGAAAGTGCTTATCCATCCAAGCAAGTAGACCACCATTTGCTAAGTTCACACAAGCATCAAGTGACCAATCAAATATACTCCAATGAAATAGGTTAGGTTCCCATGTCCTATAATGCTGCTCCAAAAGAATTTAGAAAGATTCAAAATAATCATCCATGTGTTCTTTCATCCAATAAGTTAATGAAGAACCTCCAACAAATTTTGAACCAAGTAAGGAACAAAGAAAACAAGGAGACTTCAAGTGGCTTAAAGAAGTCTCATCAATACATCCATGAATGTGAGAGTCATCAAATGAGAGCAATGGATGCTACCCCAAGGAGGTGTGGAAGGTATCAAGTAATTCTTCCATGTTTCCTTTCACCCAAACATTGGATTAAGGAACTCTCCCATCAAGTAAGGAACAAAGAGAACAATGGGCCTTCAAGGGTATCAAAGGAGTACCATATGTGCATTCATGAAGATGTGTATCATCATAAGGTAACAAAGGATGCTACTACAAATGTAAAGAAGAAGTTGCTCTATTCATGTCATGATCAAAAGTATATATAGTAGTTTCATACTCCTCATGTGGCACCATAAAAAAGAAACCTTTTTCCCATACTTGATTAGGATGAATGTTGCAAAATGTGGAAGTGTAGGATGTAGGAGAATGAACCAACTCACACATATGATCAGAAAGTGTGAAATATTCATCATGTGAAGGCTCCATAGGGGTACGATCATGGAACAAAATATCCTTACTGCAACCCTCATCCATCAAGCTAATGGATGCATCAACTCCCTCAAAGGTCGGTCCATCACACAGGGGCTCTTCTGACTCCTTAATGGAGGAATTATTTGCTCCATGAAGAAGCTCAGTTTCACTCTGGTAGAGATTATGTGCTTGGAACTCACCATCTACATCCCAAAACTTCTCAAGCACGTGCATGTCATCCTTCACCTCATGAACCACCATCTCATGAGGTTTCTCCATGAAATTTTGAGTACGATCAACCATAAGAGATTGGATGACTGAAATGAATGATATTTGCAACTTTTGGTGAAGTTGATATATCTCTATCTTGCATTCTTGGAGGGAACTTTGAGTGTTTCTCAAAGAATATTAGGTGTCCATTAACTCATCATTGAGCTTGCAAATCTGCTCATCATCCTTCAAGGATGCTTCCTGCAACATGTGAACAAGCTCATACAAATAATCTCTGTCAGAAAGCATTATGAAAAATTACCTTGGATAATAGTCATTTCTTTATGGATATTCTCCATGGATTCAAGGAAATATGAACAAGACTATGACACCGAATCATGTATGTCATGGAGAATGTGTAAGGCCTCCTTGATCTTCCTTTCACTCATATTGAGTGGCCTCTCAAAAGGATAAGGTTGAGAGTGAACCTACTCATCATAAATTAGTGGATCAAACTCATGAATCTCTTGTGGTGAAAGCGAGATTCATTCTAGGGTCTCTTTCTTGACTACAAGGATTTCATCTTCTTCAATTTCAGTGGGTTTTGTACTTGTAGTATCCTTCTCAAGCGATATCTCTATGTCAACAACATAGAGGAATGGACATCCATTAGGATATGTCTCCTCAAAACTTAGGAAACCATCAGTAGGTACCTCTTCATAGCATCCATATGTGGATGATTCTTCAAAACCTGAAAAACCAAAAGTAGATGCGTCTTATTGGAACCATTCAACAGTGACTTTCTGATAAAAAATTAGATGATCCTTAGTAGAATCAATGGTGGCTTCTTCATGCTTACAACCCTCCTTAGTAAGGATTGTACCTTCACCTTCTTCAGATGGTTGATTTGTACTTTGTTTCTTCTCCTTCAAGTGATATGATGTATCTTGATCTTTAGTTGCATTAGGATCAAGATATTTGTAGACTCTTTTTGAAGTAGATCCAAAATTCTCATCAAGTATGAAGCACATGCATCCAATGAAGCTTCATATATTTTTCCACTCTTTTCACAAGTATGTTGATCTTTGATTGTGGAACATGCAAATTTTCCATACATATGGATATAAGAATAACCATAATTTCTCCTTCCAAATATGATATGATGGGAGATACTAGTAGAAGGTACCTCTTGGAAATTTTCCTCCTCATACTGTCTATAGTACTCTTCGTATTGCTCATCATAGTCATCATCATACTGCTCATAAAAATCATCATCAAATTAAGGATCTTCTTCACTGAACATGGACATGGCTACAAAGTCATCGAATTGAGAGTCTTATTTCCAAAGGAGTAGAGGAAAGAGAGATGATACCACTGTAATATCCCTGAACTGATATCAGATGATATTATCTCAATCTCAAACTTCGAAATCAGAAAATTGTATGACAGTAACTAGTCTTCAAAACTAGTTAAGATGAAACTAGTCTTGGTCAGTGATTAACCCACCCAAAGCTTGATTGATGGACACTTTTGGATCTTCAAAATGTACTATGGATTGTGAAGTAGCAAGGAAAACATAATAAATTATATCTTATGATTTCTAAGCACAATGTATTGGGGCCATTTATGTTTTGAACAACAGCCAGGTTGAAGTCTACTCTAAGGCTGCCTGGGCACACTAGCATATTCCTACCAAACTCTTTCACTTACACTTGAAATCAACCAGAAGTGGATAACAGGTCATAACCCCCTTATATATTGTTTAACAATTTTTATATAGGTTTTGGGTGGTTCTAGTAGTGTTTGGATTTAAGGGGAGAAAGAGAGCTAGGATGGACTGCTCAACTAGATTGTTTACAGGGTCTTCCAAATAGGCTAAGAGGGATACAAAATATCAGGGAGATGGTTTGAGAGTCTTAATAAATGTCTCAATAATATCATATGACTTCTAAAACCAAAATTTCACTACCATATATCTCTTAATTAAAACTACTACAAAACTAGTCAGGAATTCATGCCCAATGAGCTAGTCTTGAAATATAAAAACACAATCATCCTCTAAGGATATAGAATATATGATTTTGGACTTGGGATGAATTATTCAGAAAATGAAAAAACTCTATCAACTTACATAAATATAAATAGCTTCACATAGCTCCGTATATTTCCATTTCTTGAAAACTAGTCAAGTAAAATTGCACAAAGAGCTAGTCTTGAGAATTATGGACTCAAACAACCTCTAAGTCTCTCATAATATTATTATGATATTTAATGTAACTTAGACATGACATTAAAAACAGTAACAAATAATCATTGTTGGAATATTGTTCAATACTGAGAGGGGGGGTGAATCAATATTGTAGAATTTTTACCATTTTATACCACTTATTAAACCTAATTAAAACATGGAATGAGCAAGATACACAGGACACAGATTTTCTCGTAGAAACCCAATTGGGAAAACCATAAAATCTTTCTATACTGCAAAATTATGTTTACAATAGTTTTTGCAAGCTACAACTTGTTGGATGCACCAACACCCAATTTTTCAGCTACAACTAAAGGATGCTACAACACCTTGGTTTATGCCTGCTACAACAGACAAGGATGCTACTACACCCTATTTACCAGCCACTGCTAGAAGGAGGCTACAACCCCCTGGTTTAACATCTATAACTGAAAGGATGCTTCGACACCCTATTTACTAGCTACCACTGGAAGGAGGCTACAACCCTTTTGTTTATCAGCTACAACTGAAAGGATGCTTCGACACCCTATTTACCAACTACCACAGGAAGGAGGATACAACCCCCTTGTAGGCCAATAGCCTACCCTAACACCACCCTATCTCCCTAATATGTTTATATCAATCTTCCAGATCTTTATTTCTTCAATTCTGTCATATATAATTCTTTGCTTCTTCTTCTTCTCTTGCTGCTACATAGATCTGGGCTGCAGACAAATTCAATTCTTCCCTTTTAATTCTCTGACTTATGTTATGCACTTCTTCATCTTGATTGTGCAAACATGTTGGTTTATTCTTCTGGTCTCAATGTTGCTTTAGATATTAATCTCAAAACCCAGCACACACTTCAATTCTTGTTCTTGTTGAACCTTCAATATGAACTGCTAAGACATTTTCTTTCCATTTCACACTTCTGTTTATATATTCTTCTTCATCATTTAACCATTGCACCTTTGCAAAATGAACTCATGCTCTTTCTCCCCCATTCCTCTTCAAATCTCTGTTTATTACTGATTTAAATTTATAATTTTGTTTATTATAGATTTAAATTTATTACTCTGTTTATTGCTGATTTTTAATTAATTAATTAATTAAAACTTCATTGGTCATCCTTAAGGCTTGCGGGATTCATTCATCTACGTGCTATCCTTTATCTTCAGCCAGTGATTTTCTCCTCTCATGGTGAACCCTCAAGCATGCGGACATCTTCTTCTTCTACCTGCGGGCATGGTCCAAGCTTTCGCGGGCTTGTCTTCTAACCTCCTGCGGGCATAGCCTATTTTTTGCGTTCTTATGCCTTAAGCACCTTGTGGGCTTAACTTAAGCCCTTGCAAACATCTTTTAAGCCCCTGCGGGCATTTTACAAGCCCTTGCGGGCATCATAAATCTCTTGGGAGATTTATCCTTTAAGACCCTTGTGGGAATTCCCTTAAGCCCTTGTGGGCATACCATAAGCCCTTCCGAGCATAACTTAAGCCTCTGCGGGCATTATACAAGCCCTTGCAGGCATATCATAAGGTGTCATTTAACCTTATTTTCCACCATTTTGGCATGCCAAAATATCGCACGTGTGAGCCTCAAGTAGGAATATGAATCCATGGATGGATATCTAGTTCATCAAGGAATAATCCCATGCTAACTAATGAATTTTATCAGCAAAAGGACACCTCCTCACGGGAATTTCCAAATGCCTCTTCAACCTTCATTTGAACAGTAAAAACAAGCTTTTTCTCATTTTGGCAGGCTCGTTTTTCGCACGTGTGAACTCCATAGGAAGATCTGAGCTCATGGTTAGATAACCAATTCACCAGAGAACAAGCCTATGCCATCTGATTAATTTTATAAACACATGAATAACTTCTTGTGGGCATTTCCAAATGTCCTCTTAGCCATGTGAGTTTGACACAAACAATTTTTTGTCTTTAATATGTAAAACACTTTTTCATTCACTTTGGAAGATTTATTTGTTTCATATATGATCACCATAAGGAAAACTAAAAACATGGTTGGATAGCTACTTCAATATTGAACAAGACCATGTCAAAAGATGAACTTATTGACACACACTCATCATCTGGCAGGCATTTGAAAGTGGCCTTCCAAACTGTTGATTTGAAACTTTGGAAAAATTATCAAACCCTAGGTTAGTATGATGAGATTTTTCTTTTCACCAATTTTGAAGTGTGAGACACCCAATGGATAGAGGCCAACAAGGTGAATTCATCTAAACCAATTTCACCTCTTAAAGCCTCTTTCTCTTGTTAGGATATTCCTATACTCCATCATAGTCCTAGCAGCATTTCCATTGTTTGCATTTTCAGTCATGCATGCAAATATTAGGGTTTGCATGCATTCCAATCATCAGCACCAAAACCTAGTCCTCAGTGAGCTAGCTCCAAGAGCTTCTTTCCTTGCAGTTTCAGCCCTCCCAGTGACTCATGCGCCCTCCTTTGCTCCATTGCATGACAAAGACACCTTCTTCACCTACCAGTCCAGTTATATTCAGTTATATTCAGTTATCTTCAGTTACTTCCTTGATTTAAGGATTAACTGACTCTTTACTGACCTTATCACTCCGATGGATCTCCAGTGAGACTAAACTGCTTGTTCTGACTCTAGTAAGCTCCTACTGTTAGATTTTAAGCATTAATTCAATATGCTATAGGATCTTCACTGAGAGAATAACATGTACAGTATATCAATGCATAACAATCATATCAAGCATGTCAAGCATCACAAGAATCAAAAGCATGAGACAATGGACACATAGATTTTTCTGTGGGGAAAACCCTAAGGTGAAAAACCCCACAACTTCCTTAGAGATAGATAAAGCAATGGCTCAACCAAAGTACAACCAAATACAATAGATAGTCTCCTACTATGCAGCTTGATCCTCCTCCTTCAATGTGCTCCATTTTCCGAGTGAGAGAAGAGTGAGTTCTGAGATGATCAAAATAGAGAATCTCGACTCTCTATTTATACTTGTCCTGACCTGCCTAATTACTTATGGGGCCGACTTGTCTAACTAAACCTAATAACCCCGGTTACATATATATCGGGCCGACACCCACATCAGGTAGTCTAATAACCCATCGGCAAGTTAATCTACTTGCGACACTTGTCAATACAAATGACGACACTTACTTATAGAGGAATAACACATCTCTTATAAGGGTACAATAAATATATATATGAAATACATTCCGAAGTTACATATACATCAACACTCCCTCTTAACTAGGAAGGTATTTCTTGACACAGATCATCGGGCACAAGTCTTCTTCTCTGGATCATCGTCATCGAATTAGCTGCTGCTATCTCGTCCAATCTCTGAATATACTCGTCATAGGAAGTTCTACAGAGCCAGTACTTTTTCATACTGGATGTAGGCTCACCACCTGTAGGTATTCATCATCACTGGTCATACTGTGGAATCCTCAGTACTCATCACGTGCATTGCAAAACCTCGCAAGAGCATCCCAGGCCTTTTATGAGCACACAGCTCAACCTCTCTAATCTCTCAAGATCTTTTACATGTCACTACACAACCTGTCCACGACCATAGAGTATCAAACTGATACTTCACCATACATCCAACTGATGTATATCATCACATGATCAACCTGATCATAATCATCTGCAAGCAAGCAAGCCATCAAGTAGGTACACCTTAGGACTGATTACACTGCCTCTGCAAAACCTGCAAGATCTCTCAAGATTGATTACCCTGCCTCAGCAAAACCTGTAAGAGCATCTCAGGACTGATTATATTCCTCTGCAAAAAATGTGTACCAAACTGTCACATCAATGTCTTCAGATCACCACCAAGTCCACGGAGCATAACCCAGATGCACACACATAGTACTTACACTCACCAGCATGGGAGGACCAGCCTACTACCATCTGGGAAAGGCTAACAACACTTACATCAATGACCATGGGAGGACCAACCTACCACCATGTCAGAATGGCACAACACTTACATCAATAACCATGGGAGGACCAACCTACCACCATGTCGGAAAGGCTCCAACACTTATATCTCACCATAGGAGGACCAACCTACCACTATGTGAGAATGGCCCAGTACTTACATCTCACCATGGGAGGACTAACCTGCCACCATGTGAGAATGGCTCAGCACTTACATCTTACCATGGGAGGACCAACTTACCACCATGTAAGAATGGCTCAGCCCTTACATCCTACCATGGGAGGACTAACCTGCCACCGTGCAAGAATGGCCCGGCCCTTACATCCTGCCATGGGAGGACTAACCTGCCACCATGCAAGAATGGCCCATTATGCATCTGTGTCTCTGGACTTCATCACTTCCCTTTGGAAAGAATCTCGATCTGAAGTACACCAAGTCTCCCTCTGAAGTATTCAAACTTCACTCTGGCAAGCGGCTTGGTCAACACATTGGCTATCTGCTCATCTGTCGCAACATACAGGAGCTTCACATCTCCCCTTTGCACCATATCCCTGATGTAGTGGAACTTGATCTCAATGTGATTCGACCTGTCATGGAACACTGGGTTCTCTGACAACTTCACACAGCTCTGGTTGTTGCAATATATACAGGTAGCACTCAATTGGAGATCAAACAAATGAGACAGTAGCTTCCTAAGCCATACTGCATCACAACTAGCTGAACAAGCTGCGACATACTCTGCTTCAGCTGTACTCAGTGCCACACAGGACTACTTCCTGCTAAACCAAGAGATCACACCTGATCCTAGACTGAAGCAGCACCCCAAAGTGCTCTTCCGATCAATGGCATTGCCTGCCCAATCTGAATCAACATAACCCTCCAGGTTAAACTTTTGATTCGCCTCATACTTGAGCCCGTAATCCACTGTACCATTCAGGTACCTCAGAACATGCTTTGCAGCTATTAGGTGAACATGTCTCGGATCTGTCAGATACTGTCTCAAGGTGTTCACTGTAAAGCAAATGTCTGTCCTTGTATTTGTCAGGTACATAAAGGACCCAATCATTTGACGATACATCGCAGCATCAACCGGCTCAGAAGAAGCATCACATAGAAGCTTTAGGTTCGATGCCATAGGTGTGGCCATGGCCTTGTAGTCCATCATCCCAAAGGTCTTCAGGATCTTTACTGCATACTTCCCTTGTCCAAGGAAGATCCCATCTGCACTCTGCCACACCTCCATACCAAGAAAATAGTGCATCATACCTAAGTCCTTCATCTCGAACTCGGAAGCTAGCTTCCTCTTCGTGTTGGCAATCAGTCTATCCTCACCTGTCAGAAACAGGTCATCCACATACAATAGTAGAATCACTGGATTTCCCTCCTCAACCTTGTAGTAAAGGTTGGAATCCACTTTACTCTTGGTAAATCCCAAACTGGATAGGAAGCCATCTATCCTGCCATACCAGGTCCTGGGTGCCTGTTTCAAACCATACAGGGCTTTCTTTAGTTTGCACACATGTGTTCCTCTATCATGTGTCTCAAACCCAAGGGGCTACTCCACATACACTTCCTATTCAACTACACCATTCAAGAAAGTAGTCTTGACATCCATCTGGTGTACCTTCCATTTCATTACTGCAGCCAGAGAAAGTACTAATCTAATGGAAGTGTATATGGCCACAGGAGCGAAAGTCTCTTCATAATCAATTCTTTCTTGCTGGGAGAAGCCACGAGCTACAAACCTAGCTTTGTATTTCTCGATGCTACCATCTGCAGCATGCTTAACCTTATAGATCCACTTGGAAGTTACCACAGACTTCCCATCTGGTCTTGGGACAACATCCCAAACATCAGTCTTCATAATATATTGGTATTCTTCAATCATAGCATCCTTCCACTCTTTCTTTTCTGCAGCTTCTTCATAACCGGAAGGTTCTTTATCCATGATGTCACAGAGTAAAGCAACATAACTAGTATGTGACCTTGTCCTTTTTCTTTCTCTGTGTTCTTCTTCTGGAATGCCAAATCTCTCTGCATCTTGGATGAGCTCTCTAGCCCATGTAGGTTGTAGGTTTCCTCTTGTGAGAATTATTCTCACAAGGTGTATCCATAGGTTCTTGTGGATCTTCCATTTCTCAATCTTCTTCAGGAAATGCTTCATTCATTGTGGTGTCTTGTGTTCTAGATATTATGGGTTCTTCATTGTCTTCAACTGGTGTATTTCTCGATTTGTGGTAAGCTGAACTTTTATCAAAAGTTACATCTTTGCTTATGTCAATCTTCTTGAATCCAGGGAAGTAGATTCTGTAAACTTTTGAGCTTTCACTGTAACCCACGAATATACCCTTCTTTCCTGAAGGATACAACTTTGACCTTTTCTCTTTTGGAATGTGAGTGTATACTGGACAGCCAAATATTTTGAGATGGCTCACTTCTGGTTTCTTACCAGTAAACACTTCTTCTGGTGTTTTGTTGTCAAGTATCTTATGGGGTGTTCTGTTCTGCACATATGCAACTGTCCTTGCTGCTTCAGCCCATAGGTGCATAGGTAAGTCTTGGTCATGAAGAATTTCCCTTGCTGCTTCCATGATTGTTCTATTCTTTCTCTCAGCAACCCCATTCTACTTTGGATTGTAAGGAGTAGTCAACTCCCTCTTAATCCTTGAATCACTGCATAACTTCTTGAAGTCTCCTGAAGTAAATTCTTCACCATTGTCAGATCTGAAGATATTGATCTTCAAGTCAGTTTGGTTTTCTATCAAGGCTTTGAATTCCTTGAAATTGTTAAACACTTCATCTTTGTTCTTCAAGAAGTAGATCCAAGTCTTCCTAGAGAAATCATCAATAAAGGAGACGTAGTATACATACCCACTTAGAGAACTGGATGACATGGGACCACATACATCAGAGTGGATAATCTCCAAGATTCTTTTTTCCTTGCTTTCACTGCTTGGAAATGTCTTCTTTGTATTCTTTCCCTTTGCACAACCTTTGCAAATGCCTTCATGCTTTGTCTGGATTTCAGGAAGACCTTCTACTGCTTTGCTTGCAATTGGTAATGCCCTGTAATGCATGTGTGCAAGCCTTCTGTGCCAAAGTTCACTTGGCTCTACAGAATCATGGACCATGGCTTGTTCTAGATGGCCCTTCAATTTGTACAATCCTCCCTCTTGCTCTCCAATCACCACTGCATCATCTATAGTCTTACCCTTAGGCCACATTAAGACTTGGCCATCTATAAATGCAACCGTCATGCCTTTTGCATCCAATGCAGATATTGAGAGTAGATTCTTCTTGAGACCTGGAACATAGAGTACATCTTTCATCTTCATAGACTTTCTAGAGTCTAGTTGATATGAGGCTTCACCACTCCCTTCTATGGGATACTGGTAGTCATCTCCAAGCTTCACCTTGTCGGGTGAATCATGTTCAGATAGATTCACAAAGGATTCTTTGAATCTTGTCATATGTTTGGAAGCCCCACTATCTATGAGCCAATCATTACTTCCATGAGTAATGGTTTCGGTGAGAGCAGAAACCAAAACATATTCTTCATCACTTGAAGAATCTTCACTATCTTCTCTAGCCATTTTCCTGGGAGGTTCATCATCATCTGCAGCATGAGCATGATGTCTTCTTTTGAAGTTCTTCTTCTTGTGAGTACCCTCTTTCTTATTCTTAGGTAAATATCTGGCATAGTGTCCCTTATCATCACATGTATAGCAACGAACATCGGTCATGTCCCTTCGATGTTTGGGACTACCTCTTTGATTATGATATTTTCCTTTCTTGCCATGATGGTGAGTTTTCTTTTCACCATGTCTTTTGGAGTGAGCTATGAGTGCTTGGTCTTCACTCCCCATCTTCTCTTCTCTGGTTACAATTTGAGCTTCTTCCTGTGAGCATTCTTCCCACAGTCTAGCAAAAGAGATAAGTTTCTTTCTAGCACAAATTCCTTGGATGAAGGAATCCCATGACCTAGGGAGGCCATTAAGAGTGTTCATCACCACTTCTCCATTTTCTATATCTTCACCCACAACTTCAAGTTGTTCTTTTATCTGGGAGACCTTTGAGAAATATGACTGCATAGTCTCTGCATTCTGGATCTTTATATTCTTCAATTGATTCCTCAGGGTAATCTTCGGATTTATGTTCTTTCCTTCAAATAGTTTGGTCAAGGAATCAAACATCTCTTTTGGTGTCTTTAGGGATGACACATGAGGGATGAGATGATCTTTAATAGAATCAACAATGATCCTTTTTTCCTTAACCAAATTCCTTTTGTGAAGAGCCTTAGCCTCTTCTCCCTCTGGGACAGGGACCTCTTCACTTATATAAGTATCCAACTCATTCTCTTCAAGGATTAACCCAATCCTATACTTCCATGCTCAAAAGTTATCAGCTCCTTCAAGCTTGTCCTCAAGCTTGGTGTGGTGAGACATATTAAAGAGTACTTCAAATGGAAATAGAAAAGATTTGAGTCTTACCACTTGATTGCTGAAAACTGCATCTGGTGCCAGATTAGGGTTTGAGTTTCCTGGAGATATACACAACCAAAAATCTTGAACCAAAGCTCCAAACTTCTTATTTTCCAAGGAGCTTCTAGCTGTGTCTTTAGATTTCAAAAATTCCTATTTTTGAGGAAACCCTAATTTTTATGGCCAAAACTGAAAGTGCTCAGAATTGAATTCTGATTGGACAGATAGATTCACCTTGGTGAGGAGAGTCAATCCATCATATTACTTTTCCAAAATATGTGGAGTGAAACCCAAAAACAAGAATCCCTAGCTTCCTTAACTGCACAGTGTCTTCTTCTCAGGTTAGCTCTGATACCATGTTAGATTTTAAGCATTAATTCAATATGCTATAGGATCTTCACTGAGAGAATAACATGTACAGTATATCAATGCATAACAATCATATCAAACATGTCAAGCATCACAAGAATCAAAAGCATGAGACAATGGATGCACATATTTTTCCGTGGGGAAAACCCTAAGGTGAAAAACCCCACAACTTCCTCAGAGATAGATAGAGCAATGGCTCAACCAAAGTACAACCAAATACAATAGATAGTCTCCTACTATGCAGCTTGATCCTCCTCCTTCAATGTGCGCCATTTTCCGAGTGAGAGAAGAGTGAGTTCTGAGATGATCAAAATAGAGAATCCCGACTCTCTATTTATACTTGTCCTGACCTGCCTAATTACTTATGGGGCCAACTTGTCTAACTCAGCCTAATAACCCCGGTTACATATATATCAGGCCGACACCCACATCAGGTAGTCTAATAACCCATCAGAAAGTTAATCTACTTGCAACACTTGTCAATACAAATGACGACACTTCCTTATAGAGGAATAACACATCTCTTATAAGGGTACAATAAATATATATATGAAATACATTTCAAAGTTACATATACATCAACACCTACTGCATCCTCCACTGAGCCTCCTTCATCCAGTTAGTGCCTCCATGTGCTAGTTACATTCAGTTACACCTACTACACTTAGTTAGACTCAGTTTGACTGATAGTTGACTGTTACTTGTGCATTGATGGCTCCACTGATGATCATTAGGACACCTAGTTGTACTCCGATGACACTCCAGTGATCCTTTGATCACTCCATGAAGGCTAATTTGAATTGCCACCTTAGGCATTAGAATCCTCATGCTTGTACTACTTATTTGTCCATACTGTGATTAATTAGTTAGTGTGTGTGTGAAGTATTTTTGCTTCTATCCGAGTTCTACTGTATTATTATTTTGTTGCTCATTATACTGCATTGACCACTCTTCTTCTATTTTCTTGATTAATCATAATTACTCTTGTGAGGTATACATCATCTCTTAGATCTGCTGTGAGGATTTTCACCTGGTATCAGAGCATGTTGAGAGTATTGTTTATCTCCATTCTTGAGAGTTTTTTGCAGGTTATTACCAAGATTTCGAGTGCAGCAGTTTCTGCATTTTTGCAGCAGTAGCAGTTGCAGTTATTCTATATTGTTTTTGCAGGTCTTCTACAACTTCAATGAATTCAGAAGAAATTACTCCTCTTTCTCCATTCAAATATGATGAATGGAAACCAAGAATGATAGCATATTTGAAGAGTCATGATCTCTTTGATTGTTATTTTGAAAGAGAGTTCGAATCCTCTAAAGAAAAGATTTTTTGGTTGAATAAAGGTGACATGCACTTTGGAGCAATGATGCTTTCTTTTCCTAAATACCTGTGATTTCATTTCCAATACCGTGATGGTGTTGAAACTCCAAGAGAGTTATGGACTCCAAAAAAGTTATGGGCTCACTTGGATGAAAAATTTGGTAGAAAGAATGAAGGACTTGGCCCTAACCCATTCGAAAGCAAGCAAAGTGATGCATTCGCTCCTCTTGATGGTCTCTCAGATCATGAACCCGTATCATCTCATATTGAAGTTGTTGAAAAAGAACTTGCAGATTCTCCACTCATGCTCAAACCTTCTTTTCTTTTTGTGCCAGCTCACACTCTAGATATTGCAGAAGGTCCTAAATCCTCTCTTTCAACAGAGTCTGTTGGTTTGCATCATGATCACATGATTATTTCAGAGGTTAAAACAACTATTGAAGGTAATGCATTCGCTCCTCTCCAGCTATCTCCTCTTTTATACTACTATATGCTCATAATTCCATGCTTTCAGAAGGTCATTAAAGAATATGGCCATTGCCATTTGCTTGGGATAATTTCTCATGCATATACTGGTTTTGATCTCACCTCTCATGGTTCAAAGGAGATCTCAAGAAACCATGATTCAAGTCTTGTATCTAAATTAGGTTCTAAGCAATTACTGCTTGGGAAAATTTCTCATGCATATGATAGTTTTGATCTCACCCCTGTTGGTTCAAAGGAGATCTTAAGAAACTATTTTTTAAGTCTTAAATCTGATTTTGATTTCAAGCAAACATGTAATAGTTCTTTTTTGGCATAATCTCACCCATGGTGGCTCGAAGGAGAAGACAAAAGACTATATGCACATTCAAAAATTTGATCCTACCTCAGCTGATTCAAATAACAAGTTCAAGGATCATTCTCATACTGTTGGATTTGTTCTCATCACATTCGAACTGAAGAGCAAGTACAAACACATTCTTTTTGAGCATGATCCACTTCTTCCCAAGAAGAAGATGTAATGTCTCCATTCAAATAAGTGCATAGTTTCCTAGGTTGGATGGGCACATGTGGGATGGTAATAAGGAAGCTAATAAATGATATTTAGACATTAGAAGGGTTCAAGCATTTAATAAATATGGTGAATAAATAAATTCAAGAGAAATTCTAAGTGGCAAGTGGTTTTGGAGACATATGGAGGTGGTGGGACCCATACTAGCTTGATTTTTCAATGACACATGGAAGCTCTCTCTTGCTAATTCGAATTCATGGGAAGGTGAACACTCTTGGGTGAGTTGGTAAGTCATAACACATGGCATTGAGCATATTAGGTCAAAATGGGATGGAATGGTAACCTCCATGGGAGAGCAAGAGTCAAATTGGAGACTAGTGGACACTTGGGCTAGATTCCCTAGTTTTATGACAACAATAATGAAGCATCTATGACGTTTATGACAAAATTCAGACCCGAATTCTTACACCTGACCATTATGACATGTCAGCCCCAAAAATAGGCTCAAGGAAGGTGCTCATGGAGTTGGGAGAAGCTAAAGAGACTCAATTTCGAATTTGGGAGAAGATGGAAGGTTGGAACTAGGAGACAAGTGGCAAATGAGGAATATTTTCTAAATGGAAATTTATTGAATCTATTGAGAGGATTTCGACCCCTTGAATGCTAATGTTGGTTATAAAATTTATAAATCAAGTATGAGAATAGCTTTTGATGATTTGAGAAAAATTGCATTTGTGAAGAGAGAACTAGTGGATGACTAGTTTCTTGCCTTAGCCAATTTCGAGGGTGAAAGATTCCCATCCAAGTTGGTGTTTGGAGAGGCCACTCAGGTCTTTCATGGTGCTTTAATGGAGTTTTATTTGCAGGTAGAAGCTACAAGAAGTTTCATGGTTTGGTTTAGTGCAGCACTTTCTCTCCACCATTTCCAATTTTGAAGGCATATTCGGGCTCCTTGAGGGATTGCGCTTTGGGTGAGATTTTGCACTCATTGGGAGAACTTCATATGATATTTTTTCTGATTGTAATAGATTCATATCCTCTATTATTCATATTCAAAGACTCTCAGGTCGAAATACCCATTGATTCTATGCAAAATTATTGATTAATGAGCAAACAATGTCCATTTCCCCAATGCTTTGATGTATGACACTATAAGGTTTATTATTTCGAATGGATGGATGATTATCTGATATATTTGTGATTAATATACTGCCATGGATATATTATACAAGTTTCATGTACTGTACTTGAGATTTTGAATCATTTTTACTCAGTTTGTTTGTATTGAGAGGTGAAATAGTGCCATTTCCCCAAGGGTCGAATTGGGGGTTTTTGCTGTTGAATGTGAGAGAGTTAGAACAGTAGTAAAAATCAATTAATGGTGCATATGAGAACTTAATCACATAATTAACACATTACATACCTCTTTTCATAAATTCATGGGAGGTTGGAGGCATTTGGAAGGCCATTTGCAGTGTTACCCCGGGGGGATTTGATGCACAAATTCCTAGTCAAAATTACATATATTGATCAGAATACAAATCAAGTTTGCAGCAGTATTTGGAGGGCCATAAAACATCCCTGAACATAATATTCAATTCTAAATACCATTCATACACTCCTACAGAATATTTGGGAGCATTTGGGTTGATTTGGAGGTCAAAACAGTCAAACTAGTCAAAGGTCGAAATTGGGAAAAAAGTGGAAAATTGGCATTTGAATAAAATTTTGAAAAATGGTCATTAAAAGTGGTATCAAAGCATTTTATTGGCACCTGATGGTCTTAACAATAATTCAAAAGAATAATCCACCACCTTTTGAAGCAGTAGTTGAAAAGATTTTTGTTGAAGAAGAGGTAGTAGAAGAAGAGCAGTTGTTTACTGAAATCATGGGTAGAGAGGAGGAGGACAAAGCAAGATATAAGGAGGAACTTATTGCAACCTTAGATCCATGTTTCTCTAAAATTTCAACAAACATGGATAGGATAGGTGACATATTGTTGCAAGGATTCGAATTGTTGATTAGCCAGCTTCAAAGCAAAGGGATGATAGGAGATAATAATGGTTCACACTCAGGGGAAAAGATGAAAGGGAATGAGCATATTTTCTCAAGTACAGGAACTCATAATAGACCTGATGAATTTCAAATCACACAAAGGAATACTGCACCTAAATTTCTCACACCCAAAGAAGAGCCCAATCTTGAATTGGATTACAAGAAACTAGTAAATGATTGGAATGATTTGAATGAAGAGTGTAAAAGAGGTGTACCACTCAGTGACTACATTGATGCTATGAAAAAGATTAAAAGGAAGGGAGACAATAGGAGTCCATTCCAAAACAAAGAACTAAATATTGCTATTGGAAAAATGTCACTTCCTACTTTTGATGGTTCTTCTCAAAATTCTGCTAACACTTGGGTGCAAAAATTGGATGTATATTTTCAACTGAATCCTATGTTGGAAGAGGATGCGTTAAAAATGGCCATTTTGCATTTGGAATGAGATGCCAATGAATGGTGGTTTCATGGGATGAAAACCTTGGGTCATAATCATGTTAAAACATATGAAGAATTTGTTGATAGGGTACTAGAAAGATTTGAACAAAAAGATCTAGAATTGCCTTTCAAAGAACTAGCTCAATTGAAGCAAACTGGGTCCCCTACTGAATATATGTTGGACTTTCAAAAATTATTAGTCAAGGTGGCTGATGTATCTATGGGAAGATTAGTATTGCTGTTCACTGAAGTTTTGGCTGAACCATTAACAAGTTTGGTCAAATCCCACAAGTTAACTACATTAAAAGATGCAATGAGCTTGACTAGGGATCTCCAAAATGTGCTTCCTAGAACGAGATTTCCTCCTAAGTCCAACTACAAATTTGAAAAGAAACCTTGGAAAAGGGATGGATATGATAAGAAAAATTGGAAAAGAGAGTCATTTGAGAGGAATAAAAAAGAGGGAATAAACAGGGATGAACTTAGAAAAAAGAAACTGTGCTTCACATGCTTCCAACCATGGACACCGGGGAACAAATGTACCAAAGGAAAGGCTCAATACATAGAAGTATTTTCTGATAATGAGGGGTATGATGGGGGCATGGATGAAGATGGACATATTTCAGATCAAGAAGAGGCATATGAGACATCAGTAGAAGAGGAAAGATAAGAAGAAAATCAGCCTTCACCGGACAAAGCAAGAATGGCAGTGCTTTCAGCAGTACCTCGCTATCATACTATCCGATGCTAAGGTGTGGTACAAGGACAAAGAACTTCAGTTTTGGTAGATGGAGGAGACAATCATAAATTCATTGATGCAGAGATGGTAGAGAAAATAAATATACCTATTGAACCATTTGATGGCTTCATAGTTGTCATTCCCGGTCACAACACAATGCAATGCAAAACATGGGTTCCAAAGCTGCAAGTCACCGTAGGTAACTATACTTTTGTTGATAGTTTTTATGTGGTTGATGTTGCTGATAATAATGTGGTTTTGGGAGTGCAATGGCTGTATTCAATAGGAGAGCATACAGTAAATTATCAAATTCCTGAAATTAAATTCCAAGATTCAAAAGGAGTACAAAGAATTGTGAGAGGGAAACACACTTATCCAAATCAAGTAGTGACTTGCAATAGTATGAGATCTATATTGAGGCATGGGGATATAGAATGGGCTGCTGAATGTCATATTACATCTCCCAAGCCAACTATAAATATTGTCAAACACCCAAAGGAGATAGAGAGACTTTTGCAAAAATATGAAAAGATTTTTAGAGACCTTCCACATGGTAGGCCACTGGATAGGGGGTTTGAGAACAATATTATTTTGGAGGAGGGTACTTAACCCATTCAGATACCACCTTATAGAAATCCTAAAAATTTCAAATATGAGATTGAAAAATCTATCCAAGAACTCCTAAAGTTGGGACTCATTAGACCAAGCTCTAGCCCTTATGCTTCTTCAGTAGTGCTAGTGAAGAAAAAAGATGGAACATTGAGAATGTGCATAGATTTTAGAGCCTTGAACAAAAAGACTATCAAGAATAGGTATCATATTCCTAGGATTGATTAGCTCATGGATGAGATACATGGGGCCAACTACTTCTCAAAAATTGACCTTAGATCGGGGTATCACCAAATTCGAATGAAAGATGAAGATGTGCAAAAGACCGCTTTTCGATGTCATTTTGGCCACTTTGAATTTCTTGTCATGCTTTTTGGGTTAACTAATGCTCCAACCACCTTTCAAGCATGTATGAATAGAATATTTTTCAAGCAACTAAGAAGGTTTGTTTTGGTTTTCTTTGATGATATTCTCATTTACAGTAAAACATGGGAAGAGCATTTGCAGCAGTTAGAGATTATGTTGAAAATCTTGCAAGAAGAGTCCTTATTTGCTAAGTTATCAAAATGTGAGTTTGGGATGAAAGAAATACTGTATCTTGGGCACATTATTGGGAAAGAAGGATTGAAGGTACACATGGAAAAAATTAGGGCTATCTTGGAATGGCCATCACTAAAAAATATTACCGAATTGAGAGGCTTTATTGGCATATGCACCTACTACAGAAAATTTGTGAAAGGGTTCTCCAAGTTGACTTCTCCACTCACTGTTTTGACTAAGAAGGATGCTTTCAAGTGGGATGAAGAGGATGAAAAGGCCTTCCAAAAAATGAAAGAGGTAATGAGTAGTTGTCCCATACTTGCACTTCCTGATTTTACTAAACCTTTTGTTGTGGAATATGATGCTTCAGGTGGAGGAATAGGGGCTGTCCTAAAGCAAGGCCAACCCCCCATAGCCTTTGAGAGCAGAAAGTTGCAGCCTAATGAAAAAATTTACTCCATATATGATAAACAAATGCTAGCCATTATGCATGCATTGGCCAAATTCAGACAATACTTGGTGGGCAGCAAGTTTGTGGTGAAAACTGACCACAATAGTCTAAGACACTTTCTCACCCAAAAAGATCTAAATGAAAGGCAACAAAAGTGGGTGAGTAAGATTCAAGCTTATGATTTTGATATTGAATATGTCAAAGGAAAGAATAATATAGTAGAAGATGCTTTGTCAAGAAGGCCTTCTTTTTCTCTCATGGATATTGCCAAGGATTGGAAAAACATGCTACTAGTTGAATATGCCAAAGACAAATTTGCTTGTGATGTGTTGGGTGGAATAAAATGGGATGCTAATTATAGGATTTTGAATGGGCTGATATATTATAAGGGAAGAATTTATTTAGTTCATAACTCCAAGCTCAAGTACTGAATTTTGCAAGAAGCACATGATTCCCCACTAGCGGGCCATTAGGGGATCTTCAAAACTTATAGATAGTTGAGGCAAAGATTTTTTTGGAAGGGGCTGAAGGAATATGTTCAGAAGTATGTGAATGAATGTAAAGCATGTCAACAAAACAAATCAGAACTTACATGTCCAACCATCCTATTACAACCATTGCCCATTCCGGAGCAAAAATGTGACAGTATTTCCATGGATTTCATCACCGGATTGCCTAAATCCTTGGGTAAGGATTGCATCTGTGTGGTAGTTGATAGGTTGAAAAAATTTGCTCATTTCTTTGTTGTTACATCATCTTTTAGTGCTGCACAAGTGGTTGATATTTTTTTCAAAGAAATCTTCAGATTGCATGGGCTCCCCAAGAGCATTGTCAGTGATAGAGATAGTAGATTCATGGGTTCTTTTTGGAAAGAACTTTTTAGATTGGTAGGAACTCAATTGTCCAAGTACCATCTATCATCCACAAACTAATGGACAAACAAAGAGGGTAAACCAATGGTTGGAAGGTACCTAAGAAACTATGTGGGAGGGCAGCAAAAAGCATGGGCAAAATGGCTACACTTGGGTGAGTTTTGCTACAACACCACTTATCATATGTCAATAGGAATGTCTCCTTTCAAAGAATTATATGGTTATGATGCACTTACATTTGCTGACATTATATTTGGTGATAGTAGAGCCCCAAAGGCTAAAGATTGGGTGGAAGAGAGCCAAGAAATTTTAAAGCTCTTGAAAGACAATTTGCAGGTTGCTCAAAATAAGCAAAAACAATATGCCGATAGGAATAGAGAAGAAAGAACCTTTCAAGTCAATGATTTAGTATATTCAAGGTTTCATCATTATAAACAAACATCTCTAAAAAAAATGGAGCAGAAAAATTGAAACCAAGGTACTATGGACCATACAAGGTAGTACGGAAGGTTGGAGAAGTAGCATATGAACTAGAACATCCAGAAGGGAGTAAAATCCACAATGTATTTCATGTTTCTTGTCTCAAGAAAGCTCTTGGTAAGCAAATCATCACTTCA
The DNA here is from genome assembly GCA_027924585.1 of Larix kaempferi. Taxonomy (NCBI): domain Eukaryota; kingdom Viridiplantae; phylum Streptophyta; class Pinopsida; order Pinales; family Pinaceae; genus Larix; species Larix kaempferi. The sequence continues at coordinate 26,435,296 of BSBM01000289.1, forward strand.
GAAATACTTCCTCCTTTGGATGATGAAGGTCGGCTCACACTTGTTCCGGAAAAGATTTTGAAGACATGGGAAAGAAGGTTGAGGAGTATAATCATCAACGAATATTTAATGCAATGGAAGGAATTACCAAATGAAGATGCCACATGGGAAGAGGAGAAGATTTTGCAGCATCCAAATTTGAAATTGATTGAGGACAAGCAATCTTAGTTGAGGAGGACTGTAATGTCCCCATTCAAATAAGTGCATAGTAAGACAATCCCATCAATCCTACTAGTTTCATAGGTTGGATGGGAACATGTGGGATGGTAATAAGGAAGCTAATAAATGATATTTAGACATTATAAGGGTTAAATAATTTAATAAATATGGTGAATAAATAAATTCAAGAGAAATTCAAAGTGGCAAGTGGTTTTGGAGACATATGGAGGTGGTGGGACCCACACTAGCTTGATTTTTCAATGACACATGGCAGCTTTCTCTTGCCAATTCGAATTCATGGGAAGGTGAACACTCTTGGGTGAGTTGGTAAGTCATAACACATGGCATTGAGCATCTTAGGTCGAAATGGGATGGAATAGTAACCTCCATGGGAGAGGAAGAGTCAAATTGGAGACTAGTGGACACTTGGGCTAGATTCCCTAGTTTTATGACAACAATAATGAAGCATCTATGACATTTATGACAAAATTCAGACTTGAATTCTTACACCTGACCATTATGACATGTCAACCCCAAAAATAGGCTCAAGGAAGGCGCTCATGGAGTTTGGGGGAAGCTAAAGAGACTCAAATTCTAATTTGGGAGAAGAAGGAAGGTTGGAACTAGGAGACAAGTGGCAAACGAGGAATATTTTCTAAATGGAAATTTATTGAATCTATTGAGAGGATTTCGACCCCTTGAATGCTAATGTTGGTTATAAAATTTATAAATCAAGTATGAGAATAGCTTTTGATGATTTGAGAAAAATTGCATTTGTGAAGAGAGAACTAGTGGATGACTAGTTTCTTGCCTTAGCCAATTTCGAGGGTGAAAGATTCCCATCCAAGTTGGTGTTTGGAGAGGCCACTCAGGTATTTCATGGTGCTTTAATGGAGTTTTATTTTCAGGTAGAAGCTACAAGAAGTTTCATGGTTTGGTTTAGTGCAGCACTTTCTCTCCACCATTTCCAATTTTGAAGGCATATTCGGGCTCCTTGAGGGATTGCGCTTTGGGTGAGATTTTGCACTCATTGGGAGAACTTCATATGATATTTTTTCTGATTGTAATAGATTCATATCCTCTATTATTCATATTCAAAGACTCTCAGGTCGAAATACCCATTGATTGTATGCAAAATTATTGATTAATGAGCAAACAATGTCCATTTCCCCAATGCTTTGATGTATGACACTATAAGGTTGATTATTTCGAATGGATGGATGATTCTCTGATATATTTGTGATTCATATACGACCATGGATATATTATACAAGTTTCATGTACTGTACTTGAGCATTTGAAGCATTTTTACTCAGTTTGTTTGTATTGAGAGGTGAGATAGTGCCATTTCCCCAAGGGTCGAATTGGGGGTTTTTGCTGTTGAATCCGAGAGAGTTAGAAAAGTATTAAAAATCAATTAATGGTGCATATGAGACATTAATCAAATACTTAACACATTACATACCTCTTTTCATAAATACGTGGGAGTTTGGAGGCATTTGGAAGGCCATTTGCAGTGTTACCCCGGGGGGATTTGATGCACAAATTACTAGTCAAAATTACATATATTGATCAGAATACAAATCAAGTTTGTAGTAGTATTTGGAGGGCCATAAAACATATTTGAACCTAATATTCAAGTATAAATACCATTCATACACTCCTACAGAAGATTTGGGAGCATTTGGGTTGATTTGTAGGTCAAAACAGTAAAACTAGTCAAAGGTTGAAATTGGGGAAAAAGTGGAAAATTGGCATTTTAATAAAATTTTGAAAAAGGGTCATTACAGAAGATACCTCCAGAAATATGACCAAGCATCACACCTGCTTGAGTTTGGATCATTTATTATTGTGTGTGACCTACAGTTTATTTTGAGGGGGGGGTATTTTTCCCATGAGGTTTTCCCCATTGTCTCAGTTAATGGACTGTTCTTTATTATTATCATTCATTTGATTGTATTCGGTGACCTTTGGTCCTATTTACCAGGGCCCAGGATGGATTAAGGGGGGGTGTTAGGATATTCCTATACTCCATCCTAGTCCTAGCAGCATTTCCATTGTTTGCATTTTCAATCATGCATGCAATTAGGGTTTGCATGCATTCAAGTCATCAGCACTAGCACCTAGCCCTCAGTGAGCTATGCCTGAGAGATTATTTCCTTGTAGTTTCAGCCCTCCCAGTGACTAATGCGCCCTCATTTGATCCACTGCATGAACAAGGCACCTTCTTCACCTACTAGTCTAGTTATATTCAGTTATATTCAGTTATCTTCAGTTACTTCCTTGATTTAAGGTTTAACTGACTCTTTATTGACCTTATCACTTTGATGGACCTCCAGTGAGACTAAACTACCTGTTCTGACTCTAGTAAGCTCCTAATGCATCCTCCATTGAGCCTCCTTCATCTAGTTAGTGCCTCCATGTGCTAGTTACATTCAGTTACACCTACTACACTCAGTTAGACTCAGTTTGACTGACAGTTGATTGTTACTTGTGCATTGATGACTCCACTGATGATCATGAGGACACCTAGTTGTGCTCCGATGACACTCCGGTGATCCTTTGATCACTCCATGAAGGCTAATTTGAATTTCCACCTTAGGCATTCGAATCCTCATGCTTGTACTACTTATTTGTCCATACTGTGATTAATTAGTTAGTGTGTGTGAAGTATTTTTGCTTCTATCAGAGTTCTACTGTATTATTATTTTGTTGCTCATTATACTGCATTGGCCACTCTTCTTCTATTTTCCTGCTTAATCATAATTACTCTTGTGAGGTATACATCATCTGTTAGATCTGTTGTGAGGATTTTCACATCTCTCTCCTCGGCGAGCATTTTACCGGAGTAGTGCAAATCAAGCTGAGAGGCACTTTTGGCAGATTAATATTTTCCTCCTCAGAGACTCTTAAGTCAATATGAAAACATGGTCAGGTAGAAAAAAAAAACCTACAAGATGACTATACGGTGTTGGCATTTTCTTCAACCCACAAACTATGGTGGGAATTTCCCTGAGGCCACTTAGGAATATTTGCTACTTTGGTGTAAAAGCAACCTGAAACCCTGTTTTGGCAGGCTGTTAACTTTGTCATCAAACACCTTCTGTGAAAACTAAGACCATGGAAAGATATCCTCTTTGAAAAGCTAGAGCATGATAGTTCCAGATAATTTTTATAATTATCCCATGAGGTATGGCGGGTATTTTCCCAAGGCCACCTGGACCAGTTTTCCAACACTTAGGCATTTTCAAAAGTTTCTCCAAAGTTTATCCTAAAACCTTATTTTGGCAGAATTATAACTTTCTCCTCATACATGCTTAAGGAAAACTAAGACCATGAATAGATAATGACTTCAACAAGCTATAGCCTAATATGATGGTGCGTGCATTTTTCTCAAATCATGAACTATGGTGGGCATTCTCTTAGAGCAGTTTTGACTAATTTTTCCATACTTAGTCAATTTCCAAAGTTTCACAAACTTGCCATTCTTTTCCAGAATGATGTCATATTGCAACACTGACTTAATGATACCACCAAAACACAATCACGTGTCTTTCCAAATTCATCACACATGCCATATAATCATACATGCCATGTCATCACTTCCTTTGTCATTCCTTTGTATTTCATTGCGTTTGTCCTGCCATCATGTCCTTGGTTATTCCTTTGTCATTATTGAACTCCTTTGACATCAATGACAATCATATTCAACATTCTCCCCCTTTGGCATTGATGGAAACATCTAAACATTCTCCCCCTTTGAAAACAATGACAAAGGATAACTTATTATTCTCTTTTGTTGTAACCATCTTGATAGAGAATTTCCTATCCTTCTTCCTTTTGATAACTACCCTTCTTTTGATTCTCTTCCTCCTTTTATCTTGGACTTGGTGTTAACACCTAAAAAGTGCTCACTAGCTCATTCCCTTATTCACATGACCCATTTGTCCACTTTTCCACCATCTGAGCCTCTGAAACCAACAAAAGGTCACCAAAAGACCTTAGTACACCCCCTTTTTCCATTAAAAAAGATTATTTTTCCAAGAAAATCATAAAAAACCCTAAAAAAGGGTCCAAATTCCCAAAAATATTAAAAAGGAAATTAAAATATTATTTTTATTCAAAAAAGGAAAAAGGAGGGAAAAGTACCTAAACCATGTTGGTCAATACCATTTGGTTTCCACAAAACCACAAATGGTATTTCCCACCACCAAAACCTATAAAAAGGTGGTAGGGGCTCCTCATTTCACATCCATCCATTATCTCATCCTTATGCTGCTGAAATCTCCCTTGAGCATTTTAGCCATTGCAAACCACATTGGAGAAGAGACCATTGGAGATTGAAGTTGCTCATCCTTGGAGCCATTCAACCTCACCATTAGAGGTATTGATTCCGCAAGCACTTGCTTGCCCCATTCTTTCAATACAAATTCATTATTTTACATGTTCTTGTTCTTGATTTTAAATTATCTTTGTTATTTGCTTAATATCTTTGCATAGATCCATGAATAGTCTTGTTTAATTAGTTTATTGTTATTTATTTCCATTGAAACTGCTGCTACTAGTTAGCAGGTGCCCATAGCACTAAGCCTGGTTGCAAAACCGGGCTAACAGTTTTTGGCGACTCCGCTTTGGTTTGAACTATAGATCTCTAGTTTTGCCTTTAATCTTAGTTTTTTATGAGTTTTTAACCTTTAGATCCATAGATCTGCCATCTTAGACAGCAGATCCATTGCTGCTCTGAGTTTTGGCCCCATAAACAGCCCAAAATTTTCAATTTTCGGGTTCGTTTCTCGGTTTCCGTGCACGGCTTCCACCTCGCGGTTTTTTTCCAGACAGTCGCGTGGTCCATCGCGACTTTTCTGCGTTTTTCCGCGCGGTCCATCACGGCTTTTTGCCAGACAGTCGCGCGGTCCATCGCGACTTCTCTGCGTTTTTCCGCGCTGCACACCGCGGCTTCGCGGCCAATTTCCGCGCTGCCCATCGCGACTGTGTGGTTAAAACCCGCGCGGTCCATCGCGACTGTGCGGTTAAAACCCGCGCGGTCCATCGCGACTGTGCGGCTAAAACCAGCGCGGTCCATCGCGACTGTGCGACCAAAACCCGCGCGGTCCATCGCGGTTTTTCTGTCAAAACCCGCACGGCTGAATTTTTCATTCGGCCATCCCGATTTTGAAATTTTTTTTTACTGTACTTTCTGCCCATAGCACATTTTTTACAGTATTAAATTCTGCATATTTGACAGCTTTGAAGAAATTTTTACTATTTAAAGTGCATATCTAGAAATCTTTTTAAAAATTTTCAAGAAAGTGAAAGAAAGACTCAGTTTGCATTTTCATCTAGATTCAAATTTTTTCCTGTTTACTTCTTTAAAATCTTGCCCTTAGCAATTTTTCTTGAAACGAAGAAATCCATTTATTTCTTTTAAAAAGAAGTTTATTATTTGCTTTCATAAATCCAAGAAATCCTTTGTTTTTTGAGTTATTTTTTGAAAAGCATTTAAATTCCTTGTAGTGAAAAAAGTCATAAATATTTGCTTTTTATTTTCGAAAAATCCTTTATTTTTTGAAAATTTCCTGTAAAGCATTTAATTTTTTCAAGTTCAGTTTACAATACCTCACGTGCACTCACTCGATCACTTAATTGAATTAAGCCTTAAAACGTACCCTAATTTCAACACACCTTTAACCCCACTTGGGGAACACTAAAAGAATTCTTGTAGCTAGGTAGTATTGGGGGGATAGGTGTTCCAATAACACCCCTCAGTTCTTACATCTGAGACATAGAAGTTGTCCAATTAGGGAGCTAAAATCTCTTAGTACTTTTTGGCGCGGTCACAACCGGTTTGTGGGAAGGCCTCTCCCTTAGGAGGGTTGAAGTCGCGAGGATGGTTCCGGAAGCCTGAGTGGAATACCGAAATCCATTCAGTAACCGAAGGGCTACCATTCGCAGTTCTCGGGATATCCCTGTATTGGGATATTGCGATCAAAGGACCAAACGGCAGATTTACCTTTTCTCGACGCGTCATGAACGGAGTATCCTAGTAGCCTGTCTTTAGGATTGATTACCCGGTGTCCCTCCCGGTAGGGGGATATCTAGCCGTTGTCTCAGCACTCATATTGTCTGACTTGGATTTCATCACCTTGCAGAGGATATCGTTTGTTTGAGTCACAATACTTTTAGTTAGGTGTTTGCATGATTTCAACCTACCTGTGGTCTAGTTACACCTATTTTTTCTAGGAGCCGTTTGCATGTTGGTATTCTGACCAGTTGTTGCATTCCTCCACTTATTGTAGCACCGCTGCTAGAATAAGTGCCTTTTTTTAGGATTGATTTTTTGGCCTGAGAGCCTTCTTTTTTCACTCCCCTTCTTGTACCCTTGGTTGCATTAGGGTTTTGAGTCTTTTATATATATATCACCACCTGATACTTAAACAAATTTTTTACCCAAACACATATTCTCACCATTGATAATTTTAGACGCTCTCGTCGTCTACAGGGCGAACTCCCAGAGTTTAGTCCACTTGGCTCTCCACGTCACAGACGCAGAGCCTTATCCCTTGATTCGACACATCGTCAATCAATTAGACATTCATCCGATTCTGACACACCTCACTTCACCTTTGATTTGGAGGTAGAATCCGAAAACCCCACAGAGTTACCACCAACCACCATTATGTCTGGAACACCATTTGATCCACTATTTACAACTACCATAGGTCAGACATCCGCAGACCCTTCTGCTGTAGTACCATCCACGGTAACAACCACCCCCCTGGGTATGCCCAATATGGGTAACACTCCACATTTAGGAATGCCTAGCACAGGGCCACCACCTGTCATGGGTATACCCAACATTGGGGTCATACCCCCTTTGGTTTCCACAAACCCCATCCCAGGAATCCCTAGTACGATTCCCAACCCAAGTGTAACCCATGTTGCACTTGGGAGTGCTATCCCAGGAATCCCTAGTGCAATTCCTAACCCAAGTGTAACCCATGTTGCACTTGGAAGCGCTAACCCATACCAGACTACACCTATTGGAGGGCACATACCCTCCATACCTAGCATACCTTTAGGCGCTACCGGACCCCTACACCATACCACAATGGCTAGGCATGTCCCAGTTCCAGTCACTACATCTGCTAGCCTACCATACATGGCGAGTCTGAACTTACCAGACTTGGCCAGACTCACTAATGATCCAATCAGACATGATTCGGCGTGGCCTCAAATGCCCACCAAACTCCCCTCTGACATCCCTAAGTTTGAGGGTAAGGCAGGAGAGGACCCACAAAACCATATCATGTCCTTCCATCTATGGTGTTCCTCCAACTCCATAGTGGACGACTCTGTCCGCCTCCGTTTACTACAGCGCACCCTCACTGGCTCTGCAGCCAAGTGGTATATCGAGCAGCCCCATGGGACGCATGCCACCTTTACCTCCCTTGCTTCGACCTTCCTGCAGTTTTTCCAATTACCTGTCCGCTATGATGCGGGAGTCGAGATCCTATTGTCTTGCAGACAGAACACGGCCACGCATATCACTGACCATATTCATGATTGGCGTCGGCGCCGAAGCCTCTGCAAAATCAAATTAGACGACCGTATCTTCCTAGATTGGTTTCTAAAATCCCTCCTTCCTCTCATTGCGAAGGATGTAGCATCTGAAAGACCCCAGTCTGAGGAAGAGGCCATCCTCAAAGCCCAACAGTTTGATCTCATTTACGCCCAGTCGGGTTACCTATACATGATCATACCGGACGCCCCACGAGGCGAATCTGCACGCGGTGACACACCGGGGGCATCACATGCCGCTGATGGCATCATTGGCCAAATCACCCCCCAACCTAAACCTTTCAGTATGGTGAGCACCATGCCCGCCCCAGACCTCTCTAGGGCTACATCTAGTTCCGGAGCGACAACTTCTTATGATCCAACAAACCAGACCCATCACATTCATGGACCCTCTTGTCCACAACATTATTATGGCCAAGCGCCATCAGCATATGTACCTCCTACATACTATGCTCAACCTACCGTACAGACCCCCATGCAGTTCCCACAACAGCACATGCATTACCCACAACCGGTTGCACCGGCTAACCTCACACCTCCACTAGCTCAGGGGTACCAACAACCCCAATAGGCAACTGGACCACCTCCAGCTCCACCTGCATACTATCCACCGCAACCTGCTCCCGCACCTGCGGCTCCTCAGAATCCCCCCAATGCTCAAGGGCATGTGTACGCACAACAACATCAGCCCCAATACCAAAATAACCAACGCAACCAGGGTGGGAAACCAAACCGCGGAAGAGGATGCAACCGTGCAAACAATCAAAACCGTAACCAAGCTCCACAACCTACCCATCCTCCGCAAAACAATAACGCGGCGCCTGCTCATCAGAATCCTGATCGACCACCTAAGCAAGCCAAAAATGCTAATTTACGAACAAACCATCCTTGTTCCATTTGCGGTGTCTATGGCCACTATACCCACGCTTGCCCACATCTAGAGTGAGCTCGACAACAATGGACAAATGACGCCCATCGTCAAGGGCAGGCGGCTCCTCAGCCGCCACCCAACCCTCCACCACCTCCACAACAACCTTTGGTACTACAAAACCCCTTTCCAACACAAGGAGTGGTGAACACTCAGCCGTTAGCCCCCCCACAGGGCAACGTGCAACCACAACAAATTACTTACGCAGCTCCTGACCAACCCATGTTTGATTCAGGCACCCACCACTTATTGATGATGTCCACTGCCGACGTCAATATCCAAACCTGTCGGAACCAATACGGACCGACTTCTGAAGCCCCCCCCGCCGAAAAGGATACTAATGCTCATCCCACTGATCAGACATTGCGTATACCTCAGGTTCCACTCGATGGCACTTCTAAAGCACCTCGCTTCCCCCTTCGCCGAATTAACAACAACCCCAATGCACGGGCTGCGTCCAATTACAACATTGTAGATGACTTAGCTCAATCTCCCGCAGCCATGTCCGCGTTAGAAGTCTTAAAAAACTGTCCTACTCAGCGCAAGACTTTACTTTCCGCCATTGGGGCGATTGACCCAAATGATTCGAAATTGATGACCTTTGATTTAGACCAGTCTGAACCACGACTGCCTTCCACCATAGCAACGTAACAATGACAAGTCATTTGGGCCCCACGTCCTATTTATAGAAAATCTACCAATTTTCCAACAACCATTGCGGTATCATACGAAGTCCATTTCTCAAACCGTTGGGATCAGCACAGCGAGAACTTCATAGAGGTTCCTTCCGTTTCCCGTTTTCACGGGGTCCATTTTTTGACCTTTTTTTAGCCTCTCTCGTGGCCTCGGTTTGCGTGCCACATCGGCCGTTCTCCATTTTAGATGTGCCTTATATCGCCGGATTCAGTTTTCCGCACTCGTGATGATGCTTGAGATCATTTCTCGCTCTCACCTTTAGATTTTTCGGGCATTTTTTCCATGCCCCCTTGTCACCTCGGTTTGCGTGCCACATCGGCCGTTCTCCGTTTTAGACGTGCCTTATATCGCCGGATTCAATTTTCCACCCTCGTGATGATGCTTGAGATCATTTCTCGCTCTCACCTTTAGATTTTTTGGGCATTTTTTCCACGCCCCCTCGTCACCTCGGTTTGCATGCCACATCGGCCGTTCTCCGTTTTAGACGTGCCTTATATCGTCGGATTCAGTTTTCCGCGCTCGTGATGATGCTTCAGATCATTTCTCGCTCTCACCTTTAGATTTTTTGGGCATTTTTTCCACGCCCCCTTGTTACCTCGGTTTGCGTGCCACATCGGCCGTTCTCCGTTTCCGACAATCCTTATGTCACCGGATCCAGTTTTCCGCACAGATGACGATGCTTGAAACCTTTCCTCGCCCTCATAAATCCATTTTTGTTCGGTATAAGTTTATCCCTTTTTCGGGCCGAGCAACCCCTTTTACGAAAAAGGCACTTAGGGAGTTTCTGTTAAGATCTTTTCTGACTCCTAAAACAATGAAAAGATCGCCGAGCAATCTTGCTTCCTTTCATGCTCGCTAAACGTATCTGAAAGGGCGTCTACCTGGTATAAGTTTACCCCTTTTCCGGACCTTGTAGACTAATTACGAAAAAGGTATACTCTAGTCACATCGGCTAGAAGAGTTCTCCATTCGCATCATTTTATGCTTTTTCGGGCCTTGGAGACTAAACTTACGAAAAAGAAACACCAATAGAGTCCACTTACCGTTTTCAGACTCTCTAAACATGAAAGCAACCATGAGCATGAGCCGTCCTGGGCTCACAAAATCCACAGGACCGTACCATTTCAGAGCACACTTTTATCCCTTCTTGGAGCTCATTAAAACTACGAAGAAGGAATCAACGGTGCCTCTTGGCGCCATGACAGATCACATCTACTCATTAGGCAGCTTCCCCATTTTGGTCGTCTTTGTTCAGAGTATACTGCAGTATGTCACCTTGATAACTCCTCGACGACACCTATCAGCTCGTCCTCCCCCCAGAGTCAATACATACCCTTCAGTCCCCAAAAAGCTATGATCCCTGCACCTACTAGTCAGTTCCATACGCTGCCAGGTCAACCATGTCATCATGCTCTGAACAAAGGAAGTTTGAGTCTACCCATTTTTTGACCCAGTTATTTCCCATCCCCACAAGTATGTCAGTCCTACCAGCAGTACTACATCACTTCAGTTGTACACCTCGTGCTCCTATCAAGGAAACATCATTGCCTTGTTAGTTGCTGGTCTCCCTCTGTCGACGACAACCACATTGATTCCAGAGGATAGACCTAGAGGTCCCTGTGTCTTGGACTCATTACCATCTATGATGAGTTCCTACGAATCATTTCTAGAGGAATCCTTACTGCCTCTCCAAATGGTTGTTTCTCACATGCTCGACTTCAACACCTTGATCGCATAGTTGAGACTCGCACAGGGTATTGGTCCGTTCAGTTATTAGTCGAAGACCCCGGAAACCTCCTGACTCCTCCACATCTGAGAGTCTTCCTATGGATAACACCAGTTACATTTTTTTTATAGATATCCGGGTTGCGCATGGCGACAGTATTCAGATGTACCCCAGTTTGATACTCCCTCGAGGATACAAATACAAATACTTCCCAGAGATGGCTCACAGTCATTGAGTCCATACAGATGTTGAACACCTTCAGTTTGAGCAGTTCAACAGTTGTTCCAGTGTAACAGTTATTGAGATCAGCCATGATCATGAGTATATCCCACAATAATGTCCCCCCTGGACCATTATGATGTACCAATATATTTCTTTATGTATTAGATCCCCCTTCTTGGGACTAATTGTTTTGTATAAGTCTTGATACGAGCATGGGAATGCCCGCCTCGTCCTTTATCAGAGATTATAACTCATTCATATTGAGGCCATGTAATATTTTTGTTTTTGCAGCTTCCAAGGGCCGTGGCTCCAGTCTCCAACCGGTCTCTTCTCTCCCCTAAACCCCAGAAAAAAGGACAAAAGAACTATGATGTCTATCGGCCATACGATGAGCTCCTGCCCTCACACATCAGGGGGCAATCTGTTAACACCTAAAAAGTGCTCACTAGCTCATTCCCTTATTCACATGACCCATTTGTCCACTTTTCCACCATCTGAGCCTCTGAAACCAACAAAAGGTCACCAAAAGACCTTAGTACACCCCCTTTTTCCATTAAAAAAGATTATTTTTCCAAGAAAATCATAAAAAACCCTCAAAAAGGGTCCAAATTCCCAAAAATATTAAAAAGGGAATTAAAATATTATTTTTATTCAAAAAAGGAAAAAGGAGGGAAAAGTACCTAAACCATGTTGGTCAATACCATTTGGTTTCCACAAAACCACAAATGGTATTTCCCACCACCAAAACCTATAAAAAGGTGGTAGGGGCTCCTCATTTCACATCCATCCATTATCTCATCCTTATGCTGCTGAAATCTCCCTTGAGCATTTTAGCCATTGCAAACCACATTGGAGAAGAGACCATTGGAGATTGAAGTTGCTCATCCTTGGAGCCATTCAACCTCACCATTAGAGGTATTGATTCCGCAAGCACTTGCTTGCCCCATTCTTTCAATACAAATTCATTATTTTACATGTTCTTGTTCTTGATTTTAAATTATCTTTGTTATTTGCTTAATATCTTTGCATAGATCCATGAATAGTCTTGTTTAATTAGTTTATTGTTATTTATTTCCATTGAAACTGCTGCTACTAGTTAGCAGGTGCCCATAGCACTAAGCCTGGTTGCAAAACCGGGCTAACACTTGGTACTACTCACTATGTTGTAATATAATCTTATTTATTATCTTGTAGTAGGCCTTTGAATGAGAACCTAGATGATGAGTTCATAGACTCCCCCTTTCAATGTTCCTCCCCTTTGTCAACATTTTCTCCATTTTGTGATAGGGTTTACACTCTGCTCTTTGTCATCCATACACCAGTCTTATAATTTAACCATGATCATCTCTTCTTCTCTAATTCTCCTTCTGATTTTGTTATACTTCAACCACGTGCTTGTTACATAGATGTTTTCTAGACCAAATGTGTTTCTTTAATTTTGTCACCTCTACTTTACTTCTTTCCTTTGATGAAGATATCCTTTTATTTGTAGCAAGTGACATTAATTACTTTCAACTCCCAATTGTAATTTTCTAATATTTACTCCCCCTGAGTGTATGATCCCCTCTAATACTAATTTCAGGGTTTCTCTTTTAGGTCACGAGAGACTTTAGAAGATAATTTCATAATCCTTCTCTCCATTGTTGTATTCTTCACATTCATCTTGCTTTCCTTCATAATGGATGTCATTCTCATCTGGAACACTATTATGTTGATCACCATCTTCATTGATACTTGGAATCTATGTTTCCTCTGACTCTTTGTAGTCTTCCTTTCTTCTCCACATCTTTCCATGAGGTACCCTGCTTACTGGCCCTTTTTGTTTCTTGGATTCTGTACTTTGATCTTTTCCCTTAGTTTTGCAATTAACATCCTTGTGACCAAATTTGTGACAACAGTGACAATATACATAGAACCTTCCTTTATATTTGAAAAATATTTGATCTTCATGCTTCACAACTTCCATCTTCTTCTATCCCTTCCTTTGTTCTTGACCTTTTCTTGAAGCATTCTTCCTCAGCTTACATTCTCTAGCCATATGTCCAAAAGTATTACATGAGTAGCAATGACCAAAACAAATCTTCTAGACTCTACTTGTCATCAGTCTTTTAGGTAGCACATGAGTTCTGTCTTTATTATGAGATGAGGGAGCATACTTCTAACTGTCCTTTTTAATCGACCTTTTGAGTGTAGCAGCATAGCTTCTTTCATTTCTATATTGGAGTGCAGGAGACAAATATTTTGGAATATTTTCTTTGTCATAACCTAATCCAGTTTTATCACTTAATGGTCTTTGGCTGCTTAGGATTTCATCTAAAACATTTGAGCGATTCTCAAATTTTGATTTAATATATTCTTCATCAAGCTTATTTCTAAGCAGAATAACTTCTTGTCTTAAGCTATCGACCTCTTTTATGTGGTCTTCTAGCTTCTTTACTTCTTTCTTGAAGTTAGCAACTTCTTGTTTTAAGCTCTCAACCTCTTTCATGTGGTCTTCTCGCTTCTTTACTTATTTCTTGAAGTTAGCAACTTCCTGTCTTAAGATCTCGACCTCTTTCATGCTATCCATTGTTTGTTGTTTTGACTTGTGCAACTCCTTTTGGAGGGTCTTGACTTCCTCTTCTTTTGATTTCTGCTCTTCTAGGTATTTTGACAAAATTTATTTCAAAGAATTGTTCTCCAATCTACTCTCTCTCAATTCTTCAAGGATACTTATGAATTCTTCTTTTAGGTCCACCTTTCTTTCCATATCTAAATTATTTTATGAAGTTACTATCTCCATGAATAGATTTTGTTCATCTTCACTATCTTCGATGGAATAGAAGAATTTATTCTGTCATTAAACCTTTTTCTTGCATATGATTTTATTCTTTTGATATTCCTTATGATTGCAAGTTTCTTCACTATCATTCTTGAAAATAGCAAGGTCTACTTTTACTACTTCTTTGAATGAATAAAGCTTCTCCAATTTGACCCAAAGTTCCTTAGTCGAGATGCATTCTCCTATATTTTCTTTAATGGGTTGATATAGTCCATCAAGTATAGCCTCCATTGCTTTTGAGTTATTTTTCTTGGACTCTTTATGAGATGTAGTCCTTATTCGTTTTGGTGGGATATAATCAGATATTACTGAATTCCATACACCCCATCCTAATGATTGTAAGTATACACTCATTCTCATGCTCCAATATGCATATTGTTCTTTATCAAGTATTGTAGCTCTGTAGGGTGCAATCCCTTCTTGTTGATCCATAGTGGTTTTTAATAGGATCTTCCTTCCAGTGGTTTAGACTGTAGTGAAGGATCCTGCACTGATACCAATTGTTGGAATATTGGTCAATACTTAGAGGGGGGTGAATCAGTATTGTAAACTTTTTAAAATTTTAAACCACTTATTAAATCTAATTAAAACATGGAATCAACAATATACACATGACACATATTTTATCGTGGAAACCCAATTGGGAAAACCACAAAATCTTTCTATACTACAAAATAATGCTTACAATAGTTTTTGCAAGCTACAACTTGCTAGATGCTTCAACACCCAAATTTTCAGCTACAACTGAAGGATGCTACAACACCCTGGTTTCTACCTGCTACAAAAGACAAGGATGCTACTACACCCTATTTACCAGCCACTATTGGAAGGAGGATTCAACCCCTTGGTTTATCAACTACAACTGAAAGGATTCTTTGACACCCTATTTACCAGCTACCACTGGAAGGAGGCTACAACCCCGTTGTTTATCAGCTACAACTGAAAGGATACTTCGACACCCTATTTACTAGCTACCACTGGAAGGAGGCTACAACTCCCTTGCAGGCCAGTAGCCTTCCCTAGCACCACCCTACCTCCCTAACATGTTTATATCAATATTCCATAGCTTTCTTTCTTCAATTATGTCATATATAATTCTTTGCTTCTTCTTCTTCTCTTGCTGCTACATAGATTTGGGATGAAAACAAATTCAATTCTTCCCTTTTAATTCTCTAACTTATGTTATTCAATTCTTCATCTTGATTGTGCAAACATTTTGGTCTCTTCTTCTGGTCTCAAAATGCTACTTCAGATATTCATCTCAAAACCCAGCATACACTTCAGTTCTTGTTCTTGTTGAACCTTCAATATGAACTATGAGAGATTTTCTTTCCATTTCACACTTATGTTTATATATTATTCTTCATCATTTAACCATTGCACCTTTACAAAATGAACTCATGCTCTTTCTTCCTCGTGCCTCTTCAAAACTCTGTTTATTACTAATTTAAATTTATAATTCTGTTTATTACAGATTTAAATTTATTACTCTATTTATTGCTGATTTTTAATTAATTAATTAAAACTTCATTGGTCATCCTTCAGGATTACAGGTTTCATTCATCTGTGGGCTATCCTTTATCTTCAGCCAGCGAACTTCTCCTCTCATGGCGAACCCTCAAGCCTGCGAGCATCTTCTTCTTCTACCTGCGGGCATGGTCCAAGCTTTCGTGGGCTTGTGTTCTAACCTCCTGCAGGCATATCTCCCTTTACCTGCGGGCATAACCTATTTTTTGTGTGCTTATTCCTTAAGCACCTTGCGGGCTTAACTTAAGCCCCTGCGGGCATCTTTTAAGCCCCTGCAGGCATTTTACAAGCCCTTGCGGCATCATAAATCTATTGGGATATTTATCCTTTAAGCCCCTTGTGGGCATTCCCTTAATCCCTTGCAGGCATACCATAAGCCCTTGCGGGCATAACTTAAGCCTCTACGGTCATTTTACAAGCCCTTGTGGGCATATCATAAGGTGTCATTTAACCTTATTTTTCACCATTTTGGTAGGCCAAAATCTCGCACGTGTGAGCCTCAAGTAGGAATATGACTCCATGGATGGATAGCCAGTTCATTAAGGAACACGCCCATGCTAACTGATGAATTTTATCAACAAAAGGACACCTCCTTGCAGGCATTTCCAAATGCCTCTTCAACCTTCATTTGAACAGTAAAAACAAGCTTTTTCTCATTTTGGCAGGCTTGTTTTTCGCACGTGTGAACTCCATAGGAAGATCTGAGATCATGGTTAGATAACCAATTCACCAGAGAATAATCCTATGCCATCTGGTTAATTTTATCAGCACATGAACACCTCCTTGCGAGCATTTCCAAATGTCCTCTTAGCTATGTGAGTTTGACACTTAAACAAATTTTTGTCTTTAATATGTAAAACACTTTTTCCTTCACTTTGGCAGATTGATTTCTTTCATATAAGATCACCATAAGGAAAATTAAAAACATGTATGGATAGATACTTGAGCAATGAACAAGACCATGTCAAAATATGAATTTATTGACACACACGCATCATCTGGTGGGCATTTGAAAGTGGCCTTCCAAACTGTTGATTTGACACTTAAGCAAAATTATCAAACCCTAGGTTAGTATGATGAGATTTTTCTTTTCACCAATTTTGAAGTGTGAGACACCCAATGGATAGAGGCCAACAAGATGACTTCATCTAAACCAATTTCACCTCTTGAAGCCTCTTTCTCTCTCCTCGGCGGGCATTTTACCGGAGTAGTGCAAATCAAGCTAACAGGCACTTTTGGAAGATTAATATCTTCCTCCTCAGAGACTCTTAAGTCAATATGAAAACATGGTCAGGTAGAAAAAAAAAACCTACAAGATGACGATATGATGTGGGAATTTTCTTCAACCCACAAACTATGGTGGGCATTTCCCTGAAGCCACTTAGGTAGATTTTCTACTTTGGTGTAAAAGAAACCCGAAACCCTATTTTGGCAGGCTGTTAACTTTGTCATCAAACACCTTCTGTGAAAAATAAGACCATGGAAAGATAGCCTCTTTGACAATATAGAGCATGATAGTTCCAGATAATTTTTATAATTATCCCACGAGGTACGGCGGGCATTTTCCCAAGTCCACCTGGACCAGGTTTTGAACACAGCCATTTTCAAGAGTTTCTCCAAAGTTTACCTTGAAACGCTATTTTGGTAGAATTATAAATTTATCCTCAGACATGCTTAAGGAAACCCGAGACCATGAATAAATAACCACTTCAACAAGCTATATACTGATATGATGGTGCGTGCATTTTTCTCAAACCATGAATTATGGTGGGCATTCTCTTAGAGTAGTTTTGACTAATTTTTCCATACTTAGTCAATTTCCAAAGTTTCACAAACTTGCCATTTTTTTCCAGAATGATGTCAGATTGAAACACTGACTTAATGATAGCACCAGAACACCATCATGTGTATTTCCAGGTTCATCACAAATTCCACATCATCATACATGCAATGTCAACACTTCCTTTGTCTTTCACTATGTTTTCCCCACCATCATGTCCTTGTTTATTCCTTTTTCATTACTGAACTCCTTTGACATCAATAAAAATCATATTCAACACTCACTGAGTTGATTAAGCAATAAACACAAGTCTCATTGATCTACCACAAAAAGTCACTAATAATGAGTTATTACAATGAATGGAAGAAGAATGTTACAGAAGAGTAAGAAGAGGAGATGTTGACATTGACTATGATATGTATGATGATAATTATCTACTGGATTCTCATGGGAGGATCATTGGTATTCTGTAGCTTCTTTCAAGCTCTCCAATTGATCTCTCTAAGTGAAAATCATTAAAACTACATCAAAATGGCTTGGATCTTTGCATCAACTTCTGAAGGATTGATATTCATAGGAAATAGCTGGATCATATCTGCAATAGACTCAGTGATGAAGATTGGATGTCATCATCCTTTTTTGTAGAAGCACGGGGTACATCTCCCATCTAGGACTAGGGGCATGCCTCCCAGGTCAAAGAGGAAAAATTGCACTCAATTCAAATCACAAATGATCAAAAGATGTGAAATGGAGTTGTAATCCTTCTTTTATAGATTTAGGTGAATTTTTGAGCAAGTAAGATAGGCTGCAGCTCCCTCATGGAGTGGATAAGGTTGCTTTGCTTTCTACTTTAGATTTTTCCTTTCTTTCTACTTTACTTTGCTTTCTGCTTTATATTTTTCCTTGCTTTCTACTTTGATTGGATTTCTGCTTTTGCTTTTGCTTTCTGCTTTTTTTTGTTTCTTTTGATTTTCTTGCTTTTGCTTTTTTTATCCTTCTTTGATTCTTTGTCATGCTTTTTCCTTCTTTTCTTCCGTATGCTGCTTTTCTGCTTTGTCCTGCTTTTTCTTGCTTTTCTGCTTTATTCTGCTTTTCCTAAGCTTTGTTGCTATCTTTCCTTGTGCCAGCTTTTCTTCTCTTTTTCCTATCTTCCTTGCTTTGACTACTTTATCTTTCCTTCCTTTTGTTGATGTAAATGTAACTTTGGAAGATATTCACTTGTATTTTATATTGATATTATTATTGTATTTTATTTGTGCCTCCGATGAAGATGTTTTTCCTCTGGCCAGGGATGCCATTATTATGTTTGGTCATGCATATTCATTGAGGTAAAACCTCCATTGTAAGTTGGGGCAATAGATCCATTAGAGTCAAATGTAAAAGGGTTATTGAGTCTCCCTAGAGAAGTCAGACGAGTCAGTTATAGTGAGGCCAACCTAGTTAAGTAAAAGGTCAAGTTAAAAATAAAGTATAAATAGAGAACCTTTCTCTCTCATTTGGACACACTACTCACTCACACAAGTTCGCATAGCAAGGGAGAGAATACAAATTCGCTGGTGGAGAAAAGAGAGAAGTTGCAAAAGAAATATTTTGGGTTTTCCACTTTTGTCTTTATATTATATTAGTGTCACCTACCCAAATTCTGAAGACTAATTATCTTATTCGCAAAATACATTATGTTAAATTTTAATTACAAAGTTTTGTAATTATGACCAAATCTGGTCAAGGATGATTGTAATGTATTATTATTTAATAAATTAAACAAGAGACAAACACCCAAGGGAACTGTTAAATGAGTGTTCACTGACCCACAAGGAGGAATGGAAGCTGTTAGAAGGCATGGGACAGATTGCAGCATTTGCAATCCACCACTAGCTGTTGGTTATGGGACAACTACCCCTAAATTTGTGGCATTATCCCCCAGGTGGGTGGAAGGGAGTTGTTAGGTCATTAATGACCTGGTTAAGCACTAAAAGGCCTAGGCAACCTAGATAAGGCAATTTGAATTGAGCAGGAAACTCCACAATATTTTCTACAGAAATATTTCCTCAAGTGTATCAGGTGATCATTGAGAGATTCGAATAGAGAGGCTAAGTGGGAGTGAATTGTGAGTCTGTTAGTTA
The DNA here is from genome assembly GCA_027924585.1 of Larix kaempferi. Taxonomy (NCBI): domain Eukaryota; kingdom Viridiplantae; phylum Streptophyta; class Pinopsida; order Pinales; family Pinaceae; genus Larix; species Larix kaempferi. The sequence continues at coordinate 26,454,895 of BSBM01000289.1, forward strand.
TTCTGAGAAGGAAACCATAGGTACTGCTGCAGGTCTCTTTGACTGCTGAGTCTTTATGACTGGATGATCTATATTTTACTACAAGTTGATGAACTAAGGATTCTACAGACTCTTCTTCTTCCTGGTGGTTCAGTGAACACGCTCAGGGCTCCTAAGGCAAGTAATTTGGCTTTCTTTAGGAATAGGTTGGGCGGAACAAGTTCCTTGGGTTGCTTGTTTCTCCTACAGTCAATCAGGTTCTAATGTTCTGACTTATTGTTTACAGTTAAATGATTTTCTGCATGGTAGAACTATTATTTACAGTTATACAGAAGAAACTATTTTATTTTCGAACTTAAAGATGATATGATTGAAGGATGCTTAAGTAAATTAGATGAATGATTAAATTATTTTCTGTATTTTTCCCATACTATTATCTATATAGTACTCTAGTACAAAAAAATAAAATTAATAGAGATGAGTGATAGGCAGAATGCCATTTGAATGATTAGATAAACACTGTAGTATTTCTTTTAAATTCTGCCATTTCAATCATATGTCTAAAAGAAAAAAACTTTTATTTCTGCATAGATCTAGATTTTCCAATTCAACTCCATCTATTTTCGGATGGTAATAATATGCATTCCAATATTATAAATCAAATGTTTTCAAGCATTTTATATTCTAGAATAATAGCAGTTGTAATTATTCTCTATACATAGTGTTACTTACAATGATAAGTAAACACTTATTATTTTCATCACTAATTATCACATTTTGATCTAGTATAGATTTCAATCATTAAATATAAATACTTTCACTATAAAAACCAAAACCCTAAGACTTTGCAGACCCTAGATTCTAAACATTCATTTAGTATACAGTTCAATAATTTTTAGATCAAGCCATTCATGGAAACAACAGATAAGATTTCTAAAGTTATAGTAGACATGGGTTCCAAACCCTAAACAATATTTTATTTAACCTTACTATCTATTTTCATGTTGAGAATACTAACAAGGCACTTAACACCACTTAACAGAAGACATGATTTTTGCATCGTTATCTATCAAACCCTAACAAGAAACATAAACATTGTCGAAACCTTTAGATGCACAAGTTAAGGCCCAGTTCTCGGGTTGAATTCTTAGTACAATCAGGGTAACCAACGAAACCTACAGGGTAGGGCTTCGTTCGTTGAAACAAGATCGAACCCTGTGGCATATAGCCATTTTAAAACTTATAACATATCAATTTTTACAACATCATTCTTTCAAACTTAAATTTCAAAATGGATACAAAGTACAGGGTCTATCTACCAACAGACATGCAACCTACAACTCTCAACCTGAGACAACTTTCGTTGTTCTAAACCAAATCAACAGTTTATACAAACAAATTCTCAAATCATTATAACAAGACGCGGGATTGTTTTACAGAATCAAGTGAACCCTCGGCTTTAGAATTTTATGTTCAACAGTATAGTCAAAATTTGACAGAGTTTACATTGAATACCTTTCAAGGTTCCAAAATCACATAGTGTCATTCCCTTAACAACCAGTAGCACAAAAACAAGTTCAAGGTTATTTTTAAAGTACACAGCAAATCATTACTAAGCTGAATAGCAACTTAAAAACTGAGGGTTTATCCTCTTTATAGTATTGTTCAAAATAAAACTTAAACTCAACCATTAATCCGAACAAGGTCGTGCGTCCAACTCTCGACATACTGTATTCACCAGCTAAACCATGCCAAAGGTACCTACGAAGTTTCAAGAACCACCGAGGCTTACCAGGAGGTTGTTGCAGCATCCTCATTCCGCATTTTGCACATAGAAATACTCCAATGAAGTATCACCTACCAGTTACAGTTTGAAAAGGTTAAAACAAGAAAAACACAGGTATAACTTAAACATTACAGTATTATTGCCACTGTCATTGAAAACTTGCCTTAGCGTCGAAGCTCCTAGATTTAGACACCTCACACCAACAAAACGACGAAGTCTTATAGAAATTGCAGCAAATACGAGTTCAAATTCAGAGAACCATTTTATAAATAACAGAATCGAACTCCAGTTCGATTTACACTCAAATAAACTGACAGAGAAACATCCCCACAATTTCAATGGCTGTGTCGTGGCTCTATTTCACAAGGATCATAAGCCTATAACATATAACTTTTTGTCATAGGTCTAAAGTTTGAAACCAAGGAAGGAGTCTTCCTAATAATAAAACTCCAAACCCTACCTTGCAATAGCATTGTCCGCCCCTCTACCTTACCACTAAATGCAAAATGAAGACTAGAAAAACAACTCATTGTTACTTACCAACGAAAGAATAGGGTTTCTTTCCAAGCCGCAGATCTTGTAAAGATCAACGGTAGGAGAGCTGCCGGTTGGGCACGTTGAGATTCGGGAGATCATTGCAATCAAAACCACATTGATTATTGCATCTACCAAGTCGCCAAATCAGCAGACCAAGGGCTAGTGTATGGTACAGCTCAGCATCGTATGGTGCATTATTGTAAGCTCTTCCACGTGAAAACCATCCAACTAAGCTTCCATTTCACTTAGTAGGCAGGCAATGTAAATGCTAAGACCAAATATTGACAAATTGGAAGCATGCCAAGTACCAAACATTAATACCCTGTCACAATCATAATCATTGCAATGTTTAGATTCATAGTTCACATTTTATAATAGTTCCTAAAGTTTATTTTAGGCATTGTGATAATAGTAGTACATGCTAATATATGGTGCATGAATGCATAGTTACTATAGATTGTACATTTTCTTCTCTATAGTATATGTATAGTCATATAGGGTAAAGTTTATATATTTTTATGCATTAGTCATGTATTGCTAAATCAATTGATAAATGTGAGACTTTAGGTATAGTCTAAATTCTGTTGGTGCACAATATAATACTAGTTCATTTGAAATAGCATAAGCACTATATTCACAAGATTTCAAATAAAGTTACAAATGGACAATGGTATCACTGCTTGATGTTAATGACAATAGTCATATTAGGATCATTTTTCGTAGATGATAAATATAGCAATGTAAAAGCAAAATGATGACGTGATTTTAATAACACTGAAAAGTTTGTAAGCTGACACGTAAACGAGAATTGGAACCAAAATATCCATACCTCCAATAACTTGTTTTGCAATGAAGTACTTAGTATTTTTCATATTACATTGACGATGAATTGAAAGACACATGTACTCTTAACTCATGCTTGTCGTAAAATTTCTTACCTGCGTTATGCACATGGAAACAGGATTCAAATGCCTTAGCTAAACGTAGCTAAATAAATCTCAGGGTACCTCATAGGACTGCTTCATCATCATTCAAAACAAACTGTCAGCACATTAGCAAGAAAATTATAATAATACAAACCTATGTACATCATTTAGTTACATTTAAAACTTAAGCAGATCTGAAAATGTATTCTTTTGTTATGATCATAAAATGTCCTTTGTTAAAGAGATTAGCATCCATTTAGTTTGCATTAGCAATTACAACTAGCATCATATTTTGTTTTGAGAAATTCAATGTGTCGTCGTTATTAATTATCCTAGTTAAGAGATTTAACTATTATTATATGTTCCGCATTAACAAATTCAACAATTATTGCTATTTTAAAAAAAAATTAAATTTTTGGTAATTTAAGGGATGTTACATGTGGTATCATAGCGAGGTTCAAACTCTAGGCCTGAAAAGGTCCAAAGAGCACGCAATCGAAAATTTTATTACAGCAGAAATCTTACTAATTCAAATTAAACTATTTTTGTTATACATAAATTTGTTTTTAAGATACAGGTATGGAAGGATCAGCCAAACATATGGAGGACAAATTTCGACCCAATAGTCATAGCACGGGACAACATTATGAAGGAGAAGTCCATGCTGAATTAAATGACAATTCATTAGAATGTTACGTGCATTTCAATAGTTAAAAGCAGAAATTAGATCTGTAAAACAGGACAATGAGAGAATTCTGAAAGCACAAGAGTAACTTAACCAAGTACTATTTGATTAGTGCTCAACTAATGAACAAGATAGAGGGATTGAAAATACCTCCAAGATTGAAGACTTACCTCATCAAGACAGGGGTAAGAAAATGAAAATTGATGATGCGAACATCATTTCAACATCATCATAAGCTGCCAATGAAAAACACAAAAAGAAACGTAATTATTCAAGTGATAGCACCAAACGAGTTTACAAACCCAAAAGAAAAAGTCACAAATAGTATGAAAATATTTCTAGGGAGTTCAAGAAAATCAAACCCAAAACCTTCAATGGTGAAATTGAGAAAGGAGAGACAGCAGAAGCATGGCTGTCTGACATGAAGAAGTACTTCCAAATCTATGATTATTTAGAATCATTGAAGGCAAAGATGGCAATATACGACTTGGTTGGGAAGGCATATATTTGGTGGCAGGACATCAAAAGAGTGAAGGGAATCAAAGACAAGGATGTGAATTGGAGCACTTTTAAAAGGTAATTCAAGAAGAAGTTCTTATCTGAACAATACTATGAACAAAAATCCAAGGAATTTTATGATTTAAAGCTGGGAGCTATGAACATGAAAGAGCTGAACAGTAAATTTATAAATTTGTTGAGGTATGTGCCATACCTCGTGGAAGAGAAACTGAAGATTCAAAGATACCTAAGTTGTCTACTTTTCAACATCAAGGACAGAATAGAGTATGACAATCCAAAGACCTTAGAAGAGGCCATGAGGAAAGAAACTTTCTGTTATGACACTAATCGAAAAAGAGAAGGGATATCTAACTGGAAAAATCATAAACCCAACAACTTTGAGCTGAAAAAGAAAATTTTCAGGTTTAGTGGGAATTCTGACTTCCAAAAGAAAAAAATTCCGAATCAGAATTTCGAAGGGAACAATTCTAGAAGTAATCAGCAACAGAATTTTACAGCTCCTAGAAATACTCCGAATTTTACCAGAACTAATGACCAAAAGGAACCTATAAAATGTTTTGAGTGTCAAGGTCCTCATTATGCTTTAGAATTCCCCAAGAGGAAGCGGACATCGAATAATATTCATTCCATACAAACTGAACCTACTATGGGAGACTTGGCAAGGGAGATGCTCATAATTAATGCAGCTCTGGACAACAAGCAAGCAGAGCATCAAGTCTCTATGGTAGATATTGAGGGTGGGACAAGACGACGATTTTCAGGTGGAACCAGATTGTATCCTCGAATGGAGGGAAACTCTACTCTGGAATCACACCATTGGGCAGGTAAAGGTGCAATGGAAGCACCATAGCCCAGAAGAGGCAACCTGGGAGTTGGAGAGTAGTATGTGGGCAGCATACCCAACTCTGTTTCAGGAACCCTCAGAGAGTGATTAAACAACATCGAGGACGATGTTGATATTTAAGGGGGGGTGTATATCACCTACCCAAATTCTGAAGACTAATTATCTTATTTGCAAAATACATTATGTTAAATTTTAATTAGAAATTTTTATAATTATGACCAAATTTGGTCAAGGATGATTGTAATGACTTATTATTATTATTTAATAAATTAAACAGGAGACAAACACCCAAGGGAACTATTAAATGAGTGTTCACTGACCCACTAGGAGGAATGGAAGCTGTTAGAAGGCATGGGACAAATGGCAGCATTTGCACTCCACCACTAGTTGTTGGTTATGGGACAACTACCCCTAAATTTGTGGCATTATCCCCCAGGTGGGTGGAAGAGAGATGTTAGCTCATTAATGACCAGCTTAACCACTAAAAGGCCTAAGTAGCCTAAATAAGGCAATTCGAATTGAGCAGGCAGCTCCACAATATTTTCTGCAGAAATATTTCCTCAAGTGTATCAGGTGATCACTGAGAGATTCAAATAGGGAGGCTAAGTGGGAGTGCATTGTGAGTTGTTAGGAACCCACGTCAACCTTTCTATTTACTTTGTTAGTATATGGTTGTTGGATGCATATGCTTTGTAAGTCATCCCGTAGTATTGTTGATCCATAGTTTGGATTATTGTTGTTGGACGCATATGCTTTGTAATTCGTCCCGTAGTAATTGTTGATCCATATTTTGTATTGGCCCATGGTTTGTATTGACACATTGTATTGACCCATGGTATTGGCGCCTAGACTTAGTATATAAGTTTGTGTTGAGACCAATGAAGGTACCGTGAAGTTATTTGTATTGAGCTTTCTCAAAGGAGGTTTCCCCCTCGAAGTGGCCTGCGATCAATATAAAAGTGATTCTGAGTTCTGTTATTTCAGCTATTTCATGTGTTTTCATTAATTAATTATTGCAGGTTCATCACATCTGGTATCAGAGCACTTTCTTCGGCTTGCTAGGTGAGATTTCTACCAAAAAAAAATTTCACATCTATCGCAACTTCAGATCTGGGAATAATCCCTATCCACTTAACTGTGGGAAGTACTTGGGCATAATCCCTAAAACTCATTGTGAGGATTACCACAGGAACCCCAAAGTAGTTGGACCATTGAGAGGACCTGCCAGCAAAAACGGCAACAACCCCTACCTGATTGACTAGTTCCCACCTGTGAGGTAAACCAAGAGCTATCGTTTGTGGCAAAGCAGTTATCAGTTTTACCTGAGCCATGGAGTGAGGGGTACTGCCCCAATACGCAAGCCGTCAGACAACATTGGTGGCTGAGTGAATCCCCTAAACCGATAGGAAGTCACACATACCTGGGGTCCATATCTATTTTCAGATGAACTGTTGTCGATCACTTCCGTGCCGTTTCAGCTCCATTTCGAGCTGTTTCAAATCCAACCATTTCAGATCCAATTCGAGCCATTTTAGATCCAGCCGTTTCAGATCCATTCCGAGCCCATATCCCTTTTGATAGTTGTTCCAGATCCAACCGTTTCAGATCTATTCTGAAAGCCATTTTAGATCCATCCATCTTTTAACCGTTTGGCGTCGTTTCAGATCCAGCCATTTTTTATCCATTCGGCCTCGTTTCAGATCCATATGTTGTCGATCCCTTCCGCGCCGTTGCAGATCTATCTGTTTCCGATCCCTTCCACATCATTGCAGATCCATTCTGGAAAATAATAATAATAATAATAATAATCCTGGTTATGATTCACCCATGAGAATAAAATTCCATTTTTTCTCCATATCTCCCTTGTTTTAACTCTGTTTCCCTTGAAAGTTCCCAGACACCCCTGAAATCCCCTTCTGCATATTTCATTCCTGAGGACCCTATCCCAAATTCTTCTTCCCAAAGCCATAAATCTCACATTTGTCTATTTTTAGGGTTTTCCATAACTTCTTCAATTTCACCCACTCGCCTCCAAATTTTTCCACCGTGTTCATTCCCTATTTCTACTTCTGTGTCCCTCTTTGACAAATTTTCTCATTCTTTCACCCCGCTTTTGAAATCCCCATTTTTTGTTTCCTTGTCCATCAAAAAGTGTCCAAAAACTATTCAAACCCCAATTATCCATCCGAGTTTTTCCCAAATCCAAATTTCCCTTTACTAAATAAGCTTTTGTTTGTGTTTTTTCTATCCATCCCCCCCCCCAAAAAAAAAAACCTCCCGGTTGTGGTTGTCACCCGCGCAGGAGCAAAACCCTAGAGGAGGAAGCACTTGCAGCCATCCAAACCAAACTCCAAGATCTGGATGAAAAATTTCTCAACCTCCATATTCAGCATTCAGCCATGAACAATAACCAACAGCAAGAATCTTCTATAGTCAATGGCTTCTCTTCTTCCAGCACTTTCCGTGGTCCGAAGCTTGAATTTCCTCGCTTCAATGGTATTGATCCGACTGGATGGATCTATCGTGCAGAATAGTATTTCAGTCTGCATAATATTTTTGATGTCCAAAAAGTTCCACTTGCATCCTTTCATTTGGAATAGGAATCCCTTCAATGGTATCGTTGGTACATCAAGGCTCATGACGAGCCAAAATGGACAGATTTTTGCCAGCTCCTTTTGCAATGATTTGGTCCTAGTGCTTTTGATGACTTCACCAGAGCACTCACTAAACTTTGTCAAATTGGCATTGTGAGAGAGCATCAGACAGAATTTGAGAAACTAGCCAACCACATAGAAGGATTATTTGATGACTTCTACAGGAGTTGTTTTATCAGTGGTCTTAAGGATGAAATCCACCCAGAGGTCAAAATGTTCTGTCCCAACACAATGATGGAAGCCCTAGGGTTGGATAAGTTGGCAGAAAACAAGATTGCCATCCAACAACACTCCAAAACCACTTTTGTTCCCTTCCAAAATATGGGTTTTCAATGACCTCCAATCCCTCCAGCTCCTTGACCAACTCCTATCAAGCATTTGTCCAAAACAGAGATGCAGGCACGCAGAGAAAAAGGGCTTTGTTATAATTGTGATGAAAAATTCACTCGGGGACATAGATGTGTTCAACAAAAGCTCTATCTATTGGATGTGAATTCTCCGTCGGCCTCTGAAGTTGGTGAAGAAGCTCCAGATACACTGGATGATCAGGTTGACATTCCAGAGCCGCCTATTGACCTTCCATCTCAGAAACACCACCCAGAGATATCTCTCCATGCTTTATCCAACGTCACTAACCCCCAAACAATGTGGGTCAGGGGTTACTTCAAGAAGCTTCCTCTTACAATACTCATTGATTCTGGTAGCACTCATAACTTCATTGACCCTCGAATCGCCAAACATGCTGATTGTTTTTCCCATCCTTGCTCCAAATTTGAAGTCATGGTTGCTAATGGGGGCACCTTACCTTGCAAGGGAAAGTGTCACAATGTGCGTATCTATCTGGAAGATTATAACCTGCGCTCTGACATGTTTTCCTTGTCCTTAGGCAGATGTGATGTGGTTTTGGGCGTTCAATGGTTACACACACTTGGCCCCATATTATGGGATTTTGTTGAACTTTGGATGCAGTTTTCAGTCAGTGGGACACAACAAAAATTTATGGGCTTACAACCAGAGTCTCTCCGCATCATCAGTTCACATTGCTTGGAAAAGATCCTTAAGAAGAATTCACATGGTGTCATTGCTCAGCTCCATTCCATTCGGATGCACCCACCAATGGTCTCCACTAGTTCCTTGGATAGATATGCAGGTGTATTTGTTCCACCAGTGGGCTTTCCGCCTTCAAGAGACCTTTCCGGTAAGCATTTTGCCGCATCTACATCTCAGCAGGAAATGATGGCTATTTTGCATGCAGTACAGAAGTGGCAGCCATCCCTATTAGGAAATTATTTTTGCATCAAGACTAATCTCCAGAGTCTGGAACAACGGGTCTCCTCACCAGCACACCGAAAATGGGTTATCCAACTCATGGGTTATGACTATGCGATCACTTACAAGAAGGGTAAGGATAATATGGTCGTAGATTCTCCTTCTCGCCAATTTGATGACCCAGTTTCTCTTACAACTATTTCTCTACTTGTTCCAAATTTGTTGCAATCTATTCAACATGGCTATCTCTTATATGACCTCCATGCTTCTTCATCGGCAGGGCACTCTGGGTTCCTCAAAACCTATGACCGGGAACAATGTAACTTCTTTTGGGAGGGACTGGAAATGAAAATTCACCAGATGGTGGTTGAGTATGATACTTTCCAGGTCAACAAGGGTGAAACGACACTCCTTTCAGGCCTGCTTGAACCCTTGCCCATCCCTACACAGATGTGGACAACTATTTCTATGGATTTCCTAGAAGTGCTCCAGTGGTACAATACCACATCTAAAAGGACACCATATGAAGCAGTTTATGGACAGGAACTGCCAGTTCTTCTTCCATACACGCTCAGCAGCTCCCCAGTTTAGGAAATTGACTCGGTTCTTCGAAACCGTGATCAAATTCTTCTCATTCTGCAGGACAATCTTCACATGGGAATAATTCGACTGAAACAACAAGCCAATCAGCACCATTTTGAGTGCACTTTTCACACAGCTGATATGGTCCTTCTTCGTCTACAGCCTTCCAAGCAATCCTCCCCGAAACTCAAAAGGCGTCAGTGGGCCGGAATGCAACCCGAGGATGCTACAAGGGAACCACTCCTTCAGATTTTGCATCAATTTCCACATCTAAAGCTTTGAGGACACAACTTTTTCTAAGGGAAAGGGGATGTTAGGAACCCATGTCAACTTTTCTATTTACTTTGTTAGTATATTGTTGTTGGACGCATATGCTTTTTAAGTCGCCTCGTAGTATTGTTGATCCATAGTTTGTATTATTGTTGTTGGACGCATATGCTTTGTAAGTCGTCTCGTAGTAATTGTTGATGAATATTTTGTATTGGCCCATAATTTGTATTGACACATGGTGTTGATGTATATGTAACTTCGGAATGTATTTCATATATGTATGTTGTATGTACTCCTATAGAGATGGTATTATTCCTCTATACGGAAGTGTCGTCATTTATATTGTAAATGTCGTAACTTATACTTGATGGGTTATTAGACCACCTTGTTGGGGTCGGCTCTGTATAAGTCATGTGGGTCAAATGGTTATTAGACCACCCTATTGGGGGTCGGCCATGTGGGTCGAAGGGTTATTAGACCACTCTATTAGGGGTCGGCCCAATCAGCATTATGTTATGTGGTTAAGTTTGAGCCTACATGAGTTATGTAAAAGGCAAGTCAAGTCAAGTATAAATAGATTGCGGGAGGCACTCTATTTGTTCACTCACTTCTCACTCATGCACTCAAGGAGGAGTGGTGCACTTATGGAGGAGGAGGATCTACTGCTAGGTTATGTCTATCTCTCATGTTTGGGTTGTATCATTGCTCTATCTATCTCTGAGGAAGTTATTGGGGTTTTTCACCTTTATGGTTTTCCCCAAGTAAATCTTTGTGTCTCTTGTGTGTTTGCATTATTGTCTCCATGATTGATATGCTGTAGATATGTTGTACATGTTGTTCTCTCAGTTAAGATCCTAGATCAGATTGAAGTAAATTCTGAAAATTCAACACATGGTATTGACCCACGGTATTGGTGCCTAGACTTAGTATATAAGTTTGTGTTGAGACCAATGAAGGTACCGTGAAGTTATTTGTATTGAGCTTGCTCAAATGAGGTTTCCCCCTCGAAGTGGCCTGCGATCAATATAAAAGTGATTCTGAGTTATGTTATTTCTGCTATTTCATTTCTTTTCATTAATTAATTATTGCAGGTTCATCACATGAGTCTGCTAGTTATTCTGAGAAGGAAACCAGAGGTACTAATGCAGGTCTCTTTGACTGTTGAGTCTTTATGACTGGATGATCTATATTTTACTGCAAGTTGATGAACTAAGGCTTCTACAGACTCTTATTCTTCCTGGTGGTTCAGTGAACAGGCTCCGGGGTCCTAAGGCAAGTAATTTGGTTGTCCTCAGGAATAAGTTGGGTGGAACAGATTCCTTCGGCTTTTTGTTTCTCCTACAGTCAATCAGGTTCTACTATTTTGACTTATTGTTTACAGTTAAATGATTTTCTGCATGGTAGGACTATTATTTACAGTTATAGAGAATAAACTATTTTATTTTTTGACTTAAAGATGATATGATTGAAGGATGATTAAGTAAATTAGATGAATGATTAAATTATTTTCTATATTTTTCCCATACTGTTATCTGTATAGTACTCTAGTACAAAAAAGTAAAATTAATAGAGATGAGTGATAGGCAGAATGCCATTTGAATGATTAGACAAACATTGTAGTATTTCTTTTAAATTTTTCCATTTCAATCATATGTCTAAAACTCAGGAAATAGTACAGCATATTATAAACAGATGTATAGCATTTCCTCTACTTCATAATAAAAGAAAAACACTTTTATTTCTGCATGGATCTAGATTTTCCAATTCAACTCCATCTATTTTCGGATGGTAATAATATGCATTCCAATATTATAAATCCAATGTTTTCAAGCATTTTATATTCTAGAAATATAGTAACTGCAATTATTCTCTATACAAAGTGTTACTTACAAATGATAAGTAAACACTTCTTATTTTCATCACTAATTATCACATTTTGATCTAGTATAGATTTCAATCATTAAATATAAATACTTTCACTATAAAAACCAAAACCCTAAGATTTTCCAGACCCTAGATTCTAAACATTCATTTAGTATACAATTCAATAATTTTCAGATCAAGCCATTCATGGCAACAACAGATAATATTTCTAATGTTATAGTAGACATGGGTTCCAAACCCTAAACAATATTTTATTTAACCTTACTATCTATTTTCGTGTTGAGAATACTAACAAGGAACTTAACATCACCTAATAGAAGACATGATTTTTGTATCATTATATATCAAACCCTAACAAGAAACATAAATAGTGTCGAAACCTTTAGATGCACAAGTTAAGGCCCAATTCTCGGGTTGAATTCTCAGTACAATCAAGGTTACCAAAGAAACCTACAGGGTAGGGCTTCGTTTGTTGAAACAAGATCGAACCCTGTGGCATATAGCCATTTCAAAAATTATGACAGATCAAGTTTTACAACATCATTATTTCAAACTTAAATTTAAGAAATGATACGAAGTACAGGGTCTATCTACCAACAGACATGCAACCTACAACTCTCGACCCGAGACAAATTTCGTTGTTCTAAACCAAATCAACAGTTTATACAAACAAATTCTCAAATCATGATAACAAGACGCACCATTGTTTTACAGAAGCAAGTGAACCCTCGGCTTTAGAATTTTATGTTCAACAGTATAGTCAAAATTTGACAGAGTTTACATTGAAGACCTTCCAAGGTTCCAAAATCACATAGGGTCATTCCCTTAACAACTAGTAGCACAAAAACAAGTTCAAGGTCATTTTTAAACGACACAGCAAATCATTACTGAGCCGAATAGCAACTTAAAAACTGAGGGTTTATCCTCTTTACAGTATTGTTCAAAATAAAACTTAAACTCGGCCATTATTTCGAACAGGGTTGTGTGTCCAACTCTCATCATACTGTATTCACCGGCTAAACCATGCCAAAGGTACCTACGAGATTTCAAGAACCACCGAGGCTTATCAGGAGGTTGTTGCAGCATCCTCATTCCGAGTTTTGCTCATAGAAATCCTCCAATGAAGTATCACCTGCCAGTTACAGTTTGAAAAGGTTAAAACAAGAAAAACGTAGGTATAACTTAAACATTACAGTATTATTGCCACTGTCATTGAAAACTTACCTTAGCATCGAAGCTCCTGGATTTAGACACCTCACACCAACAAAATGACAAAGTCTTATAGCAATTGCAGCAAATACGAGTTCAAATTCAGAGAACCACTTTATGAATAGGAGAATCGAACTCCAGTTCGATTTACACTCAAATAAACTGACAGAGAAACTGCCCCACAATTTCAATGGATGTGTCGTGGCTCTATTTCACAAGGATCATAAGCTTGTAACATATAAATTTTTCTCACAGGTCTAAAGTTCGAAACCAAGGAAGGAGTCCTCCTAACAATAAAACTCCAAACCCTACATTGCAGCAGCACTGTTGGTCCCTCTACCTTACCACTAAACGCAAAATGAAGACTAGGAAAACAATTCACTGTTACTTACCAACGAAAGACTAGGGTTTCTTTCAAATACCTAGATCTTGTAAAGATCAACAGTGGGAGAGCTGTCGGTCGGGCATGTTGAGATTTGGAAGATCATTGCAATCAATACCACATTGATTATTGCATCTACCAAGTCGCCAAATCAGCAGACCAAGGGCTAGTGTATGGCACAGCTCAGCATCGTATGGTGCATTATTGTTAGCTCTTCCATGTGAAAACCATCCAACTAAGCTTCCATTTCATTTAGTAGGTAGGCAACGTAAATGCTAAGACTAAATATCGACATATTGGAAGCATGCCAAGTACCGAACTTTAATACCCTATCACAATCATAATCATTGCAATGTTTAGATTCATAGTTCACATTTTATAATAGTTCCTAAAGTTTATTTTAGGCATCGTGATAATAGTAGTACATGCTAATGTATGGTGCGTGAATGCATAATTACTATAGATTGTACATTCTCTTCTCTATAGTATATGTATAGTCATATAGGGTAAAGTTTATATATTTTCATGCATTAGCCATGTATTGCTAAATCAATTGATAAATGTGAGACTTTAGGTATAGTCTAAGTTCTATTGGTGAACAATATAATGCTAGTTCATTTTAAATAGCATAACACTAAAAAGTTTGTAAGCTAACACGTAAACGACAATTGGAACCAAATTATCCATACCTCCAATAACTTGTTTTGCAAGGAAGTACTTAGTATTTTTCATATTACATTGATGATGAATTAAAAGACACATATCCTCTTAACCCATGCTTGTCGTAAAATTTCTTTCCTGCGTTCTGCACATGGAAACAAGATTCAAATGCCTTAGCTAAACGTAGCTAAGTAAACCTCAAGGCACCTCGTAGGACCCCTTAGTCATCATTCAAAACAAACTGTCAACACATTACCAAGAAAATTATAATAATACAAACCTATGTAGAGCATATAGTTACATTTAAAACTTAAGCAGATTTAAGATGTATTCTTTTGTTATGATCATAAAATGTCCTTAAAGAGATTAGCATCCATTTAGTCTGCATTAGCAATTACAACTAGCATCGTATTTTGTTTTGAGAAACTCGACGTGTCGTCGTTATTAATTATCCTAGTTAAGAGATTTAACTATTATTATATGTTCTGCATTAAAAAATTCAATAATTATTGCTATTTTTTAATTTTTTAATTTCTTTGGTAATTTACGGGATGTTACATGTGGTATCAGAGCGAGGTTCGAACTCTAGGCCTGAAAAGGTCCAAAGAACATGCAACAGAAAATTTTATTACAGCAGAAATCTTACTAATTCAAATTAAACTATTTTTGTTATACAGAAATTTGTTTTTAAGATACAGGTATGGAAGGATCAGCTAAACATATGGAGGACAGATTTCGACCCAACAATCATAGCACGGGACAACATTATGAAGGATAAGTCCATGGCGAATTAAATGACAATTCGTGACAATTGTTACGTTCATTTCAAGAGTTAAAAGCACAAATAAGATCTGTAAAATAGGACAATGAGAGAATTTTGAAAGCACAAGAGGAACTTAACCAAGTCCTGTTCAATCAGTGGCCAACTGATGAACACGATAGAGGGATTGAAAATACCTCCAAGATTGAAGACTTACCTCATCAAGACAGGGGTAGTAAAATGAAAACTGATGATGCAAACAACATTTCAACATCACCAGAAGCTGCCAATGAAAAACACAAAAAGAAACGTAATTATTCAAGTGATAGCAGCGAAGGAGATTACAAACCCAAAAAAAAAAGTCACAAACAGTATGAACATATTTCTGTGAAGTTCAAGAAAGTCAAACCCCCAACCTCAATGGTGAAACTGAGAAAGGAGAAACAACAGAAGCATGGCTGTCTGGCATGAAGAAGTACTTCTAAATTTATTATTATTCAGAATCATTGGAGGAAATGATGGCAATATACAACTTGATTGGGAAGACAGATATTTGGTGGTAGGACATCAAAAGAGTGAAGGGAATCAAAGACAAGGATTTGAATTGGAGCAATTTTAAAAGGTACTTCGAGAAGAAGTTCTTATCTGAACAATACTATGAAGAAAAATCCAGGGAATTTTATGATTTAAAGCTGGAAACTATGAACATGAAAGAGCTCAACAGCAAATTTCTAAATTTGTTGAGGTATGTGCCATACCTCGTGGAAGAGAAACCAAATATTCAAATATACCTGAGTTGTCTGCCTTTCAATATCAAGGACAAAATAGAGTATGACAATCCAAAGACCTTAGAAGAGGCCATGAGGAAAGCAACTTTCTGTTATGACACTAGTCGGAAAAGAGAAGGGATATCTAACTGGAAAAATCATAAACCCAACAACTTTGAGCTGAAAAAGAAAAAATTCAGGTTTAGTGGGAATTCTAACTTCCAAAAGAAAAACTTTCCGAATCGGAATTTCTAAGGGAACAATTCCAGAAGTAATCAGCAGTAGAATTTTACAGCTCCTAGAAATACTCCCAATGTTACTAAAACTAATGACCAAAAGGAACCTATAAATATTTTTGAGTGTCAAGGTCCTCATTATGCTTCAAAATACCCGAAGAGGAAATGGACAGATAATAATATTCATTCCATACAAACTTAACCTACTGTGGGAGACATGGAACGGGAGATGCCCAGAATTAATGCAACTCTAGACAACAGGCAAGGAGAGCATCAAGTCTCTATGCTAGAGATTGAAGGTGGGACAAGATGGTGATTTTTAGGTGGAGCCGGATTGTATCCTCAAAAGGAGGGAAAATCTACTCCAGAATCACACCATTGGGCAGGTAAAGGTGCAATGGAATCACCTTAGCCCAGAAGAGGCAACCTGGGAGTTGGAAAGTAGTATGCAGGAAGCATACCCAACTCTATTTCAGGAACACTCAGAGAGTGATTAAACAACATCAAGGATGATGTTGAGATTTAAGGGGGGGTGTATGTCAACTACCCAAATTCTGAAGACTAATTATCTTATTTGCAAAATACATTATCTTAAATTTTAATTAGAAATTTTTGTAATTATGACAAAACCTGGTCCAAGATGATTGTATTGACTTGTTATTATTATTTAATAAATTAAACAGGAGACAAACACCCAAGGGAACTGTTAAATGAGTGTTCACTGACCCACTACGAGGAATGGAAGATGTTAGAAGGCATGGGACAGATGGCAGCATTTGCACTCCACCACTAGCTATTGGTAATGGGACAACTACCCCTAAATTTGTGGCATTATCCCCCAGGTGGGTGGAAGAGATATGTTAGCTCATTAATGACCAGGTTAACCACTAAAAGGCCTAGGAAGCCTAGATAAGGCAATTCGAATTGAGCAGGAAGCTCCACAATATTTTTTGCAGAAATATTTCCTCAAGTGTATCAGGTCATCACTGAGAGATTCGAATAGGGAGGCTAAGTGGGAGTGCATTGTGAGTCTGCTACTTATTCTAAGAAGGAAGCCAGAGGTACTCGTGCAGGTCTCTTTGATTGCTGAGTCTTTATGACTGGATGATCTATATTTTGCTGCAAGTTGATGAACTAAGGCCTCTACAGACTCTTCTTCTTCCTGGTGGTTCAGTGAACAGGCTCGGGGGTCCTAAGGAAAATAATTTGGCTGTCTTCAGGAATAGGTTGGGTGGAACAGGTTCCTTGGGCTATTTGTTTCTCCTGCAGTCAATCAGGTTCTACTGTTCTGACTTATTGTTTACAGTTAAATGATTTTCTGCATGGTAGAACTATTATTTACAGTTATACAGAAGAAACTATTTTATTTTTCTTACTTAAAGATGATATGATTGAAGGATGATTAAGTAAATTAGATGAATGATTAAATTCTTTTCTGTATTTTTCCCATACTGTTATCTGTATAGTACTCTAGTACAAAAAAGTAAATTTAATAGAGATGAGTGATAGGCATGATGCCATTTGAAAGATTAGATAAACACTGTAGTATTTCTTTTAAATTCTGCCATTTCAATCATATGTCTAAAACACAGGAAATAGTACAACATATTATAAATATATGTATAGCATTTCCTCTACTTCATAATAAAAGAAAAACACTTTTATTTTTGCACAGATCTAGATTTTCCAATTCAACTCCATCTATTTTCGGATGGTAATAATAGGCATTCGAATATTATAAATCCAATGTTTTCAAGCATTTTATATTCTAGAAATATAGCAGCTGCAATTATTCTCTATACAAAGTGTTACTTATAAATAATAAGTAAACACTTATTATTTTCAACAGTAATTATCACATTTTGATCTAGTATAGATTTCAATCATTAAATATAAATACTTTCACTATAAAAACCAAAACCCTAAGATTTTGTAGACCCTAGATTCTAAACATTCATTTAGTATACAGTTCAATAATTTTTAGATCAAGCCATTCATGGAAACAACAGATAAGATTTCTAAAATTATAGTAGGCATGGGTTCCAAACCCTAACAATATTTTATTTAACCTTACTATCTATTTTCGTGTTGAGAATACTAACAAGGCACTTAACATCACTTAACAGAAGACATTATTTTTGTATTGTTATCTATCGAACCCTAACAAGAAACATAAACAGTGTCGAAACCTTTTGATGCACAAGTTAAGGCCCAGTTCTCAGGTTGAATTCTCAATATAGTCAGGGTTACCAAAGAAACCTATAGGGTAGGGCTTCGTTCGTTCAAACAAGATTGAACCCTGTGGCATATAGCCATTTTAAAACTTATGACAGATTAAGTTTTACAACATCATTCTTTGAAACTTAAATTTCGAAAACGATATGAAGTATAGGGTCTATCTACCAACAGACATGCAACCTACAACTCTCGACCTAAGACAACTTTCGTTGTTCTAAACCAAATCAACAGTTTATACAAACAAATTCTCAAATCATTATAACAAGACGCGCCATTGTTTTACAAAATCAATTGAACCCTCAGCTTTAGAATTTTATGTTCAATAGTATAGTCAAAATTTGATAGAGTTTACATTGAAGACCTTTCAAGGTTCCAAAATCACATAGGGTCATTTCCTTAACAACCAGTAGCACAAAAATAACTGAAAAGGTCATTTTTAAATGACGCAGCAAATCATTACTGAGCCGAATAGCAACTTAAAAACTGAGGGTTTATCCTCTTTACAGTATTGTTCAAAATAAAACTTAAACTCGGCCATTATTCCAAACAGGGTCGTGTGTCCAACTCTCATCATACTGTATTCACCGACTAAACCATGCCAACTGTACCTACGAGGTTTCAAGAACCACTAAGGCTTACCAGGAGGTTGTTGCAGCATCCTCATTCCGCGTTTTGCTCATAGAAATCCTCCAATGAAGTATCACCTACCAGTTATAGTTTGAAAAGGTTAAAAAAAGAAAAACGCAAGTATAACTTAAACATTATAGTATTATTGCCACTGTCATTGAAAACTTACCTTAGCATCGAAGCTCCAGGATTTAGACACCTCACACCAACAAAACGACAAAGTCTTATAGCAATTGCAACAAAGACGAGTTCAAATTCAGAGAACCATTTTATGAAAACGAGAATCAAACTCCAGTTTGATTTACAATCAAATAAACTGACAGAGAAACCTCCCTAGAATTTCAATGGCTCTGTCGTGGCTCTATTTCACAAGGATCATAAGCCTGTAACATATAACTTTTTCTCACAGGTCTAAAGTTCGAAACCGAGGAAGGAGTCCGCCTAACAATAAGACTCCAAACCCTATGTTGCAGCAGCATTGTCGGCCCCTCTACCTTACCACTAAACGCAAAATGAAGACCAGGAAAACAATTCATTGTTACTTACCGAGGAAAGACTAGGGTTTCTTTCCAAGCCATAGATCTTGTAAAGATCAATGGTGGGAGAGCTGCCGGTCGGGCACATTGAGATTCGGGAGATCATTGCAATCAATACCACATTGATTATTGCATCTACCAAGTTGCCAAATCAGTAGACCAAGGGCTAGTGTATGGTACATCTTAGCATCGTATGGTTCATTATTGTAAGCTCTTACACATGAAAACCATCCAACTAAGCTTCCATTTCACTTAGCAGGTAGGCAACGTATATGCCAAGACCAAATATCGACAGATTGGAAGCATGCCAAGTAATGAACTTTAATACCCTGTCACAATCATAATCATTGCAATGTTTAGATTCATAGTTCACATTTTATAATAGTTCCTAAAGTTTATTTTAGGCATTGTGATAATAGTAGTACATGCTAATGTATGATGCGTGAATGCATAGTTACTATAGATTGTACATATTCTTCTCTGTAGTATGTGTATAGTCATATAGGGTAAATTTTATATATTTTCATGCATTAGTCATGTATTGCTAAATCAATTGATAAATGTGAGACTTTAGCTATAGTCTAAATTCTGTTGGTGCACAATATAATACTAGCTCATTTGAAATAGCATAAGCACTATATTCACACGATTTCAAATAAAGTTACAAATGGACAATGGTATCACCGCTTGATGTTAATGACAATTGTCATATTAGGATGATTTTTCATAGATGATAAATATAGCAATGTAAAAGCAAAATGACGACGTGATTTTAATAACACTGAAAAGTTTGTAAGCTAACACGTAAACGAGAATTGGGACCAAAATATCCATACCTCCAATAACTTGTTTTTCAAGGAATTACTTAGTATTTTCATATTACATTGATGATGAATTGAAAGACACATGTACTCTTAACTCATGCTTTTTGTAAAATTTCTTACTTGCATTCTGCACATGGAAACAGGATTCAAATACCTTAGCTAAACGTAGCTAAGTAAAGCTTAGGGAACCTCATAGGACCCCTTCGTCATCATTCAAAACAAACTATCAGCACATTACCAAGAAAATTATAATAATACAAACCTATGTACAACATATAGTTACATTTAAAACTTAAGCAGATCTGAAGATGTATTCTTTAGTTATGATCATAAAATGTCCTTAAAGAGATTAGCATCCATTTATTCTACATTAGCAATTACAACTAGCATCATATTTTATTTTGAGAAATTCGATGTGTCTTCGTTATTAATTATCCTAGTTAAGAGATTTAACTATTATTATATGTTCTGCATTAACAAATTCAATAATCATTGCTATTTTAAAAATTTTAAATTTCTTTGGTAATTTACGGGATGTTACATGTGGTATCAGAGCGAGGTTCGAACTCTAGGCCTAAAAAGGTCCAAAGAACATGCAACATAAAATTTTATTACAGTAGAAATCTTACTAATTCAAATTAAACTATTTTTGTTATATAGAATTTTTTTTTAAGCTACAGGTATGGAAGGATCAGCTGAACATATGGAAGATAGATCTCGACCCAACAGTCATAGCATGGGACAACATTATGAAGGATAATTCCATGGTGAATTAAATGAGAATTCGTCAGAATTGTTACGTGCATTTCAAGAGTTAAAAGCATAAATCAGATCTGTAAAACACGACAATGAGAGAATTCTGAAAGCACAAGAGGAAATTAACCAAGTGCTGCTCGATCAGTGCCCAATTGATGAACAGGATAGAGGGATTGAAAATAACTCCAAGATTGAAGACTTACCTCATCAAGACAGGGGTAATAAAATGAAAACTGATGATGCGAAAAACATTTCAACATCATCAGAAGCTGCCAATGAAAAACGCAAAAAGAAACGTAATTATTCAAGTGATAGCAGCAAAGGAGATTACAACCCAAAAGAAAAAGTCACAAACAGTATGAACAGATTTTTGGGGAGTTCAAGAAAATCAAGCCCACAACCTTCAATGGTGAAACTGAGAAAGGAGAGACAACAGAAGCATGGATGTCCGGCATGAAGAAGTACTTCCAAATTTATGGTTATTCAGAATCATTGAAGGCAATATACAACTTGATTGGGAAGACAGATATTGGGTGGCAGGATATCAAAAGAGTGAAGGGAACCAAAGACAAGGATGTGAATTGGAGCACTTTTAAAAGGTACTTCAAGAAGAAGTTCTTATATGAACAATACTATGAAGAAAAAGCCAAGGAATTTTATGATTTGAAGCTGGGAACTATGAACATGAAAGAGATGAACAATAAATTTCTAACCATGTCTTCTTTTGTTATGATCATAAAATGTCCTTAAAGAGATTAGCATCCATTTAGTCCGCATTAGCAATTACACCTAGCATCATATTTTGTTTTGAGAAATTTGATGTGTCGTCCTTATTAATTATCCTAGTTAAGAGATTTAACTATTATTATATGTTCTGCATTAACAAATTCAATAATTATTGCTATTTTAAAAATATTAAATTTCTTTGGTAATTTACGGGATGTTACATGTGGTATGAGAGCGAGGTTCGAACTCAAGGCCTGAAAAGGTCCAAAGAACACGCAACAGAAAATTTTATTACAACAGAAATATTACTAATTCAAATTAAACTATTTTTGTTATACATAAATTTGTTTTTAAGCTACATGTATGGAAGGATCAGCTGAACATATGGAAGACAGATCTCGACCCAACAGTCATAGCATGGGACAACATTATGAAGGAGAAGTCCATGGCGAATTAAATGACAATTCGTCATAATTGTTACGTGCATTTCAAGAGTTAAAAGCATAAATCAGATCTGTAAAACACGACAATGAGAGAATTCTGAAAGCACAAGAGGAACTTAACCAAGTACTGTTTGATCAATGCCCAAATGATGAACAGGATAGAGGGATTGAAAATAGATCCAAGATTGAAGACTTACCTCATCAAGACAGTGGTAATAAAATGAAAACTGATGATGCAAACAACATTTCAACATCATCAGAAGCTTCAAATGAAAAACGCAAAAAGAAACGTAATTATTCAAGTGATAGCAGTGAAGGAGATTACAAACCCAAAAGAAAAAGTCACAAACAATACGAATAAATTTCTGGGGAGTTCAAGAAAATCAAACCCCCAACCTTCAATGGTGAAACTGAGAAAGGAGAGACACCAGAACCATGGCTGTCCGGCATGAAGAAGTACTTCCAAATTTATGACTATTTAGAATCATTGAAGGCAATGATGGCAATATACAACTTGATTGGGAAAACATATATTGGGTGGCAGGACATCAAAAGAGTGAAGGGAACCAAAGACAAGGATGTGAATTTGAGAACTTTTAAAAGGTACTTCAAGAAGAAGTTCTTATCTGAACAATACTATGAAGAAAAATCCAAGGAATTTTATGATTTAAAGCTGGGAACTATGAACATGAAAGAGATGAATAGTAAATTTCTAAATTTGCTGAGGTATGTGCCATACCTCGTGGAATAGAAACCGAAGATTCAAATATACCTAACTTGTCTACCTTTCAACATCAAGGATAGAATAGAGTATGACAATCCAAAGACCTTAGAAAAGGCCATGACGAAAGCAACTTTCTATTATGACACTAATCGGAAAAGAGAAGGGATATCTAACTAGAAAAATCAGAAAACCAACAACTCTAAGCTGAAAAAGAAAAATTTCAGGTTTAGTGGGAATTCTGACTTCCAAAAGAAAAACTTTCCAAATCAGACTTTCCAAGGGAACAATTCCAAAAGTAATCAGCAACAAAATTTTACAGCTCCTAGAAATACTCCCAATGTTACTAGAACTAATGACAAAAAGGCAACTATAAAATGTTTTGAGTGTCAAGGTCCTCATTATGCTTCAGAATGCCCCAATTGGAAGTGGACAGCTAATAATATTCATTCCATACAAACTGAACCTAATGTGGGAGACTTGGCAAGGGAGATGCCCATAATTAATGCAGTTCTAGACAACCGGAAAGCAGAGCATCAAGTCTCTATGGTAGAGATTGAAGGTGGGACAAGACGACTATTTTCAAGTGGAAACGGATTGTATCCTCGAAAGGAGGGAAACTCTACTCTGGAATCGCACCATTGGGCCGGTAAAGGTGCAATGGAAGCACCTTAGCCCAGAAGAGGCAACCTGGGAGTTGGAGAGTACTATGCGGGCAACATACCCAACTCTATTTTAGGAACACTCAGTGAGTGAATAAACAACATCAAGGATGATGTTGAGATTTAAGGGGGGGTGTATGTCACCTACCCAAATTCTGAAGACTAATTATCTTATTTGCAAAATACATTATGTTAAATTTTAATTAGAAAGTTTTGTAATTATGACCAAATTTGGTCAAAGATGATTGTAATGACTTATTATTATTATTTAATAAATTAAACAGGATACAAACACCCAGGGGAACTATTAAATGAGTGTTCACTGACCCACTAGGAGGAATGGAAGCTGTTAGAAGGCATGGGATAGATAGCAGCATTTGAACTCCACCACTAGCTGTTGGTTATGGGACAACTACTCCTAAATTTGTGGCATTATCCCCCAGGTGGGTGGAAGAGCGTTGTTAGCTCATTAATGACTAGGTTAAACACTAAAAGGCCTAGCCAGCCTAAATAAGGCAATTCGAATTGAGCAGGCAGCTCCACAATATTTTTTACAGAAATATTTCCTCAAGTGTATCAGGTGATCACTGAGAGATTCGAATAGGGAGGCTAAGTGGGAGTGCATTGTGAGTCTGCTAGTTATTCTGAGAAGGAAACCAGAGGTACTGGTGCAGGTCTCTTTGACTGCTGAGTCTTTATGATTGGATGATCTATATTTTACTTCAAGTTGATGAACTAAGGCTTCTACAGACTCTTCTTCTTCTTGGTGGTTCAGTGAATAGGGTCGGGGGTCCTAAGGCAAGTAATTTGGCTATCTTCAGGAATAATTTGGGTGGAACAGGTTCCTTGGGTTGTTTGTTTCTCCTACGGTCAATCAGGTTCCACTGTTCTGACTTATTGTTTACAGTTAAATGATTTTCTACATGGTAGAACTATTATTTACAGTTATACAGAAGAAACTATTTTATTTTCTGACTTAAAGATGTTATGATTGAAGGATGATTAGGTAAATTAGATGAAAGATTAAATTCTTTTCTGTATTTTCCCATACTGTTATCTGTATAGTACACAAGTACAGAAAAGTAAAATTAATAGAGATGAGTGATAGGTAGAATGCCATTTGAATGATTAGATAAACAATGTAGTATTTCTTTTAAATTCTTCCATTTCAATCATATGTCTAAAACTCAGGAATAGTACAGCATATTATAAACAGATGTATAGCATTTCCTCTACTTCATAATAAAATAAAAACATTTTTATTTATGCACAGATCTAGATTTTCCAATTCAACTCCATCTATTTTCGGATGCTAATAATATGCATTCCAATATTATAAATCCAATTTTTTCAAGCATTTTATATTCTAGAAATATAGTAGCTATAATTATTCTCTATACAGAGTGTTACTTACAAATGATATGTAAACACTTATTATTTTCATCACTAATTATCACATTTTGATCTAGTATAGATTTCAATCATTAAATATAAATACTTTCACTATAAAAACCAAAACCCTAAGATTTTGTTGACCCTAGATTCTAAACATTCATTTAGTATACAGTTCAATAATTTTCAGATCAAGCCATTCATGGCAACAACATATAAGATTTCTAAAGTTATAGTAGACATGGATTCCAAACCCTAAACAATATTTTATTTAACCTTACTATCTATTTTCGTGTTGAGAATACTAACAAGGCACTTAACATCACTTAACAGAAGACATGATTTTTGTATTGTTATCTATCAAACCCTAACAAGAAACATAAACAGTGTTGAAACCTTTAGATGCACAAGTTAAGGCCCAGTTCTCGGGTTGAATTCTTACTACAATCAGGGTTACCAAAGAAACCTACAGGGTAGGGCTTCATTCATTGAAACAAGATCGAACCCTGTGGCATATAGCCATTTTAAAACTTATGACAGATCAAGTTTTATAACATCATACTTTCAAACTTAAATTTCAAAAACGATACGAAGTACAAGGTCTATCTACCAACAGACATGCAACCTACAACTCTCGCCCTGAGACAACTTTCGTTGTTCTAAACCAAATCAACAGTTTATACAAACAAATTCTCAAATCAAGATAACAAGACGCGCCATTGTTTTACAGAAGCAAGTGAACCCTCGGCTTTAGAATTTTATGTTCAACACTATAGTCAAAATTTGACAGAATTTACATTGAAGACCTTTCAAGGTTCCAAAATCACATAGGGTCATTTCCTTAACAACCAGTAGCACAAAAACAAGTTCAAGGTCATTTTTAAACGACGCAACAAATCATTACTGAGCCGAATAGCAACTTAAAAACTGAGGGTTTATCCTCTTTACAGTATTGTTCAAAATAAAACTTAAACTCGGCCATTATTTCGAACAGGGTCGTGTGTCCAACTCTCGTCATACTGTATTCACTGGCTAAACCATGCCAAAGGTACCTACAAGGTTTAAAGAACCATCGAGGCTTACCAGGAGGTTCTTGCAACATCTTCATTCCGAGTTTTGCTCATAGAAATCCTCCAAGAAGTATCACCTACTAGTTACAGTTTGAAAAGGTTAAAACAAGAAAAACACAGGTATAACTTAAACATTACAGTATTATTGCCACTGTCATTGAAAACTTACCTTAGCATCGAAGCTCCTAGATTTAGACACCTCACACCAAAAAAATGACGAAGTATTATAGCAATTACAGCAAATAAGAGTTCAAATTCAGAGAACCATTTTATAAATAGGAGAATCGAACTCCAATTCGATTTACACTCAAATAAACTAATAGAGAAACCTCCCCACAATTTCAATGGCCGTGTCGTGGCCCTATTTCACAAGGATCATAAGCCTGTAACATATAAATTTTTCTCACAGGTATAAAGTTCAAAACCGAGGAAGGAGTCCTCCTAACAATAAAACTCCAAACCCTACATTGTAGCAGCATTGTCAGCCCCTCTACCTTACCACTAAACGCAAAATGAAGACCAGGAAAATAATTCATTGTTACTTACCAATGAAAGACTAGGGTTTCTTTCCAAGCCCTAGATCTTGTAAAGATCAACAATGGGAGAGCTACCGGTCGGGCACCTTGAGATTCGGGAGATCATTGCAATCAATACCACATTGATTATTGCATCTACCAAGTCGCCAAATCAGCAGACCAAGGGCTGGTGTATGGTACAACTCAACATTGTATGGTGCATTATTGTAAGCTCTTCCATGTGAAAACCATCCAACTAAGCTTCCATTTCACTTAGCAGGTAGGCAACGTAAATGCTAAGACCAAATATCGACAGATTGGAAGCATGCCAAGTACCGAACTTTAATACCCTGTCATAATCATAATCATTGCAATGTTTAGATTCATAGTTCACATTTTATAATAGTTCCCAAAGTTTATTTTAGGCATCGTGATAATAGTAGTACATGCTAATGTATGGTGCGTGAATGCATAGTTACTATAGATTGTACATTTTCTTCTCTATAGTATGTGTATAGTCATATAGGGTAAAGTTTATATATTTTCATGCATTAGTCATATATTGCTAAATCAATTGATAAATGTGAGACTTTAGGTACAGTCTAAATTCTATTGGTGCACAATATAATACACGTAAATGAGAATTGGAACCAAAATATCCATACCTCCAATAACTTGTTTTGCAAGGAAGTACTTAGTATTTTTCATATTACATTGACGATGAATTGAAAGATACATGTACTCTTAACCCATGCTTGTCGTAAAATTTCTTACATGCGTTCTGCACATGGAAACAGGATTCAAATGCCTTAGCTAAACGTATCTAAGTAAATATCAGGGTACCTCATAGGACCCCTTCGTCATCATTCAAAACAAACTGTCAGCACATTACCAAGAAAATTATAATAATGCAAACCTATGTACAGCATATAGTTACATTT
This sequence comes from Larix kaempferi, assembly GCA_027924585.1. Classification (NCBI taxonomy): domain Eukaryota; kingdom Viridiplantae; phylum Streptophyta; class Pinopsida; order Pinales; family Pinaceae; genus Larix; species Larix kaempferi. The sequence goes on from BSBM01000289.1 coordinate 26,482,295, forward strand.
AAAACTTAAGCATATCTGAAGATGCATTCTTTTGTTATGATCATAAAATGTCCTTTGTTAAAGAGATTAGCATACATTTAGTTTGCATTAGCAATTACAACTAGCATCATATTTTGTTTTGAGAAATTTGATGTGTCTTCATTATTAATTATCCTAGTTAAGAGATGTAACTATTATTATATGTTCCGCATTAACAAATTCAATAATTATTGCTATTTTAAAAAAATTTAAAAATTTTGGTAATTTACAGGATGTTACATGTGGTATTAGAGCGAGGTTCGAACTCTATGCCTGAAAAGGTCCAAAGAACATGCAACATAAAATTTTATTATAGCAGAAATCTTACTAATTCAAATTAAACTATTTTTGTTATACATAAATTTGTTTTTAAGATACAGGTATGGAAGGATCAGCTGAACATATGGAGGACAGATTTCAACCCAACAGTCATAGCACGGGACAGCACTATGAAGGAGAAGTCCATGGTGAATTAAATGACAATTCGTTAGAATTGTTACATGCATTTCAAGAGTTAAAAGCATAAATCAGATATGTAAAACAGGACAATGAGAGAATTCTGAAAGAACAAGAGGAACTTAACCAAGTAATGTTCGATCAGTGCCCAACTAATGAATAGGATAGAGGGATTGATAATACCTCCAAGATTGAAGACTTACCTCATCAAGACAGGGGTAAGAAAATGAAAACCGATGATGCAAACATCATTTCAACATCATCAGAAGCTGCCAATGAAAAGCGCAAAAAGAAATGTAATTATTCAAGTGATAGCAGCGAAGGAGATTACAAACCTAAAAGAAAAAGTAACAAACAGTATGAACAGATTTATGGGGAGTTCAAGAAAATCAAACCCCCAACCTTCAATGGTGAAACTGAGAAAGGAGAGACAGCAGAAGCATGGTTTTCCGGCATGAAGAAGTACTTCCAAATTTATGATTATTCAGAATCATTAAAGGCAAAGATGGCAATATACAACTTGACTCGGAAGGCAGATATTTGGTGGCAGGACATCAAAAGAGTGAAGGGAATCAAAGACAAGGATGTGAATTAGAGCACTTTTAAAAGGTACTTCGAGAAGAAGTTCTTATCTGAAAAATATTATGAAGAAAAATCCAAGGAATTTTATGATTTAAAGCTGGGAACTATGAACATGAAAGAGATGAACAGTAAATTTCTAAATTTGTTGAGGTATGTGCCATACCTCGTGGAAGAGAAACCAAAGATTCAAAGATACATGAGTTGTCTACCTTTCAACATCAAGAACATAATAAACTATCACAATCCAAAGACCTTAGAAGAGGCCATGAGGAAAGCAACTTTCTGTTATGACACTAATCAGAAAAGAGAATGGATATCTAACTGAAAAAATCATAAACCCAACAACTTTGACCTGAAAAAGAAAAATTTCAGGTTTAGTGGGAATTCTGACTTCCAAAAGAAAAACTTTCCGAATCGGAATTTCTAAGGGAACAATTCCAGAAGTAATCAGCAGCAAAATTTTACAGCTCCTAGAAATACTCCCAATGTTACCAGAACTAATGACGAAAAGGAACCTATAAAATGTTTTTAGTGTCAAGGTCCTCATTATAGTTCAGAATGCCCCAAGAGGAAGCGGACAGCTAATAATATTCATTCCATACAAACTGAACCTACTGTGGGAGACTTGGCAAGGGAGATGCCCAGAATTAATGCAGCTCTAGACAACAAGAAAGCAGAGCATCAAGTCTCTATGGTAGATATTGAAGGTGGGACAAGACAACGATTTTTCAGGTGGAACCAGATTGTATCCTCGAAAGGAGGGAAACTCTACTCTAGAATCGCAACATTGGGCAGGTAAAGGTGCAATGGAAGCACCTTAGCCTAGAAGAGGCTACCTGGGAGTTGGAGAGTAGTATGCGGGTAGCATACCCAACTCTATTTCAAGAACACTCAAAGAGTGATTAAACAACATCGAGGACGATGTTGAGATTTAAGGGGGTGTGTATGTCACCTACCCAAATTTTGAAGACTAATTATCTTATTTGCAAAATACATTATGTTAAATTTTAATTAGAATGTTTTGTAATTATGACCAAATCTGGTCAAGGATGATTGTAATGACTTATTATTATTATTTAATAAATTAAACAGGAGACAAACACCCAAGGGAACTGTTAAATGAGTGTTCACTGACCCACTAGGAGGAATGGAAGCTGTTAGAAGGCATGGGACATATGGCCGCATTTGCACTCCACCACTAGCTATTGGTTATGGGACAACTACCCCTAAATTTGTGGCATTATCCCCCAAGTGAGTGGAAGAGAGCTGTTAGCTCATTAATGACCAGTTTAACCACTAAAAGGCTTAGGCAGCCTAGATAAGGCAAATCGAATTGAGTAGGCAGCTCCACAATATTTTTTGCAGAAATATTTCCTCAAGTGTATCAGGTGATCACTGAGAGATTCGAATAGGGAGGCTAAGTGGGAGTGCATTGTGAGTCTACTAGTTATTATGAGAAGGAAACCAGAGGTACTGGTGCAGGTCTCTTTGACTGCTGAGTCTTTATGACTGGATGATCTATATTTTACTTCAAGTTGATGAACTAAGGCTTCTACAGACTCTTCTTCTTCCTGGTGGTTCAGTGAACGGGCTTGGGGGTCCTAAGGCAAGTAATTTGGTTGTCTTCAGGAATAGGTTGGGTGGAACAGGTTCCTTGGGTTGTTTGTTTCTCCTACAGTCAATTAGGTTCTACTGTTCTGACTTATTGTTTACAGTTAAATGATTTTCTGCATGGTATAACTATTATTTACAATTATACAGAAGAAACTATTTTATTTTCTGACTTAAAGATGCTATGTTTGAAGGATGATTATGTAAATTAGATGAATGATAAATTCTTTTCTGTATTTTTCCCATACTGTTATCTGTATAGTACTCTAGTACAGAAAAGTAAAATTAATTCTGATGAGTGATAGGTAGAATGCCATTTTAATGATTAGATAAACACTGTAGTATTTCTTTTAAATTCTTCCATTTCAATCATATGTCTAAAACGCAGGAAATAGTACAGCATATTATAAACAGATGTATAGCATTTCCTTTGCTTCATAATAAAAGAAAAACATTTTTATTTATGCACAGATCTAGATTTTCCAATTCAACTCCATCTATTTTCGGATGGTAATAATATGCATTCCAATATTATAAATCCAATGTTTTCAAGCATTTTATATTCTAGAAATATAGCAACTACAATTATTCTCTATACAGAGTGTTACTTACAAATGATAAGTAAACACTTATTATTTTCATCACTAATTATCACATTTTGATCTAGTATAGATTTCAATCATTAAATATAAATACTTTCACTATAAAAACCAAAACCCTAAGATTTTGTAGACTCTAGATTCTAAACATTCATTTAGCATACAGTTCAATAATTTTCAGATCAAGCCATTCATGGAAACAACAGATAAGATTTCTAAAGTTATAGTAGACATGGGTTCCAAACCCTAAACAATATTTTATTTAACCTTACTATCTATTTTCGTGTTGATAATACTAACAAGGCACTTAGCATCACTTAACAGAAGACATGATTTTTGTATCGTTATCTATTAAACCCTAACAAGAAACATAAACAGGGTCAAAACCTTTAGATGCACAAGTTAATCCCCAGTTCTCGGGTTGAATTCTTAGTACAATCAGGGTTACCAAAGAAACCTACAGTGTAGGGCTTCGTTCGTTGAAACAAGATCGAACCCTGTGGCATATAGCCATTTTAAAACTTATGACAGATCAAGTTTTATAACATCATTCTTTCAAACTTAAATTTCAAAAACGATACGAAGTACAGGGTCTATCTACCAACAGACATGCAACCTACAACTCTCGACCTGAGACAACTTTCGTTGTTCTAAACCAAATCAACAGTTTATACAAACAAATTCTCAAATCATGATAACAAGACGCGCCATTGTTTTACAGAAGCAAGTGAACCCTCGTCTTTAGAATTTTATGTTCAACAGTATAGTCAAAATTTGACAGAGTTTACATTGAAGACCTTTCAATGTTCCAAAATCACATAGGGTCATTCCCTTAACAACTAGTAGCACAAACAAAAGTTCAAGGTCGTTTTTAAATGACGCACCAAATCATTACTGAGCCGAATAGAAACTTAAAAACTGAGGGTTTATCCTCTTTACAATATTGTTCAAAATAAAACTTAAACTCTACCATTATTCTGAACAGGGTCGTGTGTCCAACCCTCATCATATTGTATTCACTGGCTAAACCATGCCAAAGGTACCTATGAGGTTTCAAGAATGACTGAGGCTTACCAGGAGGATGTTGCAGCATCCTCATTCCAAGTTTGCTCATAGAAATCCTCTAACGTAGTATCACCTGCCAGTTACAATTTGAAAAGGTTAAAACAAGAAAAACGTAGGTATAACTTAAAAATTACAGTATTATTGCCACTATCATTGAAAACTTACCTTAGCGTCGAAGCTCCTGGATTTAGACACCTCACACCAACAAAACAACGAAGTCTTATAGCAATTGCAGCCAATACGAGTTCAAATTCAGAGAACCATTTTATGAATAGGAGAATCAAACTCCAGTTCGATTTACACTCAAATAAACTGACAAGAAACCTCCCCACAATTTCAATGGCTGTGTCGTGGCTCTATTTCACAAGGATCATAAGCTTGTAACATATAATGTTTTCTCAAAGGTCTACATTTTGAAACCGAGGAAGGAGTCCTCCTAACAATAAAACTCCAAACCCTACATTGCAGCAACACTGTCGGCCCCTCTACCTTACCACTAAACGCAAAATGAAGACCAGGAAAACAATTCATTATTACTTACCAACGAAATACTAGGGTTTCTTTCCAATCCCTAGATCTTGTAAAGATCAACGGTGGGAGAGTTGCCGGTCGGTCACGTTGAGATTCGGGAGATCATTGCAATCAATACCACATTGATTATTGCATCTACCAACTCACCAAACCAGTAGACCAAGGGCTAGTGTATGGCACAACTCAGCATCGTATGGTGCATTATTGTAAGCTCTTCCACGTGAAAACCATCCAACTAAGCTTCCATTTCACTTAGCACGTAGGCAATGTAAATGCTAAGACCAAATATCGACAGATTGGAAGCATGCCAAGTACTGGACTTTAATACCCTGTCACAATCATAATCATTGCAATGTTTAGATTCATAGTTCACATTTTATAATAGTTCCCAAAGTTTATTTTAGGCATCGTGATAATAGTAGTACATGCTAATGTATGGTGCGTGAATGCATAGTTACTATAGATTGTACATTTTCTTCTCTATAGTATATGTATAGTCATATAGGGTAAAGTTTATATATTTTCATGCATTAGCCATGTATTTCTAAATCAATTGATAAATGTGAGACTTTAGGTATAGTTTAAGTTCTGTTGGTGCACAATATAATGCTAGTTCGTTTGAAATAGCATAAGCACTATATTCACAAGATTTCAAATAAAGTTACAAATGGACAATGGTATCACCGCTTGATGTTAATGAAAATAGTCATATTAGGATGATTTTTCATAGATGATAAATATAGCAATGTAAAAGCAAAATGACGACGTGATTTTAATAACACTTAAAAGTTTGTAAGCTAACACGTAAACGAGATTGGAACCAAAATATCCATGCCTCCAATAACTTGTTTTGCAAGGAAGTACGTAGTATTTTTCATATTACATTGACGATGAATTGAAAGACACATGTACTCTTAACTCATGCTTGTCGTAAAATTTCTTACCTGTGTTCTGCACATGGAAACAAGATTCAAATGCCTTAGCTAAACGTAGCTAAGTAAACCTCAGGGTACCTCGTAGGACCCCTTCGTCATCATTCAAAACAAATTGTCAACACATTACCAAGAAAATTATAATAATACAAACCTATGTACATCATATAGTTACATTTAAAACTTAAGCAGATCTGAAGATGTATTCTTTTTTTATGATCATAAATTGTCCTTTGTTAAAGAGATTAGCATCCATTTAGTCTGCATTAGCAATTACAACTAGCATCATATTTTGTTTTTAGAAATTCGATGTGTCATCGTTATTAATTATCCTAGTTAAGAGATTTAACTATTATTATATGTTCTGCATTAACAAATTCAATTATTATTGCTATTTAAAAAAAATTTAAAATTTTTGGTAATTTTTTGGGTGTTACAATTAGTCACGAAACTATCTTTGAGGAATTTGCGGGGTTTTCTCCTTTATGGTTTCCCTGAGGAAAACTATTGTGTCTATTTTGTTTTGGTGTGCTTGTTATTCTTTTAGTTAAATATCCTAGATAATATTGAATTAAAGTACAAACATTAACACCTTTGCAAGTCATCACTTAGTCAACCATTATTCTCTAATGCACCCTTGTGCATACTTATCGATTTTATTTTATTTAAATAAATATCTATTAATGAAAATTACTTCTACCAAGTGTATTTCAAACTTAGGATAAAAATAAAATTAAACTTCTTAGCTAATTAATGCCTTAACTTCAGAATTAACCCCAAGTGCATGAAATTTCCTCCTCAGCCCAAAGGATTGGTTGGGCTAGGAACTCCTTCCACTAATCATCAATGAGGGGACGTGACATCAAACACAAGATAATGTTGGAATTACACACCTCACCTATCAGTGTTCACTTAGGATTCCTAAAAACGTACCACAGGGTCAAGAAGGAATTTTTGGGGAAGGTCTTAGATCTAATATTCAAAGGTTCATGGCAGAATGTTTGAAATAGTTACAACCATTAGAAATACCTTGTCAACACCGGGAGGAAGTCTCAATGGATTTGATCATAGGTATATCCAATTCAGAAGGGAAGAATGTTATTATGGTGGTTGTTTACAGACTCACAAAGTATGCACACTTTTTTGTACTCTCCCACACTTTTAATGCAAGTACAATTGATGTATCCTTCATGGAAACAATTCATAAGTTACATGGAAACCCAAATATTATTGTCAGTGATCTAGATCCAATTTTCAATGGAAAATTTTGGACTGAACTATTTTCTTATTTGGGTACCCAGTTGTCTCATAATTCGTCCTATCATCCTCAATCTGATGGGCAAACTGATATAGTGAACAAATTTTTGGAAGGTTATTTTCGCTACTTTGCATGTGACAAACAAACATGGTGGGTGAAATGGTTATATTTTGGCACAATGGTGGTACAATAATTTCTTCCATGCATCATCAAAAATGTCTCCATTTATGGAACTTTATGTGAAAAAAAGTTAATAGGTAGATCTATGCTCACAAGAAATTCCTCACACAATTGATAAGCAAAAATTGCACAATTACACTAAAAATTGAGATATAAATAATGCACACAACAAAAATCTATTGATTAATTGTACATCAACAAAAATTAGGCAATGAAGGGGTTGTCCAAATATATACATAAGGCTAAAATCCAAAATCCTTTGGAGGTATTCGATCAAATCACAAAAATCGGGCTTACAACTCATGAAAATCCCCATCAATGGCAACATCAGCTTTCAGACTCAGTCAAGAGGCTTACGAATTGGAAAAATAAAATACGACAGCCCATGTGTGATGAAAAAGAAGAAAGATGATGGATTTAGAAGATAAAATCATGGAGTATTGGTTGGCCACAAAGATATCAACATGCTAATACCAAAAGGGCACCCTTGCTTTATCCTTATCCAACTGAAAAGAAAAGCATGCTACTTTATGAGCAAGAAAAGCAGGACAAAGATTCTAAAAGTAGGAAGTGCACTCTTTCTAACTAGAACTGACATAAAAGATGTCATAAATCTAATGAGGGCTCTCAAGTGGATAAGTATGACAAGAAGTGTGCCAAGTAGGTTCCATGGGGCCAATAACCTAGTCTAACACCTAGGAAAGTATTAAAAAATTATAATAAAATGTATCCTAAGTCTTGATTGGGTAGTTATATTCTAACACCCGCCCTTATTCCTAATTGTATGTGAGTAAAAAAAAACAGAAAATATAGGGCCCAACAATAGTGGCTATGGTCACCCATTTTACATTTATTTTGTCCAAAAAAAGCAAGGAAAGAAGGAAATCCTCTTGGGAAAAACCTCCCTTCTAAACTGGACACAAACAAAACTAAATAATAATAATAATAATAATAATAATAATTCTTTTCAATCTTTCTTCACCATATATTCAACCACGCCAAGCAGTTTTCTGAGATGGCTGAAAGTCTTCTATGTGAATGCATTGGTGAAGATATTTGTAGTTTGTTCAAACGTAGGACAATACTACAGAAATATGATTTGATCATTCACTAGTCTTTGGATGTAATGCATGTGAAGTTCTATATGCTTGGTCCTATGTCTTTGCACTGGGTCAGTTGATATTTTAATGGTACAATGATTGTCACACAAAATGAGTGTAGGTGTGTAGAATTCAATCTCAAAATCTGAAAGCATACCTTTGAACCAAACACCCTGAGTGGTTGCATTTACAACTCCTATGTATTCAACCTCTGTAGATGAAAGTGTAATGGCACTTTGATTTTTACTTGACCAGCATATTGGACTACCTCCAATTATGAAAAAATATCCATAATTTGACTTCTGATCTAAGCTATCTCCAGCCCTGGCAATCAAAATCTGAAAAACCATAAAGATCCAATGAAGAATGAGCATCATAATGTATCATGAATGACTTGGTTCCTTGCACATAATGCAAGATCCTTTTGGCATCCTTCCAATGGAGCTCATGAGGATCCTACATGTACCTTGACACAACACTAACTACATAAGCTAAATAAGGTTGGCAGTGTGTAAGATACAACAAACTCCCAACCAATTGTCTGTACAAAGTGATGTTCACAAGTGGGGAAGAGTCACCATCTTCAAGTCTTAGTCCAGAGAGAAAAGGAGACTTATCTGGGTTACATTATTTCATTCTAAACTTTGTGAGAAGATCTAATTCATATTTTGACTGAGACACCTTAATTCCTGAAGCGGATTGAGTGATCTCAAGTCCCATAAATTGTCTTAATATTCCTAAGTCAGTCATAGAAAATGCATGATGCAAAGCAAATTTTACTAAAACAATCTGATCATAAGAATTCATAGTAATCAAAAGATCATAAAAATATAATACATTGATTAAAAGAGAACCATTTGCTTCAAGTAAACATTTGGGTCAGATTTGCATTTGTTGAATCCTTGTGACATAAGAAAACTATCCATTTTGGCATACCAGGCTCTGGGAACCTGCTTGAGACCATACAAAGACATTTTCAATCTGCATACAAGAGAGGGGTCACTCGCATAACCTTCTAGATCCTGCATATAAATTTACTCCTCACTGCTTGGATGTTGCAATTGCCAAAACTAGCCTGATTGAATCCATTTGTTGCGCTTAAAAGCGGAAACGTATCACTGAATGCTTAAATATACATGAGTATATAAATATATATATATATATATATATATATATATATAATATTGAATAAAACATGAATGATGATGAATACAACAATATAACCTAGTATATATAAACTGCTAGTGACCTTTCATGTAAAGCCACATCTTTACATATACACCTTTTCATAATAATATGTTTAAGTAAATGATAAATATACTTTATTGTATATTCATTACATTGCCACTCCCTTGAAATAAAGCTTTGTCCTTAAAGCTATCTAAGCTACCTTCATCACCCTTTGAAATATACTATTAAATTTCTACTTCCTTCTTCTCATCACCTAGGATAAAAAATGCTTTTAAATTTCCCTTTGGAATAATCCATTCTAAACACTTATCAATTGTTCTCTCCTAATAACACTTATAATAACCTTTTTCTTAGTAAATTTTTTTCCACCTCTGAAAAGTATACTCCCCTTTATGAAAAGTCACTTTCCACTTACCAATTATTTTCTCCTCATAACACTTATATCTTTTCTCGTTTAATATTAAATATATATATTTCACTTTTTCTTTGTCGGATTTTCTCTTTGAATAATTATGAATAATCTATTTATCTTATATAAATGGCCCATTCTTATAAAAACTCCAGTAAATATAATTCCAAACCTTTTTTTAAGAATTATTTTATTACTAAATATTATTCCTTCAACCCTCAACGAGTCTCTCTTATGAAAATTCACCTTGCATTTTCTTCTTTTTACGGTGACTAATTAAAACTTAGTTATGACTTCCACGATAACTCTATTATTTGAATTGCACATTCTATTGTTTTTCCACATCTCTCGTACAACCAATATACCAATGCTTCGACATATTTGGACCACGCTATTTGTGGTAATAATGACCCGAAATTGATCCACTCCAGTGATGAATAATGCTATTTCCTTTATCATTCCTTAGCCAAAGTATTAATCGTGGGGTTGTTTGTTTTGGCAACGGACAGTCTTCTCATATCTGTCGGCTGATGCAAGTCCATAATTATCGTTTACATTTATTTTTAACCCTCCCGAGTCGCGGATAGCATAGTTTTGCGGTGATGGTTCCAATAACGTGATGCATGCAATCAAGCGTTCCTTTGAGTCTCTTGAATCCCAACTATGTTTGCACAATCTCTGCTCCAACTATCAATGCAACGGAATGGGAATGGGCATAGTGGACAGGCCATTGCGTCAAACAAGCTATGATGCCTTCAAGGCCAATATTTGATTGGAGGTGCACCACGAAATCCAGTATTTTAGAACGCAATCCTCAGTGTTTTCATACTTACCAAGGTTTGTAGATGGACCCGAGTTCTTACATGGTCCACCCGCATCATAGTCCGTCATCCTTTCAATGTTTCGTTTTTTTGGTTGTTGGGAGTACAGGCCCCGACCTCTGTCTAGCTCTTGTTTTTGGTGGTGAAACCGATATCTTCTGCCACTGTTGGGTTTCTTTTTGGTCTGGAGTATTCCCTTTTTGTCGCCAATATTCTCTGAATTTTGTGTTTTGAACACAATCCACCGCCTCCTCAGTCACACCTTCCCCCAAGGAATTGAGATTTGGAACCCAGACACATGGATTCTCGGTGGCAATATTTTTCCTGAGCAAACTTCCACTACTATTTGCAATATGTATCTCTGCAAACTGTAGTTTTCATGTACATGGTTCATTCTCAAGCCCTACACGATAGTATGGCGATTGGTGCGTTGTCTTGTATGATTTTGAATTAGTGTCGTAATCCGATTCATTTTCTGAAGAATATTCATTATGACTTGAACCAGAACTATTTCAAAGTCATCATCTCTCTCTAGCTCATATTTGTTGTCATGTAAATCCCTGGAGTCGGATGGAATGGCAATGTTCTCCTTGTTGGATTTATTGTCATGCTTATAGCTGCTTTCAAGCGCTGATCTGTTTATTGCTCCTTATATTTATCAGAACTAACATCTATTCTATCTCATTGCTGTGAATTTGTTGATCCACTATTTTCTTGAGAAACTTGTACAACATCAAAATGATCAAGATTTTCTTGAAAAAACATCCTTAGTAGTTTCTATGGGTGAAGTTTCATTTTCTTCATTGTGGTCCACCTCCTTGGTTATGTTTCTTTCTAGTATTTTATCAATAACCCTTGTAACGGACTTCTCCATTTGATCTAGAACCTGAGTTTCAGAGTAATCATTCTCTGTAGATATTTGGACTTTGTTCGGTTCCAATTCAAGTGTCTATGCACTAGTTCTCGAAATAGTTTCTTTCTCAATATTCTGTTCTAAGAGAGGAGCCCTTCTATGTGCGGAAGGAGGGTGTCTTAGTACACTTCTAGAATCCTTTGATTTTGAAGAGCTTGGAGCATGTCCTTTGAATTTAGGAGTTTTTAACTATGGAACCTCATGAGTTTGACTAGGCCGTAGAGGAGAGCAGAGAGATACTTGATCATTTGTCGTCAATTCCCTTTCCTTAGAATCATATTCTTCCATATTTGTATTAATTTTTTCATCAGAATTCTTGTCGTCTTTTAATTTTTCTTTATCTGCTACCTTGTCGGGAGGTTTTCGGTTAGCGGTTATAATTGAATCTAGCTTTTTATTAATTGCTTCAAACATTCCAGTGATGTCTAATGTGCAACGCATGTTGTGGTTGTCGATATTTTAGGTCTGATACCACTATTGGCGTAAAAGCGGAAACATATAGCTGAGTGCTTAAATATACAAGAGTATATAAATATATATTTAATATTGAATAAAATATGAATGACGATGAATACAGCAATATGGCCTAGTATATATAGACTTCTGGTGACCTTTCATGTAAAGCCACATCTTTACATATACACCTTTTCATAATAATATGTTTAAGTAAACGATAACTATACTTTATTTTATATTCATTACATATGTCTCCATGGAGAAATGCACTTTTTTGCATCCATGTGGTGCACTTCTCACTGCTTGGATGTTGCAATTGCCAAAACTAGGCCAATTGAATCCATCTTGGCTACTGGTGCAAAATTCTCATTGTAGTAAATACCTTGGACTTGGTAGAAGCCCTTATCCACCGTCCTTGATTTTTAGTTCACTTCTACACCATCAGAATCCACCTTTGTCCAAAATATCCACTTACACAAAACCAATTCCCTGCCAAAATGCAAAGAAACTAGTTCCCAGGTTTAGTTATTTTGAAGAGACTGAAACTCTTCATCCATGGCTACTTGACATATGGTATATTTGGAGACATAAACATATGATATAGGATCTAATCATTATATAAAATATTTTAGGAAGGTAAGGATCACTAGCAGAAAATGCACAATGTGCATTGTCAAATTGAGACCTAGTCTTCCTAGTATCTTGAGGGTCACCCACAATTTCTCCTGCTACTTCAATGGTTTTTTCAGCCCACTTAGGTCTTGTAGATGGATTTGGATCTGCAATCAGATGATATTATTCATTATCATCATCCTCAAAATCCTAATTTTTACTTGAGGCACCACTTACTTCATTAGGTGGTGGATGTGAGCACTCTCATTCTTCCAATTGAAATGTCTACAAGGGTTCTTCTTCAAATTGCACACTCCTTTCAATGAATGTATTCTAAGTAATTAAGTTGAGAAAATTTCAACCCTTTGAATCTTTAATATATCCAACAAATATGCAGGGTTGTATTTGGGGCTAAAAATCCTTTCTTTTCTTAGGAGGTATTCTATCCCATTCCTTTGAGCCAAATTTTTTGAAATGTGACACATCTGGCTTGTGTCCACTCCAATATTCAAAAGGATTCATAAATTTTAATGGTTTATATGGCACTCTATTTTGAATATAGGTTGCACAATTAATGGATTCATCCCAGAGTCTTGGAGACAAATACTTGGACTCTAACATGTAGGTGGTCGTCTCCTTGAGGGATATATTCTTCTGCTTCGCCATACCATTTTGCTGAGGTGTGTAGGGCACAGTTGGTTTCATTTGAATGACAGCATCAACACAAAGTTGCTGCAAATAAGACTTGACATATTCCCGCTCATTGTCTGTTAGAAGGGATTTTCTCTTCCTACCAGACAGATTCTCCACAGAGGCTTTAAAATTTTTGAAAAAACCAAAGAATTATGACTTGTACTGGAGAAAGTAAACCCAACAGAATCTTGAGTAGTCATCAATGAAAGTGAGCACATACTTAGCATTGCTCAAGGACAAGGTGGGGAAGGGACTTGAGACATCACTATGGATCATATCAAGGGGTTGTGAATTTCTCTCTGGTCCACCTCTCTCATACTTGTGCTTAGGGTGTTTGCCATGGATGCAACCCTAACAAAATTATTTTTAAAACTTAATGTTTGGAAGCCCATAAACCATGGAAAATTTATGCAAATCATGCAAATACTTGTATTTAAAGTGGCCAAATCTCTCATTCCACGGCTTGTTGGTTTAATTGGATTGAGTAAGGAGTGCATTGGGTGATGAGTAGGGAAAAAATGAGAAAACTTTAAACTTTTGAGTCATGGTATGCAACACCTAAGGAAACAATTCTACCAGTGGAAATTTCAGAAATCTCCACTTCATTGGGGGTAAACATGACTTTCTTGGGAGACCCTATGTGAGTCATCTGATACACAGAAAGGAGGTTGGAAGCTAGACCAGGGAAATACAAGACATTATTGAAAGAACCATGATATAGATCGATCCTACCCATACATTTTGAAGCAGTCTCTGGATCATCTCCCAACAAGATTGAAGGACCACCCATGGATTCAAACTGAGAGAAAGAATCCCTTGTGGAAACCATATGCTTGGAAGCTACATAATCAATTATGAATGAAGAACACTTAGATGTGACAGCCATGAGAGCATGGCATCTTTATTTTCCTTCTAAATTTGAACCTACATCTTTCTTCCTAGCACCTTCAACAATTGTAATATTTTTCTTCTTCGGAAGTGAATCCATCATGTCTATGTTTTTCTTCATACATGCACTTTCAAGGTGCCAACCCTTGTGACAATAAGTGCACTTTTTCTTCTCCTTCTTCTTATGATTCTCTTTATTAGAACACGAACCCTCTTTAGGTGGTTTGGGTTTCTCCTTCCTTTGCTAAGAAGGATTTTTATATTTATCCTTCTTCTCCCCTTTGCAACCCTTGGAATATCCAACTACCAAGGGATGGTCTTTTTATTTATTTATGGAACCCATTTGGACCAGCTTATCTTGCTCTTGAGTTAGTGATTCCATGAAATCTGCCAGAGAAGGAATCTTTCAGTTTTGAACTGTTAGCTTGGTAGCATGGAAGGTAGAAACAAAAATTGAGTACTCTGGACCCAATTTCGAAAGTATGGACAAGATAAACTTCTCATATTTATTTTCAATCCCACGTTGTTTGAGCTAAAGAGCTAGAGACTTAAACTTAGCGAAAAATTCTTGTAGGTTCTCAAAACTACTAGGACTTAGAGAAATAAAATCATTCTCCAATTGATGGCCTCCTAATTCATCTATGTTTCCAAACAAAGATTCAATTTTGACCCAAAATTCATTCGGTTTGGATAAACCATCGAGATGGAACAAGAGATCCCTTGAAGTGCTGGGACACAATATACCATATGTTCCATCTCTTCATTTATGTCATGTTTCCTTCTCTACTACTAATGTAGGTTCAACCTCAGTGCCCATAAAATATGGTATAAAGTTAATGAGGGTTCTCAAGTGGATAAGTATGACAAGAAGTGCACCAACTAGGCTCCATGGAGCCAACAACCTAGTCTAACACCTAGGAAAGTATTAAAACATTATAATAAAATATATCCTAAGTCTAGATGGGGTAATTTTATTCTAACACTTTATGGGTACCATCTTCCATCTATCAAATCTCCCTTAAAAGGAAAATCTAAAGTTGAAACTATGGAAGATCACCTAGAGATCCAGCAATAATTTCTCCAGTTACTAAAGGACAACTTGGTTATGTCAAAAAATAGGATGAAATAATAAGCAAATCAACATCGTAGCGAAAGGATTTTTGAAGAAGGGGATTGGTTATTTATGAGGATGCAACCTTACAAATAGATGTCCCTCTAGAAACTAAATAAAGACAATAAATTAGCACCCAAGTACTATGGTCCTTATAAAGTGTTGCAGAAGATTGGTAGTATGGCTTACAAATTGGAGCTCCCTTCATCTTCAAGGGTACACCTAGTTTTCCACGTTTCTTACTTAAAGAAGGTAATAGGAGACAAGATCCCAATTCAAACTATATTTCTGGAGCTTGATGAAGAAGGAAAATTCATATTAGAACATGAACAAATGACAGAAACAAGGATCAAACAACTACGTAATCAAGCTATTACTGAGTACCTGATTAAGTGGAAGAACTTACCAATTGAAGATTCAACATGGGAAGATGAGTCCTTCATACAGAATCATCCACAACTAATGAAGTGTTGAGGAAAACACTTGTCTAAAGGGGAGGGGCATGTTAAGCCCTAAATGTTGGCACATTACCCCCTATATTGTGGCTCATTACATACTATTGATGTCGGCTTGGGTCTATTAGTGGTAATTGTCATTAGTATTATTATATTAGTTATGTAGGATTGGGTCCATTAGTTATAATTGTACATCTTTGTCTCCTATATATAGGAAGGATACCTTTTCATTTGAATCATCTCAACTTGTCTTGTCTTGTGTACTTAGTACATTGTATAAGGAGGTTTACCTCTCGAAGAGGCTTGTTATTCATCTCTTTTATTCATTATTAAGGCGTGGATTAATATTTCA
This sequence comes from Larix kaempferi, assembly GCA_027924585.1. Taxonomy (NCBI): domain Eukaryota; kingdom Viridiplantae; phylum Streptophyta; class Pinopsida; order Pinales; family Pinaceae; genus Larix; species Larix kaempferi. Next base: position 26,498,528 of record BSBM01000289.1, read on the forward strand.
GGTCTATTTATACTCTTTTCGTGATCTTTTGGGGAATTCGTTGCTTAACACGTAATCTTTGTCAACCAAGCATGCTCAACACTGTCAAGTTTTTGCAACATGAACAAATGACAGAAACAAGGATCAAACAACTACGTAATTAAGCTATTACTGAGTACCTCATTAAGTGGAAGAACTTACCAGTTGAAGATTCAACATGGGAAGATGAGTCCTTCATACAAAATCATCCACAACTAATCAAGTGTTGAGGAAAACACTTGTCTAAAGGGGAGGGACATGTTAAGCCCTAAATGTTGGCACATTACCCCCTATATTGTGGCTCATTACATACTATAGATGTCTGCTTGGGTCTGTTAGTGGTAATTGTCATTAGTATTATTATATTAGCTATGTAGGATTGGGTCCATTAGTTATAATTGTACCTCTTTGTCTCCTATATATAGGAAGGATACGTTTTCATTTGAATCATCTCAACTTGTCTTGTCTTGTGTACTTAGTACATTGTATAAGGAGGTTTCCCTCTCAAAGAGGCTTGCTATTGTTAAAATTTAATATGCTAAGACAGAAAATAGCAGCATTGCATTCCATTTCACAATAATAGCATATACAGGATCACTGAAGAAACAACAAGCACAGCAAAAACACAAGAGACGCAGATTTATCCTGGGAAACCCTCATGGGGTAGAAAACCCAGCAAATCTTCCTCAATATAGATGACCAGCAATATACAAAGATGCAAACCAAAGACATGATCTCCTCCTCCACCATAGCAGACCTCTCCTCCACAAGTGCACTACTCTCAAGTGAGTGAGTGTGTGTAAAATGAGGAATACACCTCCTCTATTTATACACTACTTCGACTTGTCTTTTACACAAATCATGTAGGCTCGTATTTAACCATTGGGTTAAATACCCCACTACAACTGACTGGGCCGACCCCTCTAGGGTGGTCTAATAACCCTTTGACCCACATAACACATACAAGGCCGACCCCCACTAGGGAAGTCTAATAACCCAAGTTACCACATTCCGACGGAGGAATAAACATCTCCGGATATACAATAAGATCTTCACAAAGGAATGAAACATCTTCAGAATAATAAAGTACAATTATAATATTCTTTGAAGTTACAATATCTCAACAGTTATTCATCTCTTTTATTCATTATTAAGGCGTGGATTAATATTTCGGGTATATTTATACTCTTTTCATGATCTTTTGGGGAATTCGTTGCTTAACACGTAATCTTTGTCAACCAAGCATGCTCAACACTGTCAAGTTTTTTATTTAAGTCTGCTCCGTTCCAACAAGTATCCAACAAGTATACTCAATATTCATTCAAAATATGATCAACACACTTTAGAACTTTTCTCCTTAAGGATCATAATTTATTATAAAATTCAATATGTCTTCTTCCAAATTTGCAAAGTTGTATTCTCAAGGTTTGCATTGATGGCTTCACAACATGACTTCATAACTTTTGTAACTATATTCTTACAAATTTAACATTAATGTTTCTAATGAATATGCTATTAGATAAGGTATACACTATCAGGTTTGCTTTGATCACTTCATACTTCAATTTTATCTCAGAGGATAGACTAATTTCTAATATGAGTTCTTCAAATATGCCCTTTAATAATAAACTTACAAGCAATGCCAAAATAACCTATTATCAACACATAGTTTGTGTTCCTCTGATTGATCCTTCAAACTTCACACAATTAGTTCCTCAAATACAAGCATACTTTCATTATGTATCTTATCAGCATCAAGGATGTTATATTCACTATTTCCATAGTCCAAGCCTCAATGCATAACCCATAATTCAATTATCAAATCCCAGATCATATCTTCGATCAACCTTGGTTGGTACTTTTAAAATATGTAGTTGGACTGAACATATGCACCAGGATATTATTCATATCTTCTCAACGGGAATGAAATTGTGAACTCTTAGATATGCGAACTGATCTTCAATGTTGACTAAAATATTAGGGCCAAGATCAGCAAATAGACCCTTGAAACAAGATCGAAAATATGTGCTTAGATATCTTTCAAACTATGTAAACAAATACTCTCTCAATCAGCTTGAGTATGCACCAAATTTTTTTTGAATATGGAATCAAGCACTCATATCCTAGGCCGAATATCCTTGCAATATAGCCCTAAAAGAATCATCGATATACTTCATTGAATTCTGTGTACCTTCTTGGCTCCTTCACTTGCATTTCTTTAGCTAGATTGGCTTGCTATACTTCTACAATTTCGTCATTTATAAGCCCACATCAATCTACCAAATTAGGTGCACATATTTTGTATTTATGCATGTCAATGAATCACAAATATGGATGACCTGTCAACTTTAGCATGGGGCTTACCTTTCCAACTTTTTAGGGCCTTTTTTATGCTACTTTAAGACACATTGTGGCTCCTTCTCCAAGGCTTGTTTAAGGTTTATTCAAGGTTGTTTCGAGGCACTTCAAGGTTCTTTCTTCAAGGCCTTTTTAATTGTAAACAAGGGATACATCATAATGGATTCAAGGGTTTTTTTCATGTCTTAAAGAATTAATCTATTCTTCATGGATTCATGGCTTCATGGATTATTCACTAAGGTTGACATCAATGACCTTAAACTTTGTCCTCAATGATGATCCCAAATGATGTCAGTCCCAATTGACATCAATGAAAAAACCATGCTAAAAAATATCTCCCTTTGTCATTGATGGAAGCACCTTAGTAAAACATGATAAGGCTTGTCATCATTAGGGATGTGATTTGAAAATAACCTTGGATTGCATGTGCATTCACTTCAACTTTTAAAAGGAAAAGGATTAAATAAATAAACTTTAAAGAGAGCATAAATGATTGAAGTGCATAAAAAAAACATAAAAATGTAGACATTAGATGATAATGGAGTTCACTACTAATGGGCTATGTCTTAGAGTCCACTTCCCATGTGACCGATCTATTAATTCTTCAAAAGCTACAAATTACAAGATTTCTAAAGACACTTTTGAATTCTGTATGTAAAATACAGAAATAGACATTGTCACTACATCCCTCTTGAAAAATCAAGAAAAATGAGTATAAACACTGCATATAAGCACATAGACCTCCCCTGGTATGCAATTCAAGACAAAGTGCAATGGTGATGTATGGTCCCACCTTGTGAACTATGCATGTACTTCCCTGAATAGAAATATGAACCAACGACTATGAATTGTCCCACCATTGGCAGAAAATCATGGTTTTATAGTCTGAAGACTATGGTTACAATGGCCTATGGATATGCCCCTTTTGGGGATCCAATCCAAAAACAAAATTTTAAATATATCATTTCAATCCCTTTTCAAAGCTCGGGCCTTGATCCAATGGTTAACATGTTGGTATTGTGGAATGAAGATCTCGACGTCAAACTTACAGGCTCCATTTTGTTGGTAACTATATACATTGAAACATATATATTCCCGAGACTTTTAAGATCGTGGTGATATGTAATAATCAAACCCTATCGGTCTTGGAATATGGTATATATATATATATATATATATATATATATATATATTAAATCAATGCCCGCGGTCATATGAAATGGTTTCATGGCTAACAATGTATCACATGGGATCAAGGTTTGGATCTCAATCCCCCCTTTTCACCACATAAAATATGGTTCAATTTTAAATAAAAGTTGTGACTTGTAGGGTTAAGTCGCATTTGGTGGGCGCATTGGCAAGGGAATTTGGATTATTACAAGAAGTTTGGGGTTTGATCTTTCCGGTTCGCCTATATTTTTGGTAGATAGAACTATAACATGGCCAACCAGACTACCATGTGGAAGTCTTTGGTTGGTTCACATTTTTCACTTGTACATTCAAAATGCCATGTGTCACAATATGACAGGCGCACATCATATTCAACCTACCAACTCAATAGTTCCATGTCACCTAAAATATACCATGTGACGCCTCATGGTGCTGCCACAAAGGTGTACAATCCAACTGTACATGCCATGTGGCACAATGTGGTTGTGCCATGTGGAACCCCTTTTTTTGCATTTTTTACTATTTGAGAAATACTTTAGAACTCAATATCTCAGGAATATGGTGTCTGTTTGAGATGAAACATGCGTAACCAAAAATATCTCTATGAGATATACATAATGGTGTACTTCTATCTAGCATTTGAAGACTTTAGTCTAGATCAATCAATAAGATCCTCCTAGATCAAACCTCCCCACTAGAAGCTTTTGGACCACCAAAATCTTAGAATTACTCAACAAATAAGTGAGGATACGTCTCCCTCACATTTCCGATCTCTATCCATCGTTCCTTTCTTGGATGCATTCCTTTAATCTCCACACAAAGATATTCCACATATCCTCTTCATGAATTTTTTACTCTCCTATCAAGAATGACATATTCCTAAAAGTCATCAAGATACTCAAGAGAAAAATCATCAATAGAAGGAACTTGTACATTCTCCTCTTGATGCATAATCATATGAGGCTCATACAATTTCACGTTCTCCACATTCCCAACTAAATACATCTACATATATGGATGCAAATCTAACCAGAAAGCATTATTACCAACCTTGTCCAAAATTGTGAAAGGACCATACCTGATTGGTTTGAGCTTCTCACCTTCACCTTTAAGTCGGTATTTACTGATATGAATCCAAACTCAATCACCAACTTGGAAATGATTATCTTCTTCATGCTTTGTATGCCTTGCCTTGTACTTGTCTTATCTCTTCTCCAATTGTTCCTATACTGCATGGTGTACCAATTGGATTTGTTGGATGAACTTCAAGGCCTTGTCTGCAACAACTTGTCCATCTTCCACATAATCTTCCATAAACAAAGTCCAAAGAATACTTTGGAAAGTATCCAAAACTTGTCTCAAATGGAGACCTATGAGTAGAAGAGTGTATGGAAAGGTTGTAGGCATGATGTACATAATGCAATTGTTCATCCCAAAGCTTAGGAAGCCTTGTACAATATCCTTGCAATAGATGTACCACTATACAGTTGATTACTTCAGTTTGTCGATCAGTTTTTGGATGAAAATCAGTGCTCTTCTTTAACTTAATGTCCATAAGTTCCCACAAATTTGACCAAAACTTCCCAACAAAGAGGGAATCCCGATCATATACAATAGATGTGGGTAACAAAAAATGAAGCCAAACATTTTGAAAGAACATGTGAGAAGTCAACTTTCTTGTCACCTGCTTTTTACAAGGCATCAAGATGCACATGTTACTAAACATATCACAACCACATACAAGTAATCATGACCTTTTCTATACCTAGGAAACCCTCCCACAAAATACATAGACACACTTCCACATGGACACATCATGTGAAGTTACAGGGAGTGGAGTGTACAAGCCCAATTTTATGTTACTCGGTTTACTAGTAGCACACATAACACATCCCTTTACATATTTGGATACAATTTTATTCGTTTGAGGCCAATAACAATACTTCTGAAGCTGAGCTATTGTCCTTCCTACACCAAAGTGACCAGATATACGAGAAGTATGAGCTTCTCTAATTACATCAACTCTTTCACTATGTGTAATACAAATTTTGCTAAGATGATACAATAACTTATCATGAATATGACAATCCAGTTATTCAGTTTGTGTGCCATGTATTAAAGATTCATACACATATTTAAATTCTCCATCTTTAGCATATTGTTCATTATATATTTCATGAGCCAAAGGACTATGTTGTAAGATGATAGATGCAATTGTTGGAGGTATTGATAACATGTTTGCAAAATTATTCTGAATACCCTTCTTATATTTGAATACTAAGTGAAATTACTATAAAAATCCTATCCATCTGAAGTGCCTTGACTGTTTTATCTTAGTTTGTGATTGAAGATATTGTAATGATTGATGATCAGTATGTATGATTGTTTCTTTACCCATTAATCCATGTTTCCACTTATTCACACTTTGTACTAATGCATACAAATCTTTATCATATGTGGGATAGTTAATTATTGATTTAGATAAGATTTCAGAATGCTAGCATATTGGTTTCTTATGCTGCATTAAGACTTACCCCATGGCATAACCACTAACATCTGTTTCAATCTCGAATGGTTGTTGTATATATGGAAATGCAATCACTGGTGTTGTAGTGATATTATCTTTCAAATTGTTGAAGGCTTTTTTATCTTTCCCTCCCCACTGAAATACCTATTTCAAACTTGTCAAAGCATGTAAAGGAGAAGCAATAAATGAGAATTTAGCAATAAAATTCCTCTGGTATTGGGATTCCCCCAGAAAGCTTCTAACTTATGTTACATTATTAGGCTTGGGCCAATTATTAGTGACCTCAAATTTAGAGGGATCAATCCTCAGTTCACCACCCCCTACAATGTAGCATAAATAAACCAAATATGTCTTTCCAAACTCACATTTGGACATCTTCAAATATAATTTATCCTTTGCTAAAACATCTAGGACTTTCTTAACATGCTTGACATGATATTCCCAAGTTCGAATGAGTATAATACTTTCATCTAAGTGGACTATTACAAATTGATCAATGAATAGCCTAAACACATCATTCATAACCTGTATGAAGGTAGTGAGAGCATTACAAATACCAAAGGGAATAACCATCCATTCAAACAAACCCTGTTTAGTTTTGAAAGTAGTTTTCCAAATATTATATTCATTGGGATACTAATTTGATGATAAACACTTCTTAAGTCTAACTTAGTGAAATAATTTGCAATCTTTAACTGATCCAAAACATCATCAATACAAGGAAGATGATATTGATTCTTTACCGTTATTTTGTTTAAATCTCTAAATTACACTCACATCCTCCATGTACCATCTTTCTTTGTTACTAATACAATCGGAGAACCACATGGAGAGTAACTTGGTCGAATGTCCCCTCTCTGGAGCAACTCTTGATCCTGCTTCATGATTATGCATTTTCGATCACTAGAGATCGATACACACCAATATTAAGAAGAGGAGTATCTTTATGTAAATGTATTTCATGTTGGATTTCCATTTTAAGAGGTAATCCCTTAGGTTCCTAGAATATTTCTTCATATTTACCAAGAACCTTAACCAATTTATCTTTAAGTTTATGATACAACCTATAAAGGCATCGTATTTATCAACATCTTTAGCCTTAACAATCATCAAAAGAAAATTTTTACTAGCATTCACTAATCTCTTCATTTGGCTTGCATAAACAACATATAGATTTGTTTTGATACAATGAGCCCTAACAATGTACTCAATACCGTACTTGGTGAGCTGGTACTTGTTATCCTCTCTATAAAATATGGCTTTCCTATCATAAATATAAGAAATACCTAACACAAACCACAAATATCAAGAGGAATCACATCGAAATAAACATCATCAATAAAACCAGAAGTAATGGAAAACATAATTCTACACTATTGCCATAAACATCATCAATAAAACCAGTAACTTGTAACTGTGCATTCTCACATACCTATCCAAGTGGATATGGCTTAGGATGTGACTTAGTTTCCAACCCAAGTTTCTTTACAATATCCTCATATATGAGGTTGGCTTGTGATCCACAGTCAAATAGAGTATCTATTTTAGCGTGTGTAGAGATTACTCTTGTGTGGAACAAATCACTCATTTTATTTTCATCATGAAGAGGTTCAACTTTTGAAGCACATACATAAGGAGATTTACCTTGAAATCCCATGGATGCAATTTTCGTCTCATCTTCAAAGTCAGATCCAAGATCATGTTGGATAGTGGTAGTAGTCTTCTGGTCTCTCTTCTTGTTCCAAAACTTACTTGTCTTGAGTTATGGATGTATATTCCAACATTTGGATTCATTATGACCCTCTTTCTTGCAGTGCGAGCATGTAGGCTTATCACCCTTCTTCACAGTAGCTATGTTATTTCCTTTCCCTTTATATTTAAACTTATTTTCAGTTGGTTTGAAAGGATTCTTGGAAAATTTATCATGAGTATTCTTCCACTTAGATTCAACATGTGTGGCTTGAACAAAAACCTCATCCAGGCTAAAGGGATTGAACATAAGTATTGTATGATGTAAATAACTATGAAATCCTCCTATAAACTTGAGAAGTGTTTCCTAAGTGTAAAGAGGAATTTCTAAAACCAAAGCTCTCTTTCTAAATTCCTATGTGTACTCCTGTACACTCTGACCTTTAACTTGCCTTAAGTTTTTCCAGTCCATCATGGCTTGCTACATGTATCCTAATGGATAGAATTGAATTTTCAATGCTGCAGTGAATTCATACCAGGAAGAAATAAATTTACCTTATGTGAGCAAATATTTTTGTGTCTTACTCTCCCACCATATAAGTGTGGTGCCTCGAAGACAGAGAATTTCTAATTGGATATTTGCACTATCATCTGCAAGATTCTGGATCCTACAATACATCTCAATCTACCTAATCCAATTATCTAGTTTTTCTACGTTAAGTTATCCATTATATATGGGAAAATCAAACTTAACATCAAGTTTTAATAAAGGCATATTTTGGTTAGATTTTTTAGAATGATTATTTCGTGCATCGGAAGAATAAATAGAATTGGAAGAATATTATGATGTATATGGTGGAGTTTTAGGAGGGTCACCACAACCTCGACCTTCTCCTTTACTTCTTTCAACTTTAACTAAAGGCCCACCTCCTTCACATTCTTTACGTTCTCTATAAATTTCTTCTACCATAGTCTTCATGGACATAAAGGATTTAAGAAAATTTTCATCTGATGAAAATGGACTATCTCCTTCACCTTTTGGTAAAGCCATTCTTTGTTTCGGAAAATCACACCTCTATCCAATTAATGGATTATATGCTTCAAGCACTCCTTCACCTCTATTGAAGTTAAACTTGTTTAAAATTGACACTTGCAGTTTCCTGGTTATACCTGCTTTGATACCAAACATGATTTCAAAATAACCTTGGATTACATGTGCATTCACTTCAACAATTAACTTTTAAAAGGATTAAATAAATAAACTTTAAAGAGAGCATAAATGATTTAAGTGCATAAAATCAAAAGAAGAAAAACATAAAAATGTAGACAACAGACGGTAACAGAGTTCACCCCTGATGGGCTACATCTCTGGGTCCACTTCCAGTGTGACTGATCTATTAATTCTTCAAATGATGAAAATTACAAGAGTTCTGAAGACACCTCTGAATTGTGTACATCAAATGCGGAAACAAACGATGTCACTACATTCCTCTCGAAAAATCAATAAAAATGAGTATAAACATTGCATATAAGCACAAAGACCTCCCCTCGCACATATTTCAAGACAAATAAAAATGGCACTATACAGTCCCACCTCGAGAACTATGCATGTACCTCCCTGCATAGAAATATGAATCAGCAAATGTGAACTATCCCAGCTTTAGTAGAAAAATCATGGTTTTATAGTCTAAATACCACGGTTACAATGGACCATGGGGGCGCCCCTTTAGGGGATCCAATCCCGAAACAAAATTTTAAATATATTATGCAAATCCCTTATCAAAGCACGATCCTTGACCCAATGTTTAACACATTGGTATTGTGGAACAGAGGTCCCAGGGTCAAACTTGTGGGCTCTCTGTTGTTGGCAACAATATACATTGAAACATATATCTGCCCAAAACTTTTAAGATCGTTGTGATATATAATATATACACACCAATGGCCTTAGAATATATACATGGCCTTAGAATGAATATATATATATATATAGTAAATACAATGCCTGTGATCATATGAAATGGTTCCATAGCTAACAATGTATCACATGGGATTGAGGCTTGGCTACCGATCCCCCCTTTTCGCCACCTACAATGGGGTTCAAGTTTAAATAAAAGTTATGACTTATAGGGTTAAGTCACATTTGGTGGGTGCATTAGCAAGGGAATTTGGATTATTTTAAGAAGTCCAAGGTTCGATCCTCTGGGGTTTCCTATATTTTTGGTAGATAGAAATACAACATGTCCAACTGGAATACCATGTGGCAGTCTCCAGTAAGTCCGCATGTTTGCCACTTCTACATTTGAAATGTCATGTGTCACAATCTGATAGGTCCACATCATCTACAACATGCCAACTCAAAAATGCAATGTCATCTGCAATCTACCATGTGGCACCTCATGGTGCTACCACATAGGTGTATGGTCCACCTGTACAAGCCATGTTGCACACTGTGGGTGTGCCATCTAGCACCCCCTTTTTTCATTTTTTATTGTTTGAGAAATTACCTTTAGAACTCGATATCGCAAGCATGCGATGTCCGTTTGAGATGAAACACACTTCGTCGAAAACCTATCAATGAGTTTTATGAAACAATGTAGCTATGTGTAGCATTTGAAGACTTTAGTCTTGATTGATTAGTAATATACTCCTAGATCAGGATGATAGCTACCCTTGACTTTGATCTTTAACAACTCATGTTTTACTAGATTCTTCTCTCCCCCTTTGACATTAATGGAAAATGTTAGGAATGTTGGTAGTACAGCTGCCGTTACACCAAAACCTGCAGGTAATTGGTAAACTCACCACCACCAGATTTCAAGGATCCACAAGAGGTGACTAGTCCCTTGTCATGATACTCCGGGGAGCGTTGACTACTTGCAATTTCGTGCAACAATCTCCCCCTCAGAGCAAGCCGAGTGTGTATCGAAATCATGACTTCTAGCTCTGATACCAATTGTTGGTAGTACGGTTGTCATTACACCAAAACTTGCAGGTAATTGGTAAACTCACCACCGCCAGATTTCAAGGATCCACAAGAGGCGATTAGTCCCTTGTCACGATACACCAAGGAGTGTTGACTACTTGCAATTTTGTGCAACAAGGATAACTCCCTCTGTCAAATATTCTTGATTTATGTCATTTGTTGTTCCTCGTGTCAAGATTACATTAAATCCATTTATCTACAACCATTTCAAATGTCATGAACTTCCATCTCCATCACTATTGCACATGCTAGGACTATTATACTCTAGACGCATCATTGTACAAATCATTTTTAAGGATATATGAACAAAACTTGCTCCCCCTAAGCTTATACTAGATCACCTTTCAATTTGTCTCAACCATCCTTGAGTTTGAATTTTGATATTTATCAATTGTTCACCATCTTTTTGAGAACAATGGAGTTGAAAGTATGCCATTGTCCATCTTTCCATGAAAAATTCTCTATCACCTCATGTTGCTTTGAAACAATGACTGAGGTACACATCAATAATCAAATCAGCCATATTTGATTTCTCATGATCTTGTGCACCAACTTATGATCTTCAAGGTTTTTCCATATGACACTTCACTTTTAGTTCTTGGTTCTTAAAGTCTTCAAGGAAGTCCTAATATCACTTGCACTCAAATATGATCACCTTTTCTTCAATACTTCATAAAGGAAACTCTCAATCATGATATGAAAATATGATGTCAAGAACATATCTCAGAAGGATCTCGCCAAATTTCATCAATCTTTCAATTATGTACTGCTGAGTAGAATTAGGGATGTTAATGTTCTAATTCCCTTGAGATATATTTTCTTAGTCATGAATCTTTAGATATGTTGCATGTCTTACTCAATCAGTTCTATTTAATCTTGTGTGACTCCCCCTGACAATAACTCTAAATATTTTCAAGAATAAATTCTGCTCCTGGATTCATGTATCTTACTACTACATATCATCTATTTTTCCCCTTTTCTCTTATCAAGTTGGACTTTATTAATTTTGAATAATAAGGCTACCATTATTTTTCACTTCAATACTTAATGTATTGCTATAGTATTTTGCTCGAATATTAGACCATGCCCCATCTTGTTCAACTTTTGGTGTTCCAAAGATTGTTTCAAGTATACTTAATAATGCTCTAAAGATCTTGGAGGACACTAATACAGATTGTATTTACGGTATGCTTGATAGATCTGCTTCCTAATCTTGAGATTTGTTTCATTTTATAACACAGAGTATACTTCTTCAATCGTCTTTTATCCTTCATCAAATTATGAACCAAATTTGCTCACATCTTTGCTTCACTCACACAATAACCTCAGAATTAAGATCCTCAATAATTGTTTTCTTAGTGGACTCAAAATACTTCATGTAGTTGAGGTTGTTTACGCCAACTTCTGACATGACCTAAGAATACCCATCTAGAAATAGGATTTCTAAACATAATGAACAAGGTCCTTCTGGATAATTGTTATAATCTCTTCCCCCACTTATTTGACCATCTCTAAAATACAATAGAAAAATGTTTCCAAAATTACTGGCAACAACATTTTTTGAATTGTGACAAGGCTTCAATCAATGTTTATTCAAGGTTTTCATAGGATTTTTCGGCAAGCATCAAATCTTATACTCTATTTTTTATTCACATATTGTCATTGATAGTCTTGATCTTCTCAATTTGCTTCAAGTCAAACAGTACAACAGTGCCATCTTCAGCAGTATCATTCAGGGAAATCCACGGCTTCCATATTCTCTACACTTATTCATTGTTCCATTTTCTGCTCAACCATTGGAAGAATTAGCTTGATACATTGGTGCATTCAAGGCATGCTTCAATGCACCAAAGGGATACCTTTAATGCATTCTTGTTTTGACAGCAACAATAATGATGCATCTTCTCAATTCCACTTGTTTATTTGTCTCTTGACATTTGGCTTACTCCAGATCTTTGACATTTTGCTCAATCAAGATCTGCTTCAATATGTCCTTTTATAAATGTGTGCATCAATAGTAATTGATTCTTCTTATGAGATCAACAATTTTTTTCTTTATACTAATAAGACTCACTCTGTCTTTCCACTTGATGTAGTATTGTTCTTCAGCCAAGACATATGTTTTTCACAACTCCTTTATAGGAGTAGCATAAATTCCTAGTCAAATTATGTCAATACAAAGACTCTTTCTAGTTCCCAACAAGAATTTTTCTAATCAGCCATGAAAATCTCTTCAAGATATTCATCACTCATGTCTGTTGGAAATTCTTTACACTTGATAGTGGGATATTTTTCAATTTTTTTTTGGGAGTTTCTTCCAGTGAGACAGTAGGATGCGAATTTCGAAAGTAGTCTGGAAGAACATCATCCTAATATACTTGATTCTTAATTGATTGTGTAATGGTAGCATGTACATTCACTTGAGCAATCATTCTTTCTTCTTGAATCTCTACTTGATTCTTAGTTTATTGAATGATAGAAGCATGTTCATTCTCTTGTTTGTTTTTTTCCTCTTTTCTTCTCCAAACCTTGATGGACCCTTGTCTACAATTTATTGCAGAATGTCCATACTTATGAGAGTTATAGCATTTTATATTGTAAATTCTTATTTTCCTCACATGTACATGAAATCTACAATTGATAGCCTTATGTCCAAAATTGTGACATTTGTGACAATAACTAAGGAAGATGTTTTGATACCTATAAGTTGATCTTCTTTGTGATGTAAACCTTTTGAATTATTTCCTTTGCTGATCATGACCTTTTTGCTTGTTGTTTCCTTTACCAAGATCATGGCTTTTGAGATTTTCTTCAGCTTTCTTTTTTAGGAGGATTGGAATTCATACCTTTAGCTTCTTGACTGATGCCAAAACCAATGCCTAACTTTTTGAATGGTGACCTTTGATGGTTTAGGATTTCATCTAGAATTTTAGTGCTTTTTTCTAAATTTTTCATTTGTTTTTTTTGTGATTGCATCCTTTCCATTTGTTCTTTTAGAAAAGCAACTGCATTCCTTAATATTTCATACTCTTCTTCTCTTCCCTGTAACTGATTCTTTTGTTCATTAATGATCTATTCAGCTTCTTTAATTTCCTCTTGGATATTTTACAGCTAATCTTTTAGGAATTGATTTTCCTTTTCAAATTCTGAGATATTTTCTTCAACTTCCCTACCAAATTTAGTAGTAGCCTTGATCATCCTTTCAATCTCTTCTTTTAAAGACATAACTTTATCATACTTTTCTTGAATTTGAATTGTTAGGTTTTCTTCTATTATTTTGTCCTCTTCTATTTGACTTTTGAGATCATCAATGAAATTTTCAGCTTCACTTAGATTCTCTTCTAGAAACATATTCTTCTCTTGATTCTTCTGTAGTTGTCCCACTAGTATCTCATTTTTATTCCTTGCTTTACTCAGATCATCTAGGGAACTAATAAGTTCTCCTTCAAGATCTACTTCATCTTCTACTTCACTATTATCTTCTTCTTCTAAGGCATTGCTTTTGTTCTCAATGACTTCATCATCTGCTTCAACATGTTCTTCATTTTTGGTACTTGAATCCTCCTTTTGATTTTATAAATGGTCTTGATTGTCTTCAAGTTCTGATTTTAAAAGGAAAGGTTTCTTTGAGTAGATATCATGCAACGTTTCCCATAGTTCCTTAGCTAATGTGCATTGTCCAACTTTGACTTTCACGGACTTATATAGTTCATTCATGATGGTATCTATTGTTGTTTCATTTTTATGTTTCAATTCATTCTTTGTTGTAGATTTTAGTGGCCTTTTTGAAGGGGTGTAACTAGTTTCAATTGATATATAAACATTAAACCCTAGAGCCTATAGATAGGTCTTCATTTTAATACTCCAAAACTCGTACTTTGATCCACAAAAATATGGACCTCCATTGGGAGAGAGTATTCTTTCACTTATATCCATGTGTTATCCAAAGATATTCCTTCCAGCTGTTAGACTGTTCTTGAAGGAATCTACTCTGATACCAATTGTTGAACCACTCAGGTATACTGAGAAGGGGGGGTGAATCAATATCCACACTATTTTCAATTTTTCTTTCAACCAATTAACTTCATCAACTATGTCACATGATCATCAACATATATAAAAACATGAGCATTAATAAAAGAGCATAAGATATACATGGAAACTAAATAGATCATATTGATAAAACCATAGTCTATTACATCATATGAATAGTAGGAGACACCAATCTCCAATATTATCTAACACCAACTAGATGGAGGCTCCAACCCCCTATATTGCACCAACTCCAACTGGTAGGAAGCTTCAAAACCCTCATTTATCAGCTCCAGCATAAAGGAAGCTTCAACTCCCTAATTTTCTAGCTCCAACTGGAAGGAGGCTACAACCCCCTATGTCTCAAGCTCCAACTTGAATCCTGATCCAAACCTTCTCGAACTTATGAATCTTCCAACTTTCTTATTCAACTCTTTTCAAGATCAATTTGTAATCTGTGTCAACCAAGCCTACTCAAAACTGTCAAGTTTCTTCTTCAAGTATTCTCTATGCCAACAAGTCTTCAACAAGTCTACTCAATCTTCTTTCAAAATATGATAACACATTTCATACCTCTTCTCCTTAAGGTTCATAGACTGTTATAAGCTTCAAGATATCTTCTTCCAAATTTGCAAAGTTGTATTCTCAAGGTTTTCATTGATGGCTTCAACAAATGACTTCACAACTTCGGTAACTATGTTCTTACAAAGTTAGCTTCAAAGTTTTTGTTGAATCTACTATTAGATGAGGTTTGCGCTATCATATTTTCTTTGATCACTTCATGCTTCAATTTTATCTCAAAGGATAGATGTTGTGCAACAAATTTTCAAAAAGAGCATGAAAAAAGAAAAAATAGATCAAAAAGAGTACTCCACGACTTGAATGAAGAAAATAGATGAAGAGAAAGCCATTTCAAGGGGGAAACCTCCTTATACAATGTACTAAGTACACAATACAAGAGAAGACAAGATAAGACACTCAAATGAAAATATATCCTTCCTATATATAGGATATTAAGCGGTACAATTACAACTCACTGACCCAAGCCGACATAACTAATATACCCATACTAATGACAATTACCACTAATGGACCAAAGTTGGCATCAAAACTAATGTAATGCACCACAATATAGGGTAAAATGTGCCCATATTTAGGGCTTTACATGCCCCTATCCTTCAGAAAAGTGTTGTCCTCAAAAATTTATTAGTTTTGGATGCTTTTGTATGGAAGACTCATCTTCCCATGTTGAATCTTCCACTGGCAAGTTCTTCTACTTGATGAGGTACTTAGTAATAGCCCGATTTCATATATGTATGGTCCTTGTTTCAATGGTTTGTTTAGGTTCCAATATGATGTAATACCCCATTTTTACCTTGATGTATTTGGATTTGATGTAAATATTGTGTATGTACAATGTGTGTATTTTCCCTAGTGTGGAGCTCAAGGCCAAGGCCTCACTAGTGGATTTTAAGGTCATTTGCTTAGGAAACTATTTGTACAGTTAATTATTTGTGGGTTGTTAAGCTAGGAAGAAATGTAAATGATGTCATTATTAATGAATGAATAAAATAACCAAGAAGCTGGCTAAGGAGGCAACGAATGAGAAGTGGCCATGTGTATCCACTAGGGAGAGGTGAGGGGGTTTGGGATTGGTTTCCCATATTGCCACATGTATGACTGAGAACCCGTTGGAACTCCCTACTGACATTAATGCAACTGTAGTGGGTAGTTGAGAACTCTGATCGCTAAATATGATGGAGTATGGAGCATGCCTGCAATTTCGTATGGCAGGGCATAGATCTGATCGCTTGAGCAGGACGACACTCAATCGCCTGGGAGAACTCGCTGAACATGTTTGACTATCTGAGAGGAGGAGGCATGGGGGGATTCATTCATTCAGACATATAGACATTCCTCATTCCTCACTCATGCACTCACTCGCCCTGCACGAACTTTCCATTCACGAGCCATCGACCCTCATAGGGAATTCGTTCCTATATTTCCTGCATGCACCAAACCAACCTAGGAAAAAGGGAAATCTGAGGTTAATTGTGCTTCGTGTGTGGGAGAAAAGGCCTAAAATTTGATATCCGTAACACTCTGTGTGTAAACCCAGTTACAGCGGTGGAGTGTTCTTGATAAAAAGATGTTGCAGAGTGGTATTGGCAGAGCGACCATGAGGAAACCCCAAGCCTGGTAACAAATCAGTTGTTGAACTATGGGAGAGAGTTGGGTTGCTTGATAAACCTAGTGAAGGCTATAGTCTCAATGAACTAGTGACTAAACCTTTTTATGCCCATCCTGGAATAGCACTGGAAGGGAAGGACCGTGAGAGGTTGTGCAGCAGTGATAGGATCTTCCTTGTGTTGTATGTGGTAGGTATAATGGGTTTTAGGTCAGCTGAGAGCGACTGGACCTTTCTATGCCCATCCTAGAATAGCACTGGAAGGGAAGATTCCTTGAGAGACAGTGCAACAGTGATTTAGGTCTTCCTTTTGTTGGATGTGGTAGGTATTGTGGGTGCCAAGTCAACTGAGTGCTGAGATTCTTGCAGCTCTGTGGTTGAGCTCACTGGATTAGTAACGCCTTCCTTGTTATCCCTAAATGCTTGATAAACCATTGTAGGTTGTGGTAGGAGCCCTGGAATGATTGATAAACCCAAATATAGATTGGTTTAGTATGAGAATGGAGCCTTGACTTTGAGAGAACCTGTTATCCCTCCTTAGTGGATACACTGCGCAGCTCGGGGGTGATCTCTCAGCTGAAATATTATAGGCTGGACAGAGATCTAAGGTTGGGTGGAACGTTGCTCTCACTTAGCCAGTTTCTTCGGAATTGAAAGATAAGTATTTCTTGTTATGACAAATGATGTTGTTCATTGTGATGAAATGGTTTTTTGTGTCCCTTTTGGAATTATGAATACTTGTTAGATGAATTGATTGACATGAAGTCATGTACGGGCCTGAGTAAAAGGCTGAGTTCACTGTTGTATGTATGTATTATATTGCATGATTTTAATGCCTTGTAATTATTTCATATGATAGATGTGTTGATTAAATCCATTAAGGCATTTTACATGTTATAATGAATGATAGTGTTTCATTATTAAAGATGAATGTTATTTCTAACTAACCCTGTGTAGGAAATGTATAATTACACTTGATCCCTGGGGAAAAAGAGAAGCCTAGAAGTGGTTTCAGAAACCTATGTCAGTTAGATGGAAAGGAATATCTTGGCAGGAGGAAGGTTGGAAGTGTCTAAGTGGAGATATAGACATAACTTTAGAGAGGTAAAGTGGAGGTTTAGCGACCTCACCTGGTCAGGGGATTCTACCATTGGATAGATCTCTCCAAGAGATTTCCAATGGTACCAACCTTGCCCCATTTGGATGTTGGAGGAAGGAGTTATGCCCCTTAGAAGAATTGATGAAATTGCCCTTACAGAGACAGGGTTCCGCACGCATGGTTCTGCAATTGTGGGTTGCGGGTTATGGGTTGCGGGATCGGCAAGTTCAAAATTATGTGTTTTGGGATTTCTGCAATTCTGCATCTGCAATTACGAGATGCGGGATCATCAAGTTCAAGATTATGGATTACGAGGACTCTGCAATTCCGCATCCGCAATTGTGGGTTGGAGGATCATCGAGTTCAAAAGTATGCGTTTTGGGATTTTTGCATATCCACATCCACAATTGCAGGTTGCGGATTGCAGGACGTGGATTGCAGTACGCACTGTTGCGGGTTGCGGGTTGCGGCAGCGACCTCCTGCGAAAGTGGGAATTCTGCATCCGCAATTGCGGGTTGCGGGATTCGTTGTTGCGGAATGAAGGTTGTGGGTTTGAAGCTGCGGGTTGCGGATTGCGGATCCAAGCTCTCCCAACTATGTGTATGGGCACTCAGTCAATGTTTTGGGAGAAAAAAAATGGATCATAGTCTCCAGTGGCTAAGTAGGTCGGTGGGGATGTGACAGAGTGGTATTAGAGATTCAGTTGCAGCACTGGGAGCTGTTTGGGTCGGACCGTGTATGAATTTTTGGTTGAGAAATGCGCCCACAACATGATTTTAATGAACTTATTTGATTGATTAATTGTTCAAATGAATAATTCTTGGTTTGAATGGGTATGATAGAGCTTATTTTCATGCTTGTGATGTCTAATAGAATGTATATGATATCCACAGAGATAACAATACATGTAAGACGAATTATATCATAGGGCAATGCACAGAACAGTGTGAGAATGGTTACTCTGAATGATGCACAGGACCCGTTTGGGCCAGAAGATGATGTATTGGGTGAGAATGTGCAAGAAGCACATACAGAAGTCGAGTCTGATGGAAGAAGGGAGCAAGTGAAGCCCCCAAACTTGGCTGAGACTATGGTTAGATTTAATGAGCGAATGATGAAAGCGCGGGAAGAGTAACATCAACTCAATGCAACCATTTTGCAAAGTCTTATGGACTTGCAGCAGAGGATTAATGGTGGTTCTAACCCAAGCCACGAGGGCCGAGAGGAAAAGAATGCAGAAAGTCAATCTAGGGGCCATTCCATGAGAAGAACTCCAAGCTCTAGAAGAGGTTCTATGGGCAGAAGGCACAGGACATCTTCTCCTAAGTTCTCTTCTAGCAGTTCAGCCGATTTTGAGGGTTCTCCGGGGAGCCCAAGGCGCACTGCCAGTAAGAGTAATGGAAGAAAGAAGCACATAGGTATTCCACAGGGTGAATTTAGGAAGGCAATGCCTCCTTTTGAGGGTGAAAGTAAAAAAGGTCAAGAAGCAAAGGCATGGATTCTTGGGATAAAGAAGTACTTCAGAATGCAGGAATATTCAGAGAATGAAAAGGCTAGGGTTGCTATCTACAACATTAGTGGAATATCTTCTATTTGGTGGGATCACCTCATGCAAGTGAAAGGAATCAGTGAAAGAAGATTCAGCTAGGTTAGATTCCAAAGATACTTTCAGGAGAAATACCTATCATCCAGGTATTATGATAGCAAAAGAATAGAGTTCAATGAACTCAGGCTAGGACAGAACACTATGGATGAGCATGTTCATAATTCTCTGGAGTTGCTGAGGTATGTGGACTAGATCAAGGATGAAAGAGTGAAGATTAAATGTTTCCTTGGTAGTCTACCGCAAGGCTACAGATATAGGATAGAGTTTGTAAATCCACCAAGCTTGGATGAAACTATCAGGATGGCAGAGCATTGCTATGAGCAGCATAAAGGTAAAGCTAAAGCACAACCATCGTGGAAAGATAAGCCCAAGGGAAGGTTTGATTAGAAGAAAGGTGAGTCTAAACCACCATTCAAAAATCATCCTAGGATATTTCCACAAGGCCAGCAAGCAAGGAGAGAATTCAAGCTAGCTTTAGCAGCAGACAAAACATCAATGGGGCCACTTCAGTGTTGGGGTTGTGGGGAGAACCACAAGCTCAGATATTTCCCAACTACAAAGAAGAACCCCAGAAGCTTGCACAATGTCGGAGGAGCAACTATAGTAGGGGAGATGGCAAGAGAAACACCTAGAATTTATGCAGCACTAGATGATCATCAAGCAGACCATCAATCAACAATGGTGGAGGTTGCAGGTAAGACTGCTGAGCAGCCTATTTCTGTTTTGATTGACCGAGGATCCACTCATAGTTATGTATCTCCTAAGATAGTTGGAAGTTTTTCTCTTGGTAATACAAGACATGATCAGGCTTGGCTATTTCAATTGGCCACCGGTACCAAGAGAAAGGTAAGTGAAGTAGTAAAGGAGTGTCCTATAGAATTGAATGCACTCCTCACACATGCTGAATTAGATATCTTTCCATTGGGATCATATGATGCTCTAATTGGCATGGATTGGCTGGAAAGGAATAGAGCCAAGGTGGAATGTTATGAGAAATCATTGGAATGCCTTCATGATGAAGGAAATCCAAGGTTGGTTAAAGGGATTCCAAAGCACGTTTCAGTGAGGCAGATTTCAGCTTTGCAATTAAGGAAGTTTTACAAAAAGGGTTGTCAATTATATGTTGTACATATATCAGATTCAGCAGAAGATAAGGGACCCAGAGTAGAAGACTTCCAGATATTGCAGGAGTTTCAGGATGTGTTTCCGGATGAATTTCCAGGATTTCCACCTAAGAGAGACATTGGCTTTTCCATTAATCTTGTTCCAGGAGCAACACCCATTTCCAAAGCTCCTTATAGAATGAGCACACCAAAATTGGTAGAGTTGAAGATGCAGTTGCAGGAGTTAATGGACAAAGAATATGTCAGACCGAGTGTATTCCCATGGGGTGCACCAATGTTGTTCGTTAAGAAGAAGGATGGAACATTGAGGCTATGTATTGATTATAGGAAGCTCAATAAGGTGACAATTAAGAACAAATATCCCTTCCCAAGGATTGATGACTTGTTTGATCAAATGAAGGAAGCTAGAGTATTTTCAAAGATTGACTTGAGGTTTGGGTACCATCAAGTGAGGATAAAGGAAGAAGACATTCATAAGACAACCTGTAGTACTAGGTATGGTCATTATGAATTTACAGTAGTGCCATTTGGTGTTATCAATGCACTTACTACGTTCATGTGTCTCATGAACAGTGTCTTCAGCAAGTACTTGGACAGGTTTGTAATTGTGTTCTTGGATGACATTCTTGTATACTCAAAGAATGAAGAAGAGCATGATGAACATTTGAGAATGGTATTGCAAGTCCTTAGGGAACACCAGATATATGCTAAGCTGAGTAAATATAACTTCTATCAAGAGAGGGTGAAGTATTTAGGTAAAATTATATCAGCAGAGGCTATTGCAGTAGATCCAGAGAAGATTGAGGCCATCATGGATTGGTCTACTCCAAGGAATACAACAGATGTTAGATCTTTTATGGGCCTTGCTGGTTACTACAGGAGGTTCATTGAAAGCTTCTCCAAGATAGCCCATCCAATTACTTCATTGAAAAGGAAGAATATCAAGTTTGTATGGTCTGAAAAGTGTGAGAGAAGTTTCCAGCAATTGAAGGAGTTGCTTACTAGTGCACCTGTGTTGAAAATTGCAGATCTAAGTAAGGATTTTGTGGTATGCACTGATGCTCGCATTGAAGGACTTGGTGGAGTGCTAATGCAAGAAGGCTCTGTAATTTTTTATGAGTCAAGGAAGTTGAAAGAGCATGAAAGGAACTATGCCACCCATGACTTAGAGCTAGCAGCCATAATTCACGCTCTCAAGAGATGGAGACATTATCTTTTGGGAAGGAGATTTGGGCTCAGAATTGATCATATGAGTTTAAAGTACTTGTTTGACCAACCAAATCTGAATGCAAGGAAAACTAGATGGACGGATTTTCTTTGTGAGTTTGATTTGGACATTAAGCATGTCAAGGGTAAAGAGAATAAGGTTGTTGATGCACTCAGCAGGAGATTCCACATTGCAACAATAAGTAGATGTGAATCAGATTTGAAGGCAAGAATTTTAGAGGCTCAAGATAGTGATGAAGTCTATCTCCAGATTAAAGAGAAATTGCAGTAGAATGTTATAGAGGAGAAGTGTGCAAGATATCAACTGGGTGAGACTAATTTTCTCCTTTATCATAATACTAGAATGTACATTCCAAACAGTGCAGATTTGAAGAAGTTGGTGATGGATGAGATACACCAGAAGCCATACTCGGGGAACCCAAGATATTAGAAGACTATAACAACAGCAAGGAAGCAATAATTTTGGCATGTTATGAAGAAGGACACAGTTGAGTACATTGCTAGATGTCAGAAGTGCTAACAAGTCAAGGCAGAGCACCAAAATCCAACAGGATTGTTGCATCCATTTCCCATTCCAGAGTGGAAGTGGGAAGTGATTTCTATGGATTTCATAACAAGACTGCCTATGACAGTGAGGAAGCATGATTCGATCATGGTTGTGGTGGAAAAGCTATCAAAGGTATCTCATTTCATTCCAGTCAAGTCCACCCACAAGGCTAATGACATTGCAGATATCTTCATTAGGGAGATATTCAGACTGCATGGATTGCCCAAGGCAATAGTTTCAGATCGTGACACAAAGTTCACCTCCAATTTTTGGAAAGGGTTGTTCCAAGGGCTGGGAACTCAGTTGAAGTTTAGCATAGCCTATCATCGTCAGAAATAGGGTCAGACTGAGAGAGTGAACCAGATCCTTGAAGATATGTTAAGGATGTATGCAATGGATAAGCCATGTAAGTGGGAAGACTATTTACACTTAGTAGAATTTTCTTACAAAAATGGGCATCAAGCATCATTGAAGATGAGTCATTTTGAAGTGTTGTATGGAAAAGGGTGCAGAACTCCTGTAAGCTGGGACAACCCAGTGAATAGAGTAGTGCTTGGACCAGAAATGATTGAGGAGATGGAACAAGAAGTTGTTAAGATCAGACAGAATTTGAAGGCAGCAACACAGGACATGCAGAATAGTTATGCAGATATGAAGATAATGCATAAGGAATTTCATATTGGGGATCATGTCTACTTGAGAGTGAGACCCAGGAAGAGTTCCATGAAATTGGGAACTTGTGCCAAGTTGGCACCAAGATATTGTGGGCCATTTGAAGTCCTTGATAGGATAGGTCCAGTTGCATATATAATTGCATTGCTTGCTAACGTGAAAGCTCATAATGTTTTCCATGTATCTTTTCTTAAGAAATATGTACATGATCCTATCATTGATTGGCATGTGATACAGGTGGAACCAGAGGGAGAGTTCTAGGCGGATCCTACATGCATCCTCGACAGGAAGGTTACCTTGCTCTGGAACTGGGCCATAGGGTGGGTAAAGGTGCAATGGAGGCACCTTATCCTAGAAGAGGCCACGTGGGAGCTAGAGGATGCCATGAAAGAGGCATTCCCATTTTTGTTCAATTTTGAGAACACCGAGAACGGTGTTATTTTAAGGGAGAGGGAGTTGTAATACCCCATTTTTCCCTTGATGTATTTGGATTTGATGTAAATATTGTGTATGTACAATGTGTGTATTTTTCCTAATGTGGAGCTCAAGGCCAAGGCCCCACTAGTGGATGTTAAGGTCATTTGCTTAGGCAAGTATTTGTACAGTTGATTATTCATGGGATGTTAAGCCATGATGAAATGTAAATAATGTAATTATTACTGAATGAATAAAATAACCAAGAAGTTGGCTAAGGAGGAAATGAATGAGAAGGGGCCATGTGTATCCACTAGGGAGAGGTGAGGGGGTTTGGGATTGTTTGCCCATATTGCCACATGTCTGACTAAGAACCCGTTAGAACTCTGTGCTGACATTAATGTAACTACAGTGGGTAGTTGAAAACTCTGATACCTGAAGATGATGGAGTATGGAGCATTCCTGTGATTTCATATGGCAGGTCATGGCTATGATCGCTTCAATAGGACGACACTCAATCGCCTGGGAGAACTCGCTGAACCTGTTTGAATATCCGAGAGGAGGAGGCATGGGGGGATTCATTCATTCAGACATACATACATTCCTCACTCCTCACTCACGCACTCGCTCACCCTGCACACACTTTCCATCCACAAGCCTTCGACCCTCGCATGGAATTCGTTCCTATATTTCTTGCATGCACCAAACCAACTCAAGAAAAAGGGAAATCTGAGGTTACTCCTGCTTCCTGTGTGGGAGAAAAGGACTGAAAGTTGATAGCCGTAACACCCTGTGTGTAAACCCAGTTATAGTGGCGAAGTGGTCTTGATAGAAGATGTTACAGAGTGGCCATGAGGAAACCCCAAGCCTGGTAACGAATCAGTTGTTGAACTGTGGGAGAGAGTTGGGTTGCTTGATAAACCCAGTGAAGGCTATAGTCTCAATGAACTAGTGACTGGACCTTTCTATGCCCATCCTGGAATATAACTGGAAGGGAAGGACCGTGAGAGACTGTGCAACAATAATAAGATCTTCCTTGTGTTGAATGTGGTAGGTATTATGGGTTCCAGGTTGGCTGAGAGCGACTGGACCTTTCTATGCTCATCCTAGAATAGCATTGGAAGGGAAGATGCCTTGAGAGACTATGTAACGGTGATTTAGTTCTTCCTTGTGTTGGATGTGGTAGGTATTGTGGGTGCCAGGTCAGCTGAGTGCTGAGATTCCTGCAGCTCTGTGGTTGAGATCACTGGCTTAGCAATGCCTTCCTTGTTATCCCTGAATACTTGATAAACCACTGTAGGTTGGCTTAGTATGGGTAGGATCCCTGGAATGCTTGATAAAGCCAACTACAGACTGGTTTAGTATGAGAATGGAGCCTTGAATGTAAGAGAACTTGTTATCCCTCCTTAGTGGATACACTGCCAAGCTCGGGGTGATCTCTCAGCTGAAATAGTATAGGTTGGACAGAGATCTAAGGTTGGGTGGAACGTTGCTCTCACTTAGCCAGTTGCTTCGAAATTGAAAGATAAGTATTTCTTGTTATGACAAATGATGTTGTTCATTGTGATGAAATGGTTGTTCATGTCCCTTTTGGAATTATGAATACTTGTTAGATGAATCGATTGACATGAAGCCATGTACAGTCCTGAGTAAAAGGATTAGTTCATTGTTGTATGTATGTCTTATATTGCATGAGTTTAATTCCTTGTAATTCTTGCATATGATAGATGTGTTGATTAAATCCGTTAGGGATTTTACATGTTATAATGAATGATAGTGTTTCATTATTAAAGATGAATGTTATGTCTAACTAAACCTATGAAGGAGATGTATACTTACACCTGATCCCTGGGAAAAAAGAGAGGCCTGGAAGTGGCTTAAGAGACCTCTGTGAGTTAGATGGAAAGGAAGATCTTGGCAGGAGTAAAGTTGGAAGTGTCTAAGTGGAGATATAGACAAAACTTCAGAGAGTGAAAGGGTAGGGTTAGCTACCTCACCTGGTCAAGGGATTCTACCATTGGATAGAGCTCTCCAAGAGCTTTCCAATGGTACCAACCTTGCCGCATTTGGATGCTGGAGGAAGGAATTATGCCCCTTAGAAGATTGATGAAATTGCCCTTACAGAGACAGGGTTCCGCACGCATGGTTACGCAATTGCGGGTTGCCGGATCGCCAAGTTCAAAATTATGCGTTTTGGGATTTCCGTAATTCTGCATTCACAATTGCTGGATGCGGGATGCGGGTTGCGGGATCAGCTGTTGCGGGATTCGGGATCGTCAAGTTTGAAATTACGGATTACGAGGACTCTGCAATTCCACATCCGTAATTGTGGGTTGCGGGATCATCGAGTTCGAAAGTATGTGTTTTGGGATTTCCAAATTTTTGCATCCGCAATTGTGGGTTACGGATTGCGGGATGTCGATCGTGGGACCCACTGTTGCGGGTTGCGAGAGTGACCTCCTGCGGAAGTGGGAATTCCGCATTTCCGCATCTGCAATTGCGGGTTGCGGATTGCGGGATTCGCTGTTGCGGAATGAAGGTTGTGGATTGCGGGATTCGTTGTTGCGGAATGAAGGTTGCGGGTTCGCAGCTGCGGGTTTCGAATTATGGATCCGAGCTCTCCTGACTTTGTGTATGGGCACTCAGTCAATGTTTTGGGAGAAAAAAAAATGGACCATGGTCTCTTGTTTCCAGGTAGGTCAGTGGGGACATGACATATGAATTTTCCTTCTTCATCAAGCTCAAGAAATATTGTTTGAATTGGGGTCTTTTCTCCTATTACCTTCTTTAAGCAAGAAACATGGAAAACTAGATGCACTCTTGAAGATCAAGGGAGCTCCAATTTCTAATCCATACTACCAATGTTCTGCAACACTTTATAAGGACCATAATACCTGGGTGATAATTTATTGTCCTTGTTTAGTTGCTTGAGGGACATCTTCTTGTAAGGTTTTAGCCTCATAAATACCCAATCCCCTTCTTTAGAACTCCTTTCACTGCGATGTTGATTAGCTTGTTGTTTCATCTTGTTTTGTGACATAGCCAGGTTGTCCTTAAGTATATGGAGAACTTCTTGATGGTGCTCTATATGATCTTCCACGGATTGAACTTTAGATTTTTGCTTTTAAGGGAGATGTGACAGAAGGAGTTTTGTACCCATAAAATGCCATAAATGGAGACATTTTTTATGATGTATGAAAGAAAGTATTGTACCGCCATTTTTCCAAAGATAACAATTTCACCGACTGTGTTTCTTTATCAGATGCAAAGCAATGAAGATATCCCCCCATGTTGGAAATAGTGCAACTTTTGAAGCTATTATTATTGTACTTTATTATATTATTGGTGTACCCCCTATGGGAGAATATATTGATGTAATTGATCATGTAAAATCCTTGAAAGAATCAATATAAACCTTGGGGTGAAAATACACAAAGAAAAGAATTTTTAAATGTTATTTTATCTTCTCCCAAGACAAATCAGCCCAATGGGTAAACTACCCCAAAATAGTGGGTAGTCTACCCCAGACAGGTCGGCCTAGTTTGAGAAAGTTAGGTCGGCCCAGTAAGGGAAAAAGTCAGTTTTTTATGTGTATAAATAGAGAGGTCATGTGCCTCATTTGGTCACTCACTTCAGTCTAGAAAGTTTGCACTAGAGGAGAGAGAAGTTCACATCTACAGCTAGAGAAGTGATTTTGGGGGTTTTCACTTGGAGAAATTTTCTACTTCTCTCTCTCTTGTATCTATACTCTGTTCTCGGGACTGATTATCTCTATACAAATTTTGTTGGGTTTTCTCCTTGTTGGGTTTCCCAGGACAAAATTCTTGTGTTCATTGTTTATTTGTTCGGTTATTCTTTTAGTGATCCTATTATTTGTCTGCAATTAAATTATACTGCTATAATTGTATAAAATCTAACATGGTATCTGAGCAGTACTAGAAGAAGTCATTGTCAAAAACTAGGGTTTCAATTTTCAGGGCGTTCCCTCATCAGTTTGGATTGAAAAGAGCATTGGAAATATCACCCTAGGTAAGGCACATCTTTTGGTGAAGGAAAAATCCAGTTCTGAGAAGTTTCATTTTTGACCTAATTTTGTAGCTGCAACAGTTACTGCAGAAATTAAGGTTTCAAGTTGTGAGTTGTCTAGTCCACATTTTTGGCTCGATATTACCTTCTCTCAACTCACCTTGATAGGGAACATCTATGTATGGAGTTATTTTTGCAAGAATCCAAACTTCATTTTTTACCTATCTCCTACTAAGGTTTCTGGTCCATAGCTACAGTTAAGATGATTGGAATGAAGGTTGAAGATCGACTTGCTGGGGTTTCCAACTTCATCTCCTGTAAGTCTAGGTTTCTTCTCATGTTAGAATAAAATGATATTTTGAAGTTCATCAACGAGAAGGTTCCAAAACCAGAAGCAAAAGATGAAAAGTCTTAGTGGAGAAAGAATGATGCAAGAGCAAGAAGAATCTTGGTGGACTCAGTCAAGGATCATTTGGTTCCTCAAATCTCACAAAAGAAGACAGCTAGGAATATGTTCAAAACCATAAAGAATTTTTTTGAACACAGTAGCATCAATGTTCCTCTCACATTGTGGAATCAACTGTCAAATCCGAAGATGTCAAAGTCATAATCAATTGTAGAGTACTTCATGAGGATCTCATAACTAAGGGACAAGCTAAGTTCTAGTGGAGAATCCCTTGATGATAAGGAGCTTGTCATAACCACTTTAAATGGCCTCCCACCCTATTGGGAATCATTTATCCATAGTATAAGTGGACGAACCAAGTTGACCAAATTTGATATATTATGGGAAGATTTCACTTAGGAAGAGACGAGGATTGTAGCAAGGATGAAACTTCATGGCACTCAATCTGAGGAGAATCAAGCATTTGTGTCCCATGCCAAGAAGGAAAAGGAAGAAAGTTTCACAATCATAAGAACCAAGAGAGGAGATCAATTCCTTCTCCATATCATAAGCATAAGAATAAATATCTCTTGCATACACAATGCTTCAAGTGCAATACATATGGTCATTATGCCAGTGATTATCTAAGTTCAAACAAAAGGAAGCATGGATCCTCAACCATTGATGTTGATGAAGACTCTCCTCAAAATAAGTCAAGGAATGATGATTGTTCGGAGTTCTTATTCTAATTCTCCCCATGTTGAGGAGATGATATGAAGACCCTAACTATGATGGTCTTCCATCAAAAAAATGAAGAACAAAGGTCTCTCATGGTTCCCACAAGGAGGCAGTGGGAGCCCACCCACAAAACAATAAAAAATAAGTATTTTAATTTATTACTCGCATAGATATGGTATGTCTTGTATGTTTCCATATCAAATTATATGTAGATCTATCAGGAAGTGTGTTGAGAATTTGATGTAGTACCGTAGACACTAGCTGTACTTGTTATATGAGTTGCAAAACATTCCATGAACACCTGATGGAGCTAGTCTAGATTATATCTCCTTCCTACATGCTTATATTTTTGCACACTCTTGATGGCATGTTCTAGTGGAGATATCATACATCTATATAGTTATCATATGTGTTTGGGAGACATGTTTATGATTGTTGTGTTGAAGCATTAACTAATATGCCTACATACATGTGTAAACTATTTCCATTGCATTGAAATAGAAATTGGTTAAAAAATTTTATGCAATGTCACTAATCATCTGACGGGATTTGACTTGTGGGGAAAAGACCATATGATATGGCCTACAAGAGAAGGATGATGAAACTTGTTCCGATGAACAAGTGATGGACACATGAATCCCATTGATGTTCAGATTAATCAAAAGCAAGAAGCTTCTAGGAACATGACCCACGGGCCCAGAGGATCCGATCTGAATACCGAGGATGAGGAGTTGATAGATCCTAAGGAGATGAGATGATCTCCCCCTCCAGTAGTTTAGAGGGATTTAGCCCTCGATTTGAGGATATTGGCCTATTGATGTTGTGTTGAGATATTCCTAGGATAAGGAAGAACACAGTTGAGATCATGATCATATCTAGCATGATTATTGCGAGTACCTAGATACATTGATAACTTTGTTGGTAGATTCAAACTGACAATTGAGAGGATCCTTTATGTACCTGGTCGATGGATAATTACATTTTAGTAAGAAAATGTGCTCTTCTTCTCTATGAAATCTGGCGCTTAGATTGGCATCCGAAGTAAGAGGGAGCAGGACGCTCTGTGGATAGCTCTAGAGAGGGAGCAAGATGCTTAGATGCACAGGGAGCAGGACACTCCAGCACAAAAGGAGTTGATTATGCTTTCCTATGAATTTGAAATGAATGATCTTGGATTGATGCATTACTTTTTGGGATTAGAATTATGGTAGAGGCATAATGATATTTTCTCGATTCAAGGAAAGTACACCATTAACTTACTGAATAGATTCAAAATGTTGGACTATAATTCCATGGCCACACCGATGGATGCAAATCTGAAGAAGATGAGAGAATATGCTTCCAATTCAGATTTGATTGATCCCAATATGTATCACCAGCTTATTGGTTGAGTTGAGGCATGTTGTCCTTGTGCATGTTCCCCGATGGACTGGGTTGAGCTTAGGCACATTGTATTGATATATGATCCTCGATGGACTGGGTTGATATGATGCAAGTTGGACTCTCCGATGGACTCTATAGAGTTGTTGAGTTGATGTATGGATCCATCGATGGAATGTGTGGAGTAGATGCATGATGACACTTCTCTATGGACTGAGACTGTGTTGACGACCTTCAATATGTGTAGATATGATCGATATAGATGTGATTTACAGAGGAAATCTAGATGATCGTGATGTTTATGATGATTGTGTCTGAAGAATACCTTCCTTGTTGAGAGGGAGTGTTGAAAATAGTGCAACTTCAAAAGCTATTCTTATTGTACTTTATTATATTATTGTTGTACCTCCTATAGGAGAATATATTAATGTAACTGATCACGTAAAACCCTTGTGAAGAATCAATGTAAACCTTGGGGTTAAAATAGACAAAGAAAACAATTTTTAAATGTTATTTTATCTTCCCCCAAGACAAGTCATCCCTATCAGTTAGACAAGTTATCCTAGTGGGTAAACTGCCCCAAAACAGTGGGGGGCCTTCCCCAAAAAATGGGAAGAACTGCCCGAGATAGGTCGGCCCAATTTGGGAAAGTTAGGTCATCCCAGTAAGGGAAAAGTCATTTTTTCATGTGTATAAATAGAGAGGTCATGTGCCTCATTTGGTCACTCGCTTCACTCAAGCAAGTTTGCACTAGAGGAGAGATATTTTCGCATACGCAGCTAGAGAAGTGATTTTTGGGGTTTTCACTTGGAGAAATTTTCTATTTCTCTCTCTTGTATCTGTCCTTTTTTCTCGAGATTGATTATCTATATACGAAGGTTGCTTGGTTTTCTCCCTGTTGGGTTTCCTAGGATAAAATTCTTGTGTTCATTGTTTATGTGATTGGTTATTCTTTTAGTGATCATATTGTTTATCTACAATTAAATTACACTGCTATAATTGTATAAAATCTAACACTCCAAACATTTGTTCACTATCTCATGTTTTCCATCAAATTGAGGATAATAAGATGAATTGTGATCCAATTGGGTACCCAAAAAAGAAAATAATTTTGTTCAAAATTTTCTAATGAAATTGGATCTCTATCACTTACAATAATCTTCAGATTTCCATGTAACTTTTGAATTGTTTCCATAAAGGCTGTAGCTATTGTACTTGCATTAAAAGGGTGCAAGAGTGCAAAAAAATGTGCATGCTTCATGAATCTATCAACAATCACCATAATAAAATTCTTTCCTTCTAGCTTTGGTAGACCTATGATAAAAATCCATTGATACTTCCTCACAGTGTATGTCTAATGGTTGTACAAGTCATGGGGTATTAATTGTTTCAACGTTATTCTGTTGGAAAACCAAACAGTCGGCCATGAATATTTGAACATCAGATTTAAGGCCTTTCCAAAAAAATTCCTTCTTAACCATGTGGTAAGTTTTCAGGAATCTGGAGTGCCCACCTATAAGAGAGGTGTGTAATTCCGAGAAGACCTTTTGTTTGAGTTGGGAGTTTTTACTTAAATATAAGGGATCCTTATACCATAGTGAATAATTTTTCCACAAAAAAGTATCTGATACACTGGGGTTATTTTGTAGCTTTTGAATCAACATCCACACAAATAGGTCATTTTTCCATTCTTCCCTTGCTACTAATACCCAATCAAGTTATAGAATGGAAATTAAACAAATTAATGCCCCAACACCTTCATCTTTTCTGGAAAGCGCATCTGCCACCACATTTTGTTTCTCTTTTTTTATAGATGATTTCAAAGTCAGATCGCAACATCTTGGTTACCCATTTTTGTTTCTCTTTCGAATATAGTCTCTATTCCAAGAAGTATTTAAGGCTATCATGAACTATTTTGACCTTGAAGTGCCTACCTATTAGGTAAGGATGCCATTTCTTAAGATCATGTAGTATTGCCAACATTTCCTTCTCATAAATGGGATTCTGTAAGTGATTTACCTCGATTGGATGACTTGTGAAAGCAAGCAGGTGTCCTTCTTGCATTAAAACAACACCAATGCCATTTCCCGAAGCATTGCATTCCACAATAAAGGTTTTTTTGAAGTCCGGTGTAGCCAAAGCAAGAGATTTTCACATTGCCTCTTTAAGTTTTTCAAAATATTGAGTTTCGTTTGGATTCCAAGAAAATGCATCTTTCTTCAAAAATGTTATTAGAGGTGCTACTATTCTTCCATAATTCCGAACAAACTTGCGGTAGTACCTTATCAGACCTAGGAATCCTCAAATATTCTTCAGGGTTTTGGGAACTGTCTAGTCCATCATGAATTTAATTTTTTTGGGGTCTACCTTGACACCTTCATGAGATACAATATGACCCAAATAATATACCTCCTTTACCCCGAAGAAACATTTGGAAGGTTTTGCATATAGTTGTTGCTCCTTTAGTAGTTTTAGTATCCTATCAACATGTTGAACATGTTCTTACCAAGACTTGCTATAGATTAGTATATCATCAAAGAACACTAGCACAGATTTTCTAAGGAAAGGCTTGAAAATGGAATTAATCAAACCTTGAAATGTGGAAGGCACATTTGTGAGACCAAGTGGCATGACCAAAAATTCATAATGACCTTAATGAGTTATGAATGTTTCTTTTGGGATGTATTCATCCTTCTTTATAATATGATGATACTTGGAACGAAGATCCAACTTTGTGAAGAAAATTACTCCATGTAATTCATATAACAATTCATTAATGATGGGAATGAGAAAATTATCTTTAATGGTAATCTTGTTGTGATCTCTATAATCTAGACACATGTTCCATGATCCAACCAACTTGTGTACCATTACTATTGGTGCAGAGTAAGAACTTTGGCTAGGCCTAATTATGCTAGCCTCTAACATTTCTTCAACCATATACTCAATATCACCCTTGTGGCCATAGGGGTATCTATAAGGTCTGATGTTAGGAGGAACACTTCCTCGAATAAAGTGAAAAACATGATAAAAATCTCGAACATGTGGAAGACTTTTTGGAATTTCTTCAAATACCTTGGAATTCTTATTAATGACCTTTTGGAGATCTGGGGAAATAGGAGACTTAGATGTTTGAACATCTAATGAGCATAATTGTGCAATTACACCTTGATGTCCCTTTTTCATAAGTTTTTTCATACCATTAGAGCTTATCACCTTGCTTGGTTTCCTTGTGATACCATTTAACTCATATTTTTTCCTTCCCATAAAAAATTCATGAAAATATTCCGAAAATTAAAAGCCATTATTCCCAATTATTGTAACCATTGAACTCCTAAGACAACATAATCACCCCCCATCAGAATATAAATCATCAGAATATTCAATACATATTAATCCATAGTAAGATTGATATTATGGCATTTCCCTAAGCAATTGATAGTTCCTCCATCTATAATCATTACTTGAAACTCTGGTGCTAGATAAACAAATCAATTCAGAAATTTGGCTAATTTACAGTGAATGAAATTATGAGTACTACCAGAATAAATCAACATGATTACCTTTTTCTTTTTGATATATCCTTCAATATTGAGATTTTGAGGAGTGATAATACCATCCAATTCATGACATTATATGGTGGGATTAATATATTTGGAATTAGTATCTTCTATTTTTGCATCTTGAGATGGTTCATGTTATTTTGGTTCTTCCTCTTCACAATCTATGTAAAATAATTTCTTCTCACCACACTTATGTCCCTTACTATACTTGTTGTCACAATTAAAGTAGATTCCTTTTGCTTGTCTTTCCTCTAGTTGTTGAGGTGGCTTAGAAGAAGGAACATTATTCTCTTAGTATGTGTTGGAGATGGTCTTTCTAGAATCCATCGTCATATTTTTACTTTCAACCTTCCTTGCCATCATGTAATCCTTACCAAGGATGGTGATACAAAGAGACACACCTCGTGTTGAATGTTATCCTTCAAGGTTCCAATAAAGAGATCCAATAGATTATCTTCTGAAATGTTCTTCACTCTAATATTTAGCTTCTGAAGCTACTTGATGTGCTCTATACCTAGACCTTTTTGCTTGAGATTTATTAACTTACTAAAGAAGGTGTTGCTATTAATATCTGCATAATGTGCAATCAATTCTTTGGTGAATCTAGACCAAGATATAATAGAGTCATTTTTATGGTCACAATTCAATTGGTACCATAAAAATTAATCAGGCTCTAAATAAATGATGCAATAATTACCTTTTGCAAATTTGGAACCTGATGTAGATCAAAGAATTGCTCCATCTGGAATATCCATTGTTGATGTATATGTAACTTCGGAATGTATTTCATATATGTATATTGTATTCCTATAGAGATGTTATTATTCCTCTATACGAAAGTGTCGTCATTTATATTGTAAGTGTCATAACTTATACTTGATGGGTTATTAGACCACCTTGTTGAGGTCGGCCCTGTATAATTCATGTGGGTTAAAGGGTTATTAGACCACCCTATTGGGGGTTGGCCCTGTCAGCATTATGGTATGTGGTTAAGTTAAGGCCGACCTAGTAAAGGTTATTAGGCAAGTCAAGTCAAGTATAAATAGAGTGCGGGAGGCACTTTATTTGATCATTCACTTTCTCTCACACACACTCATTGGAGAGTGGCACACTAGTGGAGGAGGATAAGTTGCTTCTAGGTGGACTATATCTTGTACTTGGGTTGTATCATTTCTCTATCTATCTCTGAGGAAGTTGCGGGGTTTTTCACCTTCTTGGTTTTCCCCGGTGAAACTCTATGTCTCTTGTGTGCTTGCATTATTGTGTCCATGATTGATATGCTGTAGATATGTTGTACATGTTATTCTCTCAGTTAAGATCCTAGATCATATTGAAATTCTGAAAAAATAATATGGTATTAGAGCTATCCTGAAAGAAGGCATGGTATGGCATTTATGACGCGTGTTTCACTTGCGAAGCTAGGGCTTGATATAGCAAACACCAATCATCGTAGCACTTTCGCTATAAATCCATTTTGGAGAAGTTTCAAGATCTGAAAATTTTACAGGTCGAAGATAATATCCCAATGTACCGTGTTTCCAAAGCACAATGTCTAATTCATTGTACTTTGTGTTCTATGATCTGTACAATCTAGGGTTTGTGCCTCTTCCATATCTCAGTCATAAACAGGTGACCTAGGAAAAAAGGTCACAACTTGGGCTAGGAAGCTCCAAATGCAATTTCGTAAAAACTGACAAGTAGGGCACAGACTATAATTTCACAGGCTAAATGTTTAGAGGTCGAAAGTGAACTAGTGACATGTGGCACTTCGTACAAGTTTGCTCTCCTGTTTTATCCCATAAAAAGGTCACGTTGCGACACTTGGCATAAATATCTCCCAGAGAATCCAATTGAGGTCATACCTATGGGGTTGGAAACATGATAGGTCAGGATACCACATGTCATAGTTTCATACCTTGTGGATTCGTAATTTTGAAGTTACACTAGAAACAATCAAGTGCATATTTCTGTCAAAACAAAATTGGATTTTGAGCACCTTCATTCATGGCTCCGGGAATTTAGGGTTTCGTAGAATGTTGAAATTTTTGTAGCGGAGACCACGGCTGAATGCTCCTCATCAAAATCAAAATTTAGATACCAATATCGAACTTTTTGATTGGGAAGAAGGTCGGGCTTTATCAAACCCTAGTTCGGGACTTTGATCAGAAAAGTGGAAAATTAGGGCTTCTGCAAAAATGGGAATTTTTGAAATCTGTGACCATAGCTGGAAGATCCTTGGAAAAATCAAAGTTTAGAGCTTTGGATCAAACTATTTGGCTGGGTGAAGCTTCGGGAAACTCAAACCCTAATTCAGGGTCCTCCCTAGTGAATCTAGAAGATTGAAAAGCAAATTTGAGGGGTGAAGCTTTACAATTTTCAAATTCTGAGTATACCAGGTTGATCAGCTCATCAAGGCACATCTTTATATCCTTTCAGAAGTTTGAAATTCAAAGTTTGATTTTTTTAGGATTTCCCTGACAAACCCTAATCCAACTCCAGATCTAGTTTCTGCAAATCAAGTGGATTGGGTTAATCCTAGAATATAATGGATTGGTCACCTACATAAGTGAAGAATTCCAGTTTCGGAGGGATATGAGGCTAAGACCTTACATAAGAAGATTACAAGCAATCTCAACAGGTATGACTTATCTAGGTATGTTTCGAGATCTGTTCATGATTAAGTTTATGGTATGTTTGTCTTCATTAAGGTTAGTACAATCTTGATTAACTTTAGACTTGTCGTATCACCTTAATAAAATTATGAATGCAAATATTCATTGATTAGGGTTTTGACAATTATGATTGTACTAATGCATTGTGGTATTGTATGAGGTTGATGTTGTCCTCTAACATGAAAGGTACATCAAGAAAGACAAATCATGTTCTAGTTGAAGAACATATGACCATGGTGACCTGAAGACAAAGATTCATCCATTGTCATGGATCACATAGAATATCTACTTTCGAGGTATGTATAACTTGGTTCTATAATGGTTAACCTATGAGATATGCAGGTTACTAGCACAAGTCATTTTAAGAGAACAAGAAGACATCATGTGGGTATGTTAGACATAACTAGCTAAAATATTAATCTAGGTATGTTTTTCCTATCTCAAGTTAGAATCCTACATTGTGTTAGGATCTCTTATATAAGTATTCTTGGCATGATTGATAATGATTATTCATGAAGTTATAGGTTTGAGTAATCATAGGTTTAGGCATACTATGTTTCTTACTTTGATTGATGATGTGACTAACCAATGGTCAAATAGGAATATGCATGAGTAAAAGAAATTGTGATAAATTATCTGTGTATGAAATGATCTTGACTATACATGTTTAAGATTATCTTGTTTTGAGATTATACTAATGAATGTATGATTATGCATGAGATCTTGAGGATGGCACAATCATGACACTAGTGCACATTTAAGCATGCATAGTGATCGAGGATGGATATAAGTTCAAGGACAGGTAATCCAGGAAGAAAAGATCAAGAGGGAGCACACTCTAGTAGTTCCTGCAAGGAAGCAAATATTGAGAGGGAGTCCACCCTACAAACCAAACAAAGATAAGTATTTGAATTGTCATTTCTTGCATATTTGTTTGTTTAAATAATATTGATCAATGATGTATATACTTATGTTCCTAGACTTAGGTTGTGTATTATGCATATTATAATAATTGCATTAATGAACAGTATACTACTAATATGCATGTGATGGGTAAGTGGCCTATGGCACTGTACAACATTCCATTGCTACTTACCTAGAATGAAACCTCCTTGTTGACATGTTGGGAGTTGTGCACACTCTTAACAATGTTCTGGTAGAGATTGGAAGGCATCTAGAAATTTACGGGATATGGATAAATGTTGTATTGAAGCATTGGCTAAAATAATGCATGACTGTATGACATATTTCTTTATGTGTAAGAATTTGTTCTGGAAACTATGAGATGTTTCTAATCATGCAATTTAACTTGCTTTGTAGGAAAGATCGTATACCGTCACCTACAAAAGAAGGACTACAACATTTATTCCAGCAACGAAGTTCAAACTATCTATTGAATATATTGAAGAATATGACGTTCCCATGATACGGGATACAGTAAAAGGATGCCATGGTCAAGAAGTACCAATAAATCATGTTTGGGATGTGGTCCCAAGACTTGAAGGGAAGTCTGTTGTGACTTCCAAGTGGATCTATAAGATCAAGCATGATGTAGATGGTAGCATAGAAAAATATAAGGCAAGATTTGTAGCTCGTGGCTGCTCCCAGAAAGAAGGGATTGATTATGAAGAGACCTTTGTTCCTGTGGCCATATACACTTCGATTAGATCAGTACTTGCTTTGGCTGCAGTGATGAAATGGAAGGTACACCAGATGGATGTCAAGAAAATGTTCTTGAATGGTGTAGTTGAAGAGGAAGTGTATGTGGAGCAACCAATCGGGTTTGAGACACATGACCGAGAGTCACATGTGTGCAAACTGAAGAAATCCCTATATGGTTTGAAACATTCACCCAGGACCTGGTATGGCAGGATAGATGGCTTCCTATCCAATTTGGGCTTTACCAAGAGTAAAGCGGATTCCAACCTTTTCTACAAGGTTGAGGAAGGCAATCCAGTGATACTACTATTGTATGTGGATGACCTGTTTGTAATAGGTGAGGATAGATTGATTGTCGACACGAAGAGGAAGCTTGCTATCGAGTTCAAGATGAAGAACTTGGGTATGATACACTACTTTCTTGGTATGGAGGTGTGGTAGAGTGCATATGGAATCTTCCTTGGACAAGGGAAGTATGCAGTAGAGATCCTAAAGAGGTTTGGGATGATGGACTGCAAGGCTATGGCCACACCTATGGCATCGAACCTGAAGCTTCTATGTGATGCTTCATCTAAGCGGGTTGATGCTACGATGTATCGTCAGATGATTGGGTCCTTGATGTACCTGACAAATACAAGACCAGATATCTTCTTTGCGGTGAACACCTTGAGCCAGTACTTGAGAGATCCGATACATGTCCACCTGATAGCTGCAAAGCATATTCTGAGGTACCTGAAGGGTACAGTTGACTATGGGCTCAAGTATGAGGCGAATCAAAAGTTTAACCTGGAGGGTTATGTTAATTTGGATTGGGCAGGCAATGCCATTGATCAGAAGAGCACTTCGGGGTGTTGCTTCAATATGGGATCTGGTATGATCTCTTGGTTTAGCAGGAAGCAGTCTTGTGTGGCACTGAGTATAGCCGAAGCA
The DNA here is from genome assembly GCA_027924585.1 of Larix kaempferi. Taxonomy (NCBI): domain Eukaryota; kingdom Viridiplantae; phylum Streptophyta; class Pinopsida; order Pinales; family Pinaceae; genus Larix; species Larix kaempferi. Next base: position 26,537,539 of record BSBM01000289.1, read on the forward strand.
GAGTATGTCGCAACTTGTTCAGCTAGTTGTGAGGCAGTATGGCTTAGGAAGCTACTGTCTAATTTGTTTGATCTCCAGCTGAGTGCTACTTGTATATATTGCGACAACTAGAGTTTTGTAAAGTTGTCGGAGAACCCAGTGTTCCATGACAAGTCAAAGCACATTGAGATCAAGTATCACTGTATCAGGGATATGGTGCAGAGAGGAGTAGTGAAGATCCTGCATGTTGCGACGGATGAGCAGATAGCCGATGTGTTGACCAAGCTATTGACCAGAGTTAAGTTTGAATACTTCAGAGGGATACTTGGTGTACTTCAGATCGAGATAAATTCCAAGGGGAAGTGATGAGTTCGGAGACACAGATGCACACAGGGCCATTCTTACATGGTTAGAGGAATGTCCTTCCATGGTGAGATGTAAGGTCTGGGCCATTTTCACATGGTTAGAGGAAAGTCCTTCCATGGTGAAATGTAAGGGTTGGGTGGAGCCATTCTCACATAGTTAGAGGAAAGTCCTTCTATGGTGAGATGTAAGGGCTGGGCCATTCTCGCATGGTCAAAGGAAATTCCTTCCATGGAGAGATGTAAGTGCTGGGAATGGATTTTCCAACATGGTTAGAGGAAAGTACTTCCATGGTCGTGATGTAATTGCGGATCTTTTTCGACATGGTCGGAGGAAATTCCTTACATGGTCATGATGTAATTGCTGTAGCCATTCCAACATGGTCAGAGGAAAGTCCTTCCATGGTCATTGATGTAAGTGCTGTGAGCCTTTCGCAGATGGTCAGAGGAAAGTCCTTCCATGCTGGTGAGTGTAACTGCTGAGCCTTTCCCGGATGGTCAGAGGAAATTCCTTCCATGCTAGTGAGTGTAAGTGTTGTGTGTGTGCATCTCGATTGTGCTCCATGGACTATGAGGTGATCTGAAGACGATGATGTGATAGTATGGCACACAAGTTTTGCAGAGGCATATGATTAGTCCTGATATGCTCTTGCAGGTTTTGCAGAGGTAGTGTAATCAGTCCTTGAAGATCTTGTAGGTTTTGTAGAAGCAGTGTAATCAATACTGAGGTGTACCTACTTAATGGCTTGCTCACAGAGATGTTGATGATGTACATCCAGCATGAAAAAAGGCTGGCTCTTTAGATGATGAAGACTTGCAGGTGGTGGGCCTACATCCAGTATGAAAAAGGAATGGCTTTGTAGAACTTCCTATGACGAGTAGATTGGATATTGATTGAGATAGCAACAGTGATGACGATTCAATGATGATGATTTGATAACGATTATCCAGTGACGATGATCCAGAGAAAAAGACTTGTGCTAGCATATCTGTGTCGAGAAATACCTTCCTAGTTAAGAGGGAGTGTTGATGTATATGTAACTTCAGAATGTATTTCATATATGTATATTGTTTTCCTATAGAGATGTTATTATTCCTCTATACGGAAGTGTCGTCATTTATATTGTAAGTGTCGTAACTTATAGTTGATGGGTTATTAGACCACCTTGTTAGGGTCGGCCCTGTATAAGTCATGTGGGTTAAAGGGTTATTAGACCACCCTATTGGGGGTCGGCCCTGTCATCATTATGTTATGTGGTTAAGTTAAGGCCGACCTAGTAAAGGTTATTAAGAAAGTCAATTCAAGTATAAATAGAGTGCGGGAGGCACTCTATTTGATCATTCACTTTCTCTCACACACACTCATTGGAGAGTGGCACACTAGTGGAGGAGGAGACGCTACTGCTAGGAGGACTATCTCTTGTACTTGGGTTGTATCATTGCTCTATCTATCTCTAAGGAAGTTGCGTGGATTTTCACCTTCTTGGTTTTCCGCAGTGAAACTTTGTGTCTCTTGTGTGCTTGCATTATTGTGTCCATAATTGATATGCTGTAGATATGTTGTACATGTTATTCTCTCATTTAAGATCCTAGATCAGATTGAAATTCTGAAAAACTAACATCCATGTTACTGGATGATTTCCATCAAACTTTCTCATGTCAATCTTGGGAATTTGGGTACCCCTTGGTGACCATCCCTGATGACTTTCATTACCAGGATCATTTCCTCTTGGAATATTCTTATTCATGGAATGTTTCTCAACATGGAAATTATCTTTATCCTCATGAGTATCCTAGAGCACATCATCACCTGTAGGGGGAGTATCCCTGGAATATTGTATGAGATTAGCAATATTTTTCATATTTCCCATAAACTTCTCCTCTAAATTGAGTAAATCAGTTTTTCTCATATAACCTTTCATATTTTCCTCCATTTTATTCAATGTATCCTCTAAATTAACTAAATCAACTTTTTTCACGGACCCTTTAATCATATCTTCCAACTGGGACACTCGAAAAGATAGGTATTCCCTTTTATCATATGTCATTGTAGGATCCTTTGGTGGTTTGAGTGGAGTGTAATTTTTTCCACTTCCTTTTTGAGGCATTTTGAACAATATAAATAGATATAATACCCTAGGTTTCACCACAATTAGATCCTTCTACTCAAATTTATTCAAATTTAGAATGGCGTACCTTTTTCAAACCCTAATTGGAAGACTATTTTATGGCTAACTTGAAACTAAGGTAAATTTGAAATTTCTACTCCTCTAGGTCTGAAAATTTGGCCTTCTATATCCTGATGTGTCTTTTTTCCAATTCCTCAAGTATTACCTAATTCTGATGTTCCAATACTAAGTTATTGCAAATCTACCAACACTTATTATTTTTGGTCTTTCCAGAAGAGTGAACTTGTATGGTCTGCCATGTGTCCAATATTTCGGATATGAGGTTTAAAAACCTACCAAAGTTACTCTGCTCCATATTACTTCTTATTTAATATGTCTCACTCAATTTGGATCTTGCATGCCCTATATATGACCCTTTTCCCCATACCACATATTTTAGACTATTTTTTGGATTAGTAAAAAACCCTAGATACCGAGGAAAATATATTTGAACCTGTAATGTCTTGGGATCTGAAAAATTGGACCACAGATAGCCTATCATTTTTTTATGAGTTATGATTCTCGCTATCTCAAACCTTCTAGAAAAAAAATTATAGCAAAAATTCCAAGATGAATTGTTTTGAATATACCGGTCCCGAGGAAAGGGCTCTGATACCAAATGTTGTGCAACAAATTTCCAAAAGGAGCATGGAAAAATAAAAAAATAGATCAAAAAGAGTAATCCATGACTTGAATGAAGAAAATAGAAGAATAGCAAGCCTCTTCGAGGGGTAAACCTCCTTACACAATGTATTAAGTACACAAGACAAGACAAGACAAGATAAGACACTCAAATGAAAATATCTCCTTCTTATATATAGAAGATTAAGAGGTACAATTAAAAATCACTGACCCAATCTAGCATAACTAATATATAACCACTAATGACAATTACCACTAATGGACCAAATCCAACATCAAAAATAATGTAAAGCACCACAATATAGGGGGGAATGACACTTCCCATATTTAGGACTTAAAAATAGACTTATGTCTAATACGAGTTCTTCAAATATGCCCTTTACTAATAGACTTACAAGCAGTGCCAAAATAACCTATTCTCAACACACAGTTCTTGTTCCTTTGATTGATCCTTCAAACTTCACACAATTAGTTCCTCAAACATAGGCATACTTTCATTATGTCTTTGATTAGTATAAAGGTTGTTATATTCAGACTTCCCACAGTCTAGGCCTCAGTGCATAACCTAGAATTGAATTATCAAATCCTAGATAATATCTTCATTAAACCTTGGTTTGTACTTTTCAAATATATAATTGGACTAAACATATGCACCAGGATATTTTTTATATCTCCTCAATAGGGACAAAACTATGAAATCTTATATATGCAAATTAATCCTCAATATTGACTAAAATATCAATTCCAAAATCAACAAACACACCCTTGAAATAAGAGAAAAAATATTTTCTCATATATCCTTCAAAATTTGTAAACAAATACTCTCTCAATCATCCTAAGTGTATGCACTAGCAAGCCTTTTGAATCTGGAAGCAAGCACTCATATCCTAGGCCAAATATCCCTGCATTATAGCCCTGAAAGAATCATTAATAGAATCCATTGAATTCATTTCACCTTCTTCTCTCCTTCACTTTCCTTTCCTCAACAATATCAGCTCACCATACTTCTATAATTTTGGCATTTATAAGCTCATATCACTCTACAAATGAAGCAGACATCTTTTGTATTTATAAATGTCAATGCAAAAACAGGGACAAGCTGTCAAATTTAGCATGGGGCCAACCTTTCCAACCTTTTAGGTCCCTTTTTATGCTACTTTAAGGCACATTGAAGCTCCTTCTCCAAGGCTTCTTTAAGGTTTAGTCAAGGTTGTTTCGAGGCACTTCAAGGTGCTTTCCTCTAGGCCTTTTTAAGTGGACACAAGGGCTACATCATCATGGATTCAAGGGGCTTCTTCATGTCTTCAAAATTTAATGGATTCTTCATAGCTTCATTGTTTCATGTGGATTTTTCATGGCTTCATGGATTCTTCACTGAGGTTGACATCACTGACCTTAAACTTTGTTCTCAATGATGACCCCAAATGATCTCAATCCAAATTAACATCAATGACAACACCATGCTTAAAAAAGGTTCTAGAAGGATTAGGAATTAGTGACTCATTCATAAGGATCTCCAAATATCTATTAGGAGATGGCATAATAAAGGAATGGAGGTAGTTTGAGTATTATTTTAATTATCACCAATTTTGTCTAGAGAAGCAAATGTGGGTATAAGGACATCTAAAACCAACCAATTTTTGAGTCCTCGCACCATGACTAATCAGTTTTATCCAATGCCATATGGTATTAGGTAAGCTAGCTACCAATCACAATCATGACACTTCAAGCATGTGCTAACTATGACATAGATAAGAAAACCTATAAATAATGTCTTGGAGCAACCATAGAGCAAATGATTGGGCATTTTCATATCGTTAGACTGCCAAATATTTGTATGAGCTTGGTGCAATGAGATATACAACTTCAATGTCATTCCTTATTGGGCCTAAGGTTTTGTAAACCAATTTTGTATTAGTGCAAAAAGGGGAGTGCGAAGGAGTGGAAAAAGGTAAGCGCGCCCACAAATAGTGGAAACCGTAGTGGTTGATTGATTCCACCAAGAAATTGGTTAAGTAAGTTAGGAAGCTAGTAATATTTTTGGGTCAACATAGTGGCCCTTGGGGCTATGCCAAAAAGTATAAATATGTAATGGGTTGGGTAGAATAGGTTGTAGATGAATTGAGGAAGAATGTGATGAAGAGTAGATGATCCCATGTATTGTTTTGTATGATTGAAGATATTTTTGTAAGAAAGAGATGGATTTGCAGGCTATGTATGTAGGTCTATAAAAAGATGAAATTCTCTCAATAATGGGATCCATGAATAAAATAATAATTTCCATGGTTTTCGCCCGTTTTGGTGTCCATATTAAAATCTATGGTATCCTGTGTATGTGAATGTTTATGAATGTGTTTGTTGTGTTGAGAATGGAATGTTGATTAATGAAAAATACTTACTGTAATGTAACATGACTGTTATATGTTACGATATGTTGCACGACTGATTTGTGCATAATAATGGTGATGTGGGTTAATAGATCTTTGTCAAAGTCTTTTTTATGTGTATTATGTTAGAACAAATCATGATCCCCTTCACCGATACAAAATATTGCTTCTTGCAGATCCCATAGGTGCTTCGGGTGAGACGTCACATGTTCGTAGATAAGTTGAAAGGGCCAGTATCTTGGGGTTTGTTGGTATGTGTCGTAGTGAGTTTGGGTCTGTCCAAAAGTGATCAAACAAATGGTTCTGTTGTTGAGACTTGAACCCAGGTCTCTCGAGTGAGAGGGAAGTATCCTAACCAACTAGACAACAACAGACCTGGATCTACAATTGAAGGGGATGTGGTATCCGACTAAGCCAAAGATTTTGGAATGGATAGAAAAGGAGTGAGAATTTTTCGAAGAACAAAATAGAAATCCAAGGATTAGCTTGCAAGAATGGTTTGGAATGTATGTTTTATCAAATATACATGAATATTTCTTTGCTAATTTTCCCACACTATTATTTGAGTGGTTTTCGAAGTTGACAGAATAGAAGAGGTGCTTATACAGAGGTAAACCAACAGTTTGGACTCCTGAATTAGTCCGTAGGATTAAAGGTATTAGTAATAATCTTTCCCATGTTGTTCATTACTAGCTTGATAGTATATTTGTAGGTTATGTTACTGATTTTGTTGTAGAAACTCTAAAGTATTATAGCGTAGCTGAAAGAGACTTATTCAAAGGACTACAAGGTAGGTATTTGAAATCTATCTATTTGTGGATCAAAATGTTACTTTGCAAAAAGGGTATTATGAGGATTAAGCATATTTATGCATCAGGAATTGGGTGTCGATCGTAGGAAGGTATAAGAATATGTTGGGTAAGAGTGGGATGAAATGATAAGGGGAGAAGAGAGTGAAACAGACGAGGAGTGTGTATTTTTGTGAAGTGGATAAAGGCTTTGGCACTGTAAGTGGAGAAGGAATGCGACAATAAGGTTGTAATTGCATCGCTATGTCACATATCAAGGAAGAGTTAGTTAGTACAAAAGAATAAGAAAAGGAAGAATACCAATTCATATCGGAGGAAGAACTCAGACTGGACACTATGACATACCCACAACCCCATGTGAATCTCCTAAACTTGAGGTAAGTACTTCTATCCAATTGTGTCTTGTGATAATAACTGATAATTGTCGAAGCAGTCAGAATAATGGTTTCGCTAGTAAAGTTCACAGGTCAACAAATTTGAGTAGTGGGAGTATTATCTCTATAGTCTAGAATCAACCGATACCTCCGCAAACGAAGATGGAAGCAGATGATATTAATTTGTCACTTTTGCATGGAAATGGATCCGAAGATCCAAAGAAACATTTGTTTCTATGCGATTATGTGGAGTGTTAAACAAGTACAAGATGATGATGTAAATAAAGCATAGTTTATCACAACCTTCCAGGACCGTGCACTAAATTGGTTTATGAAGTTTTCCATTGTACCCCAGGGAACTCCAAATAAAAATTTAGCTAAGATTAAAACTATTCTAGAAGATGAGTTTAGTAAACCTAAATTTGATTCGTAGTGCATAACCGATCTAAACGATATTAAGTAATTACCAAGCGATTATGTATGGGACTTCGACCAATGATTAAAACTTTAATGGATTGAGTAAGCTTTTAGATTCCATATGCTCAGCCCAAAGAGTGGTTTATAGCTACAATGTTGCAACATATATGACTTACATTGATGCAACGAAAGGTTGTGTCATAGTCTGAAACTGTTGAGATTGCAATGAAGCTAGAGGAATCACTAGTAGGGGAGACTGGTATAGGGATTGGATAGATTCAAACATAGTTAGTGAATTTGTCAATTCAGATTTAGGATATTAAGAAAGTGTTACGGAGAAAAACTTCCTATGGCTTGGGGAAGACCACAACAGATAGCTGACTACCAGAAAATAACTCAAATCCCAATGCAATGCTATATAAATGATAATATTGAGATAATGGAGAAAAGACCAACCTTCAACCGAATGTTCGAAGTAGATCCTCATTGAGCTTTCAACCTCTACACTTGAACCTGCGGATTAGTCTCAACAACAAGTACAAGAAAGTGCATATAATATGTGAAAGACGTTAGCATAATCAATAGCATGATCGATGATATCATAAGTGAATATAACCCAATGTAATTTAACAATATTCACAACATCAATTTGACAAGAAAATGAGTATTTCCATTAATAAATAACAAGAAGTACAATATACGACCTCTTGCCAGCAAACAATCTGAACCAAGAACTGGGTCTCTCCACTTGTGCCTCCACCACTTCAATCCCCCATGCAATGGAAAACTCAAAGTATGAAAGGATTTTGGTAGGTGAACATAAAGGAGTTCACAACAACAAGGATCAATGAGTGTAGACTCAAGTCATGGAAAAAATCCACTAGAGTTATCTTGCTCTCTCTTTCTCCTCCCTTCCATACACCATAAGGGCTCAATATATAGCCTTCCAAAGGTAAGTGAAAGGACACATCAAGGCGTTTCAGGGTATATGGAGGGACAAAGGTCACCCTAAGACCTCTTTTTGGGAGTAAAAAGTAAATTTCTAATGATTTTTACCATTTTACTTGGTACCCGCAGGCTATAGTGGAACAACCTACATGTACGTTGGCTATAATGGGACAACAAGCGTACAGGAAGAAAAATAGGGAAAAATGTGTTTTTGGAGGACATAAAGTGAATCTGAGTCAATGAAATGGATCCTAAAGGCCAATCAATGTTGATGCTCACAAGGTGGAAAATTACGCTATGATAGATGCCCCCTAATGTGTGAGGTCAAAGAAGGTACTACGATGGAAGAAATACATTATAAATCTTAGAAGTGGAGTGATGGAGACACAAATGTAGAGAGTAGCTCACTCGTCATAATACAATAATATCTCTAAGTACATGTCGGTATAATACAACAATCTGATACAATGGCCATGATAGGAAGTACATAATGAATACATGTCATAGGTGATCATAGCCATGATCCATACAGTAAGATACGGTCTCCTACTGAAAAGTAAACAACTGGTGCAATACTAGATGTACAAACTGTTGATGTATGAGAAATAGTATCTCATGAGTACAGTCACGATCAAGAGAAACATACTGAATGCTACTAACGTCTAGGTTCTTCTACACAAATCGTCTGCAGTGTAAGTCCCATCAAGTGAAGAAAGGTGTTGAGGTCGAACCTGATGCAACATCATCTGATTACCAATCAATGATGTATACCGTTAACAGACGCGAGATAACCCACCAATAATGAAAATTCGCATCAAGGAATAGAGTACAATCATCAGAGTGTGAATAGATGTGTTGAGGTCGAACACTAAGATGAATCCATCGATCAAGGGACATTGATGTATTCCCCAAACAGTCGATGGCGAGAGAAACCACCACTAATGACTGCAAGCCTCGAGGTACTCAACCAACTCTAAGGCTCAATTTCGGCATAAATGAGTTGAAGTCGACGGAATGAAACTCGCTAGAAGGAGGGAATTAAGGCATCCCCCATCAACCAGCATGAGGTAACAGCTACGCTGAAATATTTGGAAGAACGCGGACAAACGGACTGACTCAATAAGGATGGCCGACATGAACAAGAGAGCATGAGCAGGTGGATAGACTCAGGCAGCATATACTCGACATAACACTTTGCGATGCAGGAGGCATCAACAAAGGGATCCATAGTGACTGGAAGATTAACCAATCAATGGAGTAAAACTGAGAAACGAGTACGGCTCCTAAGGTCCTACTATAGTCCCGAATCATAACGAATGGAGTGGAATGAATGCTTTGTTCAAAGGCGACACAACAAATGCCAACAAAAAAAAGTGAATATTCTCCCTTCCGTATTTTTGGAATATTTTATTTTTTTGGTCTTTTTCATATTTGGAAAGCATGAAAAAGAATAAAATTGCTTATAGTACAACAATTGAGGGAACTAGTTTCAAAATTGAGCAGACTAGTCCCGAGTAGTGGAACATACCTATGATCAATGCAAGGAAGCATGTGCAGGATGTGGACACTCAAGGGGGTGTTCCCTTAGGGTCAAAAGGTCCTCAAATTGTGAAAGGAAAATGAAAGCTCTGCAGAGCTTGACAAGGAAAGTGCTCAGGCACCGGGCTAACAATTGAGTAAGTGGGAGATGGTACAAGGCTCAAGCGGTAAGCAGGATGATGCAATGCAATCACAACTTGGTAAAAATGGGGGAGTCCTTATGGGATATGGCCATCATAAAGTAGAGTATGAGTCTTTATCGCAAAGTCATGGAGTAACTACAAAGGACTCCAGATCCTAAGGAAGAACAACGGCATGGGTTCCATAAGGCAAAACGGGGTTCTAACTAGGGAACCCATGTTCGGACAGGCCCTACCACCAAATAACGACACTTCTATAACAATGTGAAGGTTTCATTTCGGTTACAAAGCGGGGTCGCACCTAGGGTTAATGACAAGTGTTCAAAGGTCAGTTGTAGAATGCAAGTGAAAATGATATCTAACCTATATGGTGGGTGTGAAATATACCTACTGTAGGTGCGAAACGGTAAAAAACAACTCTCATTGAACAAATCTATTCAAAATAGTACTCCAAGATGACACATTAGTCAAAACAGATTAAAATGGAGAAAACTATAGGCAAGTGGGTTTTAAAAACTATAAATACTAATAAAAAATTACAATTTACAATTCATTTTCACTTTTTACCCAAATTGGAGTTTTTGTTTAGTTTTCACCTTGGATTTCAGTCACTGATTCTGGGAGCTACGAGCATCTATTTGTCGAACCGTCTGGAGCAGGTTAGTCACCTCATCCCCCTCTTTCATTTGATAGCTTTTATTTCAATTTTCATTGGTCAAAATATTTTATTAGGGAATCCCTACTTGTTCACAATGCTGTACGTGGGCTACAATTATACAAGTCACGGGTAGGGCCATCTAGACGCGATCAACGCTTGCATTGACCGCGGGTAGAGGCCTTTGTTTGCTAAGTAGCCTGCGGGTATGGCTGTGAAGTTGGTTTTTTAAATGCAAAAAGCTGTGTTTCTTCCTCCAGGATGGTTCTAGAGTGGAGGGAAAGAGATCATGATCTTGTGGATGAGGCTGTCCACCAAGATTTTCCTGCGCAACAAGCATTACAAGCATGTGGGATTTTCAAATTTTGGAGCATTGGGGGTTTAAGGGCCCAAAACCAATTGCTCCATCGCTTAATAGACTACTGGGACGTAGACGCACAAAACATCAACATGGATGGTCAAACACTCTTCTTAGAGGTGGATGACATATATTTCATTACAATATTGTCCCATCGAGGGGAAGTGGTTGGCCTTCGATCTTGCACTGTAGGTGGTGGGATCACTATTCCCGACTACATAGAGCGGTACTGCCTTCCCAACACCCAGAAGGTGGGGAGTCATGTACCCATTAGAGCCATAGTCAGTTTGAGTATGAAGATCATAGTGTCCACTCTCGTTAAGATTACAGGTTCAGCAGCTCTACACCAGGATTCAAGGTCGGTGATGTTCTATTCCCCAGAGTGCAAGCGGCCCATGATATATGACTAGTGCACAACGTTACTAGTGTCTATGAAGACCCACTTAATGGAGTGCAAGCTTGGGTAGGAAAAGAACTTCGGATATGGTAGTATAATATGCATCTTTTTCTTTGAGAGAGTTCCGGGGCTTAGTTCGAGGGTTGAAGTCTCTCCTCATGGCCTCTGTGATCCATCCCTAACCCGATGGGCAGAGGTATTGACGCGACAGGGTGGTGGCCGAAAGGCATCACCATATACAGATGAGTTCTTTCACTAGTGGGACCGATAGGTCATAGCCACTGACGACTATCCATATGCACGGATAGACTTCTGTGGCCATCGCGACATGCCGCTTCCTCTAGGGGCCGCATTTGGAGACATCAGTATGCTACTATTTTTATGTTGTGTATATTCAATTTTTTGGGGGATTTTTTATTATATATGAAAATGAAAAAATATTTTTTGTGTAGTATCACATATTGACATTCCATTGTTTGCTCGCAGACACTGGTCCACGAAGACCAGATGGTTTCTCGATACATCGTCGACGAGGCAGGGATGGAGAGGTAGTCAGCGTTGCAGCAGAGTGCACATTAGAGATCGTGCGGATCAACCTAACCCGTATGACCAATAGGGTACCCATGATAGAGGTAGATCATCTGCCAGAGGCGATGTAATGACACGTAGTGGGAGTACTAGGCACTTGGGTGCGGCTACTACGGCGCATAACCCAAGCAGTACATTATTACTATCAAACACATCCTTCCGAGGAAATTAGGCCTCCTCGTGGGGATTAGATATCTCAGAGTCCCATATTTTGTATCGATATGTATATTTTTGAGAGCTACGGGCTCCAGTTTTGTACTGTGACACTACCATTTTGGACATGTTATTTATATATAAAAACTATGATTCTCCAGTTCTACTATATGTGTATGTACAAAAGTGTGAATGAATATTTATTTGTGTGCTTCTTTATTGATGAGACAAATGCCAATCTAGGACATAATTATCATATGTATCAGATACATGATTAAAACATATTGGAGCATGACTGTATGTAATTGAAACAAAATGACGCTCCAAGATTCTTACCCTTAAGAACCTCCGTAGTAACGTAGGATCCCTCACGCAATATTGGCCATTCGATTGAGACACAACTAGTTGTGAATCTAGGCGGAATTCTAAAGACTGGATGCCATGCGAAATGGTATCCCGAAGTAGTTCAACCACGGCATTATGCTCAGCCACATTTTTGGGATGCAGGACCGAGACAGGCACCTCCGGAAGACACAATCTGACGGTCCGGTGAATAAATAACCCATGCAGCAGAAGCAAGTCGCTACGTGTGACGGCTAGCACCATCCGTGAATCCTAAAAAGACAGGAGATTCCGCTGACATCTGTCAATCAAACATAAGCGAATCAGCATATCCGAAAAACCAAAAAAAAATAAACTATGTACAGAAGAAACTATACAATACTATACAAAAGTATTAGCTCGAGCTAGAAGATCAAGCATAATACCACTTGAGGTAGAGCCCATTTCTAGACTCCTTCAAGGCGTTCCCTTCATAATCTTCCAATCAGTAGGCTCCTTTCTCAAGGACATGCCTCACTATGTAAGTACCGTGCCACATTAGGTTAAACGTGCCTACCCCCAGGGGTTCCCTAGCTTGGTCATATAAGAGAACCGAGTCACCTTTAGCATACTGTTGGGGACGGACAGACCTATCATATTGAACCTTGACACGACACTTGTTGGCATCTATAGCCACAACGGCATCTCGACGTTGCTCATCAAGCTCCTCAAGGTGGATCAAACGTTGCTCAATATCCGGCGTACTAGGTAGGAGCTCTATGGCTAGTTTTAACGAAGGGATTTCACATTCAATCGGTAATATAGACTCCACACCATGTACTGGATGAAACGGTGAGAACCCAGTGGCAGTCTTAACTGCGGTTCGATATTCCCACAAATCAGGGTATAACATAATATTCCAGTTGCTCTTGCTTTGTTGGATGGTACATTGGAGAATTGTATTCAAGGACTTATTGACTGCCTCAACTTGACCATTCCTTTGGGGGTAGTAAGAAGATGAATGATCTTGATGGAACCCAAGCTTAAGTGACAAATCTGCCATCATCTTGTTCTAGAAGTGACTGCCATGGTAAGTGACAATCTCTTTTGGAATACCGAACAAAGAAATAATCTGATTGAATACGAAATGGGCAATAGCACCATCAGATTTTACGGTAGGCATGGCCTTAGCCCATTTGGAAAAGTAGTCCACGGCCATGATGATATGGTGATTCCCCCCAGGCGAAGTTGGTTTGCAATCCATGAAATCCACCCCCCACTTGGTGAAGGGACCGATGGTGATGACCGGATGAAGGGGCATTGGATGTGAGTGTATATTCCAAGAAAACACCTAGCAAGGGTGACATCCCTTCACGACGTTCATACAATCTTTAAAGATCGATGGCCAAAAGTAACCAACTTACATAATACGTTGGGTTGGCGCAAGCCTAGCTAAGTGACCACCACATGCCCCGCTGTGGCAGTCATTCAGCATATGCTCCACTTCTTCATGAGTTAAACAACGATGGAGAATAGCGTATTTTCCTCGATGATACAAAGTGTTGCTGACAATGACATAATCTTTCGCTTGGTGGCTCACACGCCGTCGTTCATCCTGTGAATAGTGCGAAGGGAACTTCAAAGTTTGGATATATATGATGATATCCCCATACCAAGGGTCCTCCAACAAGATAAGGAATAAATGTTCATCCACAAAGGAATATTCATAACGATGTCCTCATCAAGTCGTGGAAAATATGACATGAGCCCAACGAAAACCAAGGATTTCACCGACTTTGCCGAAGCAAAATCAAGATCAAACTCCTGAAGAATAACAATCCATTTATTGTACTTCCCCCCTATAAGACATCATGATAACACGAACTGAAATGGATCGATATGCGTTATAACAGTGGTTTTCCTAAGCATGATGTAATGCCTTAAATGTTGGACTGCATGAACAGTCGCAAGTGCCAACTTCTCCACATGAGTGTATCTCAGCTCAATGTCTACTAAATTTCGACTAAGATAATAAATGACATGCTCTTGGAATGCATCATCTACCTGAACTAATACCATGCCAATCGTCTCGAGAGACACGTCCACACAAAGCAAGAAATCTCTAGCAAAGTCGGGTGGACTAAGCAGAGGAGCCGATACCAAAGCTTTCTTAAGAGCATCGAAAGATTGTTGGGCTCACTCATCCTAGATAAATGGTCTGTCCTTCTTCAGCAGATGCACAAAACCTTTGGTAAGACTAGCATAATTCACTACAAAGCATCGTAGAAAAGTGGCTCTCCCTTGGAGGCTCTGAAGTTGAACTAGGTTACACGGGGGAGGCAACTGAAGTATTTCCTCAACCTTAACAGGATCGACTCTTATACCCTCTTGTGAAACTATGAACCCTAGAAGGCGACCCATTCTCATGACAAAGATGCATTTATTAGGATTCAAACGAATATTGTAACATCGACATCTTTCGAAAATAAGACGGAGGTGCTTGGGGTGGTCCACTCTCTTACGAGAATGGCTGGCAAGATCATCCAAGTATGCCTCCACTATGCACTTAAGGTCGTGAAAAGCATAGGTCATAGCACGCTGAAACGTAGCTCCAACGTTTTTAAGTCCAAAGGGCATCTTCCGATACGCAAATGTACCCCAACAACAAATGAAAGCAGTTTTATGTTGGTCCTTAGGCTTTATTTGGATATGATTATATCCGGAGAAACTGTCCATAAACGAAACAAATTTGCTTCTGGTACAAGAATCCAAGATTTGATCTATGAATAGTGTGGGGAAGTTGTCCTTCAGGCATGCGCAGTTCAGATTTCAAAAGTCTGTAAATACGCGAATGGTTCCTTGCTTCTTATCTACAGGAACAGGATTTGACACCCATTCAGTAAGAGGAACCTGATAGATGAAACTAGCTCTAAGGTGTTTCTCCACCTCTGCCTTAATCGTGGTTTCCTTCCTAGGATTCAAAGCACAAAGTCGTTATCGAACCAGATTTGCATTGGGATATGTCTTAATCTCGTGTTCGAGAATACTAGGGTCTATTCCTATCATCTCCTCATATGACCAGGAGAAAACATCCCGAAATACCTTGAACAGTTCGGTGTATATATAGATCTCTTAGGAGAGAAATCAACACCGATATAAATGTTCTCTATCTTTCTGGGAGTGCGAGAGATGTTGATTGGTATGGTTGGGGAAATATTATCCATATTCCCCTCTGTGTAAATTCCATGTGAATCTAAAGGAGCCGCAGGGTGACCAACCTTCTCGGCAAGAGTCGTCCTAAACTCTTCCTGCTCAATGAGATCGAGGTTGGGGAGAAAATAAGAGCGATGATGCAAGTCTCCCCAAGGTCTCTCACTACCACACATGGCCTCAATGATGGATTCATTCGAAGGAAAATCACCATCAAGACAATCAAGTGAGCAAGATAAGTTGGCTTCCCATGCCAGCAGCATAACGGGATCTTCCTCCTCTGTCCGTGAAGAGGATGGATCCGGCTTCGTAGTGGCTTGTTGAATTTCACGGTATGCAAGCTCAGCTTTGGATAATGGCATAGCCCTTCCGATGTGCAAAATGTCTTCAGACGAAGCACTTGTGGATGGTAAATTCCATGAGTCATTAAAATACGAGGTCCGAAATGGTACATTATTCAACGAGGAGGATGCACTATCGAAAACGGTTCCAATAAAAGCAATTGGTGCAACAAAGTCGAATGTTCCCAACAAGGATGGATACAATCATACACTAATGTTCCCAGTTTCCAACTAAGAATCATTGATCTAGGGAACAAAAGTTCCTAATGATGCTACAGAATTAGAACTAGGAAAGTCTAGCTAATCGACCGTCACGGTTTTACCTTCATGAGGAAATCAGATAACCCTAAATACGGAGGATACGATCACCTTCATTGCATAGATCCAATGACTTCCCAGAAGAAGGTTGTATTCGATGGGGGAATCAACCACCTCAACTTCAACAAGCACGGATTTCCCACCCAAGTGGACCTCAAGGGAAGGGATAATACTATGCGGCCTAAATGACCGACCATCGAATGTAGTAAGCATAGTCATAGATTTAGACAGGGGAGGAGAGCCGAGAGATTTCCAGCAATCCAACGACATAACCAAGGTGGAACCACCTTCGTCAACCACCGTGCATTTAACAAACTTATCCAAGCACCTTACATGGATTTGAAAAGCTACATGGTAAGGTAAGCGAGGTTGGACGTCAGTAGTGTCGAATTTAATGACGCTAGGGCTATTCTCATCATGAACTCCCAGAGAATATAAAAGGGAGTGTCTTTGTGAAGGAAATGCTTGTAACACCTCAAGAGCCGACATGGCACACGGAGTTTGACCCAAATATTCTACAATACTAGAGTAGTTTTGGGTGGCTCGAGCATTGGGATTATGCATCGAGCGCTTAAGCACACCTTTCGGTATCCGTGACATAGTAGTGGGATTCTCGATATGCAGTGAAGTGTCAGGAGGAGGAGAAGGCTCATTCCCCATATTCGGTTGTGGTGCACCATAATCGTGTTGAGGAGTAGCAACACTAACCTGAGATTGGACCATGTTTACGCATCCGTAGCCACTAGCATGGGAAGAATACATCGTAGTTTCATTAGTCCCATAGCCAGTAGCGGGAGCATTCAAAGCCATATTTTGATGATGTGGAAGGGGATATTTCAACACAGCTGGGCTCTATGCAAGATGCTTTGAAGGTTCCTCAATTCGAGGACACAAGTGAGTCAGGTGATCTTCGCCACAAAGCTTGCAAGGGAATTTTACTTTATGTCTCGGCTTATGGTCCCCACCAGCATTTCCGCCGTCCCGAGGAGGGTTGGCGTTTTCTTTCCTAGGAGTATTGTGATTACTTCGATTATTTGAATTATTCCCACACTTACAGTTGTTTCTCCCCTTCTTCTTTCCACCAGGTTGCTGGTTACCTGATGGGTTTTCCGTCTGTATAGAATGAACATCGGACGACTCGGTAGGAGCGAACAAGGCGCAAGCCTGTCCAGGTGTGGACTGGCCAATAGACAAATGTTTCATTTCGTTGGTGACCAAATCCATGGGTCGAGTACTTGTAGATCCAACAATGATGTCAGAATGTGGTCCAAGAACTGGTTTGGGCTCATGTCGTGACTGCGATGCATCAGGAATGATATCATATAGGATGCCAGACTGAGCGTAGACTAGGTCTAGCTATTGGACTTTAAGTATAGCTTGTTCCTCAGTTATAATTCCAGATATAGAAACATCTTTCGAAATATATGGAAGCAAAGACTTAAGAAACCATTCCAACAGAAAATATGGAGGAATGTTGGCTTTCACCATCCTATTCCGTCAACGCCACTCTTGAACGTGGTCAGATATGTGCATGGCCTTGTCTTGGCTGAAGGTAGACAAAATATCGGTGCCACTATCGTAGTGAACCGGAAACTGGAAGTGGTCTAGGAAAACCAAATCTATCTCGTTGAAACCTCTATAAGTGCCCCCAGGAAACTCGACATACCACTTCGCGACTGCCCCTATGAGGGTGCGTTGAAATAGTCTCAAACGAATAGAATCGTGATTTAATGAATTCGAGGAGCACCAAATGTGAAAAGTTGTAACATGATCACCCAGATCCTCACCATTCTTCCCTTTGAACTTAGGAATGTCCGAAGGGAGCTTGGTAGGGACTAGAGGCCAAGAAGGATCGTGACACACCGGATCATTCGTAAGATTTGAAAGATTGGGTAGGTTCAGGCGAGCAAGAAACAGGAGCAGTGGCTGTGAAACTGGATTAAAAGCTCCCAAAATAGGTTGACCTTGCAGACCATAAGGATTATATGGACCCTGACCATGACCATAGGGATGATAACCGCTTCTAGGTTGACCCATGTAAGGGTGTGAAGGAATATATGTATTATGAGCACCATAATGAGGAGGGTAGTAATAAGGGCCATAACTGGTTGCATTATGAGAAGGATTGCCAAAATGTTGATGGGGCATGCACGCACTAGTTTTAGCAGGAGTAGTTGAGTAATGGCCATAATTATAGGGTACGTTTCCACCCCCAGCGTTAGGAATGTGTCCACCCCCAGCGTTGGGAATTTACCCACCTCCAATGTTGGGAATGTGCCCTCCTCCCGTGTTGGGAATGTGCCCACCCCCAGAATGAGGAATTTTCCCACCCCTAGGGTTGGGAATGTGCCCACCTTCAGCATGAGGAACGTGCCCACTCCGAGTGTTATGAGGGACATGCTGGTTAGTAGTCGTGGTCGTAGTCATAGGTATATGTGTAGAGACATGCGTGTTAGGTTGTGTAACGTGAGCCGTGTTATGTGAAGTGTTACCACTCAAATGAGGGGCATTCATAGTATGTTGTCCTCCCCCAAAAGTTGTAGAGGATGAAGGGACATGACCAGAAGTGAAATGAAATGGAGCGAAAAAATTCGTGTCGCCTCCCGAGGAAGCGGAAGTGATGTGGCACCCCCAGAGGGAGCGGAAGTAGTTGTGCCGCCTCCGGAGGGAGCAGAATGGGTGGCACCACCTCTGGAAGGGACAATGCTAGCAGCAC
Source organism: Larix kaempferi (assembly GCA_027924585.1). NCBI lineage: Eukaryota > Viridiplantae > Streptophyta > Pinopsida > Pinales > Pinaceae > Larix > Larix kaempferi. The sequence continues at coordinate 26,556,361 of BSBM01000289.1, forward strand.
CATGGATAGTATTAGCTTGACTACCTGATGAGGTGGATGTAACATTTGAATTAAGCATAGGCATACCAAGTGAGGAAGGGTTAGTGGTCAAAGTTTTTGTGATGTTATTGAGATCTGGCATCCCATATCGATAACCATGTATGATTGGAACATAAAATGGGTTTGACTCCGAAGGTGGGTCCGGCCCATAATTATCAAAAGAGACATGTGGGGATGAACCTTCCCCTCCAAGTTCCCTAGGAGTGGAAGGATTGGGCTGTCCATCAACATCCACGGACAGAGTCACGGGAATTCCTCCTGGTGTACCAGATGCAGAAGTCATAATGTACTTGTGTAGTTCTTCGTAAGTATCAAAAGTATCAGAGGGGATCCTTGACGTCTCCTTTTAAAAGGACGTTCTACCTCGTCGGCTAGTAAACTAGCCAAAAAAAGAGACCTACAGAGGATCTTCCTCCATGATAACTCCAAATAAACATAACGCCTCCTAATGGACAACTATCAATCAAAGAGCACACACCTAAAGAAACTATAGCCAAATGCACACAAACAGGACTGGCTCAAGGGACCTCCTGACACTACAGCCGGTATGTCTCACCTAGGAGAGGCTTGATACTCCCAAACTATAACCGGAGCTAAAAGAATCAGTTATAAGGGTTCCCAGACTTCACTGCATGTACAATGTTATCTCTCTAGGATTCTTTCCCTAACTGTGAAGGGAATGAGCCTGGTAACTTAAATAGATCAATAATGTATGGGAAATAGGATCAAGTTAGATGACTTAATCAAACCTCACTCACTCAAAACATGCATTAACACACTCAGATGGACAAGGCTTTCAACCACTGTTGTTCAGAGAGTTTATCAAAATTGAATGTATGGAGAAAACCTAGTATATCAGCAGAAACATACACACAAAGCATATAAGAATGGCCAATTACAATAGGTAAGGAATACTTGCAATCCTAAATTATCAATACAGTGATAAGATGATAGTTATCAGGCATAAGAGAAGCATGAACAACATGAGCATAGTATTCAAGTGCAAGTACAGAAAAATAGAAGGAGAAAGTCTGAACATCAATGGCAAAAGAAGCTTATAATACTGATATGTAATGAGAAGTCTGAGATTACAGGAATGAGAAGTCTCCAAAGTCGAACCTTTACTTGCTCTCAAGTTCTAGGATTTATAGCATTTAAAACATATTTCTAGATCCAAAGAAGCTGGATCGAATTTACTAAAGATAGAAGCTCGAAACTGTTTTCAATAAACTAGGAAAAGATCCTTTTTAATTTGGCCAAACTGTTGAAAATGGGGCTCAAAGATGGGTTCGTTTCTCCAACTCTGTGACACCTGTGTATAAACCAAAATATTTTATTGTATATTGGTTTTTTTTGAGAAAAAACCTCTCTCAAATCATCGAAATTCGTTTTCATTTTCCCGAGATCTGCATTTAAAAAACATGTGTCAAACAGGAAAATTTTGAGATCCAAGAATTAGGGCTCAGAGATGGATTCGATTATCCCAATATGTGACACTTGTAGGAAAACTGAGAGAGGTTATTTTTCTTTGACGTGCTAGGCACAAAAACCTCCGCCCATTTTGAAAAATGATTCTCCAGTCGCTCAGAATCATCATTTTAAAATGATGACTCTCCATAGTAAAAAACGCCATTTTTGCTGAAAACACAGCTTCATCTTGCGGGGGATTTTTGACTGCTTTCCTGAGCTCCAAATGCAAATCTGAAAGCACCATTGGAAATATTAGGATGTCTAGTTTTCAATCGATTATTTGTGCATGTAAAATAGCCTTTCCACAGCTGATAAAATTGATTTTTCCCAAGACATGCTGACTGTCTCCAATTTCCTGTGCTTTCGGTGGCTAAAATAACCCTGAATTTCATGTTTTAGCTACCGAAAGCTTTGCTTTCGGTGGCTAATGAACGGTAGGGATGTCTGCCTAAGCCACTGAAAACTAATTTTTGACCCTTTTGAAGTAAAAACTCAGGTTTGAAACCACCTCTCCTTTCAATAGCTTGGATAATACTGCCTTTAAGCATGTGAGCTACCGAAACATGTGAAACAGCCACTCTTTTGACAGCTTTGGATGACACTGCTTTTATGCTTGTGGGTTGTCGAAATGTTTAAAAACCACTTCTCCTTTCTGTAGCTTGAAGGATCTTGTCTTCATGCTGTAAGCTGTCGAAAGTTGGGTTTTCGGTAGCTAATGAACAATTTCAATGTCCGCCTAAGCCACCGAAACCTGAGTTTTTCTATTTGAAGGAAAAGTAAAATCCAAAGTTGTTTCGAACTTTATTACCCACTTGAAATTCTAAAAAATGAGCCAAAATAAATATAAAAATGTATTTTTGGAATGACTTCCTATCTCCAAGAAAACCACTTGACTATGTTTTTTTTTAGGAGATAACATCTGGCTCCTACTCGAGGATGAAAACCTCCTTGGAGGTTTCAAGAACCACAGATTTGATGCCTTTCCTAGACAAACAAAAAACAGAACCTAGTCTAGTGTTCCATTAGGCATGGAGTCATTTGGCCTATGCAACCGATATTTGAAAATTTTTCAAGAGTTGTCTTTATTCACAAAAACTGACTGTTATTTCTGCAAACTAAAGAAAGAAATGCTTGGGTAGTGAGCTTATTTCCTACCATGTACTACTCTAACCAACTCTGCAATGGGTTAGGTAAATGTTGACTTCCATAACAGCCATCCAAGCAACTTTAAGGCTGAAATAATCTTGTCTCTATCACTAATCAACGGCTGATGTTTGAAATGTAACAGAAGTAATAAGAACTTTTTCACAAAATCATACTCACTCGGAAATGCGGATGAGTTTAAAAAATATGAAATCTTCAAGTTCTCTAAAATGTTGAATTTTATGAATGCTGCCACCGGATACTTAAAAGGAAGATCAGAAACATATTGTTCTTCGGGAAATAGCTGCATATATGTGGCAACCTCTTGCTCAGCCATGGTTGTTCCTCTGCTATAAGAATTACCACCTTCTTGTTCCCTTAAGCTCAGATCTTGATCATCAATCATCACAACTTTCTCTTCGGAAAAGTGCTCAGAAAATGATGATAAAATAGTGTTAAAATCATATGAATAGGGATCAGTTAAAAACATGTAATTGCCTATGCAATCTTGAGTTATCATAGGCTCATCCTAGTTAGAAAACTGATCATACATTCTGACTCATACCTGTTTCTAGAGCATTTAGCAAATATTGAAGAATCCTGACCTAAAATTATCTCATATGCTTGCTGCTATTCCAAATCTTCTTCAGACTTGTTACTTTGTTGTTCAAAATCTGAACCATACTCACAGTTCATTTGTTCATTTTTTCAAGTGCTTGCATATTTTCAGAGTCAACCTGCATTCGAATCCGCCTTGATGCACGAATATTTTCCTCAACCTCTTGAGCATCTTCAAACAACTGGGTTAAGGATGAAGACTTCCTTTCTAGCAGAAGAAAAACGAGTTCTGAATGAAGACCCATAACATAATATATCATGGCAGTTGTCTCTGTAGGCTGGACCTCCAAAGGCATGTCATGCTAGATGCCGTAAAATCTTCGATTGAAGATGGAAAAATCTTCACCCTGCTCTCTCTTCAAAGCATAAAAATCAGCAAGATATGAATCTACTTATTTTTACTCACTCCAATACTTCATGAAATCATTAGAGAACTCGATCCAAGAGCCAATAGAATCAACTCTTAGACCCTTAAACCATGCAGTAGCATCTCTGATCAAAGACTTGGAGAAAAATCTCATGATCACATCTTCATGAACAATCTAGAATTGCTCAACAAAATCCTCAAAGGATTCTAGGTGCCTTTCAGCTGAAACTTGATTCTCTCTAGAAAACCAGGGAACATATTCATAGCAGTCAAGAGGATAAGGATGAAGGAGATAGGGAAACCTCAAAGGTTTGAACATCTTCATCCTGATCTTAATTTGAAAGGCAGTGGGATGATTATGAGAGCTAGCATGTTGATGACAAGGTTCAGTAGTAATTCCAAAAGGTGCTGAGCTTTGGAAAAGTTTTGAATCAATTTCAATCTCCACAAAGTCAGAAGGATGATCATCTTTAGAAGGAATTGGAATGCAGAACTCAACTTTAGGAACAGACTGTGACGAGGCTATTTTATCAACATCTACAATATAGGGCTGTAGGATTTCCTCTTCTTCTAAAGATGGATAAATAAAAGAAGGATGATAATTTTCTGAATATACAAAACAGAAAATGATTCTCTTAACATGCAAAGGGAAAAGCATGAAAGAGTTGATAAAGAAATATAATAGTTCATGAAGCAGACTAATGAACTGATACTTGGATTTGAAATTTAGTCTCTTCATCTCTGTCAACCGGATCCTCCCCAGTGGAGTCTTTAATGTGGAGTCACCAGGAAAATGATTACAGTCAAAATTTATGTCTATATCTTGTTTTCCATCAAGAAACAGATCTATGTCGTTCTCCCAGGGAAACTCTGCTTTCACTTTCATCCCCGGCAGCGGCGCCAATATGTTTCTCTCCAGGATTCTTTCCCTGACTACGAAGGGAATGAGCCTGGTAACTTAAATAGATCAATAATTTATGGGAAATAGGATCAATTTCGATGACTTAATCAAACCTCACTCGCTCAAAAAAAGAATTAACACACTCATATGGACAAGGCTTTCAACCACTGTTGTTCAGAGAGTTTATCAAAATTGAATGTCTGGAGAAAACCTATTATATCAGCAGAAACATACACACAAAGCATATATGAATGGCCAATTAAAAAAGGTAAGGAATACTTGCAATTCTAACTTATCAATACAGTGAAAAGATGACAGTTATCAGGCATAAGACAAGCATGAACAACATGAGCATAATATTCAAATGCAAGTACAGAAAAATAGAAGGAGAAAGTCTGAACATCAATGGCAAAAGAAGCTTATAATATTGATATGTAATGAGAAGTTTGAGATTACAGGAATGAGAAGTCTCCAAAGTCGAACCTTTACTTGCTCTCAAGTTCTAGGATTTCTAACCTTTACAACATCTTTTCAGATCCTAAGAAGCTGGATCGAATTTACTAAAGATAGAAGCTCGAAACCGTTTTCAATAAACTAGGAAAAGATCCTTTTTAATTTGGCCAAACTGCTGAAAAATGGGGCTCAGAGATGGGTTCGGTTCTCTAAATATGTGACACCTGTGTATAAACCAAAAGAGGTTATTTTATATTGTTTTGTTGTGAGCAAAACCCTCTCTCAGATCATCGAAATTCGTTTTCATTTTCCTGAGATCTGCATTTCAAAACATGTGTCAAAAAGGAAAATTCTGAGATCCAAAAATTAGGGCTCAAAGATGGATTTGATTCTCCCAATATGTGACACCTATAGGAAAACTGAGAGAGGTTATTGTTTTATGACGTTTTAGGCACAACAAAATCCTCCTGTTTCTCAAAATGATTCTCTAGTCACTCAAAATCATCATTTTAAAATGATGACTCTCCACAGTAAAAAATGCCATTTTTGCTGAAAACAAAGCCTCATCTTGTGGGGGATTTGTGATTGCCTTCCCAAGCTTCAAATGCAGATCTGAAAGTTCCATTGGAAAGCTTAGGATTTCTAGTTTTCAATCGATTATTTGTGTGTGTAAAACAGCCTTTCCACGGCTGAGAAAATTGATTTTTCCCAAGACATGCTGATTGTCTCCAATTTCCTGCGCTTTCAGTGGCTAAAATAACCCTGAATTTCATGTTTTAGCTACCGAAAGCTCTGCTTTTGGTGGCTAATGAATGGTAGGGATGTCCTCCTAAGTCACTGAAAACTAATTTTTGACCCTTTTGAAGTAAAAACTCAAGTTTAAAACCGCCTATCCTTTTGATAGCTGGGATAATACTTCCTTTAAGCATGTGAGCTATCGAAATGTGTGAAATCGCCACTCTTTCGACAACTTTGGATGATACTGCTTTTATGCTTGTGGGCTGCCGAAATGTTTAAAAACTGCTTCTCCTTTTTGTAGCTTGAAGGATCTTGTCTTCATGCTGTAAGCTGCCGAAAGTTGGGTTTTCGGTAGCTAATGAACAATTGCAATGTCCGCCTAAGCCACCGAAACCTGAGTTTTTCTTTTTGATGGAAAAGTAAGATCCAAAGTTGTTTCGAACTTTATTACCCACTTGAAATTCTAAAAAATGAGCCAAAATAAATATAAAAATGTATTTTTTGAATGACTTCCTATCTCCAAGAAAACCACTTGACTATGTTTTTTTGAAGGAGATAACACACAGGGTCAAATCCCTATACAACAGGAAACTGTGTTGTCCAACCCCTATCTAACTCAGGATACGTACAGTATAACCACTGCAAGCACCCCATGCGATACCTAGGTAAAGAAACTAAGGTCACCACAATATAACTAATGCTCAGGGGGACAGTCACAGGTGGGATCTGTCGTATGGGTAGGGTAGCTAAGCCCGAAACTCAAGAGGTACAGATCCCTCAAGAGCCCTCGTACATGAAAAATCCTGGAAGTATATCACACGTTTAGCCAGTATTGGAGGGATATCTCCGCAACCAACCTCCTGTCACCTTGTGCTTAACTCTAGTCTGAGTAGAGCTTCGTGAGAACACTGATGTATATCATGGGTTTCACCACTCCCTGTTCAGACACATAATGTTGGTTCAATAGTCTTGGATTGTTAACTCACAATGATCTATTCCAAGACTCTAAACCTAAAATAGTTGGTGCACCCTATAAAAATAAAATCGTTTCTAATCAATTTTAATATTAAGCGTTGATTTTAATGGTTGTAATTACTTAAATGATATGGTCGTGAAACTGATGATGTATAGGACTCAATGGTATGCACAACCGAAAAATACTAGACTCAACTAATCAATAAAAGAGTATGCCACTAAGATGACAATCAATCTAATGATTTGAAATAAAATGCAATCTCTTTAACGTTTCAATGCACAAGCAAGTCCTAGATGAAATCACAAGCACTCAAATGCAAAATGTAGTACATAAATAAAATATTTTTGTATTTTCTCTTATAAATGCAAGGAAAATGCAAAACAATGTTTGTGTATTTTTTCAATATAATGGAATGAAAAAATGCAAGCAAAATCCAACTATTTAGTAAAGAAATGTAGAGTACATCAAGTAGATAGCCCAGCAAGACCCAAACAGTAATATTCAGCCAAGCTAATGAGCTAGAAAACAAAAAATTGTGAAAAAATTCAAAGCTCCAAAACTAAGAGAAAGAGGAGTTTCTGGTCATGAATAGGGCATGGAACAGACAGGAAACAGGCCAACTAAGACTCGGGAACACTCAGAATCAACCCAGCAAAGACCCAAGGCCAAAAATCAAACAATCCTGGACTTGTACGCAACTGTTCAAAGAAAAGTTGCGGGTAGATGCGGGCTATAGTTCAGATAGAGGCGAGTAGACGTAGTCAAAACAAGGTTGACTTGCGTATAGGGAAAAGAAAATGAGCTAAAAAAAGGTCAAATAACCCAGAAAAAGAAAAAAAAAACTAGTTTTCTACTGTGGATCCTGGCGGCCAATCAATAACACAGAAGCTCGACAAACAACAACTCAAAATAAGGACAAATGCCTAAAAATCCCCAAAAATGGATGTTCTCCCCAGCGGAGTCACCATTTCTGTTACGGAGAAAAACTTCCTATGGCTTGGGGTAGACCACAACAGACATCTGACTACCATAAAATAATTCAAATCCCAATGCAATGCTATATAAATGACAATGCTAATATAATGGAGAAAATACCAACCTTCAACCGGATGTACGAAGTAGATCCCCATTGAGCTTTCAACCTCTACACTTGAACCTGCAGATTAGTCTCAACAACAAGTATAAGCAAGTGTATGTAATATGTGAAACATGTTAGCATAATCAATAGCATGATCCATGATATCATAAGTGAATATAACCCAATGTAATTTAACAATATTCACAACATCAATTGGACGAGAAAATGAGTATTTCCATTAATAAATAACAAGAAGTACAATTTACGACCTCATGCCGGCAACCAATCTGAACCAAGAACTGGGTCTCTCCACTTGTGACTCCACCACTTCAATCCCCCATGCAATGGAAAACTCAAACTATCAAAGGAGTTTGGTAGGTGAACATAAAGGAGTTCACAACAACAAGGATCAATGAGTGTAGACTCAAGTCACGGCAAAAATCCATTAGAGTTATCTTGCTCTCTCTTTCTCCTCCCTTCCATACACCATAAGGGCTCAATGTATAGCCTTCCAAAGGTAAGTGAAAGGACACATCAAGGCGTTTCAGGGTATATGGAGGGCCAAAGGTCACCCTAAGACCACTTTTTGGGAGTAAAAAGTAACTTTCTAATGATTTTACCATTTTACTTGGTACCCGCGGGCTATAGTGGAACAGCCTACGTGTACACTGACTATAATGGGGTAGTAAGTGTACAGGAAGAAAAATAGGGAAAAATGTGTTTTTGGAGGACATAAAGTGAATTTGAGTCAATGAAATGGATCATGAAGGCCAATCAATGTTGATCACAAGGTGGAAAATTACGCTATAATAGAAAGGGAAAGAACAACGTAAAAAATTCGGGTGCATCAAATGTAAGGCAGAAAGCCATCATAAGGACCAATGTCTGAGGTTTTAAGAATATTTATCAATGGGGGTTACTAATTCTTTGAATCATGGAGGTGGGCCATAGTGTGAATTTTGTAGAACTAGAGGACATCAACTAGAAGAGTGTTATTTACTCCAAAAGTATGTTCCAACTCCTATAAACTTATTATGTAAATTTTGTAAGTATGTAGGCCACAATGAAAAAGATTGTCAAGCATATGATTTGTTATCTGAAAATACAACTGATGCATATAGAATAAAAGGTGAAGAGAAATCCGAAGGAAGCAAAACATAGTTCCATGGCCAAAGAGGAGGTTATAATCAAGGAAGGGGAGGATTCCAAGTACGTGGAGGAGGTGGATTTGGCAGAGGAAGAGGACACATATTATGTTACAATTGTGGTCAACTAAGACATTTAAAAAGGGATTTCCCGAGCCCCTATTAAGCATGTATGTTTTATAGAGCTCTACATCACACTGTTGAAGATTGTCTATAACTGATAGCCAGGGAAATTTTTAGGGGCAAAATTTATCCAATTGGCTATTTTTGGGGATTTTTTTCAAAAAATAAATTTGCTATTTGGTCATTTTTAGTCTCAATATCGCCTACATTTACATAAAATATGTTTTTTTATCATAATATTTGCCAAAATTTACAAGTTTCAGTATTAAATTGTATATTTTATATTTGATATTGGCCTACCAATCTATATATATCTTTTTTTCAATACAAAATAATCACCTAGAATACTATACTTAATTATACTTTTATAATCCTTAAAAAATACCTTTCCAGTGATAGAAAAATGGTAGGCAAAGGGAAATAAAAATAAATACTAGAATGTCTAGAATATTTCTGCAGAAAGGAGGGAAGATCATATTACCATAGTAGTAGCTACATGAGGTGGAGTCGTGCTACAGGAAGTGACATGGAAAAATTAGGAAATCAACAAGGAAATTGGATAAGGAAAGAAACGAAATGACCACTAGCTTTCAACCCTCATAAGGAAAAGGAAATTTATATCGAAGCTAGGAAGGATTTCACTACGACAGATCAAGATGCATCTATTTCAACAACTCAACCGATATACAATATAGCTCTAGTATATGATATGCCTTTAATCTATGATCGAACATTTCCAAAGAAGACTTCGAGAAATGTAAGTCCCTCAAATATTTTTTTACAAAGTTGTTTAGATATGCTAAAAGATGAAAAAGTTGTAAAATAGCTTCGTCGTATAATTGATCAATGTGATCAAGGGATAGTAGAACCTATTGAGGACAAAACTGTTAATCATCTGCAACGAAAAAAGAGAACAGGTAGAGAATTGCGACTTAGTGCACAGATTGGAAGTTATTGTTGATGTATATGTAACTTCGGAATGTATTTCACATATATGTTTATTGTATTCCTATAGAGATGGTATTATTCCTCTATACGGAAGTGTCGTCATTTATATTGTAAATGTCGTAACTTATACTTGATGGGTTATTAGACCACCTTGTTGGGGTCGGCCCTATATAATTCATGTGGGTCAAAGGGTTATTAGACCACCCTATTGGGGGTCGGCCCAGTCAGCATTATGTTATGTGGTTAAGTTCGAGCCTACATGAGTTAGGTAAAAAGGCAAGTCAAGTCAAGTATAAATAGAGTGCAAGAGGCACTCTATTTACTCACTCACTTCTCACTCATGCACTCAAGGAGGAGTGACGCACTTATGGAGGAGGAGGATCTGCTGCTAGGTTATGTCTATCTCTCATGGTTGGTTGTATCATTGCTCTATCTATCTCTGAGGAAGTTATTGGGGTTTTTCACCTTTATGGTTTTCCCCAAGTAAATCTTTGTGTCTCTTGTGTGCTTGCATTATTGTCTCCATGATTGATATGTTGTAGATATGCTATACATGTTGTTCTCTCAGTCAAGATCCTAGATCATATTGAAGTAAATTCTGAAAATTTAACATGGTATCAGAGCTAGCCTGAAAGAAGGCATGATATGGCATGTATGACACTTGTTGCACTTACGATGCTAGGGCTTGATATAGCAAACACCAGTCATCGTAGCACTTTCCCTATAAATCCGTTTTGGCGAAGTTTTCGGATCTAAAATTGTTACAGGACGAAGCTAAGATATCCATGTACCTTGTGTCCAAAGGACAACCTCTAATTCGTTGTACTTTGTGATTTATGATCTGTGCAATATAGGGTTTCTGCCTCTTCCAAATCTGAGTCAAAATCAAGTGACCTTGGGAAAAAGGTCATAACTTGGGCTAGGAAGCTCCAAATGAAATTTCGTAAAAAGTGACAGGAATTACATAGACTGTACTATCTCAAAAAAAAAATTTAGAGGCCGAAGATGAAATAGTGACACGTGGCATGCCGTACAAGTGAGCTCTCCTGTATTATCCCATAAACAGGTCACGTTGCGACACTTGGCATAACTCTCTCTCAGAGAGTCCAATTGAGGTCAGACCTGTCAGGATGGAAAGATAACAGGCCGAGATATCTCAAGAAACTTGTTTATAGGCCGAAGTTCAAACAGTGACACGTGGCACGCCGTACAAGTTCACTCTCCTGAATTATCCCAAAACAGGTCACGTTGCGACACTTGGCATAACTCTCTCTCAGAGAATCCAATTGAGGTAAGACCTATCAGGATGGAAAGATAACAGGTCAGGCTATCTCAGGAAACCTTTTCAGACCCTGTGGATCAAAAAATTTGGAGGTACACCAAAAACAATCAGGTACATATTTCTGTCAAAACAGAATTATTTTTGAGTACCTTCATTCATGGCTTCCGGAATTTAGGGCTTCAGAGAAAGTTGGAATTTTTGTAATCGGAGACCACGGCTGGATGCTACTCATCAAAATAGAAATTTAGAGACCAATATCAGAATTTTTGGTTGGGTAGAAGGCCGGGCTTGATCAGACCCTAGTTCGGGTCTTTGATCAGAAAAGTGGAAAATTAGGGCTTTTGTAAAAATGAGAATTTTTGAAATCTGTGACCACGGCTGGAAGCTCCTCAGAAAAATAGAATCTTAGAGCTTTGGATCAAACCTTTTGATTGGGAAGAAGAGTGGGATTCATCAAACCCCAGTTCAGGGTCACGTCCAGTGAATCCGGAAGTTTCAAAGGAAAAATTGAGGAGTGAAACTTTGCAGCTTTCAAATTCTGAATATACCGGTTTGATCAGCTTATCAAGGCGCATATTTCTATCCTTTCGGAAGTTTGAAATTCAAAGTTTGAATTTTTGGGGTTTCTCTGACAAACCCATATCCAGCTCCAGGTCTAGTTCTTGCAAATCAAGTGGATTGGGTTAATCCTAGAAGAAGATGGATTGGTCACCTGCATAAGTGAAGATGTTCCTGTTTCAGAGGGAGATGAAGCTAAGGCCTTACATAAGAAGATTACAAGCGATCTCGACAGGTATGACTCATTGAGGTATGTTTCGAGATTTGTTCATGATTAAGTTTATGGTATGTTTGTCTTCATGTTATTACGGTTAGTACAATCTTGACTTGTCATATCACCTTAATAAAACTATGAATGCACAATAGAAAATATTCATTGATTAGGGTGTTGACACTTATGCTTGCACTAATGCATTATGGTGTTGTATGAGGTTTATGTTGTCTACTAACATGAAAGGTACACCAAGAAAGACAAATCATGTTCTGGTCCAAGAACATATGATCATGATAACATGAGGACAAAGATTCATCCATTGCCATGGATCTCATAGAAGATCCATTTACGAGGTATGTATAACTTGGTTTTGTAATAGTTAACCTATGAGATATACAGGTTACTAGCACAAGTCATTGAAGAAGAACAAGAAGACATCATGTGAGTATGTTAGACATAAATAGCTAGCATGCTAATCCAGGTATGTTTTTCCTATATCAAGCTAGAATCCTACCTTGTGTTAGGATTTTATACTATTGTTGATAATGATTATTCATGAAGTCATAGGTTTGAATAATCATGGTTGTATTCATATTATGTTTCTTACCATAATTGATGATATGGCTAACCAGAAGAATCATGAAGGTATAGGTTCGAATAATCACAGGTTTTATGCATATTATATCTCTTATCTTGAGTGATGATTGAACTAAAGAGTCATAGGTTTGAGTAATTATAGCTTTAGACATGTTATGCTTCTTATGATTTGACTAACCATAAGAATCCTACATAAACCTTGAATGATAATGCTTATTATTTCTATTTGAAATGATCATGACTATACATGCTTGAGATTATTGTGTTTTAATAGTATACTAATGAATGTATGATTTTATATTAGACCTAGAGGATAACACAATGATGATAATAACAAGCATGCATAGGGATCGAGAATGTATATAAGTTCAAGGACAGGTAATCCAGGGAGCAAAGATCAAGAGGGAGTACACTCCAGTGGTTTATGAAAGGATGCAGATATTCAGAGGGAGTTGACCATCTCTCTACTACATTCCACAACAGAAAGGTGTAGAAGAAGCTACTGCATATTAGGACTCCAGTAGCTCCTGCAAGAAAGCGAAGACTCAGAGGGAGTCCACCCAACGAACAAACAAAGATAAGTATTTTAATTATCATTTCTTGCATATGTGTTTGTTTAAATAAAATTGTTCAATGATGTATATGCTCATGTTCCTAGACTTAGGATATGTATTGTGCATATTAGAATAGTTGCATTGATGAACCATATACTACTAATATACATGGGTAAGTGGCCTATGGCACTGTACAACATTCCATTGCTACTTATCTAGAATGAAACCTCTTTGCTGACATGTTGGGAGTTGTGCACACTCTTAACAATGTTCTGGTAGAGATTGGAAGGCATCTAGAAAGTTACGGGATATGGATAAATGTTGTATTGAAGCATTGGCTAAGATAATTGCATGACTGTATGACATATTTCTTTGTGTAAGAATTTGTTCTGAAAATTATGAGATGTTTCTAATCATGCAATTTAACCTGTTTTGTAGGAAAGACCGTATATCTTCACCTACAAAAGGACTACAACATTTGTTCTAGAAACAAAGATATCTATTGAAGATATTGAAGTTCCCAGGATCTGGGATGAAGAAATGAAATGCCATGATCCGTCGATCATGAAGAATGATGTTTGGGATGTAGTCCCAAGACGTGAAGGGAAGTTTGACTTCCAAATGGAACTATCAGATCAAGCATGTTGCAGATGGCAGCATTGAGAAATATAAAATTGATGAAATAGAAGATGCACCAGATGGATTTCAAGACAGCATGGTGTAGTCATATATGTGTGAAGAACTTGGTATGGTAGGATAGACCGCTTTCTATCCAGTTTGGGATTTACCAAGAATAAAGCGGATTCCAACCTTTTCTACAAGGTTGAGGAAGGCAATCCAGTGATACTACTTTTGTATGCGGATAACCTGTTTGTTACAGGTGAAAATAGATTGATTGATGACACGCAACGGAAGCTTACTACCGAGTTCGAGATGAAGAACTTGGGGATGATGCACTATTTGTTTTTGGCATGGAGGTGTGGCAGAGTGCGGATGGAATCTTCCTTGGACAAGGGAAGTATGCAGTAGAGATCTCGAAGAGGTTCGGGATGGTGGATTGCAAGGCCATGGCCACACCCATGGCATCAAATCTAAAGCTTCTATGTGATGCTTCATCTGAGCCGATTGATGTATCGTCAGATGATTGGGTCCTTGATGTACCTGACGAACACGAGACTAGACATTTGCTTTGTTGTGAACACATTGATCCAGTTCCTGATGGATCCAAGGAGTGTTCACCTGGTTGCTGTAAAGCATGTTCTGAGGTACCTGAAGGGTACAGTGGATTATGGGCTCAAGTATGAGGTGAATCAAAAGTTTAACCTACAGGGTTATGTTGATTCAGATTGAGCTGGCAGTGCTGCAGATAGGAAGAGCACATCTGGGTGCTGCTTCAGTATGGGATCAGGTGTGATCTCTTGGTTTAGCAGGAAGTAGTCCTGCGTAGCACTGAGTATAGCTGAGGCAGAGTATGTTGCAGCCTGTTCAGCTAGTTGTGAGGCAGTTATTTGATCTCCCGTTGGAGGCTACTGGTATCTTCTATGATAACCAGAGTTGTGTGAAGCAGTCCGAGAACCCAGTGTTTCATGACAGGTCGAAACACATAGAGATCAAATATCACTATATCAGGGATATGGTGCAGAGAGGAGCTGTGAAGCTCCTATATGTTGCGACAGATGAGCAGATTGCAGATGTGCTGACGAAGCCACTAGCCAGGGTGAAGTTTGAGTACTTCAGAGAGAGGCTTGGCGTTCTTCAGATCGAGGACACTTCGAGGAAGAAGTGATGGACACATTTGCTGAAGCCATTCCAAGCATGTTGGAAGGAGGATCTTTCACATGGCTGTGGATGTAAGCACTGGATGATGAGCATCAGGATGATGTTCTGGTTTCTGCTTGGATATGATCAGTTGGATCATTTTTATGTATGTATGTACGCATCATGTTGGATGTTGGACATGATCAGTTGGATCATTTTTATGTATGTATGTACGCATCATGTTGGATGCTGGATATGATCAGTTGGATCATTTTTATGTATGTATGTACGCATCATGTTGGATGCTGGATATGATCAGTTGGATCATTTATGTATGTATGCATCATGTTCGATGCTGGATATGATCAGTTGGATCATTTATGTATGTATGCATCATGTTGGATGCTGGATATGATCAGTTGGATCATGTGTATGTATTTTGAATATGCATCATGTTGGATGCTTGGACCATGTATCTGTATATGTATCAGGTGGATACATTGTATGATCAGGTGGATCATGTATGGTGATATGTATCATGTATCAGGTGGATACATTGTATGATCAGGAGGATCATGTATGATGATATGTATCAGGTAGATACTTGGTATGCATCAGGTGGATGCATTGATGATCAGGTGGATCATGTAGCAGGATGTTGCAGTGATGATCAGGATGATCATGGATGATGAGCTTCAGGATGTTGCTCCAGATGACATGCAGCAGTACGTTGCAGTGATAATGATCAGCACGATCATGAGTACATCAGGATGATGTATGGTGAGTATCAGGTTGATACTCTGTGGTCGTGGATCAGGTTGTGCAGATGAGCATGTCTGGGAGATCCTATAGGTCGGATTTGTGTACCCGTAATAGCCTGGGATGCTCTTTCGAGACATTGCTCTGGGAGGACATGTAATTTGTGCCCTGGGAGATTTCAAGTCGGAGTTGTGTACCCGTAACATCCTGAGATGCTCTTGCGAGGTTTTGTCCTATGGCATGTAATTTGGGCCCTGGGAGATTTCAGGTCGGAGTTGTGTACCCGTAACATCCTGAGATGCTCTTTCGAGGTTTTGCCATGACCACATGTAATTTGTGCCCTGGGAGATTTCAGGTTGGAGTTGTGTACCCGTAACATCCTGAGATGCTCTTGCTAGGTTTTGTGGTGGACCACATGTAATTTGTGCCCTAGGAGATTTCAGGTCGGAGTTGTGTACCCGTAACATCCTGAGATGCTCTTTCGAGGTTTTGTGGTGGGGTCACATGTAATAGCGCCCTGGGAGATCCTACAAGTCGGAGTTGTGTACCCGTAACATCCTGGGATGCTCTTTCGAGGTTTTGTGACGCACGTAATAAGTCCTGAGGATTCCACAGTATGGCTAGTGATGACGAAGACCTGCAGGTGGTGGGCCTACATCCAGTATGAAAAAGGACTGGCTCTGTATAAATTCCTATGACGAGTAGATTCAGAGATTGATTGAGATAGCAGCAGCAGTGACGATGATGATGACTCGATGACAATTATCCAGTGACGATGATCCAGAGAAGATGACTTGTGCTAGAAGAACTGTGCTGAGAAATACCTTCCTAGTTAAGAGGGAGTGTTGATATATATGTAACTTCGGAATGTATTTCACATATATGTTTATTGTATTCCTATAGAGATGGTATTATTCCTCTATACGGAAGTGCCGTCATTTATATTGTAAATGTCGTAACTTATACTTGATGGGTTATTAGACCACCTTGTTGGGGTCGGCCCTGTATAAGTCATGTGGGTCAAAGGGTTATTAGACCACCCTATTGGGGGTCGGCCCAGTCAGCATTATGTTATGTGGTTAAGTTCGAGCCTACATGAGTTAGGTAAAAAGGCAAGTCAAGTCAAGTATAAATAGAGTGCAAGAGGCACTCTATTTACTCACTCACTTCTCACTCATGCACTCAAGGAGGAGTGACGCACTTATGGAGGAGGAGGATCTGCTGCTAGGTTATGTCTATCTCTCATGGTTGGTTGTATCATTGCTCTATCTATCTCTGAGGAAGTTATTGGGGTTTTTCACCTTTATGGTTTTCCCCAAGTAAATATTTATGTCTCTTGTGTGCTTGCATTATTGTCTCCATGATTGATATGCTGTAGATATGCTGTACATGTTGTTCTCTCAGTTAAGATCCTAGATCAGATTGAAGTAAATTCTGAAAATTTAACAGTTATGACATGGATTTTATTATTTTAGATACCAGGTCTAATGTTAACATACTTACCAAGAAAATGTGGGAAAATATGGGTAATCCTAAACTTGTGTGGTCACCCGAACAACTAAGGCTAGCAAATCAACAGAAAATGGTTATGTTTGGTAGATTGGTAGGGCTACATGTTGAAGTTGAGGGATTATGGAGCTTTGCATACTTTGAGGTTATTGAAATCATAGATGATACCAACCCTTATCCAGCTTTACTTGGAATAGATTGGGCAATGGATAATTAGGCTATTATCAATATGAATAAGAAGATGATGGCATTTGAAGGAGGAAAATTATGAGTTATTGTGCCATTGGATCCATTATAAGTACCAAGGTGTGTTGACCCTATTAGAGAAGAAAACGACGCTTAGAAATTGGAAAATATCTATAAAATGAATTCAAGAATGGATAATTACATTAATCATACAACAAATGGAAACCTGAGTTGGTGAAGTATCAGCTCGTGTACATCATATTTAGATGAAGAGATAGAAAATTGGAAAAATCGACTGCACGATATATCTATGAAAAGGTGTGCCTGTATCACAAGGTCATTGCGTTGGATCAGAAAATATGTATGTAATCCACCAGTGTCTGATGGATTAACAAATTTAGAGTATTTTATTGTTGAATTTGAGATTCATGTTTCGTTGCAACGGACAATCTTAGAGTTATATATAGCCCTGAAGGACACCCCATCAAGGTGGTGGAAACTGATAAGAGGAATATAGGGGCCTAGTTGCAGTGCAAAACATTGTTATCCATTAGATTTGTTGAAGAACTTAAATATTGTAGCATAAAATATAATGGGTTGACCAACCCAACAGGCCACATAGAGGAATGTACTACATTATGGGTTTTTGTACCTAAAACATAATGGGTGCATATGTTTCTTCATACATTAGATACAATTACGATAAATTGTTATACAAAATTGAAACTACGAATAGGGACAACAAATTGGGAATAAATGGCTATAAATTTTAAGAAAACCATTAGTTTTGAGGATGAGAATCTGAATTTTGACACAGCTCTACAAGTTGTGAAACAAAAAATCTTTAAAGAAGTACCGCTACCTATATATAAAAAACCAGATTGGGCTTCGACATTAGACCAGGTCTTGGAATGCTATAATATTACTGGAGGTCAACAAGACGATGACCCGAGGGACTTGCATATTCTAGAAACTAAGGGAAACTACAACATAGGAGGCCCTGAGATAGATTCTTATAAGTTTTTGCAGACTCCGAAAACTAGGAAAGCAAATATTGACTCTGAAGAAAATCCTAAATTTTCTAACATAAGGGATTATTGGGATGACGAGACCATTGGGAAAGTTACAGATTTGTTGCATGAATATCAATATTTATTCTCAACCGAGGTTTTGGAAATGAAGGGTATTGTAGGTGACTTGGGATAAATTAAATTCCCTTTGAAATCTAGTGCAAAGCCTATCAAGCAACAACCTTATAGGTTGAAATCGAGATGTAAAGAAAAAGTAAAAGCGGAAATTGAAAGGATGCTAGATGCATGAATAATTGAACATGTCGAATAATCAAAGTGGATTAGTACTATGGTATTTCAATATTAGAAGAAAGGGGAGGTTAGGATATGTGTTTATTTAAGGAACCTTAATGATGCATGTTTACATGATCCTTTCCCCACCCCATTTACAGGTGAGGTCATAGAAAATGTCAAAGTGAAGGAGGCCTATTCATTTACTAATGGGTTTTCTGGTTATCATCAGATCAAGATCGCCAAGGAGGATCGACATAAGACTACATTTTCTATAGAATGGGGTTGTTACCAATATACAATGATGCAATTTGGGTTAAAGAATGCCCCTTCTATATTCTATAGGTTAGTTGTTGCAACTTTTATGGAGTTTATCCATAAGTTTTTAGATGTATATTTCGATGATTGGATAGTTTTCAGCTTGTTGAAAAATC
The DNA here is from genome assembly GCA_027924585.1 of Larix kaempferi. Lineage (NCBI taxonomy): Eukaryota > Viridiplantae > Streptophyta > Pinopsida > Pinales > Pinaceae > Larix > Larix kaempferi. The sequence continues at coordinate 26,575,512 of BSBM01000289.1, forward strand.
ATATTGAGAATTTGAGTCTAATGTTGGATACTTGTAGACAATACCAGATTTCCTTGAATTTAAAGAAATGTATCTTCTATGCTCCTTTTGGAATTTTACTGGGACATGTAGTGTGTAAACAGGGTCTCTTGATGGATCCTGCAAAGATTGTTATTATTGTAGATCTACCACAATAGCTTCAATGCAACAGCTTAGAACAACACTGGGACATACAGGGTACTACAAAAAATTCATTAAGGGTTTTGCTCAGATCACCGCTTCTATGGAAAAATTGTTGAAAAAATATGCTAAATTTTAGTGGAATGAAGAATGCTAGAAAATTTTGGACACGCTAAAGGAAAAGATGGTAACTGCACTGATCTTGGTTTTTCCCGATTAAAAGAAAGAGTTCCATGTATATGTCAATGCATCATCCATAACTTTGGGTGTGCTCCTAGCACAACCAGGAGAAGGAGATATTGATCACCCTATCGCTTTTGCTAACAGGAAATTATCAACAATAGAAAGGAATCACTACATCTGAAAGAGAGGGGTTGGCCATGGTTTATGCACTCGAAAAGTTTAGAAAATATTTGTTAGGATTCCATTTTAAGATGTATATTGACCACTCTACCTTGATATATCTGGTCAATAATCCAATGTTGTGGGGGGGGGTAATTTGCAGGTGGTTATTGTTGTTCCAATAATATTATTTAGAAGTTGTGGTAAAACCAAGAAATCTCAATGCAGGCCCTAATAATTTGTTGAGGTTAGAAATAGGGGAAGATGTTGGGAACTTAGATGATAATTTACTTGATGCGCAGTTGTTTTCGGTCAGGATGGTAGATAATTCTCTTGAGGATATTGCTCAATTTTTTAGTACAAGTATGGCACCCAATATTATACCGTGCAACTGAAGAAATAGTTGGTTGTGAAAGAAGCAAACTTTCTACTCATAGTAGAACAACTATACAAGTTGGGCCCTGATGAAATTTTAAGGAGATATGTGTTAGAACATGAAATACTAATGATTTTGGAAGAAGCTCATGCTGGTGTTACATGAGGACATTATGTCAGTAAGGATACAATGCAAAAAGTATTAAGAGCAAGACTTTGGTGGCCTACCTTACATAAGGATACAAAATAATATTACAGGTCTTGTGACGCATGTCAGAGAGTGGGGAAACCTTCAAGACAAGATAAAATTCCATTAGTACCACAGGTAACTTTGCAACAATTTGATAAATGGGATATTGATTTTGTTGGACCTATTAACCCACCTGCGGAAAGAATATGATCTAGATATATTATTACTACGGTAGATTACTTGACTGGGTGGGACAAGGCACAACTAGTAAAGGATTGTAGCTCTGCAATGGATGTGAAGTTTTTGTTTGAGAATGTTTTAACTAGGTTTGGTTGTCTAAGTAATTTAATAAATGATCAGGGATATCATTCTATGAACATGACCATTGAATCCTTAACAGAATAATTCCATATTTACCACCAAAAAAGTATGCCATATCATCCCCAACCTAAAAGAACTATCAAAGCATTTAATAAAATTTTGGAGAATTGCTTGACAAAAATATGTAATGTGAACCTTCATGAATGGGACTTGAGGATAATAGCGGTCTTATGGGTTTATAGAACAACATGTAAAAATTTGTCTTGTTATACACCATTCAGTTTGGCATATGGTTAGGAGGTTTCCATGCCCAAGGAATATATCGTGTTGAGCTTGTGGATTGTTACATTTAAAGAAATGACAGAAATTGGAGCATCAAAAGAAATATTGTCGCACCTATTGGAATTAGAGGAAGAAGAATTCATTGCATGTTTTCATCAACAAGAGAAAAAGGCACGAGAAAAGGCCTGGCATGACCGACATATAAAGAAAAAGAAATTTTAGGTCGGAGACTTAGTTCTCCTCTATGGAAGTAAGTTTCTCAAACACCCTAGTAAGTTTAGAATGCACTAGTTAGGACCTTATGTGATTAAGCATGTAATATAAGGAGGTGGTGTGCAATTATAGAATTTAAATGGGGAATTCATGGATGGGTTAGTTAATGGGAGTCAGATGAAACTCTACAGGGACAGTGTTATAAAAATATATATATATATATAAACATATTAATAATATATATTAACATTAATATTAATATTAATAGATAATAGATAATTAATAATTAGTAATTATCAAAGAGTCATGAATTTACGTTGGAAAGTCACGAATGGAATTATATAAGTCCAACCATTGTAAATGTAAATAATCTATCCATTCATTATCTTTTATTCAATATCATATTTTTATCTATATAGAAGTGGATTTGGGTTTTATTCTCCAACAACAAACAAAAAGAGAGAATTGAACCTGGGTGGGGAAGGTAACAATCATTCCTCCCAACCACCCAATCTACACCATTTTACAAATATTAAGGGGAAAATATTATTAGAAGAGAAAAAATCAAAATCAAAGAATATATTGAACAACATTGAAGCCAATTATCTATTTATTGAATAAATTATGGATTCCATATATAAGTCCAAATTTTGGACTAAGTGTCCTTATTGTGAAATGGAATTCCAATATCCGACACTTTTTAAGAATGAAAATCACTCATGTCTGATATGTAGAAAATATTTTACTATGAAAGAATATCAAGTTCAATCACAATTGTAATCGCAAATACAAAAATTGGAAGGTGAATTAGGATACTGCAAATAAAGCAATAAAAATCTACAATTTGAAATAAGTAAGCGGATCATTCTTGATCAGTTAACGGAACAAGAGAAACGTCGCTTAAAAGATCACAACCAAAACCTAAAAAAAAAAATCAAGATATCGAGAAAATGTTATCATCTAAGAGTGAAGAAATATCTCGATTAAAAAATTACAATCAAGATCTTGAAGACAAAAACAAAAAGTTCAAAGATAACAAAGAATCACCGTATAGATGTGATAATGATTTAGGAGAAGACATAAAGCGTTTAAGCCAGCTCGTCATGGACAAAGACGATGAATTGACGCAAGTCCAAAGGAAGCTACAAAGTCAAGAATCAGATACAGGTCAACAACAAAAGAATAAAGAACTCCAGTAGACGTTGACCTAATCAAAATAACAACAATAAGAAAATCAAATGACATATTAGCAAGCAATACCAAAGAACTATTTTGATTAAGAATTCATAACAAAACATTACTTGCGAAAATCAAAAAGTTGAAACATAGTCAGAAGATGGAACACTCCAATGAAGACCTAGAAGGAAAAATACTAGAACAACAAGAAGAAAACCATCATCTAAAAAATTGTAATCAAGAACTAGGGAAACAAATTAAGAATTTTAAAGAGAACAAAAATTCGAAATACGAAAGGTTCGAGAAGATTCAGATTAATAACAATATATTAGAGAGTAAATTAGAGCAAATCCAGAAGGAAGCATCCAAACTCTCTGAAAAGAAAAATCAAATTCAAGAAAACGAAGCCCATTTAGTAAAAGAATAGACAACAAGGTTTCCTTATCGTCACCCAAATTATAAAAATCACGTTGACCAACGACAGGGTCAAAATGAACATACACAGAGGAATTACGATGTCATACAAGCAAGAACATCAAATCTGTTAGGATATTTAGACACTTAGGAGTTAGTCAAGATCAACTTGTGTAATATATCCGTCAGGAAAAGTGTGTTTCGTTAGTATGCATTAGTATGCATTTGTAAATATTTAATCCGACGGTCACGATATGTTCTAGACATAGAGTGATCCGACGGATCAACTTCTCTTGTATCATACCTAACCTTGATTTGTGGCTTAACATTTGATTGGTCCATGATCTCTATTTAAAGAGCATGGAGGGTCATTGTCTAGTTGATTGATTATGAGAAGCTCATTTGTAACTTTCTTTCTTTGCATAATAAATTGCTCCGTAAAAGCTATTTGGCCGGGGCCATGGAGTGTTTCCCTCTCGAGGGTTTAAACCACGTCAAAACATTGGTGTATTGATCTATGATCTATTTGTGTGAAGTGGTTTCTCTAGGTGTTCGTTCTTTTGGGAGTACCCTATGTACCCAAACATGGTATCAAAGATTTTATGAAGAGCCGCTTTTGGTTATGATCTAGATCTTGAACTGTTGTTGCCGAAACTTCAAAGGGTTTCCAGTTATAGTATTTTTGTATATTTCTGGGATGTGGGAAGTGTTCCATTGCGTTTGGAGCGTTGTTTCCATTGGAAAATAGTTTTTTTTTATCGAAAACAGTTCTCGGTTGCTTCAAAAACGCATATTTCATCAGATCTGAAGGTATAATGTTACAGTGACTTTTTTTTTTATTTCTATTTTAAAAAATATATATCTCATATTTTATCAGTTTTTATTATTAGATTTTTTTAGTTTCGGATTGTTGCTTTCCCTATCTGCATGTGCTCTTTTCCGTGCACCTTGTGCGATCTCGGCGAATCAAAAACAAAAAGGGAAAGGGTTTTTCTTGGCTGCGTATGCTCTTTGTCATGCACCTTGTGCGATCTCGGAAAATCAAAAACAGAGAGAAAACATAGACTTTCTGGGAAAACTAACGAGATCTAACCCCACAAGTGTGGAAAAAAAAATTTGTTTTAGTTTATAGTGTGATTTGTAAGAAAAAAAAGGCAAGCACGCAAACCGAGCAAAAAAAAAACCATTCCTCCTTCTCATATTTTACATACCTTTTAATCTAGCTCACTTGGTTCAAAGTTGTTTTATTCTTTAATAGGTCTTGAGTTCAAGTCTTAGTAAGTTACTTTTAAAAGAAAAAAGTGCATGCAATTTCTATTTTCAAGTTACTTTATTGTAAAAGTGCATTTCACTTAAATAATAAAAAATAAAAATAAAAAGTGAGTCACTTAAGTTTCTTTTTATTGCTGCACTATTTAAAGTAACATCATTGTAAAAGTGAAATCACTTATTGCACTGAGAGGTGCTCTATAGCCTAGTATGGGGGAGATCTTGTTAGTCGAGTAACAAAATAATACAAAGTAAAAAGTAATAAATATTATGTCGGCCATAAACAAAAAAGAATAATACAAAGTAAAAAGTAAATATGAGACTTAAACTAGAGACTTTAGAGCTTAGGATTAGGTGGTATGAGATTTAAACTAGAGACTTTAAAGCTTAGGATTAGGCGGTGAATATTATGTCGGCCATAACAAAAAAAGAATAATACAAAGTAAAAAGTAAATATAAGACTTAAACTAGAGACTTTACTTTTTACTTTTAATACAAAGTAAAAAGTAAATACGAGACTTTAGATTGTTTGTCGAGTGTTTGTCCAGTAACAAAATAATACAAAGTAAACAAAAAATAATAATACAAAGTAAAAAGTAATCAATATTGTTGGTCATAAACAAAAAATAATAATACAAAGTAAAAAGTAAATATGAGACTTAACTAAAGACTTTAAACCTTAGGATTAGGTGGCTCAGGTATTGCACTCAAGGAGCTATTCAAGGAGAGGTTTGCAACTCGGGAGATTTGATCCCTCTCGGCGCTTGATAGAGCCTAGGATTTGGATCTAGGTTGGTTTTACAAAAGTGATTCACTTAAAGCAACTTTCTTGTAAAGTGATCGTCAAATGATCATCTTGGGAAGAGGGGGGTCCTTTTTTTTAGCTAGTCATTATCTATATGCCGCGTCACTATTGGGGACATCTTCAACATTTTCTTTGATCAAGCATAACTTCATCATACGGAGTCAGCTTTCAGTGCCGTTTTTTCTTAAACCACCTATTTTTTTTAGCTCTTCACATCCAGAATATTGGTTTCTTCTTTTACATCCATTAATTTACAAATATGGGTGCCCCTTATGATATTCTACTTACCAGTTCCAACTATTTCTCATGGAAATCTCGTATGGAGGATGTTCTACGAAGTAGAAGACTTTTCAGAATTACCTCAAGGAAAGAAACAGAACCCACTATTGATGATAAGAAAATCAAATGGGCAAATAGATGTGACGAAGCTCGTGGATTGATTGGGATGTCAATCTCTACTGATTTGTGATTCCACATATCTAGAATTGATGAACCTGATGCTGCTTGGGAGAAGTTGGAATCTGTGTTTGGTAAACACAATGAAATTCGAGGTCACCAACTCGAAAATGAGTAGATTTCTTTAAATCCGAGTGATTTTTCATGCATACAAGATTATTTATCTAAGTACAAAACTCTTAAACTCTTATGTGAAGAATGCAAGATTAAGAGGGAAGACAAACAATGCATTTATCATATTCTTTCCAAACTTGGACCTACATATTCTGTTTTTGTATCTACATTTTACTCCATGAAAGAATCCTTGAATGTAGCTAGCTATCAAGAGCCTAGTCTTGAATCCTTTTCTGATTCCTCGATTAGAGAGCAAGATAAGCTCATCCATCTTGGAATAATTAACAATGCAGATACATCTGGGAAATCCTTATTGTCCCAACAGAAAGAAAAGTCCAAGCCTCCCAAGAAACAAAATTTTCGCAATAATAAGTCAAACAAGGATTCCAAACCCTCTCAGTCAGCTCCTTCTTTAAAAAATGACAAAGGATCCAAGCCAAAAGGCAAGAAGACTGGGCGTCATTGCAATTATTGCGAGAAATACAATCATGATGAATCTAAGTGTTTCAAGAAATTGGCAGCCTTGGAAGAAGCAATGAAGAAGCACCACATCATTCGGAAAACATCATCGAGACAGTTTTGACAAACGTGCCTCTTGGCATGCCTCGATTTCCTTGGAGCTTGTGCATAGTGACTTGTGTGGTCCTATTCCATCTGCTTAATTTTATGCTTTCAAATATTTCTTAAATTTCGTTGATGATTACACCAGATGCACTTGGGTTTATTTCCTAAAACTTAAGAGCGAAGTATTTAACATGTTCTTGGCCTACAAGGCCCTTATTGAAAAACAATCTGGTCATCAAATTATTAAGTTAATATTTGACAATGGAGGAGAATATGTTAACAAAAATTTCACTACTTTTTGCACTGAGCAAGGAATCCAACAACAACACACTATTCCATATACACCACAACAAAATGGTGTAGCTGAACAGAAGAACCGCACTTTAAAAGAAATAGATAATTGTATGATCCAATCTAAGGGACTAAGTCTTCAATTTTGGGCTGAAGCCATAAATTGTGCAAATTACATAGTTAATCGCAACCCCATTAAAGCTTTACAAGGTATCACACCGGAAGAAGCATGGAGTAAAATAAAACCAGATGTAAGTCACTTCCGTGTGTTTGGTAGTGAAGCATGGGCTCACATTCAGGATGAAAAACGGAAAGCATTGCAGCCTAAAAGTGAAAAGTGCATATTTTTTGAATATTCTGAAGATGTAAAAGGTTATAGACTTCTTCAACCACATTCTCATGATGTAATCATTAAAAGAGATGTTAAATTTGATGAAAATCTCTTGGCCTGTGAGCCTAACTCGACGATTTTTTCATCTTTGGCCTGCGATCCTGATTCGGCGATTGTGCCTTCTTCTTCTTCCAACTTCCTTGACAAGTTTCCAACTCCTGTTTCTAATGATGACAGTGAGGATGAAAATCCACCTCTACCTGCTCATGTTCCTCTAGTTGCACCAACACAAGTGCTTCCTCGATGGGTCCGTTCAACATGTGAAGCAGCTGGTGATCTTGCCGGTGATCCTTGGAATCTTGTACCTCTTCCAAAAGGAAAAAAACTTGTCAGATGTAAATGGGTCTATAGAACTAAGTATGCATCAGATGGAAGTGTTGAACGACTTAAGGCAAGGTTAGTTGCCAAAGTTTTTTCACAAGTTGAAGGGATTGACTACAATGAACTCCATTCGCCATGTTCTTTCCCTTGCATCCTTACATAACTGGGAAGTACATCAAATGGATGTCAAGTATTCCTTCTTGCATGGTGATTTACAGGAGGAAATTTACATGGAAAAACCTCCTGTATATGTTCAGAATAACTCTAGCCTTGTATGTTGCCTTAAGAAATCCTTATATGGCCTTAAGCCAGCTCCTAGAGATTGGTATGCCAAAATGGATAACTTTCTCCTTGACACTGGTTTTTCTAGATTCCATTCTGACCCTAATATCTATACCAAGAAAGTAGGAAACCATCTCATCATACTTGTTCTCTATGTTGATGACCTTATTCTTACTGGCAGTGACCCTAAGCTTATCACCGATGTGAAATCTAGTCTTAATCAAAATTTTGAAATGTCAGACTTAGGACATTTGCATTATTTTCTTGGTCTCGAAGTCCTGCAAACTAATGAAGGAATATTTCTTTCTCAGTCTAAGTATGCTTGTGACCTTCTTCATCACTTTAACATGGAAGATTGTACACTCGCCCCTTCTCCCTTCCAGTCTGGAGTAAAACTTTCTGCCACTTGTACTTCACCTAAAGTAGATGCCACCTTGTATCGTCAGCTTGTTTGGAGTCTCCTATACTTGACTCATTCGCGTCCTAACCTTTCCTTTGTCGTTGGTCGTGTTGCCTGTTATATGCAAACACCTCATTAAAGTCACTAGAAAGCATCTAAAAGAATACTTCGATATATTCGAGGTACAATTCAGTTTGGGATTCATCACAGTATAGGGGGAAACCTTTGTTGGTTGGTTTCACTGATTCAGATTGGGCCGGCGATCCTGATGATCGAAAGTCTACTGCAGGTTATGTTTTAAGTCTGGGATCTGGACCTGTCACGGGCTTGTAAGAAACAACAAGCTCTTTCTCTTTCTTTAGCAGAGGAAGAATATCGAGCCGCAGTTAATGCTAGTCAGGAAGATTTATGGCTTCGACGGATCCTTTCAGAGTTTGGATTCAAGCAGCAGCAGCCTACTCCCCTTTGGTGCAACAATCAAAGTGCCATCAATCTTGCCAAAGATTCAGTCCTACATCAATGCAGCAAACACATTGAGATACATATGCACTTCATCATAAATCTTGTTCATGATCGTGTTCTTGAAGTGCTCTTTTTCCCTACAGATGATCAAGTTGCAGACATCTTCACCAAGTCTCTTACAGAAGTGAAGTTTTCTAAACTTCGATCTATGTTAGGAGTTCAAGAATTTGTCATTAAGGGGGGATAGGCTATAATGCCTCCTTCCTTCTCCTAATAGTGTCACTTTTGTAAATCCTTCAATCCTATCCCAAGTTGTTCTTAAGGGGGGGTGTTAGGATATTTAGACACTTAGGATTTAGTTAAGATCAACTTGTGTAATGTAATATATCCGTTAGGAAAAGTGTGTTTCTTTAGTATGCATTTGTAAATATTTAATCTGATGGTCAGGATATGTTCTAGACATAGAGTGATCCGATGGCTCAACTTCTCTTAGATCATACCTAACCTTGATCCGTGGTTTAACACCCGATTGGTCCATGATCTCTATTTAAAAAGCATGGAGGGTCATTGTCTAGTTGATTGATTATGAGAAGCTCATTTGTAACTTTCTTTCTTTGCATAATAAATTGCTCCTAGAAGCTATTTGGTCGAGGCCATGGAGTGTTTCCCTCTTGAGGGTTTAAACCACGTCAAAACATCGATATATAGATCTATGATATGTTTGTGTGAAGTGGTTGCTCTAGGTGTTTGGTCTTTGGGGAGTACCCTGTGTGTTGATGTATATGTAACTTCGGAATGTATTTCATCAGTATATTATATGTATATTTATTGTACCCTTATAAGAGATGTGTTATTCCTCTATAAGAAAGTGTCGTCATGTGGATTGACAAGTGTCGCAAGTGTGTGTACTTGCCGATGGGTTATTAGACCACCTTATGGGGTCGGCCCTAATTAATATATAATATAATGTGGATGTACTAAAGTAGACAAGTCGGCCCCAGTAGGTCACTGGGCAAAAAGGTGAGTATAAATAGAGATAGGAGATCTCTATTTTACTCACTCGGAAAAGTATCTATCTCTCTCTCTGGAAAGTGGCGCACTAGTGAGGAGGAGGAGGATCATCTACTAGGAGACTATCTCTGTATTATTTGGTTGTATTTTGGTTGAGCCATTGCTCTCTCTATCTCTGAGGAAGTTTGTGGGTTTTTCACCTTAGGGTTTTCCCCACGGAAACTCTGTGTCTCTTGTCTCTATGCTTTTGATTCTTGTGATGCTTGTGATGCTTGTCATATTATGATTGTCATGCATTGATATACTGTAGATGTTATTCTCTCAGCAAAGATCCTATAGTATTGTGATTTAATACTGAAAATTTAACATGGTATCAGAGCTTAACTGAGAAGAAGACATTTTGCAGTGACGGAAGCTTGTATTGCTTGTTTATTGGGTTTCTCTCCACAGATTTTTGAAATTCAGTATAGTAGATTGGATCTACTCATCAAGGCGCATCTTTCTGTCCAATCAGATTTCAGTTCCGAGCATTTTCAGTTTTGGCCCTAAAAATTAGGGTTTCCACAAAAATAGGAATTTCTGGAAACTGAAGGTACAGCTGGAAGCTCCTTGCAAAAATCGAAGGTTTGAGCTTTGGATCGAGATTTTTGGCTGGGTAGATCTCCGGGAAACTCAAACCCTAATTCAGGGCTCTCCCCAGTGAACCCGGGAGGACAAAAAGGCAATTTTGAAGGACAAGACTTTGCTGATCTCAAATTCTGAATGTACTAGGCTGATCAGCTCTCCAAGGCGCATCTTTCTATCCTTTCGGAATTTTGAAATTCACATTTTGAATTTTTAGGGTTTCTCTGACAAACCCTAATCCGGGACCAGATCCAGTTTTCAGCACTTCAAGTGGTAAGTTCTAAATCTTTTCTATTTCCATTTGAAGTACTCTTAAAGATGTCTCTTCACACCAAGCTTGAGGATAAGCTTGAAGGGGCTGATAACTTCCGAGCCTGGAAGTATAGGATTGGGCTAATCCTGGAAGAGAATGAGTTGGACCCATATGTGAAAGAAGACATCCCTATCCCAGAGGATGAAGAGGCCAAGGTATTGCACAAGAAGAACTTGGTCAAGGCAAAGAGAATCATTGTTGATTCTATCAAAGACCATCTCATACCCCATGTGTCTTCTCTCAAGACACCCAAAGAGATGTTTGAATCTTTGACCAAGCTATTTGAAGGAAAGAACATAAATCGGAAGATGACCCTGCGGAACCAATTGAAAGCAGTGAAGTTTCAGAATGGAGAAACCATTCAATCCTACTTTTCAAGGGTCTCTCAGATCAAGGAACAATTAGAAGCAGTAGATGAAATGGTGGAGAATGGTGAAGTGGTGATGACCACTCTAAATGGCCTACCCAGGTCATGGGATTCCTTTATTCAAGGAATTTGTGCAAGGAAGAAGTTGATCTCCTTCAGTAGACTTCGAGAAGAATGCTATCAAGAAGAAGCTAGACTTATAGCTCGTGAGGAAAAGATGGGAGGAGAAGATCAAGCTCTTGCAGCTCACACCAAAAGAAGCAAAATCAAGAAGGATCCCTCTCGACTCAATAGGTCCTATCAAAAGAAGAACAGGAAAGACCTAAGATGCTTCACATGCAATGAGAAGGGTCACTTTGCTTCAGATTGTCCTAAGAACAAAAGGGATAATAACAACAACTCTAGTAAGAAGAAGAAGGGCAGCAAAAGAAGGTTTCATGCTCATGCTGCTGAAGATGATGAACCTCCAAAGAAGAAAGCTAAGGCAGAAAGTAGTAGTGATGATGATTCATCAAGTGAAGAAGAGTATGTTCTGATCTCTGCACTCACTGGTACCATCTCCCATGGTTGTAATGATTGGTTGATCGATAGTGGGGCTTCCAAACATATGACAGGTTTCAAGGAATCTTTTGTGAACCTTTCTGAACATGAATCACCCCATAAGGTGAAACTTGGGGATGATTATCAATACCCAATCAAAGGAAGTGGTGAAGCCTCTTACAACCTAGATTCTGGAAAATCTCTGAAGATGAAGGAAGTCCTCTATGTACCTGGACTCAAGAAGAACTTACTCTCCATCTCTGCTTTAGATGCAAAAGGTATGAGGGTTGCATTTGTTGATGGCCAAGTACTAATGTGGCCAAAGGGAAAGACTATTGATGATGCAGTAGTGATTGGAGAGCAAGAGGGAGGCTTGTACAAATTAAAGGGTCAACCCGAACATGCCATGGTACATGAATCCATGGAGCCAAGTGAACTTTGGCATAGAAGACTTGCTCACATGCACTATAGAGCACTTCCAATTGCAAGCAAGGCTGTAGAGGGTCTTCCTGAAATCAAGACCAAACATGAAGGTGTTTGCAAAGGATGTGCAAAAGGTAAGAACATTAAGAAGGCTTTCCCAAGCAGTGAAAGCAAGGCAAAAGATATTCTAGAAATCATCCACTCAGATGTATTTGGCCCTATGTCATCCAGCTCCCTGAGTGGGTATGTTTACTATGTATCATTTATTGATGACTTCTCTAGGAAGACTTGGGTATACTTCTTGAAGGGCAAAGATGAGGTGTTTGATAAATTCAAGGAATTCAAAAACTTGATGGAGAATCAAACTGACAAGAAAATCAAAACATTCAGATCTGACAATGGTGGAGAATTCACCTCAAATGACTTCAAGAAGCTTTGCAGTGATTCGGGGATTAAGAGGGAGTTGACTGCTCCATATAATCCTCAACAGAATGGAGTTGCAGAAAGGAAGAACAGAAATATCATGGAAGCAGCAAGGGCAATGTTGCATGACCAGGATCTTCCTATGCATATTTGGGCAGAAGCAGCTAGAACAGCTGTATATGTGCAGAATAGAACACCCCACAAGATATTGGACAACAAGACACCAAAAGAAGTCTTTTCTGGTAAGAAACCTGAAGTCAGCCATCTCAGAATATTTGGTTGTCCAGTATACACTCATGTCCCAAAGGAGAAGAGGACTAAACTAGATCCTTCAGGAAAGAAGGGCATCTTTGTGGGTTATAGTGAAAGCTCGAAGGCTTACAGAATATATTTTCCAGGGTTCAAGAAGATTGATGTCAGCAGGGATGTAACATTTGATGAGAATTCAACATTCATCAAATCAAGAAAGGCACCTATCGAAGTGTATGAAGAACCTAAGGAAACAAGATTTCAGGACACTACGATGACTGATGCAGTTCCAGAAACTGCTCGTGAGTTTGAAGATCCACAAGAACCTGTAGATCCACCCCGTGAGGATAACTCTCACAAGAGGAAACCTGTATGGGCTAGAGAGCTCATTCATGATGCAGAAAGATTTGGCATTCCAGAAGAAGAACACAGAGCAAAGAAGAGAACCAGATCACACACCAGTTATGTTGCTTTACTCTGTGACATCATGAACAAAGAGCCTTCCAGTTATGAAGAGGCAGCAGAAAAGAAAGAATGGAAGGATGCCATGGTTGAGGAATACCAATCAATTATGAAGAATGATGTTTGGGATGTTGTCCCAAGACCTAAAGGGAAGTCTGTTGTGACTTCCAAGTGGATCTACAAAATCAAGCATGCTGCAGATAGCAGTGTGGAAAAATATAAATCAAGATTCGTAGCTCGTGGTTTCTCTCAGAAGGAAGGAATAGACTATGAAGAAACCTTTGCACCTGTAGCCAGATATACTTCCATCAGAACAGTACTTGCCCTGGCTGCAGCAATGAAATGGAAGATACACCAGATGGATGTCAAGACTGCTTTCCTGAACGGTGTAGTAGAAGAGGAAGTATATGTGGAACAGCCACTCGGCTTTGAAATACATGACATGGAATCTTATGTATGCAGATTAAAGAAAGCCTTGTATGGCTTGAAGCAAGCTCCCAGAACCTGGTATGGTAGGATGGGCAGTTTCCTATCTAGTTTGGGATTTACCAAGAGTAAAGCGGATTCCAACCTTTACTACAAGGTTGAGGAAGGGAATCCTGTGATTCTACTTCTATATGTGGATGACCTATTTGTGACAGGAGATGACAGAATGATTGCAGATACCAAGAGGAAGCTTGCAGCTGAATTCGATATGAAAGATTTGGGAATGATGCACTATGTCCTAGGTATGGAGGTGTGGCAGAATGCAGGTGGGATCTTCCTTGGTCAAGGGAAGTACACAGTAGATATCCTGAAGAGATTTGGGATGATGGATTGCAAGGCCATGGCCACACCTATGGCATCGAATCTGAAGCTTCTTTGTGATGCTTCATCTGAGCCAGTTGATGTTTCTATGTATCGTCAGATGATTGGGTCCTTGATGTACCTGACGAACACGAGACCAGACATTTGCTTTGCTGTGAACACATTGAGCCAGTTCCTGACGGATCCGAGGAGTGTTCACCTTGTTGCTGTAAAGCATGTTCTGAGGTACCTGAAGGGTACAGTGGATTATGGGCTCAGATATGAGGCGAATCAAAAGTTTAACCTGTAGGGTTATGTTGATTCAGATTGGGCTGGCAGTGCTGCAGATAGGAAGAGCACATCTGGGTGTTGCTTCAGTATGGGATCAGGTGTGATCTCTTGGTTTAGCAGGAAGCAGTCCTGCGTAGCACTGAGTACAGCTGAGGCAGAGTATGTTGCAGCCTGTTCAGCTAGTTGTGAGGCAGTATGGCTACGGAAGCTACTGTCTGAGTTATTTGATCTCCCGTTGGAGGCTACTGGTATCTTCTGTGATAACCAGAGTTGTGTGAAGCTGTCCGAGAACCCAGTGTTTCATGACAGGTCGAAACACATAGAGATCAAATACCACTATATCAGGGATATGGTGCAGAGAGAAGCTGTGAAGCTCCTGTATGTTGCGACGGACAAGCAGATTGCAGATGTGCTGACGAAGCCACTAGCCAGGGTGAAGTTCGAGTACTTCAGAGAGAGGCTTGGCGTTCTTCAGATCGAGGACACTTCGAGGAAGAAGTGATGGACACATTTGCTGAAGCCATTCCAAGCATGTTGGAAGGAGGATTCTTCACATGGCTGTGGATGTAAGCACTGGATGATGAGCATCAGGATGATGTTCTAGTTTCTGCTTGATATGATCAGTTGGATCATTTTATGTATGTATGAACGCATCATCTTGGATGCTGGATATGATCAGTTGGATCATTTTATGTATGTATGTACGCATCATGTTGGATGCTGGATATGATCAGTTGGATCATTTTATGTATGTATGTACGCATCATGTTGGATGCTGGATATGATCAGTTGGATCATGTGTATGTATTTTATATATGCATCATGTTGGATGCTTGGACCATGTATCTGTATATGTATCAGGTGGATACATTGTATGATCAGGTGGATCATGTATGGTGATATATATCATGTGTTTTGTATTTGTATCAGGTGGATACATTGATGATCAGGAGGATCATATATGATGATATGTATCAGGTAGATACTTGGTATGCAGCAGGATGTTGCATTGATGATCAGGAGGATCATGTATGATGATATGTATCAGGTAGATACTTGGCATGCAGCAGGATGTTGCAGTGATGATCAGGATGATCATAGATGACGAGCTTCAGGATGTTGCTCCAGATGACATGCAGCAGGATGTTGCAGTGATGATCAGGATGATCATAGATGACGAGCTTCAGGATGTTGCTCCAGATGACATGCAGCAGGACGTTGCAGTGATGATGATCAGGATGATCATGGATACATCAGGATGATGTATGGTGAGTATCAGGTTGATACTCTGTGGCCGTGGATCCGTGGATCAGGTTGTGCAGATGAGCATGTAATTCGTTGCCCTGGGAGATTTGCAGATGGTCTTGCGAGGTTTTGCCTATGGCATGTAATTCGTTGCCCTGGGACATCTGGCAAATGCTCTTTCGAGGTTTTGCTCTGGGAGGACATGTAATTCGTTGCCCTGGGAGATCTGCAGATAGTCTTGCGAGGTTTTGCCTATGGCATGTAATTCGTTGCCCTGGGATATCTGGCAGATGCTCTTGCGAGGTTTTGTCCTATGGCATGTAATCCGTTTCCCTGGGAGATCCGATAGGTTGGGCTGTGTGCCTGTAATAAGTCCTGGGATGCTCTTGCGAAGTTTTGCCATGACCACATGTAATTCGTTGCCCTGGGAGATCCTATAGGTAGAGCAGTATGCTCGTAACATCCTGGGATGCTCTTGCGAGGTTTTGTGGTGAGGTCACATGTAATTCGTTGCCCTGGGAGATCCTATAGGTAGAGCAGTATGCTCGTAACAGCCTGGGATGCTCTTGCGAGGTTTTGTGACGCACGTAAAAGTCCTGAGAATTCCACAGTATGGCCAGTGATGACGAAGACCTACAGGTGGTGGGCCTACATCCAGTATGAAAAAGGACTGGCTCTGTAGAACTTCCTATGACGAGTAGAGACAGAGATTGGATGAGATAGCAGCAGCAGTGACGATGATGATGACGATGATCCAGAGAAGAAGACTTGTCTAGCAGATCTGTGTCGAGAAATACCTTCCTAGTTAAGAGGGAGTGTTGATGTATATGTAACTTCGGAATGTATTTCATCAGTATATTATATGTATATTTATTGTACCCTTATAAGAGATGTGTTATTCCTCTATAAGAAAGTGTCGTCATGTGGATTGACAAGTGTCGCAAGTGTGTGTACTTGTCGATGGGTTATTAGACCACCTTATGGGGTCGGCCCTAATTAATATATAATATAATGTGGATGTACTAAAGTAGACAAGTTGGCCCCAGTAGGTCACTGGGCAAAAAGGTGAGTATAAATAGAGATAGGAGATCTCTATTTTACTCACTCGGAAAAGTATCTATCTCTCTCTCTGGAAAGTGGCGCACTAGTGAGGAGGAGGAGGATCATCTGCTAGGAGACTATCTCTGTATTATTTGGTTGTATTTTGGTTGAGCCATTGCCTCTCTATCTCTGAGGAAGTTTGTGGGGTTTTTCACCTTAGGGTTTTCCCCACGGAAAATCTGTGTCTCTTGTCTCTATGCTTTTGATTCTTGTGATGCTTGTGATGCTTGTCATATTATGATTGTCATGCATTGATATACTGTAGATGTTATTCTCTCAGCAAAGATCCTATAGTATTGTGATTTAATACTGAAAATTTAACACTGTGTACCCGAACAAAATCAACCTACCAAACAACAAACAAAAATACCCATCCCACAAAGCGATCCAATAGCTCCGATAAAAATAGATCTCGGATGGACCACATCAGAGATGATGCGACAATTCTTCTTTGGAATTTGTAACTCGTATCGCTTCATTTCATCAAGAGTCTCAAGTACTAACAGAAAGGATCTAGATATAATGTATCAAGCAAGGAATCAGACGTAAGCCTTGTCTTCAATAAGCTTTGAGGACAAAGCTCCCTTTAAGGGGAAGGAAATGTTATATAAAAAATATATATAAACATATTAATAATATATTTTAACATTAATATTAATATTAATAATATTAATATTAATATTAATAGATAATAGATAATTAATAATTATCAAAGAGTCATGACTTTATGTTGAAAAGTCACGAATGGACTTATATAATTCCAACAATTGTAAATGTAAATCATCTATCCATTCATTATATTTTATTCAATATCATATTATATATATATATATATATATATACTCTTGTATATTTAAGCACTCAGCTATAAGTTTCCGCTTTTTAATTATTGGAAGAAAAATCCATTGCATGTTTTCATCAACAAGAGAAAAAGGCACTAGAAAAGGCCTGCCATGACCGACATATAAAGAAAAGAAATTTTAGGTTGGAGACTTAGTTCTCCTCTACGGCAGTAAGTTTCTCAAACACCCTAGTAAGTTTAGAATGCACTAGTTAGGACCTTATGTGATTAAGCATGTAATAGAAGGAGGTGTTGTGCAATTATAGAATTTAAATGGGGAATTCATGGATGGGTTAGTTAATGGGAGTTGGATGAAACTCTATAGGGACAGTTGCACTTCTCTTCATCACACATAAATGGAACTATGATGTTTAGGTGCTATGTGCAGTTATAATAAGCATTAGATGCTGAAAAGGAGTCTGCACAAACAAGTAGGTAAATGTTGAAGTTTTTTTGGTTTAGGTAAATGTCGAGGTGGTTTTGGTTTGCATGTATAGAAAAAAAAAGTATAGCATGTCTGAATCCATGGAGTGGTGCATCAATGAAAAAAAGGATCATTGAATAAAAGATGTGGCGACAATGTTTGAAAGGACTTTATAATGATTAAGGGAAATAAATTTCAATTTAGTTCAATCCCGAGGAAGGATTTGTTCAGGTACATTAAACTTGAGGTTAATGTAGCGAAAAGGAAGGGTGGTTGAACTTTAAATTTGCTGCAGTATGAGGAATGAAGTCATTACAAAGTTGAGTTAAGAGTGGATTCTAGGAGCTAGTGTGTCATGAGTAAGTGTTTTTTAGTATGCCTAAAAAGTCACTTGAAGACATTATTAAAGAATTCATGGCATCCATAATTCCACAAAGCTAAGCAGAACTAGAGGTCGTAATAATAGAACCACCATTGGTGACACCAGCAGTGAAAAGAAAGTCACCAATGCCAACAAGGAAGAAAATTTGAACAGGGAATACTCAATCCCACACGAAAGGAACTATGATGCAGAGGCCTCGACATCTAGTCTATCGTTGATCCTACCTCCATATGTGCCACCCAAGAAGCCGAACGCTAAACTAGTAAGGTAAATTAAGGATGCAAAGCATACTTTGGAGGCTTCAACCATCCCAAAGACCGTACTGATGGAAGGAAATATGCTAGATAAGAACCCAAATCTCAAATATCTCGATCATGATTTTGTTGATAGGTCAAAATTACCTAAGTTCACCATAGACAAATATATGAAGAAAGTGTAAAATGAAGATTTGATGGCTTGTGTCCTTAAACCATTGTCATGGGCTCGAGGACTGGAAAAATCTAGCATTTTGGCACTTCTAAAAATCCCACATTTTGGTCACATTGTCGAAGTTAACATATGTGTAAAACAACTTTTATTGTGTGTGCATGGTGGATTTTTGTAGTTAGATTGAAAAATATCGTTGGATACAAACTTGATATCGCACATTACGGGATTGCCATCAGCAAGATTAGATCCAATGAGCTATTTTGTTGTTGAACCACAAGGATTACGGGATCAGCCAAAAATTTATTTAATAGAAATTTTTCCCAGTTCAACTGGATGCCTTCATCGCATTGCTTAGCCAAGGTTATTACTATTGCAGGAACTTGATTTGGTCGACGCTTCCTCGGAAGCTTATTGGCCAATGCTCATGTTGTAAACCTTATCGCATCGTGTAATGTCCCCCATTTTGACCCTTGTAATATTTTGGGCTATAATGTAAATAATGTATGCATATTATGTATGATTCCTAGCAAGGAGCTCAAGGCCAAGGCCCCGCTAGTGAACACTTGATCTAGAAGAGGCAAGTATTTGAAATTATGCTACCCATGTGATAGAGAACCATGGGAATTGTAAATATGCATTTTAATATAAATGCCCACAACTAGCTATGCAATGCAACAAGAGATGGGGGCATGGTATTACAAGGAATTGGGAGGAGGATATTCAAACCCTTGAACCAATTGATTTAAGCCAAGTGCCAATGAGAGAATGCATGAACCCTCAACTACCCATGTTGACTTTTGTACCCAATCATTGATTTCTCCCAAGAGTTGGTTGAGGTAGTTAATGCCTTGGGGAATGGGAGGTATGGCTGTCCAAATTCGAGTATGGGCAAGCCACCCTGCATGGAAAAACGTGTTTGGCTTCTTGGGTAAGAAAAGAGCCATGAATTTCTCCCCAAGCCATTACCCATCATCCAGCTTTTCTCTCCCACGAGTTTAGAGCTTCCTGGGCATTTTCCTCCATGAATTTCTTGTGTTTACCTTCGTTTTCCTAGCTGGGAGAGGCGTTTTTGTTGTGGCTAACAGTGGGGAAGAGAGGGGAAACGATTTGGGGTTTAATTGAGATCGTTTTGGCCCACTAAATGCTCATACATCTGTGGGAGAAATTGGTTTTCTTCCCTGGGGGTGATTCCCTCTTCCCACAATCCGTCTTTGGTGTGCCCACGTTTTGGGGAAAACCCATAGACCCTATTCTGTGAATCCATGGTTGAATTGTGTATCCATGCCAGTTTTGAGCTACTATGTGTAAAAGAATATTGGGGTTGAGATGGGTATCCATTGCTTTGGCCGTGCAGGGTTTGAGAGTCCCAAGTTCCTTGTAGATATCATGCCCAGCTCGGGGGTGGTCTCTGAGTGCTGAAATAATACAGGCTGGGTAGAGACCTATGGTTGGGAGGAACATTGCAGCGACATAGATAGTTGTTGGAACAGCATTACATCAAGATGAGTATTTTCTTATGTAATTACTTCTGCAAATGTATTAATTTGTTGGCTGTGTTAAATTGAATGGCATCATGTAATGTTTGTGGATGAGGCTCTCATTCCGTTGTGCATGTTTAATTGATTTACATCTGCACACATGTATTTCTTTGCTTTAAAATCTGATGTATGGGCTGAGTTTATGTAAAATCCCCAAGATTTGCCATCATGTTCCCTTCCACGAATTAGATAGATAGGTGGGTACGTGACATTTGGTATCAGAGCTGCTAGTTGCAGCATTGGGCCTTCATGGGATACCTATCATAGTTGTAGAGGTAAGTATGCTTCCTGCCCAGCACAGACTGTTAAGAAAAGTTTCAAAAATTTCAAAAATTTTCTAAGTGCTTTGCCTAACTGTTTCGGCGAGTCTCGTGGAGTTGAGCCGACATGTTTTGGCAAACCTCACTAAGTTGCGCCGAAGTTTCCGGCTAGAACTGGTGAGTTTGGGCCGAATTTGGCAGCAAAACTTGGCGAGTTGCTCTGCAACGAACCGACAGAGAATCAATAAGTTCGCCGAAAAAGAAGGAAAAATTATGGCGGAAAGTTATGAGTTTTGGTCCGCAACGGCAGAAGGACTCGATGAGTTGGTCTGAAAAATTTCAAAATTTTTCTAAGTGTTTACGGCGGAAAGAACTCATGATTTTCTACCGCAACGGCGGAAGAGATGAGCAAGTTGCTCCGTAACGACGGAAGAGATGGGAAAGTTTATCTGCAACGGTGGAAGAGATGGGCGAGTTGCTCCACAACATTGAAAGAGATGGGCGAGTTGCTCCGCAACAGCGGAAGAGATGGGCGAGTTGCTTCGCAACGGCGGAAGAGATAGGCGAGTTGCTCCGCAACGGCGGAAAAGGTTGGTGAGTTTCCGCCGCAATGTCGGAGGAAGCTGGCGAGTTTGTGCCACAACGGCGGAAAAGGTTGGTGAGTTTCTGCCGCAATGGTGGAAGGAAAAGTTGAGTTTTCGACCGGAAGAACTCAGCAAGTTTGTCCGCAAAGGGTCAGAAGAGAATTTCCAAGTCCTCCGAAACAGAGAATTTCAGCTGTTTTCCAGGGTGAATTTCTGGTACCGAAAGTTGAAAAATGGCTTTGAACTTATGTGCCAGATTGCGCGAAATTGAAGAATTACAAAAAAAAACGTGCGAAATGCATGGAAGCCACAAGGGGGCAAGCCCCCTTGACCCCCGTCATCCCCCGAAGACAGTCGTTAAAAGTGCGAAATGCATTCTTGGGATGAGAAGCAGGAATTGCATGGAAGGTTTGTGGAATCCTTATTAAAAGTAATTGGCTGTGATATGCATTGCAGAAGAGCAATGGGAGCAGCAAGGCAATGTTGATAAGAGGGAAACTTCTCACCTTAACTATTTATGTTATAGCATAGGAATTTCATGCTTGAAAAGTAGCAACTAAGAATGTTTTACATTTGTATTAAATTGCTACTTGATGAGAAATTACAGCTAATGATTCCTTCTGTTCTTGGTAGGGAAAGCCAAGAAAAGGATCAGCTATGATGTAGAGGAGGAACTCCATGTCATAATGAGGAAATTGGAAAGGGGAAATTCCTTAACTCCTCTCTTACTATTGTTTTTGTATTTTACAAGTTTTATATGCATAAAAGCTATGGCATAGGAACGCTGAAAATGCAAAGGATCATATAGATGAAGTAAACGTGCACTAGTTGGCACATTAATAGATATTGCATAGTGCATAAAAAGGTGTTTATGCATGAGCATGATGTTGCATATTGGTAAGAAGGTGGTAAAGTGAATATGTACTAGTTGGAATACTAACAAATATTGCATAGTGCATGTGAGAATGTTTGTACATGTATATGATACTGCCTATTGGTAAAATAGTGAGGTTTTACATATGTAATGAACCACTTAAGACTATTATGGTGGTTGCTAATAATTAGTTGTGTTATCATTGGTTGTAGGACCAAAGAAAACCGAAGCATGGCTAAAGATGTGGATGATGATTGTTGCATATGACCAACAACCTTATGAAGAAAGGATGGTGCAACAAATCTATGATCATGAGGTTGGAAAAATGACTATGTAGCATTAGTAAGAGGCCAACTGATCATGTAACATCAAGCGATGTGAATGACAGCCATGCAGGTAATGGTGACTTGTGCTTAACTACATGAATGTGGAATGAGTGTTTTGTAAGACCCCTTCAACTATGATTAAATTATGTTGATTGTTTGGCATGTGGTACTAAGTGCCTGAATGTGAATGTTAACCTACTAGGTATGGTGAGGTATGGGGTAGTAAGGGCGAGGAAACCTCTAATATATGATTGTTTTAAATACTATAATGCATTCATATGAAATTATATCATGCCATTTGTGTATGTTGGTTATGAGTTTAACAACCAAAGCAAGTAATGACTTATGGTCCTGTTGTAGTGTATGCCATATGAGATAGTCATGGTTAGACCATAATATGTTGGAATGCATAGTATTCATGGATTAATGCAAAGTTGTATTGAGGGATTATGCATTGAGTGAATGCACATTAAAATATTATGTAAATGTTGTGAATGTGCATGCATATGTGTAAGTGCACATGTTGAGATGCATTGCGAGAATGCACGGTTGTGATATGTATAGGTTTCAATGCATTTAGATAATAGATGAAATGGTGAACCATTGTTAATACTGAGAGAATTTCATGAGCTACTATGAATGCAGGAGAAATATTGCATGAAGAAGGTAGACATGATGATGGGCTACCAGAGTGCTCTATGGAAAGACAGATATTGCATGGAATGTGAAGTAATGAGTACTTACAATTTATTTAAATTGCACGAATAGTGTACCCATGTCTTGCAATTTTATTGATGATAACGATGCATATATAGATATATAAATATATTTCATTGCACCTCAAATGCTAACAGCTTAAGGTGTTTGAATTATTGAATGTTATAATTCTGAGATCACTTCAGTGATTGTTGTAGCAATGAAAGGATTATATGCATAGATACTCACAACATGTTTGGTTGATTGAAGATTCAGATTTCAGGTAGATTGTTTTGGGCATGGAAAATGTGGGTAAGTCCATGATGAATATTGGAATCTACCATGAGAAAGAGCCAAATGATATGAGAACAAACTCATGGATAAGCAAATCGATTCTGCAGAGGACAGAATTATAAATTCATACTTGAATTTAATTATTAATGCCATTGAATGATTATTGTTAAATGCTGCTGACTATTTGGCTATTTGATAAATGTGCCAGGAAGACACATTGTAGGGAGACCATGTGTGATGACCTGCAGAAGCCAAACTCCATGGGAAGGACCCCATGCTTTGGAAATGGGTTTCGGGTGAAACGCCATTACATCTATTAAGGATGACATCTCAGCTAAGCTGTATGTTGGAAAACCATGAGAGTGAGATGGTAAAGCTATGCTAAGAAGGCATGAGTGGATTATGGAACGTGGAAATATTGGGGTGGAAAACCAAAGAACTGTTGACCCAGAGAAGGGAGCCCCCATTCTTCGCAAATGAAGAAAAGATACATCTGCAAAATGAATGAGTATTCTGTGACCCTAGATAAGAACATGCATGTCTAAATTATTAGGGTTAATATGCAGAGCATGCTCTAATTTATTTATATCATTTCAAACTGCTTGAGTATGATTAGGGCCTACATGGTTCACATCAGAAAGGGGGTGCACACCTTTTCTAGTGCCGGGTCATGATAGGGTTGTCAATATTGACTACACCCTAAGGGAATGGACGCATTCCTGGTGTTTCAATACTTGATAGTGAATGCTATGGAATGTAGATACAATTTTGAGAAACAATACTGATAAGCCTGCTTATCCTTCTTGTGTTGTCAGCCTACACAAATGCAAATTGATACTGCACATTATGAGGCAAAGTGAAGAAGGGTATGCAAAAGGACTGTATAGGAATTGGTAACCTTTCTATGCTCACACTAAATAATATTGGAAGGGATGGACAAACCCAAGGAGTTGTGTAGTGAAAAGGGGTATCATCCTTATGTGAGTGGGGCCATGTTAACCTGCAGTCAAGAAAGTCACCTATAAAGTTCCTAAAAGGAATCACCGATTTGCACAAGAGAAGGAGTGGCGTCCTTGTATGAATGAAGAGTTGATGTGTGTGTGAAGTGTTATGGTGCAAGAAGGTGTGGTGACATTGGTGAAGGCATAAAATCTCTATTGGGTCAACAGTAGGAGGGCGGGCACCAATACTGACTGAAAACCATGAGATGCCTATTGGGTCAGTAGTAGGAGGGCGGGCGCCAAGACTGACTGAAAACCCTAAGATTCCTATGGCTTCATAGTAGAGCCTTGATCTATAATGGTCAGGTGGCGCAATTTCCTTCCATTGGTCTATGACCGAGACAAATTTGTTGGCTCAGCACTGGAGAGGGCCAACCAGGTATGGGACTGGTTGGGCACCACCAAATGCTTGGTAATTCTAGTCGGTGTGAAGGTGTACTGGTTAAGTATTAACTAGATCCAAGTCCATAGGCGATTCCAAGGCTTGCAAAGCGAAGCAGGACCCTGTGGACCAGAGGAGAAATGCACAATACAGATAAGTATTCATTTTCATTTATGTCTTGTTTGGAATAACGAAGATTTCAGGTATAAGTTTTCTAACAGCCAAGATAATACACTATTGTTTCTTTGTTGGAAACCTTGGTCATTGCAGGAAGGCAAGACCCTGAAAGACTATAAATTACTGATAAATACAGAGAGTAAATGAGTGGGCGATATAAATTATTGACAAATCCAAGGAATAGCTGGTTGAACGCTATAAAGTTCTTGAAAAGTCCAGAGAGTGACTAGTTGGGCATTAACTACTTGATATTGTAAAGCATCATGTACGATGGCCCAACATCCCTTAAACAATTGATAAACCCAGTCAGCATATTGGCCTAGCATTACCCATTCGAATGATTGTGGAGTAGCCTACGTACTGGCCCAACATTCATAATTGTGTTCACGGGAAATCCAAGGCTCGTAAAGCAAAGAAGGATCCCGTGGAGTAAAGTGAAGACATCCAATACAGATAAGTATTCGGTTACCTTGCAACTTATTGCTTATGAATATACGTGTGTATATGATTTGGTTATGATTTCCTAAACTCTTGTTTAGAGATAAACCCTATGGAAATAAACTAAACATTTGAATTGATTCAATGTTTGAGTGTAGGTATTGTTGGAAGCAAGGACTATGAAGGCATCATAGGATGCAGATGGACATGTGACCATCCTAAAGAGCTCAGTATGAGTAGTAATGAAAGATGGTGCTAGTGGACATGAATGGGTCATAGCAACCAAAGGTTCTGTAGGCAACTATGGAGGAGGGTTCCTAGTTGAAAATCCTTAGACACTAAGTGTCATAGCCAAGAAAGGAAATTCAAAGCATTCACATTGAAGTGAAAGAGACTAAGGAGCATGAAACCACAGCGATGGTGTAGCTCCATAATAGAACAAGACTAAGAGGGAGAAACTCCTACTCTTCTCTTTCCTTTCGATTGATGCATTTATAAAACAAAAGATTTTTGAGTGCATGTCATGGATGAAAATAGATTGTGTTTAATCGCTTGAAATGAATTGTGAATGCTGAAATAGTAAATTTCTTGTGAAAGAATGAACATGAATAAGTTCATGTGTATGTTGGAAAAGCATGAAAAGTGTGGAAGTCCCATGAATAAAGGGTGGACATTCCCTGCCAATTAGGAAAATAATTGACTAATATTAATGTTCAAGTTATGCTTGTCCTAACAAAGGATTTCCATGATGAATTTCATAGGTAAGAAGGTGAAACAATTGGTTGCAGCCAGCACAAGAAATTGTTGCTAGTAAGCAAAGTGTGGTTAATCGTTTCCATTGACCATGGCGGCAGACCGAGGGCTATTAGAGTTGGATGAAAGTCTTCTTCAAACAATTGCAAAGACCCAAGAAAATATTGGAGAGATGCTCAAGCTACAGAGGCAACAGAATGAGATGAACCACAAGGTTTTGCAGGACTCTATTCGCCTACAAAAAGAGGTAAAAAGAATTATGGGAGCAATCAGTAAAGGTAAATAAAGGGAAGGGATTGTTTTGGAACATTGCCCTCATACAGAGCTAGAACGTCCCGGCCAGCAGGAGCAATTTGTGAAGGCCAAAGGACTTCATCCCGAAAACCCAAGAAAAGGGTGAAATGCATGACAGACCTGCCATATTTTGTGTATTTTGGACATGTATAAAGCATGTATGTATTCCTAGGTATTGGAACACCGAGGATGGTGTTATTCCAAGGGGAGGGGAATGTAATGTCCCCCATTTTGACCCTTGTAATATTTTGGGCTATAATGTAAATAATGTATGCATATTATGTATGATTCCTAGCGAAGAGCTCAAGGCCAAGGCCCCGCTAGTGAACACTCGATCTAGAAGAGGCAAGTATTTGAAATTATGCTACCCATGTGCTAGAGAACCATGGGAATTGTAAATATGCATTTTAATATAAATTCCCACAACTAGCTATGCAATGCAACAAGAGATGGGGGCATGATATTACAAGAAATTGGGAGGAGAATATTCAAACCCTTGAACCAATTGAGTCAATCCAAGTGTCAATGAGAGAACCCATGAACCCTCAATGACCCATGTTGACTTTTGTACCCAATTATTGATTTCTCCCAAGAGTTGGTTGAGGTAGTTAATGCCTTAGGGAATGGGAGGTATGGCTATCCAAATTCGAGTATGGGCAAGCCACCCTGCATGGAAAAATGTGTTTGGATTCTTGGGAAAGAAAAGAGCCACGAATTGCTCCCCAAGCCATTACCCATTAGTCAGCTTTGCTCTCCCACGAGTTTAGAGCTTCTTGGGAATTTCCTTCCATGAATTTCCTGTGTTTGCCTTCGTTTTCCTAGTTGGGAGGGGCGTTTTTGTTGTGGCTAACAGTGGGGAAGAGAGGGGAAATGATTTGGGGTTTAATTGAGGCCGTTTTGGCCCACTGAATGCTCATACATCTGTGGGAGAAATCGGTTTTCTTCCCTGGGGGTGATTCCCTCTTCCCACAATCCATCTTTGGTGTGCCCACGTTTTGGGGAAAACCCATAGACCCTATTCTGTGAATCCATGGTTGAATTGTGTATCCATGCCAATTTTGAGCTACTATGAGTAAAAGAATGTTGGGGTTGAGATGGGTATCCATTGCTTTTGTCGTGCAGGGTTTGAGAGTCCCAAGTTCCTTGTAGATATCATGCCCAGCTCGGGGGTGGTCTCTGAGTGCTGAAATAATACAGGCTGGGCAGAGACCTACAATTGGGAGGAACGTTGCAGCGACATAGCTAGTTGTT
This sequence comes from Larix kaempferi, assembly GCA_027924585.1. Classification (NCBI taxonomy): domain Eukaryota; kingdom Viridiplantae; phylum Streptophyta; class Pinopsida; order Pinales; family Pinaceae; genus Larix; species Larix kaempferi. The sequence goes on from BSBM01000289.1 coordinate 26,603,118, forward strand.
GGGACAACATTACATCAAGATGACTATTTTCTTATGTAATTATTTCTACAAATGTATTAATTTGTTGGTTGTGTTAAATTGAATGGCATCATGTAATGTGTGTGGATGAGGGTTTCATTCCGCTGTGCATGTTTAATTGATTTACATCTGCACACATGTATTTCTTTGCTTTAAAATCTAATGTATGGGCTGAGTTTATGTAAAAGCCCCAGGATTTGCCATCATGTTCCCTTCCACGAATTGGATAGATAGGTGGGTACATGACACATCGTACTCAATAGAAGCTACATCATAGCCCTTGTTTCTCTTCTCCTTAAACTAGTTTTGTATTAATGTGAAAAGTGGAGCGCGACAAAGTGGACAAAGGTAAGCGTGCCAATAAATAATGGGAAAGGGAGTGGTTGATTGAGTCAACCAAGAAATTGGTTAAGTAAGTTTGGAAGTTAGTTAGATTTTTGGGTTCACTTAGTGGTCTGCGGGGCCATGCCGAAAAGTATAAATATGTAACGGGTTATGTAGAATAGGTTGTTGATGTTATAAAAATAGGATTGTAGAGCAATGACAATAAACATAAATGCAAATACAATCACACACACATTACAAGAGAGACACAGATATATCATGGTTCACCCAACTTGGTCTACGTCCACACTGAAGTTTTCAGTCCTTATTATTATTCCATCCAGCAAAGTAAAGGGATACAACCTGTAGCACAACCGCTGCACTTCCTCTTCACTGTTTCACGGTCTCTCTTCTGATCTCAGAGATATTTAAATGCATAAAACCTAATACATCAACCCTAGCCGTATTACAATGTCTTTCTTTTATAAGGGAAATACAATGAGAAAATACCACGGGTTACACAAAACCATGGGCCCGAAAACAGTTGGCGGACCCCCTGGGGATCGTGCTGGGATCATAACCAAACCTAGGGTACGGACATGACTGAATAATAATATCTTTGAATATGGATATTATGCTCCACAACCAAAAATATCCCACTTGGAGACTGATCACAACAACTCCACTGCTGCTGCACTTGCTGGACTTGGACTTGGTAACTTTCTCCTCTTCACCTTCATGCTAGAAGGAAAACTGAAACTGAGCAGGAACTCAGTTTCTCTCTGGTCACTACCTTTGTGAAGATGTCTGCAGGATTCTGGCTAGTATGTATCTTTTCCAGCTTCAACGGTTCATCTTCCAGAACAGAGCGTATGAAATGGTACTTGAGCTGCATATGTTTAGTCCTAGAATGGAATGTTGAGTTCTTTGCAAGATGAATGGCACTCTGGCTGTCACTATACAACCTGCTATCCTTCTGCTTCTTACCCACTTCCTCCATAAACCTATGCAACCAAATCATCTCTTTACTAGCCTCTGTTATAGCAACATACTCTGCTTCCGTTGTTGAAAGTACAACAACCTTCTGCAATCTCGAAATCCAACTTATTGTTGTTCCACCTACAGTAAACACATACCCTATGGTGCTCCTCCTGCTATCCTTATCATCTGCCATATCTGCATCAACATATCCCTGTAGAACAGTGTCTGAACCTCCAAAACATAATTCCTGAGTGGTGGTACCTCTCAAATACCTGAGAATCCACTATACTTCCTTCCAATGTTCTTTACCTGGATTGTTCATATATCTGCTCACAACTCCCACTGCTTGTGCAATATCTGGTCTTGTGCACACCATGGCATACATCAAGCTACCAACTGTTGATTGATAGGGAATCTTGGACATGTAATCTGTCTCTTCCTATGTCTTGGGACACATTTCCTTACTTAGACTGAAATGGTTGGCCAAAGGTGTACTTACTGATTTTGCATTCTGCATTCTGATCCTCTCCAACACCTTTTGTATGTACTCACTATGAGACAATGTCAATTTGCGATTTTTTCTGTCTCTCGTTATTCTCATACCAAGGATTTGCTTTGCAACACCCAAATCCTTCATCGCAAATGAATTAGCTAGCTTCCTTTTGAGTACATTTATATCCTGCATGTTAGACCATGCAACAAGCATGTCATCCACATACAATAATAAGATAATATATATTTCATTGTCTAGCTTCTTGAAATAAACACAGTGGTCAGAATGACATCTACTATAACCTTGTTCTGTCATAAACCTATCAAATTTTAAATACCACTGCCTTGGAGCTTGCTTCAATCCATACAATCTCTTTTTCAACTTGCACACCAAATTCTCCTTACCTTTGACCTCATACCCTTGTGGCTATGCATATATATCTATTCCTCCAAATACCCATGGAGAAAGGTTGTTTTTACATCTAATTGTTCAAGATGCAAATCTTCTACCACCACTAGACTTAAGATAGTCCTAATTGAAGTCATCTTAACAACAGGAGAAAATATTTCATCAAAATCAATACATTTCTTCTGTGCAAACCCCTTTACAACAAGTGTCGCCTTGTACCGCTTCTTACCTCCTTCTTCTTCCTTCAATCTATAAATCCATTTGTTCTGCGATGCTCTTTTACCAGCAGGCAACTGAACCAGATCCCAATTCTAGTTTCCTACCAATGAGTCCATCTCCTCATTCATGCCTTGCTCCCACTTCTTTCTAGTTTCCACCTGCATTGCTTCTTCATATCATTCTGGTTCACCAGCATCAGTCATCAACAAATAATACATTGAAGGAGAGTACCGTTCAAGGAATCTACTTAACCTGGTAGATCTTCTTGCAGTTGTAGGAGTTTCAGGTACTTGCTACTGTTCTTGATTTTCTGGCACCTTTGGAACTTCATTTTCTTAAATTTCATCAAGTACTGTGTACTCTGTGTTTTCATTTTCCTATTTCTTTCCCTGCAACTAATCTTTATACATGACCTTTTCATTTAATATGACATCTCTGCTTCTGATGATTTTTTGATTTTCATAATCCCATAAATTATAGCCAAAATCATCAACCCCATATCCAATAAAGGCACATTTCTTGGATTTAGCTTCAAGCTTTGTTCTATTTTCTTTATCAATATGGACAAATGCTTCACAACCAAACATTCTCAGAAATGAGTAGTTTACCTTTTTATCTGTCCATGCCTCCTCTGGAATACCACCATCCAAAGCACTTGAAGGTCCTCTGTTTATTAAATAAACAACAGTATTTACAGCATCTGCCCAAAACTATAAGGGAAACCCAGCATGCAGTCTCATACACCTTGCACGCTCCATGATCGTTCTGTTCATCCTTTTAGACACACCATTTTCTTGTGGTGTTCCTGGGATTGTCTTCTCTCTACGAATCCCATGGTATGAACAGTAACTATCAAACTCCTTGCTGCAGTACTCACCTCCATTATCAGATCTGAGACACTTGAACCTTTTACCTGTCTCATTCTCAACCAAAGCTTTCCACTTCTTAAAAGTAGAAAACATATCAGATTTCTGTCTAATGCAATAAACCCAAGTTTTCCTAGTTGCATCATCAATAAATGTAACATAATAATGAGAGCCACCAAGATATTGTACCTAAGCCGGTCCCCGAACATATGTATGCACAAGCTCTAACTTTTCATTCTTCTTCTGTTTCCCAACCCTAAGAAATATGACTCTCTTATGTTTTCCATAAACACAGTTCTCACATAATTCCAAACTTACCTGCTTCAAATCTAGCAGCAACTTTCTTGAGTTGAGAATCTGCATCCCCTTCTCACTCATGTGGCCAAGCCTATGATGCCACAATGTTGTATCTGTTCCTGTGGAAGCTAAAGAGATAGAATGGTCAGTATTATGAGGACATAAATACAACGTACCTACCCTATCTCCTTTTGCTATCACCATTGATCCTTTAGTGATCTTCCACCACTTTTCTCCGAACGTATATAGACAGCCTCCATCTCCCAACTGCCCTGTTGAGATCAAATTTCTTTTCATAGCAGGAATATGCCTAACATCTTTCAACAACCAATCAGTTCCATTCTTAACTTTTATCTATACCTTACCCATTCCAACAATTTTACATGGCTCATCATCACCCAATAAAACATGTCCAAAATCGCCTGGAACATAATCATGAAAATATTTCCTATAGGGTGTAGCATGACATGAAGCCCCTGAATCTACTACCCAATAATCACTTGTATTATCTAATGCAAGAATCAAAGCATCTTGTAACACATCACCTGCTACATTTGCTTCCTGGGTAGTTTCCTTTTGTGCATCTCCTTTCTTCTTTAGAGATCTGCAGTCTTTCTTCAGATGTCCTTTCTTTCCACAGTTACAGCACTCTATTTTTCCCAGTTTGGACTTGGATCTACCCTTTTTAGAGTTGTTGCGATTACCTTGGCTCTTTCCTCTCTCCTTTTGTCTTCCCCTGCTCTCCATGGTCAACGCATTACCTGATGTCTCACCTGTGCTTTTTATTTGCATTTCCTCGCTAAGAATAACGCCAATAACATCATCAAATTTCAAGGTGTTTGAACTAGAGACAGAGTTACTTATAGCCATGACCAAGCTATTCCAGCTTTCTAGCAATGAACACAAGATTAGAAGAGCCCTAACCTCGTCATCAAAGTTCACACTTACAGAACTTAGTTGATTTGTAACCGTATTAAACTCATTTAAATGATAAGTAACGGATCCACCTTCAAACATCTTCATATTAAATAAACGCTTCATTAGAAATACCTTGTTGGAGGCCAAGGGTTTTTCATACAGCTTACCCAATGCGCTCATCGACCCCTCTGTTGTCATTTCTTTTGAGATATTGAAAGCCACCGACGAAGCCAAACTCAACCGTATTGTTACTAGAGCCTTTCTGTCAACAACCTCCCATTCTTCATCCTTCATGGCTGCCGACTGCTTTACTTTCCCTCCCAATGGTAGGAATAGATCCTTCTGGTACAGATAGTCCTCCATTTGCATCTTCCATAACTGGAAGTTTTGGCCGTTAAACTTCTCAACCTTAAAGTTTCCTTCTTCCGCCATTGCTCCCACTTGAATTAGAAACCCTAGCTTCCTGCGGGTTTATCTGCCAAATAGACCTTCGGCGATGATACCAATTGTTAGAAAAACAGGATCGCAGAGGAATAACAATAAACATAAATGAAAATATAATCACACACACATTACAAGAGAGACACAGATATATTGTGGTTCACCCAACTTGGGCTACGTCCACACTGAAGTTGTCAGTCCTTATTATTATTCCATCCAACAAAGTAAAGGGATACAACCTGCAGCACAACCGCTGCACTTCCTCTTCACTATCTCATAGTCTCTCTTTTGATCTCAGATATCTTTACAATGCATAAAACCTAATACATCAACCCTAGCCGTATTACAATGTATTTCTTTTATAAGGGAAATACAATGGGAAAATACCACAGGCTACCCAAAACCATGGGCCCAAAAACAACCCCAAAAAATTTTCTTGAGGCCTACGCCCCTGAACCCCCATTTTCTCGGGGGCGTTTCCCCAAAACCCCCTTTAACGGGGGCGCTACCCCCAGACCCCCTGGGGATCGTGCCGGGATCATAACCAAACCTGGGGTATAGATACGGCTGAATAATAATATATTTGAATCTGGAGATTAGGCTCCACAACCAACAATTAATGAATTGAGGAAGAATTAGACAAAGAGTAGATGATCCCATGTATTGTTTTGTATGACTGAAGAGCTTCTTGTAAGAAAGAGATCAATCTGCAAGCTGTGTGCATAGGTTTATAAAAAGATGAAATGCTTTCTATAATGGGATCCATGAATAAAAGAATCATTTCTGTGGTTTTCTCCCATTTGAGTTTCCACATTCAAATCTATGGTGTCCTATTTTTATGAATGTGTTTGTTGTGTTGAGAATTGAATGTTGATTAATGACAAATACTTACTGTAATGGAACATGAACGTTATCTGTTACGATATATTGTGCAACTGATTTGTGCATAATAATGGTTATGTGGGTTAATATATCTTTGTCGAAGTCTTGTTAATGTGTATTGTGTTAGAACAAATCATGATCCCCTTCACTCATGTAGAAGCTTGGCTCTTGCAGCTCCCATAGGTGCTTTGGGTGTGACATTGCTTGTTTGCAAGTAATTTCAAAAGGGTCAGTATCTTGGGGTTTGTTGGTATGTGTCGCAGTGGATCTAGGTTTATCTAAAACTGAGCCAATGTTCATTCTTCTAAGTCTCATTCTCCATTCTCTCTTTAATCACTAGTTAAAGCCCATTTTTTAGAAGGAAAAGCAATAGGCCTAGGACTGAGATCAAAGAATCCCTTCAGGTGCCTCCTATCGTAATTTAAAGAACATGTTATGTGGTAAATTCCAAAAATAGCATAAACATAGAACTAAAGAGTAACCCAACACCTTGAGAATAGAATAAAGAGATGAATAAAAATCCTATTTGAAGGGGAAAGCTCATTTTACAATGTATTAAATGCATAATATGAGATCAGATGATCTCTAAAACTAGGTCTCCTTTATAGGATAAAAGTGGTACAATTACAATTAAGGTTGTATCCAAGCATACAATTACAATTAAGGTACTAGATGACCAATAAAGACAATACTAATATAATAATAGAAATGTAATGTCACCATATCTAGGGCTTAACATGCCCCTCCCCTTCAAACAAATGTTCTCCTCAACACTTAATTGACTATGGATATTTTTGCATGAATAGCTCATCTTCCCATGTCACCTCTTCTATTGGAAATTTCTTCAACATGATGAGGTACTCGATAATTCATCGATTTTGCAGTTGCTTGATCTATGTTGAAGGATTGTTTTAGGTTCTAGTATGATTTTCCCTTATTCATCAATATTTAGTAAAATAGTCCAAACTAGAATCTTGTTTCCAATTACCTTCTTTAAGAAAGAAACATGGAAGACTTGATGTACACATGAAGATGGAGGAAACTCCAATTTGTAATCCATACTTCCAATTATTTACAACATCTTCTAGGGACCCTAGTGCTTGGGTGATAATTTATTGTCCTTATTTTATAGATTGAGGATCATCTATTTGTATGGTTGTAGCCTAAAAAATACCCAAGCCCTGACTTCAAAATTCCTTTCATTATGATTTTGGTATTCTTGTTATTTCATCCTATTTTGTGCTATAGCCAAGTTGTCATACAATAGTTGGAGAACCTCTTGTTGGTGCTCTATGTGATCCTCCATTGCTTGAAAATTAACTTTATATTTTAAGGAAGATGTGATGGATGGAGGATTATAGCCATAAATGGTGAAACTTTTGATGAATTATGGAAGGAATTTTTGTACAACCATTATGCAAGGGAAACCACACAAGGCATTGCGTTTGTTGATTAGATGAAAAGCAATGAAGATACATGTATAGACATTTGTTCACAATATTACTTTTCCCATTGGTTTGAGAATATCGGATCTCTATCACTTACAGTATCTTGAGGATTCCATGTAGCTTCTAAAATATTTCAATAAATGTTACATCTATTGTACTTTCTTTAGAAGGATGAGAAGAGATCGTAAATGAGCATACTTTGTGAGTCGATCCATGACTACCACGATGACATCCTTTCCTTCATACTTTGGTACACATGTTGGTGGGACCTCTTAGGGACACATATATGTCATCATACATATGTAATAATATAATATAAAGTGTATGACTGTAACACAAATATACCTTAATGAGTGATTAGTTGGATCGAGTGTAACCACTCCAACCATCTCAATATTGTATAAATACCCATTAAAGACTAAATACAAAGAGGTTGAACGTTCGTCCCAATACTTTGTCTTGATGGTTTCCTATGTGTGCTTATTAATATCTTACTTAATGTTGTTTGAAAGCTATCCTTTCAATATCTTGGCGTCATTTATGTCCTCCATCTGGTCTGGGTGACAACAATAATGGACATGGGATGGTTTGAACCAGAAAAAGGGATTACAAGGTGGAAGAAACCTGGAAGAAAAAATAAAGATTGCTCATGCGTGGTAATCTTGGTCAAGGAAACAAGGGAAATGTAGTGTTGTTAAATGATTTCATTATATGCTATGTGACTAAAGTATGTTTCTCATAGATTTATCATTTACAATTGTTGAGGTTTGTAAAAGTTCTAGTACACTCGCTGCAAATGGTTCTGCTTGAAATTTTATTAACCTCCAAGATGTGATGCTCATATAGATCTACATGAGGATAATGCCATCAGATACTTATGATCATTGTTGAAAGAATTTTTGTGGATAGAATAATTGCAGTATGTGTTCTCTTGTCCAATATTGATAGATCAATAGACGTATGAGAGTATAACAACAACAATTACATTTAATCCAAGACATTGACGCATATCCCATTGATTAAAGACGGTTGCTTGAGCATGCTAGTAGAACCAATGAAAGAAGCATGTAATGTAACCAAGTTTTCATTAATCAACTCAGTTCCATTGGTAAAAGGAATCTAACGATAGTTGGTCAACTCACTTCTTGTTGGTCGGCTACCGCAGGAAATTTTAATAGCTCTTTACATATGATTTGAAGAAAGCAATTTTTATCTATTTAGAAGTTGTTGTCGAAAATAATATGCACATGTTGACCTTGGGTGGATGTGTAATAGAATAAAAAATCATTTGCTTCATATGTGCTTGAAAAACATTATATCAACCACAAAAATACGTTCAACAAGTAGTTAAATCTGTAGAAATGATTGGTCAACAAGAACTCTTCATTTTCTAGAGCCTCTATCGATCAATCTAGTCCATTGACCCATCAACCAATTAATTAGTCCATTTTTTATGTCATCCAACATCAACCAAAGAATCCATTCGACCACATAAACCAACTCACTAGTTCATAATTTACTGAATGGATCATATGCTCTCTTTATACTACATGGCGGTTGCTAAATTCACTTAAAAGTCGTGATGTATCGATGCATGCAAAAAGAGAACTCGTTATGAAATATTTGAGGCACACAATATTCAATCTTTTTGAGGTTCAAACACATCAAGAAAAAAATGTACACAACAATGATTTTAGAAGTCAGTAGTAGATTTGTTGACCTTTCATTGCCATAATTATATGTTGCAATAGGTAGTTGATCTTATTCTTTACTCGATACTATTTTGGTTAACTATGATTTTCGATGGTTGATTCCTATTTTTGGTCAAAACTTTAAAATATTGAGTCGGGAATATATGTGTTTATAGTTTTTTTCAAGTTGAATTTGATTAAATTTGAACCCTCTCATGGAAAGTATGTAATGTAATTGGAGTCATGTTGATGAGTCAATATTTGAGTCAACTAAGTCACTAGTGTTGATGAGTGACTCTATTATAAATTTTTGAAGTTCATTAAAGAACATAGGGGATGAAATGTGCATCTTTAAGGTAGGCAATCCTCTCTTCCATTGTAATTCAAATCAGTCTCTAGTTGACTCAATCATAGTCTGAGTTGAGTACAAATCAATCATTGACTCAATGCAAATCATGCACAATGAGAAAGAAGTGTAAGACATTGCAGGCATGATAAATACTCAAAACAAAAAAAAGGAGAATGAATTTAGGAAAGAGACAACAAAAAAACACATAGAAATAGATTAACACAAATATGATGACAAAAAGAAAAATTGAGTGTGATCCCCCAAGTGCACAATTGTAGAGAATTCCTTGGGTTGTGACTTCAGAATCCAGAAGGAAGAGAAATGGTGGGTTGACAGATCGCAAAATTAAGACACTCACACCATGGAGTGTTGTGCAAGGTTGGGGCGAGCCAATACTTAAGATTCACATGATGCACATGCACATACCATATTAAATAAAAAGGTTGAAGAGTAATAGGTCATGGTAGATCCTTATACACATGTGTATTCCTATCCAGATGGAATATTTTTTGGTTGAGTTATCTAGGCATATCTCGATGCATGGTTGATGCATAGTGAGAACTACTTCAACAAGAGAAGAGGCCCATGATGTTGTTGAATATTTATTTGTTATCTTCGGGATGAAGAAGGATTGTGGGGTGGGGTAGCTATTGGAAGGGCCTCTTAGGTCCACATATATATCATCATACATATGTAATAATATAATATAAAGTGTATGAATGTAACACAAAGAGACCTTAATGAGTGATTATTGGAGCGAGTGAAGCCGCTCCAACCATCTCTATATTGTATAAATGCCCATTAAAGACTGAATACAAAGTGGTTGAACATTTATCCCAATAATTTGTCTTGATAGTTTCTTGTGTGTGCTTATTACTCTCTTGATTAATGTTGGTTGAAAGCTATCCTTTCAACAAGACCTGTGATAAAATCCATTGGGACCTCTTTCCAATGTCAACTAGGTATGGATAATTGTGGAAGAATACCTAGTGTCTTGATTGTGTCTCCATTATTCGATTGGAAAGCAAAACATTATACCATAATATTTTGGACATTTATTTTAATACCTTCCCCGAAAAATATTTATTTATCCTATGGTAGGTTTTCAAGAACCATGAGGGGATGCAGGTGCCGGGGGGTTCATTTATGATCTAGGAGGAAATATTATCAAAACCTACACATGGGGTTTGGGAAAGTGATCGAACAATTATGTTGAATGGGTTTCTTTGACACAAGGAGTGGAGTGCATGTACAACCTACAGATTGAATATTTTATGGTCTTTGGAGACTCTTGGATAGTTATCCAAGCCATGGATGAGTTGCAAAGTTCAAAGGAGGAAAAAAATGGTTTTCAAAAAAGAATCACTAATATTTTCCAAGACCTTATAAGATACACTTCTTCCACATTAAAAGGTGCCACAATGGGAAGGCATAGTGCATGGCTAACAAGGGAACTAGGCTCAAGGAAGGGGTTTTATCCCTTAACGATACCCCACCCCCATAGTGAAATGGCATTGCACCTTTCGAATCTTGATTTAATGGATTCTCTACCCAAGAGAAGGTGGTTAATTACTGAAGCTTCCCGACATTTAAGCAACATGACAAATGGATGGGTTGTGCTTTGAGATGGCTCAGGAGGGTCTTGTCCCACTCTTCCTTCATTTATTTCACATTCTCTCATTTGTGCTGCGCAATTAGGAAAGTGGTTCAAAGCTTGTTGGGGATTAATGGCGGTCCCTTTGTCTTAATCGATGCGGGAGGATATATGGGAGCTTTAGATGTTTTTTTCCTATTTGCATTACTTTGAGAACCCTTCTTATTGTGAGGATTTTCCAGTTCAAAAGGATATTGTTATGGCAGAGAGAGGTCTCATTATGAGGAAGGATTCAAAGGCGCATCAAACGGAGGAAGAATATGGTTTGGACTACGTCATGTAGGAGATTATGTCCATTAAAAAGGGAATGAAGGAACTTAAGAAAATGGTAAGGTGCATCTTTGAAGTAGCTAAAGCAAGCCTGGAGGAGTCTAGGTAGACCGATCTGGACTTGACCCGCTTTGAAACTTGCTTAGAATATGTCAAGACCAGTTACAGAGTTCAGATTGGTGAAGTTGAAGAGTTAAAGAAATGTGTCTCATAAATGGAGCAGGTCCTAACTGCAAAATTGGATGGGTGTGTGAAATTATGGTGGAGCTGCGTTGGATTATACAGGGGCTTAGCATGAGTCCTAATGAGTGCCATGAGAATTGTTTTGTCCATTTAAAGGAGATTCTGGAAGTAGTGCAAGCTGATGTCAATGGCCTATACCGATGGAACCATGAACCTGAAAGAGAACATGCACATGCCTCCCCCATGGACGAAGCTTCTGTTTTGTAGCCATAAATTGTTGAAGTCATTGCACATGAATGAAGTCTTTTTATCTCTTTATGTATAAGTTTATAGATGTTTTTTTGCATAGTTCTAGGAGGTCAATTTCTTAAATTCTATACTCTCAAGAGTAGCAGGTCTAGTTTTGATAAAGGGTTCAGATTCTCTGAACTAATGGAAGCATATGTAGCTCTGTTTTGCACAAAAAATCTAGTTTTGAACCTATGTTTTGAATTTTGCTGCCCTCAAGGCGTATGTAATCTCACCCTTTTATAATGTAATCTTCCTTTCTGGTTTCTGTTAAAAACAATTTTTCAAGAACCATGAATGTCCTATAGGAGAAGTGTGCAATTCCAAAAGGACCTTTTGTTTGAGTTGGGAATTCTTACATAAATACAGGTGATATTGGTATCATAGTGAATCATTCTTTCACATAGATTTAAATAATGCACTAGAGTCATTGTGTATTTATTGAATTATCTTTTCTGCATTTTGATCCTACTTCCATTCTACCCTTGTGATCTGAAATGGATCAATATATAATTTGTCGCCTAATTGGATCTTTTGGGGTTGGAATATTGGGTGAATCAGCTTGTAGGGCCCATTTTAGGGGCAAGTGTCACTTTTCATATTTAGGGTCAAAAACAATTTGAAAACATTTGAGACCATTTTGATGGCTTAAATGACATTTTTTTGCTCAAATCTTACTTTGAAGTAAGATTCCATATTCTACACACCGAGACCTTTCCATGGTCCAAACATCACCTCAAACGGATTCCATATTAAGAAGTTATGCCTCTTGCAAGTTGACCTATCCAATTGACCACCTTAGTACTGAGTGGATTCCACATCAACTCTCATTTCTTGCACATGTGGATCTAGTCACATGTGAACTTTGAAGAACATTCTAGAAGGTCCAAAAACATAACCCTAATTAGGAGTTGGGCATGCAAAAACCCTAAAATTAACCCTAGGTGGATATTGGTCTATGTTAAATACCAACCCGTTAGGATAAGAAGGGGGTCCATTCTTTTGATGTATTGTATAGTTCCATAGTTGAGCAACAACATAGGAGTGGATATTAGAGCAGAACAGGGGAGATATGAGATCATGTAGTAGCCATTATAGTTGTAGAGTCATAAGTAACTCCATAAAGAGTACCATTTCCTTTGTATTTTCATTTTGACATAAAGAGAAAGGCATAGTCCTCATTTGTGGTTGGGGTTTTCCCAGGGTATATCTTGTATTATTGTGTGGATTATGTACGTATTTTCTCTAGTTATTCTTGTTGTGGTTCCATCTTTTTAGCATTCAATAAGAATAAGATAATAAAAAAAGAACTAAGTTGTAAGATCCATTGTGACGAATTGTTCTAGTGGAATGTCCATGACAGTTTACAGATCACCTTGCTTCTTCCACCCAATCAAATTATAGAATGGAAATAGCACAAAGTAATCCCTTGGTGCCTTCTTTTCTTGAAATTTCATCTACCATCACATTTTTTTCCTTTATTGTAGATAATTTCAAATGCATAACCTAGCATTTTTTAACCCATTTTTTACACTTCTGAAGATAACCATTGTTCCAAGGAGTACTTAAGACTATCATGATTTTTTATTACCTTGAAGTGTATTCGTATTAGGTAATGGTGTCATTTCTTAATTGCATGTAGTATGGACAAAATTTCCTTTTCATAAAGTGGTTTGAGTTAGTTTTTTCCTTTAAGTTGGAAACTTTCTAATGGAATGGGCCTTCCTTCTTGCATCAAAACTACACCAATTCCATTCCCCAAGGAATCACATTCCACAATAAAGGTTTGTGTGAAGTCAGGAATGGATAATACAAGAGTTGTACACACAGGCACTTTAAGTTTTTAAAAATCTTTGGTAGTTTGACAAGTCGAATAAAATGACTCATTTTTCAATAGAACTATTAGAGGTGTTTTTATTTGACCATAATTATTGATGAACTTGTGGTAATATCTTATAAAGCCTAAGAATCCTCTAATATTATTCAAGGTTTTGGAAACTAGCCATTCCATTATAGTTTTAATTTTGTTAGGGTCCACTTTGACACTTTCATGAAAGATAATATGACCCAAGTATTCCACTTACTAAACCACAAAGGCACACTTAGAAGTCTTGGCATATAGTTGTTGCTCATCCAATATTTTTAAGACCATGTCAACATGTTGTACATGATCTTATGAAATTTTTCTATAGATTAGTATTTCATCATAAAATACTAACACAAAATTTCTTAGGAAGGAGTTAAAAATAGAATTCATCAAGCTTTTAAATGTGTAGGGTGCATTGGTAAGGCCAAATGTCATCACCAAAAATTCATAATGGCCTTCATGTGTTCTAAATAATATTTTTGGAATGTCTTCTTGTATCATTTTGATTAGATGATATCTTGAATGGAGATCCAATTTGATAAAGAAGATTTCTCCATGTAATTCATCTAATAGTCTGTCAATGTTAGGAATAGGAAACTTATATTTAACAGTAATCTTGTTGAGGTCTGTATAATCTATACACATATTCCATGAACTTTCCCTTTTATGAACCATCACCACTGGTGTCAAGAAAACACTTTTCCTAGGTTGAATGCTGGTTGCATCTAACATTTCTTGAACTATATTCTCAATCTCACTCTTTTGTGCACATGTGTACTTGTAAGGTTTGATGTTAGGTGGTACACTTCCTTGTTGCAAGTGAATTGCATGGTCATAATCTCAAGAAGGTGGAAGACCTTTAGGAATCTCTTTAAATACCTTGGAATGACTAACAATAAATATTTGGAGATCCATTGGAATAGAGGGTATAGATGCTTTAACATCTAGTGATCATAATTCTACAATTATACAATGGTGTCCCTTTTTAGCAATTTTTTCATTTTATTCTATCTTATCACTTTAGATCTTCCTTGGAATACCTCTGAGTTCAATTTCCTTACCTTCTAAGGATAATCTCATGAAATATTTCCTAAACTTTAATAGCCAACATTCCCAATGATTGTAACCATTTGACCCCTAATACAAAATGAACACCATCCATTTGGATTGCAATCATTGGACTATCCAATATATACTCCCCCATAGTAAGCTTAATACTATGGTGCTTCCTTGAACACTTTATGGTACCTCCATCTACAATCATTCCTTGAAACTCTAGCGTTTGATATATAAAGCAATCGAGAAATTTGTCTAATTTGCAATTAATGAATTTATGGGTACTACTAGAATCAATCAACACCATTACCTTTTTTTTGGGCATATACTTCTATCATAAGAGTTTAAGGAGTGTTAATTCCAACCAATGCATGGAAAGATATGGTTGGGGTAGTATATTCTATTTCCACCTCTTGAGATTGTTTTAGTTTTGGATATTCTTCCTCTTCACAATATATGTAGAATAATTTCTTCTTGTTGCACTTATGCCTCTTACTGTACTTGTTGTCACAATTGAAACATGTCCCTTTGTTCTTTGCATAGCCGAAGCGGGTACATAATTCTAATAAAAAATAAAAACAAGGCATGATGTAAATATACTTATCCATGGGTCCCCACCCATCACCATGATGTTATTGGGGAAGATCTAGATCTCCACCAAAATGCATCCCCTACCAAGGATACTGCTCCATTCACTCCACTCACTACTACCAAATTAGAAGGTAGTTGGGTGTAAAATCCTATACCACATGATCCCCTTTATTATGGGGCATAATTGTCCCCCAAGGAACCATACATAGGTCCCTAGGTCTCAGATCCAACATTATGACTAATGGCCTCAATGAGGGAAACTTCTCAAGGAAGTAGCAACAAAGGACAAGCCCATAGAAAAATTATCCATTTCCCTCAAAGTAACATTTTGATAGCTAGGATCACAACTTTACTAGCAACATTTGCGCCTAGGCTATGTTAATGATTTCTAGGATCTTTTCCATTAGGAGAAGTTTCTCCCTATATATCTAGTGAGTGATTGTCATCCCCAACACTTAAACCTCCATGGTAACTACTGCACGCATGGTTAGATACTCAATAATAACGATAAGGATTCCCCCATCCTTCTTTACGCTAGGGTTTCCCCTACATTACCAACCAATCAACTAATCAACCATGCACTAGACACTCAAGGAAGGGTGTGAATCTTCTCATATCCCTTGAATCAACACCTACTGAATAAATAGATATCAAAGCGGTTAAGAGGAACCCTCTAACTACCTTCCACAAACACTCGAGATGATCAGTCTAGAGGATGATCAAGTCCCATAGGAGATGGTCATCCGACCTCTACATAGGGTATTCCTATAATTTCAATATCCCTACATCATGTATTCATTGTCAAACATCTACGCAACCCACCACCTCCTTCCGCAAGGTGTTGAAATGGCATAGCTTGTACCCCTCAATCACCATCCTAATTATGTAATCTGCAAAACAAACCAAGTAAATAATGTGTTAGTAACTCATACATATCAAAACATTAAGAAAAAATATAATTGCACAACTATTTATCAAATAGTCACACATTCGTGTGATCCAAAAGACTAAGAACCTGCATGGATATCCCATTCAAGGACCAAGTGACTCAACCCACACAACAATGTGAGTATCACAAGAAAATGGGGTCTTTGTTTCTATTGTATTTGTGCACCCACCACAATTACTAGATCACAAAACTATGTGACTATTCAGATAAAAAACTACATGGTTTTACCATATGGAGTGGTTTTTTTGCATCCCACATGGCACATGAATGTAACCATGATTGGTTTCATGGACATTCAGTGTGAGAGATGTGCACTTCATCCCAGAACCAACATATTGCGCTGAGTGTGATTGTCGAGGGAACATTCAGACTTAGATTTCATATAGAAATTCCCTTGAAATCCACATGACCCATAGGAAATCCTTATGGGCTTCCATAGATTTTAATTTTTTAAAATTTCATGTAACTTTAAGTTATATAGGGGGGATTTTAAGGATGCATACTTATTTAAAAATGTATAAACATTGGTGAATCTTACCAATTCTTAAAATGTCAACCATAAAATATTTGGAGATATTTTTCTTAAAAAAATCAATTTCTAAGGCTTTTATATAGTTTATATAATAATTTGGCGATTTTTAGAGTGAAAAAATTTTACCCCATCAAAATTGGGCGAAATGGAACTTCAAAAAATGCAAATTTGCAAATCTTTTTTTGGAAAAAAAAACATGGAAAAATAGCCCATGGGAATAAGATAAAACATCTTCTAGAGAAGGCTCAGGGTGTGAATGATCTGCCACAACAAGCTTAGCATCCCCAAAATATGAAGAATGATAGGAGAGAAATGGAGAGAGATGGAGATGGAAGGAGAGTTCTTCTTCAACGATGGGGGTTCAAATGTCTTCTCTTGGATCAGCTGCATGGGAATATCATAAATCAAAATTATCTTGAAATTCTAGAGCAACATGAGAAGGAGTCACTTCAAGTATACTTTCACCAGTTCAAACTTGTGTTGAGATTTATACCATATGTTCTTCTTCATCTTGCACAACTTCAGAAGAGATACTTGGGGACAAGACATTAGGAGGGAGAACATGTGAGGATGGCCTAGGTTCACTCTCCATATGGCTTGTATGAACCTCATTTTTCTTGCCAAAATCTCTATCCAAATTGGTCAAGAGATCCTTGGGTATTCAACAATATCAATAAGGTAGTGCATGCTTGGAGATATTACCAGACACATTGCTCCAAATGCTATGTCACAGTCATTTAGCCAATAATTTCTCTCTTCATAGGATATTGTCTCTTCAACATCTCCAATATATACCTCATAGAGACCATGTCTCTTTAGAAATATAACCAGCTTCAATTTCCACTCTAAATAGCATGTGAATGGAGTGAGAAGAGGAATTTATTTCAAATCCATGTTGAAATCGTACCTGCAAAAAACCACTTTGAATATATGTATGAAATATTAATTCATTCTAATGAGCTCTGCTTCAGTCAGTAGACACATTCGGGAGTGCATCACACCTAGAAAGACTCCTTTTGTTAAACCAAAGGCATCAAGGCAATATCCTTGGGACTTCTGTGGTAAATCTACTGCTTATAGTGTGTTACTGCAAGCAGCTATGCTCAACCTAAGCTCCCTAAAATTTTATGCCATGTCAAAATTCTATGGCGTTGATTCCATGCATGAAATTCAACATCTAAGGATCTAAAGAAAATATAATCCTCACTTAGATTTGCAACAAAGATTAGCAGAAAATAGAGAATAAGAATGAGCTAGAAACACATGACATAGAACTCAATCGGAATAAACTCCATTGATCATATTATTCAACAGCATGAATACAATATATAATACATCCCAAAGGGAAAATTTGAGATCCCCTAAAGGCATTCGAATGGATCACATGTGGTAGGCTTAGATTTGACCAAATACCCATCTATGACAAGTTGTCAACCTTTAACTCATAGTGAATGGTCACGAATTGGCTAGGTGGGCCTAGGTAGTCCATAAGTAACAAAAAAAAAAAATCAATGAGTGTCTTTTCAAGAGAAAAGGAAGGAATATGTTGAGGCAAAAAAGTGGCAAACTTTCCCAATTCATCCTAGTGCTCCTTGTTCATCCTAATCCAAGAGAAAAGAAGAAGAAAAGTTGCTTTAACTCATAAAATCATGATAAAAGTAGGAGGGTGCTTTAGCTCATAAAAACAGAGTAAAAGAAAGAAGTAAGAACCATTGTGGATGAAATATCACAAGGTGGACAAAAATATGCAGTAGGATGTCAACTAACTTAGTCTAAACCACTAGGAATCAAAAGAAAAAGAATATACTAAGGTCGAGATGGTTAATTTGTTCTAATGAATCCTAGGGTGGATATGCATGGATATATAAGGGCCTCACTATATGTCCCCACCGAGTTAGGCTCTGTAATATGAGCTGGTGGGGTGAGGCCCCTTTGGGTGTCCCCCGTGTGAATTCTTCCCGTGGATGTAGCAACTCCTCTCCAGGGTTGTGAACCAAATTGAAAAAAAGAAACAACCAATATATGCAAAATGAACTTCCTTTTCAAGATGCAACAAACATGCAACAATAAACTTTTTATTGATTTTTTTGATAATATAAAACAAGAAATCAAGTATATAAATAGAAATCTTCTACAATAAATCAGGCCAATGAAATTTTTACGAAAGCAGTCCGAAAAAGATGCTTGGGATCAAACCCTAAATATGAAGATTTCTATTTTATTTTTTGAAAAAAAATGTCACTTTCTAAACAAAACAAATGAAATTCAAATCTTAACAGTCAATTTAGACATGAAGTAACCCACATCTCCAATTTCATAAGCAAGAAACTAAAGAAAATAAGAAACAATATGTATGCGAGCTATGAACTAGCAACTCGCATGGACATGATTGTTCAGTGTCTAGGTCGTGTACCTGGGAAAAAGCAAAAATTTCCAAAAAAATAGTGAAATGTACAGGATAGAAATGTGCCTGTGTGCACTTTAGACTGCGTACATGCATGGGAAAAAGTGAAAAATATAGAATTTGACACCTAGAAACCAAATTTATTTTTCACATGGGTTCTAAAATGAGTAGCTATTAGGATGACATAGGATAAATTTGATAAAATGACACAAGCAAACCAAAAACAAACAAAAATCAAAGAGCACACAAGAAAAACCCTAACAGCCTGAAATGGAGATAATCCCCAGTGGATTCTACAGTTCTCTTTCGGGAAATTAATCCCTAGTTTCTTTTGGGTGTAACCACCATAGACTGGATGCCCTAAAAGTAAATTCTCAACAATCAAGCAGAAAGTGAATTTCTAACAATTTGCAAGAAGACTTCTTTTCGAATAGAAATAGAAGGTTTAATTTGTGACCTACATGGAGTCCAACGTCTGATGTAGATTTTCCACATTGGTGTTGCTTTAATCTTCTCTGTAACTCTTCAATATTTAACCTGAAACAAATAAACATCAAAGAAACAAATAGTCAATGCTACAAAAGATAACTTATAAATAAACTACTGATTTAAATATCCAAATTGCAAGAACATAAAAATTGGAAATAATATCTTGAATTGGATAGGAAACAGAGTTCTTTTATATTAATAAACAACAACTTACAATTGAAATAATTTCACTTGATATATGTTGCCAACACCGTTCTAAAACTAGAAATATGGGGTTCTCCAGCCCAAGTCCTTCACATACTCATTCTTGATTCACTCTGAAAAATATACCCAAAAGAATCGCTCCAATTCTTTGGTATATTAAACTCCTCCAATGGTTACTTAAAATCAAGTTTTAGATAAGGGAATAGGGTTTTTGCAAACTAGGGAAACAGGGTTTCAAATCTGGTTGAATTCCAACAGCATGAAGGTGCTCCCTCTCACATTGAATGCCTCATTTTTCCTCTCGTATGCCTCTTTTATATTGACGGGGATGTAGTTAGGGAGGTTAAGAGATGGTTATTTATGGGAATAGGGAGTTGGGGAATGGAAAGAACCGTCAGTTTCCCGTAAAACAACTTTACTTTTTATTTTTTAAGTTTAGACATGAAGGTACACGAGCTAGACATCAATAGATTACGTGGATGCGGGCTAGCCATATATAGGTCACGTACCTCTTGGAAAACCTAGTTTTTTTAGAGGTATTTATAAGGATAGTTGTTGTTTACATATCATTGAATATTAGGGAAGTTTTCAAAAGAGGAACATGGGTAAAATCGGCCATCATAACGTATATGGGAACTATTGGTACGAATATTTTTTTTAACACAACCAACAACAAACAACACTGCGGATCGCAAGCAAGGCCGGTTTTATCCGTTTGAGGATCATAGCCATTTTCCACGGGAATAGGGATTCTAAGATCGCCGCCCGGATCCTAAAGATCGACGATAGAGGAATCAAGTTGACATCCAAAAAATAGCGCAATCAAGTATAGATCAACAATAGAGATTTTGTTCAGGGGCCTGAAGTGCATGATATTTATCATGCCAAGTGTGACCCTGAAAAGAATCCTCCATGGCCATGTGGCAGCTTCGTGTTTATTCAGGACCTGAAATATGGTCTCGCCAAACCAGCTATTACAAGCCTTGAAACTGCTCTCGCCAACGCTAGTGGATAAGACGGTCGTTGCCCCTTTTATAGCTTTTTGTTAGGGAAAGAGAGCCCCATCTCATAAAGTCACTCCAATCCAGGTACAAATCTCAAGGTGAGACAAGAAGAAATCTATGGTTTCCTTGCTTTCAGGATTCGTTAACAGCTCAACGTTTATAGAGCCAAGGGAAACCCTGAATGAAAACTGTCTTGGCCACATGGCGACTTAATGTTCATTTAGGGCCTGAAAAAGTGGTCTCCCCAAACCACTCATCACGAGCCTTGAAACCATTCATGAGGTTTGTCGCTTCCCTCCCTTAGCAAACTCACCTAATTAGAGTCAACTAACAGTTATTACCGCCACCATTTCAGAAGAAACAGTCCCCGCGCATTTAAAATCCCCGTGCCCCTCACATAGAGGACCAATCCTAGAGTGCCACGTATACCACTCATTAAATCCCTCCATTTTCAAATTTCAACTATAAGTATGCCTCATAAGAGTTTATCGAGAATTTGCTTCCTACCACCTCGAGCTCCTCCACTATCAGTCACCACACCAGCCTCTTCACAACCGAAGCTAAGCATCCATCATATTTTCCTTTTTCTTACCAGTGTCACCATGACTTCTATCTCCAAGCCTAAGAATATCCTTCAGCAGCATCGACACTCAACCAAGAAGATCACCTGGGAGATGAACATTTTGATATTCATGATCATGTATCTTCATTATCCAATATGCATTCAACCTATGGAGCTCCGGATTGGCGACGATGATTTTACCACAAGCCAGACCCTTCCCAGATTTGGTGTAGTAGTGTACAAAAAGATATTCTCTAGAGAGAAATGTAATTGTTTCTCGGTTGGGATCAGTCATCTTCCCAATCACTAGAGAACTCATCATGGAATTAACGAACACCGGGGAAGACGTTACCATCTTTTAGTTCGACGAAGAAGTCTTGGCAGGGAAGATTCGAGAATTATCGTCAGAGAGCAGGGATGCATTCATCCGCATGATAATTCCCCCAGAATCCAACCTACGTAGTACTCATTCAATGTTTAGTCTGGAAGTATTCTTGGGGCAAGGCAAACCAGTTTTATCCATGACCTATCAAGTCCTAAGGTATGATCATGACTTGGTAATTGATGATGTTTCTTTAGGTTTTCTCTTTCTCATAAATTTATCTCCGCAAGAAGTACCTGTTAATATGGACCTGCCATATTTCCTTGCTCAGTCCATTCACCTGCAATTCAAAAAAATTTCCTCTTGAAAGCTATTCAAAATACAATTCCTTTCTAATTTATATGATCATCTAACACAATAAGGATTTCTTCAACCGAGAGGACCTCCAGAAGTCAATTACTCTCGCTCCTCTTCATGAAGGTTTCTCTGTGTTTGTGGATGCCATCGTGACTAAAATCTATACATTATTGTTCAACTGTCCTCCTCCCAGAATATTTCCAGAATGCAAAAATTTGCTCCAGCTAAATCCTAATGACTCAATTGGGGATTGAATTTTATTTGAGACCCAGACATGGATTCGAGTATATGGAGCGTAACTTGATCCATATAAGTTACCGGTATTCATGACTCCTGGGATTTTCGCCTTGAAATACATCTGCCAAAGGTTTCAATTGTGATGAAGTTCATTTCATGAAGCGTAACAACACCAGGACTTTCAAGTTCCCCAATGAAGCTGGACCTTTTAAAGTTAGAATCATATCTGCTCAGAAGGTGGTCGAAGAAATGTTAATTGTTTTTAGCTTCCCTGTGAGTTTTACATGCAAGTATGATCCCAAAGGGATCATCTCCTAGAAGAGACAACCTTCTAGAGAAACGAATTACTCCCATGAGCCGCTCCCAACTTTGGATAAAATTTCCAACTTAGATAGTTGGTATCAAGCTAAATTAGTGTTGGATCCAAGATAGACCATTGTCGCACCAGTCATCCCTATGCCACATAAAATGGATACTTTGGGAAAAAGGAGCACGCCTAAATCAACCTCTAATGTCGACAAGGATAAATCAAGGAGTGTCAAGTCAAAATTGAAGAGCTCCAGATCTGAAAAATATATCCACCTCAACACTGCAAATTAAACCAACTCCCACCTCTTTGGTACCTGGCATCTTGGAAAATTTTCCATCTGCAGCATGGCCTCAAAAGCAAGAGACATTATCTCCAAAAGGTGCTTTGGTCACAACATCTCCAGTTAAAGCAGGATTATTTGGTTTATACTCTCACATCAAAGATTGAAATATTGATCTCCAAAAGACCATGTTCCCAAAGAAAGATCTCGAGGCAGGACACCAGTCTAGGATGTTTTCTTCATTAGATTTAAGGCAAGGGACCCTGAAGATGGAAATTTTGGAACCACTTGTGCCTGGAGGAAAGAAAATACCTTCAAATTTCAAGACCACTCAGGTCGCTATCAATCTAGATGCATTCCCTTCAAAAGATATCATGTAGGTTCACCGACAAACAGGTGAAGGAGTATATAAAGATGTGATCAAGGAAGATTTTAGGGGCGAAGTTTAGCCCACGGACAATATTAAAGGGGTTAGAAATATTTAATAAACGAATTCTAATATGGATTTTTATTTATAAATTTAAAATATTAGTCCAATATTTATTAAACAAATAATAATAGAAGAACAAATCGCCCCCCAAAAGATAATGATTTCGCCCTCTCAAATTTAAGTCAAATCCTTAATTCGCCCCCGGATTTCCACTAAAATTCATTTTCTATCCTCCATTCGCCCCCAAATTTCCAGTGAAATTTAGTTTATATAGTTCCTTCACCCCATATTCTCAATAATGAAAGCTTCCAACAGTAATTCAGTGCTCCATATTTAGTTTAAATTGAGATATGGTGTCGTTGGCCGCCATTTCCACGAAACTTCGGCCCCTATTTCCAGGAAAATTCGCATTGAAACCTTCCTTGGCCCCCGGATTCTGTATATTTATATTTTGAGCTACCTGGTTTGTAGGAAAACGAGGATGCAATAAAGGCAGTAGAAAAATGTAGGTTTCAGGTAGTGAGCACATGGAATTTTAGAATTTCTCTAAATGACTTGGTGTGACTCAGGAAAGCAGTGTTGGTCCATAACAAAATGGCTTATGTAAGTTGAGATGAAGGATAATCTGGAGGTTATGAGTTGTTACAATGGTAATCAATTTTTTTTCGGACAGTTACAGTGGAGTTTTTGTGATTCTAAATTTTTAAGAATGAATAGTTTTCAATTTTAGCATTCTACACTGAGGGTGAGCCAACCATTTTGTTGGTGTTATATTCTGTATCATCAATGCGTTGGTGTTTATATTTTATTGTGTCTTTTGGAAATGCCGTTTATGATTACAAAATTCGGTACCTGAGAATTTGTAGATTTTTTAAACTCTTTTTTTATAATTTGTAAATATATGGTTAATGTATGGTTAGGGGCATTCTAAAAATCGAAACTCATGCTTGTGGTGCATTCTTGTAGCTCTCTCTGTTGAATTTGTAATGTATAGTGTATGTAAATGATAACATTAGAGAATTGTTATCATGTTATTATGATGTGCTTCTATTATTGTCTTCGATTACGACGATTAAATTCATTGTATGGTATTCACAAGCAGTAATAAACCATAGTTACTGTATGCATGTATTGTATATTATAAGAATATGATGTGAGAAAATCCATCTTGAAAATAAAACGAGTATGTGGTGACAACTATTTTAATGATGCTAGTCCTGTAGCAACAAAGCCATGGTGAGGCAACCATCTTGTAACTGCTATATTTTGTAGCATAGCAGGTACAAAATGGTAACAATTAAAACTATTTATGATAAAAAAGGTTAGGTTGTTTCATTGAAATGTGATCCTTCTGCTCTTTCCAGATATTTGTTGTGGAGTTATTACTCAGTTAATCTTTATTTGTGTCTTTTGGAAGAACACATTCTAAAATGATCATGGTTAAGGCATTCTCAAAATCGTTGCTTGTTTATGCTTATGCTTCAATTTTTAAAATCTATCGTTTGCCATTGTACAATATGGTTAATGGCATTATCAAAACCGTAGTTTTTTCAATCTTTAAAATCTATCGTTTGCCTTTGTACAGTATGGTTAAGGGCATTATCAAAACCGTAAATTGTTCAATCTTATGGTGCATTTTTTTAAAATTAATCTACCTTTTGAATTTTTTTTGTATAGTTTATGTAAATGATAAGCATTGTAGAAATGTTTTGATGCCATTATCATGTCTCGTCCCAACAACAAGAGGTAACGCAGCAGATCCGAGGGATAGTGGGAGATCATCAATTTTACCACTAGGATACGGTCTATGGTAGTCCATTTCAGTAGATTCACCCACCAAAGAAACGATCCCACCAGTGGTATAGTAAAATACAGAAAAAGCAACCTAAAAAGAACAACCACCAGCGAATATAGGAGGCATTGATCTAGATCTTAGTCAGTCCAAAATCGTTTGGAAGCCATAACCCATTTAAGTTTACCTTATCAATGTGCCGGTCGAAGAAGATTCAGTAAAGTGAACATTATCCGTGGAGGCAAGTTCAAAGGTGGGAGAGCCTATTCCTGATAGAATAAGAACCATCCTCGTCAGTTGGAGCAACGAGTTTAGTGAATGGGTAGTTTGTTACGCTCGTCATATGCCAAGATATGGAAGGAGTTGGAGGTCTGTGTACAATCACTTAGTCAACTTCTGGCTTGATTTTTCCTTTTTTGTTGTAGCTCAATAACCCTCCCTTTTTTTGTGCCTTCCTCTTGCCTATATAACTGAGTTACCCTTTGCCATTAAAAAATGTGATTAACTGAGTTACCCTTTGCCATAAAAAAATGTGATTTTTACAAGATTTAAGATGCATGTGAAAGGTTTGAAACTCATTGCTTAAGACTGCTATGAAACTCTACAAACTGTAGACGTAGTCTGCATGTATTGGGTATATATAAATAAACTATGATGTGAAAATAATATCTTTGTAAAAAACCAAATGTGGCTGAAATGCAGAAGCATAAATCTTCCATATATGGAGTATAGGGAAAAAAACATAGGATGATACAAGTTGCAAATAGAAGAGTGCACATTAAATAAATGCCATATAATACTACGTTCAATATGAATTTGCATATGGTCCAAGATACATTAATTTTATTTCTATAAGTATGGTGTAATGTGTCCATATACCATATATGCTTAGAAACAATTTTGACTGAAACATCTTGCATATACCAGTCAAACATCCTGCATATACAGGACCATACAGTCATTTAATTTGCATATACAAGACTATAGGGCCATTTAAAAATACAAGTTCAATATGGAAATAAATATGCTCATGATACATTTGTATTTTTCATATGATTGAATACGACCATATCGGTAAATGCTCAGCATATTCTTAAATAAATAGTATTTTTGGCCCATATATGACAGGGCTTATTGAAACATTTGCGAGAGTATAAAGAGATTATATGTTATAGAATAATACCAGCATAGAGGGATCAAATCTACCGAGGTGCAAACTTCTCCTTGAAAAGCTCCTTGAGTGCAATACCTGAGCCACCTAATCCTAAGCTCGAAAGTCTCCAGTTTAAGTCTCATATTTACTTCTTACTTTGTATTTTTTTTTGTTTATGTCCAACATAATATTTATTACTTTTTACTTTGTATTATTCTTTTTTGTTTACTTTGTATTATTTTGTTATGGAACAAACACTCTAAAATCTCGTATTTACTTTTTATTTTGTATTAAAAGTAAAAAGTAAAGTCTCTAATTTAAGTCTCATATTTACTTTTTACTTTGAATTATTCTTTTTTGTTTATCACCGACGTAATATTTATCACCTAATCCTAAGCTCTAAAGTCTCTAGTTTAAGTCTCATATTTACTTTTTACTTTGTGTTATTCTTTCTTGTTTATGGCAGATATAATACTCTAAAAACACTCACATGTTACAAGATCTCCCTCATACTGGGCTATAGAGCGCCTCTGAGCGCAACAAAGTAAAAAGTAATAAATATTATGTCGGCTATAAACAAAAAAGAATAACACAAAGTAAAAAGTAAATATGAGACTTAAACTAGAGACTTTAGAGCTTAGGATTAGGTGGTAAATATTATGTCAGCCATAAACAAAAAAGAATAATACAAAGTAAAAAGTAATAAATATTATGTCGGCTATAAACAAAAAGAATAACACAAAGTAAAAAGTAAATATGAGACTTAAACTAGAGACTTTAGAGCTTAGGATTAGGTGGTAAATATTATGTCAGCCATAAACAAAAAAGAATAATACAAAGTAAAAAGTAAATCTAAGACTTAAACTAGAGACTTTACTTTTTACTTTTAATACAAAGTAAAAAGTAAATATGACACTTTAGAGTGTTTGTCGAGTTTGAAGTAAAAAGTAATAAATATTATGCACGAGGGATTCACTCAGTGAACTTGTTACATAGCACGATCGTTCGCATGATATTAAATAATATCCCTAATTTCACTAAATATTGGAAAATGCCTCCTAAAATTTTATTTTTGAACCCCCTCCCAATATTCCTTTCTAATTAAGGAAACTCCTAGTTTCACCAGATATTGTAGGTATCCATTTTTATCAAGCCATTTTTAATACCCCCTTTATATCATATTATCAAGTTGTAACAAACAAGAACCCTAAACATCTTAGTATAAGCAAACAAGATGCTAAATAAAATAATAGTATAACATTAATAATGATCCCACCAGGATTCCAGGGGCGATTGATCAATTTGTAACGTTGGATAGTGGAAGACCCAATGAAATATTACTCGAGAAGGAAAAATATGTAAAACGCAACCCAGTCAAGAGATCAACATAACAAAGAATTTAAAAGACTGATAGTCCACTAGTTAGTGCAATGGTTAGAAAATAATAGAATTGCAATTGTTTCACACAACAACTTGCCAATCTACCAATTTTATATCATGTAAATACATGTATAGCCATAGAGAGCTCATGTTTTCTATAAACTTAATAATTAAATTCCATAAAAATGAAAAAATGAAACCCTTTCATGGATGAACTCCCCTACCTTCCTATCAAAACAAACATCTTGGTTCCAGTGACCTAGGAAAGATGGATCTCACTTTTATTGGTTTTCGTGGAGATAGATTTGATTGAATCTCAATACCCACCTAAACCCCAACCTAAAAAATGAAGAGTTATATCTTTTACTCAAATGCCTACAAAAGATACAATACAAATGTTCAACTCTGGAACTCCCGATTAGTTACATATCTTAACTTAAAGATGAAAAACACTATAACATCAATTCAAACCAAGCTTAAAGAATCTATTAAATGAGGATTTCTCAAGGATAGTAATCCAAAGAGACTTCCATTGATATTATCATTGGTACACTATTACCATATTTATGCAAAACTTAGGATCATAAGCAATATCAAATAAAAATGGAGGGTACATAAGTTTTAGGTGGGTATGAATTGAGTGCATGATTTGGAGGTATGAATCCATCCCATGATTTGGAGTTTATTCCTAATCCCACCCAAATAAAATAACCCCCAATATTTATATTACTATGTCAAATTAAAAACCCCCCTTGACCCCTTAATACAAAGCAATATATTTTCGAGGTTTTTAAGAGTATTCAAACACCCAATATGAATGGACGTGATATGATATTGCCTCACTAGTGAACCCCCCATGATATTATGTCGACCATAAACAAAAAAGAGTAATACAAAGTAAAATGTAAATATGAGATCATAGATCCAAATCCCTAATCCTAAGCTCCAAAGTCTCGAGTTTAAGTCTCATATTTACTTCTTACTTTGTATTATTCTTTTTTGTTTATGTCCAACATACTATTTATCACTTTTTACTTTGTATTATTCTTTTTTGTTTACTTTATATTATTTTTTTACTGGACAAACACTCTAAAATCTAGTATTTACTTTTTAATTTGTATTAAAAGTAAAAAGTAAATTCTCTAGTGTAAGTCTCATATTTACTTTTTACTTTGAATTATTATTTTTTGTTTATCACCGACATAATATTTATCACCTAATCCTAAGCTCTAAAGTCTCTAGTTTAAGTCTCATATTCAGTTTTTACTTTGTATTATTCTTTCTTGTTTATGGCGGACATAATATTAATTACTTTTTACTTTGTATTATTATTTTTTGTTTGCTTTGTATTATTTTGTTACTCCACAAACAAACACTCTACAAACACTCACATGTTACAAGATCTCCCTCATACTGGGCTGTAGAGCGCCTCTCGGCGCAACTAGAGACTTTAGAGCTTAGGATTAGGTGGCTCAGGTATTGCACTCAAGGAGCTATTCAAGGAGAGGTTTGCACCTAGGGAGATTTGATCCCTCTCGACGCTTGATAGAGCCTAGGATTTGGATCTACGCTGGTTATGATCATTGGGAGAATTTTGAAGTGCCTCAGAAAATACTGAAGTGCTTAGGGAATTTTTATCATCTATGGGAAAATTTTGAAGTGCAAGTGCCCACGGAAAGTATCGAAGTGCCTGGGGCGTTTTTCTCCTCACTGGGTGAATTTAGAAGTGCATGGAGTGTTTTTCTCACTACTGGGTGGATTTAAAAGTGAATGGGCCATTTTTCCCATCACCGGGTGGATTTAAAAGTGCATGGTGCATTTTTCTAATCACTGGGTGAATTTAGAAGTGGATAGGGGCGTTTTTATCTTCGTTGCGAGAATTTTGAAGTGCATGGGGAAAATATTGAAGTGTCTGGGTGTTTTTATCATTGTTGGGAGAATTTTGACGTGGTCGAGGCAAGTATTGAAGTGCATGGGGCGTTTCTATCATCATTGGGTCAATTTAGAAGTGCATGTGGCAAGTATTGAAGTGACTTGGGGGCATTTTGAAGTGCTTTGGGAAAATATTGAAGTGCATGGGGATTTTTTATCATCCTTGGGAGAATTTAGAAGTTCATGGGAAAATATTGAAGTTCTTAGGGCAATTTTATCATCTTTCGAAAAATTTTGATGTGCCTGGGGCAAGCAAGTATTGAAGTGCTTGGGGCGTTTTCCTCATCATTGGGTGAATTTAGAAGTGCACGAGGCATTTTTCTCATCACCAGGTGAATTTAGAAGTGCATGGGTCGTTTTTCTCCTCACTGCATGAATTTAGAAGTGATTGGGGTTGTTATTAATCAATGTATGAATGCTTTTATAGTGTTGGGACGTTTTAAAATAGTGATGGGCAAAGTTATCACTTTCCAGGGAAAATTTGTGTGGATTGAAGCATTTTTGTGATTGCCTGGGTGATTATATCATTGTCAGGTGTTTTTCTCCCTTGCCTAGGGAAACTATTGAAGTGCATTGGGAATCTTTATCATCATTGGATGAATTTGGAAGTGTCTAGGGAAACTAATGAAGTGCCTGGAAAATCATGGAAGTGGATGGGGGCGTTTTTATCTTTGCTAAGAGAATTTTGAAGTGCCTAGGGAAAATATTGAACTGTCTGGGTGTTTTTATCGTCGTTGGGAGAATTTTGAAGTGGCTTAGGCAAGTATTAAGTGCATGGTGTGTTTCTATCATCATTAGGTCAATTTAGAAGTGCATGGGGTAAGTATTGAAGTGCCTTGAGGGAATTTTGAAGTACTTGGAGAAAATATTGAAGTGCATGAGGATTTTTTACCATCCTTGGGAGAATTTAGAAGTTCCTGGGAAAATATTGAAGGGCTTAGGGCTTTTTTATCATCTTTGGGAGAATTTTGAAGTGCTCGAGGAAAGTATTGAAGTGTTTGGGGCATTTTTCTCATCACTAAGTGAATTTAGAAGTACATGGGGCATTATTCTCATCATTGGGTGAATTTAGAAGTGCATGGGGTTGTTATTTATCAATTTATGGATGTTTGTATAGTGTTGGGATGTTTTAAAACAGTGATGGGTGAAGTTATCACTTGCTGAGGAAATTTTGTGTGGATTGAGCCATTTTAAATATTCAATGACAAATATGCAACTCTCCTACCATTCGACACTTAAGAGAAAAAATTTTGGTGAGAATATTGGTTGGAATCTTGGAATTGGTCCAAGAACTATCTCTCTATATAAAGGAACTGGCCCACTACTAGGATATTCACTTAATTCTATTAGTTTGTTAGCCTGTCAAGATTCATGACCCCACATGTACATTGGACCATCAAGGCACGAGATAACAAGTAGAGTCCCTACTTGCTTTAAATCTAGTTAATGCAGTTGTGTTTCGTCTACACCTTCTAGTTATGAGTGATCAAATACTACTTGTGAAATGTATAAATAAATCCATCCTCTCCTCATTCATACACTTGTTCATTCGAGAGTCTAGGGGTCAAGAGAGTCCAGAGTTGAGATTCGTTCTATGTTCTTCTGTTGCACTACCTTAGTAATCTACAGAATCAAAAGCTTGAGTCTTATTGGAAAAATATTCGCCAAATTTTTACTATATTTTAAAAATCAGTGAAAGATTCGCCAGGTTTTTACAATTTTTTATAATTAAGTAAAATATTCGCCAAGATTTTATAATATCTTATATTTTAGTGAAATATTCGCCAAGATTTTACAGCATTATATAATGAAATGAAATATTCGCCAAAAAAATTATATATACATATTATATTATTGATAAAATTGCCTTCAAGTTTTCCTATATATCGGAGAGATTCGCCCATTTTTTATACATATAAATTTTGGGGGGGTTCTTAAAATCATCCTTGGATGTGATGAAATACACTATGAGTACTAACAAGCTATAGGATGCAGTCCAAAAACTGAAGAAACAATTAAAGAATGAGAAGTCATCAAATAAATCAAAGAAGTTGAAGATAGTCGACCTAGAGGAGCATATTATCAAATTGGTTCAAGATCCCAGTGATGTGACTCCAGTTCAAGCCATGTTAAAGTAAAAGGATAAAGAGATTTCCATCCTAAAGAAAAAACTCAGCATTCCCACATTTTAGCATTAGCAAACAATTGAAATCTTGGCAATACAGTCTGAGCTAGACAAAGCTCTAGCTGATAACCAGACACTCAAGGAAAAAATCATCACTCTGGAGGACATATTAAATGAGCTCAAGAATCAAAATCAAGACACCCTTCTCCAAACATCCGTAGCTTTATAGACCACCTATTCAGCAGACCCTACTGAAAAGCTCACATAGGTGGTCGCAGAGATGAGTCTTAAGGATGCCCAACTAAATCATGCGCAGAATCAATTAAAATTCAAATGTGACGAGCTAATCAATATCAATGAAGAGTTAGCTAAAAGTAACTTGGTCATCTCATAGTTGTAGCAATCCAAGGAAGATCTCCAGAAAAGCATTTATGATTTATCAAGAAAACTGGCAGGTAAGCCTTTATTCAAAAGTGCCAAGTTTGTAATTTAGGAACAAATAGAAGCATTGATAATAGCACATTGAATCCATTTCATTGTATCCCAAGAGGAGTGGGAAATTGCTGATGTAGTTGCTCAAGATTCTCGTTCAATTCTGAACAGTGTAAAAAAAAAGACAGATCTAGCCAAGGCTGTAATCGATTTATTAAGTGAGAAAAACTTCAATGAGATTCAAGCATATGTTGTTCGATACATAACAAGGGTAATCATGGAAGAAAATAAAGTGATTACAAAAGGATCAATGGCTCAGAATATTGTTGATATGGCTTCTCAACTAAAACAATATGTCCATTCATTCAAAGAGTTATTTAGAGATGTCCTCCCACTCGGTCTTTCGTATTTTTGGGATGGACATGGAGACTTATATCACAAGGATCATTATAATGCCATGATATTAGATGAAAGCAATTATGAAGTCCACCTAGCAGACATTCATGAAGAGCTAAATGGTTGAGCGATTATAGATAAGTTGCAACCAAGTTTTGAGATCCTTAATTGAATTCAATCCATTTTCAAAGCTCTACCTAAGCCCACTTTTGAACATTATTTTGAGTTATACATGACACTCAGGGAACTAAGGGTTTTCCAATATCCAATGGGTAAGTATTGGAAGAATATCACAAGATTCCTTCAAGTGCAGCAGTTGAAAAAACTTCAACGATGTAGCCAGCAGTTGGAACATCATCAGCGCAATAGAACTCTCCTCCACCTAAGAAAGGAGGATCCCAGTCCCCACTACCAGCAAGTCAGCATTAGTTTACCAGATAGACGTTTTTGTAACCAATTTTGTTGATAACAAATCGAAAAACTGAAAGTTGTTGGGCTATAACAGATTTTGTTGTAAATGTTGTAAAGGTTGTAAGGGATATATATAGATAAGAGTAATCTAGCCAAAGGTCGACTCTTTTTGTAAGAAGTGTAACTTCCAATGATTTCAGAATGATCAAGGAATGAGAAATAACCTTCAAGCTTTATCTTGCATTTATGTGGATTCTAAACTCTGATGTGCACAGTTAGTATTATCTTCTTTTTTAATTTCATCTCTTTTCACATGTATTCTATGATTGGAAAAGTTAGCATAGATCCTCATGTGATTATCTTTAACTGATATTTGATTTAAGTATTGTATATGGGTAATGTATGTTGTGAAGTATTCATGCTATAAATATCTAATTGCATCATTCCTATGAGGACTAGGTTTTACTTTGTTGTCATTTTGTTATAACTATTGAATTCTTTCTGCTCAGTACGTTCTCTGTAAACATGAGATAAAGATTTACTTTAAGCAACTACCTTCTCTCATGCCATCCTGTTAACACAATTCATTCAAAGTTTATATTGACATATCAGAAGTGCTGCCCACATTCTGCCAATTTTGATTATTACTATCTTGGATATCAATGGTGTGATTCTTACCTAAGCATTGAAAAAGATAAACAGTGGGAAATATTGATGCCTAGGCATAGTTCTAAATACAGCCTTAGAACGTCTCTGGGACTAATAGGAACAATGTGACAAAAGATGCTATAACAATGTCCATTCATGCATAATGGAATAATTGAGTTGTACCAAGGAGGGGTCCCCCACGAATGGTCATCTCATCCATTTACACATTACAACATGATTGGGAGGTATAATGGAGGGTTTCCCCGTGAATAGCTACGATTTACCATGCAAATCTCCCTCATGCAATCTAGTCCACTTTCACATTACAATGTGATCAATCGAAAAAAAGGAGGGAACCCCTACCAATGGTGTAGATGTGATCATGTTGAAGGTGCAATCTAATCACAACCATTCATGTAAGGGGGAGGGCCAATCACCTTTCTTATATGTGAGGAATAAAAGAGATTCCATAGGGATATTCCCCACCACCTCACTTGGAATATTAGCAACATCTCACTCACTGGTGTTGCAGTGCATGGGGTATCCCAACCCAATCATCCTTCTAGTAACCAATAAGAATCTAACACATGTCCCTCTAGCTCAAATAAAAGGACATTGATGCCATTCGTTTTTCCTAGTTTACATGTGCAGGAAGTAATCAAGGTATCCCCCTGTGAATGGTTGAAGATATATCATGTATGTCTCATTGTATCATCACATTCATTCATGCAAGGGAAAAATTACTAGGACCCCACATGAGTTCAACCCCACCAATGGACAAAATCAAACCTATAAAATAGGGTCATTCAATCTAATCCATTCAAATAAGGGGGGTGTTAGCCACCTTTCACACGCGGGACTATTTACAACAATATATATCTCACTCCAATGATGATCAATGATCCAATTTAGTCACGAATATGTAAGGAATATTCAAGGTCCTCAAGTTTCTCCATTTTCCACCTAAACTAGAATCTTGGATAAGACCTGATTTCCAATGAAACAATGTGCGGGATAGGCATAGCCTCATTAGCTTATGACACTTAATTATAACTCGTCGTGTGGCCAACCAACTTAGACTAAAAACACTTAGGACACCCTAATATAGAATTGTTGATGTAGAACCATAGACCTACAGCAAGCATAACGTCTACAAGAGTACGTTCTATTGTCATAATTCACAGCATGCAACACTTCCTCGTGCAATTAACAGAATTTCAACTAGATTTAAATAAATAAGGGAATAGAATAAATTTAACAAAATAAAAAGAAATAATAACAAGATGTGAATCCTTTCCTTTTATTCATTAGTTTGTATAACTACTCAGGGATATTCAAATCAGAGGGTTTTAGTCTCCTATGGTTTCACAATATTGGTCAAATTTCATATAGTCCTTATGGTCGATGTTGGAGCTGAGGTGTCTTCATGTTCTCTCTGTGAACAACAATCCTCTCTTTCACCCTCTTCCTTTGTTGACAGTATGAACTGATCTGAAATTGAACCCCTTTTAGATCTCCCTTTCTACCTTCTAACAACTTCTTGCCAATTTTTTCCCCATCCTTTGGAAGCTACATAGTCAAGGTAGTTAAATTTATTTACCATTTTCAAACTCATTCTCCTTATTTGATAGGTGACCTACACTTGGCATGAATATTCATGGGATGCATGGGTTAGAAGCATGGATTTGCAGCATTGATTTGCATCACGGAGTAATAGCAAGGTCCTAATGCCATGGATCGGAAACCACAGAGTTGCGGCCACTTTATTTATCCTACACTCTAATTTCTCATAATTAATATTTTTGGGGTGATGTGGATCATTTAATACCAAATATTCTTCTACATCAGACACCCTTGGCAAGAAAAACATGAGCTTCCAACTCATGTGGTGACTACTTTACAGGATGAAGAACTTTGTAGGTGTGTTAATTCTTCTTCAAAAAACCATGATCCATCCTCATAACCTATGTTATTCCACTTAATCAAATAATCCATGTATTCTTTATTGCAGGTTTTTCTACCAACCCTTGTTTCCAAAATTTATTCTACTTCCTATACTGGCTTGACTGGTAGTTGTTGTTCCCATTCATCCAAAGTACCTTCTTCATCATTCTTTTCTCCTTCATGAAACTCATACATATCAACAACATTGAATGTTGGAGATATATCAAATTTTTTTGGTAACTCCAATTGGTATGCGTTATTAGAAGTTCTCCTCAAAACTATACACAGTATGATTTTCTTATATTTTAGTTTTTTGTATGTACCCCTAGGAAATCGATATTTTCTTAAATGACCCATAACTAACTCGCCTTCCTCAAATATATTTTTCCTTCTGCATAGATATATTCTTTGTTTGTATCTGGTATTGCTTGTTTGCAAATTTTGTTTCACCTGCTCATGCATTTGTTGTACGCTATCTATAAAGTCACTTGCATTAACACCTCTTCTTCTCCTCCATATTCGAAAATTTAACCACATCCACCAACCCTTTGGGCGACCTACCATAAACTATCTGAAATGGGAACATGTTTTGTTTACTATATCGTTGTAAGCAAATTTATCCTGAGTCAAAACCAAACCCCACTAACATGAACTTTCTCCACTCAAGCTTCCTACCAAATTCCCAAGACTCATGTTCACCACCTTGGTCTTCCCATCTATTTTTGGATGAAATGCCAAACTGTCTATCAACCTAGGGCCCAATTTCTTCCAAAGTGTCCTCCAAAAATGTCCAAGGAAACTTGTGTCTCTATTCCAAGTAATAATCCTCGATAGGCCATGTAACCTCACCACTTCTCTAAAACTTAAGATAGCCACTTCAGTAGCATCACTTGTCTTCTTGCATGATATAAAATGTCTCTTTTTTAAACATGTACACTACCACCATCATGGAATCATGTTTTCTCTGCGTTCTAGGTAGTCCCAAAATAAAATCCATACTAATATCTTCCCACGGTCTTTTAGGTATCGGCAATGGAGTGTAAACCCCTATATTTTGACTTCTACCTTTGGCTAATTGGTAAACTTTGCAACAAAGGACAAATTTTCTAACATCCTTGTTTATGCTAGGCCAAAAGTAGCTTTATTTCACCAACTTTGTGATCTTGTCAATGCCAAAATGTCCACCTAAACCTCCATTACGCATCTCTCTAGTGATATTCAACCATAAAGAGATCTATGGAATGCATAACTGTTGATCCTTAAAAAATATTATTTCTTTAATATGTAAGTTCAAGTATGGTGTTTGATCCATACTTCATAGTGTTTTGATTGCTTTCCAAGCCTCTGCAAAATGTGCATCCTCTTAATACAAATCCTTCATGCATTTCAAACTAACCACTTCAACTGACATAGTGTTTAGCAACATTATCCTCTGAATCAATGCATCTGCAACCTTGCTTTGTTTTCCATACCTATGTTTCAAAATAAATGACTAACTTTGCAAAAATTCTACCCATTTAGAATTATTTTGATTTAAATTACCTTGGTTGTTAATGTATTGTAGTGCCTTGTGATCGGTAAGCAAGACAAACTCCTTTGGAAGCAAGTAATGTCACCATTTCTTCAAGGCTTGTATGATAGCATAAAACTCTTGGTCATAAACAGAGTATTTCCTCCTTGCTTCATTCAATTTCTCATTGAAAAACGCTAGCGGTCTTCCTTCTTGGCTCAAAACTACTCCAATCATTGTTCCAATTACATCACAGTCTACTTGGAAGTGCCAATATTGGTTTTTCTATTACCTTTTTCTTCAAGCGTTCAAATGACTTCATCACTACTATTGTCCATTGAAAGTTACTTTCTTCATACATTCGTAAGATGCGTACAAATATGACTAAAATTTGGAATAAAATTTATGTATAAACTCACCTGCCCATGAAAACTCCTCACATCAAAGGTGCATTTAGGTATTGACCAATCCAAAATGGCACCTACGTTTCTAGAATCCATCTTCAATGCTTCCTTGGAAACCAAAAAAACCAAGTATACTAATTCCTTTTGCATAAACATACACTTATTCATATTTATCATAAATTCTCATCTTTTAATCGTTGTAACACCTTCCTCATGTGCTCCAAGTGTTCTTATTTTCTTCTACTGAATATCAGTATGTCATCTAAGTACACATGGAAATGTTTTCCAAAAAAGGTTTTAAAACTTCATTCATAAGCCTCATGAACATGCTAGGATCATTTGTTATCCCAAATGGCATAACTAACCATTACAATAGTCCATCCTTTGTCTTGAACTTGTCTTCCATTCATCACCTTCCATTATCTGAATTTGTTGATAACCACTTATCAAGTATATCTGTGTGAAGTACTCATCCCCACTCAAACAATCCATAATATCATCCATCCTTGGAAAATGAAACATATACTTTATGGTAATCTATTAATATCTCATGAATTTGTACACATCCTCCATCCACCAGTCTCTTTTTGTGTCAAAACTGATGGTACTGCACAAGGACTCAGAGTTTCACAAATCAACCCTTTGTCAAGTAACTCCTGTACTTATATGTTCACATCTTCACTCTATGCTGGATTCATTCAATGAGGTGTCTTATCGGGTAGAATTCACCCTGGTATCAAGTCATTTGGTGTGATATACATCTTAAGGGAGGTAAGCCTGTTGGTAAATCATCTGCCAAAATCTCCTTAAACTCATTCAACAAATGTTGAATCTCCGATGACATAGGACTCATTTTCTCAATCATTTGGATTCTTTTTGGAATTATGGCCAAACAAGAACTACTCCTTTTCTTCTCTCAGAAATTATTTAGTAGAACACAACATGACTCGATTTTTATTACTTCTCATGCTCTTGTTGTTACTATTTTCCATAAATGTGTTGTTACCATTGTTCATAACATTCTCTTCCATTGGTACTAGATTGTAATATGTTATCCATATTTCAGAAAATTCATAAGTATTCTCTACTATCATGGAATACCTTTATGTTGAACATCCATAGTGTCCCAAGTAATACATGGCATGCATCCATCTCTACCATGTCACATAAAACTTGCTCACTGAAATTTCCAATCTGAAAACTTAACAAACATTATTCACTCACGGTCACTTGTTGTCTATTTTGTAACCACGAAACATGATATGGATTGGAATGGGAATTACACTTCAAATTTAGTTTTATTTTAACCTCTATGGAAACTATATTTGCTTTTCTTCCTCCATCGATGATCAGATTGCAACATTTCCCCTGAATTGTACACCTTGCTTTAAAAAATTTCTTCCATTGCTCATATTCTTCCACTGCCTTTTGTTTAGTCTTAATTAATATTCTCCGAAACATTAAATTATTTCTCTATTCCTACTGAAGTGTAATCACATTTTCACCAACCACCAATTCCTCATCTTCATGCATGACCTGTTTCCTAGCTTCACCCCTTTTGCTCAAATTATCATTATTTAGGAATTCATATGCCTTATGTCCTTTGGATTCACATCTGTAACAAGTAATCACATACTTTCCTTTTCCTCTTATGAATCCCCTTCCTCTTCCAATTCCATTTCCTCTGCTACTTGGACTACTTTCATCTTCCTTTTCATTTTCTCCAGCATTGCCTTCTATGCCTATGCCTCTTGGAACTTTTCCTCTTAACTTATGTTGCATTTTTCTGTCAACCTTCTATTCCACCTTTAAGTCAACTTGATAGGCTTCATCCATAGTATGGAAATAATTCATACTCATCTCATCCTAAATAAATTACTTCAACCCATTCACATACCTCTGCACTCTTTGATATTCTAGTTCCTTTATCTTTGACCTAAGTGATAGCTTAAAGAATTCCTCAGTATACTAACAAACATATGTCTTTTTTTCCTGATATTATGTACTAGCCTACACAAGTTCTGTTGTTAATCACTGGTAGAAGTTTATCCTTGATTTTACTAACCATTTTCTTCAGTTTTAATCTTATCCAATATATTTTCCACTCTATCCTTCTACAACATATCCCACTAAAGTGTAGCATGTCCTTTAACTTCGTAATAGAAAAACAAACTCAAATGGTATCCCAAACATTTTCATACTCAAAGTACCTTTCAAGATCTCTTATCCAATAAATAAGAGTTCCATCTCTCAAACTAGCACCATAACACAAAAATTCCACTCTCATATTACCTATGTTACTCAAAAAGAATATCAAATGTAAGGATGGGTCTCCTTCCTCAACATTTTGTTCTACTTCAATCTTTTCTTCAAATTGTAGATCTTCCTCAGCATCCCCATTTCTTATGTTCTCTAACTCTTATATTATTATTCTCAATTCTTCAAATTTTAGGTTCCTCACACCTCCATATGTTTCTCCTATTCTCCATGGTGGCATTCCCACAAGTCATCTAGTAGTCCTAAGTCTGACAACCATCCACATGCCTTACCTCCAGGCTCTGTGACACAACTTTTCTCTCAACACTACGGCTGCACAACCACCATTCAAGGAATTTTGTTACCCTTTTTATAGAAGCAATTTAAGAAACCAAAATACTCAAGAGAAAACCTACTCTGAAACCACTTGATGCAGATCCATAGACCCACAACAAGCCTAGTGTTACATTCTATTTTCAGAGTTCAAAGCATGCAACACTTCCTCATGCAATTAACAAAATTTAAACTAGATTTAAATAAATAAGAGAATAGAATAAATTTAACACAATAACAATAAATAATAGAAGGACGTGAATCCTTTCAGTTTATTCATTAGTTTGAAAAACTACTTAGGGATATTCAATTAAGAGGGTCTCGGTCTCCTCTAGTTTTACAATATTGGTTGAATTTCATACAGTCCTTCTAGTTGTTGTCGGAGTTGAGGTGTCTGCATGCTCTTTTCTCTATGAAAATCAATCCTCTCTTTCTCCCTCTTTCTTTGATGATGATCTAAATTGATCTTAAATTGAACCCCTTTCAATTATACCTTTATACCTTTTAACAATGCCTTCCCATCAATTCATTTTCCCCATCCATTGGAAGTTGGACAGTCGTAGTGGTTCAATTACCTGGATGTTTTCAAACTAATTCCCCTTATTTTGTAGTTGATTGCCACTTGGAATGAACCTTCACGGGAATTGTGAGTTAGCAGCACAAATTTGTAGCAAGGAGTAACAACAAGTTCCTAATTCCATGGATCAGCAACCAAAGAGTTACAACCACTTTATTTATCCTACACTCTACTTTCTCAAAATTCAAATGTTTTTGGGTGATGAGGATCTCTTAAGACCAAATATTATCCTACATCAATGTCATCACCATATCACCCCATACAACTTCGAGTATGGCATGTATTTAATATGAGCAATTTCAGGTCTATAGGATGGTTTTCACAAACCTCACCTTGGACCCAAAGTGAACCCAATATGGCCACGTGAAAATATGGTTTATGATTTCAAGTCGGCAAGGGAAAACTAAAGATCAAGCATATTAATAGCCCAAAATGAACCTAGGTCATTTATCTACAACCAACTCAATTGTTGATATGTGGTGATGCAACTCACTAGATCTTATGTGTATCAATGTGCGTTTCCGTTCACTATTGATTTGATTCCTCCTCCCAAAACAGAGGGTCTTAAAAATCCAAGAATCAAGGATTCATATAAAGGGTCGGGAAATCAAAATCAATCATGAGGTTGATCAAGAGGAGAAGGATGAATATTCTTTGGGTTTTAGTTATTTATGAGATACCCTAATAATAAGATAGAGAATCAAAAGGTGGGAAGGATTAGGCATATTAACAATCTGTGGATGGAAATGGTTAACCATATTTTGAACACTATCATCACTAAGTCCACTCTAGTGACAACATGGGAGAATAAAATGGGACCAAATAGAATTACAAGTGTGACAATCTAAACAATGGATGGCTCACACTTATGTTGGGAGGAAGTGAATAAAATAAATGCCTTGTATTCATAAAAAGGATTGAGCAATTTTTATTACAGTCAAGTCATTGAAATTCAACTTATTTTTTGGGATCTGCAACATCATTTTACCATTCTCTTTTTATTTTATTTGTTTTCTATTGTAAACATGAATTGAAGTCCTTTATTGAAAAGATGAACAATAGATCCAGGAATGAGACTAAAGAGTCCCTTTTGGTTTCTTTCAATTATACTAAATATTTTTCATGCATTTGTTCAATATGATCAAGATCGAGGCATTTTTCCACTAAATTGAAGGAACAAATCTTGAATATCTTATTATGGTTCTTTTCCTTGAATATATTTCTTCCATTATGTTGAATGAATCAATGGATATATGCTTACATTTGCCTTTGATTTTTTGTTTTTTATAGACATCATCATGATAGGATGAAATATTTTCTCTCTTCTACATGATATGTTTATAATATTACACATATATTCCAATGATAAACTTGTGATCAAGGTGCCCTTAAAAGATTATTCAGCTTGAATTTGTGGTTTGCATTGTGTGATGCTTTTTTATCTCAAATATAACATCATTTGAAATCCTCTCAACAACAAAAATATACCTCATACACCACTTGTTTATGTTGTAAATCAATTCAACATTCCATGTATAAATAGGTTTTTCTTGAGTTACAGCCGAGTGCTTGCATTAGAAGAATAGAGGGTACCCTCGTTTTGGCCTGAGGAGTAGCTTTAAGGCCTGACATAGGAAGGTGCATCATGCATAGTATGTCCTGGCTTGTACTTCTTATGCAATGGGATCTTCCCCATTACATAGAGCTCAAAAAAATTTTGGCAATGGGATCTTCAACATTGATGCCATCTCTTCTCTCATTCTCATTATTTTCATTGTCGTAGGAATTCTATGAAGCTCCATATTGTGGGAAGGATAGCAATAGGACCAAGATCGAGATAAAGTGTCCCTTATAGTACCTCCTATTGTAATCAAAATAATTGTTGTTTACTTTATTGTGTAATTCAATACCAAGGAATATTTTCCACTAGACTAAGCAATGAAATTTCTAACCAAGTTATGTAAGTTTCCTTCCATTCTTTCATGTCTTCCATTTTTCTGAATGATTCAGTGGATCTATGCTCATATTTCCCACTTGATTTTATGTCTATTCGAAGATTTTTCTAAATGGAATGTATGATTATCTCTCTTATGTTGAATGTCCTTGTAACTCCATATATTTTCCTTTCAAATTATGGAATTGTGATTAAGGTGCCCCAAAATTATTATTTGGTTGAGTATTTGTGGCCTATAGAGTATGAGGCCTCTCCACCTTTAAAAATAACATTCAAATCTATCTCTAGAATAAAGGGTCAATATCATGCACTATAGACCATTGCTATAATCCAATCAACAAATATCAATAGACATGTAGAAAGGTGTTTCCTAGGGTGACATACTAGGATCCTTCATCCCTAATGAGATAGGGTTCCCTCCCTTGGCCAGAGGACTAGCTTGATTTCCTAAAGTGTCACGTACCCACCCATCCATCCAAGGCAAGGGAGGGAACATGATGGCAATATGTGGGGCTTTTCATAAAATTCAGCCCAGTCATTAGCATCATATGAATAAAACATTGGTGTGCAGATACAAATTAGGCAATATGCACAGCGGAATCAAAACTAATCCACACACACTTCATGCTCATCCAACATATCAAAATAATCATTAATTAAACATTGCAGAAGTAAATACATAGACATAAAAACACTTATCTTCATTTTGCAACTGCCCCAAGCAACTAGCTATGTCGCTGCAATGTTCCACCCAACCATAGGCTCTTCGACAGCTTATACTAAGTCCGTCCAAAGGCCACCCCCAAGCTGGGCATGATTCTCACAAGGAAAGGGAACATTCCAGCTCGTTCACTTCCAATTACTCATTTCATCTCAGCCAAGCCAGTCCATAGCTAGGTTTATTAGGCTACATTTGAACCATGGATGCTTATTCTCAAACTCAAGCCAAAGCAATGGATACCCAAATCCCATACCCCAACATTCTCATTTCTCACAGCGCAAGCACAAACATTGGGCATAGATACCATTTACAACAAAGGTATTTTACAAAACAGGGTCCATGGGTTTTTCCCAAATCGTGGCTCACTAAAACAGACTGTGGAAAGAGTAATTCGATTTCAACCCCAGGGAGTAAAACCGATTTCTCCCCACTGGTTATGATCCTTTCCAATGGCCTAAACGACCTCCAGGAAGACCCAGAAACATGTTGTTCTCTTCCCTACTGGTAGTCAACACAAAAATGCCCCTTCCCCGGTAAAAGATGAAGGGAAACCTAGAAAAACCATGGAGGAAAACGCCCAAGCAGCTAGAGCTGCGTGAGGGAGCAGGACTGATGGTTGCATAATGGCTTAGAGAGAAATTTCGTGGCTCTTTTCTTGCCCAAGGAGACAAACACGATTTTC
The DNA here is from genome assembly GCA_027924585.1 of Larix kaempferi. Lineage (NCBI taxonomy): Eukaryota > Viridiplantae > Streptophyta > Pinopsida > Pinales > Pinaceae > Larix > Larix kaempferi. The sequence goes on from BSBM01000289.1 coordinate 26,647,092, forward strand.
CATGAAGGGTGGCTTTCCCATACCCAAATTTGGACAGCCATACCTCTCCATTCCCAAGGCATTAACTGCCTCAACCAACTCTTGGAAGAAATCAATGGTTGGGTACAAAAGTCAACATGGGTAGTTGAGGGTTTGATGGGTTCTCTCATTGACACTTGGCTTGAACTGATTGGCTCAAGGGTTTGAATGTTTTTCCCTCCCAATTCCTTGTGAAATCATGCCCCCATCTCTTTGTTGCATTGCATAGCTAGTTGTGGGTATTTTTATTAAAATGCATATTACATGATGTTGAAGTTCCAATGTGCCTAGCTAGCATGCAAACCATATGCATCAATAAATCGATGGCGGGGCCTTGGCCTTGAGCTCCTCACCATGATTTCATAACAATAATACATCATTTAAAATGTTAAAGTGAAAGGGTCTAGATGGGGACGTGACATTTCCCTCCCCTTGGAATAACACCGTCCTCGGTGTTCCAACACTTAGGAATAAATACCCACTTTACATATGCCTCAAAATTCACAACTGGGGGTAGGTCTGTCCCGCGTTTCATCTCTTTACTTTGAACTTTCAGAATCAAGTCCTTTAGCTTCCTCAAGCTGCTCCTGCTAGCTTTTTTCTTCCAGCTCTGCAGGTGGGCATTGCTCCAGAGCAATCCCTTCCCTTTATTCACCTTCCAGCTAATCTACAAGTCTGGAATTTCATGGATGCCATCTTTCTTGTTGTCTCGGCAACTATCTGAGGAAGACTTCTAGCCAAAACAAATAGCTTTTGGCCTGCTGCCATGATCAATGTGCACAACCGGCTCTCGCTTTTCTCATTAGCAATCATTTGGCTAGTAACAGCTGCAACAATGGATTTCAATGTCTCTCCTGTGAGACTTATCATGGCAATTCCTGTTAGGACAAGCATATCACAATATTAAAATTAGTCAATTATTTGCCCAATTGACATGGAACATCCATGCTTTACTCATGAGACTTCCACACATTTCATGCTTTCCCAATATACACATGAACTCATTCATGTTCATCCTTTCACAAGAAAATTACTATTTCAGCATTCACAATTCATTTCAAGCAATGAAACACAATTTGTTTTCATTTATGACATGTACTCAACAATCCTTTGTTTCTAAGATGCATCAGTCAAAAGGAAAGAGAAGAGTAAGAGTTTTCCCCCTCTTAGTCTTGTTCCAATCCGGAGCCACACCATCACTGGTGGTTCTATGCTCCTTAGCCTCTTTCACTTCAATGTGAATGCTTGGCGTGCCATTTCTTGGTTATGACATTTTAGTGTCTAAGGTCTGTCTAATGCTTTTTCAACTAGGGAACCCTTCCCCGTTGTTGCTTACAGAACCTTTGGCTGCTAGGACCCACACAATTCCACTATCACCATCTTTCATTACTGCTCATACTGAGCTCTTTAGGACAGTCATATGTCCACATGCATCCTCCAGATGCTTTCATAGTCCTTGCTTCCAACAGTACCTACACTCAAACATTGAATCAATTCACATGATTAGTGTATTTTTATAAGGTTTATCTCTAAACAAGAGTTTAAGAAATCATAATTAAATCATATACACATGTATATTCATAAGCAAGAGTTACAAGATAACCAAATACTTATCTGTATTGGATGTCTTCACTTTACTCCACAGGATCCTTCTTCGCTTTCCAAGCATTAGATTTCCCGTGGATACAACAATGAATGTTGGGCCAGCATGCAGGCTACTCCACAACCATTCGAATAGGCAATGACAGGCCTGTACACTGACTGGTTTTATCAATTGTTTAAGGGAAGGTTTTGCCAGCACACCGGCTGCTCCACAACATCAAGTGGTTAATGTTCCCACCAACTATTCTCTGAATTTAACAAGAATTTTTTTATAGTGCCCAACCAGTTACTCTCTGGCTTTACCAAGAATTTTATAGCGCCCAACCAGTTACTCTCTGGCTTTACCAAGCATTTATAGCTCCAACCAATTACTCTCTGGGTTTACCAAGAATTTATAGTTCTTTCAGGGTCCTTGCTTCCTATAATGGCCAAGGTTTTCAACAAAGAAACAACAGTGTATTAGCTTGGTTGTTATAAGACTTATACCTGAAGTCTTCATTATTCCAAACAAGAAATAAATGAAAATGAATACTTATCTGTATTGTGCATTTTCCTTGCGACTCCGCAGGTTTTCTTCTCTGCTTTACAAGCCTTGGATCACCTGTGGGGTGGATGCTTGGCCAGCACACATGCTGCTCCACAACATCATCCGAATAGGTAATGCCGAGCCAGTGCGCCGACTGGGTTTATCGGGCATCCCAAAAAAAATCAGTATGCTAAGCCAGTACGCTGACTGGGTTTATCAAGCATTTCAAAAATCAGTATGCTAAGCCAGTACACCGACCGGGTTTATCAAGCATACAATAACCATTTCCAAGCCAGTTCTCCGACTGGGTTTGTCAAGAAATAACACCCTTCACTAATACCTCCACAACATGCAAATAACCAATGCCAAGCCAGTACACCGACTGGGTTTGTCAGGCATTAATTTAACAACATGCCAAGCCAGTACACCGACTGGGTTTATCAGGCATCCAGCAACCTTTCGCCACAACACCCAAATAACCAATGCCAAGCCAGTACACCGACTGGGTTTATCAGGCATACAACAACCATTGCCATGCCAGTACATTGACTGGGTTTATCAGGCAATATGAACAACATAATATGATTACCTGGCTCCTTCTCTTATGCAACCAGTGAATCCTTCCAAGAAATCCATAGGTGACTCACTTGACTGCAGGCTAGGTGTCTCAATAGACATGTAGAAAGGTGTTTCCTAGGGTGACATACTAGGATCCTTCATCCCTAATGAGATAGGGTTCCCTCCCTTGGCCAAAGGACTAGCTTGATTGCCTAAAGTGTCACGTACCCACCCATCCATCCAAGGCAAGGGAGGGAACATGATGGCAATCTGTGGGGCTTTTCATAAAATTCAGCCCAGTCATTAGCATCATATGAATAAAACGTTGGTGTGCAGATACAAATTAGGCAATATGCACAGCGGAATCAAAACTAATCCACACACACTTCATGCTCATCCAGCATATCAAAATAATCATTAATTAAACATTGCAGAAGTAAATACATAGACATAAAAACACTTATCTTCATTTTGCAACTGCCCCAAGCAACTAGCTATGTCGCTGCAATGTTCCACCCAACCATAGGCTCTTCGATAGCTTATACTAAGTCTGTCCAAAGGCCACCCCCGAGCTGGGCATGATTCTCACAAGGAAAGGGAACATTCCAACTCGTTCACTTCCAATTACTCATTTCATCTCAGCCAAGCCAGTCCATAGCTGGGTTTATCAGGCTACATTTGAACCATGGATGCTTATTCTCAATCTCAAGCCAAAGCAATGGATACCCAAATCCCATACCCCAACATTCTCATTTCTCACACCGCAAGCACAAACATTGGGCATAGATACCATTTACAACAAGGGTATTTTACAAAACAGGGTCCATGGGTTTTTCCCAAATCGTGGCTCACTAAAATAGACTGTGGAAAGAGTAATTCGATTTCAACCCCAGGGAGTAAAACCGATTTCTCCCCACTGGTTATGATCATTTCCAATGGCATAAACGACCTCCAGGAAGACCCAAAAACATGTTGTTTTCTTCCCTACTGGTAGTCAACACAAAAACGCCCCTTCCCAGGTAAAAGATGAAGGGAAACCTAGAAAAACCATGGAGGAAAACGCCTAGGCAGCTAGAGGTGCATGAGCGAGCAGGACTGATGGTTGCATAATGGCTTAGAGAGCAATTTCGTGGCTCTTTTCTTGCCCAAGGAGACAAACACGATTTTCCATGAAGGGTGGCTTTCCCATACCCGAATTTGGACAGCCATACCTCTCCATTCCCAAGGCATTAACTACCTCAACCAACTCTTGGGAGAAATCAATGGTTGGGTACAAAAGTCAACATGGGCAGTTGAGAGTTTGATGGGTTCTCTCATTGACACTTGGCTTGAACTGATTGGCTCAAGGGTTTGAATGTTTTCCCCTCCCAATTCCTTGTGAAATCGTGCTCCCATCTCTTTGTTGCATTGCATAGCTAGTTGTGGGTATTTTTATTAAAATGCATATTACATGATGTTGAAGTTCCAATGTGCCTGGATAGCACGCAAACCATATGCATCAATATATCGATGGTGGGGCCTTGGCCTTGAGCTCCTCACCACGATTTCATAACAATATTACATCATTTAAAATGTTAAAGTGATAGGGTCTAGATGGGGATGTGACATAAAGTGGTGTGGGAAGGTGCATCCCATACAATATTACTTAGCCTCATGCTTCCTCCCATCCTATTCCCTTAAGAGTGATATCTAGAGTGAGGTTTTGTGAGGGGCTACGATCTTGGGAACAAAAACATCCACAGCTAGTCATATCGGTCTACATGATAAAGCCACAACTATCCATGATCCTTCCTAATGTTTTGTGCTTATAAATACTTCAAAACTTAGCATATGTATATGATAATAAACCTTCCCCAACTTGGCATGGTGATCCAAGAAACAATATAGGATAGTCTACAACCATAAATCATGATTATAAGATGAATAGGACCTCTTCAAGAAGACCATAAAACATGAACCCCATCACCAAAGCTACATTGTTTCCACCGAGCATGGGAATTAATCACCTCATCAACTACATAGTAGAATCTAATTAAGAACCTTCCATCCTTTCAACCATATGATCAAATGGTAGCTATGAGCATGGCTTAATGAGATTCAAGCATAAGTACTATGATTTTCAAGATGTCGAGGCATGGAAACATCCAATGTTTGTGGGAACTTATGGTTGAATCCAAACCTATAACGATGAGGAATATTATATGTGTCCTTGTGAACACATCAATTAATGCTACCTAAAATAATTCATGGCATATAATCTTTAAAAATGGACTAATCTTGTGTTTCATCACTCAATAACAAAGAAAGATGTGCATTGACAATGTAAATGCATACGAACTTCCTCCATTTGGTTGCAAATTCGATGTAAATTTATAGTACTAGATGGTCACTTATTCCAATGAAAAAATGATTCATAAGTTCTGGATGTAATGATTTCTCAATCATACCAATCTTTTGAATATAACACGAACCCTGTGTAGTATATCTCAGTACATAGCCACACCACAATGAAACTAGAATGGCATCATGGATTTCTTTGGGATTGCTAGAATGGGTGTACACATAATATGTTTAAGTATACCCCAAGACACTCCTAGCCAAAACCATGACCATGAATGTACATCGAGATCCACATTGATGTATTTATAATCAAGACATGATTCACTCCTACAAGATTTTAGAAGATTTGTAGTCCTTCTCTCCATATAAACATCCTTATAATATATATCCCAATGGCATGCCATTAATTTGAAGAGAATATACTATAGAAGATATAGTGCTATGTTCATTTTCCGATAGACATGTATGTGACCCTAAAGAAAATATGGAATCAATAATACTTTTGTTCAACCAAAGAAGCAAAACTAGATTGTGAAGTGAAGAAACTACTCAACCATCCATGCGAATATGGCCACCATCAACAGAGGGAAACATTACTTCTTCACTCCAAGTTTTTATAGTGATCTCATCTTCATATCGATACTCCCACCCATCCATCGGAGGAAGAATGCATATCACCTTCTTAGCTAGTGCAATTTGTTGGATTTACTTCACATTGCTAACATTTATAAGAATTTAAATCCATAAACTATTCAATTCACAACAACAAACCAATCATTATCAATTCCACAAATATATGAGTTCCACAACAACAAACAAACATTGAATAAAACAAACATCAACCTAAATCTTCTTTATTAATGGAAACCAACCAAATGCATATGCCTTTGTTTCCCATATTAGGTAAGGGATATGAACTCATCCACTCCCGTGTATCTACTATGATCCCATAACCTTACAAGGATTGATAAAGGGTCAATATAATGACAAGAGATATATCCAACCCCTCTCACAAACCTCTAATTTATAATTCCTAATGGATAAGTTTAATTAATTCTCCATTCTCTCCATTACAACAAAACCCAATAGGTTTCCATTAATACACCCAAACATAACCCAACTAACTAATAAATGACCATCGTTGTGATTAAAATAAGCAATGTTGCATTCATACACAGATAAAACCCAACATATAGATCAACTACATCAATAAGAATAGGTTCCCATTGATGGATGCAACCTCCTCACAAGACTTGAGAACATCATTCCTCAAAAGGATATGAGTTTGTGTTGTAATAAGGTGAGGGTACAAATCCCTCTCCCTCTTTAAGGCCCCTCGCTTCCATACAAAGTTGTATGAGTTGAACCTCTACTACTAATGTTGTCATTTTCATTGTCTCTAATTCAAATAAAAATTCCATTAGGCATGCACACATAAATATATATCTATATTAAAACTATCTAAAACAAATGGTGTTCCTTTAAACACGAAATGTACCATTAGTGGTTTTGAATAATACTTAGCATTCCCTCAATAGTGCGTCTTATGAAAACATAACATGTCAATAAGTGGATATGAGTTTATTAATATTATCGTTGCACCACATGTTTTGTGCACAAACACCCACTAGTGGACCACTCACGATATGGTGCATTGCTTACAACATGTCCATACACTCTAAACCATAGTGATAAGTTGGTATATTTTATTATTTACATAAGATTAACAATGTGCTTCTTATGCATGGAGGAATTGGAAATAATGCATCCATACATTAAATAGCATACCAAGAAGTCTAAGCTATTTTATAACAAAAGTGCTTATGATGTGTTTATAATATTGAGAAGCATCACCAGCGGTGCCGATAAATATTACAAAATGCACTACAAAAACATTGGATTGTTTTCCTAATTATTTTATGCTTAACGTGTGCGCTCCATTTCAATCTACACATTGTGAGGCTTTTAAAAATATATCCGAGGACCTTCATTGCTCTAGGAGATGCACAAATGCATTGTTAAACTTATGCTTATATTGAGAGGGAAGGGGGTGAAATAGTATACTATACTTTTTCTTACTTTAAAAATTCATCTATCATTCATTTACTTTGAAACAAGAAATACACATCAACTCAAATCATAGTACACGGAATTTAACAAGGAAACCCTTTCAGGAGAAAACCAAAAAAGATTATTTTTGTAAATTCATGTAGGCACCAAACTAATGCTACAAATTTTGTAGGAACCAACCTACTAGAGACACCAATCCACTCAAATTAATACCAACTCAACAATATGTAGGCACCAACCTATTGAAGACACCAATCTCCTTAATTGAGCACCAACTCAAAAATATGTAGGCACCAACCTGTTGGAATATTTAAATCCTCCTATTTATGTCATTTGATACATTAGTAGCATTAATTAATCATTTTATGATTAATTCCTATGTATTAGACTAGATAATTGCCATTTGAGCCATTGTATGGACCACAAGGCATCTCTAGGGGGACCACAATACTTCCTAGTGTGGACCAAAAGTTTCCTAGGCCACTTGGGCACATTCCTAAATATTCTGGTTAAGAGTTTGGTGAAAAATGCGCCCCACTGCTTTTACTGCTTTTTTGCCTAGGGGGAAAAGCTAGTCAACTAGGGAAACTTGATTTTGGGACCACACATCCTCTATGATGTTTCTTCCTTCCATTTTTGGGATTTAGCATTTTTTTCATCACACATCACCTACAGGTCACTAAATCAGAAATTCGTGAGCCTTTGGTGAGACTTGGAGAACACACTTGCCACCTAGGGTGGATTTGCATAGTTTTAGTAAGTATGATTTTATAATGATCCAAATGGCATCTTTAGCCATTCAAATCTCTGTTTTAAGGTTATATATTGATAGCCTATTACTTTCCCAAGGTTGGTTGATGTATTATTATTCATTAGAGCAATACAATTTGTATCTATTGTGAGTAATTTTTTGTGTTCTTTGACTAGTTGTGTGAGATCTTTCTGTGAGAGTGTGTAATTTCTTGATCAGATCTTGGTGTGAACAGAATTTCACATGGTATCAGAGTTGTCAAGCTATTCCTTTCTTCTTCTATTGTTTTTCAGGATCCAACCAGTCTCAAGGAGGGCGTAGTAATCAATCCACAGGGCATGATCTTTCATCCACGGGGTGCATTCTATCATCCAGAAAAGCACCCAAATCAGTCTTGAAGTTATTTCAGAGCTACCATGGATCATTCACATCAGATCATTCTCACTCCATTCAATTACTTTGACTAGAAGGTGCAAATGGAGATCATGTTGAGGAGCAAAGGCCTCTACAGGGTGATTATGGCAACAGAAACTGATCCAACTTCAGCAATTGAGAAATATAAGTGGCATAATCGAAGAGATGAAGCTTATGGGATGTTGTGTCTCACTACATCTAGGGATATTTTATTCCATCTTGATGGTATTACCTCTCCCAATTAATTTTGGTTGAAACTTCAAGAATTATTTGGCAAGACAGATGAATTAAGAGTCCACCAACTGGATAATGAACTAATTTAATTAAGTCCACAGAATTTCGATAACCTACAGGACTTCTTCTCTAAATTCAAGTCACTTGTGTTGTAATTAAATCAATGTTGAATTGATAAAAAGGATGAGAAATTGATCTTGTCCATTCTCTCCAAGCTTGGCCCAGATTACTCAGTGTTTGTTTCGACCTTTCATGCCTCAAGGAAAGAAGTTCGAAACTAGAAGAGTCGTACTCTCTCAGAATTCATGGAGTCACTAACACAAGAACAAGACTAGCTGGTCTTAATGGGAGCCATTAAAAATCCATCAAAATACCACTGTTTAAATGTTGGATATTCAAAGAGTTTGAAAGGGAAGAAGAAGGGCAATTTCAAGAAGCCCACCAGTGAAAAGAAAAACAAGCAGAAAGTTCATGAAGACTCCTATCATTCAAAGAAGAATCCAAATAAGAAGAATGATAAGGCTAAATGTACTTATTGCAGCAGGGGATTTCATCCTGAAATCTCCTGCATGAAGAAAACCATTAACCAAATGGCTCTACTCCTAGAGAAAGCCAACATTCCTCTTCCTGAGAGTGCAAGGAGGAAGGATGAAGGACAAAATTCTGATGATAAGGAGAGAGTACATCCACTGATCGAAAGCACATTCAAGCCTACCTCACTCATTATTGATTTTGGAGCTTCAAGACACATGGTGTCTACAAGTGAGTATTTTACTTCACTTGTTTATTCCAGTGGTCCTAATATTGTATTGGGTGATAATTCTGAAACTTCTAGCAAAGGAAAAGGTAGCATAGATCTCGAATTTGGTTCATTCAATAATGTCTTGTATGTACCTGGACTTGCTGTAAACCTATTGTCAGTCTATCAGATGACCCACACAAGTAAACCTAAGAAGGTAACCTATTGATGCCCCATAAATCACAGCATCAATCAGCAAGGGATTCTCCCCGATAGGCAATCCCAATTAGATCACTCACCGTTTGGTGTGGGGAATCCATCCGGTTAACGGTTTCGGCTACCGTGTAAGATTTAAATATTTGTTGTGTTCTTTACCGGTTGCGGCCCGATCCACTGTTTATGTGTTTTAAATTTATGTATGAGATGCAAGTACTGTAAACTAATTTAATCTAAATGCAAAACTGAAACAAATCTTAATCTAAAACTGTGATAAGCAAATCTAATCTATCCTTGCAAGGAGCAAACTGTAAATATGAGCAATGTGCTGAAAGAAACATCTAAAGATCATATGGATAGCCATTTAAATCATAAAGATACAATTGCAGCGAAAGGTAAAAGATATTAAAGATAGCTTTAATTCACTGAATACATTCCATTACTCATTTAAGAGAGACATCATTGTACATAAAAGAGAAACATCATCCATCACATAGAAATAATTCATAATGCTAAAGAAAGATCTCACAGTAGTATACGAATGCTACAGGAATAGTCCAACAAACATTCAACACACCATTTCCAGGAAAAAACGTCCTCTCAGTGTTGTACACTAACTTAATCTAAATGCAAAACATAAAGAGATCTTAACTAAAACTGAAATAAACAAATCTATTCTAACCTCGCAAGGAGCAAAATAAGAAGATGAGCAGCGTGCTGTAGATGCATATAAAGGTTACACAGATAACTGTTTGAAACAATTAAAATGCAAGTTACAGCATAGGTGAAGATACATTCAAGATAGCTCAAATGAATTAAAATGATTTCACTACTCATAGTACACAGCATAATACACAGAAAATGATAAACATTCAAATCAAAGGAATAGTTCACAATAGGTTAGAATGATCTCACAATAAACCAGTAGCAAGAGATTTGAAATAGTTCAGCATCCCTTTACACAGATTCCCAAGTAAATGCCGTGCAGGCTTTCAATAGACAAGAGAAATTTATGTACATTCATATCTAGAAAATAGTTCCCACACAGAGCGCAGCCCCTTTTCTTTGCCTATCAAAAGTCCTTATTCTGGCCTCTGTCTGTCTATTTATAGATTTTACAATCCTTCTCATATTCCCAAAACCTAAACCTAAACCTAGGAGGGAACAAAATTTTGTCTTTTAGTGGTTAACAAGACAAAGCCCAAAACGCAGCTGTCTTTTACAAAATTAAAACAAAACAGAAATAACGCTTTCTTTTCTTTAAAAAAACAAAATAACAGTTGTCTTTCGCTTTGAAGGTCTAAATCATGCTATGGATGGCTCAACTGCTGACTGTGATGCTTCTGCTATTGCGCCTGCTTGCTCAGGGATATCATAAATTGTCTGTGGTAGGCCTAGTTGGCATTTACTGAAGGATTCCCGAGTTCTTGAGTATAGGCTTGGCAGGTGATAATTGTCTTCCTGATTTCCACACGGCTCTCATCTGTCATGGTATGCTTCTCTGATCTTCCAATAATAACCTTATGTTTCTTGTCAAAAAGAATAGAATTCAGGTTGACCACTTGGCGCTGGCGGGAAGGAGTGTATGTGGTAAGAGCAAGTTCCTCAACTTCTACATTTCCTCCTCTGACGATCCCTGATTGGTCATTCGTAGACACATCCATATCCATGAGCTATGAGCTAAGTGGATCCTTTTCAGCTTCCTTCTTGGCTTCTTCTGCTGCTTGCAATATGCCTGCCTCTTCCAACAGAAACCTCCTTTCTTCTTCTTCTTTCGGGGCCTTCAATTTCTCTTCCTTCTTGATTCTAGCAGCTTCTTCTTGCATGCTAAACCTGTGGCGAGCCGGAGAGCACAAATAAGAAGACATTTAGAGCAACTATTTAAACACAATGCTTCTTACAGAAAAAACAGAAAACGCGATAGAATTAGCTTCCAAATGACTTTCAAGCATTAGTAAAAACAATTATAAAATTTCCAGAATACACCATTTTCATAACATGGAGGCCATTTTAAAAAAATGATCAACTAATTCATAGTTACAGCCACCACTTCACAGTTGAAAATCATGAGAAACACTAGATGCAAATGCTAACGAGCTATACAAGCCCCCTACGGGTTTTATGTGGGCTTGGCGCGAATGGTCAGGATCAGGGTTTCCAAATTGATGAGCACGGGGCTCGAAACCTTGAGCATTAAAAACAGCACATGGCCTTATTGATGACCCTACCAACTCTGTGGTTTCCCATAAACCCAAAATAAAACTTCGCGCCCAAGGCGGCGATCGCAAGATTAAGCTTTGCGCTAAGGCGGCGGGGAAAATATCACTAGGACTTGTGCCTAAGAGATGCGCCAACGGCAAGATTTTCTCAAAGAGTGTGAAGTTGGCAGGAGTCTTAAGGTTTGGTTCTGCGCATCGGGTGAAGGAGATATTGTTAAGTCTTGCACCCAAACGTTGCGCCAACGACCAAGTGAACGGGATCGTGAATGCAACGACTTTTTTTTTGCTATGTCCTGCGCGCATAGCGGCAGTCTTAGTGTTAAACTCTGCGCTGATGAGCTGCGCCAAGAATGGACTTCAAGGAAAGACAAAGCGTGGCTATGGAAGAAGGAGCTATATGGGTAAGCCTTGTGCCTTTGGCGCAAGCTTAGTCACAAAATGTGAGCTAACGGGAACTGCGCCACAAGCCAAAAGACTTAAGAGATTTTTATGTCGGTGATCTTAAGGACAAATCCTGCGCGAATGGCGGCCGAGATATGGTTACTAATTGCGCTATGCAGCGTGTGCCACCGTCGGCTGATTTACATTTAAAAAATGCGCGCTGGATGATTAAAAGTCTAAGATTTGCAAAAAGGGGTCGGCCAACTTAAGCCCAAAAACACGTGAAGCGGAAGACTTATGGTTAAGGATTGCGCCAAAGGGAGACAGAGTTAAGGCTAAAAAATGCGCCAAAGAGAAAAGTTAAATTTGCCTTAGAGAAAATAATTGAGAAAATTTGTTGAAAAGCCAATATTTGGCAACAAGGCGGAAAAGTAAGATTTTAAAAACGAAGCGTTTTTCAAAGCGCAAAGTTAACCTGTTCACTCGTGCCTTTGGAACAGAAACATAAACTTTTAAACTCTACTGTGAAAGCGTGCATAGTTAATCTTTAAACCAGTTGTGTTTGATGGGCATAGTTAAGCTTTTCAAACTGCGCGTTGTTTCTAAAGATAACAGAAGGGAAAATGCCTTAATCTGAAAAATGGAAGAACTAGAAAGGGTCAACACTCTTAGGAAAAGTTGAAGATTAAGTGAGAAAGATTTGATCAAAACAAGTGCTTAAACCAAAAAGAAAAGGAGGGACCAAATATTTACAAAAATTTTGGGGGGGATGTTGCAGCAACAACATAACCTTTACCCCAAATGATGTGAGATATGTGAAATGTCAATAGGCTGAATTGTTGCATTAGGCACTACTGACCATAGCTCTAGAATCTACAAGTTTTCTCATTTTGTGCCATTCCCATCACCTTCTGCTCTTTTAACCCATGCCAATGAGTCAATTAAATTACGGCATGAAATATTTGGACATCTGAACTATAAATACCTTTCCCAACTTCATGATAAAGAAATGGTCATAGGGCTGCCCCATATCAGATTTTCCAAAGGTGTCTATCAATCTTGCTCCTAGGAAAACACTCTGAGCATTATTTTGGGAGATCCAAAACTGAGAGAACCTCTGCACCCTTGGATTTTATTCACACTGATATATCAGGTTCATTTCCCCATGAGTCCTTGAACCATGCTAAATACACCCTTACCTTCATAGATGACTTTTCCAGGTATTGTTGGATTTATTTCATCAAGTTAAAGTATGAATTGTTTGGTCCGTTCAAGCTTTACAAGGCCTCAGTTGAGAACCAATCTTGTAGACATATCGAGATTACCAAATCTGATAATGGTGGGGAGTATATCAAATTAGAGTTTCAGCAATTTTTTGCCTCTTCAAGAATTCAGATGCAATACACAGTTCCTTACACACCTCAGCATAATGGGGTTGCTGAGAGGAAGAACAGGTCTCTTAAGGAGATGGCCACGTGTATGCTTGAGGCCAAGTCTTTGTCTCCAAGAATTTGGGATGAGGCAATAAATTGTGCCACATATATTCAAAACAGGGTGCCACACAAATCTATCAAAGGGATCACTCCTTATGAAGCTTGGACAGGGCACAAACTTGATATTTCTCATTTCAGGATTTTTGGCTCCAAGGCTTAGGCTATAATTCCATTGGAGAAGAGGAGGGCATTGCATCCCCAAATCCAACCATGTATTTTTGTTGGTTATTCATAGGACTCAAAATCCTACAAGTTTTTGAACATGACCACTCAAAAATCCTTCATAGAAAGGAGTGTTCAATTCGAAGAAGAGCCCTCTGAGAATGTTGAAATTGGAGAACCATCTTCACCACCACGTGAAGAAGTAAGTGATGTTGCTCTTGAATTTTTTTATTGTGATATTTATGATGATGAGGACCATTTTATTGTAGAATCTAATTCACCAACAAGGCCTAAATGGGTTTTTAAGACTTTGCAAGCACCTGGTGAACTAATGGGAAATCCTCAGGACACTAGGAGGACTAGATCACAATTTGAGACTGCTCTCAATGTGAATGATCCTTACTTGTCTGAGAGATGTTATATGATGGTGGATTATGATACTTAGACATATTATGAAGCCTCACATGAGCCAATATGGCAGGCTTCCATGGATGAGGAGTTTCAGTCATTGCAAAAGAATGAGGCATGGGAGCTAGTCAAGCTCCCCCCAGGCAGAAAATTGGTAAGGTGTAAGTGGATATACAAAACTGAGTGTGTAGATGATGGTACTAAAGTTAAATATAAGGTTATTCTGGTAGAAAAGGGCTTCTACCAATTCCAAGGCCTTGACTACAATGAGACTTTTGCACCATTTGCACAGAAGGATTCGATAAGACTAGTTCTGGCAATTTATGCATCCAAGCGCTTGGAAGTGCACCACATGGATGTGAAAAGTGCATTCCTCCATGGGTATCTTGAGGAGAAGATATATATGAAATATCTAGAATATTATACATCTGATCCTAAATATGTGTGCAGGTTGAGGAAGTCCTTATATGGGCTTAAGCAAGTCCCCAGGGCTTGGTATGCCAAAATGGACAACTTTCTCTTGTCACAATCTTATGTTAGATGCAAATCTGATCCAAATGTTTATATGAAGCTGATTGATGGTTCAATAATGATTATAGTGTTGTATGTTGATTATTTTCTAATCACGGGTAGCTCTACTGATCAAATAGCTTCATTGAGTACTGCTTTGCATCAAGCATTTTCCATGAGTGATTTGGGAATTCTTAAGCAGTTTTTGGGGCTTGAGATTTCACAAAAAAAGAATGGGACTAAGGTATCTCATTCCAAATATGCATCTGAACTACTAAAGAAGTTCAAGATGGTTGATTGAAATCCTTCAAATAATCCTTTCCTTTCAGGAGTTAGAATGGAGGAAGCAAAATCTACACCTTTGGTTGACAACACCTTGTATAGGAAGGTTGTTGGCAGCTTGCTATACTTGACTCACACTCGACCTGATCTTTCATATGCTATGAGTGTGGCATCAAGATACATGGAGAATCCACATGATATCCATTGGAGGGATGCAAAGAGTATATTGCATTATGTGCAAGGAACCAAGACCGATGGGATCCACTATGTTGCAGATTCTATCCTAGATCTTCTTGGCTTCACTGATTCAGATTGGGTTGGTGATAGCCTTGATAGAAAACCCACATCTGGATTTGTATTCATGCTTGGAGGAGGTCCTATTTTGTATTCAAGTAAGAAACAGAGTGCAATTGCACTATCTTCAGGAGAGACCGAAAACAAAGGAGCAGTGAATGTTGCTACTCAGTGTGTGTGGTTACAGGGTATTCTTTCATAGTTTGAGATTGCCTTTAGTACTCCTACTGTCATATTTTGTGACAACCAGAGTGTTATAAGGTTCTCAAGTGATCTAGTATAGAGACAGAGGACCAAGCATATTGAGATTCATATGCACTACATCATAGGTTTAGTGCATGACCAGATCATTGATTTGCAGTATTTCCCAATAGGTGAGCAAACTGCAGACATCTTCACCAAAGCTTTTAATGAGAAGACTTTTAGCTATTTGAGATAACTGCTTGGGATGGTTGAACATGTGGTGGAGTGAATGATTGATCAACAATCTTTCAATTTTGATGATGTCCATTTTTTAGGGAAGGTTTTTCCCATGAGGTTTTCCTTCTTTCCGTGTTTTGTGGACCAAGCAATATTGTACAGGGTGACCAAGTCTTGTTACTGGGCCCTTAGTATTTCATTTTTTAATATTTAGGACATAAAGTCAAATTTATGGGGGGGTTTTGGAATATTTAAATCCTCATATCTATGTCATTTAATACATTAGTAGCATTAATTAATCATTTTATGATTAATACCTATGGATTAGACTAGATAATAGCCATTTAAGCCATTGTGTGGACCACAAGGAATATTTGGGGGGGCACAAGACTTCCTAGTGTGGACCACAATTTTCCTAGGCCACTTGGGAGCATTCCTAAATATTCTAGATAAGATTCTGGTGAAAAATGCACTCCAGTACTTTTACTGGTTTTTACTACTTTTTTACCTAAGGGGAAAAGCTAGTCAATTAGGGAAACTTGATTTTGGGACCACACATCCTCTATGATGTTTCTTCCTTCCATTTTTGGGATTTAGCATGTTTTTTCATTACACATCACCTACAGGTCACTAAATCCGAAATTCGTGAGCCTTTGGTGAGACTTGGAGAACACACTTGCCACCTAGGGGGGATTTGCATAGTTTTAATAAGTCTGATTTTATGATGATCCAAATGGCATATTTATCCATTCTAATCTATGTTGTAATTTTATATATTGACATCCTATTTCTTTCCCAAGTTTGGTTGATGTATTATTATTCATGAGAGCAATACAATTTGTATCTATTGTGAGTAATGTTTTATGTTCTTTGACTAGTTGTGTGAGATCTTTCTGTGAGTATAATTTATTGAACAGATTTTGGTATGAACAGAATTTCACACAACCTACTGGAGACACCAATCTCCTCGATTGATCACCAGCTCGAAAAGATGTAGGAACCAAACCACTGAAGAATCAAGTACATGAATGTTTACATAATCACCTCAAATATTACCACTTAATTATCTTCAAATCTACTTCATAACCTGCCTAATATTTGTTCCATAATTTGCTTCAAATATGCCTCAAAAATTTCCTCGGATATGATCCATAATCTAATCAACCTCAGATATTTCCTCAATTATGTTCCACAATCTGCTTCAAATATTTCTTAGAGATTTCCATATATATCTTCCATAATCTTCTTCAAATATGCTCAATAACCTACCTCAAACTTGCTCCATAATCTGTTTGAAGACGATTTCATGATCATTCAAAAACCCTTATTTCCATAGACCATATCACTGAAAATATAGAAAAGTAGTATCTAAAACTTGTATCACATTTACTTCAATATCTCTCCTTCATCTCCTCCAAGTTTCACTATCTAAAACATCATATAACAAAATTTATAGTAAAAATTCCATACTGATCTGTTTGAAGTTGATTTCAGGATCATTCAAAAACCCTAACTTCCAAAGGTAATATCTATGAAAATATAGAGAACCAACATCTAAAACTTATACCATATCTACTTCAAGATATTTCCTCCATATCCTCCAAGTTGCACGGTCTTAAATGTCCTAAAACAAAATTTATAATGAAAATGGCATATCAGCATGTTTGAATCTAATTTCAAGATCATTCAGAAACCCTATCTTCCCGAGTTCATATCTCCAAACCTATAGCGAACCAGAATCTAAAACTTGCACCACATGTATTTCAATATCTCACCTCCATATAATCCATGTTTCATGATCTGAAATGTCCTATAACGAATGTTATAGCGAAAATGGCATACTAACATGTTTGAAGCCGATTCATTTAGAAACCCTAACTTCCAGAGGTCATATCTCTGAAACTATAGAGAACCAACATCTGAAACTTGGACCATGTGTACTTCAATATCTCGCCTCCGTCTCTAGGTTTCATGGTTTGAAATGTCCTAGAACAAAATTTATAGCAAAAATTCCAATACGACCTGAAACGATATTCAATCTTTGCTCATCCACTTCTTCAAATGCTACATTACTTTCCACATGTGTTCCTATCCTGTGAGATATCCATGTATTTGATGATTGAATGAATGAATGAGGAATAATTCCACTTATTTATACCCTTCTAGGGTGATTCTAGGGGATCCCTCTTCTTCTAAGGGCCTACATGTTCAAGAAGCCACATGGGGGTGCTTTCCCCTTCAAACGCTTTTATTTCTTCACAAGGTGGGGAAATACCTTGTCTTCAATTTATTCGAGACCAGTAAACCTCTCCATTTCCAAGGTTCATGGTTAGGTTTCCTCCTCAATATTGCAAGATGTTCTCCTACACCCACAAGGAGGTCCGACTGTGTAATTTCTTCATATTCCTTTGGTTTTCTTGCCTCCACAAATGGGCAAGTGGGGTTAACATAAATATCTTCACTTGGGCATCATCATTACATGTATTTTAAGTGAGTAAACATCAATGTATTCAACAATATTCATCTCCAGCTTGAGCATATGTAGTCTCCCCTTTCCTTTGACATCAATGACAACAATATTTCAAACATTCTCCCACTTTGTCATTGATGACAACTCTTAGGTAGTTCTGTAACAATTCTGTAGCAATTCCCCCTATCTACAACTCTCCTTGTGTTTGTAATTCTCCCCCTATATGCAATTTCCCCCCTTTGACATCAATGGAAAATGGTTTCTCCCCTTAATATTGTTCTTCTCCTTTCATTTGCAATTCTTTCATTTTCTATAACTCTCCACCTTTTGTATCAACAATAAAGGGATACTCCCATAAGTTTGTGATTCTCCTTGCATTTGCAATTATTTCCTTGTTTGTAACTCTCCCCCTTTGACATCAGCAGAAAATGGTTACTCCCCTTGAGCTTGTGCCTTTCATAAAGTACTTAGTGGTGATAGGAGAAGGATATCACTCCTAGATTTATCTATTTTTTTTCCTTTTGACTTCATTGAGTATGTATATATTGTTTGAGGTCCGATTCCATTTGCCACTAATATTCTTGATTCTCGTTTCCTTATTTCACACCCTTTAGAATGAAATGTGATGTTGTAACCTTGATCACACATATGACTGAAACTTAGAAGATTATGTGTTAGCCCTTCAACAAGCAAGACATTTTGTGTTTTAGTATTTCCATTATCAAGACTAACAATACCTTTTTCTAGCTCTCTTTGTAGAAGAATTGCCTCCAAAAGTAACACTGCCTCCTTTTTATTCATTTAAGGTGAGAAACTTGGTATAATCCCATATCATGTGTTTCTCGTATCCACTATCAATGTACCAATGGTTTCCTCTATCTTGAGCATAGAGTGCAAGTCCACATTATTCCTTCTTTTGTTCTTTTGTATTCCAAGCCTTAGAGTATCTTTCTTTCTATTTGGAAAGAACATATTCTTCTTTGTTTTGTTTAGGAGATCCTACTATGTTTCTTCTATAGTAACATGATATGTTCCCATATTTATTACACTTATAGCATTCATTATCAAGTAGGGGATAAAATGAATTGTAGCTTCTATCAACAAACCCATAAGAAATTTTGGTTATATTTCTCACATAATCATCCTTTGAGGTCTTATAAGTACCTCCATTTCTCACGCGATCACTTCTTGCATATTCTCTACAATCTATTTCTTTATTACCAAAATTATTATAAGAAAAACAATAACCAGAGAAGAAATTTGGTACTAAGGTGTTAAAGGTATTCTTGGTGGACAAACTCATATGAACTCATCCTTTAAGGTTTTATAAGAATAATTCAGTTGTTGCTAGTCATCATTTCCATTCCTGGTGTTGTTTTCATTGTTTATGGAGCCTTTGAGAATATTATCATGGCTTTTAGGCTTTTCTTCATTTTCCTTGCTTGCATACTCTTCAGGGGTCTTAAAATTATCATCATATCCAAGACCTATTTTGACAAATGGTGACCTTTGATATCTAAAAATATCATACAAAATTTCAATGCTCTTCAAGCTTATGTGTAATTGAGCATTTGACTTTTCTAGTTCCTTTAATGAGACACCTTCATACTCTAGATTCTCATAGATTTATTCATTTTCCTTGACCTGACTTCTCACTACTTCTTTATCCCTTTTTCCTCTTCTATTTGAGACTTCAATATTACAATTCTCTTCTCTATTTTATCAAGACCACGATCTTTTCTTTCATATTTATGCAATTTATCCTTCTGCTTTATATTCTCTTACCTCGGTCTATCAATTCCTTCAAATTAACTTACAAATTTTTCTTCAAGATCCATATCAATATATTCTTCTTTTGAATATGACTTTGTATCCATGTCCATGAAGAGAGGTTCTTCTTCTTCTTCTAAATCTAAATATGACTTTTCCTTGTAATTATCTTCATTTTATTCATCAACAGACTTCGCTATGAAAATAAATTATTCTTTTTCAATGTCGGAATCATATCTATCACTTTATTTAGAAGAGCTATTGTCCTCTTTAGAGTAAAAACTTTTCTTCTTAGCATATTTTCCTCTTTTGTGTCTATAATTTTTTCTTCCTTTCCAATTTTTATTATCTTCGTCATCATAACTATCCTCCCTTTACGCATATGGACACTTAACATATGTCCTATTTTACCACAGTTAAAACATTTAAAGGGTCGCTTACCTTTAAATTTGCTTGATCCCATATTTAGCTTTCTCACAAATTGTACTTCCTCTGTATCTGATTCATAGCTAGAATAATCATAGAACTTGTGTCCTTTAGCTTGCTTTGATGCTTTGAAACTTTGTTCCTTATGTTTTGGATTTTCTTTTTATGTCCTCATTGTTAAAGAAATGTAACCGCGGAAGATATTCTAAATGTATTTGTCTATTGTATTATTGTATTCCTCCTTCGGGAGATGTCATTGATGTAATTGATAATGTAAGTCATTGAAAGAGTCAATGTAAACCCTAACTGATTAGGTTGACCTGGAAATATCTAGAAAAGAATATTTTATTGTAAAGAGTATAGGTCAGCCTAGTTAGGTGAGTCAAGCCGACCTAGTTAGTAAATAGGTCAAGTCAATTGTAAAGTATATATATGAGATTGAGTTTCTCATTTGTATCACTCATCTCACTCACTCAATTTCTCATAGGAGAGAGAGAAGTTTGCACAAGTGAAGGAGAGAATCTAATTTTGTCTTAGGGTTTTATCTTGTATTGGTGAATTCTATATTGAGGAATTTTTTTCGAGGTTTTCTCCCTTGTGGTTTCCCCAAGAGATATTTTGTGTTCTTTGTGTTTGTCGTGCTTGTATTTATTTCAATGATTAGATTTTTTAATGTTATTATGCTAAACTAGAAAAAGTAACATGGTTTCGTAGCAGGCCTGAAAGAAAACACTGTGCAGCCTCTACAACTACAAAAACTATGGCTTCTTATTCTGGGATATCTCTCCATGAATCAACAGAAAAAGAGGGTGCATCTAACTCGCCTCACTAGGGCGCATCTTTTTGTCGAAGCAGAATTCAATTCCGAGAATTTTCATTTTTGGGTCCCCCACTATAGCCCGAAGAACTAGGGCATCAAGTTTTTGGAACATCTGCTCATAGAATCAAGAGGAGTACTTTTCTCAAGTCACGTTGGGTAGGTGCATCTTTTCATCCAATTAGCTTTCCAAAATCCCAAAGTTGGAAAATTAGGGTTTCTCTAGCAAACCCTAGGTCAAGGTAGAAGCAGCTTTCAGAAGGACAAATTTACTGGTGAGTCCTACATCTATTCTATTTCCATTTGAGGTTATCATTTTATCAAAATGACAAACAATACCAAGCTTTATGATAAGCTTGAAGGAGATGAGAACTTCATGGCATGGAAACATAGAGTCATGCTCATTCTTGAAGAACATGACCTAGAAGGATTGATAAAAGAGGGACTTACATAACCAAAAGGATATGAGGCCAAAGCAAGACACAAGAAGAATATGATCAAGGATAAGAGGATCATACCTAACTCTATCAATGATCACTTGATTCCTCAAATATCCTCAAAGAAGACTCCGAAAGAAATGTTTGATGCTTTGACCAACTTGTTTGAAGGAAAGAAAATTAATAGGAAGATGACCTTGAGAAATCAACTCAAGGGTGTGAAGATCCAGAAGTCTGAGACTATGCACTCATACTTTTCGAGAGTATCCCATATCAGAGAACAATTAGAAGTTATTGGAGATATGGTGGAATATGTTGAAGTTGTGATGACCACTCTGAATGGTCTTCCTAGAGATTGGGAACCCTTTGTTCATGGCATATGTGCTAGGAAGAAATTAATCAAGTTCATACAACTATGGGAAGAGTGTGTGCAAGAGGAATGAAGAATAGAAATACAAGAGGAGAAACTAAATGACTATGAAGATCAATCCTTGTCAAATCGTGCCAAAGGAGGAAGGAAAATAAATATTTATGTACGTACTCATGACCACTCTCCTGAAAGATCACAAATATCTCAAAGGAGAAATAGGTTCAAGAGAGACATCTCCTCAATTGAATGTTACTCTTGTCACAAAATAATACACATGGCAAGAAATTTTCCATCCAAATCTGGACAACCTAATAAGAAAAAGAAAATATTTCATGCTCATGCAGCTAAAGATGGTGAATATGATGACGAAGTCAAAACCAAAAAAGATGAAGATTCAAATGAAGAATATGTACTAATCTCAGCCCTCACTAGTTCAGTATCTCATGGAAATGATACTTGTCTAGTGGACAGTGGAGCGTCAAAACACATGACAGGATACAAGGAGTCTCTTTCACATCTCATGTGGAAAGATTCTCCACACAAAGTATAGCTTGGAGATGATTATCAATACCCTATCAAAGGGATGGGAGAAGCCTCTTACAAGTTGGACTCTGGAAAGTCCATGAACATGAAGTAAGTGTTATATGTTCCAATTTTGAAAAAGAACCTTCTTTCTATTTCACCATTAGATAATAAAGGTCTTAGAATTTCATTTGTAGATGGTGAAGTTCTTATGTGGCCAAAAGGGAAGACTATCAATTATGCAATTGTTATTGGAATTGAAGAAGGAGGAATCTATAAACTTAAGGGTCATGCATATTCAGCATTGATGGCTAGTACCATGATCCCCTATGAACTATGGCATAGAATACTAGCTCATGTGCATTACAAAGCCTTACCAATAGTGAGTAAGTTGGTGACTGGATTACCAGAAATCCAGGTTGATCATGAAGGAATGTGCAAAGGATGTGCACAAAGAAAAATTACGAAGAATCCATTTCCAAGCAGTGATAGAAAAGCTAAAGGCATATTGGATATTATTCATTTTGACATTTGTGGACCTATTTCCACCACTTCATTAAGCGAGTGTGTTTACTATGCTTCTTTTATTGATGATTACTCCCTCAAAACATGGATTTATTTTCTAAAGAATAAGAATGAAGTTTTTGAAAATTTTAAAGAGTTTAAAGCTCTTGTGGAAAAACTATCTAAAAAGATGATCAAGATACTAAGGACAAATAATGGAGGGGAACACACTTCAGGTGATTTAAAAGATTTATGTAAACAAGTAGGGATTAAGAGGGAGCTTACTATTCCCTATAATCCACAACATAATGGTGTAGCTTAAAGGAATAACATAACTATCATGGAAGCAGTGAAGGCCATGATCCATGATCTAGACCTACCCATGCATCTATGGGCCGAAGCAGCTAGAACCGCAGTCTATGTTCATAATAGAATCTCTCACAGTGCTCTTGGAAACAAGACCCCGGAAGAGATGTTTACCGGTGCGAAGCCTGAATTTAGTCATCTAAAGATATTTGGATTTCCAGTATTTATTTACATTCCAAAATAGAAGAGATTGAAGTTGGAGACTTCAATAAAGAAGGGAATATTTGTGGGTTACAATGAGCAATCAAAATCTTACTATATCTAAATCCCAGGATACCGCTAGATTGAGCTTAGTAGGGATGTTACATTTGATGAAGACACAGCTCTCCACAAGTCTAAGAAGACTCATGAGGATGAGGAGGAGCATGAAGATCCTAGAGTTACAGAAATTAATGATGTACCGGACATAAATATTGAATAGGAACCTATTCTAGAGGATCACGACATGACAGAACCTTAAAGACCTGAGGAGAAACTGTTAGAAAAAGTAGGATCGCAGAGCAATAACAATAAACAAGATGCAAATATAAATCACACAAACACATTACAAGAGAGACACCAATATAACGTGGTTCACCCAATATGGGCTACGTCCACACAAAAATTGTCAGTCCTTATTATTATACCATCCAGCAAATGAAGGGATACAACCTGCAGCACATCCGCTGCAACTTCCTCTTAACTCTCTCTTAGTCTCTCTTACACGATATCAGAGATCTTTACAATGCTACAATACATTACACATCTGTATTACAATGTCTTCCTTTTAAAGGGGAAATACCATGGGAAAATACCACGGGCTACCCAAAACCATGAGCTCATAATCTGTTGGCCAAAAAAAAACCCATAACCCCCAGACCCCCCGTTGCGCATGCTGGGATCATAACCAAACCTGGGGTACAAACACGGCTGAAACAACATCATCTATGAAACTGGAATATCAAGCTCCACAACCAACATAAACCTCATGAGGAAAATCCATGAAATAAAATGCCAACTTGGGCACGAAAAATAATACAAGATGCAGGAAAATATGGTGCCCACGAAGGAACTAGTAGAGAAAGCAAGAGACCAAGGCCATATTCCAGTTATGTAGCCTTGATGTGTAACCTTGTTGAAGAAGAACCTACATGTTTTGAAGATGCAGTAAAGAAGAGGGATTGGTTGGATGCTATGAATGAAGAATACCAATCCATAATTAAGAATGATGTTTGGGATGTGTCACCAAGACCAAAGGACAAGTCAATAGCTTTTTCAAATGGATCTTCAAAACAAAACACTTAGCTGGAAAAAGCATTGAAAAGTACAAGCCAAGGTTCGTAACCCGGGGGTTCTCTCAGAAGGAAGGAATTGATTATGAGGAGACTTTTTCTCATGTGGATAGATATACCTCAATTAGAACCATCCTTGCCTTCGGAGCTAAGATGAAATGGAAGTTACAACAGATGGATGTAAATACATATTTCCTGAATGGAAAGATTGAAGAAGAAGTATACATGGATCAACCAGAAGGATTTGAAACTGAAGACAGAAAAAACACATGTATGTAAATTGAAGAAAGCATTATATGGTTTGAAGCAAGCACCTAGAGCATGGTATGGAAGAATTTATGGTTTCCTGATGAGCTTGGGATTTACCAAAAGTAAAGCAAATTCTAATATTTATTAGAAGGTCATAGAAGATAAGCCTATGATATTGCTATTTTATGTGGATGATTTATTCCTTACAGGGGAAGAAAATCCCATCACTGAAAGTAAGAATAAGCTTGCTGTAGAATTTGAGATGAAGCCCTTGGGATGATGCACTATTTTCTAGGTCTTGAAGTGCCAGTTCCCAGATGCAATTTTCCTGATTCAAGGAAAATATACTATTGAGATCCTAAAGACATTTGGGATGTTGGATTGTAAGGCTATGACTACTCCGATGGTGACAAACTTGAATCTCCTGAATGATGCTTCATCAGAGATAGTAGATGTTACGTTGTACAGACAGATAATTGGGTCATTGATGTATTTTACCAACACTAGACCAGACATATGTTTTGTTGTGAACACCTTGAGCCAGTATATGGTGGATCCCAGACATGCTCACCTGATTGCAGCAAAACATGTGATGAGGTACCTAAAAGGTACATTGGAGTATGGAATCAGATATGCTTCAGATAGTGAGTTCAGAATGTATGGATATACAGACTCAAATTGGGATGGAAGTGCCGAAGATAGAAAAAGCACTTCAATATTTTTCTTTAGTTTGGGATTAGGTATGATCTCATGGCTCAGAATAAATCATCCCTATGTTTCTCTCAGTACAACATAATTTGAATATGTAGTAGCATGTCCATCTTGTAGTGAAGTAGTGTGGCTTCGCAATATGTTAGCAGGATTGTTCGATGCAGAGATAGATGTGATTGATATTCTCTATGACAATCGGAGTTGTATAAAGATTAAAGAGAATCCAATGTTCCATGATTGATCGAAGCACAACGAGATCAAGTTTCACTATATCCTAGATATGGTACAGAAGGGAGCTGTAAAGCTCAAGTATGTACCTATAGAGGAACAAGTTGTTGATGTGTTGAATAAGCATCTATCTCGCATAAAGTTTGAATAATTTCGATACAAGATTTATGTGGTCCAAAAAGAACTCCCTCGGAAGGAGTGATGATGATAAATATTCCAGTACTTTCCTACTGAAGATCAACACTTGTCAACTGATAGAGATTCCAGTACTTGCATATTGAAGATCAATGCAGGTCAACTAATAGATATTCCAGTACTTCCCTATTGAATATTAGTACTTTCCGACTGATAGATATTCCAGTACTTTCCTACTAAATATCATTACTTATCGACTGATATAGATTCCAGTACTTTCCTACTAAAGATCAGTACTTACCCACTGATAGAGATTCCAGTACTTTCCTACTGAAGATCAGTACTTGTCTATTGATAGAGATTCCAATACTTGCCTACTGAAGGTCAATACTTGTCGACTGATAGTAATTCCAGTCCTTGCCGACTGAAGATCAGTACGTGCCGACTGATAGTGATTCCAGTACTTGCTAACTGAAGATCGGTACTTTCCGACTGATAGTGTTTCCAATCCTTGTCGACTAAAGATCAATACTTTCCAACTGATAGTGATTCTAGTCCTTGTCGACTGAACATCAGTAGTTGCTGACTAATAGTGATTCCAGTCCTTTTCGACTAAATATTAGTACTTGCCGACTAATAGTGATTCCAGTCCTTTCCGACTGAATATCAGTAATTGTCGACTGATAGTGATTCCAGTCCTTTCCGACTGAAGATCAGTACTTGCCGACTGATAGTGATTCCAGTCCTTGCCGACTAAATATCAGTACTTGTTGACTGATAGTGATTCCAATCCTTGTTGACTGATCATGTTGTTGTTCTATTATTTGTTTACTAATGATTTATGTTGTTGTTGTTCCATGATTTGTTTACTGATGATTGATGTTGTTGTTATTCCAATATTTAATTATTGTTGATTGTTTTTCTAGTAATTTCCAACTGATGATGATGTTGATGGTGATATTCCAGTAGATGATGATGCTGATGGATTTATTCCATTAGATGATGATGATGATGCTAATGGATATATTCCAGTAGATGATGATGCTAATGGATTTATTCCAGCAGATGATGATTGTTGACACAGTTCTGTCGACAGGGTTTCACTTCGCATTGTTGTCAACAAACATCAACCAAACACCCTTAAGAATCATCCCAGAAAGGTTTTACCCTTTCCAGCAACAATCGCATAACGAGTGAAGTCTCACCGAAGATGATTAAGGGGGATGCAGGAACCAAGTTTCCGCAGTAGGGGGAGTACATGCATCTACTATCACTCAGTCGCTATAGAAACCAAATATTTATCTTTGCATCATGCTTAACAGTTTAAATACATATTAGACATCCGCATTATCAACAAGATATCATCAACATTCGCACTAGCATTATATTATTGTCATTCGCATCAACCAGTATTATAGATTAATCGACAGGTAACAAAACCTTAAACACATCGCATCATTGAGATAAAATTCATCATTCAACACAAACATAAACACAGAAAAGAGACATAACCGAACATCTTCATGCATTAACTCAATATGCGATAAAACCTTCGCAAAAACAGTTCCAAGCGACTTATCGCGAATCCATACAAGCAGAACAAAACTTGCTGAAAGAAGACCAAAACATAGATGCGAGATATCACCGTCTACAATCGATTCCCTTAGGCTTACAATCATGATTCGATTTATAGACAACTGGTTGTTACAAAATGGTCCAAATGACCCATTCTAACTAACTAAACCATAACTTACGCTTTCGTCAGCTTATTCTTCTTCGCAAATGGTCCTTTCTTCCGCGGATACTCCTTTTTGTCGCTATTGGCTTCCGCACTTTATGCACTCTAACCCCATGCCAACAATGATGATGATGTTGATGGAGATGTTCCAGTAGATGATGTTGATGATACCCCAGACATATGATGATGTTCCAAAAACTTCCTACGACATATAGATATTCACAAGTCAATTGGACAACTGTTGATGTTGTTGATGTTTCCCACAAAATAACTTCCTAGTTAAGAAGGAGTGTTAAAGAAATGTAACTACGTAAGATATTCTAAATGTATTTGTCTATTGTATTATTGTATTCCTCCTTTGGTAGATTTCATTGATGTAATTGATAATGTAAGATTCATGAAAGAGTCAAAGAAAACCCTAACTGATTAGGTCGGCCTAGAAATATCTAGAAAAGAATATTTTATTGTAAAGAGTACAGGTTGTCCCAGTTAGGTGAGTCAAGTAGACCTAGTTAGTAAATGGGTCAAGTTAATTGTAAATTATAAATAGGATATTGATTTTCTCATGTGTATCACTCATATCACTCACTCAAGTTCTCATAGGAGAGAGAGAAGTTCACACAAGTGAAGGAGAGAAGTTTATTTTGTCTTGGGGTTTCATCTTGTACTTGTGAATTCTATATTGAGGAAGTTTTGTCGAGGTTTTATCCCTTTTGTTTTCCTCGAGAGAAATATTGTGTTCTTTGTGTTTGAGGCACTTGTATTTCTTTCAATGATTAGATTGTTTAATGTTATTATGCTAAACAAGTAGGAAAACTAACACGCATCTCGTAGGTTGTAAGTATCCCATGTAATTCATCCATTGGTATCCCATCAATATCCTTCATTTCTTCAATGGAAGAGACTTTGGCATTAAATATTGAGGGGAGTGACCTTAACACCTTTTGTACAATCATCATTTCCTCAACTTTTTCACCAAGCCTTATGATGGTGTTGACAATTTCATCTACATGGAGGAGACAGGTTGCAAAATTTTCTTCTTCTTTCATTTTCAAACACTCAAACTGTCCTCTACGAGTTTGGAACTTTTCCTTCTTAACCTTGTCATCACCTTCATAGATATTTTTAAGTCTATCCCATAAATATTGAGGGGAGTGACCTCAACACCTTTTGTACAATCATCAATTCCTCAACTTTTTCACCAAGCCCTATGATGGTGTTGACAATTTCATCTACATGGAGGAGATAGGTTGCAAACTTTTCTTCTTCTTTCATTTTCAAACACTCAAACTATCCTCTACGAGTTTGGAACTTTTCCTTCTTAACCTTGTCATCACCTTCATATATATTTTAAATTCTATCCCATATTTCTGTTATTGTTTCACAATGCATCACTTTGACGGGATCAGATTCTGATAGACCGCATAAAATAGAATTTAGATCTTTTGCATTATTTTCACTATTCTTTTGTCCAGTTGCATATGTTGGTGGTGTTGTTGGAGATGTATAACCAATCACCACTGATTTCCAAATATCAAAACCAATATCCATTAGATATGTTTGCATCCTTACGCTCCAGAATGCAAAATTTGTTCCATCAACAATGGAGCCCTATTTGTAGAGAAACATTCCTAGCAAGCCATATGTGCTCGGCCTTCCTAGTAACCATATGTGCTTGAGATCTACCTTCCAGTGGTTAAATATTTTCTGAAAGAACTTACTTTAATACGAATTATTGAAATTATGCTTATATTGGGAAGGGGGATGAATTAGTATAAGATACATTTTCTTACTTTAAAACTTCACCAATCATTCATTTACTTTGAAACAGTAAATACACATAAACTCAAATCACAGTATACAAAATTTAACATGGAAACCCTTTCGGGAGAAAACCACAAAATATTATATTTATAAATTCATGTAGGCACTGACCTGTTGTTACAAATTTTATAAGAACCATCCTATTTGAGACACCAATCTCCGCAAATCAGCACCAACTCAACAATATGTAGGCACCAACCTACTAGAGACACCAATCTCCTCAAGTGAGAACCAAATCAACATGTAGGCACCAACCTACTTAATACTATTAGGTACATGAATGCTAACATAATCACCTCAAATATTACCTCATTATTAGCTTCAAATCTACTTCATAAACTACCTCATATCTGCTTCAAATATTCCTCTGATCTTCTCCACAATCTACTTCAAATATACCTTAGACATTACCTCAGATATGCTACACAATCTGCTTCAAATCTACTTCACAACCTACCTCTAATCTTCTTCACATCTGCCTCATAACCTCCCTCGGACTTGCTCCATGATATGTTTGAAGATGATTTCAAGATCATTCAAAAACCCTTAATTCTAGAGGCCATACCTATGAAACTATAGTGAACCAATATCTCTCCATATCCTTCAAGTTTCATTGTCTGAAATGTCAAATTAAAAATTTATAGTGAAAATGTCTTATTGGTCATTCTAAAACCCTCACTTCCCTACGTCATATATCAGAAAATATAGTGATTCGACATCTAAAACTTGGACCACGGGTACCTCACTCAAAAACCCTAAATTCTAGAGATCATATGTTTGAAAATATAGTGAACCCCCATCTGAACTTGGACCATAGGTACTGCAAAATCTTACCTCCATCTCCTCCAAGTTTCACGACCTGAAATGCCATCGAACAAAATTTATAGTGAAAATTTCATACTGACTTGTTTGAAGCTGATTTTAGGATCATTCGGAAACCTTAACATCCTAAGGTCATATATATGAAACTATAGCGAACCGGCATCTGAAACTTGGACCACATGTGATTTGATATATTTCCTCCATATCTAGTTTCATAGTCTGAAATGCATAGTGGTCTAAATAATTACAGCCATAAATACTAAATCACTTGGATCATACTTAAATTATCAACCCAGGGGTTCATATAAACTTAAGAGGTACCATGCACTGTATATGCAATTGCAAAGGAAATAACTCGAAATACTAACTAATAAAGTAAAATTCAAAGCAACAACTAACTAGAAAAATAAAGATGTCAAGGAAATAACTTGAAATACTAACTAAGAAAGACGGTAAATGCAAAGCAACAACTTAACTAGAAAATAAATAATGACTTGCTTAAAAATAGAATGTCTTAGGATCATACCCGTACACATGTCCCCCTTATTCCTTATCAAGCTAGAAAGGCTCACTAGTTACTTTCAATTTGATGAACTAGTCGGGCTTGCCACTATGTGGGGAGTTTTAGAGTGCATGAGAAAGGACTTATTTTGGTTTTCAGAGTTGTGAAACGAGCCAAGTGTCATAAGGCTCGGCTAACCTCCATGTGAGCATTAAAATAGGAATTGAATCATCGCAATAAATGAAGTGTAGGAAATAACATTACAAGAAGTAAATTCTGAAGGAAATGTATGTAACAGAAAACTGCAGGAACATTATAGGAAACTACAGGAAAATTTGCACCCTTTGAAATGGAAGACAACAATACTTATGTCTGAAACTCTTCATCGGGTTCCTCGTATTCATCATACTATGGTTCAGTACCATACATTTCTACACTTTCTTATCTATAAATCTTCTTTTCTTCATCGCTTGTATCAACAAAAAAATTTACATTTTCTCAAAATGAATAGTCCTTTGAAGGTCAAACTCTTCATCAACAATTTCATGTTTTTCCTGGACACTAGCTTAAAAGAGATATTGATTTTAGCGGAGCTATTGCTAGCCTTATTAACTATGAGTGTTGAGCTTATTAGTGCATATGTGATTTATTTTTCTACCTTCTCTTACTTGTTTGTCTATGATTTCCCCATATGGATCCCTATATCTCTCCTCAAATTTTTTTCATTCAACTAAATTTGACTTTTTACCTCTATAACCAATTCCTATTCATTCAGATCTTTCATATTTAGAGAGGAATCTAATCCAATCCCATCATCATACCATCAATCTTATCAATGAAATCAAGCCAAACCAGTTGCTGAAAATCCTCAATAACTTCATGGTTTTTTAGAATTTTTGCATGGTTAGTGGGTTACCACTTGAGGAAACCCCCCTTCTATTTGCTAGTAAAGAAAAAATCTACTATATGGATGTTGTTGTATAAACAAGGGTTTACAACAATACTTTTTTCAAACCCTAGGTTTGGTAAAATAACTGACAAGAGAAAGGAATTATATGAACCCTTTTTAACTCCGCTAATACCCTTGTTGTGACCACCATTCTCTAGGATTCAACCATTCTTTGTATTTTTTATGTTGGAATTCTTAAGGATACTGAGAGAGGGGGTGAATTAGTATCATGCGCAGATTAAGCAATTTTTCACTTTAAAAACATGCACCAATTAATATTCAAAAACACATCAATAAAAACCAATTGTGTGCAAAATATTTGAAGAAACTTATATATATATATATATATATGGATTACATAGATAGATGGGAGACACCAATATCCAAATATTTGAGCACCAAATCACTTAGACACCAATCTGATTGGGACATCAATCCCACATGCAAGCTTCTACTCGTAGACTACAGGCTCCAACCTGTGAGGACGCCAATCCTCTATGCAAGCACCAACTTGCGGATTCAGGATCTAACCTCTGAGGACACCAATCCTCTACGCAAGCACCAAATCACAGTGTTCAGGCACGAACCTGAGTGGAGACTTCAATCTCCTTTCCTTACCCTGTCCTACCACCCTACAATAAATATATAGATGTTATTGTACTTCTATCACTCTATCTTTATATTTGTGCACACAATTCACATTATGTTTTGCACTCTGCTTCATGTTGCACACGTGTGATCTACTTCAATTATGTTCACAACTTCTCTTATAATGTATTCCGCTACATCTCTTATTCGATTTAATGCTCTAATCATGTGCACATATTTGATCTGCTCACTGCTATGGTTCTATGCTATATTCTAATCATTTCCTGCACAATCATATCTATGCATTTACTACACACTTAGCATGAACCATCCTTACTTGCTAGGCCTCAAAATTCATCTTCTACTTGAAATTGGCACACTTCCTTAGAGTTCCATTCTTACTTGGATGGATGCTTGACTAGATTGATCACTCCCTTTATTTATACTAGTAATGATTCACTTCTTAGGCTGAAAAAATATTGTATAGTAAGTCCGACTCATTATGTTGAATGTACTCCTCCTTATTTTATGGAATTTCCGACTTAACATGATGGCAGAAGTCCCACTTGATTTGAAATCAATGACAACTTTTCAATAAACTCCCCCTTTGGCATTGATGTCAACACCAAACAAAAACTAATCTCCCCCTAAGTGTCAACTATGAATCAAAATTGTACTCCCTCTGTCAAAATTCAAGTTCTTTGTTATCATGTGTTTTTATGCAACATTTTCTCCCCCTTTGACATTAATAGCATGGGTATCTTTCTTTAACCTTATCTTCTACAATTTTGGCGACAAATTTTCGATTGTATACTTACACAACATATACACTTTTCTCCCCCTAGAATTATGCTTCACTCTAGCTTTCATTTTGCACAGTATCCATTGTCACATTGGGTTAGAAAATATCAAACAATGATATTTTCTTTTTGCTCTTATGGATTTAGTGTTTTTGTGAACTTCTGTAGAGTTTCTTGTGTAGTTGCAACTTTCTCCTTCATTTATGCTTATTTTCCTAATATTTCTTCCTCTGCCTGCTCACTAGCAGACAATTTTAGAGTTTCTATACAGCCATCAGTGACTTCCCTGATTTCCCCTTGTATCTGCACAAATTTTTCCGTGATCATAAATATCTCATCTTGTAGTCGTTCAATCCTATTGGCTATCCTCTTACGTTCATCTCAGATCTTGCTTACTTACTACTGTTGTTTCTTGTATTCTCCCATTTCGGCCATTTTTTCAGCAACTGATAATATGGCTAAGTTATCGTGCATATTTTTCTCTGACTCTTGTGCACTTGGCAACTTATGATCCACTTCCTTGAGTTGTTCATCTGCAACCAAATTTCCCCATGGCTGTGCACTTCCTTCATGTAACTTTTCACACTTTAGTTCCAAGGTCTTAATATTGCCTATGGAAATATTCATTCTTTTGTATATGTGTTCTCGCTCAGCTCTGACCTATGGAGGTGTCCCTCATTGTTGCTTTGTTGCAAGCTCCTCAATTTTAATGTTAAGACCTTGAATAACTTCACCTATATTGATTACCTTTTCTTCTGAAGGGGTATCATTTTCTATTTGTACATCTGGTAGTGTATCACATACCTCCTCGACTATCTTCTGCAATTTGGAATTGTTTTGTTGTATTTCCTCTACCTCCTTTTTCAACTTGTCTATCTTTTGCGTAGTTTCTTCCTTCCCTATTTGGATTTTCTGACATTTCTCTTGTAATGTTTCCTTTTCATTGAAATTTGTATACCATTCTGTTGAGAACGCTTCCTGTCGTCCTTGAATTTCTTGCGAAAAATATGTATGTAATGCATGTAGCTCATCCATAGCTAACCCTGACAATATCATTTCTACTGGACTTATTGCAAATGTTGATTCTTGCATCTCTTGTGTGGGAAACACCAATGCTACTGCCAGAATCTTGAAACCTTGTTGTGGAACTAGTGTGTCCTTCATTTGTGTATTTGATTGTGCCTGCGCGTTGAGCATGTGTGTTTATGAGTGTGTCTACCCACTATTTTGTCCTTATTCTTTCTTGGACTTCATTAACAGCTCCTTTATTGTTCTGAATTCTTCTTAAAATTTTATGAAGATCTCCTCTTGTTTTGTTGTGAGATCTTTCGTTTGTTCCTTTTTTCCCACCTTACCCATAATCTCCTCTGTGACATTCTTGACCTCCATTCCAATTTTATCCATGTTATCTTTTGTCAAGACCCGAATGGAACTAGGATTGGACGGTTTCCTCTTCTTTCTTGATGAATCCTCTACTTGTTCATTTCCTATCCTTTTCTTTGTTTGTGCATTCTGCTTTGTGGCTTCAGGAATTATTTATACACTGTCATGTCCCAAATTTTGCATTGGGTCACAATGGCCTAATCCCATTTTCCATATTCATGAGAGTTTGTCAAATTGATGCTAAGGGTCAAATAATTGCCAAGGAGGAAAATTACTAGTTTCCTAGGTTGGGAGTGGAAGCTTTGGGATTTGGAATAAGGGGGATAATAAATTATGTGTGGACATTAGGATAGCATAAATATTTAATAAAGGGGCTTTTGATCATTTCTAGAATTTTCAATTGCATTTGTGAAGAGGGAGAGCTGGTGGATGACTAGTTTCTTACCTTAGCCGATTTCGAGAAAGTTTTCTTACTTTTGAAAACTTTCATGTTCCTAGAAAAAAACACACAATTTGTAGAGAAATCAAAAGTATGAATAAAGAGTTGCTAGTAATGTATTATTATTATATGCACATAAAATGCTGGAATTTATGTGGATTTGCACTTAATAACATTTAACTGACCTTTCAAAAGGGTACATCCATTGATATGCAACTGGTCCACAATAACGTAGCTCTCGCACCAAGTGTACAGTCAAATGTATCATTATACCAAAGAATGAAGGGGGGAAATATTTTTCGAGTAAGCACAAAGTTTCCACAACAACATCTTGTAAGTTATCAAGATCTGTTGGATCCACCATTTTTGCACAAATTCGCCTATAAATGAAGCAAAGCCTACAAATAGTGTTTCGGACTGCTTTTGGTAGCACATGGCGCAATGCTACTGGAAGGATTTGTTGCATGAGAACATGGCAATCATGTGCTATCATACTATGAAGCTTGAGATCTTTCATAAATACATGATTTCTAGGGTTTGAACTATATCCATCTGGAACTTTTAAGGTGTAAGCTACATGGAATCTCATGGTTTCTTCTAGTGCAGCTCACTCCTTCAACCATTTTTAGTTTTCATGGCATACTCTTGATCCTTGAGGGAAGGCGTTTTTGGTGAGCTATTGTACTCTTTGGGGGAGCTTCTCATGCCCCATTTATTTTGTAATATGAACTAAATACTCTGTTCTTCATCTTTGGAAATTTTTAGGTTGAAATTCCAAGTGTAAATGTATAAATCTGATTTTTAATGAAAGAATGGTGCCATTTCCCCACTACCTTGATGTGTATCAATGATGTACTAATGTATTCGAATGAACTACCATTCCTATGATGTATTTATTATTAATGGACTGTCATTTATGAGCTGCACAAGTTTCATGTTCAGTATTTAATCATTTGGAGTCATTTTGATCAGTTTAATACCATTTGAAGAAGATTTAATGTCATTTCCCCCAAGGTCGAGACTAGTTGTTTGGCATCTGATTTAAGGGAGTTATAGCAGAAATTAAAAGTTGAATGGTGATTCATATGAGTTCATTTTAATTTCCTATATATTTACCTTGCTTCCATTCAGAAATTTGAGTTGGATTGAGTGCATTTGGAAAGTCATTTTCATCATCTACCCCTAGGGGATTTGAACCACAATTTACTAGTAAAAATCCCTATCTTGACCAGATTTGAAAGAGGAGTTGCAAAATTCATATGAAAACTACAGAGAATCCATTAATATTATAAATATGTATCAATTTGGAAGAATTTGGAGTCATTTGGAGACCAAGGGACCAATACTAGTCAAAGAGGAATTGCTAGTAAAATACCATACATTGACCAGAGTCTTAAAGGAGTTTGCAGAAGTGTTTTAATGGTCTTAAATCATCCACGAAAATAATAATCAAGTCTGAATATCATTCATACACATCCTCAGAATATTTGGGAGAATTTGGAGCAAATTGGAGACCTAGACATCAAAACTAGTCAAAGGTCGAACTAGGGAAAAAGTGAAAATTTAGCCATTTTAATAAATTCATAAAAAGGGACATTGCAGTGGTATCATAGCATGGTCCTTGCACCTGTGAATTAATATCATACATTGAAGAATAATTTGCAGCCATGTCTTATTATTATGATGAATCCTATGAGTACAATTCTTATGAGGAATATGCAGATGATTATGAACAATATGAAGCAGAATGTGAATGGGTTGAGGAAGAGGTGCCATCATGCAACACTTATTACAATTGGAGGAATGAATATTATTATTATGACCACATGTATGATAAATATGAGTATGAAACACCACAAAAGGATAATTATATGGATGATTTACAAAGATGGAGAGCAACATATAAAACCTTGCCCCAACAATATCAAAGATATCAAGCATATCTTGCTTCGAAGGAAGATACACAAAATGCCATGTCTTTTGAAGACCATGCTTATAGGTTGTTTGAAAATATACCCACAAATGAAGATGTGGAATTAGTGAAGAAATTTCTATGTCCTTCTTGCAAAAGACCTTGGAGAGAAAATCATATATGTGTGAGTGAAAAGAGCAATGAAAAATCTACAGCTTCAGGGAATGCAGGTATTTCCATTTGGAAGAGACTTCTTGGGTATTCTTCAAAAAGAGATTCCAAATGTATTGATATTAAGGAATCCAAGGGAAAAAGTACATCAGATTGCTTGGAGGAGAAAGATGAAGATACATCCCATGAACTTGAAGAAGATCCTATTGAAAATATTGAAGATCATTTCGAGACACATTCTACCTTGCA
Organism: Larix kaempferi; assembly: GCA_027924585.1. Lineage (NCBI taxonomy): Eukaryota > Viridiplantae > Streptophyta > Pinopsida > Pinales > Pinaceae > Larix > Larix kaempferi. The sequence goes on from BSBM01000289.1 coordinate 26,684,382, forward strand.
CATGGATCAAGGAGCATCTACTGATGGATGCTTGAACTATGAAGGAGTACCTACTGATGGGTGCTCACACCTCTATGTTGGTGACATAGAGATCACTTTTGACAGTATTTCTGCAAGCCAAAATTCCCTTAAGCATGAAAATGAAGACCTTGTAGCAGTTGAAGAAGAAACAAGATCAACTTCCCCATCACCACTTGAGCTTCATGAAGTTGATCCAAGTAAGAATGAAGAAGATGAGGAGGTTCATTTGCAAGAGCCTCATTTTATTGAAGGGTCCTTAAATATGAATGAAAATAAGATCCAAGAGTCCCTTATCCTTCTCCATGACACTCAAGCATTGGTGTCAAATTCTTGTTGAAGAGCTACTTCATTGGAGGAAACATCCTTCCTTGAAGACATGGAGAAGATTCAAAGAGCAATGTGCCACATCAAAGGTAATTTCATGCATTTTATTTTTGATAGAAACCATTTGTTTGAGCTTAATGAATTATTATGTGATGCATACTTGAAGAATAATTAGGATAATCATAAGCTCACAATTCAAAATGAGCAACTTCTTGAAAAGTTGCAAGATACTTGTTTTTCCTGCTATGTTTCAGATTGTCAAATGGTAGATTGTTTGGAGGATTCACATGACATGGTGGATCATGAGAAATGTGGAAATTTGAATGTTCTTGATGTGTTTGAATATGAACTTGATGAGATCCAAACACTTGATGTGGTGGAAGAGGAACTTGAATTGTCTCTTGATGAAGGTTATGCAATTTTTAAAGAAGAGCATGAATCTTCTACATTGGAACTAAGCTACAACAAAGGTTTCACACTTTTGAAGGAGCTGAATGATACTACCCACATGGATCCTTCCCATGATGAAAGTCCTGCACTTTTTAATCATTTGGGTGAGTTAGTTAATTCTCCTACATCCTACAATTACATGTTCTGCAGCATTAGTCTCAATGAAGTATGGGTGAAAGGGTTCTTTTTTATGGTGCCACATGAGGAGTATGGAACTCCTAGATTTACTTTTTAGGATGACATGGTAGGAGCACATTCTTATTAAAATTTGCAGCAGCACCCTTTGTTACTTTATGATGACGCACATCTACATGGATGCACCTATGATATGCATTTGAGTCACTTGAAGACTCATGGTTCTTCGTGCTCAACACTTGGTTCATTTGATGTTGGAGGAACTTCATCCAATACTGGGGTGAATAGATTTATGATTGGAGAAAATTTTTGTTGGCAGCCACATACTTTGTTATATCTTTATGATTCTCACATTCATGAATGTATGGGTGAGACTTCTTTGAGTCATTTGAAGTCTCCTTGTTTTTCTTGTTCATTATTCGGTTCAGATTTTAGTGGAGATTCTTCATTCACTTCTTGGATGAAAGAATACATGGATGGATATTTTGATGCATATCACATCATTTTGGAGCAGTATGATAGGACATGGGATCCTCACCTACGTCATTGGAGCAGATTTGATTGGTTACTTGATGCTTGTATGCACTTGGAAAATGGTGGTCTACTTGCTTGGAGGTATAAGCACTTTCATGATTCTTTGATAAAACATCTTCTTGATGTTCATTTTCATTAACTTTTTATATACTTTGATGATATATATTTTGTACTCATGACGTTGGGAAGAATGCATACAAGAAAATGGGATCCAAGAACTATGAATTGGAGAGCACTTCTAATTGTTGGAGTGCAATACAAGCAATGGGACCCTGGGATAATTCTTAGTCTCATTGATTTCAATTTTTTGGGGAAACAAGTAGTATGAGGGATGGATTCCCCACTTAATAAAGTGATTTTAATCAGAGTAGTGCAGCAGCAAGCATGGTGGTTCCTCTCTAAAATCTTCATGGAATCTGAAAGACTCGAGGTTGGGCAATTCAGGAGCAACTTCAAAGAATTATACAGAAAGCAGGTTCGTCAACACCCATGTTTGAAATTGCTTGAGGACAAGCAATATTGGGAAGGGAGGATTTTTCATGTCCCAAATTTTGAATTGGGTCACAATCGCCTAATCCCATTGTCCATATTCATGAGAGTTTGTCAAATTGATGCTAAGGGTCAAATAATTGCTGAGGAAAATTACTAGTTTCCTATGTTGGGAGTGGAAGCTTTGGGATTTGGAATAAGGGGGATAATAAATTACGTGTGGAAATTAGAATAGCATAAATATTTAATAAAGGATATTTTTATCATTTTTAGAATTTGCAATTGCATTTGTGAAGAGGGAGAGCTAGTGGATGACTAGTTTCTTGCCTTAGCCAATTTCGAGGGTGAAATATCCCCATCCAAGTTGGTAATTGGAAAGGCCATTCAAACCTTTCATTTGGAGCTTTAATGGAGTCTTAATTTGTAGGAGTAAGCTATAGGGAATCTCATGGTTTCTTCTAGTGCATCTCACTCCTTCAACTATTTCCAATTTTCATGTCATATTCTTGATCCTTGAGGGAGGGCGTTTTTGGTGAGATATTGTACTCTTTGGGGGAGCTTCTCATGCCTCATTTCTTTTGTAATATGAATTAAATACTTTTTTATTAATCTTCAGAAAGTTTCAAGTCGAAATTCCAAGTGTAAATGTATAAATCTGATTTTTAATGAAAGAATGGCGACATTTCCCCACTACCTTGATGTGTAGCAATGATGTACTGATGTATTCGAATGAAAGATAATTCCTCTGATGTATTTATGATTAATGGAATTTCATTTATGATCTTCACAAGTTTCATTTTCAGTAATTAATCATTTGGAGTCATTTTGATCAGTTTAATACCATTTGAAGAAGGTTTAATGCCATTTCCCCCAAGGTCGAGACTAGTTGTTTTGCATATGATTTAAGGGAGTTATAGCAGACATTAAAAGATTAATGGTGATGCATATGAGTTCATGTTGATTTCCTTTATATTTCCCCTAATTCCATTCATAAATTCGAGTTGTATTGAGTGCATTTGCAAATTCATTTTCATCATCTACCCCTAGGGGATTTGAGCCACAATTTACTAGTAAAAATCTCTATCTTGACCATATTTGAAAGAGGAGTTTAAGGAGTCATATGAACACTCTAGATCATCCATAAAAATTATAAATGTGTCTTAATATCATCCAAGTACCTTCTATATCAATTTGGGATAATTTGGAGTCATTTGGAGACCAAGGGACCAATATTAGTCAAAGAGGAATTGCTAGTAAAATACCATACATTAACCAGAATATTAAAGGAGTTAAATCATCCCTGAATATCATAATCAAGTCTTAATATCATTCATACACCTCTCAGAATATTTGGGAGCATTTGGAGCAAATTGGAGACCTAGACATCAAAACTAGTCAAAGGTCGAACTAGGGAAAAAAGTGAAAAATTTGTCATTTTAATAAATTCATAAAAAGGGACATTACATACACTTCCCTTTTATTTAGATTTATCCTATGGTGAAGTGTTCTGTTGTATAGGATTCTCCCATTGCACGGCTTCTTCTTCTTTGGTCAAAGGGATTTTCCTTGCTGAATCCCAATCATTTATGATCTACGCAATATCCTCCTTGGAGCAACAAAACATAGTAGGTAGCCATTGTTTTTGGGGACCCATTTTGGTTTGTACATAGATATGGTACAACCCCAATTTGAAGCTTGCAATTTCCGTGTATATATCAATTATTCAGGGATGTATGTGAGGTGTCTCATTTATGATCACTTTAATATCTTCATTATATAAAAATAAATTTATTTTTTTCTCTACCTGTCTACACTGGATTTTAGTAAACCACAAATTTGTGTACCTTGCAGCTAAGAAAGGTTTCTTGTTTCTATCAAAGAATTGGCTATATTATGTTTCCTTCTAGCCTACTAGCACAAGACATAATAACAACCAGGTATAATGCAAAGGTGTACATTTTTCTGTGTTTTCTAGCGATCAACTAAAAGTCATTCAGCATAAATGTTGACCAGTTGAATTGGACTCCCTCCACACATTGCGCTGCAACTGTGATAATTGATGCTAAGACTTAGTCCTACCGAATTTTCTAGAAAATCTTGCATGCTATAATATGAGATGCAAATCTCACAGCTTTATCATTTATATGTGCAACTGAAAATACTCTTCTTTCTCTATGGCTTCTGTATTTTTCTATTACCTACTTCACAAGGGATTTTTATTGCTTCCTCTCGAGAAGAATGCTCATGTCTTCTTCCTTGGTAGGGATTCCAATGATCCATTCTATCAACTGGGTATCGATGGATATGGGCCTGTTCAACCACAAAAATATGCCATGTATCCATGACAACAACATCTTTATGCACATTTTTACTTGTTGTCTCCTTCCTAAATGAGGAATATCCATCAGATTCAAAACCCCTGATTTTTGCATCCCATATTCCCATGTTTGAAGTTCCATTATAATTGGTGCATTAGGATATGTACCTCTCCTTCTGTTCAAGTAGTTGTTTTTTATCAACTCAGGAAACTTTACCTCATTTGTTACATCATAATCAACAAACTGAAATTTGTACAGTTGACCAAGCATATTTTCTTCAATGAGCACTCCCTCTGGTATCTATAGTTTTGTTACACGTGTATCTTCTATGGTAGGTAGGTTAACTGATGCCACAATAGGTTTTATTAGCGGAATGTAGTTGCAAGGTAACTTTATCGGCTTTGATGATGATGGTTCTGGTGTCTGTGTAGTCCCTTCATGGAGACCCACTGATGGATTTTTTTTTCACTATCTCTTAGGCACCATCACTCTCGTCTATCTCTAAGTTACCTTACTATCTACTGTTTACTCTGTAACTAATGTTTCCAATAGAGGATAGTGACTATCTTTATAACTTTTTGAATACTTGCATTAGAAGCTTTCTATTCGCATGTTGCCTTTATTACCTTCCATATTACTCGGATTAACTTTGATTTGGTCCAAATACATTTAATCATTATTTTCCATCAGTTATTAATGACACAATGTCTTAGTCTTGTCACTACTTTACCTATCTTTAATGCTCATGGTTTTTCGCAATCCCCTTTTGCGCACTGCCTTCTTTCTGCAACAGATCAAGTTGTCTATGTTTTACTCCTATATTGAAGTACAGGGAGTATTGAGAAATTCGTCTCCAAAATCCTTCATTGTGATTTCTTGTTTTAATGCAAAATAGTTGGTCTGATTTTCAACTGTCCTTTCATTTTTTGCGCATAGAACGAATCCATCAATTTCCCATATTTGGTATGTTGACTTCCTTTTCCAAACCTCTTTACATTTTTCTCTTTCTATATATCCAAACATGTGTCTTCTGTGTAGAGCATATAGAATTGGATGAGATTCTCCTTCAATGTTATCTTCTTGTTTTTTCTTCCAAAATTTGTTCAATTTCTGTGAATTATTACAGTTCTAAGCTTTGTGACCTAATAAGTTACATTTGTAACATACTACATTGTTGCATAATTTTTCAATATGGCCATAATCGTTGCACTTCCAGCATATAGCAATTCCATTAACTGTTTTGAATTTGTTGTTCATAAAATTACAATCTACTACTTTATGCCCAAATATGTTACATGAAAAACAACAACCAAGAAAAGGTTTTTTGTACCTGTGTATATTGTCTTCTTGGTAGTACATTCATTTTGTATTTGCTTTTGTCAAACTTTGGTGGATTTTCCTTTCCTCGCATGCTGATGTATTCCTTAACCTTTTCTTCAAATGACTTGAGGCTTTCCTTAGGAATAACTTGATTTCTGTCAAACCCAAGACTGGTCTTTTCATGTGATGATATTTGATAGCTAAGGATATGTTCTAAGCTCATGGTGCTCTTTTCAAACCTTGAATTTGTTTCCAATTGAGTGATTGTCTTATTCAATTCTTCCTTTAGCGAAAGAATGTCAAGCTTTTTCTTATTATAGGTTTCATTCTTCTCATAAAGTTGTCTTGTTAAATCTTCTTCATCCCTCTTGGTATCATCTACTTAGATTTTCAAGCCATTAATTATCCCTTCAACATCAAGTAGTTGACCCTTTTGTTCATTTATGATCTGTGTCACTTTTTTATTGAAGATCAGAGCTTCCTCTTTGGACTCTTGAATCCTTATTTTTAGAGATAGATTTTATTTTCTTAGAGAAACAATGTCCGCTTCTTGATCTTGACAAACTATCTCCTTCTCACTTAATTGATTTTCTAGGAAATCTTTAGTAATCTTTGCCTCCTCTATTTGAAACTTTTCTTCATGTTGTAGCAACCGATCCATTAATCCTTCATTTTATTTTCTTCTTTTTCTTAACTTATTTAAGGAACTTATTAGTTCACTATTCCAGTATAGTTCTTCAATTTCCTCATTTTCAGACTCAAGGGATTCTTCATATGGTTCTTCCTTGATGGATGCACTACTCTCATCCTCTTATTCAGATTATTTACTTTCTATGATTGCTTCTTCAGTCTTGTGGAAATTTTTTGGCCTGTCCCAAAGCTCTTTGGTTGAGACACATTTTCCAACTTTATCATTCACAAAATCATCCAAACCTTCCATAATGGTATCCATTGCCAACTTATTATTCATTTTCACTTTCTTTTTTGAAGCAAATTTTGGTGACCTTTTGGAGGGAGTATATTCTGCAACAACGGATTTCCAAATTTCAATTCCATACGATTGTAAATAACCTTCCATTCTTATTCTCCAAATTAGATAGTTTGTTCCAGTGAACAAGGGGGCTCTGTCCGTGTAAAAATAAAATCCTCACAATACATATATGTGCAATGATCTACCTTCCAGTTGTTAAATTGTTCCTGAAGCAACCCACTCTGATACCAATTGTTGGAATTATTAATGATACTGAGAGGGGGGGTGAATTAGTAAAATGTGCAGTTTAAGCAATTTTTCACTTAAAAAAATGCACCAATTAATATTCAAAAACATGTCAATAAAAACCAACCATGCACAGAATATTTGAAGAAACTTATATATATATATATATATATATATATATATATATATATATATATATATATGAAAATGGATTAGATAGATAGATGGGAGACACCAATATCCAAAGATGAGAGCACCAACTCACTCAGACACCAATCTAATTGGGACACCCATCCCACATGCAAGCACCTACTCACAGACTACAAGCTCCAACCTGTGAGGACACCAATCCTCTGCGCAAGAACCAACTTGCAATGTTCATGCACTAACCTGAGTGGATACTACAATCTCCTTTACTTTCCCCGTCCTACCACCCTGAGATAAAGATATAGATGTTATTGTACTTTTGTCACTCTGTCTTCAGATTTGCGTGCACAATTCACACTATGTTCTGCGTTTTGCTTCTTGTTGCGCACTCATGGTCTACTTCAATTCTATTCACAACTTCTCTTACAATGTATTATGCTACAACTCTAGTCTAATTTACTGCTTTGATCCTACGCACATCTTTGATATACTCGTTGCTACGGTTCTACGCTTTGTTTTGATCATTTCCTACACAATCAGATCTGCACATTTACTGCAAACTCATATGTGCACACTTAGCACGAACCATCCTTGCTAGGCACAAGAAATTCATCTTCTACTGGAAATTGGCACACTTTCTCAGAGTTCCATTCTTACTTGGATGGATGCTTGACTAGATTGATCACTCCCTTTATTTATACGAGTATTGAGTCACTTCTTAGGTCGACAAAATATTGTACATTAAGGCCATTTCATCATGTTGACTGTAATCGTCTTTGTTTTATGGCATAGCTGACATAACGTGATGGTGGAAGTCCCACTTGCTTTCACATCAATGACAACTTTTCAACATTTTATGCATACACACTATCAATTAAAAAATGGAGAACTTCCTGTTAATGGGTATTCTCTTTTGAAATCCTTCACATTAAATAAACTCCACTGATAGTACTTGACATGATTTCTTATTCACATTTAATCCTCATCATATTCATGCATCAAACTTACTTCATCCCATACTCATGCAAAGTTCATCATCATTTCTATTTTACTCCCCCTTTTATGCAATTATTATCTTTAATGCATAAAACGTTTCTCAGTGATTTCAAAACATTTCTCTACCTTCCCCCAGCTATAATTTTGATGTCCACATCGAATAAGTGAACATAATCTTAGGATAAAATTTCCTTAAACCTTATATTAAAGCATGTAAATGTATAAAGTATTTAATAGAAAGTTCAATTCCCTTTACCACTTACGGTGTATGCTAAATGTTGATTGCTAATAATTGCATGCTTATGCTTGTAGTATTTCTTCAAATGTGTACTTTGCATGATCATTGAAATGTGTTCTTCTAGATGTTGACATTTGGAGGGTTTATGCAGTCTTAAATTTGAGAAAATAATTTCATCATTTCTGGGAATAGCATTTCTTAAAATGATTTTGATGTAGGATTCGTATAGCCAATTGTTTCATAAATGACATTGATGCTTGCTAAATGTTTGCAAATGGGGTGAGATTTCTTGAATGGAGACAATGTGGAAGCTAAGATGATAGGTCTGCTAGCTTGTAATCCCAATAAAGGTGGAAAATATTGACTTTTGTGCATGCTCACTTGATTTAATATTCAAGTTGTTTCGAATTCATAACGTAGTAAAAATACAAAAGATCATGGAGGACTCACTTGATTTACTTTTGTTGGCTCACTTGAAAATTTCTGGAAATGACTTCTACGGAAATGACAATTTGTGGAACTTTTCTGAAGGTGGTGATTTGTTGGCTCGCTTGAAATCAATATTCCTCGCTCGCTTGAAATAAGTATTCCTGGCTCGCTTGAAACAATGATTGTTGGCTTATTTGAAATCTTCCATCATCAGTACACTTCAACACTTCTTGGAGTCTCTTCTCTGTTTGTTCACCTCGTTATGCTACTCAATGGCTAGTGAGTGGACTTGAAGTGCATTTGGTATCAACATGCCCATGTTCTTTATCTTGTAGATTCATTGTTTGATAGGGTTTACTTACTTTGATTTGTGCATGTCGGTTCGGTATTTGAAGAGTGATTCTGAAATTCTGGACATGCTGAAAATGTTGGAATTTTTATTGAACTATAGAATGATCTTTTTCTGTAGTGTTGGTTCTTGATCAGAGCTTACTTGGTTATCTATGTCATTTGTAAACTTAGATTGATGAAAAGAAATGTACTCTACAGAAAATTATTTGGAAAATTTGAAACTTCTATGAAATGTATTTTTTTACCACTGCATTTTCTGGGAAATTGTATTAGGAAATTTCTGAAAATGTCTATTTTGTGGTGAAATCCTGTAGGTTACCATCTCTACAGTAAGATTTTCTTGGAGGATTAGAGTTGTTTTGAAGATTGGTATGGATGCGTAGGATGCTTATGGGTTTGTAGAGATTTGTTGGATCGAAATATGTGGGTAAGGATAGGGTTTTACATTTAATGACTCTGTTTAGGATATTTCTTTTAAAAAACATAAAATAAGAAATGCAAAACATAGTAGCATCAAACAGAGTAATGTAACATTGTAGCTTGCATGGGGATAAAATGGAGTCATGGAGTATGATGATGGGTATATGGACTAAATATTTCCAATATTGAGGATAGTGGAAACAATAGGATACTATGAGAATAATATGTACAATGATGATCTAACCTTGACTTATTTTTCTTATAGGTACACAAACAAAAAGGATCGAGAATTATGAATGATGGACTGTCATTTGAACTGATAGAATATCTTTGAATTGTTTGAGTGCTCAATTTGACTTGTTGAATCATGTTTGATTGGAGATGAGATGTCCATGCGTACCTTGAATATTTTCCTACATGAACTTGGAATATTTGGAAATCCTTATTTTTACTTGTTGATTGTGTATGCTAGATGTAGAGTGCTGCTTTAATTCCCTAGGGGACTATAATTGAATTTGTGGACAACCTTAAGCTTATCTTCTTGTGATGAAATTTTGTGTGGAGATATAGCAACATATATTATTCACCCTAAAAAAAATCAGACCCTTATTTCAAACCATTATGGAGTATGAGTCAAAATATCATACCCTTGTCAAAAATTGCTTTTAAATGCCCAAGCTGCCTAGATGATTTGTACCTGGATAGTATTGAATTATTTGGATCTCTTAAAAGTAATATTTTTGAATGAAATTGTATGGATATATAGAGTAACATGTCCCCTACACCCTCATTTTTTTTTCAGACCTTGATTCCAATTATGAGGGTGTAATGAGAAAAATATAGTCCCTATGTCAAATCTACCCCCAAATCTGCAAGCGCTCTGTAGAGGACTATAATTTAATTTTAAACCTCCATTAAACTAAATAGATATTGATGAAATTGCATGGGATATAGGTAAATATGTCCTCTATTATTTGTAAAAATTGCATCCTTTTACATGACTTCAATTGGGAGTAATTGTCAGGACACCAAACCATACTACTTATTGATGGTTGAATGCTCTGCTTTTGATTTCTCTCTTAGGAAATGAGATTAAACCCTTGATATAGATATATGCACATTATTTTATCCACCATATGATTTGTACTTCAAAAAATATCATCTCTAATCCTTTTTCATACATGTCTTGTGAGAGTAGGAGTAAGGAGTGCCAAGTACAAAATTTATTAATTTTTGTATCTTTTATATTTTTTTCAGAGAAAGGGCGCTATTGTTGGTTTTCAACAATGCTCTATCTCATAGCGCATGTGCTGGTTTTCACCATGAAGAATATTTTATTTCTACAAACCTATGCCCAACCCAAATGATATTTTCAAGTAAAGTTCTATCCCAGGAGCCTTGGGGAGGTTCTCACCATAGGAATTTCTTATTGTTGTTTTATTTTTCTTCTCTTTTTAATCATGAAAACTAATCTATTTATCCTACCCTACTTGGAAAATATTACCTCTCTTCTCAAGTGTAGGAATACTTCCAATGCATCCACTTGCGTAGTAGGATCTCAAGTGAACTCATATTCGTATTTGAAAAATGTACCTCATTAGATTTCAGGATATGAGGGACCAGCTGCTCAAGCAGATATTGTGCCAAGAAGTGTTGAATATTGGAGTGGTATTGTTCATTGATGATTGCTTGAAACCAAGACTCAATGTAGTCACGATGTCTCTATCTCTCTTGTTCATTGACAATTCATTCCAATTACTTCTCCTTCATGTAATTATTTTCTTTTGAGGCATTCCCATTTCCCTCTTGAATGCAAAATGGATCTGGTGACAAGCATGCAATAAATTCCTCAACTTCAAGCTCTAATGTCTACTCTCCATCAAGTTTTTTCCATGAATCTTTGGTTTCTTTTGCATGCATGCCTTGGATGAGAGAAAAATATGGATATTCACTCTATGTTGCATGTGTGGACTATCAAATATCCTAATATGACTGATCTCCAATTTCACTACTGTGAATGCCTCCTCAGGAATCTTGTCCTCCAATATCCTGTGAGGATTCATGCTCTACAAATACACCATTGTGTTACGTGCCTTTGCCTAAAGAAACATATGAAGTCCCTAATAACGAATCATAACCTTTGTAGTATTGATGATGGAATGGTTATTTCTCTCTACATTCTCATTCTATTGAGGATTGTATAATATTGCCTTCTCCCTCTTGATCCTTTCCTCCTTGTATAAATCCTTGATGTCATTTGAGGTGTAATTTCGACCATTGTCTGACTTTCCTTTCCTCCTTGTATAAATCCTTGATGTCATTTGAGGTGTAATTTCGACCATTGTCTGACTTAAATACCTTGATCTTATTTCCTATCAAGTTCTCCACCTGAGCCTTGAACTCCCGGAACCAACCAAAGAACTAATCCTTGGTATTCATGAAATAGATCTCGGTTTTCCTGCAAAATTCATCAATGAACATCACGTACGATGATGTTCATTGTACCGATACTACATACATAGGCCCACATACATTTGAATGAATGAGATCCAAGATCCCCTTGTACCTACTCTCACTGCTTGGAAAATCAGTATTGGAATTCTTACCAAGTGCACACCCTCTGCATACTCCCTACTACTCAACATTGAAATCTAAAATACCAGTGACAATATCCCTCAAAATCAGCAATGCTTTGTAATGCAAGTGTCCCATCCTCTTCTACCAAAGTTCAAACAGGTTGTCATCATCATGTACCGAATCCTGAACTGGCTTCCCTTGCAACCTGTATAAGTTTCCCTCTCTAACTCCAATATTCATTAGTGTGTCTGGGCTAGCTACCTTTGGATTTATGAATACTTGATCTCTCCTAAAGATAATGAAAAAATTATTTCCTCCATAAATGAGACTGGGAGCAATATTTTCTTCAGCCCTATTACAAATAACGCATCTTGGGAATCAAGCGAAACACCTGACTCAAGCTAGAATGAAAATCTTCCCTATCCTCTAACTACATACTTGGAATCATCACCAAGATCAACATGGATCTTTGAGTTTAACTCTGTCAACTAGTGGATGTAGTTGATGGATCTGTACTGATGCAGGATTCGATAATAGTTGGAGCCGAGGAAGCGAAACGTCATTTGAAATCTTCCCGAGTATGAGAATTCGTCTTCATGTCTACACTCAGAGGAGTAAGATTAGAGAGCCGGCTGATTTTTTGGGAATGGAAAGATGCTTAATGTTGTGAAGATCAGGTCCTAGTAGCAAGTGATTTTTATCGGGGACAAGGAGGAGGTCAGAAATCTAGGAAGCGATTGGTTCGACTTATGTCTTTGCAAGCTGTGCTTAAGCAGCCCATTGTGCCTATTCCTTTTGAAGTTCAGATAGGCGATTCTAATCCATGTTAATTTTTTGCTCGAGGTTCTGAAGGGTGGCAAGGTCTTCAGTAGCCTTCTATTGGAATATATGAGCTAACGTCGTCTATACCTTTCCCATGTCGATAAAAATTTGGCCATAAAAAGTATACCAATTGTTAACTACGGAGGTAGATTGTTGTGCCTCAACACCATATTCCTTTAGTTGCTTGTGTCGGTTGAGAAAGGACCGGTATTGCTTTGCAAGAAGGGAAAAGGTTTGCTTCACATATTCCTAATCGTTTTGTTGAACAGCTTCAGTACCAACGTCCCCACTAAGCCGGTGATTTGCTCCAAGGGATTCTGGGCTGAAGGTCCATGAACAGTCAGTGCCACTTGAAAAATCATATCATGACAGGTGTGTAACGATTTGATTTGTTATTCCTTCATATTGTCGACTTTATGTTTTTCCTCTGACCATCGTTTCTTATTTTCTTTATGAATGACATCCAAGAGATTATCTAACTCGAGATCTTTTAGTATTGCAGGATCAAATGTAATTGGTGCATCTGTAGGGTCCTTTGTGAGATTTAGGGTCACCTTCGATGACGACTTCTTATTCTTTTTGCTCTTCTTTCTCTGGGAACCATCAGTTGGAGATGCTTCATGATGAGTCGACGATATGGAAGGTGATGGTGTATTATTCAATTATAATTGAGCAGTTGAATCGAGTGGAATGATCGATTTGGTTGGAATGGTCGAATCGGGAGGGATGGTCAATTTAGGGTCAGTCAACTCATTGGGGACAGTCAGTTTAGTCAGTTTAGGGCTAGACGAATCAGGATTATCAATTAACTTATCATGAGTAATTGGTTCGATCAGTGAGTCATGTGGGATGCTTGATTGAGGCAGATATGGATTGTCTTGGATTTTTTCTTAACGAGTGGTGTAAGTAGGCATTGGCGGAGGATTCAAAGGTGGCACGACCAACTTTTCATTAAGAACATCTCCAGGTGGGGGAACTGCTGGGATGTCTGGATAGACTGTAGTTTCTTGGATAGTTCATGTGGTAACAATTGATTTATAATTAGGAAAAAAATTTGGTAAATTGGAAACGAATTTATGAAAATCGGGTCTTGCATATGGGTAGACATCATTAGGGAAGCATCCTCAATAATGGTCAAGGACAAGGGAGGTGAATTGTAGGGGATGGAGACATGGTTCTCGACTTGTGACCGCATACGAATTTTTGGCTTCTTTAAGGGAGTCGACTTTAATTGTGCAGGAACAACTCGACTGGAAAGGATTTGGTCGCTCTTCTCATCAAATCTGATGTGGTGTGTAGCTGCATCTTTAATGATCTTCTCAGTTTCCGCGTGTTGTTACTATAGGTCATACTCAGTTGGCGCTTGCAATACCAGTTTCTTTTTTCCTGACCTTTTTGCCCTGAATATATGTTGCTTATTGAAAAGGCTTTCTGCTACAATATATAGTTGTTATTTAGTCACGTCAGGCTCCGACCGCTTCTCATCAAGTATATCATCTTCTGTGGTCTCACTTGAGGGATCGTTTGTTTCCATCTTACTAGTATACTTTGTTTGCTTGCTCTGCTTGGGTAGGGTAATGATATCAAGAGGATTTTCTTCTTCCTCTGGAAGTCCAAATATTTGGAGATACAACCCATCCTCATAGACTTCTTCCTTTTCTACATCGGTTAGGGGCTCTTCTATTTGATTCGGTGCTTTCCATGCCGACTCAGGAATTGAGTGCAAAGTGTTTGACTGAGCACTGATGTCTGAGAAATTTCTTGAATAGATGGGTAGTATTCTAACTCAGCTGCATTACCGATGGAAACTTGTATGTACCAAACCTTAATGCAATTGAGGTCTAGTTGAATGTGGACAGTTGGTGGTAGGCTTCGGTGAACTTGCTGCAGAACTCACCATCTAGAGCATGATGTTTTGAGGACTTGAAACCAATTTTCAAGCCACATTTTGGCCATTGCAGGACCCTTGGTGCATCCCTGAGGCTGGAAGACTCGAAACTTATACCTGGTTGAGGGATAGTTGGTAGTAAAAGAAGGGTCTGCAATGGGTGTTATTTGTTACATCGCCAACCATATTAATAAATAGGTATAGAAAATCGTTGACCTGTTTTATTGACACTTTTCATAGGTCGAATGCACTATTTCGACTAAATAATCCGCCCGGTTAAAGATTTTTTCTTCTGTTGCGACTGCTTTTACAGCTTCCAACATGTTGAGTCGGATGTCCGACGATAGACCTGTGATGGTTAGACAGATTGATATTATGATAGAAGCAAACTTATAGGAATTATGTTGGATTTTATTAATGACAGATCCTTTGGATTTCTTCCCCTGCATAGACCTTGTAAACTCCTCAACAAGTTTTGGATTGACCCGAACCGACACAGGAGGCCCTGTTTTCGGAAGCCCTATGACTCATCCAATAAGTTTGGCATTAATCTCAAGAGGTCTATTCAGGTATAATTTCCCATTTTGGTACCGAATGACTATATAATGTGCAATTAATTATTTCAATCCATTCAAATGGTCCAGCAGTGGAGCATTCAGATAGTTCCTGATCTTTTCAATAGATAGTCTGTTAGCGGCTTCAATCCATTTATCATTTTCTATGCCCCAGTTACACAGTTCTTTCCAATAGTGGATCCATTGGTGCTCTTATGTTTATGCTTTGCAAATTCTGAGCAAGCAATATTTCAAGGGCAGGAACGAACTGTCCTCTACTTTGTTCGGATATTCCTATACTCCATCCTAGTCCTACCATCATTTTCATTATTTGCATTTCCAGTCTTGCATGCATTTCTGCATGCATCCCAGTCATCAGTCCCAGCACCTAGCCCTCAGTCACCTAGCCCCAGGAGCTTCTCACTGATCAGTCTTATCCCTCCTAGTGCTTAGTGTGCCCTACATGCAGTTACGTGCATCTCATGCGCCCTCTCTCACCTACCACTCAGTTGCACTTCAGTTAGTTGAGTTATATTTAGTTCTTTCCTTGATTTAAGGCTAGACTGACTCTCAACTGACTATATCACTTCGATAGTGTTGAGATATTGTAACTTCAAAGAATATTATATTTGTACTTTATTATTCCGGAGATGTTTCACTCCTCCGTGAAGATCTTATTGTATATCCGGAGATGTTTATTCCTCCGTCGGAATGTGGTAACTCGGGTTATTAGACTTCCCTAGTGGGGGTCGGCCCTATATGTGTTATGTGGGTCAAAGGGTTATTAGACCACCCTAGAGGGGTCGGCCCAGTCAGTTGTAGTGGGGTATTTAACCCATTGGTTAAATACGAGCCTACGTGTACCTGTGTAAAATACATGTCAGTGTAGTGTATAAATAGAGGAGGTGTGTTCATCATTTGACACACTCACACACTTGAGGATAGCGCACTTGTGGAGGAGAGGTCTTCTATTGTGGAGGAGGAGATCATGTCTCAGGGTTTCATCTTTGTATATTGCTGGTCATCTATATTGAGGAAGCTTTGCTGGATTTTCTACCCCATGAGGGTTTCCCAGGATAAATCTCTGTCTCTTGTGTTTATGCTGTGCTTGTTGTTTCTTCAGTGATCCTGTATATGCTTGTTAACACCCAAAAAGTGCTCACTAGCTCATTTACCATATTACATGGCTCATTTGTCCATTTTCCTACCATATTTCCCTTAAATCCCAAAAAATCCCATTTAAAAAGCCTCCAAAAGGCCTAAAATGCCTCCAAAAGGCCACAAAACCATCAAAATAGCCTAAAAAAGGCTAAAAACCCCCTTTTCCTCCAAAAATAGCAAAAATCCCCTAAAAAGGGAATAAAAAATATAAAATAATGAGGAAAAGGAGGAAAAAACCCTATACAGCTGCATAAAACCATGTGTTTCCCAAAACCATGGGTCAGCACTCCACCACCAAAAAACTATAAATAGGTGATGGAGATCCCTTATTCCATATCCACAATCACAAGCACCCTTACTCTGCCAAAATCTCTCTCGAAACCCTAGTTCACCTTTGAACTATTTTCACCTTGAGAGCCACCTTTGGCCCATCCCCAACATTGGAGAAGGAGAAAGGAGCATTCTGAAGCTTGGAGCATCCTCTTGGACACTGCAAAGGGCTTCATCAACCTTGACACTCAAGGTAACATTAATATAAAACCATTTTTTACATCTTTTATTTATGTCTCATGCAATGCTTAAAGTAGTTTGTTAATTGTTGTTTTAGCTTAATCTTTTAATCATTATTGAACTGCTACTAAGGAGTCCATTCTCCTTAGTAGGTGCTCATTGGCACAAGCTAGGGGTAAAACCCTAGCTACAGTTTTGGCGACTCCCCTAGTTTTCGAATTTCTGGTTTCCGTTTTTAAATTTTTTCCTTTCGGCTGTCCCTTTCGGCCGCCGCATACCGCGTCTTTTTCCCTCTACAGTCGCGTCCCGACCGCGCCTTTCAGGCCTTTACCCGCGATCCGACCGTGGCTCTCAGACTGCTTCCGACGCTCTGCCGGCGGATTCAAGTCTGTTACCTGCGATCCGACCGTGGCTAATCAGCCTGTTTTCCGCGATCTAACTGCGCCTGTCGGCCTTTTTCACGCGTCCCGACTGCGGCTTTCTGCCTCTTTCAGGCGTCCCGACTGCGCTTGTTAGCCTTTTTGCCGCGACCCGACTGTGTCTTTTTCCATTTTTCCTGCGTCCCGACTGCCACTGTTGGCCCGATAGCCGCGACCCGACTGTGTCTTTTCCCCTGTTTCCTGCGTCCCGACTGCCTCTGTTGGCTCGATAGCCGCGACCTGACCGCCGTTGTTTCCCTCAAACCCGCGGTCGGCCTGTTCTGATCCGCCACAGACCCGCGGTTTGATTTCTGCTCTTTTCCTGTTTTGAGCCCAGCCCCTCTTGCTGCAATATTTTCTGCATTTGAACAGCCCTCTGTCCCACCTGCAGCCCACTTCCTTACAGCCTTTCTGCAACATAATTTCTGTTCCTTTTACAGAATCTTTTTAAAATTTCAGTATTTTTATTTCAGAAAATTTTGCAAGTTAAACTTTCAATTTCCATATTATTGATAGATTGGAAGTTGCCCTCCCTTGTGGCACTTCTATTTTTGGGATCATTACCTCACGAGCACACACTCTGTCACATAAAATCAAGTGAGCCTTAAAAAGTACCTAATTAAACCAACATTCTAACCCCACTTGGGGAACACAAAAGAATCATTGTAGTTAGGTAGGATCAGGGGGATAGGCTTCCAATAACACCCCTTGGTTATTTCACTTGAGACATAGTTGTTGTCCAAATAGGGAACCAAAATCCCCTAGTACTTTTTGGCACGGTCACGACCAGTTTATCAGAGGGCCTCTCCCTTAGGAGGGTTGAAGTCGGGAGACTGGTTCCGGAGGCCTGAGTGGAATACCGCACTCCATTCAGTAACCGAAGGGCTACCTTTCGCGCTTCGCGGGATATCCCTGTATAGGGGTATTGCGGTCAACGAACTAAACGGCAGATTCACCTTTCTGGACGTGTCATGAACGGGGTATCTTAGTTGCCATTCTTCTAGGATTGACTACCCGGTATCCCTCCCGGTAGGGGGATATCATAGCCACTTGGCTTTCCTACTCATATTGTCTGACTTGGATGTCATCACCTTGCAGAGGATATGTTTAGTTGAGTCAGAATACTTTTAGCTAGGTGTTTGCATGCTCCTTTACCTCCCTTTGGTCTAGTGAGTCCACCATTTTTCTTTTTTAGGAAACCTGCTGCTTGTTGGTATTCTGACCATCTTTGTTGTTACTCCACCTATTGTAGCACAGCTGTTGCAGTGGGTGTTTTGAGTTGGTTGTTGGCCTGAGTGCCTTGTTTTTTAGCTCTCCTTCTGCACACTCGGTTGCATTAGGATTTTTGAGCTGTTTTTATACTCACCTCAACCCACAGAGACTAGACACCATCTGTCACCATTGAGTCCCCGAGACATTCTCGGCGCCTCAGGGGCGAGCCCCCACAGCACGGTTCTCTTGACACCACTCGTCGTAGATTCCGATCATTGTCCGTTGATACCACTCATCACAGATCTAGAGCCTTGTCACTTGACTCCACTCGTCAGCGACGTAGGTCTCCGTCACCAGATAGTGACGCACCTTACTTTACCTCTGATTCTGACGAAGAGTCTGAGAACCCTATTTATACTGCCCCTACTAGCCCCATGGCTGGCACGACTTCCACTCCATTTGTCATAGGGACCATTGGTGGCACATCCACCACTACACCAGTTACTACACCTATTTTGGGTATGCCCTCCATGGGGCAACCATCTACCGTTCCCCTCACGGTACCTATTCCCACAGCGGGAATACCTATCCCCACTACGTCAGTGGCTCACACTACCAATGGTGGTGCTGGACCATCCTTCACTACCTCAGTTCCCCCACTTGGGGGCACCACCTCACATCTTGTCCCTCCACTTGGGGGCACTGGCCCCAACTTGGTCCACAGCACTACTGTGTCACAGCCTTCTTCCAGTTTGCCGTTCATGGCTAGCCTCAACCTACCTGACCTGGCCAGATTGACCAACGATCCTATTCGACACGACCCTATGTGGCCTCATATGCCTACCAAACTACCCTCTGACATCCCTAAATTCGAGGGTAAGGCCGGTGAGGACCCACAAAACCATATCATGTCTTTCCACCTATGGTGTTCCTCTAACTCCATCGTGGACGACTCTGTTCGCCTCCGTCTCTTACAGCGCACCTTCACTGGCTCTGCAGCCAAGTGGTATATCGAGCAACCTCATGGGACCCACGCCACCTTTGCTTCCCTAGCCTCGACCTTCCTGCAGTTCTTCCAGTTGCCTGTCCGCTATGACGCAGGCGTTGAGATCCTTCTATCTTGTAGACAAAACACGGCTACCCATATCACGGACCACATCCATGAGTGGCGTAGACGCCGTAGCTTATGCAAGATCAAACTAGACGACCGTATCTTCCTCGATTGGTTCCTCAAGTCCATGCTTCCTGTTATCGCTAAGGATGTAGCTTCAGAAAGACCCCAGTCTGAAGAAGAGGCCATCCTTAAGGCACAGCAGTTCGACCTCATTTACGCCCAGTCGGGTTACCTTTATACCATTATACCTGACGCCCCTCGCGGCGAGTCCTCCCATCATGATGCGCCGGGGGCATCCCACGCTGCTGATGGTATCATTGGCCGTGTTTCTTCGCATCCCCAACCATTTTCTATAGCACGACCTACCCCTGGCCCCGACCTGTCGAGGGCTACCTCCCAGTCTGGAGCAACCAACTCATATGCTCCCATGACACATCACCATTCCCATGGACCTTCGTGTCCACCTCAGTGCTTTGGGTATGCGACTCCTGCTTATGCTCCTCCAGTCGCCCCTCAGCCTTACTACCATCAGCAGACTGCCCCGGCTCCTGCGCCTTCACAAGCCCCACCAGCTTATTATCCGCCACAGGCAGCCCCTGCAGCACATCCACAACCTGCTCCGCAGTCCTATCAGCAACCCCCTCAAGTTGCTGCCCCTGCTCAGCCTCAACCTACATATCATCCTCCGCAGCCGGCTCCTGCACCTGCGCAACCTCAAAATCCACCTGCTGCCCAAGGGCAAGTTTACGCCCAACAAAACCCGCAGCAAAACCAGAATAACCAACGTAACCAGGGCCAACAGAACCGCGGCAAGGGCCGTAATCGGGGAAACAACCAACCTGCAGACCAAGCTGGTCAACCGGCTAATCCCCCTGACAACAATAATGCGGCCCCCGCTAATCAAAACCCTGATCGCCCGCCCAAGCAGGCTAAAAACCCCAATTTGTGAACGAACCACCCTTGTTCTATTTGCGGGGTCTATGGACACTACACCCATGCTTGCCCACACTTGGAGCGAGCTCGGCAGCTTTGGGTTGACGAGGCCCATCGCCAAGGGCATGCGGCTCCCCAAGCACCGCCCAACCCCCCCCAACCTCAACAACCCCCTTTGGTGCTGCAAAACCCCTTACCGACCCAAGGCGTAGTGAACACTCAGCCGTTGGCTCCCCATCAAGCCAACGCGACCCAACAACAACAGATCACTTACGCTGCCCCTGATCAACCCATGTTTGACTCAGGTACCCACCACTTACTGATGATGTCATCTACTGACGTCAACCTCCAGACCCGTCGGAACCAATATGGCTCCACCTCTGAAGCCAATCCCACGGATAAAACTACTAATGCTCATCCCACCGATCAGGCGTTACGTATACCTCCGCCTCCCATAGACGGCGCTGCAAAAGCACCTCGTTTCCCACTTCGCCGAATCAACAATAACCCTAATGCGCGCGCTGCGTCAAACTACAACATCGTAGACGACCTAGCCCAATCTCCCGCAGCCATGTCTGCGTTAGAAGTCTTGAAGAACTGCCCTTCCCAGCGCAAGACTTTACTTTCCGCCATCGGGGGGATTGACCCAACTGATTCACATTTGATGGCGTTTGATTTAGACCAGTCTGAACCACGCCTACCTTCCAGCTTAGCCTTCCAAGTTACAGTCTCCGTTAGGAATCTTGTTATCCATCGGTGCATCATCGATGAGGGTGCTTCCACATGCGTTATGTCTACATTTGTATGGCAGAAGCTAGGATCCCCTCCTCTCCAGCAGTCCACCACTGCGTTACGTGCCTACGACGGTCGTTCGGCCCAGCCCCAAGGCCTTCTACCCAACGTTCCAGTCCAGTTAGGTGGTAAAACAGTTCTTATTGACATAGAGGTAATCAATGCCCAATTGGATTACAACCTTCTACTTGGCCGCAGCTACATGTATGCCATGCGGGCAGTTGCCTCTTCTGTCTTTCGCACCATGATGTTCCCCCACGAAGGACGCGTGGTTAAGATTGACCAGCTCACCTACTATGATCCCAGTGCTCCGGCGGCACCGGAAAAACGTTCTCCCCATGGTTGAACAACCTGTTTCTAGTGCCACCACCTCGTTTGTTTCCTCTTCGGGGCCTGGAGTCTACTCCGACGCGCCGATGACCTCCACCTTTCAATCCATTCCTCCGCCGTCATCTACGCCCGAAGTCTCTGACTTATGTACCTTGTCCCACGACAATCTACCACCTAACACTCAACCACCCTTGTTGCCAAAACCACCATTGGTACCTAGCCACATTGGTGTTACACCGATCCATACGATCCCCTTCCTAGTCCCTCCATCGGGAGTAGTAAGCGCCCCGGTCATGGCTACCCTTAGCCTCCCTGGGTTAACCTTGGGATTACCTGTATGGTATCTTTCGCCTCCCGTTCGCCCGCCGACACCTGATGTCGTCCTCCAGCCGGTGCAACCCATGGCTACTACCACTCAGCCACCTCCCAGCGTCTCTACCCCTTCGTCCTCCACGACACCTCCTCCTACTCCCAAACCCACTGGGGGCAGAGGTCCTCAACCTTACACTGCTGTACCACCTCCAAAGACAGTCAAGAACCCTCCAGTGTTTCGTGCTCCTCCCAAATGCTCGCTGTGTGACGAGTTGGGCCATGCGACCCACCAATGCCCACAGTTACCCGCATTGCAGAAGCACATGCAAATGCTCGATGACGATCCTAACATCCCAACTGTCGAACTCAACCCTACTCCTAAGCCTAAAGATAAGTCCCTACGTACCAACCACTCCTGCGCCATCTGCGGTATTTATGGGCACTATTCACATCATTGTCCCGATCTCCCGGATTACAGAGCGGCTCTCTATGAGATGAACAATCTGGATCTTGAGACAGCACCACCTACCATTGAGGAGATCTACCCCCCAGACTCTTCACCTTCCGGAGAGGTTAATACCATCTATATGATCTCTTCCACCACTACTCCCTCGTCAACCGATTTGACGACGCAAACGTTCCGTACTGATGAGGAGATTCTTGAGGCCCTTACTGCCCCAGATTATCCCTGGGATGACATGCACCACCGTTCCTATTTCATCCCAGAAGCGTCTTCCTCTAGCACCGCTACCCAATACGCGGTCGAATCCAAAGACTTCCTCCCCACCAAGGTTGACTGGTTCAAGGACCCTATTCCTGCTCCTGATGCCTTCGAGGAGGGAAACATGGCCAACATCTCACCTGTCATCCAAGTTGATATTGCTGCTCCAGGTCGTGCCCCTGAACTCATTACTTTAGGAGCATTCTGCAGTAAACAAGAGATTGAGGACTACACACACCTTTTCAAAGAATTCCGTGATGTCTTTGCCTGGTCCTATACCGAAATGCCTGGTCTTGATCCCACCATTATCGAACACCACATTGACACATGGCCTGATGTAACCCCCGTTCGTCAAAAACAACATCCTATTCCTCCCTCAACGTTCCCCGGATATGCCCCTGAACTCATCACTTTAGGAGCCTCCTGCAGCGAGCGGGAGATTGAGGATTATATACAACTCTTCCAAGAGTTCCGTGATGTCTTCGCTTGGCCCTCTAACGGAATGCCCGGTTTTAACACCGCCACTCTCAACCCTCACATAGACACACGGCCAGAGGAACTCAATGTTCTTACTGAAACCAACTCTAAAGGTCTCCCTTTACGCAACCCCCATGACGGGTTGCATCCTACGGGCTCTCTACCTATTGCATAACTTGCGACCCCATGGGTCCGCATTGTACAGTTTGCTCTCTTTTTGTTTTTCACTTTTTTTCCATTATCTCACATTCATCCTTTCTGCATGATTACAGATGGACCATCTTCCACCTAGTTACACTGGCTTCGCTGACGGCGCAAGCCGCTGGTCTCCCAACCTGGCTTCTGCAGCATGGGTCTTGTACTCCCCTTCCAACGAGATGATTCACCTTGACGGAATATGTATAGGCGCTGCTACCAATAACCAGGCGGAGTATGATGCTGTGACCGGTCTCCTGACTGCCGCCCTCCAAATGGGCATAAGTCACCTTCACGTGTTCCTTGACTCCCAGCTACTTGTCTCCCAGCTCAATAACTGCTACCAGGTGCGTGATCCCTGCCTTTTTAGAAAATTCCTGCGCACAAAACAACTCAGTCGACAATTTGAATCCATCACATTCACACATGTCCCCAGAGCTCAAAATCGTGTCGCAGACCAAATGGCCAACAACATCCTAGACTGGCATATCAATCACACCATGTAACATCATGCATCATCATCCCATAGCATCTCATAAAAAATAGATAAAAACCTAAAAAGATTGCATCGCATCCACATTTGCATCCATGTACATAAACCACATGCATATCCATAGGGGCATCCACGTGCCTAAACATATATATATCATGTCACATCACATCAAATACACAAGGGGCATCCATGTGCCTAACATCCTAACCTACTTGCATCCACGTGCAATGTAAACATATCATAACACAAAAAGCGCATCCACGTGCGTACAAATATCACACATCATATAAAAGGTGCATCCACGTGCATATATATATATCAAAAAATATACATGTTCAGTGTTGTACATGTCCTGAGTACCTCTGTACTCAGCTATACAAAAAATGGCTATACATGCCTAAAGCCTCATCTACATACATGCCGTAGCTACAAAACTCGGGGGGGAGTCCCCTGCACCCCCCTAATGGGAGTCGTATCCTGCGTCACTGCCGGCATCGGCTGCCTCTGAATCCTCCCCTCGCTCCTCCTCCGGCAAGTCCTCCTCTCCTCCGGCCTCCTGTGCCCGGGCCCGGTCCACCAAAATCGCCACCCGGATCGCGATGGATCTAAACTCACGGGGTGCCCCCATGCAATCCCGCACCACATCAGGATCGACATCTCGCCATCCCTCGTCGGTCACCCCTATCAATAACCGATCTAGTAGCTCCCGTACAGACTCTAGGGTCACCTCTGGATCCCGGCGTCGCACCTCCCCTCGCCCAGGCAGAGCTGGCACGGCCACAATACCCCGCCGGGCCACATGCCCTGGAGGTGGCCTCGGGCCCACATCTGCACAAACCAACCATATGTCAGTCACAGTATATTCATCTACTATCATATACATAAAATATGACATACATAACATGCAATAAAAACACACACGTACCGTCGGGACCCCATGCCTGTCCTGGTGCTCGTGGCGCCTCCGGATCTCCTGTGAAGTCCATATCCCGATACGGGAAGTCATCCAGCGTCAGTGGTATCTGAAGCCACTGCAGGTACAACTCCTGTGTAAAATACCTGCCCACGTCGCCACCACCACGGCGGCGCATCATCTCACCCCAACGGACCATCCTCGGCTCCCTCATCCCTCCTGCCCTAATCGGCACTCGTGGCCGCAGTGTGGGTACCCTCTCCATAAAGAAGGCACATAGGAAGGACCCAAAGCAAAAGCCCTTGCCATCTTCCTTCGTTGCCGTCAGCTGTCGCTGAACACAGGTCAGGAACATCTGGCCCCAGGCGTGTAGTACGTCCCATCTAAGACGCGCTCTACCATCTGCATCTGACCCCCAGACACCTTCTCCGGTGACTGGGAGCCCAATACCCGCACCACACACGCCGCCATGGCCTGCACTGCCGGCTCCTGTAGGTCCCTCACCAGGAGTGCATTCCTATGCACCCTCGCGTCCTGACCGCAGTACCTCTCCAACATGTCCTCCATGTCGACGTCCGCGGCAACCCGCGGCTGTGTGTCTGCTACCCTGCCCAAGCAGGGCAACCCCGTCAGGAAGTATACATCAGTGAGGGTAAGGTCTACCCTCTCACCCTGTACCCGGAATGCCTGTATGTCCGGCTCCCAGAAGCTGATCAGACGGTTCAGCAACAATGTTGCTGTCCGTATCATAGGTATCTGTGCGAACTTCAATAGTCCGCACAATCCCAGCACTGTCCGCACATGGCGGTTCCCTCGAATGAAACCCATGGTCTCATCAGGGATCTCTCTCTCTCTCCAGAGTACCTGCGGCATCCTGCCAAGCAAACAAAGTGAACCCATCAGTCTCATGTCAACTAAAGAAAAATACTTTTCCCTCTCCCAGAAGCCCTAACAGCTCGGCCCAAAACCGCGGCTTTCGGGCTTCCTGCCGCGGTTTCCGACCGCGGCTGTCAGGCAT
Source organism: Larix kaempferi (assembly GCA_027924585.1). NCBI lineage: Eukaryota > Viridiplantae > Streptophyta > Pinopsida > Pinales > Pinaceae > Larix > Larix kaempferi. The sequence continues at coordinate 26,710,211 of BSBM01000289.1, forward strand.
TTGGCGGCGGTTCCCAACCGCGCCTGTCAGCCCAAAACCCGCGGTTGGGAACCGCGTGTTCCTCCTTGGAACTCGCGGTACTCGACCGTGGTTCCATCCAGGAATCACGCGGTCTCCAACCGCGTGGTTCGGCCCGAAACACGCGGTCTCCAACCGCGTCGTTCGGCCCCGAAACTCGCGGTCTTCAACCGCGGTTTCGACCCCCTAACCCGCGGTCCACACCACGTGGACCGTACAAATCCTCCCTGGGACCCACTACCCAACCCCCAACCCGAAAAAATATGCAGGTATGAGTTTAGTAAAATACCTGTATCTCGCGGATCTGCAAACAGCCAGACGGATCGTCCAGAAATGCCACCTAAGCTCTGGTCCACTCAACTCACAAGTCAAAGTCAACCAAGTACAAATGACACATGTCATGTTGGACCCACCACTATTTATAGTCAGTTGACTTTTTCTTGTTTTGGTCATTCTGGTCCCATACGGAGTCCGTTTTACAAACCGTTTCCACCACTGGAATCAGCGCGACGTGAACGTCATGATGGTCACCTCGTTGCATTATTTTTGTCCTGTCATTTTTTTACCCATGTTTCAGACGCCACTAGTCGCCTCGGTTTGCGTGCCACATCGGCCGTTCTCCATTTTTCACATGTTTTATATCATTGGATTCAGTTTTCCGAGCTGGTGATGATGCTTGAGATCATTTCTCGCTCTCACCTTCAGTTTTTTCGGGCATTTTTCAAAATGCCCCCGTCACCTCGGTTTGCGTGCCACATCGGCCGTCACCCGTTTTTGACATCCTTTATATCGCCGGATTCATTTTTCCGAGCTCGTGATGATGCTTGAGATCATTTCTCGCTCTCACTTGGTACAATTTCAACATTGTGTCCCAACACCTTGCTGCCTCGGTTTGTGTGCCACATCGGCCGCTATCGGATTGTTCCACATTTTTACATGAGCCATTCACTCCTGTCATACTGCAAATGTTTCGTTATTTTGCTACCATTTCATCTACCCCGCAAGGAGGTCCATCAGTGTTCCCACCTACCCTCGTTCTTGGTCATCATTACTAAACCTTGATTGAACACTGCCTCCTTGCCTGGCCATTTCCTTTGTTCGGTATAGTTTTATCCCTTTTTCGGGCCGGATAAGTCCTTTACGAAAAAGGCACTTAGGGAGTTTCCGTTAAGCTCTTTTCTGACTCCTAAAAGAATGAAAAGATCGCCGAGCAATCTTGCTTCCTTTCATGCTCGTTAAAGTACCTGAAAGGGCGTCTATCTGGTATAAGTTTAACCCTTTTCCGGACCTGGTAGACTAATTACGAAAAAGGAATACTCTAGTCACACCGGCTAGAAGAGTTCTTCATTGCATCCTTTTATGCTTCTTTGGGCCTTGGAGACTAAATCTACGAAAAAGCAACCCCCTGGAGTCTTCTTACTTGCTTTCAGACTCTCAAAAATTGAAAGCAACCACGAGCTTGAACTGTCCTGGGCTCGTAAAATCCACACGACAGTACCATTCCATCATTTCAGAGTCTTCTTATCGCTTTCAGACTCCTTAAAATTGAAAGCCACCACGAGCATGAACTGTCCTGGGCTCGTAAAATCCACACGACAGTACCATTTTACACACACTTCTTCTAGTTCCTTAACCCATGAAGAAGTTTTCCCCCGTGCCTCTTGGCACTTTGATCTATTCGGCAGCACCCCCAATCAGGTCGCCTTTGTTCAGAGTATTCTGCAGTCTCCTGCCATTGTACCCCAGCTTGAGTCTCCCTCAGCCAGTTATCCTCCCAGATCCATTACAGCTATGATCCCTTTCCCCTCAGTCAGTTTCATATGCTGCCAGATCATTCCAATTATCATACTCTGAACAAAGGAAGTTTGAGTCCCTCCACTCTACTTGCCCAGTTGTCCCCCCACAGTTTATCAGTCCTGCCATCAGCACTATCACATTTCGGTATTCTACCTCGCGCTCCTGTCAAGGAAACATCATTGCCTTGATAGGGGTAGGTCTCCCTCTGTCGACGACAGCTCCTCTATTCCAGAGGATAGGCCCAGAGGTCCCTACGCCTTGGACTTATCACCATCTGTGGTAAGTGCCTACGGATCATTCTGAGAGGAGACATCATTGCCTCTCCGAGTGGTTGTTCCTCACATGCTCGACTTCAGCACCTTGATCGCATCGTTGAGGATCGCGTAGGATTATATTCCATCAGTTTTTTGTCGAAGACCCCGGATTTCCCCCGACTCTAGCACATTGGTGAGTCCCTTCGGAACACCCAGTTATATGTTCCCGTGGATGTCCGGGCTGCGTTGGCGATTGTATTCGGAAGCCATCCAGTTATATGCTTCCTTGAGTACCCAGTTCAGTTCCAGTTCCAGATCAGTGTACCATTGAGGTCAGAGCTACCTGTCACTATGATTCAGCAGCTCATCAGTTCCCCTGTTACACCAGTCAGCAGCACTGTTGATACTCCAGTGCACCAGTTCTTCAGCTTACACATAGTCCGCCCAGCAGTATGTCCCAGATTTGTGTCCCCTCTGGACCCTTATGATGTACACAGTGGCTATGTATCTTACAGGTCCCCCTTTTCGGGCCTCACAGTTCTGTTTATGTATCTTGATACGAGCATGGGTATGCCCGCCTCGTCCATATATTGAGATTATTCCTCATTCAGTATTTGAGGTCATGTATATTTCCGGCCCCCATTTTTTGGACCCCATTGTTATTGTTATATTATATCCTGATACGAGCATGGGTATGCCCGCCTCGTCCATATGATCAGATGATTCCTCATCCATTATTGAGGTTATGTACTTTTAGTTCTTGCAGTCGTTCGGGATCGTTGTTCCGGGCTTCAGTTTGTTTTTTCTCCTCTCTCCACATCCCAGGAAAACCATTCATGACTTATGATGTCCATCGGCCATACGATGAGCTCCTGCCCTCGCACATCAGGGGGCAATCTGTTAACACCCAAAAAGTGCTCACTAGCTCATTTACCATATTACATGGCTCATTTGTCCATTTTCCTACCATATTTCCCTTAAATCCCAAAAAATCCCATTTAAAAAGCCTCCAAAAGGCCTAAAATGCCTCCAAAAGGCCACAAAACCATCAAAATAGCCTAAAAAAGGCTAAAAAACCCCCTTTTCCTCCAAAAATAGCAAAAATCCCCTAAAAAGGGAATAAAAAATATAAAATAATGAGGAAAAGGAGGAAAAAACCCTATACAGCTGCATAAAACCATGTGTTTCCCAAAACCATGGGTCAGCACTCCACCACCAAAAAACTATAAATAGGTGATGGAGATCCCTTATTCCATATCCACAATCACAAGCACCCTTACTCTGCCAAAATCTCTCTCGAAACCCTAGTTCACCTTTGAACTATTTTCACCTTGAGAGCCACCTTTGGCCCATCCCCAACATTGGAGAAGGAGAAAGGAGCATTCTGAAGCTTGGAGCATCCTCTTGGACACTACAAAGGGCTTCATCAACCTTGACACTCAAGGTAACATTAATATAAAACCATTTTTTACATCTTTTATTTATGTCTCATGCAATGCTTAAAGTAGTTTGTTAATTGTTGTTTTAGCTTAATCTTTTAATCATTATTGAACTGCTACTAAGGAGTCCATTCTCCTTAGTAGGTGCTCATTGGCACAAGCTAGGGGTAAAACCCTAGCTACAATGCTATTATTGTGAAATGGAATGTAATGCTGCTATTTTATATCTGAGCATATTGAATTTTAACATGGTATCAGAGCTAACCTGAAGGAAGACAAGGTATGGCACTAAAGACACTTGCTTTACTTACGACAATTTGAAGGTTAGGGTTTTACATAGAAAAAACCAGTCATCGTAGCACTTTCGCTATAAATCCGTTTTGGCGACGTTTTCGGATCTGAAATTGTTACAGGACAAATATTAAATCTCCAGGTACCTTGTGTCCAAAGGACAACCTCTAATTCGTTGTACTTTGTGATTTATGATCTGTACAATATAGGGTTTCTGCCTCTTCCAGATCTGAGTCAAAATCAGGTGACCTTGGGAAAAAGGTCATATCTTGGGCTAGGAAGCTCCAAATGAAATTTCGTCAAAAGTGACAGGTAGTACACAGTCTGTACTATCTCAGCAAACGTTTTCAGAGGCCGAAGTTGACCCAGTGACACGTGGCACTCCGTACAAGTTCGCTCTCCTGTATTATCCCATAAACAGGTCATGTTGCGACACTTGGCATAACTCTCTCTCAGAGAGTCCAATTGAGGTCAGACCTGTCAGGATGGAAAGATAACAGGCCGAGCTACCTCAGGAAATGTTTTCAGAGGCCGAAGTTCAACAAGTGACACGTGGCACGCCGTACAAGTTCGCTCTTCTGTTTTATCCCAAAACAGGTCACGTTGCGACATTTGAAATAACTCTCTCTCAGAGAATCCAATTGAGGTCAGACCTGTCAGGATGGAAAGATAACAGGTCAGGATATCTCACAAAACTTTTTCAAACCCTGTGGATTGAAAAGTTTGGAATTACACCAGAAACAATCAAGTACATATTTCTGTCAAAACAGAATTATTTTTGAGTACCTTCATTCATGGCTTCCGGAATTTAGGGCTTTGAAGAAAGTTGGAATTTTTGTTAACGAAGACCACGGCTGAATGCTACTCATCAAAATAGAAATTTAGAGACCAAGATCAGATTTTTTGGTTGGGCATAAGGCCGGGCTTGATCAAACCCTAGTTCGGGACTTTGATCAGAAAAGTGGAAAATTAGGGCTTCTGTAAAAATGGGAATTTTTGAAATCTGTGACCATGGCTGGAAGCTTCTCAGAAAAATAGAAGCTTAGAGCTTTGGATCAAACATTTTGATTGGGAAGAAGAGTGGGATTCATCAAACCCCAGTTCAGGGTCACGTCTAGTCAATCCGGAAGTTTCAAAGGCAAAATTGAGGAGTGAAACTTTGCAGTTTTCAAATTCTGAATATATCAGTTTGATCAGCTCATCAAGGCGCATATTTATATCCTTTCGGAAGTTTGAAATTCAAAGTTTTAATTTTTGGGGTTTCTCTGACAAACCCATATCCAGCTCTAGGTCCAGTTCTTGCAAATCAAGTGGACAGGGTTAATCCTAGAAGAAGATGGATTGGTCACCTGCATAAGTGAAGGAGTTCCTGTTTCAGAGGGAGATGAGGCTAAGGCTTTACATAAGGAGATTACAAGCGATCTCGACAGGTATGACTCATCGAGGTATGTTTTGAGATTTTTTCATGATTAAGTTTATGGTATGTTTGTCTTCATGTTATTACGGTTAGTACAATCTTGATTTTAGATTTGTTGTATCACCTTAACAAAATTATGAATGCATAATAGAAGATATTCATTGGTTAGGGTGTTGACACTTATGATTGTACTAATGCATTATGATGTTGTGTGAGGTTGATGTTGTCTACTAACAAGATACAGGTACATCACAAAAGACAAATCAAGTTCCATGACCATGAAAACATGAAGACAAAGACTCATCCATAATCTTTGTTCTACTTACGAGGTATGTATGACTTTGTTATATTATGCTTAACCTATGAGACATGCAGGTTCTAGCTCAGGATCTCTAAATCATTGAAGAGATTGTTTAGGTATGTTGTACATAACCAAGTAGGTATACTAATCCAGGTATGTTTCCCATGAATCTTACCTTGTGTTAGGATCCCTTATATAAGTATACTTGGAATGATTGGTTATGCTTATTCATAAAGTTAGTAATCAAGGGATTATGCATATTATATCTTTTATCTTGATTGATGATATGCATGAGTAAAAGAAGACTTCCCTGAAATCTTGAATACTAATGTTTATTAACTATAATCATGACTATACATTTTCAAGATTATTTAGTACTATAATGTTTTGATAGCATTTAGAATATACTAATGAGTGTATGTTTGTGCATGAGATCATGAGGATGACTCTTGAGCATGCACAGTGGTACAGAATGAATAGAAGTTCAAAAGACATACAGAAGATCAAGCGGGAGGCAACCACACAAACATAAAAGATAAGTATTTGAGTTGTTATTTGAAATAGTAATGATATTGCCTGTAATAGGTTGTATGCATATTTGTATTCCTAGAATATATAATGCTGAGTATAAACATTCATAGAGCATTGAACAGTATACTAGTAATGTGCATATGATTGGTAAGTTGGACAAACATTCCATTGTTGCTTGTCTAGAATGAAACCTCTTTGCTGACATGCGGAGAGCTATGCACACTCTCGATAGTATGTTCTGGTAGAGATGGAAGGCATCTAGATAGCCACTGTATGCATACAAGATATGGGAAAGTGTTGTGCCAAAGTATTGGTCAAATTAGTTGCATAACTATGTAAATGATATTTGTATGCATAATAGGTTATCATGTCAATATGATTTGATGATTATGAAGTATTACTAATCCTGTACTTAATTTTGATTTGTAGGAAAGATCATGATAAATGATGAACACTGAACAAGCGGTGGATGTTCAACAAAAGATTTACAAATCAAACACACTATAGAAAGCTTGTGGCTAGAAGATTATCTTAAAAAAAGAAGAAGAGAATCATGATGAGATGTTTTTCTCCAAGTGAATAGATAAAGACCATTCTCTTAAATGGTACAATTAAAGAAGAAGTGTGAATCATGGTACCCAGGATCGATAATCAATTGATGAGCTTAATGATCACCATGGGTGATGTGGATATCAACCTTTGCTACAAGGTTGAATATGGTTTCTATTCACAAATGACATGGATGCAAGAAGGAACTCACCACAGAGTTCGAATGATATTAAGGCTCATATCAGTAGACCCATCTAACGAGAGATGGCACAGATAGATGGCTGCATAAATGAAAATGAAAGATCTCATATTGATGCATTACTTCCTAGGTCTGGAAGTATGGCAAGGATCAGAAGGAATATTTCTCAACTAGGGAAAGTATGCCGAGAAATATTAAAAGGACTTGAGGTGTTGGAATGACCACACTTATGGATTCCAAACTGAAGAGTTAGTGGATATAACTCTGTACAGTCAAATTATTGGGTGATTGATGTATCTAACATATACTAGGTTAGATATATGCTTTGTTGTGAACACCTTGAGTCAGTATCTAGTGGAAACTAGATGTGTTCACGTGATAGTTGCAAAGCATGTGATGAGGCACCTAAAGGATACAATAGACATTGATCTATGCTATCTTGGAGATCATGACTTCAGATGGCTACTCAGATGCTAATTGGGAAGAAAGTGTATCAGACAGGAAGAACACATCAAGAGGATGTTATTGTCTGGGATTAACCATGATCTCATGGTTTAGCTAGAAGCAGTCTAGTGTGGCTCTCAGCACAAGCAGAATATATGGCTGCTTGCTCTGCTAGTTGTGAAGAAGTTTGGCTTCAGGATTGTTTGACTTAGAGATAGAACCAACTGTGATCCTATGTGACAAATAGAGTTGTATCAAGATGAAATAGAATCTAGTGTTCCATGATAAGTCAAAGAACATAGGGATCTAACAAGATATGACGCAGAAAGGAACTATAAAGTTTGAATTTGTAACAGGTTGCTGATGTACTAACCAAACCTCTGTCTCGAGTGAAATTTGAATACTTCCGAGACAAGCTTGGTGTAGCTCAAAAGGACCCTCCTCGAAAGGGGGAGTAGTATAGTCACTGATGATGAGATTGTCTCATCGAACAACAAGGTCGATGATGAGGTAACCTGTTCTCTACACCTAGATACTTAGAAATATTTAGATTTAGGACTCTTATACTTAGAATACTTAGTTTTACTTATACATGCTTTTGATGTTAAGAATACATGCTTTTGATGATAGATGTATTGATGAGAATACATGTGGGGATTGTATCATCCTTGAACACATGTTCTAAAGTGAGCCGTACACGTATGGTCTCCGAAAATGAAGTCCTTAGTGGACAGGTAGGGATTGTATCATCCCTGGACTTCGGTCCCTGAATAGATCCGTAGACGTGAGGTCTCCGAGAATGAAGTCCTTAGTGGACAGTTGAGGGGATTGGATCATCCCTGGACTTTCAGTCCTAAAGAGAGCCGTAGACGTGAGGTCTCCGAGAATGAAGTCCTTTGTGGACAGTTGAGGGGATTGGATCATCCCTGGACTTTCAGTCCTAAAGAGAGTCGTAGATGTGAGGTCTCCGAGAATGAATTCCTTAGTGGACAGTTGAGGGGATTGGATCATCCCTGGACTTTCAGTCCTAAAGAGAGCCGTAGACGTGAGGTCTCCGAGAATGAAGTCCTTAGTGGACAGTTGAGGGGATTGGATCATCCCTGGACTTTCAGTCCTAAAGAGAGCCGTAGACGTGAGGTCTCCGAGAATGAAGTCCTTAGTGGACAGTTGAGGGGATTGGATCATCCCTGGACTTTCAGTCCTAAAGAGAGCCGTAGACGTGAGGTCTCCGAGAATGAAGTCCTTAGTGGACAGTTGAGGGGATTGGATCATCCCTGGACTTTCAGTCCTAAAGAGAGCCGTAGACGTGAGGTCTCCGAGAAGTGGGGATTGTATCATCCCCGGACTTAGGTCCCTGAATTGATCCGTAGACGTGAGGTCTCCGAGAAGTGGGGATTGTATCATCCCCGGACTGCGGTCCCTGAATTGATCCGTAGACGTGAGGTCTCCGAGAAGTGGGGATTGTATCATCCCCGGACTTAGGTCCCTGAATTGATCCGTAGACGTGAAGTCTCCGAGAAGTGGGGATTGTATCATCCCCAGACTGCGGTCCCTGAATTGATCCGTAGACGTGAGGTCTCCGAGAAGTGGGGATTGTATCATCCTCGGACTGCGGTCCCTGAATTGATCTGTAGACGGATGGTCTCCGAGAAGTGGGGATTGTATCATCCCCGGACTGCGGTCCCTGAATTGATCCGTAGATGTATGGTCTCCGAGAAGTGGGGATTGTATCATCCCCGGACTTAGGTCCCTGAATTGATCCGTAGACGTATGGTCTCCGAGAAAGTGATTTTTTATGTGGTTACTTGTATCGGTAGGATACTTGTATTGATGATGTGGTTACCTGTATCGGTAGGATACTTGTATTGATGATGTGGTTACCTGTATCGGTAGGATACTTGTATTGATGATGTGGTTACCTGTATCGGTAGGATACTTGTATTGATGATGTGGTTACCTGTATCGGTAGGATACTTGTATTGATGATGTGGTTACTTGTATCGGTAGGATACTTGTATTGATGATGTGATTACCTATATCGGTAGGATACTTGTATTGATGATGTGGCTACTTGTGTCGGTAGGATACTCGTATTGTTGATATGATCACTTGTATTGGCATGAATATTTGATGCTGATGATCGTGTGATGACGATGCTGCTGACCGTGTGATGACGATGATGCTGATCGTGTGATGACGATGCTGCTGATCGTGTGATGACGATGCTGTTGATCATGTGATGACGAGGCTGATGATCGTGTGATGACGAGGTTGATGATCGTGTGATGACGATGCTGATGATCGTGTGATGACGATGCTGATGATCGTGTGATGACGATGCTGATGATCGTGTGATGATGATGCTGATGATCGTGTGATGACGATGCTGATGATCGTGAGATGATGATGCTGATGATCGTGTATCGTGAGGATCCAGATGATGATATTGTTGTAGCTGTTCAAGTGCTACAGAAGATAAAGACTCAATACTGAAGATGTTGATGTTCCAGTAACTGCTTGAGTTACTAATGATGTTGAGAAAGCTTCCAATGATTTATAGATGTATCATGTATGATGTTGATGATTCCTTGCTCGTGCAGATGCTGTTATAATATCCTTCTCGTTAAGGGGGAGTGTTGAGATATTGTAACTTCAAAGAATATTATATTTGTACTTTATTATTCCGGAGATGTTTCACTCCTCCGTGAAGATCTTATTGTATATCCGGAGATGTTTATTCCTCCGTCGGAATGTGGTAACTCGGGTTATTAGACTTCCCTAGTGGGGGTCGGCCCTATATGTGTTATGTGGGTCAAAGGGTTATTAGACCACCCTAGAGGGGTCGGCCCAGTCAGTTGTAGTGGGGTATTTAACCCATTGGTTAAATACGAGCCTACGTGTACCTGTGTAAAATACATGTCAGTGTAGTGTATAAATAGAGGAGGTGTGTTCCTCATTTGACACACTCACACACTTGAGGATAGCGCACTTGTGGAGGAGAGGTCTTCTATTGTGGAGGAGGAGATCATGTCTCAGGGTTTCATCTTTGTATATTGTTGGTCATCTATATTGAGGAAGCTTTGCTGGGTTTTCTACCCCATGAGGGTTTCCCAGGATAAATCTCTGTCTCTTGTGTTTATGCTGTGCTTGTTGTTTCTTCAGTGATCCTGTATATGCTATTATTGTGAAATGGAATGTAATGCTTCTATTTTCTATCTTAGCATATTGAATTTTAACAGATAGACCTCCAGTGAGACTAGACTTCCCATTCTGACTCCATTTAGCTCCTCATGCGCCCTCCACTGATCCTCCTTCATTCAGTTAGTGCCTCCATGTGCCAATTACACCTACCACACTCAGTTAGACTCAGTTTGACATCTGGTTGACAGTTACTTGTGCATTAATGACTCCACTGATGATGAGGACTCCTAGTTGTGCTCTAATGACACTCTATTGATCTGATGATCACTCTATGAGAGGCTAATTCAAATATCCACCTTGGCATTCAAATCCTCTCCACCATTTTACTATTATTGTTCATATTTGTGATTAATGAATTAGTGTGTGTGAAGTTATTTTGCTTCTATTCGAGTTCTACTATATTATTATTATGTTGCTCATTTACACTGCATTGACCACTCTTCTTGTATCTTCCTGCTTAATCATAATCTTTCTTGTGAGGTATACATCAGCTCTTGGAATCTGCTGTGAGTATTTTCACATGGTATCAGAGCCTGTTGAGAGTATTGTCTATCTCCATTCCTGAGAGTTTTTTGCAGGTTATTATCAAGATTTCCAGTGCAGCACTTTCTGCACTTTTGCAGCAGTAGTAGTTGCAGAGACTTTCTATTGTTTTTGCAGGTCTTCTACAACTTACATGAATTCAGAAGAAATCCCTCCTCTTTCTCCATTCAACTATGATGAATGGAAACAAAAAATGATAGCATATTTGAAGAGCCATGATCTCTTTGATTATTATTTTTGTCATGTTTAAACATGCTCGCAAGTCCCCCTTCAAATTCTCAGAATGGTGTCCTTACCATAAATGGCTGAACACTTTTTCCATTGACTTGCATGGATGTGAATCTTTCTCCTTTGCTAGATGGCCTGGCACTTTTGAAAAAGATTAGTTACACAACTTTTACACCATCTTCCATCGGTTATTCAATTTCTCGCCATAAACACAAGCATAAAATCGTTTCTCCTCTGCTAGTCCTTTCTCCATTGAGATATTCCATCACAAGACAAATTCCACCTAAGAAATAATTCATTAGGATAGTCACCTTTCGATGTTCACTCATCATAGACTTGATTCCTTCACAAACCTGACTCAATTTTTGGAGACGAAATATTGCATTTGCATGAGGACTGTTAGACAATAATATCTAGATTCTACACTCCATTCTCGAAGGACTCGAATGGACACTAAGTAATCCTACCTGAAGACACTGAGTATTCTGTAATTTCCCCAAATTCCTTTGGTCCGCTAATTATCTCCAATCCAAATTTTTTGATAAAGCAGAATAATCTGCTTCACACATCTGTAATAATCCTTGGATTCACTGAGTATTCAATAATATTTCCTAATTATGTTGGTCTTCTAATTCTCCCCAACCCAAAAGTTTAGATAAAGCAGAATAATCTTCTTCATCCATCTGTAATCTTTCCTGGAGACACTGAGTAAAGCCCATTTAAGGAGATTCAAACCCTATAAATTCATCCATATATGTCATCAATTCTTAAGGTGAATTGTATATCTCAATCTAGGATATCAGTGTCCATGTTCCAACTAACTTTTCCAAACACCCCCACTACTCTAAGGCATATTCATGATAAGATTACTACTCGTTGAAGGTTATGGTTATCCTCTTTTTGAATATATATTATGTATTTAATTTCCAGATAACATCCATATTGCATTCTTGGATAATGCTCTCAATTTTCCTCTGTTTCCCTATTGTGGCTATATCAAAATATAATAATAAAAACCCAATCAGAAATAAGTATTAGATAGTGGAGCCCCACCTTATCTTGAGTTCCAGTTGTACTTCAAAATCAGAGATCTCTCGTTCATGGTTTGGATACAATAGGTTTTACACCTATAAAATCTCCTTCAGTAAATTCAGCCTTGTAATTTTATATTTCGTGTCATTGGCGCATTTTGAATTGATCTAAGTAAAATCTGATGAAGAATCTCCACGTCTTCAAGAAATCTAAAAAATAGATGTATTCTGGAACTTCTTCTTCATAAAATAGTGCAGCAATCTGAAAGCTTATGCTTTGGTCCAAACACTACCATGCTTGAATAGCAATTAATGATAGAATTCACCATAATTGGTTGAGAATGACCCGAATCTCCTCTTTGCACATTCTCATAAAATGGCAAGAAATATTTACATTGCATTGCTTCCTGGCCACTTCCATAGTTTAGGCCTATCAAGAATTTTATCAACAAAATCCTCAATCACCGAAGTGCAAATACAATTTGATACTGATACTTAACATGAAATTCATCGCATAATAATTTGATCTGCATCGAATGTGCCTTGAATCGTCATTTCAACTTCAGAAAAAATGTCATCACAAAACCCCGAATCAGCATGACCTGCACAATTTTCATTTCTGTAGTTGGCATGTGATAAATGCTCAATAGTTGGTTTCGCTGGCGAACCTTTTCATATTTGCATGCTCAGTGGTTTGGTAATTTCGTGCCTGCCAAATGTGGTTATGAATACCAACTTTCACCCATGTAAAATGCACAAGATACAACTAGAGCTAAAATGGCAACAGAGTTCTTAATAAGCAACTTAAGCTTGAAGCTTGAAATATGAACATTTTAATTGGAGAGCTACAGACAATTGAGAAATACTTTCAATTGAAAAGCAAAATCATTAGACCAGATTTCTACTATTATTGCAAAAGAAACTCTTCAACTATTGTCACACTGTTAGATTGCCCCTGTTGATAGAGTCGTCGAGCGGATCCCTTTATACAGTGATGAGAAACATTCCACATGTAAAACGTTTATGAGATTTTATGTCTTATATACACGGTTGTCATAGATTTCTCATGTTATGCACTATTATTCTCTCTGTGGTCTCTTTACTTGTTGCTCTTCAGGGTCCTTGTTTCTACACTTGGATTATTGCATTGCATTGGTCCTACAGTTGGATGGGCTCTTGTATTGCTTGGAGGTTTGGGCTCTTTGATGACCACATAATTTTCGCAAATAAATGTGTGATATTTTTTAATTTTTTTTAGAGTAGCACCATATAAAAATGTGTCATAATTTTTTAATATATTGCTTGCTCCAATATATAAAAAAAACTTCATTAATTTTTTATATATTTATTTTCCCATGCCCTAATTTTATATTTCATTTAAAGCATAAAAAACTTTATTAAATTTTTATATATTTATATTTATAATTTTAACAACTACTCACTTATCAGTATATATTTTATATCTAAACGTTTTTACACTTTATCTTAATATATTTTAAATCTAAAGTTCTAATATTATGCACTTTATCAAATTTAACAATTAATTTTTCTTTCTTTCTACAATTTAGCAATAAATAAATAAATATATGGGTATGTGGGTGGTGGTATATTTCTATATTTAAATCATTATAACTTTGTTTTCAAGAATTTTCTTTCTTAATAATGATGATGATAATGATGATTAATGTTCATTTAGATCAACTTTGGTCTATCAAACCAAGCTTGGTGAGAAGCTCTCCTAGCACAGCAAGTTAGGAGGTTAGAAATGTGTGTTGTAGCAAATACACTAAGAGAAAGTGATTTCGATCCTCAACACTCATAGACTCACAAAGATGGCAAACCCTTTCTTCCCACGGAGTTTTATGAATAAAACGTCTTGTTTCACTATGGAGTTCATGAGAGTTCGTTCTTATCTTGTCTATATCAATTTAGTTCTAATCTTCTAGATTAGAGTTAATGACCTCCTTATAGTATCTTAATTTTCTTTTAACCTCTAAATTTTTCCCACATCATAGTTTCTCTTTAAACTTATATGTAATAATATTTTTGACATTATTGATATTCTGCAAATTGTCATTTTCTTGAATACCCCAATAGTTTAACCAAGCCATGTTATATTCTGTAAAGTGTCTCTTATTTTTCTCTTATATGTTATTTTATATTATTTATTTAATTATTTATCGTGATTGTATAATTGTTGAAATTGTAGCATGTGAAATAAATGTGTTTTGTGATTTGAGATTTGGTACGTATAATTATTTATGTAATTGAATTTGGTGTTTAGAATGTTTGAGTGTAATTATTTATCTAATGAAAATTTAAATTTTACAATATGAAAAAAGTTTATTTAATATTTATGAAATCGATGTGTTTATGTATTTAATTGCTTGAAAAATGTGAAAGGAATTTTTAAAAATTGTACTACTATATTTAGAAGTTGTATGAAATGGATGTGTTTATGTATTTAATTGTTTGAAAAATGTGAAAGGAATTTTTAAAAATTGTACTACTGTATTTAGAAGTTGTGTTTTTATATGACATGTTAGAAGTTGTGTAATGTCTACATTGAAAATTGGAATTGGACTAAGGATGGAGTATGCATGCTTTTGGCAATTCTGGGAACAAAAACATAGTGAAGTTAGCTTTGATGAGATGCACAGTAAAATCTATCTTTGGTTTTTTACTACTTCCTCCAATCCTAAGCCACATAATGGTTGTTGAATCCACAAAAGTAACAAGGTAATGAATATCAACATCGGTATGCGTCATGACTCTTCTTCTTGTAACAAAAACAAGTGACATAAGGTTTCTAGTTCTGAAACATTTCTTACTTTCACCTGGTATTTCTCTCTCCCAAGTTACTTATTCTTCCCACTGTTGGAATGTGCATGGGTGCTTAACTTGTCAGAGCTTACAAATGGATGTTGATCATTCTTTGTGATCTATTCTTTGGTTGGATTTGTTGTATTTCCTCAATCTTGAGCCTCCACAAAGATTATCTTTGAGGATTTCACATTATTTAAATGTGTCTTAGAACATCCACCTTTGACTTCCTTACCACCATAATATCCTAAATGAACATGTTGTAGTCTAGAGTTCACTGCATTGGGGCTCTTCATGCCTTAACCATGATTTTCAAGACATTGGCCATCAAAACCCATCCTTTGCAAAAAATTCAAGCCTATCTCTTTGGTATGAAATTCAAAACTACAAAATTACTCATATGTTGATTGAAATTGAGCAAGGGGTGAAGTTCAAGTGCTTACCCTAAAAATCCCTCAATCATGGTATGCGCATCTTGAGTCAAAACAAGGCTCCTTTCTTTCTTAATATTTTTCACCTCCATTTAAAGACTCATCAATATGGATTTCTTACAAGCCAACTATTACACTATATTTTCCACAACCTTGAAATTTTTCTCCTTAAAAAGCTTGAGATGGCTTTACAAATTTTAATGCAACTCTTCATTCTTCTCGTCCAACTACTAGAAAGTCTTTTCTAGTTGTTCATTATCCTCATAGATTTGTTTATTCATATCCTATAGTTCCTAAAGTATCACTCTCTTATGATATTTTCCCATGGATGCCTTATTGCAAGTCCATAGATTCATAAATATATTTCTATGACACCAATTGATCTAAATCTTTTGGATGAGTTGAAATTTCCCAATGGCAATAATATCGAATTTTAGTTAAAACCAAATAATAGGTATCTTGAATATTATCAACCATATATTATTTCCTTATTAAGCAATAATAAAACTGAAGACAAATGAAATCATACAACAATATACTAATATTTTTAATGAGAACCCTTTTGCACAAATAACTCCAATATGGTATTCAATCTAATAGATTGCAACCAATGCGTATTGTCTTTTATTAGAATTACGAATCATGCAATCTAGGTGTTAATATTGCTCCTCTCCCCAATACTTAAAGGGTGCTAGCTCAATGGAAGAGCGTATGCCTTACAAGCAGGAGGTTGGTAGTTAGATTCCTCCGTGCCCTAATGATATTGCAATGTATTCCTAAAAAAATATGTGTTGTGATCATTTATATTAGTTGCTAAACGAGAAGCAAAATGTGACGATAGTGTGGGAGTAAAAATGGACGATAAATTGGGTGCTAAAGTGGTAGCAAACCATGGTGCTAATGTTGACATCAATAGAGATGCAAAACTAGGCATTAAAAAGAGGCCCAACACTTGACGCTATTGAGGAAGCCAAACATGGCGTTGATATGGTAGCAAAATAAGATGTTACTTTGGATGCAAAACATGGCACTACATAGGAAGAAAAATATGGTGCAACAATAGAAGAAAACTTTGGCTCCATCTTGGTAGAAAAACATGATGCAAAAAAGGAAGCAAAAATTGATACAAAATTAGAAGTGAAAATTGGTGGATATTGGAAGTAAAATAGTGCAAAATGGGATGCTAAAGTGGTAGCACATATGGATGCAAAATTGGATGCTAATTTGGATGCAAATATGGCGCGAATGTAGATGCAAACATAAATGTTAACATGACGCTTTTAAGGATGCAAATAGGGCGCTTATGGGGACATTATTTAGGAAGTAAAAGATGACGATCTCTAGGAAGAAAAATAGGATGTTATTTAGGAAGCAAACCTCGACGTCGTTTAGGAAGCAAAATTGGACGATATTCTGGAAGCAAAAAAATGGGCATTATTTTAGACATTAGAAAGGATGCTATCTAGGAAGCAAAAAAAGACGTTATTTTAGACTCTTTACATTTTGTCCTTGACGCATCCCATTTGGCGTCTACTTTGACCACTCAATGAAAAAAAAAATTACACTAAAAAGGGACGCTAATTCGAGGGTTTGTTGTAGTGCTTGCTCACGAAATTATCCACCTAATATTTATATTCAACATCCCTATGAGGATTATCCAAGTATTATCTCACCGTCTACTGGAGACCATCAAATTTATCCAAGAATAAGTAGCATTTACAATTTTACTTGGATAAATTCATCCTCCATGGTGTTCGTGTACTTGTCTTTCCATGTATTATTTTACTTCTTATCCATTACCAACTCATCGCATATCTTTGATGACTTTTTCATAGATTCATCTATATTTTGTCCCTAGCTCTTCAAGTCCTCTTTTCTATTATAAATGTTTTACATCCAACTAATCTAATACATCTTATTTTTTCTCTTATAATCCTCAACCTCTTTCAATGTAATATATATAAGTGCCTTTAGGATTTGTATATTTATGGCACTATTATTTTATCCTATATCATCTCTTACTTTTCTCATATTATATATATTTATTTGTATGGATTATTTTATACTTGCATATCTATTTTGGATATTTAGTCAGTGAATGAACTGGATATGGATTCTTTAACATTATTTAGGTCTTTGGCCATCTAAGACCCAAAATTTTGTTGTTAAAAAGTATTTCACCACAAGTTGAAGAATATGTGGATAAACATAAGGAAACAATAAAAGGTTCATGAAGCAGTAATGAATTATAAAGGATCCAACATTTAATCAGTCCAAGGTTAATCCATTAAATTGTTCATTGAAATGTTATTAATCACCCAAAAAAAATAGCATGGAACCTATCTCGTGGCCCATCGCAACTATAGGTTGTTAAACAAACTAAGTCGGATTCTGCATGGGACATAGATTAGATCTGGAGATGTTTTGACAACATCAAGTATATGTTGAAACATATTGTCAAAAAAACAAACATGCCTTGATGGCAATTGTGGCAACATGCAGGAAAATTCGTCAGCACAATTTCCATAAATCTTCTTGGGATTAGTCTAGAAACCATTCATGGTTGTGATTGTTCTAAAAGTGGCATAGCACAGCGAAATTACTAAAAGAATGTTATTAACAATATATATTAAGAAAGTGTAGCATAGTCTTCATCGTATAGTCAACTATCTTGTGGAAGAAGCTAACTTCAAGCAAAAAGGGGAGAAGACGGATATTGATCTGTAGTAATCAGTGAAGGATTGCTCCATCTATCCAAATCAAGTTGTTATTCCAAAATATCTTGTAAAGTTTGTGGCCTACAAAATTGTGTCATTTCTTTGCAAATTCAAAAGAGGGCCTACAAAACTAAATTGCAATTCACTAAGGAAGAGTGAGAACTGTTTAGATAGTCCCAACCACCTCGCAATTGTCCCTAAGTAATGACCCTTGAATGACATGTTAACATTGTTCTAAGAAAGTTCGACGTAGTATTAAAAGGATTGTGTCATTTCTTTGTAAATTCAAAAGAAGGCCTACAAAGCTAAATTGCAATTCAATAGAGAAGAGTGAGAACCGTTTAGATAGTCCCAACCACCGCATACAATTTTGTTCGCAATTATCCCTAAGTAGTGACCCTTGAATGACATGTTAACATTGTTCTAAGAAAGTTCGACGTGGTATTAAAAGGATTGCGTCATTTCTTTGCAAATTCAAAACTAAATTGCAATTCAATGGGGAAGAGTGAGAACCGTTTAGATAGTCCCAACCACCACATACAATTTTGTTCGCAATTGTCCCGAAGTAGTGACCCTTGAACGACATGTTAAAATTGTTCTAAGAAAGTTCTACGTAGTATTAAAAGGATCGTACACATCGTATTAAAAGGGTGAAGTTACAAACATCAAAGAATTGGAGAGCTAACGACTTTATGTTATATTGAAGTGCTTTACAAGTGGATTGAGAAAATATTTTAAAAGAAAGACAATAAAAAGGGTATTTTTAAGAAGAAATATAGTTAAAAAGTGGTACATATAAAAAGTTTCATTAACTTCTCCCAGTTTCAAGTAAAGTAGCATTAGAAGTTATAATATTTATATATATATATAAATATAAAAGTAAGTAAGGAAAAAAATATGTATTTTGAATATATAAATGTGTGCTTTGCTAATATATATTAGTGAAGAAGATTATCATAAGGATACATAAATGGTAAGTTTCAAAGTTCCCAAGTTAGTGAAGAAGATTATCATAAGGATATATAAATGGTAAGTTTCAAAGTTCCCAAGTCAGTGAAGAAGATTATCATAAGGATACATAAATGGTAAGTTTCAAAGTTCTCAAGTTAGTGAAGAACATTACTAATAAAAAAAAATTGATCTTATCAAGTGACGTAAGGGATATATTTAAGTATTAAGTATTAAAGTATATCAAAAAAGTTTTAAGAAGAAGTACGTCATTGAATCAAAATTTGTAAACCATGGAAATTACATATTCACACATATGGTTGCAATTACAAGTATTAATGGGTGAGATATGACATTATAAAGAGAATAATAGACCACTACAGTTTGAGATTAAGAAGGGGAATTATTTTAATGGGTTAATAATAGAGAAAGAGAATCGTTGCCTAAAAAATAAAAATTAAAAGTAAGAACAAGTTAATCAAGACTTTGAGAATAAATTATCAAAGAAGGATGATGAAATATCATGCTTTAAAAATCATAGTCAAATTTACTAGCAAAAATCAAGAAGTCAAAAGACAAAAAGCAAGATGATAAAAAAATAGAACAAGAAAGCAAGGTCTCCAAAAGAAATTATCCAGAAAAAATAAAAAATAAAATAAAAATGAAGATAACTCCCGCTTAAGGAACCTTAATCATAGATTACTTGATCAAATTAAAATATTAAGGGATGACAAAATGGAGAATATATAATCAAAAAATAAGACAACAAGTCATAATAAGGAATAACTCTCATGTTTAAGGAAACAAAATCAGGATAGACTTAAACAAATAAAAAATATAAAGCATGATAAGAAATATTTACAATAAAAGTTAGATCACAAAGGATCATGTTGGCATTTGTGTCCATCTCTCCCCATGATTTTCGTGACATGGGTTCATCCCCTCTCTACCTTTGGCGATTGTAGTGGAGATTAACACATGTAGTCTTTGGTCTAACAACAATCGTGCTCCAACAAATGGTATCATAGAAACAATTCTCGAGTTCGAAACGCACTCGAGTAATGATGGGGGGATATTGTTGGCATTTTCATATAGCGCTCCCAATGAGTTTCATGACATAGGTTAATCATCTCTCGTGGATCCTAACTTTGATGATTGAAGTGGAGATTAACACCTACGGGTTTTGGTATAATGGAAATTGTGCTCCAACAAATCATTAGCCAAAAAAGAAACAATGACTGACCCAATAAAGGAGTTATCAAACACTCAAATTCAGACATCGAAAAAGGGAACCAATACAGAGTCAGTCAATACTCAAATTCACAAGAATACTTATATTGACAAATTATCACTACAAACATCAAGAGAAAATAGTTCCAATGAACAATCACAAAAGATTAGGATGCCTTATCATCATCCAAATCACAAGAATCGATATCAACAATGACAAGATCAAAAGATATATAAACAATAGTTTTCTTTCAGACATAAGAAAGACAAAATTGACAACTTGTATGGAAGCCAAAAATCAGAAGTTCCATCCAAACAGACGATCAACAAAAAGTTCCATCAAAGTTCAACTTGGGGTGGATCGATTAAGAGTCGATGCAACAATTTTAGTTGGTAATTCATAAACCATATCATCTTGTTTTGTCAAGTGTCATAGTTATATGGCACTATCATTGTATCTTATATCATCTTTTACTTTTCTCATATAATATATATTTATCCATACAGATTCTTTTATACTTGTATATATATTTTAGATATTTATTCAGTGAACGAATTGTAGTTCTCACATTAAACCACTCATCAATTTTCTATTGGATGAAGAATGTGTAGGAATCCCTTACTTTTTATATTATAATGGGAGTAGGGCATACTTGGTTCCTCTATGATCTAGAAATATCGGCTTTCAAACTTAGGATTTACTCCCAAGATTTATCTTGTTTTTAAGTTATCTCTACAACCTTATATTTCACCACTTCTAATGATGTCACTCTCTCAGTTAAGGATTTATTATCGATACTAAGCAAAAATGTTGTCACTACTCAATCATATTATCTCTTTTTTCAACTTATATTTTTTTTTCACCATATATTGAACCAAGGGGGAGGTTGATGCATCATGATATCTCTCCAGGGACTTAATTTCCCCCTGGTGTTTCCTTCATAAGAGAGAAAATTTCAGTAGTTGCATGTGGATCTTCCCTACTACCGGCAATTTTCTTTTCAATATTCCGTTTTCAACTTCTAGTTGCATCATTGTTGTTGTTAGATCTATGTTATTTGTATCCAAGGAATTGGACCTGTACCTCAAGATCTTTCAATATTAAGAGGCTTGATAATAATTTTCATGCACAATGGTATTGATATGTTTGACCAATTTTATATTATCTAAAGGGGGTAATTGAGAGTCTTGGAATTGAACCTGTGCAAACCCACTCCAATCCTTAGGCCTTGTCTTATAATAGGTCTTGAGAGAAAAGTATTATATGGTGTTAATGATAAATATACCACTCTCATAATCATAATAAGGAAAAATCCTAAGGCATACCATATATTTAGAAGGCTCTTATGTAGCGTTAGATATTTTTTCAAGTCGTATTCTACCTTTTTCTTCTCTAAGTAGAATAAGGGAATAATGTTAATCAAGGGGGTAGATGGCTCCAAATTAGGAAAATATAGGGCCAGAGGTATATGCCAAGGAACCAACACTAGGTAACACTAGGTGTGATATGATCCCCTCCTAGTAAATCCAAGTAGAGTATATTTTATTATGTGGTAGAGTGGGAAGAATGTGACTCAAGTGTGCGGGGATGATCCTACTACCTAAAGTTGATTTTGGTCTATAGGTACATTATCTACCCTTCCTTTTATTTATCTTCTTGATTCTTTATTGTGGCCTTTTCACCTCTATTTCTTTGTCACCTTGCCCATATTCCTCTTACTCTTATTATTTTCTCCATGTTCTTCATAATCTCCTAGTTCATTTTCTTTATTACCTTCATTCTTATCTCCTTCATATATCTATTCATGTTCCTTGTCTTTATGCTCTTGTTCAAAACCCTTCTTATCCACTTAATTGTTCATCTCTACCTCTTTATTCTTATTTCCTATTCCTCTTTCTCATCATCATCTTCATTCTTATTTTCCTCTTCATGTATCTCTTTATATACCACACCCTCATTATCACCATCATCAATATCCTTGCACTATTATTATTTATTTCCTTTAGTCTCATCCTTCCAAATGTCTATTTGTATAAGGTATGGTTGTCCTTCTTGAACATCATTCTATTTGAGAATAATTTAAGTTTAAGGATTAAGTGCATGTGTCCTCTTACTTAATTCTTCCATAATTTTCTAAAATTCTTCCTCCTTGCTCATGGCTATGGTGAAGCTTGTCTATAGGTCTCTCTTCTCTTTTATTGTAGAATCCAAGGCGGGTTCCAATCCGGGGCCCTTGTTACTATTCTCTATTACATGCACCTCATATGGGACCTATTCATGTTTTTCCAATCCTCCCATTCCTTTGAATCTCATGGATTTGGTCATTAGGAAACCCCTTTTATAGGTGATTTTTTCTTGACTTTCTAGTTCAACAAGCACCTAAACTATATGGATTTTTGGTACTTATTACTCATTACATTTATAAGTGGAAATGGTCCCTACTAGTTAATCTCCATCCTCATACTCATCATGGATTACATAGTAGAACTTGGAAAATTCATTATCTTGAGGAATCATTCCATAAGGGATATATCATACGTAATTTATATCCGCATTTGTCACTAAGAACCCATATTGTAATTGTTAAAAGTTACCATTCACATCCACCACCTCTTGCTTCCTATTATCATGCAAGGCAATAAACTTGGTATCACCTTTAATGATAACTTGATCTTCTAGTCTATAGAATGTGAATATGGTGGGGATCTTGGGGTTTTTGGTTGTGGTAGAGGGAAGGCCTCTGATATTTATTTGGTAGGATTATAACAATAACCATAAATTCCTTTAACTCCTACCATGAATTCCTAGTATCATATTTCTCCTCCAAGGGTGACTATCATGATCCTTTATCCAAGGTTTCTTACTTCCATATTCTACTCAAAGAACAAAATAAGGATCATATTTCCAAAGTCTATCCCTAGGGTATTTCATTCCCTCAATTATTTCAACTATTTCCCTACCACCCTTTGGGTTTGAAAATGCATTCCCTCCCATGGAAATGGATACATGAAAAAAAAAATTGGACTTTAAAAACTATATCTCATCAATGTTTGACAGTTTCCCAACATACTCGAACATGTAGATCCTAGGAGTAAGGAATATAAAAATTTTGTAAGGGGGCAAGAATGAATGTTATATGTTAATCAATCTAAATTATTCCCATGAGAACCACACCTCTCCTACTATCAGTTCCCACTTGTAGGTAGGTCTTGATCTCAATGGTCATTCTTTTTGTCTATTTTCTATTATGTATCGAAATGTTACATACATGATCTTGTTGATATATTTTTCCAAATAAGAACCTTCATCATCATTTTCTACCCATGGTAACCAAACAAATGCATATATGTGGTACACCTTACTTAACTAGGTCTTCCCAAGGTGGTATAGATAATCCTTTTTATAAAAAAGTAGAAATAGACAAGGTACAAAGGATAATTAAATAGATTTTCAACTTGGAAGTTATCCAATTGTACCCTCATTCCTTTGGCATTAGATTTTCCATACCTAAAATATGAAATTTGGTTATGATGAACAAGGAAGATATCGAAGATGGACAACATGGACTCATCTACAATTGAAATATCTTCTCATCCCAAGCCTATGGTAAAAATAGCAACAGATTCATAGACCGTTCGAGAAAAATTGTATTCTATACAAGGGAGGTTTTTCTAAAGAAAGGCTCTAATTTTGTAATTATTCTGGAACTAGGTATTTTCTTTGATCCTTGGTAAAACAATCATACCTATTTCTTTGAATAGCTATAAGCTAAGTTGATACTGAATTCTTAAATTTTAATCAATTTATAATATGTTTTAGTAATGCAGAATTAGGGTTTGTGAGTTGATTAATGTATGTAAAAATACCCTTAATTTCCAAATCTGAATAAATAAATCAATTTTTGAAATAAACTTTCAAATAATATGTATTTTTCAGCGGACTTTCAAGGTTTATTACAACAAAATTATTTAACCCTTATTTAGATTATAAATGAACTAGAAATAGGACTAAAACTAGGGTAGATATAGGAATTTCAAATCACTTACTAATTTGGAACTTTTAACCCAAAACAACAGTCTTCAAATGGTATTTCTAATTTTGTTATTAGAGCATATTTAACTAGCATAATGGGGTAGATTGCAAAGGACTATTTCTAGCCAATAAACAAGGATATTTTACCATGTGATTTAGGGTTTAGGTGTGAATTTTATGTGTAAATAACAAAAATTTATAGATCTACTAAAAGAGAAAAAAAGTTATATTGAGATTTAAAATGGCATAAAAGATGTGACTTGTGCCCAGTTAATTCAAGTTGGGAAAATGTGATCAATTGAGAATCTCATGAAAGGATTTAGTGATTAAATATTAGATAGGTATGAATAGTTCAAACCCATTCCACTCCCTAATAGCTTGATCCACTTTAGAAATGTTCAATGGGAAAAACCTAATATAGATATTTCGACTATCCTTGAGGAGATATTTTTCAGGCAAGGGTTAAGAGAAACATGCCACCAATATTGAGAAACATGCACACAATTAAATCTTCCAGTGACAAGCATCCAACACAATAGAAATATCTTACCTTATTATTATCAAGGCCATAGACAATTGAAGATTGCATCCATTAACCATCAAATACATCCAATAGAGTGATCCAATCAACCATCCATAAGCATCAATTAGAAGTACTAAACAATAGCGCAAGACTTTTCTCCACAACTTATACCAAAGTTTACAATAGGATGAGCTTCTCTTCTATAAAGA
This sequence comes from Larix kaempferi, assembly GCA_027924585.1. NCBI lineage: Eukaryota > Viridiplantae > Streptophyta > Pinopsida > Pinales > Pinaceae > Larix > Larix kaempferi. Next base: position 26,735,368 of record BSBM01000289.1, read on the forward strand.
AGACGCTCAAAACCTTCACCAATGAAATACTAATAACCAAGAATAATCCCTAAATCTAATCTAGGAATGCATAAACAATCACTGTCCCTCTACTAATTTGAAAAGATAGGGTCAAAAATACATAAAATAAAGCTAGCGATACCACATGTAGGCATATACAACAAATGCTAGCTCCATGAAGCGGGATGCATCCTCCAAGTGGGCATAAGAGAAAGTACCATCTCTAATTTCCTCCTAGAAATGCTCATGGTGTTTAAATCCACTAACAATTTCCTCAAAGAAAGATCCAATGGCCTCCATCAAGTGGGGACCAACCTCCTTTAAGTGAATTCTTGGGTAAAGAGAGCCACATATGTGGCACGTGGGGCTCCAAGCAAGATTCCAACCTCAAAAAACTCCAATGAATCGGCACGTGTGAGCTAGAGACAAAGTCATTTCATGATAGAATCCCCTCAAAAGATGGATAGATGCCTCCCTAAGCCTCTGCACGTGTGGGTGTTAGAGATAGGACTCACAAGTGTGAGCTAATGTGAGAAATGTGTCATGTGTTGAGTGACCATTAAGTGATACCTTTCTAATATCTCAATAACTCTTTTAATTTTTATACATGTACTTAGATTAACCGTGGTGTGGACATCATTAACCAAAATTACATGTGAGACTCAAAGGTGGGATGCATTTCGTATGACTTAGGTGTAGATGATGAGATTAACATGGTATTAGGAGAAATTTAACTCTCATGAGTTATCCTTCATAGTCATATAGCATGAGTGAGTAAGAGGTCCAACCAATAGCTTTCATGGACTAGGAGTAATGTGGTTGATTCCCCGTGTGTGCCTTAGAGGGAGCACATGCATGAGTTACCATTTCTTAAGCCCTTTTTTTGGTGTGTGTGTGTGTGTGTATTCTTAGTCCCTTCTTTCCTTTTTTTATTTGACCGTGGCACCTAGGAAATAAGGCTTTTGATCAAGGTGGCATTGCTCAACTATATAATAATATGATTTAATGCACTTCTACCTTCAGCAATTTTCCTTCCTTTTTTTAATATTTGACTTTGGAATTTTATACATGGGAGTTGTTAGACCTTGCAACATGATGTATGACAAGCTAATCACAAAAGGGGACATGATGAAAATGAGCGAACAAAATTATAAGGTAAGAAAGATGGATAGTAGAAATATTGAAAATGATATGGAATATGTATGATACCCATCTAGGTCACTGGGGACACACCTCAACTGACAGTAGTGACACACTTATCTAGAGGTTATGAACACGCCATGTAATCAACCTAGCAAGAGACAACAATTTAGAGAGTTATGATCCATTATAGAGTAAAACCATTAATCACAATATGTCGTAATCCACACAAGAGAAGCATCACCATGCATATGGAAAGGGTACAAGGTATAACACTAGAAATCATCTGATATAAAATCCATCAACACAAATCACCCTGGTTTTTCAACCGAACATGCTAGAAGTGCACTTGGTTTAAACATCCATAAATGCCCTTTATGGAATTGTTGTATATGATGAAAAAAACAAGTGAAATTATCATTTGGTCATCCCTACATGATATGTGGTAACATTTGGCACCAACATGGTGACATGGGCTCAAGATAGAGTGCATGAGAACCTCATAAATCTCTAGTACTCTAAGTATGCATTGTCAGTAAACATGAATACTCCAAACGGAGTTCACAAAAGGCTTTCATCAGAACCTACTAATACTCAACATCAAAAGATTGGACCCACAAGACATGGAGACATCATCACCCCTCTGTGTGTGTGTGTGTGTTTGTGTGTGTGTGTGTGTGTGTGTGTGTGTGTGTGTGAGAGAGAGAGAGAGAGAGAGAGATAATATGCATCTAACTACTAATGATGCATAATATTAGGAAAAACAATCTACACATGGAAATATCAAAATTACATGTGAAAAGGCTACCTATATTATCTATTTCTTGAAACAAGCTTATTCATCCTACTATATCACTAGTTCTAACACTAAATGTTGTTATAAGAAACTAAGCTTGATAAGTTGCTAGTTAATTAGAAAAGGCAACTTATCCCCATCTAGGCTAGTAAGATAAAAATAATTTATCCTAACCATATTTTCAATTTTATAGGGACCAGGCCATAAAAAATCAAACTTCTTATTCATACAAGGGTTTTCCTTTCTTTTGTCCCACATGAGAAAAATATTTCCCTCTACAAAGTTCCTTTGATGAGACTTCCAATCAAATGGTCCTTTGATTCGTTCTTGATTTTTATCATTTGATTAAATGTTTCTTTCCTAGTTTCTTCCAATTCCATACTTGATGTATTCTTTCTTAAACAGCTTCTTGATTGGTTGTGAACTGTTTCAATAAGTGATAAACATATATTTTTTAATTAATAGGAAATCTCACTTATGTTCCATATATTAACTCAATATGGATCTTACCTATAACTATTTTAGCTATAATTATGTCTGCCTACACTACATACTTGTTTTCATTCATCCCAATTATTTTATTATCACCCACTATATTCTAAATAATGTTCATCAATTTTTTATTACTTGATTCAAATAATCCATTTGCTTATGGGTATAGTAATTAGAAGAATGAGATAGAACAATTACATAGTTGAATAAAAAGTTAAACAAAGTAAGGAAACTCAAGGATTTTGCATTGTCATTGGTGATTTTGATCAAGGAGTTGAATCTTTTTATTATGTTATCTTCAAGGAAACTCATAAAACTACCTTACTTTCCTTATTTGTAGGTATGGCATCTACCACTATATGAATTAATGTGGTAGGAAAAACCCAATGATATCCATTACTAGATTTATATTTAAATCCATCGATAAAGTCTCAACTCCATTGTTGAAAAGGAGATTATGTTGTTGTAAATGTAATTTCGGAAGATATGCCTTTGTATATTATTATATTATTATTGTACTTTTATTGGACCTCCGTTGGATATGTTTTTCCTCCGTTCGGGGATTCCATTATTGTATTTGGTCATGTAATAATATCGAGGTAAAACCTCCATTGTAAGTCGGGGAAATAGTCCCCAAAAGGATAAATGTAAAATATATTTTTGAGTGTCCCTAAGAGAGGTTGGCCCAGTTAGTTGAGGAAGTCAGCCCCATTGGGGATTTAGGTCAGTCACACATAAATTATAAATAGGGAGGTGCTCTCCCTCATTTGGACACACACCAACAAGCAAGTTCACTCCAAGGAAGAGAAAGACAAGTTCACTAAAGAAGAAAAAGGAAGCTGCAGCAGTCATCTTATATTTGGGTTTTCTATCTTGGTTTGAAGAAGTTGTGGGTTTTTCTCCTTTATGGTTTCCCCGAAGAAAATTCTTGTGTTCTTATGTATTGTTGTGCTTGTTTATCTTTCAAATTAAAGATCTAACATAATTGAATTAAAGTGAAAACACTAACAGATTCCCCCACAATAGGTTTCAAAGGTAGAGTGGGTAAATTTTGTTTCCTTACAAATAGATTTCATGGTTGACAAGAACCAACAAAATGAACATATGTGAACAATGTAGGCCAGTAGTACCCCACTTTCAATATTTTATGTGTAGTGGTGCAAGCTACATAATGACCTCCACATTGTCCTGAATGGAATTATTCTATTACTTTATTATATTTATATTTATTAATGCATACAAGAATAATTCCATCAAATTTCTCCCAACTAAGACCACCCTAAATCAATAAATATCTTATTGCTTTGAATCTTAGTTCCATTTTCTTATGATCAAGCAAGTGTTTTTCAGTCAAATTATATGGTAATAATTCGATACATTTCTCATCAAACCAAGTTTGTAAACTTACGAGGTGCAAGGAAAAATATATGTAGAGATTAGTCCTTCGATGATTATAAACTGTAAAATCCACTCACCAATCAACACACAACCATTAAAAACCAAACGTGCAGATAAAAAAAGCAATTCAAATCCTAAGATATCATCCAAGATTGATTAAGATCCATTGTGAGCTCCTAAGGTAGAAATGCAGCACAATCATATGTAATCCCTTTGTTATGACTGAAAGTACTCTAAGAGCCCCACCTCTTAACATATTTGATCAATACTTAAAATATACTTTGTAAATAAAATCAGCAATTGCAATCATGAATACTTGATATCAATACTATCTAGTTATCAATTGTATCAATAGAAGTTCAGGTTAGCAACTAGGTGGCTAACAATACTCTGCAAGTCTCTTGTTTAGTTGATATTGATTCAGAATGCATGAAGTAAAATCTAAATAAATCACCTCACCAATCCAAATATCAATTCTAGCATTATCAAACCAACTAACACTATCGTCTCTTGAAATCAATACTATCCAACATGAGTTGTGAAGTAGAACCCCAGGTTGGCTAAACCAACAATACTCTACAAGCTTCTTTATGTTGATACTAACTTCAAGATCACATTAACACACTAATCCAACAATTCATTCAATCAAAATTCTAGAAAATTGCATTTATGCTAAAAAGTTACAACAAAGTAGACGTTACAGGAACGGGAAGTTAGGCGTTGCAAGAACAGGAACAACATTGCAAGAACAAATTAGACTACTACAAGAATGAAATATATACAATTTGTGAAAAACTTAATGTATAAAACAATATTACACACACACAACTCTATAAGCAAACAACAACACACTTGGGCACTATTTCTGAGAGGAATAGGGCCCTACCTTCTCTCATAAACACACCCATTGATCTAAGAAAAACTCAAAAATACAATATTCAAAGATACATAAGAACCTTATTTTGAATTCATTGAATGAAAGAGTACAATAATGTCTAAGAATGTTTCTCCCTGATCTCCTAATCTAATTCCTTCCTCTTGTATGTATACATGCACCTTTACATGTCATAGGAAAAATAGATAAATCCAATCCCAAAAGGAAAGGATCTTCAACTACACATGATCCCAAATATGTGAATCTAAAACCAATTCAAACACATATTGTTATGATCTACTGGCCCAAAGAAGAAGGTATATTTGATTGCCAATTTGAATTGTTGAGGTAGATGTTGACTAGGCAATTTTGGAAACCAACCGCTACAGGAAATATGGAGAAAAATCCATTTCAAAAACCATCCAAATATCCCAAACCCTAATGAAATTTGGAAAACATCCTCCTTTCCTCAAATTGGCCTACTCGTAACAAAACCCATGTTTTGGTTTTTCGAGATTCGTCTCCATCTACTCAAAATTGCATCAGAAGTTGACCCCATAAATTGTTGTAGGAAATCTCAAAACATTTGTTACAGGATAATGTCATGATGAAGGAACATTTGACCATGAATTGAATATGCCACATGTCATGGGTGTGATTTTAAGAACACATCACCATCTTGACATGTTTTTCCAACCAATCCTATGTGCCCAATTTGTCCCTTGAAGATCACAAGTGTCATAACCATGGAAGTTGTTGCAGGATCTTGTCATGCATTTACAGGAACATAGTTGTTGCAGGATTGTAACATACCCCTTCGAAAAAATCATTTCTATAATGCATATTAACTTTTATTTAAAGATCAGAAGCTTAATATAATTTTAAATAGGTCAAGGATATGAAGAAATTCAACCATTTCTTAAAACTTTCATACTCGGAAAATTTATTTTATAGTGCATAATAAGAATAGATTGAAATAGCAAAAGCATGAAATTTATTTTACAAAATTCCCACTAAATCCTTTTAACTAAGACATAAACTCGTAATATGATATATATCTTTACCTAGAATTAACATTTTAAAAAATTTCCTTATAAAATCTTGCTTTTGGAAAATCTCGGCCATTTACTATAAATTGTACAAGGAAAACCTTAGTCATTTGTTCAACTAGATTTGACTTACGTCAATGGTTGAATTCTGTTTGCAGTCGAATCGATGTGGAAGGCTCTACCTACCAAAGTCGCATTCTGTCGTATTTTGACTATTGTCGAGTGCTCGACAGATCAGACAGTTGTGAGAAAATGAGTATTTAATTGTATTTAGTCTATATCGACTTAAGCAGATACTTGTCTAATTTCGACTAAATACACAATTACACCAATTCAGGACATTTCCTATAACAAGGAAATGTCATTATTTTCCAATTTTATGCAATTTACGCCTCATTAAAATTAATGAAGTATTATATCGACAATTCTCTTATTACCAATATAAATAAAACTAGTCGGACCTTAACAAGCTGGTTGATTGACCAACTAAGCTCTTCACTGATTTGTATACATAAATAATATTTCCAATTGTTTTCTATTAGAAATTTTTATCTTAAGAAATCCGACCATTTTTCATAGGAACTATGTTCGAGCAGCCTAGTTAACTGACTCACTAGGTTCTCCACCGACCACATTCAAGATCCGACTACTGTCGAGATCCGACTACTATTGAGATTTGATTATGGTCGATTTGGCGCAACTGGTTGGTTATCGACTAACCAAGAGATTATATAAATTAGTAAGCTTCAACCATAGAGTTGAGAAATAGTGAATTCGTTAACATGAATTTATTATGACCAGCCATATTAACTTAGTCTTCTAAACGACTAATCCCACCACCGACAACAATTGATCTATACAAATTTAATTTAAGTATACATTGTTAGATTTTGAGCATTAATTCAATATGCTCTAGGATCTTTACTAAGAGAATAACATGTACAGTATATCAATGCATAACAATCATATCAAACATGTCAAGCATCACAATAAGCGAAAGCATAAGAGACAATGGACACACAGAGTTTCCGTGGGGAAAACCCTAAGGTGAAAAACCCCACAACTTCCTCAGAGATAGATAGAGAAATAGTACAACCAAAGTACAACCCAAGTACAAGATATAGACTTCTCCTATGTGTTGATCCTCCTCCTCCAATGTGCGCCACTTTCTGAGTGATAAAAGAGTGAGTAATGAGATGATCTAAATAGAGATATCCCGATCTCTATTTATACTTGTCCGACCTGCCTAAAATACTTATGGGGCCGACTTGTCTACTTAAGTCTAATAACCCCTAGTTACAATAATCAGGGCCGACTCCACACATGGTGGTCTAATAACCCATCGGCAAGTTAACACACTTGTGACACTTGTCAATACAAATGATGACACTTCCATATAGAGGAATAATACATCTCTACAGGAGTACAATACATATATATATATATGAAATACATTCTGAAGTTACATATACATCAACACTCCCTCTTAACTAGGAAGGTATTTCTCGACACAGATCATCTGGCACAAGTCTTCTTCTATGGATCATCGTCATCGATGCATCATCATTGTCACAACTGTTGCTATCTCGTCCAATCTCTGAATCTACTCGTCATAGGAAGTTCTATAGAGCCAGCCCTTTTTCATGCTGGATGTAGGCCCACCACATATAGGTCTTCATCATCATGGTCATACTATGGAATCCTCAGGACTCATCACATGCGTCTACAAAACCTCGCAAGAGCATTCCAGGCCTTTTATGAGCACACAACCCAACCTATCGAATCTCCCAGGATCTTTTACATGCCACTGCACAACCTGTCCACGACCACAGAGTATCAACATGATACTCACCATACATCAACCTGATGTACATCATCACATGATCATCCTGATCATCATCATCTCTGTGAGCAAGCCATCAAGTAGGTACACCTCAGGACTGATTACACTGCCTCTGCAAAACCTGCAAGATCTCTCAGGACTGATTACACTGCCTCTACAAAACCTATAAGAGCATCTCAGGACTGATCATATGCCTCTACAAAACCTGTGTACCATACTGTCACATCAATGTCTTCAGGTCATCACATAGTCCACGAAGCACAACCCAAATGCACACACACAACACTTACACTCACCATGGGAGGACTAACCTACCACCATGTGAAAGTCTCACAACACTTACATCAACGACCATGGGAGGACTAACCTACCACCATGTCGGAACGGCCCCAGCACTTACATCAACGACCATGGGAGGACTAACCTGCCACCATGTCGGAACGGCCCCAGCACTTACATCAACAACCATGGGAGGACTATCCTGCCACCATGTCGGAACGGCCCTAGCACTTACATCAACGACCATGGGAGGACCAACCTTCCACCATGTCGGAGCGGCCCCAGCACTTACATCAATGACCATGGGAGTAATAACCTGCCACCATGTCGGAACGGCCCCAACACTTACATCAACGACCATGGGAGGACTAACCTGCCACCATGTCGGAACGACCCCAGCACTTACATCAACGACCATGGGAGGACTAACCTGCCACCATGTCGGAACGGCTCATGTGCATATGTGTCTCCGGACTCATCACTTCCCCTTGGAAGGCATCTCGATCTGAAGTACATCAAGTCTCCCTCTGAAGTATTCAAACTTCACTCTGGCAAGTGGCTTAGTCAACACATCAACTATTTGCTCATTTATCGCAACATACAGGAGCTTCACTGCTCCTCTCTGCACCATATCCCGGATATAGTGGAACTTGTTCTCAATGTGCTTCGACTTGTCATGGAACACTGGGTTCTCCGACAACTTCACACAACTCTGGTTGTCGCAATATATACAAGTAGCACTCAACTGAAGATGAGACAAATCAGACAGTAGCTTCCTAAGCCATACTGCCTCACAACTAGCCGAACAAGATGTGACCTACTCTGCTTTGGCTGTACTCGGTGCCACACAGGACTGCTTCCTGCTAAACCAAGAGATCACACTTGATCCCATACTGAAGCAGCACCCCGAAGTGCTCTTTCGATCAATCGAACTGCCTGCCCAATCCGAATCAACATAACCCTCTAGGTTAAACTTTTGATTCGCCTCATACTTGAGCCCATAATCTGATGTACCCTTCAGGTACCTTAGAACATGCTTTGCAGCTATCAGGTGAACATGTCTCGGATCTGTCAGATACTGGCTCAAGGTTTTCACCACAAAGCAAATATCTGGTCTCGTATTCGTCAAGTACATCAAGGACCCAATCATCTGACGATACACTGTAGCATCAACCGGCTCAGAAGAAGCATCACACAGAAGCTTCAGGTTCGATGCCATAGGTGTGGCCATGGCCTTGTAGTCCATCATCCCGAACCTCTTCAGGATCTTGACTGCATACTTCCCTTACCCAAGGAAGATTCCATCTGCACTCTGCCACAAATCCATACCAAGAAATTAGTGCATCATACCCAAGTCCTTCATCTCGAACTCGACAGACAGCTTCCTCTTCGTGTTAGCAATCAATCTAGCCTCACCTGTCAGAAACAGGTCATCCACATATAATAGTAGTATCACTGGATTGCCTTCCTCAACCTTGTAGTAAAGGTTGGAATCCGCTTTACTCTTGGTAAATCCCAAACTGGATAGGAAGCCATCTATCCTACCATACCAAGTCCTGGGTGCCTGTTTCAAACCATACAGGGATTTCTTCAATTTGCACACATGTGTTCCTCTGTCATGTGTCTCAAACCCGAGTGGCTTCTCCACATACACTTCCTCTTCAACTACACCATTCAAGAAAGTTGTCTTGACATCCATCTGGTGTACCTTCCATTTCATCACTGCAGCCAGAGAAAGTACTGATCTAATGGAAGTGTATCTAGCCACAGGAGCAAAAGTTTCTTCATAATCAATCCCTTCTTTCTAGGAGAAGCCATGAGCTACAAACCTAGCTTTATATTTCTCTATGCTGCCATCTGCAGCGTGTTTGATCTTATAGATCCATTTGGAAGTCACCACAGACTTCCCATCTGGCCTTGGGACCACATCCCAAACATCATTCTTCATAATTGATTGGTATTCTTCGATCATGGCATCCTTCCATTCTTTCTTTTCTGCAGCTTCTTCATAACTAGAAGGTTCTTTATCCATAATGTCACAGGGAAAATCAAAATAGCTAGTATGTGATCTTGTTCTTTTCCTTTATCTGTGTTCCTCTTCTAGAATGCCAAATATTTCTGCATATTGGATGAGCTCTCTAGCCCATGTTGGTTTCCTCTTGTGAGGATTCTTCTCACGAGGTGGATCCACAGGTTCTTGTGGATCTTCTATTTCTCTATCTTCTTCAGGAATTGCTTCACTCATAATGGTGTCTTGTGTTCTGGATATTCTGGGTTTTTCACTGTATTCAATAGGTGTCTTTCTTGATTTGAGGTATGCTGAACCTTCATCAAATGTTACATCCCTACTGATTTCAATCTTCTTGAATCTAGGGAAGTAGATTCTGTAAGCTTTCAAGCTTTCACTGTAACCCATGAATATACCCTTCTTTCCTGAAGGATCCAACTTTGACCTCTTTCCTTTTGGGATGTGGGTGTATACTGGACAACCAAATATTCTTAGATGGCTAGCTTCTGGTTTCTTACCAGTGAACACTTCTTCTAGTGTTTTGTTGTCAAGTATCTTATGGGGTGTTCTGTTCTGCAAATATACAGCTGTCCTTGCTGCTTCATCCCATAAGTGCATAGGTAAGTATTGGTCATGGAGCATTGCTCTAGCTGCTTCCATGATTGTTCTATTCTTCCTCTCGGCAACCCCATTCTGCTGTGGATTGTAAGGAATAGTCAACTCCCTCTTAATCCTTGAATCACTGCATAACTTCTTGAAGTCTCCTGAAGTAAATTCTCCGCCATTGTTAGATTTGAAGATCTTGATCTTCATGTCAGTTTGGTTTTCTATCAAGGCTTTGAATTCCTTGAAGTTGTTAAACACTTCATCTTTGTTCTTCAAGAAGTAGACCCAAGTCTTCCTAGAGAAGTCATCAATAAAGGAGACATAGTACACATACCCACTCAGAGAACTGGATGACATCGGACCGCAAAAATGAGAGTGGATAATTTCCAAGATTCTTTTTTTGCCTTACTTTCACTGCTTGGAAATGTCTTATTTGCACAACCTTTACAAATTCATTCATACTTTGTATGGATTTCAGGAAGACCTTCTACAACTTTGTTTGCAATTGGTAATGCCCTATAGTGCATGTGTGCAAGCCTTCTATGCCAAAGTTCACTTGGCTCTACTGAGTCATGGACCATGGCTTCGTCTGGTTGGCCCTTCAATTTGTATAGTCCTCCCTCTTGCTCTCCAATCACAACTGCATCATCTATAGTCTTGCCCTTTGGCCACATTAGGACTTGGCCATCTACAAATGCAACCCTCATGCCTTTTTCATCCAATGCAGATATGGAGATTAGATTCTTCTTTAGACCTGGAACATAAAGTACATCTTTCATATTCATAGACTTTCCAGAGTGTAGTTTATAGGAGGCTTCACCACTCCCTTTTATTGGATACTGGTAGTTATCCCCAAGTTTCACCTTGTGGGGTGAATCATGTTCAGATAGATTCACAAAGGATTCTTTGAATCTTGTCATGTGTTTAGAAGCCCCACTATCTATAATCCAATCATTACTTCCATGAGTAATGGTTCCAGTGAGAGCAGAAATCAAAACATATTCTTCATCACTTGAAGAATCTTCACTATCTTCTCTAGCCCTCTTCCTGGGAGGTTCATCATCCTCTGCGGCATGAGCATGATGTTTTCTTTTGAAGTTATTCTTCTTGTGAGAACCATCTTTCTTATTTCTGGGACAGTCTCTGGAATAGTGTCCCTTTTCATCACATGTATAGCAACGATCATAGGACATGTGTCTTCGAGATTTGGTGTTACCTCTTTGATTTTTATGGCAATGCTTTTCTTTCTTACTGTGGTGATGTCCCTTCTTATCATCATACTTCTTGGAGTGTGTTGTGAGAGCTTGATCTTCATTCCCCATCTTCTCTTCTCGAGCTACAATTTGAGCTTCTTCTTGTGAGAATTCTTCCCACAGCCTACTGAATGTGTTGAGTTTCTTCCTAGCACAAATTCTTTGGATGAAGGAATCCCATGACCTAGGAAGGCCATTAAGAGTGGTCATTACCACTTCTCCATTTTCTATATCTTCATCCACAGATTCAAGTTGTTCTTTTATCTGGTAGACCCTTGAGAAATATGATTGCATAGTTTCTGCATTCTAGATCTTGATATTCTTCAGTTGATTCCTCGGGGTCATCTTTCAATTTATGTTATTGCCTTCAAATAGTTTGGTCAAGGAATCAAACATCTCCTTTGGTGTCTTTAGGGATGACACATGGGGTACAAGATGATCTTTGATAGAATCAACAATGATCCTTTTTGCCTTGACCAAGTTCTTCTTGTGAAGAGCCTTAGCCTCTTCTCCCTCTGGGACAAGGACCTCTTCACTTATATAAGTGTCCAACTCATTTTCTTCGAGGATTAACCCAATCCTATACTTCCATGCTCGGAAGTTATCATCCCCTTCAAGCTTGTCCTCAAGATTGGTGTGGAGAGACATCTTAAAGAGTACTTCAAATGGAAATAGAAAAGATTTAGTTCTTACCACTTGGTTTGCTGAAAAATGGATCTGGTGCTAGATTAGGGTTTGTCAGAGAAACCCTAAAATTTTGAATTTTGAATTTCCAACTTCTGAAAGGATGGATAATGTGCCTTAATGAACTGATCAGCCTGGTATATTCAGAAATTCAGATCTGCAAAGTTCCACCCTTCATAAATGTCTTTTAGTCTTCTTGGATTCACTAAGGAGAGCCCTGAATTAGGGTTTGAGTTTCCGGGAGATTTACCCAACCAAAAATCTCGATCCAACTCTCTAAAATTCGATTTTTTCCAAGGAGCTTCCAACTATGTCTTCAGATTTCAGAAATTCCTAATTTTGTGGAAACCCTAATTTTTAGGGCCAAAACTGAAATAACTCATAATTGAATTTTGATTGGATAGATAGATTCACCATGCAGAGGAGAGTCAATCTATCATATTACTTTTCCAAAATATGTGTAGAGAAACCCAAAAACAAGAAGCCCTAACTTCCACAACTGCACAGTGTCTTCTTCTCAGGCTAGCTCTGATACCCTGTTAGAATTTGAGCATTAATTCAATATGCTCTAGGATCTTTACTGAGAGAATAACATGTGCAGTATATCAATGCATAACAATCATATCAAGCATGTCAAGCATCACAATAAGCAAAAGCATAAGAGACAATGGACACATAGAGTTTCCATGGGGAAAACCCTAAGGTGAAAAACCCCACAACTTCCTCATAGATAGATAGAGCAATAGTACCACCAAAGTACAACCCAAGTACAAGAGATAGACTTCTCCTATGTGTTGATCCTCCTCCTCCAATGTGCACCACTTTCCGAGTGATAGAAGAGTGAGTAATGAGATGATCTAAATAGAGATATCCCGATCTCTATTTATACTTGTCCGACTTGCCTAAAATACTTATGGGGCCGACTTGTCTACTTAAGTATAATAACCCCTAGTTACAATAATCAGGGCCGACCCCACACATGGTGGTCTAATAACCCATCGGCAAGTTAACACACTTGCGACACTTGTCAATACAAATGATGACACTTCTGTATAGAGGAATAATGCATCTCTACAGGAGTACAATAAATATATATATGAAATACATTCCGAAGTCACATATACATCAACATACATACATATGTCAAACTTGGACTTAAGCATCATTTTGAAGTATATCGTTATAACCCGCCATTTCAACCACTCCGACAACTTTAGTTTTTAATGATTCAAATAAACCTTTGGTTTCCCGTCTATCCATTAGACGAATTGGTCGATCCCATATTCAACACATTCATTAAAACATCGTCAATGAATTATATCACACCATTACATAAAACTTCTTGTTCTCAATTTGTCGATTTATAATTGATTTGAGTTTTAATCGTAAAATTCTATCAAGCACATTATTCATTATTTAATGAATTATTTTCCTTCCAACTACAATATTTAGTGTATTTGCATAATCATTGATGGAGAGGTCTTATTGACTAACCAACTAGGCCCCCAGACCATTTACTTGTCGGTCCTGACTTGTCGGCTTAAATCTATCAGTTGAAACTGAAAAATCCGTTAAGTAATTATACAATTTGATTGACCACATCAAACATTCGTTCATTTGAACATAGGAAGTTGTGCTCTTTGACAAGTTTTAAATAGACAATACATTTCAAACTGGAATTAACATTTGGTCCTGGAAAATAATTTCGTCTTAGACTTATTTTATGAACAAACTTGCATTATTTCCATACAACATCTCATCATTAATTCTACACATTTTTCTTGTCCATGGAATAAATCAAACTAAACATAATTTCCTTTCTTGAAACCAAATTCAGCGAAATTTAACAAGAAAATCATTCAAATGTTCGACCGACAATTAATCAGATAACATCACAGAATTATGATAGAATTTCCAGAAATCACACTTCTTTGCAAATATACTTGTAAGTGAGCAATCTGCTTTATGGTTTCCATGCTCCACCTGAACGTAGGTAGCTCTGTTCATTAATCTCTTAGCAGAACTCCACCGCCGATCCAAGACTCATGCATTCACCATAGGCTCTCACAAATTCCAAGTTTCTCTCAGGATTTCCTCACTTGGCAATCAGTATTTATTGGTTTATTACCAAATCCATGCCAACTGTGCAATCCTCTCCCTTATATTCATTCTAACTAGCACCACAGTGAAAACCCATCACTGAACCTGTGCTTAGAATTCCACTAAATAAATTCCTCACACCATTGTCATTCCATAGGTGCAACCAGAGTCAAAAGAAGGGAAAAATTATCAACCAGAAGTTTAACAAAATGGGATTTGGATGAATTGGACACTTTGCTTTGTAATTGGACTTATGATTTTGTCCTCCAGCGATTCCAATCATCCACAACAACAAAAAAGAATAACCAAAACTGGATTGGGATTACAGGTACCCTCAAGCAACCCAGCTACCACAGACCTTGGGGAATTGGACATTTTTCTCTAGAACTGGACTTGATTTCTTTGTCTTCCATCAATTCCAATTCGACCACTCAAACCCAATTTTATTTCAACGCTACAACATTTTCACGTTGTTCTCTTTGTTTTTCCTTCTTCAGTGCTCATTCCTTTCTCTCTGTCTCCTTTCTCTCTTCTCTTCTGCCTTCTTTTCTTTTTCTTTACGTTCTTTTTTTTATATGCATGCTAACTCAGTAACACTTGTCAATTTTCCATTAACCTCTTAATCTCTCTCTTAAACCCCTTTTAGCTTTAAAAACAGGTTTAAGGAATTAATCAAAAAAAGTATGGGTTTATCAAAAGTATAAGGTAAAAAGGGTTAAACGGGGTCATAAATAGATTTTAGGTTATAAGCCACCTTCCCCCTTATTGACCTAGGTGAATACATGAGTCCTTGTTCATTCAGCGTGTTGGTTCTGCCACTGCCAGTTTAATTTTTATATAATCGAAGAAAAGTGCAATCATGAGTTCTTCCTTACAGGCACTTCCAATATTTTTACAAAATTATGTTAAGAAAATAATGGGGTCTAAAGTAGGGGTGTTACAAGGATCATGAGTCATAAAACCGTCATTAGAAAAACCAAGAATAATTTTCTTTAATTCACTAAAAATAAAGGAAATTAACGATAATTAAATACTTAATACTTATAAGTTTGGAAAGGTACTATTGTTCAGGATTTCTACCTTATAGTGAGGAGATGGACACTACCAACTGGGAGGGGTTGACAGGTAAATACATTAATTTCATTACAACTAGTTCTTATAAATGAAAGAGATCAAAGTATAGAAAGAGCACCTTTCTATTGACGGTTGATCCTAGTTTTCACTTGATCCTCGCTTGATCTTTCACTTGATCTTTGCTTGATGAACCTGCAACACAAAGTAATACCTTCCTCAACATATCTTGACTATATATAAATATGATGAAATCAGAAATTAATCTAACATCAAATATAATCAGATATTAAGCCAAATAAACATACAATCCAATAGACATTCAATTTGAGACAGAGAGGGTATTTCGACCTTTTTATTGTCAAAGAAGCATGAAATCAGTACAAGTATACCTGACGTGTCAAGATGCTTCTGCAACCAAGTCCTGGGCTCCTGCTCTTCACAATGACTTGGGAATTCCTCCAGCGTAGCAGTACTCCAAGCATTCTTTCAAGGTTTTTCACTAACTCCTCTCATGGATCTTCCTTGTATTTATGGGACAAGGTAGGCATTTTAGATCGAGAGGTGGTTGAATTGGGAGGTTGGGGAAGTTGCAGAACCAACTTCAACTAATCCCAATTCATCAAATTAATATATTTTTTGTTTCATCTTAAGATGTATGCGAGTTTCATAGAACAAGAGTAGCGTACAGTAAGCAACTTCTGTGCTTTACAACATGCATTTACAACATTTTGGGAGACGTATGTTGGTTGTCCTTGAGAAAAGTAGAGTATTTTCTCAAGGTGTACGCTGGTTTTCTATATAGAGAGGGGTATACATGTGGTAAAATCAGGAGAAACTACAATATTTTTAGCTGAAGAGTGTACTTCTAGCAGCAAGTCATCCAGGTCAATCAAACTCTTCAATCCTTAGTGTCATTTTGTGTGATCAACAGGGCAATGTGATCACGGATGGAGAAATGCAGATTTGACCTATAACAGATGCCCCCTAATGTGTGAGGTCAGAGGGAAACGATGGCTGAAATACATTATAACTCCAAATCAGAGGAGGAGCAAGAAACCACAGAACCAAATCACAAAAACACCTAAAACAACAATCAAGGTCAACGAGCAATTACAATCTTGACATCATATAGATGTGTAGCATAATACAACATGATCTCCGATACATAACTAGGATATGTATATATAGAGCATGGCCACTGAAATACAAGCGTGGATCCATGTCAAAATGAGATATCATAGCCATAACAACAAACTAGATCTATGTCTCATGAAGAGCCAAAATGAGTAAGGCTTAGTCTTGCGCAGCTTGGGCGATAACATAAATATGGTGATGCTATCAGAGTCCCAAGGTCTTCATCCAAACAACCCCAAGGTACAAACTCTGCCCATGCGAATAAATGAGCTGAAGTCGAACATGGGGGGTATCGTTTGATTACCGATCATTAATGTATACCATTTAACAAATGCGAGGGCTTCCATCGATAATGATAATGGGGCCCAAGGTACCTAGTACGATCAACAAGTGTGAATAAGTGGACTTGAAGTCGGACACTTGAGGAACCTATCGAATAAGAGACATTGATGTATTCCCATTATTCAACGGTGAGGGAAACTTCCAGTGATGACTGCAATCCCCAAGGTACTAACTGAAACTCTAAACTTCATTCCCAGAGCATAATGAGCTGAAGTCGATGGGAATAAGTCCGTTGGAAGGGAGGCCTTAATGTATCCTCCATCAACCAACACAAGGAACACTCACAGGTATGAGTTGATGTGGAGTAGGACGAGTAACAAGATGAAACAAACTGACACGAGGATGGCCGACACATGAATTCAAGGTTAACTGCAGAATGGTCGACACGGGCTGTATCCTTGAACAGTGAGCACGACACAAAGTGACTTAGGCAGTTTTCAATATGAGGGGAAAATGATATAACTCTCTGATGTAGGAGACATAACAGACCCTCCATATGATTGGAAGAATAACCAACCAGGGGAGTACAAACTCGGAGATCAAGTTCACCCTAAGGTCAAAAACTAAAACCCAACTAACATGAAAGACTCAAGTAGGTGCTATGTTCAAGGATATGACTAACTGAAACTACCTTTGAAACTGAAAAAGATGTGATATACCCTTCTCATCCCTTATTCTTTTTGGTAAAAGAATGACCTTCTTGTTATTTTAATGAGTCCAAGAAAGATAGAAAACTCAATAAGTCCAACCATGTAATAAGTTTAACGAGCCCATGGGAGGAAGACTCTTGACCTTCTTCATTTTTTACAGAGTTCAAAGAAGAGATAGACGAATACTCTATAATACTGATCTTTGTATTTTAATATCGAGCCAAGATTTGTTCTTGCTCGCCGGTGTTTTCAATTTTAAGGAGTCTGAAAAACTTAAACAATAACCCCATACACCTACTCATGGATTTTAATATCGATCCCAAGTAGGTTAATGCTCTCCAGTGTTTTCCTGCTTATAGAGTCTGAAAAACTTAAACAATCCTCTATATACCCTCTCATGGATTTCACATCGAGCCCGAGTAGGTGAGTGCTTGCTTGGTGTTTTCATGTTTAGAGAGCCTGAAAACCCTAAAGAGAGGCTCCAGAAGTCCTTTTTCGTACAGTTAGTCCCCTCACCCAAAAAAGTATAAAACAATGAGAGGGGAAATATTCTAGCCACGTATGACTATAGTATTCCTTTTCCGTAAGTAATCCGCAAAGGTTCGGAAAATGGTTAAACTTATACTTAAGCGGATGTCACTTCAAATCCTTTAACGAGTCTGAAAGGACAACTATACTTGGCAATCTTTTCATATTTAAAGAGTCGAACAAGAGCGTGAAAGAAATCTATAAAGATCTTTTTTGTAAAGTTTTAACAAGCCCAAAAAAGTAACACTAGTACAAAATGAGAGATAAGTGACCAAAAAAATGACCAAAATCCACATTAAAATGACCACTTTTGATTTGGTGACCATTGGTAGCAAATTAGTGGCCATATATCATGCGACCAAAAATGTGGTCATATTTAGCTTGGTCATTTATAGCTTATCTTGTGGTCATATATTTGGTCGTATATTTGGTCATTAATTTGGTAATATATTTGGTCATTAATGGTCACGTGATAAATGACCGCCAATTTTCTACCAACGATCGCCAACTCAAAAGCGGTCCTTTATATGCATATTTTGGTCACTTATCTCTCATGTTGTAATGGTGGTCGTTTATATGCAAATTTTGGTCATTGTTTTAGTCATTTATCTCTTTTTAGTGGTTTCAGAATATAAATAGGGCACGGTGGAATCGAACCACCAACCTCCTGCCTATAAGGCAGGTGCTCTACCATTGAGCTAGCACCCTTAAATAGAATTCCTTATGGATTGATATGAGAATAAAATTTCCAACAATTAACACCATCTTGACAAAGGTCAAAACACTATAAACAAAAATTGATGAAGGGGATGGAATGACATTAATAACAGATTCTCCTTGAAAATAGCTTTCCCTAAGTTCTACAGGCACATGAACAACAACAAATTATTTTTTTGTCTTGAATCATGATGTGTATATCCATGTACTCTTATAATAACTATATGCTTGAGTTTCAATTCACAAAAATACCATTTAAAATATAAGAAAATAACAGAAGAGGAAATCTAATAGTTAAAATGGCCCTAACTTGACCAAATGACCAAGGTTTAGCGGAGTTGTTTTCAATATGGCGTTACACAAAAGAGAAGTGTTAAGAGTTGCAAAGGAGAAAGTCAATGAAACTACTCAGTCCCAATTGATATAGTTGTTGGAAGATACATTGTCTAAATTCTCTTTATATTATCTCTATAACTTGGTTATTGGAGAAAGTCAATGAAACTATTAGAAAGAATATGTGTCTCATATCCCAACAGTTTCAAAGGAGATAAAATAAGGTAAAGTCGATAGAAAATTACCTAATAAACCTTTCCACGGAGAGATTTAGACAAGGTTTTGGTGCAAATATAGTAAAGAGTTATTTTGGTACAAAGAATAGCCCATACGAGTTTAAAAGGGTTATTTTGCTATAACTAATAGTAGCACATACCAATTTTTAGGGAAAGGGAGAGGGTGTACTCTTCTTAAAGTCAGAGGTTGATTTAAATATGTTTAATTTTGTTCTCTTTCACTTAGGTATTTTGAATTAGAATAAAAATTACAAATAATTTATTAATAATTTATGGTTTTCAAAAATATTTATAAATTTTATAATATTATTTTGTACCCATAATTATAATAAAGTTTTTTAAAAATATTTAACTACTATAAATTTTATAATATTATTTTGTACCTATTATAATAATAAATTTTTTTAAAATATATAAAAACCGTATAAAACATTAATCTTAATTCATTATTTTAATTATAATTATTTTTATTAAAATATATAATTATTTTAATCTTATAACGCAATTTCAACCACTTCACTTTAAAATATAACTTTGAAGACCAATTTAACTATACGATTGGGTGATCACAAACCCTTCAAATCATTTTTATTCTACCTTATCTATTTTGTTCTTGTTTTCAAGGAAGACCATGTGAATCACGTATTAAAATTTTAAATATCTTATCAATTTAACCATGTCAAAATTTTAAATATCTTATCTGTACTTAGGTTTGTTGTTATAGGATCGAGAGGACAATGTACAACTTATTATTATATATGGGATAAGTCATAGAATAAGAATGTTTTATGTAGTTTTTTTTATTCACTTTATGAATATAAAAAAAACTGTTTATATATATATATATAAAGTTGTAACTAAACATTATACTATTATGTACAAAGGCAGTGATTGTTTTCATTGAGAAAAATTGTCTTAAATATAAGAGTTCTCAATGCACGGAGATGTGACCTGAACCAAGAGAAATGATTGAGATGGAATTATCCACCGTCAAGCGTCCAAAATCATTGAATAATCAAAATTTGATTTGACAAACAACAATGAAGCTGGGAAATTCCAACCTGTTTGCAGCATTTGATTTGACAAACAACAATGAAGATGGGAAATTCCAACCTGTGCATAGCGATTTGTTTTGAAGCTGGGAAATTCCAACCTGTGTGCTAAATTTGTTTAATTTTTTTTTTTTTTGTAGAATAACATTATTAACGTGACAACATCTCCCCCATACTAAGCTGTAGAGAACCTCGCTACTCTTGGTGCAATTAATTTTCCTTCAATATTAACTGGATAGTGTATTAAGTCATTCAGGCATGATTCATCTCCCTTGAGCATTAGTGATAATTACCAATTTCTCATTAGCTTAAATAGTCCACTTAGCACTAATTGCATTAGGTGAGGGTCACAAAGGTGAAACAGTGAGATTGAAACTAGCAAAATGAAATGGGACACATCAAACGTCACCCCCTGTACTTGCACCTGATAACGAGGGCTTCCAATTAGCTTGTTGCTCTATTTAAATGATATAAATCTCATGTATCTTTGTTTTTCTAAGAAGGCCTACGTGCATGTTTGTTCTTGCACAGAACTGCCTGAAAATGTTTCTACAAAAAGGCAA
The DNA here is from genome assembly GCA_027924585.1 of Larix kaempferi. Taxonomy (NCBI): domain Eukaryota; kingdom Viridiplantae; phylum Streptophyta; class Pinopsida; order Pinales; family Pinaceae; genus Larix; species Larix kaempferi. The sequence continues at coordinate 26,756,519 of BSBM01000289.1, forward strand.
TGTCAGGGTTTATCTCTTCAGAGTTCAAACATTACTGATTATGTCAATAATTTGATCCATAGCTTCCCACTCAATTCCACTATCTATCACATTTTCTGCAACCTCCAATCATGTTCCAGTTGCCAAGGGTATTTAATCACTATTCATAATACAGGTTGTTAATAATTGGGGAATACAGGTTGTCAAGCATACAGGTTGTCAAGAATATTTCCTGTAATTATATCCAAACAAAGCTGCAAGGTTTTCAATTTATAAACAATACCTTATTCAAATTTGCTTGTCTATGAATTTTTTTCGCCTTTCATTTTGTTTGCTATTTAACTTTTGCTGCTCAAAATATTTCAAAATTACCAGGCCTCTCCTGAATTTGGAGAGCTTTATAGTTGGATGAACTGGAGGTAGTTTGGACTCTCTAGTAAGTGTCACCTATTGCCTTTAATTAATCCCCTATGCATTATACCTCAAGGATATCCTCTAGCGTATATCCATCTTAAACCAGGAACTCTTGAGCACCGAGAGGGATAAGAAAGAAGTTAAGAACCACAAGGAACAAGCCTCTCATGACATAAAGATCTCGGTTCAAAATGGATCTCAGTTAGTTTATTTTTTATGTTATGGTCATCTCTTTTTGAAGACTAGAGAGTGGGCGTTAGTTTTTCTTTCATTTTGGTTTATTGGCATTATACATGTAACATGTCTCTTCCACCTAGGGTTATATGATCATTTTTCAGCAAAGCTATGCTAAACAGACTATGCTAGACAGACCTCCTTACTTTGAGGAACAAATAAAAATCTAAAGGAGTACTCTTGGATGTATTAAAGATCATAACCTTAGCTTCACTAAAGTTCACCACCAGCTGTATACAGTGACATAAACTAGTGTGGGAATTGAATTGCCTTTAGAAATCCCTGGGGAAGGATGCTAAGATGGCCATGACATCTGCAAACATGAGTAATGTAATAAACACGTGGTGTAAATGGAAACCATCATCAAGAGTAGATTCAACAGAAAATAGAGTGATTTCCCAGCACTAATGAAAAAATAAAGCCTACAGAAAAGGGATTTCAAGCTTTCAAGCTAAGAAACTGGGGGTGAAAGACTTTTTCTTAAAGCAAGACATGGCAAAGAGTAGGTGGATGAAGATGAGAAGAACTAGGGTATTGAAGGTAGGGTTGCTCAAGAATCGTCTAGCAGTATGACGGAGTAGCTGCTTAGTTTTACTGCATATCTGTACAAAGGACAGTCCATGTGGACTTCTCTGTATGCCAAAGCGGCTTCAAGTAAATCAAATATTTGGTTCTACTATGGAGTCATGGACTCACCCTTGGGTTCTATTTGGATCTATTGCGGACTCACCCTTTGGGTCCAAACCATTGGTAGCAGAGACTTTAGCCACTTTAGAAAAGGTGGCTAAAAATCTCAAATCTGGGTAATAACAACCATCCTAACACTTTGGCAAGGGCAAGGACTCTTGATGGCACTGCTAGACTCTATACAGGGTTTCAAAGATTGTTATTCGAAGGGTGGAAGTGGCAACAAAGTTGCATTTACAACTACTGGTCCATATATTAGTAGAATGAAACGATTTGTTTTATTCCAAATTCTATATTTGCAAAATTTTCATAGGAAATAGGTGGCAGCCTTTGGAATTCCAACCTGTGCAGAGCATTTGATTTGACAAACATCAATGAAGCTGGGAATTCCAACCTGTGTTCAACATTTGATTTGACATCTTATCTTCCCTGGTTGCAATTGTTCTGGGATGCTATAGATACTGTTGTAATATGGCTCATTTGCGGGCTAGCTAGATTTTCCAACAAAGAAACTACGATATCACTTGCCATACACGTTTTAACATCGACTTATTTGAGGATCCAACATATAGAGAACTCCAATGGGTGAACAGATCATGTCGATTAGATGGAATTGATAATCTATCCCACAATTTGATGAAGGTCCAATGCCAAACAAATTTAGTATAAGGAAAATAAAATAGAAGGTGCCAATTATTTTAAAGATCTGCTTAACACAAAGCACATTTGGATGGGCCCTAGATGCCTCTTTTAAAGAGGTTTTTCACAGTAAGAAGCTTCTCATGCACCATTTCCCAGCATAAGGTGTTTACCTTGGGGAGACTCTCGTTATTCCAAACATATTTATAGATGCAGGCACGTTTAGGTAGAGGAGACACTTATAATTCTACCGGGTATCCTTGTTTCACTATATACCTAGTTCACCCCCAACCTATGCAATCCAAAGTTGAAGAATCACTTGGGGCACAACTTAAAAGAGAATTAAAAAAACGAAGGGATCAAGTGTTGTAGATGAGGGGGTTGGATGCTAACGAGTCCAACCTTCCCATCTTTCCTTGTTTGCTGACCAGATTGGGATATCATTGAGGATAGACCATTCCATGATTAACCATCCAATCTCTAAGCAGCTGGAGATGAGTGTCATTAAAAATGGAGGGATTTCCCATAATACTATCTTGCCAAGTCTTTATCATCTTATTGTTGGCTGGAACTCAAGTCAATTGTGTCTGGATGATAAGTACCACAGTTCTGAGAAGTTTCTGGATATGAGATCCTTTGGTAGCAGACAGGGTTATGAAGAACATCTATCAAGACCTATGGCAAGGGTTGGTTTCGGAGCTTACTATATCTTGTTTGAATATGGGACAGACTGAAAGAGGATCCACAACTTCTTTTTAATGGAGATTGAAGTACCAACATTCTTAATTACGATATTAGACAGATGGCCATTTCTGCTTGAGGAAAAAGGAGTGTTTTATCCCCCACACCACCCTTCCACCATTTCTGTCAATTAACAAGTAGAATGGAGTAGTGTTTGGTGAGGGCGGAGCAGTTAAAGGTAAAGAGAAATTGGTCCTCTCAATGAAAAAGCCTGCTTAAAACGAAACTGCTCACTATTCATATGGTGAGGCACATTTTATAAATAAAAACCTTTGTTTCGGGGGTCCAGCTATGTCCCCCCATCCATCCAGATCGAGAACTCAATTTTTAAATAGGCAACGTGATTCATTCGTAATTGTCTTTCCGCTTGTGGCCTGGGCACCTTCATCCAAAAGTAAAGGTACGAAGCGTAAAACCTTGTTGTATAGGCAACTCGCTCAATTCATTTTTTAATTTCCATAGCCTTTGGCCTGGACGCCCTTCATCCGCTAAGTAAAGTGGTCTAGGTAGAACGGGTCTAGTGATTCAGGTGGGTAGAGGTTGGGTGGAACCGCCGAAGTAGGGGGTTAATTGTGTCTCCCATACGTTGGTAGCAACAGGCATTAACATGAAAGGCGTGTAGGGTTATTCCTTCCAAGAAAGGCCAGTTGGGAGGCAGGAACGAAGTGAAAGGTGGGTAGTTCTGTTTATTCGAAGCAATGGAATGGGGGTCCAAATGTCTGAATCGTTCGTATCGTAAGGACTCCATCCGAACCATAAGACAATCCGTGATACCCAGCAGAAAAATTAATAAGGGAAGGTAGTAGGAATTAACAAGTAGAATGGAGTAGTGGAGATCAAAACCCTTATAAGACCAAAGGATTGGAACCCATACCGATCCCTAAGAAATTTTATTTTCCACCACAGGTACCTAGTTTCAACTATCAATTTGTTTTTCATATATATGTTTCCTTGGGATCGATTTGATAATCCATAACAAATTCATTAGAATTCAATACCAACTAGACCAAATCCCCAATCATCCCTAAGATCACAATCTGTTCGTAATTCACAGAAATACATTCACAATCAGCAAAACAGATCTATGCGGATCCAGACATGGCAACCAACAATCAGAAATACCAGATCTGAATGCAGAAAGAGCATACCTTGTTGAACAACAGAAAAGAAATCTCTGCACCCACAAAAGACAGACCACACAGAGCTAAGAAGGTAATTCACAGCGCATTCTTCATGTAAATTTCCAGGCAGCCTATGTGAACCCAAATTCGTGAGATCGAATCTCTTAATGTCAAATGTCAACTAAAACTTAGGCCATTTTCATATGCCAGTGAGGCAAGGAAGTAGCGGGCTCAGTAAGGAGGGGGGACCTTTTATGTTTTTATTTTTCTCCTTTTATAAATTAGAAAAAAATAATATTCTTTCTATATTTTGTATTTCATTTTTTGTCATTTATTTTTATAAATATTTTATTATTAACACGAAAATTAAATTCAAAAGAGTTTAATATCAAAGATAATATTATGTTATCAATATAATAATTTAATTTTGACCTTTTATAAATTAAAAAAACAATATTCTTTTACCCCAAGTTTTTTTACCTTTTATAAATTAAAAAAACAATATTATTTTACCCCAAGTTGTTTTGACCTTTTATAAATTAAAGGGGAGAACATGGCATATATATATATATATATAATCAATTTTATTTTTTTATTAATTTTTAAAATATAAAATTTGTTATAGAATTAAAATAAAAAATATAGTGTGAAAATAATTAATTTTTATAGAATTAAATAATTCGTAAGAAATCTTTTAAAATGTAATATGTATTGTACAATTAGTTTTATATAAAAATAAAATTTATTGTGCATTGTAAAATTGGTTATAAAAGTGAAAAGTAAAATGTTATATATATATTTCTCCTTTAATATATATTCGGGTCAAAACCCTTTAATCGAATGAAGTTTATTCATCATCTTAGATGTTCTTGGGGATAATGATATCACCTAAAAAGGCTTTGGAAAGAAATGACAATCGTAAGATCTCCTGTAACATTTAAATGAATATTTCATAATATGGTTTTAGAGGTGAAACTGAAGTGTATATCTGGCTTCAAAGAAAAATCAAACTAGGCTTTAGGTGTCCGAGGCACATAATAAAAACGGATAAGTTAAATTTCAACACTTAGAAGGGCAAACACATACATGGCGGGTAAGGTGGATCACCACACATCCCAAAAGGAACTTTTAGTAAGTTCATAGTTGCAATATACCAAAGAGTTGACCAACATTTCACAACACTCCCTATAAGCCCAAATGTCACAAATGCTCTTATCCTCGGTCTAAAATCCCCAAATGTCACAAATGCTCTTATCGTTGGTCTAAAATACCCAAATGTCACGAATGCTCTTAGCCTTGGTCTAAAATCCATGTATGTACCCTCAGGAAACTTTATATCAATGGCCTCAAAGAAATGATCTCTTAGAATACATGTATTGAAAAATAATCCAAGTTGTATACTATTAATGTTACAAATTACTAAATTTTAACACCGCAGATGGATTCGGAGACACCCTTAGGGGGTCTCCGAATCCATCTGCGGTGTTCTCCGAATCCATCTGCAGTGTTACAAATTACTAAATTTTAACCCCGCAGATGGGTTCGGAGACCCCCCTAAGGGGGTCTCCAAATCCATCTTTGTTGTTAAAATTTAGTAAATTGTACAAATTCATTATCAAAATTATAATTTTCCACTGTTTGAATGACACAACTAACAATGACCACATAAATGACCAATTGTTCTGTGGTCATTTTTGGTTTAGTTCTTATCTCATGACCAAATTGGTCATTTTTAGTTTAGTTCTTATCCCGTGACCAAATTGGTTATTTTTAGTCAGTTCACTTAAAATTTCTCAATTTTGGTCATTTATCCCTTGAAAAAGTCATGGTGACCAAATTTTTTGGTCGCCTGGTCACTTATCTCTCATTTTGTACTAGTGTAAACTCGTGACCTCCTTACTGTTTTTAACGAGCTCAAAGGACATACAAAAAAACGAGCTCGAAGAAAAGTTGGAAGAATGCTCGTAACCTCCTTACTGTTTTTAATGAGCTCGAAGTGAAGGTGGAAGAAATGCTCGTAACTTCCTTACTGTTTTTAACGAGATCGAAGTGAAGGTAGAAGAATGCTCATAGCTTCCTTACTGTTTTTAACGAGCTCGAAGTGAAGGTGAAAGAATGCTCGTAAGTGGATCACTGTCCAAATGAATGGAAGAGTGCATTATAGACTCTAGGAAACTTCATCAGAGGGAAGTATATTATCCGAGATGGAACACATATCTAAACATTCAGATGGAGTCATCACCTGGTCAATTGTCGGGACCCAGTCCTGAGAAGGTAAGCATGAATTCAGATGCTTCTTCTCAGTAGCAATTGGACTCAAGGAACAATATGCCACATAATTTGATTGTGACATGGTAGTGCATACTAGCAAGGGATATACTTGGTCTATAGTTGGGTAATAAGAGGGATCAACAAATGTAAGCTGATCGATAGTGACAATGCTTTCATTGTGAAGAAAATGCATCACATGAAAGAGCGTAGACACCACATCCTACATATCATATATGTAATCACGCCCGAGGATCATATCAAAATCCATAGGGTCCTTTAAAACCATAAAATCAACTAAGACTGTTTTTCCACCCAAAGTAACGGATACTTGAGGGAGGAATCCCAACAGTTCACTAGGTCTTTTATCAAAAGTCAATGGCCAATTAACAGCTGGAACAAGGTTAGGAAAACCTAAATCTCTCCAAGCATAAGGGGATAAGATACTAACAGAGGCTCCTTCGTCTACAATACATCAATGAACCACGTGGTTTTGGATATCGACCTTTATTCGAAAAGGTGTAGCAAAAGGAATGAGAGGCCCAGTTAGACTATTCCAATCAAAGGAAATGATCCCAGAGCTTGGTACGGGGTTCACTCGGCACAGATGAAGTGCCCCCAATTTCAGAAACATACGAACTGGTAATGCAGAAGACTTCAAGGACAAGTGCATCAGTCTCTAAAGGACTGATGGGATTGGTCAAAGATTGCATCGATTCGATCACTTCACTCTCCGAAGGAAGAGTGGGGTTGACCAAAGATTGCATTGGTTCAACCACTTCATCAACCAAAGGTTGATCTGGATGTTGGGAATCTATAGACAATTCAGGAGCAGAGGATCCTTCATACATGGACCACACTCTTCGCACCTCTGGAATAGCAGGGCACAGGTGAGTAAGGTGATATCCTTTACAAAGTTTACAAGGGAACTTTGGCTTGTGTCCTATAAGCTTAGACTCATGTACAACAACAGTACTCTCAGCGTGACTTGCAATGGCTAGTTGCTCAGAAGCAGAAGACTTTTGAACTATGGACCACACTCTTTACACTTCTGGAAGTATAGGGCACAAATAGGTCAGGTGGTCTCCCTCGCAAAACTTACAAGGGAACTTAAGCTTCTGTTTATTAGGTTTGTCAACAATGTCAATGTTCTCAGCATGACTTGCAGTGGCCAATTCAGTGTCTCCAGTATGACTCATAGTAACTGGTGACTTGTCATTAATATGACCAGTAGTGATCAATGACGTGTCCTCAACATGAGGAACAGTGGTTGAAGACATGCTTTCAGTATGATTTGCAGTGACTGAAAGTTTGCTCCCAGCATGACCTCCAGAGGCTTGGTAGGTGCCTCCAACATGACATTCAGAGGTTGGGTGGGTAGGTTTAGTATGATCTACAGTGTCTAAGCGAGTTCTCCCAACATGACCACCAGAGGTTGGGTAGGTGCCCCCAGCATGACCTTCAGAGGCTGGGTGGCGAGCTTCAGCATGATTTCCGGTGACTGAAATTTTTCCTCCAACGTGACCTCCAGAGGTTGGGTGGGTGCCCCCAGCATGACTTCCAGAGGCTGGGTGGGTGTTCTGTTGCTTTGACATCTTCTTCATATTCTTCCTCCGTCTATTCCTTTTAGACTGCTGGTTATTAGTATTACTACTTTCACCACATGAGGTAAAAGGAGGAGGAGAAGATGTTACTGGTGAAATAGGCATAGGGTTCTAATTCTCTTGATGGGAAGTGCTTACTTGAGAAGCATCAGGAGCATGCAAGGCGTTCGGAGTGGAAAACAACCAAACCAGTATCCCTATAGTGAATCCCGAAAGATTCAAAGTAGCCATTAAGGGATTACCAATGTTCCCAATGAATGGAAAAGCACAAGGAGCCCCTTGAACATGGGTCCCTTGATTGGTTCCCACCGAGATGTTTTCCATGGTTTCCTACTCAATGGGCCAGAAATATCTAAGGACAAAAAACAAACGACACAAAGAGCACACCACTAAAACAAAAAGGTCATACGTAATCAAACCAAGAAAACAATGGCAAATACTCTCGGAAGCAAGTCTGGGATGATTAGGGCCCAGAACAGACTAACAGAGTATCAACGGTCGGTTACGTGGAGTACTCTAGAGGTTCACTGGGTGCAAACGCTTGAATCACCAAACCGCTTTCCTGGGATTACTGCCAGAGGGTTACCTTCCACGTCTGTCCGAGGTGAAGTGGGAATAACTTCCCACTCTACCTGTGTAGAATCCTAAAGGTCTGATACTAAGGCTACCATCAATACGAAATAACCTAGGGGAACAGTCGTCAGCCTAGTCGAAATGCATGGGTAGGGTAGCAAATCCTGAAGTCCGAAAGGACCCCCGTACGCGAGTCAACTCTGGTTTATGGTTGAAAGGAAAGTGAGGGGATATCCTCAACAATTCCAATCGCCCACGGCCTCGTGCTTAGCTCTGTTTTAAGTATATTTTCCCAGGACTATTTGATATAGATGGGTTTACCTAAAAGATAGTCATATTATAATTGTTGGGTAATGAAGCCAGTTCTCAGTAGTTTAAGGTGATTTAAGCTCGAAACTCTAGCCTAAGCTAGTTGATGTCGTGTATACCTAAAAAGAAAAATGTTTCTAATAAATTTTATTAATAATTTCTTTGTAAGGGCTACTTGTTAATCACAAGGGATAGTGCGGTGTGTGGAATGGTTTGTTATAGAAAGTAAAGTACTTGTAAAATAACTCTTTCAAATTCACAAAACTTTTCTCTTTTCTATTTATAATCTTTCAAAAATCAAAAATTAGGCAATCCTAAAATCAAACTTCTTTTTGTATTTTTCTTTTAATATTTCAAAGCAAACTATGCTACTTTAAAACAATGCAAGACCTTACTACTAAGCTACTTGAACAATTTTTTGTCTTTTCTGATAAATGTAAAAGAAAGAGAACTTGTACAAAAGCAATCAAGATCTAAATATAAAGCGTGCGTAAGACAAACATCTAAATGGCTCAAAGCAAATGAATCAAGAGACTCGATGAAGACTTGACTTATCAAGTTTTTGCAAAAGAAAAACTTGAGGCTTGGAAACAGAATGTAAAAGAAGTAGGGAAAAGAGACACTCGTGACGGAACGACAAACCTAAACAGGTTGCTCCTAAGCATCAAAACCCTAAGAAAACACTAAGCCAAGCAAAAGTAAGCAAGCAAACCAAGAATGACTTTAACAAAACACGGACTCAAAAGAAAGAAAACTAGAAAGATTTGACTCACTTGGACTAAACTGATAAGACAATCAGAAAGTATCTAAACCAAGCAACCTTTCGAAAGAAACCCTAAGGACTCAAACTTTAAGGTCAAACCCTAATGGAAAGGATAAGACAAAGAGAAAGCGTGCTATTGTTTCCACAAACAACTAACGATAATGACGCAGGTTTGTATGACTGCAACAAGCAACTAGGGCCATAGTGTACAGCTATGTCCAAAAGAGAATAGTGCACAAACTTCAAAAAAGGGCTAGAAAGAAGTGAAGACACTTAAACAAGGACTCGAGAAAGAAAAAAACAAACTACAAGACATCGGAGAGGCAAACCAGACTCAACAGAGACATGGAAGGTCTCAGGGGTCAGTGAAGGAAACAAAGCAACAGGTTGGAAAAGAAACCAAAAGCTTGGAAATCAAACCCTAACAGTAAACTGAACACTACAGGAAAATACACTACTGTGCAGTGTAGACACTAGCGTACATCAGGAGAGGTACGCTACTGTGCAGTGCAAGGAGGGGCATTTATTAGGAAACAACCGCTACTGTGAGTAGGGTAGACCAGCGTACATGCCTCAGAAGGGCACAAAAAGGCTTTGCAACAGTCAACTGAGATGAATCAGGCAAGAAAGAACAGGTAACACAAACCTACAGGGCCCCTCAAACAATCAAAAAGACTGAAAAATGGGCTGGAAGAAAACCTAACTAGGTCTCCTAGAGCAGAAAAACACACAGTTACTCCCTAGCGGAGTCGCCAGTTTGTTGTTCAGGATTTCTACCTTATAGTGAGGAGATGGACATTACCAACTGGGCGGGTTTGACAGGTAAATACATTCATTGCATTACAACTAGTTCTTACAAATGAAAGAGATCAAAGTATAGAAAGAGAACCTTTCTATCAACGGCTGATCCTAGCTTTCACTTGATCCTCGCTTTATCTTTCGCTTGATCTTCACTTGATGAACCTGCAACACAAAGTAATACCTTCCTCAGCATATCTTGACTATATATAAATATGATGAAATCAAAAAGTAATCTAACATCAAATATAATCAGATATTAATCCAAATGAACATACAATCCAATAGACATTCAATTTGGGACAAAAAGGGTATTTTGACCGTTTTATTGTCAAAGAAGCATGAAAGCAGTACAAGTATACCTGACATGTCAAGATGCTTCTGCAACCGAGTCCTGGGCTCCTACTCTTCACAATGACTTGGGAATTCCTCTAGCGTAACAGTACTCCAAGCATTCTTTCAAGGTTTTTCACTAACTCCTCTCATGGATCTTCCTTGTATTTATGGGACAAGGTAGGAATTTTAGATCGAGAGGTGGTTGAATTGGGAGGTTGGGTAAGTTGCAGAACCAACTTCAACTAATCCCAATTCATCAAATTAATATATATTTGATCTCATCTTAAGATGTACACAAGTTTCATACAACAAGAGTAGCGTACAGTAAGCAACTTCTGTGCTTTACAACATTTTGGGAGATGTACGCTGGTTGTCCTTGAGAAAAGTAGAGTATTTTCTCAAGGTGTACGCTGGTTTGCTATACAGAGAGGGGCGTACATGTGGTAAAATCAGGAGAAACTGCAATATTTTCAGTTGAAGGGTGTACTTCTACCAACAAGTCTTCCATGTCAATCAAACTCTTCAATCCTTAGTGTCCTTTTGTGTGATCAACAGGGCAATGTGATCACGGACGGAGAAGTGCAGATTTGACCTATAACAGGTACATTTGTGATAGATTATGGAGAATATGGTAGTAAATAGATGAAAAGGTAAGGTATAATGATCATAAAAAAATTACTTTGGTGGTGACAAGGGTGTCAAATTGACAACTCAACATCTCCCCCACACTTAAGATTTGGCATGTCCTCATGCCACTATAGTATGCAGTTGATTTGACTGGCTCTTCATATTCTTTATGGTCCAAATCATAACATCTTGCTATAATGGACTCAATCAAATGAATGTGACCTATCTTAGAAGGTGAATGGTTTCTTAGATTTTGAGAATCGGTTTTTCCTCCTTTTGAGTGCATCTGCACTCTCATGTTTATTCTACCAATAATATATGTCCATTTGCATTTACTTCAAGGCACTCTTTTGGGGAATAGGAAGTGGATCAAATCCTTCTGCAAAGAACTTGAATAACATGGACATTGTGGCATTTAATTAGTTGAAGAAAGAATACCACCCTCAAGTTTTCCTTCATGAAATCTTGGATTGGAGATTGTTGGTACTTGGTATAATAATATCTTGATCTACATGTGCTATTGAACTAAAGGAAGAGGATTGACTAATGAGGCATTATAGAATTCTACTACTTAAACAAAGAAGTTTGTTGTAGGAACCGGGTGTCGTTTAAACTTTATGGAACTCAGTTGAATATCGACACATCATATCACCCACAAATGGATGGTCAAAGGAAAGTGATCAATAAATGCTTGGTAACCTACTTGCAATGCTTTGCATTAGACAAGCCACACCACTATATCCAATGCCTCCCTCTATTCGAATGGTGGTATAACACCACTTATCATAGCTCCACCAAGATGACACCATATGAAGTAGTGTATGGCCAAAACCATTATCAAATATTTCCTATCTACCAGGTACCTCCTGAGTTTAGGGAGTGGACAACACATTCCGCACCAAAGAAAATATTATGCACATCCTTAAAGGCAATCTAGAGATGCCACAAAATAGAATTAAACAACAAGAAGATCATCATCGATCGGAGCACTCCATTGAATTAGTGGATCGGGTGTTTCTTCAACTCCAAGATTATAAAAAAATATCTCTCAAGGCCCATATACATCAGAAGCTCACTCGGAAGTTCTACGGACCCTACACCTTACTCCAATGCATTGGATCGGTGTCCTACAAGCTCACTTGTCCAGTACACTCCAAGATTCACCTCACCTTCCCCATCTCTTAGCTAAAAAAATTGGTGCAGTCTAATTGTAAAGTGCAGTCCAACTTACCCAAACTGGATCAAGAAGGATCCATTTCGATCTAGTCGGAAACAATATTGGATTCCAAGGAATGATGATAGTTGTGTGGGTGCACAATCAAAGAATTTTTTATCCAGTGGAAAGATACGATGCCAAAAGATACAATGTGGGAACCAGTATACAATTTACAGCAAATTTTGCACCTTCAACGTTGAGGACAACATTGCTTTTGAAGAGGGAGTGCATGTTAGGGTCCTACCATAACCTACCTTACTTTATGGTTAGTCATACATTGTGTAAGGCCATCTCTTTGAAATAAGAATGAGCAATTTAGTTTTCATCAATCAATGTAAAAAGAGTCTCTTTATTATTGAGACCCACTAGGAAGTTGGTACTTGTTAATTATTTGGCCATGTCAAGTAGTTAGGGTTTTGGATCTGGGAAGCTTATTTAAAGTGTTATAAGGCTATGAAACTTTTTGTAAAGAATTATTATAATGGAGATATGCTCAAGTGAAAGGTCACCCTACCTCAAGAGGCTTGTGAACATTGCTTCTTGAATTTTTTCTCATAATATAGAGCTTATTTCCTGGCATATTTATCTTATATTGTTTAATGTTTCATTTTTTTCTCTATAAATCTTGGTTTATTGCATCTTAACCTTTGTATATCATCTGTTGTTTTATGTTTCAAGGATAAAGAACACCACAATAACTCAATTATTTAAAATTCATCATCCATATCAACTTGATGTGCCATCCTATTACACTGTTTACAAGCCCCCATGAGCTATAGTTACCAAGGAAGATATGAAAATCAAGGCCCCTTTAGAGCGAAAGAGCGTTGATGTCTGTAATACCCATGTTGTTAAGACCCATATTTATGGCCTTTTATTTGACTATGGGCTTATTTTATATTTGTTAATGTGACTATGTACTTATGCTCATTTGTTTGATAATATGATTATGGACTTTGGCATTATTATTATTAATGTTAATGTTGTTATTGTCATTGTTTTTATCTTTGAATGTTGTTTCTATTAATTAAATAAAGAATTGGTTGAGAAAAGGAAACTAAACGAGTATGGGAGACCATGGATCTCACGGAGTGAGGGGGAATGGGGGACATCCCTAGCACATTAGAGCTTGTTTTTGGATGTTAGTTGTCCATCCTAGTTCATTTTTTGCCTTGGTGACTTTAGTAGTCTTGGTCACCCAAACATTGTACAACGGAACCCATTTTTTATTTTTATGAACTATGGAGTTATTATTGCACCTTATATATACCTTAGTGGGCTCCTCTTTCCTAATGTGCCCTCCTTGTGAGAAATTCCCTCCTATTTATGTTTTTTTGTCATTTATGAACCCTCTCCCTAGATTCTAGGAGTTGTAAGCTAGAGTTTAGCTTCCACGTCCTTGATTTGTGCCTCCACCTCCACAAGTGCACCCCACTCCTCCATTCATACCTATTTTTGTGCTTCTATGATATTTATGACCCTATTGGATTCCATCTCTCACCTAATTCTCCCTCCTTCATGTTTTGTAACCCCTCTTATGCATTGGTGCACCTCCTTGTGCTCTTCATGGCTCCACTCCTTGGTTTTTGGTAACTCATCCTCATGGTGCTAATATGGGAAAGGGATCTCGTAACTAGACCACCACTCCACTAATTTGAGTTAAAGTATCCATGATGAAGCATGACCACACTCAAACCAATTCTAGCTGGCCACCTTGGGTTTGAATTGCCCTCCTTAATTTATTTATACATGTGCTCTCTCCTTGTTGAAGATAATCTTGAGCTTTGGATCACTTGACTTGTGATATCTCACCATGTTGGAAATGTTGATGGTATTGAGAGTGTGTTGAGACTTAGAGCTAGTCTAGTTGTTTCCCTTTTCTTCCATTATATCACTCTATTAATCCAGGTTCTTGCACAGGAATCCAGGAAATGGGTTGGTGACATGAGTCGCATCCCATAGGTAGTGGAGACTGACAGGAAAGTAGTAGTGGGAATCATTTTGGTTCTCGTAAGAGGTAGTTATGAGAGTTGCTAGAATAAGTGTGCCTCTACTTGTGGATCCATGGTCTCATCTCAGCGGTGACCTATTCAAGCGAGGAAGTCTTGATTGTGTCTACGGCTAGGAGGAAAGTTGTCATGCTGCATCCAGTTTCCCTTATCTTGAGATAAGTATTTCTCTTATGTTTCGTTTTCATTACATTATTTTATTTGGTATATGTGAAATGGAAATGAATTGGTTGTCTACATGTTCATGTATTCAATTCCAAGATTTATCTACAGGAAGGAGTAATTGTTAAGTTTTGAGCATTAATTCAACATACTCTAGGATCTTTACTGAGAGAATAACATGTACAACATATCAAGTATAACAATGCATATCAATCACACCAAGCAATCACATGAGACAATAGACACACAGAGTTTCACTGGGGAAAACCATAAAGGTGAAAAACGCCACAACTTCCTCATAGATAGAAAGAGCAATGATACAACCCAAGTACATAGAGATAGTCCTCCTAGGAGCTGAACCTCCTCCTCCACTAGTGCACCACTTTTCGAGTAGTGTAGAAGTGAATAATGAGATGATCAAATAGAGTGCCTCCCGCACTCTATTTATACATGACCTGACCTGCCTAATAACCTAGCAAGGCCGACTTGTCTAACTCAGTCTAATAACCCATGGTTATACTAATCAGGGCCGACTCCACACTTGGTGGTCTAATAACCCATCACTGCAAGTTACGACACTTGCGACACTTGTCAATACAAATGACGACACTTCCGTATAGAGGAATAATAACATCTCTATAGGAGTACAATATACATAGGTGAAATACATTCTGAAGTTACATATACATAAACACTCCCTCTTAACTAGGAAGGTATTTCTCGACACAGATATGCTAGCACAAGTCTTCTTCTCTGGATCATCATCACTGGATCATCATCATCGAATCATCATCATCGTCACTGTTGCTGCTATCTCAATAAATCTCTGATCTACCCGTCATAGGAAGTTCTACAGAGCTAGTCCTTTTTCATACTGGATGTAGGCCCACCACCTGCAGGTCTTCATCACTAGCCATAATGTGGAATCCTCAAGACTTATTACATGCGTCACAAAACCTCGCAAGAGCATCTCAGGTTGTTACAAGCACACAGCTCTACCTGTAGGATCTCCCAGGGACATATTATTTGTGACCTCACCACAAAACCTCGCAAGAGCATCCCAGGTTGTTACGAGAACACAACTCTACCTATAGGATATCCCAGGGACATATTACATGTGGTCACCACAAAACCTTGCAAGAGCATCCCAGGATGTTACGAGCACACAGCTCTACCTATAGCATCTCCGAGGGCCAAATTACATGTAGTCATGGCAAAACCTTGCAAGAACATCCCAGGACTTATTACGGGAACACAGCCCAACCAATCGGATATCCCAGGGACATATTATATGCCATAGGACAAAACCTTTCAATAGCATTTGCCAAATATCCCAGGGCCATATTACATGCCATAGGAAAAACCTCGAAAGAGTATCTGCAAACCTCCTAGGGCCAAATTATATGTTCTCCCAAGCAAAACCTCGAAAGAGCATTTTCCAGATATCCCAGGGCCACATTATATGCCATAGGCAAAACCTCGAAAGAGTATCTGCAAACCTCCCAGGGCCATATTATATTCTTGTCTGCACAACCTGTCCATGGACATAGAGTATCAACTTGATACTCACCATACATCATCGTGATGTACATGATCATCCTGATCATCATCATTGCATCATGCTGATGCATGTCATCATCGCATGATCATCTTCATAGCATCATCCTGATGCATATCATCTGAAGCAACATCCTAAAGCTCATCATCCATGCTCATCCTGATCATACAATGCATCCACCTGATGCATACACAGTATCTACCTAATACATATCATCATACATGATCTACCTGATCATAACAAGCATCCAACATGATGCATATACATATACATGATCCAACTGATCATAACAAGCATCCAACATGATGCATATACATATACATGACCCAACTGATCATAACAAGCATCCAACATGATGCATATACAGAGCAGTAACTGGAGCATCGTCCTGATGCTCATCATCCAGCGCTTACATCCACATCCGTGGAAGGATCCTCCTCTCACCATGCTCGGAATGGCTCCTACAAATGTGTCCATCACTTCTTCCTCGAAGTGTCATCAATATGAAGAACACCAAGCCTCTCTTTGAAGTACTCGAACTTCACTCTGGCTAGTGCCTTCGTCAGCACATCTGCAACTTGCTCATCCGTCGCAACATACAAGAGCTTCACTGCTCCTCTCTGCACCATATCCCTGATATAGTGGTATTTGATCTCTATGTGCTTCGACCTGTCGTGGAACACCGGGTTCTCAGACAGCTTCACACAACTCTGGTTGTCACAAAAGATACTAGTAGCATCCAACGGGAGATCAAATAACTCATACAGTAGCTTCCTCAGCCATACTGCCTCACAACTAGCCGAACAAGCTGCAACATACTCTACTTCGGCTGTACTCAGTGCTATGCAGGACTGCTATTGATGGTTGTGAGAGGATCTCTTGTAATGAGAGTGCTCCTTGTTGGGCTTGCTTCTTTTGGTGTGAGCTGCAAGAGCTTGATCTTCACTTCCCATCTTTTCTTCTTGGGCTACAAGCCTAGCCTCGTCTTGTGAACATTCCTTCCACATTCTACTGAAGGAGATCAACTTTCTCCTTGCACAAATTCCTTGAATAAAGGAATCTCATGACCTAGGTAGGCCATTTAGAGTGGTCATTACAATTTCACCATTCTCCACCACTTCATCAACAGCTTCAAGTTGTTCCTTGATCTGAAAGACCTTAGAGAAATAGGATTGAATGGTCGCTCCATTCTGAAGCTTTACCCCTTTCAATTGATTCCGCAGAGTCATCTTCCGATTTATGTTCTTCCCTTCAAATAGCTTGGTTAGGGAATCAAACATATCCTTGGGTGTCTTTAGAGATGACACATGTGGTATGAGATGGTCTTTGATAGAATCAGCAATGATCCTCTTTTCCTTGACCAAGTTCTTCTTATGCAAAGCCTTAGCCTCTTCTTCCTCTGGGATAGGGACCTCAGAACATATGTAAGTATCCAATTCATTTTCTTCCAGGATTAACCCAATCCTATAATTCCATGCTCGGAAGTTATCATACCTTCAATATTATCCTCAAGTTTGGTGTGGTGAGACATCTTAAAGAGTACTTCAAATGGAAATAGAAAAGATTTAGGTCTTACCACTTGATTTGCAGAAATCTGGATCTGGTGTTGGATTAGGGTTTGTTAGAGAAACCCTAAAAATTCAAAATGTGAATTTCAACTTTATGAAATGATAGAAAGATGCGCCTTGATGATCCGATTATCCTGGTATATTCAGAATTTGAAATCTGCAAAGTTTCACCCTTCAGAAATGCTTTTCAATCTCCAGGATTCACTAGGGAGGACCGTGAATTAGGGTTTGAGTTTTCCGGAGCTTCACCCAACCAAAAATATCGATCCAAAGCTCTAAACTTCGATTTTTCCAAGGAGCTTCCAGCTATGTCCTCAGATTTCATAAATTCCTATTTTTGTGGAAACCCTAATTTTTAAGGGCAAACATGAAAGTGCCCAGAATTGAATTCTGATTGGACAGAAAGATGCGCCTTGCTGAGGAGAGTCAAAATACCCTACTTCCTTTCAAGATATGTGGAGAGAAACCCAATAAACAAGAAACCATAGTTTATGCACCTGCACAGTGCCTTCTTCTCAGGTTAGCTCCGATACCATGTTAATTTTTTAGCATTAATTCAACATACTCTAGGATCTTTACTGAGAGAATAACATGTACAATATATCAAGTATAAAAATGCATATCAATCACACCAAGCAATCACATGAGACAATAGACACACAGATTTTCACTGGGGAAAACCATAAAGGTAAAAAACCTCACAACTTCCCTAGATATAGAAAGAGCAATGATACAACCCAAGTACACAGAGATAGTCCTCCTAGCAGCTAAATCTCCTCCTCCACTAGTGCGCCACTTTCTGAGTAGTGTAGAAGTGAATAATGAGATGATCAAATAGAGTGCCTCCTGAACTCTATTTATACATGACCTGACCTGCCTAATAACCTAGCAGGGCCGACTTGTTTAACTCAGTCTAATAACCCATGGTTATACTAATCAGGGTTGACCCCACACTTGGCAATCTAATAACCCATCGCTGCAAGTTACGACACTTGCGACACTTGTCAATACAAATGGTGACACTTCCGTATAGAGGAATAATAACATATCTATAGGAGTATAATATACATAGGTGAAATACATTCCGAAGTTACATATACATCAACAGTAATGTCATATAATATGTTTCTACAATCCTTATCTTCTTTCTATTATTCTTCCTCTTAATAAAAAATTGTAATTTTATCTCTATGGTATTGAGAAGGGCGCAACCATAGGTTCTATTTCACCCATTTATGAGTCATGATACTTGTTCTATTTCATCTAGAATAGTGTTTCCAGTAAAGAATGCCTTTCGTTTCATTCTAAAAGCTTTATGGATGACGAAGATATGTATGTTTTGGTCCGACAGTTTTTCGGTGCCAAGATGAGCGCATATGTCATTTGATTGTAAGAGTTTTATTTACATATATGTTCTTTGTTGTAGATATGAGGATGAGTGATGTATTCTATATGTAAAATTGATCAATGGCTGGAGGGTGGCATCCATACGATCTTATTTTTATTAGTGAGAGATGACTGTAAGGGATAGTCATCAGGAGCTGATTTTGAGGGTTGTAGTTATAGCAGGTGTTCTCTATTTTCTATGGTTTTGGCGTGGCTGTAGATTGCAGCTTATGGATGTTCTGTGATATGTGTTTTTCCTTACTTTTTAGCCTCACTAATAGCACACACATAACAACAACAAAAATAGATTAATTGGCAAAATAATTGATGGCGTCAATACTCTGTTATTTATGAACTATGTTATCAAACAAATCAAAAGTACATGAATTAATTACTCACACTGAAGATTATGTTTATCATTCCTTAATCATGTGCTCATTGCGATTACGATCCTTACCTCTCACTTTGGAAATTATTAATTAAGTGTCGTAATTAATTATTTAATTAACTGTCGCAACTTAGTTATAATTCAATCTCTAGGGTTAAAAGTTTTAAATTATTTGAGTGAATAGTTAGTTAGCCTAACCGTCGTTTATTTGTATCTGTTGTGCTTAATATTAACTTAGTCTTAATATTAGCACCCTTAACCTTAGTTAATGGTTAGGGACACTACAAAGTGGTATCATAGTTAAAGGTTTCAACATTGCGGCTGTTGGGCCTTCTGCAAAGTTACAAGTCACTCCGTAAACATGCATTTGCATTAGATAACTTGGATGCATGCACCTTAATATAGTTTCACATGTGAGTTAGTTAATTAAATTGTTAGCTTGGGACATCTGTGGACTTGATGTCCATCCAATAAGGAGAAATCCTTGAAGGATTTCTATCTCCCCTTGTCTAGTTAGGCATATTGAAACCTAGAAAATTTAGCTTGTTACTTTATAACTAAGAAGAAGAAGTAGCTCAAATAATAATGAACTTATGTCAATATGTAGTTTTCTAACAAATGGTTGATGATCAACACATTGCAGTTCCCAGTGAATGATTGAGCAAGCAGTGTGGCTACTAAACTAAGATATTACTCAAACTTGTGAAGACTGTAGATTCAACAAGTACAAGTTCAGTAGTAGTAAGTCGGGGATTAGATATGGATTTTGAGGAAGGATAAAAACCATACAGTCCTGAAGAGGAGTTTTTTAAGGGAAGAAGGTCAAATAGGCATAAGGGGAGCAGTGAACCATTAATTTTGGAGGATTAAGTGAGGAAGTGTAGGGAGGATAATGAAAGGATAATTCATATCCAAGAGCATATTATGAATGATATAAAATCATTGAAGACCATCCAAATATCTGCTAAAAAGAGTCATATAATAGTTTATGTGAGATCTAGATCATCTTCAAGGATACCTCATCACTCAAAGAGGAGGAATGGGTATGCATCAAGTAGTACAGAGAGTAGTCCTAAAATATCTCTGGTGAGATACAAGAAGAGGAGGTCTACCAAGAATGAACTGGTAGGAGAGCTAAGAAGAATCAAGCCCCCAACTTTTGATGGAGAAGTAAAGCATGGAGAAGATGTTGAAGCATGGTTGTTATGACTGAGGAAGTTCTTCTAGTTTCACAATTACACACCTAATATGGAAGCGCGAGTATCCATATACCATCTAGAAGGTAAGGAATCTATATGGTGGGATCAACGAGTTAAGCTAAAAGACATCAAAGAAGACAAAATTTATTGGAAGAAATTTAAGAAGTACTTCCAAAAGGAATACCTCTCTGATAATTCCTATGACAAAAAGATGGAAGAGTTCTTTGAGCTCAAATTGTGGAGCATGACTATGGATGACTATGAGAAGAAATTTCTAGAAAATTTGAAGTATGCGGACTTCATCAAATATGAGAAGGTAAAAATTCAAAGGTTCCTAAGTGGTCATCCTGAATAATATATAGACAAAATCCAGTATGATAGACCAAAGAACCTTAAGGATGCCATCTGGAAGGAAAAACACTTATATGAACAAAATAAGAGCAAGGCCCCATATCAAAAGAATTGGAAGGATATGAAGAAGAACAAACAAGAGCAAAGAAAGAAAGGTTTCCGTCCTTCAAAATTTAGAAACGTGTGAAGAACCCACAACAATTAATTGATGAAAATACACCAGATAGCATAAATAACATAACTCAGAATCACTTTTATATTGATAGCATGCCACTTCAAGGGGGAAACCTCCTTTGAGCAAGCTCAATACAAATAACTTCACGGTACCTTCATTGGCCTCAACACAAACTTATATACTAAGTCTAGGCGCCAATACCATGGGTCAATACTATGTGTCAATACAAAGCATGGGCCAATACAAAATATGGATCAACAATTACTACGAGACAACTTACAAAGCATATGTGTCCAACAACAATAATACAAACTATGGATCAACAAATACTACGGGACAACTTACAAAGCATATGCATCAAACAACAATATACTAACAAATTAAATAGAAGGGTTGACATGGGTTCCTAACAAAACGGTAATTCTTATCAACAAGGACATCCAAGGCAAGAGCCTTCAGGGAAAAGACCACATTTGGAATGTTGGATATGCAAGGAAAATCATTTTTCCAATCAGTTCCCATGTAATAAAAATAACCTTCACAACATTCAAGAGGCTTCAATTGTTGGAGATGCATGTGGAAGTGTTCAGAGGATCTATGAAGCCCTACATGGGAGGCAAGTTGACCACTAGTCCCAAATGATTGAGGTAGCAGGTAATATTGCTAATACAATCATAGCTATTTTGATTGATTCTGGAGCTAGCAATAGTTATATTACACATAATCGAGTTGATAAATTTCATTTCAAGAAATTTAAACTTGAAACAACAAGTCTAGTATAGTTAGCTATGGGAGACAGGAGGAAAATCATAGAATTTGTAAAAATGTGTCCCTTAGAAATTAATGGATTGAAAACCTTTACAGATTTAAACATCATACCCTGGGGGTCATATGATGTATTGATTGGAATAAATGGGTTGGATGCACACCATGCCATACTGGATTGTCATAATAAAACTTATACTTGTTTAGATGGAGAAGGAAACCAAGTGATAGTCAAAGGTATACCTAGACCCATATCCCTAAGGCAGGTCACAACTCTACAATTGAAGAAATGTCTCAGAAAGGGATGCCGGTTATATGTAATTCATGTGGAAGGGTCAAAAGAAGGAAAAGACCCAAAATTACAAGATTATCCAGTACTACAAGAGTTTGCAGATATATTTCAAGAACTTCCAGGATTGCCCTCTAAGAGGGATATTGATTTTTCTATCGACTTAGTGCCATGAACAATACCTTCATCTAAAGCACCTTATAGAATGATTTCTCCAAAGTTAAAGGAATTGCATATGCAGTTAGAGGAGTTGATAAATAAATGTTACATAAGACCTAGTGTTTCACCTTGGGGAGCTCATGTGTTATTTGTGAAGAAGAAGGATGGAACTCTAAGACTTTGCATAGATTATAGACAATTGAACAAAGCAACGGTTAAAAACAAGTACCCCTTACCAATAATTGATGACTTGTTTTATCAGTTGAGAGGATCCAAGGTGTTTTCAAAAATAGAAATGAGGTCCGGATACCATCAACTTAGAATTAAGGATGAAGATATCAGTAAGACAGCGTTCAGAACAAGGTATGGACATTATGAGTTTACAGTGGTATCTTTTGGGTTAGCAAATGCACTAGCAGTATTCATGTGTTTAATGAATGGAGTATTCATAAAGTACTTAGATAAGTTTTTGATTGTGTTCTTAGATGACATCCTTATCTATTCCAAGATAGAAGAAGAGCATGAAGAACATCTAATACTAGTAATGCAAGTGCTTAGAGAACATACGTTGTATGCCAAGCTAAGCTAGTGTTCTTTCTATCATAGCAGAATTCATTACTTAGGACATATCATATCTGAAGAAGGTGTTTCAGTAGATCCTGAAAAGATAAGAGCCTTTATGAAATGGCCGACACCTAAGAATGTATCAAAAGTAATATATTTCATGGGATTAGCTGGGTACTACCGAAGTTTCATCGAAGGATTCTCGAAGTTAGCTCATCCTATCACATCTTTCCAAAAGAAGGGTGTGAATTTCGACTGGACTCAGAAGTGTGAAGATAGTTTTGAAAGACTTAAGGAAATGCTTACTAGTGAACCTATTCTAAAGATTGCAAATATTGAAGGAAACTTTGTTGTGTGCACGGTTGCATGTAAGCAAGGAATTGGTGGAGTATTGATGCAGGATGGACATGTGATGAACTATGAATCTAAACTTGAAGGAACATGAGCAGAACTATGCCACCCATGACTTATATCTTGCAGCTATCATCCATGCTTTGAAGATGTGGAGACAATATCTAATGGGTAAAAATTTTGAGTTAAGAACTGATCATGATGGGTTAAAATACTTGTTTGAGCAACCTAATTTGAATGCAAGACAGAGGAGATGGATGGAGTTATTATGTGAATATGACTTTGACATCAAGCATATAAAAGGTAAGGGAAATAAAGTAGTTGATGAACTTAGTAGGAAGATACATGTGATGCATGTAGAAACTATCAGCACCAGCACATCAAATTCAAAGGATAAGAGCATTGAAGCCAGTGTTACAGATGAACTTTATGAGCAGGTAAAAGAAGGATTGCAACAACAGAAAATTCCACAGAAATTTGATGAGTATAATTTGGAAGAAAATGGGATCCTCATGCACAGAGATTTTATGTACTTAATGCTGGAGATATAAGGAAGATGGTTTTAAAGGAAATCCTGCGGTGACAAACTAGGGAATCTACCTTAGAAACATCAAGGGAACCCCCACTTTGGCTTGAGTACCAATTCAATGACATAGAATGGTACAAGAATTTGCATCCTACGTGTCTCCCCTTCGCCTTAAAACTCTTCCTACAAACCCATTTCCTCCTTTCTCCCATCCATTCACAGTGACCCTGATTCAAAATTCCATTCTTAATTCAAAAGGAGAGAGAGAGAGAGAGAGAGAGACCAACTGATTCAATGGGTGGGGAAGACAAACAACCCGGGGAACAAGACATAAAGCTCTCAAAAAAATAGGTAGTTTAAAAAAAAATGGCACTAAGAGGTTGACCACATCATGATGGGTGCACAATGACGTTGAGTAAAAAAAATCTTCATTCTCTAAATTTATCTATAAACTAATTTTACATATAAGTTATTTTTTACAATCATACAAGTGACTCACTTTTATGAAATAAGTGAGATGCACTTTTATATTAAAGTTACTTTACAATGATTCACTTTTACAATTTATGTGAAATACACTTTACAATAAAGTGTCCTATGATGTCTTTCCTCACTTTTTGTTGTCCATATACAACATATATGGTGAAGGTGGAAAATACCCAAAGCATGTCTCAAAGGAGACTTATTGGTAGAAGTTTGGATTGTGTTGTTTGAAGAGTGTTGAATATAAATCAAATTTTCATCCAAGGTCCTTGTATGCTTTTGATTTTAACGTCTCAAAATTTTAACCAATGTCCTATCACTACTTATATCTACCCATTTGTCTGTGGATGGAAATTTATAGATCTCTTCAAGTTGGTGTCCATAATTTCCAAATTTGTAATCCAAAATGCACTAATAAATATTGTATATGTATTTGACATTATGCTCTTTGACATTTGAGAAAGAACCCGGACCTTATCAAAAAGGATTTTTTTTTTGTCTATCCCTTGATGGTATTTTTAAAAGGCATGAGAATGCACATCTTGCTAAACATGTCAACTACCACAAAAATATAGCCATGAACCTTCCTAGTTCTTGGCAAACCACCCATGAAATCGTTGAGATGCTCTCCCAAGGTCTATAATAGGTAAAAGGGATGGTATAAACCTTGAGTTTTGTTATTGGAATTGTTGGTATAGAAAAGTATGCATCCCCTAAGAAATCGAGCAACATATTCTTGTGTTCTATGCCAATATACATACCTTTATAAGTTGGCAATTGGCTTCCAAACACCAAAATTCTATGAAACGTTTGAGGTTTGAGCATCTCTTGTAAGTTGCAATTTTTAACATTTAGGAATATAGACCTTATCTAGCTTATAGAGAAACCCATCCTAAAAATTATAGTCAGCTTTATTGTAACCTTATTCTACATGAATTTGGTGTTACAACTGCTAAACAACCTCTTTAAAGTCTGCATCTTATATGTATGCCTCTTTATATGCATCATGGTTGAAAATATCCATGTGCATAAGAGTTCACAACGTTGTGTTCTTAGATGTGGATGGTCTTTGTTGTTACGAAAAATTTCCTATAGTGGGGGATAGACACTACCAATGTACATGGGGCTGACAGATAGATATATCAGGTTTCACATCCATTACTGCAAATAAATGATATTAAGGTTTAGGAAAGAGTACCTTATTTATGGCGGCTGGTCCTAGCTTTCTCCCAATCTCTACAACAATGTACCTGCAAAACACAACCTTCCTCACAACGATTTGACTATAAACAGATAATGATATTGACAAACAATATAGCATTAATTATAATCAACATTCAATAAAGTTAACAACTTATTGGGTGGGAAGAATATCTTGATCTTTATTGTCAAATAAATGCAGCAAAATACAACTGGTATACCTGATCTTGCTTCAAGCACTTCTGCAACCAAGTTCTGGGCTCTTGCTCCTCTCTTGACTTGGAATTCCTTCAGCATAACATTAGCTTTCTCTACCATTGGCCCTTTCCTCATGCCTCCCCCTTGTATTTATGAGTAAGGCAGGAATTAAGATTCGTGAGGCAGTTAAATCGGGAAGTTGGGGGAATTATAATACCAAACTCAAATCATCTTAATTCGTATTCTTAATATATTTTTCAATTTCATCTTAAGATACCCGCAGGTATGACACTAGGAAACAGGTGAACAGTGTGTGGGTATTCCTCTTAGAAACTCGCGCATGCAACTTTTAAGTGATGTGAGTGGGTTTTTAGTATTAGTACCAGCGCATTACCGCTAGATCTTAATTACTAGGGTCACGTATTTCTAATGAAATATGCAAAAAAAATAAGATTTTTAGCTGAAGGTGTGGGATCTCAGCACTAAGTCATCTCAGGTCAATCTAGCTCTTCCATCCATAGTGTCCTTTTGTGTGACCGACAAGGCAATGTGATCACGAACAGAGAAGTGTTGATTTGACCTATAACAGATGCCCCCTAATGTGTGAGGTCAGAGGGAAACGATGGCCGAAATACATTACAATCCAAGTCAGAGAAGAAGCAAGGAAACCACAGGATGAAGTCACAAAAGTACCTGAAAACAACAACCAAGGTCAGTGAGCAATTACAATCTTCACATCAAATAGATGTTCAGTATGATAGAACATAATCTCCAATACATAACTAGGAGATGTATATAGCATGGTCACTGAAATACAAGCGTGGATCCATGTCAAATTAGGAGATCATAACCATAACAACAAGCTGGATCTATGTCTCATTAAGAGCCAAAAATGAGTGAGGCTCACTCTTGCGTAACTTTGGTAATAACATAAACATGATGATGCTATTATGGTCCCAAGGTCTTCATCCAAAACATCCCAAGGTACGAACCCTATCCATGCGAATAAATGAGCTGGAGCCGAACATGGGGGGTACCATTTGATTATCGTTCATTGATGTATATCGTTAACAAATGCGAGGGCGTCCACCAATAATGAAAATGGAGCCCAAGGTACCTAGTACATTCTAACAAGTGTGAATAAGTGGACTTGAAGTCAAACACTTGAAGAATCCATCGAATAGGAGACGTTGATGTATTCCCACTATCCAATAACGAGGGAAATTTCCACTGATGACTGCAATCCCCAAGGTATTATCTGAAACTCTAAAATTCACTCACAGAGCATGATGAGCTGAATTCGATGGGAAGAATTCCATTGGAAAGGAGGCCTTAATGCATCCTCCATCATACAACACGAGGAACACTCAGAATATTGAGTTGATTTGGAGTAGGGTTGATACAAAACAAACTGACACCAGGAATGGCCGACAAATGAAGTCAAGGTAACTGCATAATGGCCAACACAGGCTATATCCTTGAACAGTGAGCATGACATAAGAGTGACTTGGGAAGCTTTCAACATAAAGGGAGCATGATATAAACCTGCAATGTAGGAGACATTGGCAGATTCTCTATATGATTGGAAGAGTAACCAATCAGAGGAGTAGAAACTCTGAGATCAAGTTCATCCTAAGGTAAAAAACTGAAACCCAACTGAATGAGAGACTCAAAAAGGTGCTTTGTTCAAGGAAATGACTGACTTGCTACCTTTGAAACTAAAAGATGTTTGATACCCTTCCCTTTTCTCTTTTTATTAAAGAATATCCTTCTTGTTAGTTTTAATGAGTACAAGAAATTAAACTCAATAATCCTTCTTCATTTTTGAATCAAGCTCAAAGAAAGAGGGAGAAGAATGTTTGAAAAGGGTCCAGCCATGTGTAGTTTTACGAGTCCATGGGAGGGAAACTCAGTACATTCTTCATTGTTTTACGAGTTTGAAAAGAAGATAGATTAATACTCGATATACTGATCTTTGGATTTTAATATCGAGCAGAGATTTGCTCTTTCTTGCTGGTGTTTTCATATTTAAGGGGTCTAAAAAACTTAAACAATAACTCCGTACACTCACTCGTGAATTTCACATCGAGCCCGAGTTAGTAGATGCTCACTTGGTATTTTCATGTTTCGAGAGTCTGAAACCCCTAAAGAAGACTCCAAAAGGTCCTTTTTCATATAGTTAGTCTCCTCACCCGAAAAAGTGTAAAACGATGAGAGAAGAACTCTTCTAGCCACGTATGACTAGAGTATACCTTTTTCGTAAATGATCCACAAAGGTCCGGAAAAGGGGTAAACTTATACCTAAGTGGATGTTGCTTCAAATCCTTTAACAAGTTTGAAATGACAACTATACTTGGAAGTCTTGTTTATTTTGAAAAATTCTAACAAGGGCTTAAAAATACTTTATAAGCTTTGGGTACACAACATTCCATGACCTGTCAAGTAATGAAATTACTATCGACAACTATATTAGTGATATATAGCATGGTCAAGAAAGATTCCTTAATGTCATAGAGTAACAAGAAAATAATGTACGCAATTGACATGTCATGAAGGAAAACAAACCTTAATAGACCATTTTTGCGAAATATAGTGAGATTCGTCATGTGCATTTCGACCTAATCAACAAAACTCAAAAATCATATTAGTGAATAAATAAAGTGTTTTTGAAACTATACAAAATATAAAAGAGTGGGTAAAAATTTGTTTTGTACAACCAATCGAGATAGGGGCAGGTTATGCCATGCTGACGAGTATAGAGGGAAAGATGAGTCGGCTAACTCATGACATCCTGTTGGCCTAAAAAACTGTCCTAGGCAAACTAACAGAAAGACATCCCACACACTCGACTTAATGCAATCTTGTATGTGTTTAGGTTAACTATCCTTCACGGGATCAAGGCCCTGCTGCCTGTATGATGTGCTCTTCAGAGTAAAGAGTCTCTCTAAGGTGAGTGTGTGTCAAATTTACTTAATTCAATATGCTAACAAACCAAAGAAATTTAACCTAATGACTAACTAATTCTAAAAACTGTTTTATGCTAAATGCAGAAAATTAGTAGCTCCTAATTCTATTCTATGATAACCTAAATGTTCATTATCTATCTTGGACAAGAGCATAAAACTAATATTGATTGAAGGTTCAAAAGAGAAAAATAATTGACACTTCTCAATTGGCAGAAAAGTCCCCAGATGTAGAAGTAAGTCCTAATTGTTTCACAATAGATAAAAATCTGCTGCAAAATAGTTATAAAAGAATTTCAAACCTGAAATCAACAATGCAAAGTTAAATATACAATTATGGACACAATAGAAATATGTAATTGTGTATTAACTTGTAAATGAAACACAATCCTCATACAAATTAACATATAATGCGAACCGATTTATCAAAGATTAAAATAACAAAATAGTTCATTAATTTCAACTATGAATAAATCATTCATGTTCCAAACTAGCATATTAATTTGAAATCACCCAACATTAACTTCATATATCACAGCAAGGTACAAATACATGTAAGTGAATGAAAGACAAAATAGAATGAAGCAACGGAAATATATAGCATATTAATATGATATTCAAAGACTTAACCAAAGCCTCCAAAGTTCTGCAACGACTTCGATCTTCAGAAAAAATTCAAAGAAAATCTAAATAACACAAAAATATGATAAAATACTGTATAAAGACATTTCTCTCAGATGTCCAGGAAATCGAACCCCTGTACAATGTCTTAAAATTGTTTATATAAGAAACCACAGAGGGTCTAGTCATTTAACCACCCTATATCTATGAAACCACATGGATCTCTATCTGAATATACAACAGAAACCAAATATAACTTGATGCCAGTTCTGCCATGATTCTAGGTGTGTCGTTGAGAGACATCCGGGATAGAGTAATGTAGAAAAACAACTGACTTACTGGATAAATCCAACATCGTGGCTCCTTTGAATGAAGGTGTTCTTCACATCCAACGTTCATCCAACTATCGATGCCCAAAAAGGAAAACAAGCTACCAGCAAATCAGCAGATGGTTGCACGTTCATAGCATCTAGAAACAGGTAATCTCCAGCTAGGCGAATTCCAAAACAGTAAACAATATAATCGACCTCCCATCCATAAACCAAAAAGACACCTGTAATTTTCAAAACCGAATCAGTAACAAAGTGTAGATAAATAAAAATGAATGATAAATAGGATGCCTACAGAATTTTAATTCTACATGTGTCCTTATAAAACACTTTGCACGAAAAACAAAATCCAAATATTATGTATTTGCTAACCTGTAAGAGCCGATTTAAATCACCTATATATTCGACAAAATTAAAATCATAAAACAAAAATGAACTTTGTTTTTTAAATATAAGTATCAAGAATTCTCAGGAGACTCAATAAAAACCCGTACTGGTGCATTCCTTCTAGCTTCATCTAGTTTAGCCTTAAATTTCGCAACTTTGATATTTGCACTTCTGTTTTTCCTAACCAATTTTTGATTCTTTAGTTCCAGGTTCTTGCTAAGGGTTTTATACCTGTTCTTCTTCTCTATCACATACTTCCACTTACTTTCCCAATTTGCGAATTCATCTTTCAGTTTAGCAATTTCATCCGTAGCGAACGAATTAATCAATTTAGCTTCTTTCACATTAATTTCAAGGGTTGATATGCGTTGCGCCTGAGAGATAGGAATGAGTTCCTCAATAGCCTTTTCACCTGGTTTATTAACAGACCCTACCACCTTGGCCGGTTCTTGTTCCACCTCCTGGTCCGATGGTGACAAAGAATTACGAGCTTGGGAATTTCGAGCTCTAGTCTCGGAAGTTGAATCGTACAAGTATTTCAGATCAGTAGGATTCACGGGAGCTTCATCTTGCCTAGACTCTGAAGAGTCACTTAATTCAATGACAAGAGCATCCCATGCTACTAAATTCCTCTCTGCAAGGAGCGCGACTGTCATATTGCAAGTGGTTCGGTGAGTTTCCCGATCGCTCAGCACTTTACTAATTTCATCTTCAGTTGGTTCATGACTAACATTTGTTTCTAGGAAGGGAAGACTATCGTTTGGAATTGGTGGAGCAGCCAACGGTTTATCTATTTTAGCCTGAGTATCATCACAAATCGTCTTAGGGTTTTTCTCACATTCAAACTCAGGGTCATCGTCACCTAGCGTTTCACTAGGGCTTTGTATCCCATCTTTAGGGTTAGTTTCAGAACTAGGTTCTCCTACCTCAGACTCAACACACTTTTCGTCTGGTTTTAGACCTTATCAGGGGCCATTCATTGTTAACTCCAAACTCATTCCTGGAAAGGAATGACTCCTAAGTGTCACCCAATTCTCCTAATCGGTGTGAAATGGGGATTTTAATCAGCCAATGATGGAACAAACTACGTTCCTTATCACCCACATTGTTTTGGTACGCACAAACCATCTTCTGTAAACTATTCAAGAAATAATATGGCATATTTATAAGGTGACCTTTGAAAACCATTAACAGGCGAATATGATAGAAGTGGATCTGAAATAGTCGGCCCTCACATGTAACATACCTTATGATAATCCCAAGCAATGACCGCCAATTCATTTTCATCATTCGGGAAGGAAAACCAGATTTGATTCTATTTGTTGATTAGCCAGTCAGAAACCCTCGCCAATCCTCACTTTTCAAATGCTTCCCTTTAAACCAGCGTTCCCCAAGCAACGAAAAAACTATAGCTTGGGAAACGAATTCCTCTGTTAGCTGCAACTCAATATCCCCAATTTGTGCTTTTACACTATCGAATGAAGTTGCAAACGCCCGAGACACTGCCATATTAAAACCAGAGAAATTCTGCAAAAACCCTAGCCATCCTGCCCTTTTAACTGGTTCTGTGCATTCTGGAGCCACATCTAAATATTCATCACCAAAAATCTCGAAATGGGTCACAGGAGCCTTAAGGGTAAGGGAGATGACAGAGGTTACAGATAGGTGAAAAATCGAGACAGGAGAATCAAAAGGACCGGTATCTAAAGCCCTTCAAACCAGCAAAATGATAATCAACTTCATATTGCCTGAGTGAAATAGGTAATCAAAAATCGAATGGGGGTATGAAGTAATGATAACCTTGAATGAGAGCCCAACATTCGAATTTGCAGAACACATACAACATAATAATGGTTTTCAGGGTTTTGATGAGTATGCTATACCAAGAAGTGACATGTGTGTCATCGTGACTCGACATATGGCAACAACTCGTCATGAAAATATCAACCCATAATCTTTGTCATAAATTTCAATGTTAGAACCGGCTTACCGCTTGGCTAATTCGGCCATAGAACGAAACCAAATAATTCAAGCTAACCCTAAATCATGAATTGAAGGTTCCAGTCGTAAATTTTCTCCACCATATACGTTAATGATAACCAAATTTTAATTGGGAGAAGGATTAATAATCAAACCTGAATCTTGGTTAACGTTGCATAATCATGCTTGTAATCATGCTACAATAAATGATAAGGGTTAATATAATCAAACCATTTGAATAGATCTCACTTCCAATCGCTTGACAAAAGAGTCATAGTCACATAGATCTTTCTTCTCATAAAATGCAGAGTTTAGATATAAGAATAGAAATATGGAAATGACAAATCATAACAATGATTTAAAATGAGTTTTATCACCAAGCTTACCATAATGAGATCAGGTCTTTGAGATAAGCACATCCATTGAGATCAAGTAGATACATCGAAATAATGATAATTCATACAAGTGATTATTCCATAAGTCAAAACATTAAAATAATGAATGTAATAATTTTGCATGACTTCACTTTACATAAATGATCTAATCTGTAAAATTAGGAGCTCCTAATTTATAGGGTTATGATCTGCATAAATGATCGACCAGAAATAAGAAACCAAAATTAAAAGGTCAATTCAATTGGATACTGACAACAAATATTTCAATCTCTATGTATCATTCAATATTTCAACCTTATTGGGAGTACCTTCAAAATCAAAGATTGTGAAGGTACTCCTAAAACATTTATTTATGAGTGTTCATTAAGGTTGCTATATGTAACATCATTCATTATTAGAAGATTGATGTAGTGACAAATTCAAATTTAGTGCTCAAATTGATCCATAGGGTGTTGCTTGCCAACACATCCCTACCTATAAGATTGAGCGGATGCCGCTTGCGATGCAGGAGGATGTTGTGGGTGTGCCCCCGGCGTGGATTTAGCTACTTAGGAAAGTAGCTAGACTTGTGATTTGTTACAGAGAGGCTGTAGTGGAGATGGTAGAGGCCCCTCCTTCTCCATAGAGGAGGACATATATGTATACTTTTGAGGCCGTTGAGCCCATTTTGTATATTTGTATGACATTACGACAGACTTGTTGACCCAAACTCGTGTATTTTTTGATACGGCTTATATACAGTATCGGCTTTATTTACATGTGTGTCTTATATTTATGTGTTAATTGTTTATTATGAATGTGTTTGATGTAGATGCCAGTCTAAAACATAATTTGCATATGAATCGGCTAAAGAATTTAAATTCCTTGAAATGTGTTGATATGTAACATAATCAAATTGTCTTTCAAGCAATCTAACTCGCAAAAACTGACGCAACAACACAGGATCTCTAACTTGATACTCACCCATTAACTGAAACACAACTAACTTCGAGTTGAGTCTTACCTCCATATGTGAAATGCCTCGATGAAGAGCATCTCGGAGCAACTAAATGACCGCGTTGTATTCAGCTACATTATTCGTTGTGGGGCCCAAGAAAACCCATCCCGAAGACACGAGTTGGCCAGACGGTGAGTAAATAACCAAAGTTGTTGCAGCCAACTGACAGGCGTGGTGACTAGTGCCATCATCAAATCCTATAAATTATTGAGTTGACATCTGAAAACACAAACAAAATAGACACATAAGACGCGACAATAACCACAAGCACAGTTAAACTCTACAAAATGTACAACTATAATACATGAAAAAGCATAGAGGCCTAGGCGTAATACTTTTTCAAGTATAGCACATTTCTAGGCTCTGGTAACTTGTTACCCTCATAATTAGTCAGCTCGTAAGCACCCTTCTTCAAAACCTTAGAAACTATGTAGGGACCAAGCCACATAGACCTGAACTTGCCCGCCCCCAAGGTTTCCTTGTCCTGGTCATAAAGCAGGACCAGGTCTCCTTCGAGAAAAACCCTAGGTTGGACAGCCTTGTTATACTGGCGTTTCACTCAACTCTTATTAATGGTATTTGTTGTGAGCGCATCACGGCGTTGTTCATCAATATGTTCTAGGTGCAGCAAACGTTCTTCCAAATACGAAGTGTCGGGAAGCAACTGAACAACTAACTTCACAGAAGGGATTTCACATTCAACCGGAATAACCGCTTCCACCCCATGAAAAAGTTGAAAGGGTAAGAATATCGTGGAAGTCTTAACATTAGACCGGTATGCCCAAAGAGAAGGATACAGCATGATGTACTAGTTTGACCTAGTGGCATTGACAGTCCTCTGAAGAATGGTCGTCAAAGTTTTGTTAACTGCTTCGACATGTCCATTCACCTGCGGATAGAATGAGGACGAATGTTCTTGTCAAAAACCTAGCATCGTGTAGAGCTCAGTCATCATACTATTCTGAAAGTGTTGACCGCGGTCGGTCACAATATCCTTAGGGATACCAAATATAGCAATGATCTGGTTGAATACGAAGTAAGAAACCATCTATCCATCTGCTCTCATGATAGGAATTTCCTTGGCCCACTTTGTGAAGTAGTCGACAACAACAATGATGTACTGGTGTCCTCCTACCGAGGCTGGATTACACGTCATAAAATAAATCCCCCACTTGGTGAAGGGACCTGTTGTGATTATAGGGTGGAGAGGAGTAGGGTGTTCTCATATCTTCTTGGTGAAAAACTGACATGGTTGACAGTGTTTCACAGCTTCTACACAATATTTGAAGATCGTGGGCCAGAAGTAACCAGCACGTAGTATCTTCTGAGTTGTTTCCAACCCAGAAAGATGACCCCCACAGGCTCCACTGTGAGCATCATTTAATATTGTTTCCGCTTCCTCTGAGGCTAAACAGCGGCGCAAGATGGAATCAACCCCACATCTATACAAAGTATCGAAATTGATCAAGAAATTCCGTGCGTGGTTTTTTAACTTCCATCGTTCATCTCAAGAGAAAGTGGGAGGACACCTCAGACTCTAGAGATAAACTAAAATATCCCCATACCATGGGTCAAAAGACGCAATGAGGAATATGTGTTCATCCAGGAATGATGATTCTTCTTCATTTTTCACTATGTCACTCAGAAATTCTGAAATAAGTTCTGTGAATATCAATGATTTCATTGACTTAGCCTACTGAAAGACTAGGTCAAACTCTTGCAAGATGATCATCCACTTGTTAAACTTCCCGTCGATGATGCGTCGAGTTAAGACATACTGAAAGGGATTAACCTATGCAATACCAGTGGTGGTACGTAGAAAAATGTAGTGGCATTGTCTCTGGACTGCATGGATAGCAGCGAGTGCCAACTTCCCAACATACAAATAATTAAGTTCAGGAGTAACTAGAGCGCGCAACAAGCACGCAACAAATAATAAATGACATGCCCCTGGAGCTTGTCATCCTCCTGAACGAGTACTATGTCGATTGTGGAGACCGAGGATGCCAGATATATAAGGAAATCCTTGGTATAATCTGGTGGACTTAGCAAGGGGGCTGATAACAATGCCTTTTTCTAGGCCTCAAATGAGGCTTGAGCAGCCTGATCCCAAAAGAAATGGATGTCTTGCTTAAGTAACCTCATGAATCCTTTTGTAATCTTGGCGTAGTTGATGATAAAACATCTTAAGAAGTTGGACATATCTTGCAGACTCTGAAGTTGTCGTAGGGTTTGAGGAGGAGGCATATAAACAATAGCCTCAAATTTAAGTGGATCGACCATGATGCCACGAATGGATACAATGAAACCTAGTAGACGTCTGGACTTGACACAAAAAATGCACTTATTAGGATTCAGTCGAATCTTATAGTACCTACATCGTTCAAACACTCGTAAGTGATCGGGATTATCTCGTCTCTTGCGAGATCGCGCTGGGAGATCATCCAGGTAAGGTTCAACAACGTGTTTGATATCGTGTAAAGCAAATTTCATTGCGCGTTGGAAAGTTGCTCCAGCATTCTTTAAGCCAAATGGAATCTTCCGATAAGTAAAAGTTCCCCAAGGATATATAAAACTTGTTTTATGCTGGTCTTTAGGTCTTATTTGGATTTGATTATATCCTGAAAAATCATCCATGAAAGAGAATATTTCATGGCCCGCACACGCGTCAATGATTTGATCTATGAAGGATGTGGGGTAATTGTCTTTAGTGCCAGATTTATTTAGGTCCCTAAAGTCAGTATAGACTCGTATAGAACCTTGCTTCTTATCGATTGGGACTGGGTTGGAAACCCATTTCGTCATGTCGATCGGATTAATGAATCCATCTTTAAGCAATTTCTCCACTTCATCCTTGATGGTTGTCACTTTCTGAGGATTTGTCGTACCGAGGATTGATGACATGCTCTACGATGGCGGAGTCGAATCCTGGCATCTCCTCATACGACCAGGCGAAAACGTCACGGAACTCCTTAAACAGATTGGTGAACAAAGTGATCTCATCAGGAAAATGGTTTGCTCCAATGAAAAGGTTTTCCACAACGCCAGGTTTGACGGAGATATCAATCAGTATGGTTTTCAATATGGTTTCCATATTTCCTTTAGCATAAATCTTGTGTGTAGAAGAAGTCATGGACAAATCAATATCGCCACCAAGTTTCACTAAGAACTCGCCATTCTCTATCTTGTCCAGATCGAGAAGAAAGTATGATCTATGATGCATATGTTCCCATGGATGATCCAAACCTGTCATAGCTTCCAAGATAGCCTCGTCAGAAGCAAACATGGTATCTAGACAGTCGAAAGAATGTATGGATTTCACTGACCATGCAGGTGCATAGTCTATATCTAACTCTGCGGATACAGACGAAGTCGAGATATAATTTGCTGCAACACTTTGTGTTGCTCGGTAGGCCACTACTAGTTCTGTTTGAGCGGGGAGAACCCACGAATCAGCTACTTGGCTAACCGTGAATATCTATCAAGACACAATATCAGAGTACGTGGCAGAACCAATGTAACATGTAGGAGCAGGTAGGTCAAATGTGCCCATTAGTGACGAATACATACCTACTCCCAGACTCTCGTTGGGAGGGTGAGTCTGATCAATCAGCGGAATCGTTGAATCTGTAGAAGCATTGTTGTTTCTTTGAGTAAATGAGATTTGATCAACAGTAATGATCCTGCCTTGAAACGGGAACATTATTACTCGAAAAACAGACGATGGGATAGCTTGCATCGCATACGTCCAACTCCT
The DNA here is from genome assembly GCA_027924585.1 of Larix kaempferi. Classification (NCBI taxonomy): domain Eukaryota; kingdom Viridiplantae; phylum Streptophyta; class Pinopsida; order Pinales; family Pinaceae; genus Larix; species Larix kaempferi. Next base: position 26,793,588 of record BSBM01000289.1, read on the forward strand.
TCCCAATAAAAAATTGTAATTGAGGGGAGTGTCCAATACTTCAACCTCCACAGACACGAGCTTGTCGGCAAGTTGGATCTCAAAATCAGTCAAGAATCCATGCGGACGGAATGACCTTCCATCAAACGTGGTAAGCAAAGTGTTAGAAGGGGCTCACTCATGTGAGCCTAAATATTTCCAGCAGGACACTGACATCACACACGTAGACGCGCCCTCATCCACAACGGTTCATCCAATGGTTTTTGGGCCACAGACTACTTCAATTTGGAGGGAGACGTGATACGGTAACTGCAGCTTGACATTAGACATATCAAACCCAACTTGCATAATAGATGAATCCATGCTCCCGATCGCTTTTAGAAGTGCACTTCATTGTAATGGAAAGCTTTGCAAAACTTCTAAAGTGGACATAGCGCAAAGTGTTTGGGCCAGATCCTCAACCACTGAATAGTTGGGAGCATCCCACAAGTTAGGGTTGTCTGTATCTCTTTTGAAGACACCCTTAGGGATCTTCGGCAGCGAATCGACAGGTCTCTCAATATGAAGAGAAGTATATGACTCATGAACTTCCCCATCTTTCTGCTGCGAGTTAGGGGGATATTTCCTAGCTCGATTTTGCATAAGAATATACGAGTTAACCATGTTTATGAACAATTTATCGACTGACGAGACACGAGTGATGCCCCAAGCACTAGAGTTTCCAGAAGTTGAGGCTTGTTCGTGAGGGAATGGGTCTTTTAGGACAGCTGGCTTCTTCTCACGGAGGAGCTTCTGGGATTATTCTAGCAGAGGACACTGATGAGTGAGGTGGTCGTCTTTACACAAATTGCAAGGAAACTTTACCTTCTCCTTATCCTTTTTGTCCTCTCCGGCATTTCTAGGATTCTTGGAATTTTGATGGTTCCCCTCCCCTTTATTGCCCTTTTTTTTTTTTTTGGGTTTCTGATGACCCTTTTGATTTGTCTGCACTTGCTGTACAGATTCAGTAATAGAAGGGGAGGCTGCAACAGTGGTTGCATCTACAGCAGACTGCTTCACAGATAAAGCGTGAACTTGCTTGGTCAGAGCTTCGAATGTTGTTGTATCTACTGAACCAACAATGCCATCGGCATGCGTTCCAGGCTTAGGTTTACTTAGATCGATATTAGACCTTGGAGCGTCGAGTATAATCTCGTACAGGATCCCAGATTGAGCACATATAAGATCAAGTTGTTGGGTCCTGAGTATTGCTTCTTCCTTTGAAGACACTCCAGAAGTTGCTACGTCCTTAGAAATATAAGGCAAGAGTGATTTCAAATACCACTCTAACAAGAACTCTGGAGGGATTTCAACCTTAATAAGCATCGTTCATCTTCGCCACTCCTAAATGTGATCGGAAAGATGAGTGGCTTTGTATTGTCAAAAATTTGACAAAAGATCTGTACCGGCATCATACCGAACATGAAGTTGAAAGTGATTCAACAAAATTGTTTCCAGATCCCAAAAGTTGTCATAGGTTGCGATAGGTAGTTCTATGTACCACTTAGCCACGACGCTGGTCAAGGTCCTTTGGAAGAGCCTCAACCTGATGGAATAGTCATTCAGAGAGTTAGAAGAGCACCAAAGATGAAAATTAGTGACATGGTCACCAGGATCTTCCACAGTTTTTCCCCCAAACTTTGTTATGTCTGATGGCAGCTTAGTTGGAACTGGTAGCCATGTCAAATTGTGGTGCACTGGATCATTCGTTAGTTTCTAAAGGTCTGGCAAGTTCAATGTTGCCAGAAAAGGTAAACGAGGTTGGAATGATGGAATTTCGTTAACAAGTCCTAGGAGGGGGGTCCTCCCAAGACCTAGTTCTCGTACTGCTGGTTGGGGATGCCCCCAGACATCGATTGTGAAGTGAACGGATTACCAAAGACACTCCAGCCAAAATCTAATGGGTTTCTTCCTTGTGTGTTCGTCCACTGTGGTTGGGTGTTACCCCCTCTGTAATGTGGGTTAAAAATGTTACCACCTCCTCCACCAAACAGTGAAAAAGGGGAACTCCCTACAAGTACAATAGATTTTTGCACATTCGAGGAATGTACGTTAGATCCTGTGAAGGGGTTGGACCCATATATAGAAGTAGTAGATGAAGCGGTCATTGAGCCCGCAAAGAGTGTGGAAGGAGCTATGTGTCCTCCATACCAAGCAAAACCATGACTAAAAGGAGAATATTGTTGATTACCCTGGGGTGGTTTTGTAAAGGGAGACGATGCGAACAACATTGGAGGTATTGAAACTAAACGAAGGGCTCGAAGCAGAAATAGCCTGCAAAGAGATGGGTTTCGTTGTGTGTGTAAATGGAGAGAAACCTCCATACATAATAGCAGCAGTACGAGTGTGGGGAACTCCTAACCCATCTCCTGAACTAGCCATAAACAAACCAGGTGTAAACCGATACGAACTAAACTCTGGTTGACCTACAGAAACTACACATACAAGTAGAGGATCGTTAAGTCCTATCAAAGGAGGGTTGAAGGGTGTACTAAAATCTTGTGTAGTTATGTATTCAACCTCAACAGTATCCTGAACCCGTTGATAATCAGTTATAAGGTGCAGTTATCTAGGTGGTTCTGTTGTGCTCGTAAGTTCGTATGAACCACGGGAATCAGTCCTTCAGCGTTGAGAAGGTGGTGGAGGTTCCACTGTGTGTGGGGGACGGTTTTGCAACCTTTGTGACTTACGAAGAGGTTGGTCCTCCACAATTATAAAAATAAACTAAGTATAGAAACCTAGTGGCCACTAACGACTAGGGAGTAAACAACATACCACTACAAAAATATCCTATGGTAATCAAGACCAAGAAAACAAAAGATAATACTCTCAAAAGTCAGTCTGGGATGATGAGGGACCAGAACATACCAGTAGAATATCGAAGGTCAGTTACACGGTGTCCAATGCAAGTCCACTGGGTGCAAGCATTTGAATCACGAAACCGCCCTCCCAGGATTACTGTAGAGGGTTACCTTCCGTGTCTATCCTAAGTGCAGTGGAAATAGCCTTCCACTATACCTATGTAGAGCCCTATGGTTAGGATTCTAAGCATACCACAATTACAAAAAGTATGTGGGGGGACAGTTGTAGGTCCAGCCAAAACACATGGGAAGGGTAGCTAAGCCCGAAATCCAAAAATGCACAGGGCACTAATGGACCCTCATACGTGAATTAGCTCTGGTGTATGCTTGAAAGGAAAGTGGGGGGGTATCCCCAATAGTTCCAGTCTCACATGACCTCATGTTTAACTATGGTTTAAGTGGAGCTCCCATAATATTTTGATAAAAGTGGGTTTACCTAACTGATTGTCTTACTTCGATTTTTTAGCAATGAAACGATTCCGACAAGTTTAAAGTGATCTATTCCGAAATCCTAGCCTAAGCTAGTTGATGTAGTGTCAACCCTAGAAAGAAAAAGTTACTAATTGATTTTATTAGATGTTCTTTTTAGAGGTTGTTTCTTACTCAAAAGGTAGTGATGTGTGTGGTATGGTTATGACAAAAGTAAATCACATACACTGATGCATAAAATTTCACAAAATTCTTTTTCGTTTAATGGATTTCAAAAAAAAAAATAGGCATTCCTAAGCATAACATTTTTCTTTTTCAATTTTTAATTTTCAAAGTTAACAGTAATGTAAACTATCCTACCTCAAAAAAAGTTGACAAATCTTGTAAAGAGTTCTTAATTTTTCAATTTTGACCTTTTTCTCTAACTATGAAAGAAAAATAAATGTGAAAAATGAACGACCAAGACTTATCCAAAGTGCGAGTAAAGACAAAGGGCCCAAATCTTAAACAAATTAGAAGAGTGAAAAAGACTTTAAACTACAGAGTTGTTTCCATGAAATAACTCGGAATTTGGAACTAGATGCAAAAGGAAAAAGAGAAACTGATGTGTAAAGCGGAAAGGTAGAAAATGAAGTTGCTCCTGAACATCAGAAATCCAAAGAAAATAAACCACCAAACATAAAGAGGCAAGAAAACCAGGGCAACTCTACAATCACTGTGACTCAGAGAGAAAACTAACAAGAGACTCTAAACAAACTCAGACTGAACTGAACAAATGTTCAGGGGGTATCCAAACAATCCAGGACCTCCAAAACCACAAAAAGACCCTACTGAGATCAAACCCTAATTAAAAAGGAAAAACTCAGGAAATGTGCGCGAGTCCTATACGAGACAACTCGCGGTTGATGCACGGGTCTCTAAGCAGGAAACTCATGGCTAGGGCACAAAGTGTGCTACTGCAACTACTGGAAAGTTGCGCATAGGTTTCAGAAGAACTTAAAAAAAAAAAGGGGAACCACACCAGTGACTGAATCAAATGAAGAGCTCAGAAAAGGACCTCTAAGAGGCTGAAATAAGACCCAGGAAAACACAGGTGTGTCTAAACAACAGTAGGAAGGCAAAGAAAAAGGTCAAAGATAGAGCCAACACCCAAAAATAAAAACCTACAGCAAAAGGTTCAAACCTGCAGGGATGTTTGCGGCTGTATATACTAACAACCTGCACATGCAACTGTAAAGCCGCGAGTTGTAATGCTAACAACTCGCGTAGAAGTCAAAAATGCGTTCCTAGATGTACAGGAAACACACACATGGGGACTGATAGAAAAACAAAAATATTTGCAAACTCAACACTAAACTGGATCAAAACCAAATAAAATAAAAAAATAAACCTTTGAAAACCTCACAGAAAACCAAAAAGACGTAAAAACTTAAGAAAACCTAAAAAGATCCCCATAGCAAAAACGAACAGGTGCTCCCCAGCGGAGTCGCCAGTTCTGTTGTTAAGAAAAATGTCCTATAGTGGGGGATAGACACTACCAACGTACATGGGGCTGACAGATAGATATATTAGGTTTCACATCCATTACTGCAAATAAATGAGGCTAGGGTTTAGGAAAGACTACCTTATTTATGGCGGTTGGTCCTAGATTTCTCCCAATCTCTGCAACAATGTACCTACAAACACAGACCTTCCTCACAACAATTTGACTATAAACAGATAATGGTATTGAAAAACAATATAGCATTAATTATAATCAATATTCAATAAAGTTAACAACTTATTGGGTGGTGTTAACACACAAGAAATGCTCACTAGCTCATCTCCCTGGTCACATGACCCATTTGTCCACTTTTCCTACCTTTTTAGCCTCCAAAACCTCAAAAAACCTTCAAATGTTCATCAAAAAGGCCAGAATCAATATTTTCCTCCTCAAAATAATTAAATTTCCTCCAAAAATACCAAAAACCCTTTAAAAAGACCCAAAATTCCCAAAAAATCAAATAAAAAGGGAATAAAATTCAAAAATTAATTCAAAAAAGGAAAAAGAAGGAAATAAACCCTAAACCAATAACCTAAACCATGTGGTACCAAATACCATGGGTCAATACTCCACCACTCAAAAACCTATAAAAAGGTGATGGAGGCCCCCTACTATTCCTCCACAATCCAATCTACCATTATGTTGCCAAAATCACTCCTGAAACCCTATCCATCCATTTGAGCTAGCTTTCACCATTTGAGTGCCCCTTTGGCCAACCATCTTAGCATTTGGAGAAGAGAAGGAGACCTTGGAAGTACTGGATCATTTCGTCCCTACGGCTGCAAAAGCTCCATCAACCTCACCATTGAGGTAAAACTTCATGTAAAAAATCCATTTTCATCTAATGAAAATATATAACTCTCTTGTATATTTGTTTTCCATGAAGTATCTATGAATGTTTACTATTTACTGTCTTTTACTGCAAATTTATTTGATCAATGCCCATGCACATGCTTAGATCTAGTTTCTTATTTCTGTCATTTACTTTAGATTTATTTTACTGTTTTTGAACTGCTACTAAGGAGTCCATTCCCCTTAGTAGGTGCTCATTTGCACAAGCTATGGTGAAAACCCTAGCAATAGTTTTGGCGACTCCACTAGCTTGAATCTTTGGTTAAATTTCTTTAAGTTTTTTGTTTTAGTTGTTATTTTGATTTAATATTGCAGATTTGGTTTACCTTTGAGCATGTCACTTGCAACCTGAACCCTTTGTTGTCCCTGCAAAACCTGCAATCCCCATTTTTTCGGTTCGGCCATCATTTTCAGCAACCTTTTTCGCGCTGTAACGCGTCATTTTTTACCAAATGTTCGCGTACCCGAACACGATGTTCAGCCCTAAACCGTAGCCTGCAGCTAGGCTCATCAACCCGCAGCCACAACCTACGACGCATGTCCCATCATCTTCCCGTGGCCCCGGTCGCGTCGCTTGACCACTATCCCGCGGCCCTGCCGCAGAACCCTTTCTAATTCCCACAGCCCTGCTACAGAACCCTTTCTGCTTCCCACGACCCTACAGTCCCAGCCCCTCCCCCGGTCGCACCCATCAGGTGGCTTCACGCGGCTCCGGCCGCAGACCTACCCTCCCTAACCGCGGATCCCTCCGCAACCCTTACCTTCGCACCCGCGGCCCCAGCCGCAACTCTATGCAACCCAACCGTGCCCCAGTCGTAGGGAAAGTCCCGGTATCCGCAGCCTAGACCGCAGATCCCAGATTCAAACCCGCGACCCCGACTGCAGCATTCAACCCCATATCCACGGCCCAGACCACAGATCCCAGAGCCGAACCCATGGCCTTGACCGATGCATTCATCCCCATAGCCGCGGCCCAGACCGCACGATCCGACAGGAAAACCACGCCCTAGGCCACCAGTTTCGGCCTGAAAATCGTGCTCAATTTTCTGAGTTTTTACCCATTTCGGCCCAGATTTTTCTGCACTTTAACAACCCCCTATTTTTCCTGCAACCCTAGTTACTCATAAGTTTTTTCTGCTATTAGCTCCACTATACCACTTTATCGATTTTCAGCATATACAACATTTACATTGAAAAGAAAATTTCAGCATTTACATAGCAATTAAATTTCAGCATTTACATTGTTTACATAGTTTCCCAAGCATGGCATTTTGTTGGGTACATCATCTCACTTACACACACTCTATCACCTTAATTCAAGTGAGGCATAAAATTTACATAACTCAACCAATATTTTAACCCCACTTGGGGAACACAAAATAATCTTGTAGTTAGGTAGGATAGGGAGGATAGGCATCCAAATAACACCCCTCGTTCATTTACACTTGAGACATAGAAGTTGTCCGTTAGGGTACCAAAATCCCATATTACTTGTTGGTACAGTTATACACCAATTTGTTGGAAAAGGCCTCTCCCCTAGGAGGGAAAGTCGTGAGACTAGTTCCGGAGGACTACGTGGAATGACGCACTCCACCTAGTTTTGAAGGACACCTACTCATTGTCGTTGTTGCATTCCCATATTTGGGGTGTAGCGACCAAAGGATTGACACGACAAACAATTTTTATGGATGTACCATGAATGGAGTAGCCTAGTTTCCATTCTCTAGGGCTCTAAACCAATAACCCTAAACCAATAACCTAAACCATGTGGTACCAAATACCATGGGTCAATACTCCACCACTCAAAAACCTATAAAAAGGTGATGGAGGCCCCCTACTATTCATCCACAATTCAATCTACCCTTATGCTGCCAAAATCACTGCTGAAACCCTAGCCATCCATTTAAGCTAGCTTTCACCATTTGAGTGCCCCTTTGGCCAACCATCTTAGCATTTGGAGAAGAGAAGGAGACCTTGGAAGTACTAGAGCATCTCGTCCCTACGGCTGCAAAATTTCCATCAACCTCACCATTGAGGTAAAACTTCATGTAAAAATCCATTTTCATCTAATGAAAATATATAACTCTCTTGTATATGTGTTTTCCATGAAGAATATATGAATGTTTACTGTTTATTGTCTTTTACTGCAAATTTATTTGATGAATGCCCATGCACATGCTTATATCTAGTTTCTTATTTCTTTCATTTACTTTAGATTTATTTTACTATTTTTGAACTGCTGCTAAGGAGTCCATTCTCCTTAGTAGGTGCCCATTTGCACAAGCTAGGGTGAAAACCCTAGCCACAGTTTTGGCGACTCCACTAGCTTGAATCTTTGGTTAAATTTCTTTAAGTTTTTTTGTTTTAGTTGTTATTTTAATTTAATATTGCATATTTGGTTTACCTTTGAGCATGTCACTTGCAGCCCAAACCCTTTATTGTCCCTACAAAACCTGCAATCACCATTTTTTCGGTTCGGCCATCGTTTTCGGCAACCTTTTTTTGCCCTGTAACTCGTCGTTTTTTACCTAACGATCGCGTACCCGAGAGCGATTTTCATCCCTAAACCGCAGCCTGCAGTTGCGGCCTAGAATGCAAGTTCCCGGTGTCTTCCTACAGCCCCTACCGCGTCGCTTGACCATTGTCCTGCAGCCCTGCTACAGAACCCTTTCTGCTTCCCGCGGCCCTGCCACAGAACCCTTTCTGCTTCCCGCGGCCCTACACTCCCATCCCCTCCCCCGGTCGCACCCATCAGGGGGCTTCCCACGACTCTGGCCTGTTTGGTATAATTTTTCCCTACGGATAAGTCAAAATTCACTCAGCTTAAAGTAGATTTCTAACTGACTCTAAGGTGAGAACAAAACGAAACAAATGCTACCTTGAAATTCCTGAACTAACTTTCACAGCAAGATTATATGCATTCAGAAACAATGAGAGATATGACTCACCTTTCAATTTGACATTTGTCCCGCTTCTAGCTCTTGATCCAAAATCTCCAATGTGGAATCTGTTAAGATCAACCAAAGAACAAACATACAAGCTTCCAAATGCCTTGAATGTAAAGATTAGATTCAAATCTAGATTAGATACATTCCATGCTAAAGACTTGTACAATACACATGAAATGGGAAAAACAAGACAAGTTATCTTATTACAAACTTGAAGAATGCTTACAAAGGTTGCTTGATGTCCAAGCCAATCCTCTAGATCCAAGTGCTTCCTCCTCTAGCTATCTCCCCAAGGCTGCAAGATCATAAGTTTGATACTACCAAGAGTCCTCCCTCTTTCCCATGGAATGCCTCTCTTTTATAGTGTATGGTAGGGTTAACCAACAAGAGAGATGGGTGGATCTAAGGAGAGGTAAGTGGATCAAGGTTTCTAATCACAGAAAATGGGTTGAGATCGAATCAGGGATCCCAATCCTCCAATATCTCTCGAAAATCCAAAATCCCACAAGCCATGGAAAAAAGACTATAAAAAGAGTACCGCACCCTGTGGTCTGAGCATAACGCGATAGTACTGCGTGTTGTGGACAAAACATAGCGCGGTAGTGTGGACTACCGCGCACCTATAACTGAGCAAGGCGCGGTAGTGTGGGTAAATGAAGTCTCAGCTGGGTTAATTCTTGACAGGGTGGATTTACCTTCAAGGATTACTCATCCTCTGGGTGGTTCAAACAGTAGGGGAAGTGTCGTCAACTCTATTTGTGGTGGAGATGCGACACTATGGAATATGGAGGTATAAAAGATGCCCCCTAAATTGTGAGGTCAGAAGGGACTGATGGCTGAAATACTTTACGAATATTGTGCAGAGATAGCGTCGAGGAGAGCGACAAGGAGCTGAAACAGAAACAAAGTGTTAGATATACCACTGAGGCAGGCATCCCCATGCTCGGAAACAAATGACTCAAAGCATGGCTGCCGACCAATACATTGCAGATCCATGAATACTGAGATGATATAGACTGTGGACAGATCATGGCTACTATGAACAAGCGTAGATACATGAGACAACACTGACACAGCCACGACCAATACAATAAGTGGATCTGTGTGATAATACAAAGGACATCTCCATCGCAACCTGGACGCAATCAAGATACAGAGGTGCGCCCAGGGTCTTCTACCCGATCGCAAAAGATACGAATCTATCCATGTGATTACAAGGTGTTGAAGTCGAACATGGTAGAAACCATTTGATTACCAGTCAATGATGTGAACCGTTAACAAATGCGAGGGAAATCACCTATGATGACGATGATCCCCAAGGTATATGAAGTACATCTCAACGAAATGCGAATAGATGAGTTGATGTCGAGCATTTGAGAGATCATCCGATCAGAGGTCAATGATGTAAACCTACTATTGAACACGAGGAAACCTGCCATTGAGGCATGCAGGTACCAAGGTACTAATGGTTGATTCCTAAGTCCAATTCCCAGATAGTGATTTGGCGTCGATGGGAATAGACTCGTCGAAGGTGGGCCATAATGATTCCCACATCATCGACACAAAATAGGAATGAAGGATAAGATGATGAAACAATGGAATATGTACTGACACAGCGGAGACCTGACACAATGAACGACTCTAAACAACACAACCCTTTGAACATATAACGGCATGTAACAGGACTTAGCAGCAGGGATTATTGATAGCAGAGGATAGACATCGGATGAGTAGGCTCGTGGCCAGGGAGATGACTCAGGATGACGACCATAACTCAGTGAAAAATGGATACCCAATATAGACAAGAGACAGACACATGCCATGTTCAAAGGTAACGACCGACAAGCTGCCATAACAAACTTGACTTGTTCCCCATATTCCCCCGACATGATAGACGAGTACCTATTTGTTGTTTTTTGACCTTGAAGAGGATAACAGATGCTCGGTGTAGCTCATCTCATAGATGATTCCAATCTCACATGTTTTACGAACCTAAGAAAGGAGGGGTTCGTCCCAAAGTGGGTCCTTCGATGTTGAATTTTAACGAGCCTAAGAAAGGAAAGCTCGGTAGTTTTTCACATTTAGAGAGCCTGAAAAACTTAAAGGAAGCTCCACAATGTACTTTTTCATAAATTTAGTCCCTCGATCCCAAAAAAGTGTAAAACAATTCCCGAGAGAACTCTCCCAGCCGAGATTGATTGAGGTATACCTTTCTCGTAAATAGTCTAGACGGGCCGAAAAAGGGGTAACCTATCACCGAATAGACGACCTTTCAAATACTTTTACAAGTGTGAAAGAGTCAAGATCACTTGGAAATCTTTTCAATTTTAAGGAGTCTGAAAAGAGCTTAACTATGGGCTCCAATAGTCTTTTTCGTAATTTTTTAATTATTCTGGTCCGAAAAAAGAATAAAATACAACCAGGATAATACTTTCCTCATCATTTAACGAGCATGAGTAAAGTTGACCGTACTCGACACCATTTACTTGAGTTTGACAAGCACGACGCGGGTGTAAAAGCACTTGGAATCTTTTTCAATTTTTAATCCAGAGCACGAAAAAGATAAAGTAGGCTCAAAATGAAGGTCAAACAATGAATAAACGCCAGTGTGAATATATTGCTTTTTACAAGAGATCATGTCAATAAATGCTCATAAAACCAGATATTAGTAATATGAAATGGGATTTATTTTAACCATATAAAATAATAAGTAAAAAATAGGTGGAAAAGCTATATAAAGAATGGGTAAAAGGAGAAAGTTACCATTTCACTTGTGTTTTTACCAAAAGAAGAGATTTCACCCACTTGAGGAGCAAAACTTCAAGGATCCATATCTAGAGTTTCAGGGCACCGTTTCAACAACTGTCTGCGCCAGGTAAGAGCTCTCAAGCTCCTCTTTCATTTCATGTAGGAATCATTTGCTTTCAGTAAGGAAAATTGATTTTTTGGGCAAGCCCTACTCGGCAAAAATTGCCCTTCATAGTACCGCGTGGGGCCCATATTGGGAAATGCGGTACTGTTCAACAGTACCACGCTGTGGCGTTAGGACGAAACGTAGTACTGTGCAGTACCGCACGGCAATAATTTCCCCAGGCGCGATGAAAGCGATTTTTAAGATGAAAAAATCAATTTTTCCCTAATTTTTTGCTGAAACCAAGTTGTTAAATGATTACTAAATGTTTCCCCTGACCTTTTGCAGAAGTTTGCAATTTGTTTGGATCAAAATGGTCAGTTGGAATGAAAGAGAGCATGAAGTAGATGATTTGGCGGCCGAAAATCACTTACCGACTGTGACCGCATTGCGAGAATGTGGTTTGTTGAAGTTATTTAAGACCAAAGGGATTCATCAGTAACCCAAGCTTCTCACCCATCTTATTCAATTGTGGGACCCTGACATTGAAGCTTTTTGAGTGGGAGAGCACATCCTCAAAATTCAACTCGAGGACATTTACTTTCTCACAGGCCTCTCAAAAAGAGGAGCCCGGGTGAATTTTACTGGATACACAGCCTCAGAAGCGAGCACAGATGATTTGATTGCTCGGTATTTCCGTCAGGGTTCGAGTAAGAAAAGCGGGAAGGTGGTCATAAAAGATGTTATAGAACTTCCTGTAAAAATTGTTTTGTTCACCATTACACGTGCAGCAGGGAGTACGGGTCCCCATCAGGCGTCCCGTACACAAATGAATCTCGCAACGGAGTGTTTGGCGGGAACAGTGTTTAACTGGTGTGAGGTGGTATTGGCCAATCTCAAAGAACAAGTGCACAAGTGTAGGGTTGGATTGAATTCCCAATTTAGCTATGGGAGTATCCTGGTCACCTTCTTTTTGGCGAGGGTGCCATTATTGCACCCACAGATATATATGCCCCCCTGTCCACCAATCGAGCCATGGATGGCTCGATGGAGTGATTATGCAGGACGTCTCGGGGGACCACAGCGCTTAGCCTTTGGTGAGGATTTCTTCTCCTGGCTCGAGGAGCAGATAGTGATGATCGATGACTACCCCTATGCCGGGGTGGACTTCCGCGAGGACATCGACTTGGCACTACCAGAGGATGATGATTGGGACAACTCAGGTATGACCTTCATGGATATATATTTTTTCTTTTTTGAATATATAATTTTTATTGCTTTTTTAGAATGTGTAAAAGACTTCTAATGTATGTTCGTATGCATTTCGCAGACCGTGGACCACAGAGACCAGCTGGGTACTCGCCATTACGTCGCGGTGGTGTTGATCGCCAAACCGCTCCAGAAGAGGAGGAGGACGAAGATGAAGCAGGAGGAGTCCGGGATATAGAGAGGAACCTACAAGGCTTGACTCATGGTATCCCTGCTATGAGGATGGATGACGTCCCCTTGCATCTCCAGCGGCATATTGTAGGTGTGCCTAGTCGTATTGGCCAACTTCTTCGTAGGGTGGCTCAAGCTGTAGTGTGTTATCACCATCAGCGTGAGGAATCTAACGAGGGACATGATAGATCTCCCAGATCTCCATAGATGGTCTTTTTTGTCTTTTGCGGCATGTACATGATATGTAGGCTTTGAGAGCCAAATTTTTGTATGGGATTTGGTCCCAAATTTTGTCTTTGACACAAACTTTTATGTATTTGGAAAAAACACTCTTATATACAGTGATATGGACCTATTTTCATGATCTATTTATTTACAGTGACTTGTGCATTTTATTTTTATGATGTATTCTTATGTATGGGCAAGATGCCAATCCAAAATGTAATTAGCCAATGAATCAGCTATACAATTGAATTCTCTCGGTACGTGTTGATATGAAATGAAATTAAATGATCGTTCCAAGAGGCGTACTCTCCGAAATAAACTAAGTAATATAGGATCGTGAACTGTGTAAACATGGTTTATATGAGAAACCACGAGTTGAGAGTCTAAAAAGACTGATAGGGAGTCAATTCCGAGCGAAGCAACCTCCGTCAAGAGACCAATGACTGCATGGTACTCCGCGATGTTGTTGGTTGCAGGACCTAAACAATTGGCTCCCAAAGATATCAACTCGCCAGTGGGAGAATAAACTACCCATGTTGTGGAAGCGAGATTTCGGGTATGTCGGCTTGCACCGTCGGCGAATCCGAAGTAGGCAGACATCTACGCATAAAATCACGAGTCAAAGTAAGAGTGGATACATGAGGTCCACGCCCACACCAAAAAATGAGTAAAAGAAAACTAAGTACATTATGTACAACAAGTAACCCGCGTAAGGAAACCTTACGCGTAGAAGCGTTTGAGGTATAGCCTGTTGCAGGGCCGTGCCAATGGCGTACCATCACAATCGATTAGTTCATAGGCTCCTTTTTCTAAGACACGTTTTACAACAAAGGGTCCGTACCACATAGATTCTAATTTTCCTTTTCCAAGCTTATCATGCATTTGATCATATGTAAGTACGAGGTCACCTTCATTGAAGATCCAAGGTTGAACGGATTTGTCATATTGAGCTTTGACGCATTTTTTATGAGCTTCATTAGCTAAAGCTGCGTCACGGTGGGTTTCATCTAGCTTGGCTAGGTATAGAAACCGTCCCTCTTCGGAAGTGGTGTGTGGAAGTAGCTCTATGGCTATCTTGAGTGATGGAATTTCACATTCAATCGGCAAAATGGCTTCTAGGCCATACACCAGTTGGAATGGTGTAAACCCAGTAGCACTTTTCACTAAGGTTCGGTATGCCCATAGTGCTGAGAATAGAGTTGAGTGCCAGTTGGATTTCTGGGTACCCACAATACGCTGAATCATTCGTTTCGGGACTTTGTTAATGGCTTCAACTTAGCCATTAGCTTGTGGGTAATACGGGGTTGAGTTTTCATGGCGAAAACCCAGCTTGGCACTTAGTTCTTCGATCATATGGTTCCTGAAATGGGAGCCATGATCGGTCACAATAGATTGTGGGACACCAAATCTAGCTATAATATGATTGAATATGAATTGCGCTGTTGTTTTGTCGTCCTCAGCATACGTAGGCATCGCTTCATCCCATTTTGTAAAATAGTCGACAGCTACTATGACATAGCTATGCCCCCTGGCTGAAGTGGGATTACAGTGCATGAAATCTATGCCCCATTTGGAAAAAGGGCCGACGGCAATAACAAGATGGAGTGGAGCAGGGTGCAAGCGTGCTTTACTATGAAAGAATTGACATGGCATACACTTCTTGACAGTTTCAATGCAGTCTTTGAAAATTGAGGGCCAGAAGTATCTTGCTCGCAGTATTTTCTGGGTCGTAGCCATCCCAGAGAGATGACCACCACATGCTCTAGCGTGGCAGTCATTAAGAACACGTTCCGCCTCATCTAAGGTCAAACAGCGTCGAAGGACGGTGTCGACACCACGTCGATAAAGAGTATCGTTGACTATGAAGTAGTACTTTGCGTGATGTCGGATGCGTCTCCGTTCATCGCAAGTGAGGTCGGGGCAGAAGCGTTGGGTTTGGAGATATAAAAGAATGTCCCCATACCATATATCAGACGTGCTAATGAGGAACAACGATTCATCAGGAAGAGAATCGATGGGCTCGGATTGCTCAGTAGCACGGGGCAAGTTACAAATCAACTCCGCGAAGACCAAAGACTTCTTGGACTTGGCCTTGACAAATTCCAAGTCAAACTCCTGAAGGATGACAATCCAACGAGAATATTTTCCCCCAAGCACTTGGCGCGTGAGGATATAATACATTGGATTGAAGTCGGCTATAACAGTGGTCCGGCGGAGTAGGATGTAGTGACGGAATCTCTGGACAGCAAATACTGTTGCTAGAGCCAGTTTTTTAACATGTGAATAACGAGTTTCAGATTCGAGAAGACTCTTACTAAGATAGTATACCACATGTTCTATGTTGTTTTGGTCTTCCTAGACTAGCACCATACCGATGGTGGAATTCGAGGCTGCGAGATAAAGAATGTAGTCCCGTGTGTAATCGGGGGGTTGGATCACAGGGTCTTTGGTTAAGGCTGCCTTTAGATTGTCAAAGGAGCGTTGGGCTTCGTCATCCCAGATAAAGGGAACATTCTTCTTGAGAAGCCGCATGTAGCCTTTTGTTATCTCGGATAGATTACAGATGAAATGACGTAAAAAGTTTGCATGCCCTTGCAAACATTGAAGTTCTGGAATGTTGGTGGGTGAAGGCAAGGCTAAGATAGTTGCTACCTTTGCAGGATCTAAACGTATCCCGCTTTTGGAGACTATGAATCCCAACAGTTTTCCGGATTCTACACAAAAGATGCACTTATGTGGGTTCAAACGTATATTGTAGCGACGGCACCTTTCAAAAATGGCACTTAAGTGGTCTGGATGGTCTTCCTGGGTCTGAGAGTGAGCGGAAAGGTCATCAAGATATGGTTCTACAATATGTTTGATCTCATGAAATGTGTATGACATCGCCCGTTGGAAAGTTGCCCTAGCATTTTTAAGGCCAAAAGGTAACTTTCAATATGCGAAAATCCCCCAAGGGTAGATAAAGGCCGTTTTGTGCTGGTCGGCTGGGAGGATATCGATCTGATTATAGCCAGAAAATCCATCCATAAATGAAAAGATGACACTTCCGGCACAGTTATCGATGATTTGGTCAATGAACGGAGTTGGGTAGTTGTCCTTTTGACAAGCTTTGATCAAATCATGGTAATCAACACAGACTCTAATCGTTCCCTGTTTCTTGCCTACGGGAACGATGTTGGATACCCATTCTGTCAATGGAAAAGGATAGATAAAACTAGCACGCAAAAGTTTTTCAACTTTTGCTTTAATGGCGACTGCCTTACGAGGATGGACGGGTTGAAGCTTTTGTCGAACAGGTCGGGTGCCAGGGAAAGTTGGAATTTCATGGACCACAATCGAGGGGTCTATTCCTGGCATTTCTTCATAACTCCAATCAAAAACATCGTGGAAGGTTTTAAAGTAGGCACTATAGAACTCCATTTCGAGGGGAGTACATGTTTTGCCGATATGAATGTTTTCCACGATACCAGGCTTCACTGAAATATCAATGGGAGTGGTTTCCATAAGGTTAGCCAAGTTTCCTTTGGAAAATACCTTGTCGAGGGAAGTGGGGAACTTGGTTTGAACCATCCCAAGTGAAGTACTGGGTTTTGTATCAGGATCGAGTGGCTGAATGGTGGGGAATGAAGATCGATGATGAAACTCTCCCCATGGTGGCTCATCACCGCACATAACCTCCATAATTGATTCGTCAATGGGAAAAATCAAATTGAGAGGATCGAAAAGTAGTGGGTGTGGATGAGTTTCAGCCGAGAGTTGTGCCACAGTGTGATCAGTAGAACAGTTGACCCAAGCGGTGGCAGATTGGATCGTTTCATAAGCTGCGAGGTTTCTGTTTAAAGGCATGGCATTTTCGTAGCCTTCAATCTGAGTGGGACTCGGAATAACCCATGAATCATCGGAAGGGGTGACATTCGATGAAATCATGTTGACTGGTTGAAGATGGGTTCCCAGCTCTGGAAAAACTCCAATGAGGGAAGAATCCTTCATGAGACCAACACCTATGTCTTGGAACTGGTACCGAGGTTGATCCAATAACGGGACGGTGTTGGCGGAGTTCGAATGGGAGTCTGGGATACAGTAATCCAGTTGGTCAATGGTGACAATTTTCTCTTCATGAGGAAATTGCACAATTCGGAAGACTATAGATGCTATGGCGGTCATGGCATAAAACCAGTTCCGTCCAAGTAGGAGATTGTAATCCAATGGTGCATCTACGACTTCAATGTGTACGGATACTGTTTTTTCCCCCCAGTTCAACACCAATTGAGGGAATGAGTCCATACGGTTGAAAGCCATGTCCATCAAACGCCCTGAGAGTAGTGGGAGAAGTTGTGACCTCGGGTGAGCCTAGGGCTCTCCAGCAATTCAAAGACATAATCGATGTGGAAGCACCTTCATCTAACACAGTGCGGTGGATGATATTTCCATGGATTTTTTTGTGAACCTGGAAGGCTAACTGGTGAGAAAGCCTAGGTTTGGCGTGTTCCAAGTTAAACATGATAGAGTTTGAAGTATCTGGGTCCATTGCCCCCAGTGCTGAAAGTAAGGTTCTACGTTGCGTGGGGCAGTGTTGAAGAACCTCGAGATTCGACATGGCGCAAGGTTCTTGAGCTAAATCCTCAACAATGTTGTAGTTTTGGGCAGCTCGCGCGTTAGGATTAAATGTCGCCTTTCATATGGTTCCCTTGGGTGGGCGTAGCACTGTTTCCGTAAGCGGTCTCTCGATATGGAGATGACCGGTAGGGGGGGGAATAGGAATCGGATCTTCAACAGGAGATTTTCTTTTGGCTATCTCGGGTTGTTTGTTTGAACTTGGAGGGCTGTCATACGTCTTTGAACGAGTGATTATATGAACCTCTTCATTACTCGTCATCAGGATTTCACGGTTTGTGGATGTCTCTCAGTGGGTAGGATTGGTCGGGTTGCCCCCTTGTGGGGTTTCTTGGGAAACCATCTGCTGTTGATGTTGAGGGAAAGGGTCAGTTAACACTGCCGGGCGAGAGGATCCTTTAACAAATTTGTTGACTTCGTCCTTGTAGGGACAGTCACGTGTGTAGTGATCATCTTGACAAATTAGGCAGGGAAACTTAGCCTTTCGACGTGGTTTTTGGTAATTTTGGGTGGGTTTTGGCTTGGGGTTCTCCTGCTGGTTCTTCTTGGTTTTACCGCGATTGTTTTTCTTCTTTCCCGCGGATGGTTGTGACGTAGATTGAACTGCGTTCACTTCGGAGGAAAGGGCGGGAGAAGTAGTGTTTTTTGAAGCAGCCTGAGGTAAAGCGGGGGAAGCAGAAGCTTGTTGTCCCATCGAGTTGGTAGTAGGATGGGCCTTGACTGAACCGACAATACCATCAATGGGGGGTTCAGTGGTAGGCTTCATGGGATCAGTGTTAACGCGGGAGGCATGTAGAAGAAGTTCATGTAAAGTATCGGATTGAGTGTATACCAAATCCATGTACTGGGCTGCTAAGATGGCTTGTTCTTCTGTAACCGGCCCGCGCATAGCGATATCTCTGGCTATGGGAGGCAAAAAAGATTTCGTGAATCAATCAGCGAGTAGCTGATCCGGAATAGGTGCCTTAATTAGCCTACGGCGTCGTCGCCACTCATGGATGTGATCCGAAATATGTGTAGAAGTGGTTTGACGCAGTGAGGTTAACAGTTCTGTTCCAGTCTCATACCGGATGGGGAGCTGGAAATGAGTCAGAAACTGCATAGCCAAGGTGTTGAAATCATGAAAAGACTATTATGGCAGCTCGATGTACCATTTTGCTACCGTGTCGGTAAGGGTACGTTGGAAGAGCCGAAGTCGAATGGAATCATCCATCAAGGAGTTGGATGAACACCAAAGATGGAAAGTCATCACGTGGTTCTTGGGGTCTTCCCCGGGCTTGGCATCGAACTTAGGAATGTACGATGGTAGTTTGGCTGGGATAGGTGGCCAGTGAGGTTCATGCCATATAGGATTGTTAATAAGCCTCGACAAATCATGTAAGTCAAGTGTGGCCAAAAAGGGAAGTTGACGGTTAGTCTGCGGGTATGAGTAATAACCATGTGGTGCAGAGAAACCTGGAGTGCCCTGCATAGCATACTGCTACGTGTTATACCCATATATGTTTCCCGGGGGGTACTGCTGGAAGTTCTGTGGGTAATAAGCCATCTGGTTACCCGGTTGAGTGTAGGTTACTGGTAGTTGGATGTTCTGCTGAGTGGGTATGGTGCCCTGGGGTTGCTGAAACCCAAGAATGGTTGCTGCTCCTGGTTGGGAATAAGTTCCTTGGAATTGTTGTGTTCTAGGAATGTTACCACCATATTGAGTAAGTGGAGGATTTCCCATAGCAGGGTTAGGGGGTGGCTGCGACGGTGGTGTCCATGGAAGGCTCGTTCCTCCTTGGGGAGCGAGTGGAAATTGAAGTGATGGGTTCCATGGAGTTGTAGTAGCTGAAGGGTAAGGGAAGCCAGAATTCAAGTTGGGGGAATCTGAGATTTCCCCCCAGCTTGGTTCTAGTTTCCAAAAAGTGAGTACCCCCCACTCTGTGGGATTTGAGATTCCCAAGAAGGAAGCATACCTAACGGGGGAGGTTGAGAGTGAGGCCCGGTTGGAATATCGGAATAAGGTTTCCCACTGCCAGGTGTGTTGTACATACCATACTGAGTAGAAGCTGCTGGTTGGGAGATTTGTTGGATGGAACCAATGGGTTGTCCGCCAGCATATGGGTTGGATGGCCCTATAGGAGGAGGCTGTTGGCTAGGAATGGGGTTCCCAACAAAAGGTTTTCCTCCAACTAGTTGGGTTGATGTCCCTATAGGAGGAAGTTGTTGACTAGGAACTAGGTTCCCAACAAAAGGTTGTCCTCCAACTAGTTGGGTTGGTTGTTAGAGTTGGGGACCACTGCAGTCGGTTGTCCACCTCCTGCAATAGTATAAATAGTGGCCGAAGGTGATCCTCCGGTCCAACCGGAAGATCCAGCAGTATGACTAGGTTTTCTTCCGCCGCTGGCCAAATATGATAGTGTGGATTGGCCAACGGTGCCAAAAGTACCAATTTGCGGAGGGGGTCTTCCATATCTGACAGGCGAGGACGGGGAAAAAACTGGGTTATCTCTCATAGAATGTGCGCCAAAAATGGGTGATGGAAGCAAATGTGGGGAGTTTAACCCAGGGGTATCAGGGTCGTCCATAACGTGTTCAATCATAGGAGGACCATCGAAAACTGGGTATGAGTTCATGTCCTGGAAAGGGTTTTTGGGATCTGGCGGGGACCTAGTTATAGTAACGTTTGAAGGTCCGGAACCGTCTGCATAGGAGTAGTGTAACTCTGTGCTAGACGGGAATTTGGGATCCCGAGAGTCAGAAGGACGAGTATCAGGGGGATATCTAGAAGCTGACGAGAGCATTTGCTCTATGCTGCGTTTAAACCATGCCGATATCAACGAGGAATTTGCTAGACTAACCATACTAGACTGGATGGAATCCATGATTTCATGTCCCAGATGTAGGTTGGGTAGAGATATAGTACGAGGTACATTGCTAGAAGAACTTGTTTCCTGCGGATGAACACTAGGTGACGTAGTGATAACAGGCGGAAGTTCCACCTGGGAAGTGATGAATCCATAATCAAGTTCAAAAGGTGTGTCAGGAAGTCGAGTATCTTCAACGATTTCGACGTACCCGCCTGGGACTGAAATCAAGCCAGGTATATCCTGAACGGACCCTTCGGTGGTGCCAATAGATCCGTCTGTGTCATCGTGAAAAGTGTCTGATGGACGGGAGGTGTTGACATCAGGTAGGAGGATGACCTCTGGTCTAGTAATTTGGGTTGTACTAGATTCAACCGCTGTAATGGTGTCCACTATGACAGATAAATATGAAATAACAGTGGGTGAAGTGACAGTGGAAGTCTCAGATATGCTAGTGGTTGCAGAAGCTGCAATAGATTCTGAGACTGTGCTGTGAGTAGTAATTACAGGCAGAACTGATGATGTGGTATGTATCGGTGGTGGAATGTTCCCTTGACCAGCACCGCGGCCAGGAGGATCAGGAATGCATGATGCAAGTGGACCATAGGTCCGTGGCGGGGGTGGTAGTGGAGGGCTCTTGCCCTGTACTCGTCGTGATCTTCATGGTTGTTCTGACATGATGACAGGAAAATGAAAATCGGGGGCAGTATCGTAAACAAAGAACTCAAAAACTCTAATGCAGCCGAGTGTGCAGAAGAGGAGCTAGAAAAAGCAAGGCTCGCAGGCCAAAAAAGCAAGCTCTAAAATCTATACTGAGACCGATGTCTCAATAAGCGAGCTGATAAAAAGAATGGCCAGAATGCCAACAAGCAGTCCCTAAAAAGAAAAAAGACCCTCTACAAAGATGAGATAACAAGCAAACTCCTAACTAAGAGCTGGAGACCTCAACAGGCTGTATCCTTTGCAAGGTGATGAAATCCAAGTCGAACAATACAACATGACAAACCGATATAAGAAGGATATCCCTCTACCGAAAGGGATCCTGGGTAAAAGAGCCCTAGTAGAATAGTTACTAAGCTACCTCGTTCATGACATGTTGGAAAAGGTTTTGGGCACTTCAGCCTTTCGAAGAAGACAATGATCGATGTTGCCTTAGGGCTAAGTGGAGTGCGGCATTCCATTGAGTCCGTCTGGTTCTCAATCTCGCGGCCGTTTAACCCCTGAAAGTTGGAAACAGACAGGAGGCCCCTCCACAAACTGGCTGTGACCGTGTCAATAAATACTAGAGGATTTTAGTTCCCTAGAAGACAGCAACTATGTTTCAGATGAAAATGACAAGGGGGAATTATTTTGATGCCTATCCCCAGTGTCCTACCTAACTACCAAATTCTTTTGATTTCCTCAAGTGAGGTTAATGTTGGTTTAATTAGGGAGATTAATTTTAGTGGTTGTCTTACTCAATCAAGTAGTGGACGTGAAACTTGATGGTGTTATGACGACTCAAACCATGCAAATGAGAATGAATAAAAAATAAGCCTTTGTATTCAATGAAATCTAGCTAAGGAAGAGAGAGAGTTCTTCGATCAAACATGCATGAAATTTTTCACAAGCAAAAATCAAAGCAAAAGATTTTTTCTTTTCTTTTTGTAAACAGAGCCAAACTGAAATAAACACTCTTTTTAATGCACTGATTCTACAACTAAGACGCTTCAAATATAAGAATTTCTGTGGCAATTTCAATGGTTCATTTCCTAATGCAAAATACTACTAGACTTTTTCAATTCAAACAATAGAATTGTTCTCAAATGATAATTTTTTAATTACTGAAAATGATGAACACAATGTGACTGTAAAAGTTACAGAGTTCAGTAAAAGAGAACAGTGGTGTTGGGTTGGTTGTGGTGAAAAAATCAAGTCAATGCAATCAAACTGGAAAAATGACCCAATATGTCAAAAATGCCACTAATTCAAACAAATCAAGCTCACAAGAAGGAAATAATCAGACCACATAGACTGTAAAATGACCAGGATGATAACAGGCAACAGCAAACACTACCTAAGGCAGAGAAATACTCAAGAAACCAAGCAAGGATAAAAAATTTAAAAAATTGCAGACACTACCGTGGGGCAGAATGAGGCTAAAGCGCGGTACTGCTAAACTACCGCTCTGGTACTAACTCAGGGGAGGCAGTACTACCGCGCTGTAATCAGTTCAGAGGGCGCGGTACTGTGGAAAGGTAAGAAAAAAGTGCAACTTGAGAAAAGAAAATGGAGTTTTCAGGGTTGTTGCTAACCCAGGGGACTCAGTGATCATACAGGGAGAACAAATACAGCGAAGAGGGGTGAATAAAGGCCAAAAAAGACCAAAATTCAAACTGGTTTGAAGTGCAATAAAAAATCACAATCAAAGGATGGATGACAGTGAACTGAATCAATCAAGCAGAAATCAAAACCAGCGGAGTCGCCTTTCTTGTTTGGTAGAATTTTTCCCTACGGATAAGTCAAAATTCACTCAACTTAAAGTAGATTTCTAACTGACTCTAAGGTGAGAACAAAACAAAACAAATTCTACCTTGAAATTCCTGAACTAACTTTCATAGCAAGATTATATGCATTCAGAAACAATGAGAGATATGACTCACCTTTCAATTTGACGTTTGTCCCGCTTCTAGCTCTTGATCCAAAAGCTCCAATGTAGAATTTGTTAAGATCAACCAAAGAACAAACATACAAGCTTCCAAATGCCTTGAATGTAAAGATTAGATTCAAATCTAGATTAGATACATTCCATGCTAAAGACTTGTACAATACACATGAAATGGGAAAAACAAGACAACTTATCTTATTAGAAACTTGAAGAATGCTTACAAAGGTTGCTTGATGTCCAAGCCAGTCCTCTAGCTCCAAGTGCTTCCTCCTCTAGCTATCTCCCCAAGGATGCAAGATCATAAGTTTGATACTACCAAGAGTCCTCCCTCTTTCCCATGGAATGCCTCTCTTTTATAGTGTATGGTAGGGTTAACCAACAAGAGAGATGGGTGGATCTAAGGAGAGGTAAGTGGATCAAGGTTTCTAATCACAGAAAATGGGTTGAGATCGAATCAGGGATCCCAATCCTCCAATATCTCTCAAAAATCCAAAATCCCACAAGCCATGGAAAAAAGACTATAAAAAGAGTACCGCGCCCTGTGGTTTGAGCATAACGCAATAGTACCGCGTGTTAGGGACAAAGCATAGCGCGGTAGTGTGGACTACCGCGCACCTATAACTGAGCAAGGCGCGGTAGTGTGGTTAAATAAAGTCTCAGCTGGGTTAATTCTTGACAGGGTGGATTTACCTTCAAGGATTACTCATCTTCTGGGTGGTTCAAACAGTAGGGGAAGTGTCGTCAACTCTCTTTGTGGTGGAGATGCGACACTATGGAATATGGAGGTATAACATGGCCGCAGACCTACCCCTCCTACCCGCGGCTCCCGCTGCAACCCTTACCTTCTCACCCGCGGCCCCAGCCGCAACTCTATGCAGCCCAATCGTGCCCTAGCCGCAAGGCAATTCACGATCTCCGCGGCCTAGACCGCAGATCCCATAATCGAACTCACAACGCCGACCGCTACATTCAGCCCCATATCCACGGCCCATACCTCAAATTCTAGAGCAAACCCGTGGCCCCGACTGCTGCATTCACCCCCATAGCCACGGCCCAGACCGCACGATCCAGAAGGAAAACCATGCCCTAGGCCACCAGTTTTGGCTCGAAAACCGCACTCAATTTTCTGAGTTTTAACCCATTTCAGCCCAGATTTTTCTGCACTTTAACAGCCCCCTGTTTTGCCTGCAGCCCTAGTTACTCATAAGTTTTTTCTGCTATTTGCTTCATTGTACCACTTTACCGATTTTCAACATTTACATTGAAAATAAAATTTCAGCATTTACATAGCAGTTAAATTTCAACATTTACATTGTTTAGATAGTTTCCCAAGCATGGCATTTTGTTGGGTACATCATCTCACTTACACACACTATGTCACCTTAATTCAAGTGAGGCATAAAATTTACTTAACTCAACCAATCTTTTAACCCCACTTGGGGAACACAAAATAATCTTGTATTTAGGTAGGACAGGGAGGATATGCATCCAAATAACACCCCTCATTCATTTACACTTGAGACATAGAAGTTGTCCGTTAGGGTACCAAAATCCCCTATTACTTGTTGGTACAGTTATACACCAATTTGTTGGAAAATGCGTCTCCCCTAGGAGGGCAAGTCATGAGACTGGTTCCGGAGGACTACGTGGAATGATGCACTCCACCTAGTTCCGAAGGACACCTACTCATTGTCTTCATTGCATTCTCATATTTGGGGTGTAGCAACCAAAGGTCTGACACGACGAATGCTTTTTTCTGAACGTACCATGAACGGAGTAGCCTAGTTGCCATTCTCTAGGGCTCTAAACCGATAACCCTAAACCATGTGGTACCAAATACCATGGGTCAATACTCCACCACTCAAAAACCTATAAAAAGGTGATGGAGGCCCCCTACTATTCATCCACAATCCAATCTACCCTTATGCTGCCAAAATCACTCCTAAAACCCTAGCCATCCATTTGAGATAGCTTTCACCATTTGAGTGCCCCTTTGGCCAACCATATTAGTATTTGGAGAAGAGAAGGATACCTTGGAAGTACTGGAGCATCTCGTCCCTACGGCTGCAAAATATCCATCAACCTCACCATTGAGGTAAAACTTCATGTAAAAACTCCATTTTCATCTAATGAAAATATATAACTCTCTTGTATATTTGTTTTGCATGAAGAATTTATGAATGTTTACTGTTTATTGTCTTTTACTGCAAATTTATTTGATAAATGCCCATGCACATGCTTAGATCTAATTTCTTATTTCTGTCATTTACTTTAGGTTTATTTTATTATTTTTGAACTGGTACTAAGGAGTCCATTCTCCTTAGTAGGTGCCCATTTGCACAAGCTAGGGTGAAAACCCTAGCCACAGTTTTGGCGACTTCACTAGCTTGAATCTTTGGTTAAATTTCTTTAATTTTTTTTGTTTTAGTTGTTATTTTGATTTAATATTGCAGATCTAGTTTACCTTTGAGCATGTCATTTGCAGACCAAACCCTTTGTTGTCCCTGCAAAACTTGCAATCCCCATTTTTTCGGTTCGGCCATCGTTTTCGGAAACCTTTTTTCACATTGTAACACATCATTTTTCACCTAACAGTCACCTCCCCGAGCGCGGTTGTTCATCCCTAAACCGTGGCTTGCATCTCGGCTCATCAGTCACAGCCGCGACCTGCGACGCAAGTTCTCGACGTCTTCCCGCGGCCCCAACCGCATCGCTTGACCACTGTCCCGCGGCCCTGCCCCTCCCCCCCGGTCGCACCCATCAAGCAGCTTCCCACAGCTACGGTCGCAGACATACCCCCCCACCCGCAGCTCCGCCGCAACCCTTACCTTTGTACCCGTGGACCCAGTCGCAGCCCAACCACGCCCCAGCTGCACGGCCAATCCCGGTCTCTGTGGCCTAGACCGCAGATCCAAGAGTCGAACCCACGGCGCCGACTGGAGCATTCAGCCCCATAGCCGTGGCCCAGACCGTTGATCCCAAAGCCGAACCCGTGGCCTTGACTGCAACATTCAGCCCCATATCTGTGGCCCAGACCGCATGATCCGGCAAGAAAATCGCGCCCTAGGCCACCAATTTCGGCCCAAAAACCGCGCTTAGTTTTCTATGTTTTGACCCATTTCGGCCCAAATTTTTTTGCACTTTAACAACCCCCTATTTTTCCTACAGCCCTAGTTACTCATTTAGTTTTTTCTGCTATTTGCTTCACTGTACCACTTTACCGATTTTCAGCATTTACAACATTGAAAAGAAAATTTCAGCATTTACGTAGCAGTTAAATTTCAACATTTACATTGTTTAGATAGTTTCCCAAGCGTGGCATTTTGTTGGGTACATCATCTCACTTACACACACTTTGTCACCTTAATTCAAGTGAGCCATAAAATTTACTTAACTCAACCAATATTTTAACCCCACTTGGGGAACACAAAAGAATCTTGTAGTTAGGTAGGACAGGGGGGATAGGCATCCAAATAACATCCCCCATTCATTTACACTTGAGACATAGAAGTTGTCTGTTAGGGTACCAAAATCCCCTATTACTTGTTGGTATGGTTATACACCAATTTGTTGGAAAAGACCTCTCCCCTAGGAGGGAAAGTTGTGAGACTGGTTCCGGAGGACTACGTGGAAGGCCGCATTCCACCTAGTTTCGAAGGACACCTACTCATTGTCCTCGTTGCATTCCCATATTTTGGGTGTAGCGACCAAAGGACTGACACAAAGAACGCTTTTTCTGGACGTACCATGAACGGGGTAGCCTAGTTTCCATTCTCTAGGGCTCTTTTACCCGGGATCCTTCTCGGTAGAGGGATATCCCCCACCTACTTGGTTATCCATTTCGTATTGTCTGACTACGGATTTCATCACCTTACAGAGGATGCGATTTGTGTGAGCTTCTAGATCTTTTAGTTAGGTGTTTGCATGCTCCCATACCTCCCCCTGGTTTAGCGAGTACACTATTTTTTATTTATTAGGAGTCTTTTGCTTGTTGGTATTCTGACCACCTTTCTTGTCGCTCCGCTTACCGTAGCACAATTGTTACAGTGAGTGTTTCGAGTTTTTTGTTGGTCTGAGTGCCATATTTTTTGTGCTCTCCTTTTGCACACTCGGCTGCATTATGGTTTTTGAGCTTTTCACTCGCCACAACTCACTCATTTTACTATCCATCTGTCACCATTGAGTCCTCGAGACATTCTCAATGCCTCCAGGGAGAACCCCCGCAGCACGATTCACTTGAAACCACTCATCACCGGCATAGAGCCCCGTCGCCAGATCCCGACCCCCCCTACTTCACATTTGATTCTGAATCAGAAAATCCCACATACACAGCTTCGTCTAGCCCCATGGCTAGCGTAATTTCCAACCCTTTCTTCGTCGGGATGGTTGGTGGTGTTCCATTAACCCAGCTGCTACGTCAACATCTATACATGTCATCCCATCCATGGGACCTACACCTACTATTCGTGCTACCACGACTATCCACATGGTTAGTGTATTGGTTACCACTACAGTTCCTAGCAGCACACTTGGGGGCATAGGCCCTTCCTACATAGTACCCCCACCTATGATTGGAGTCCCCACGACCCCCATCATGACTTATACCACTACTCCACCCATTGGGGGAACTGGCCCCACCATAGGCGCTACTGCTAGCGCATTCGCCCCAGCAATCATGTCACATCCTTTTGCCAGTTTTCCATTCATGGCTAGCCTCAACCTTCCTGACCTGGCCAGATTGACCAACGACCCCATCCGGCATGACCCTGCTTGGCCTCATATGCCTACCAAACTCCCATCGGACAATCCTAAGTTCGAGGGAAAGGAAAGTGAGGATACCCAAAATCACATCATGTCTTTCCATTTATGGTGTTCCTCCAACTCCATAGTGGACGACTCCATCCACCTACGCCTGTTACAATGGACCCTTACTGGTTCTGCAGCTAAGTGGTACAACGAGCAACCTCACGGAACCCACTCCACATTTACCTCCCTCGCTTTGACCTTCCTACAGTTCTTTCAGTTACTCATCCGTTATGACGTGGGAGTAGAGATCCTACTATCTTACAGACAGAACACGGCCACCCACATCACTGATCACATTCATGAGTGGCGTAAACACCGCAGATTATGCAAGATTAAGTTAGATGACTGTATCGTCCTAGATTGGTTTCTAAAATCTCTCCTTCCAGTTATTTCCAAGGATGTGGCATCCGAACAACCCCAGTCTAAAGAAGAAGACATTCTAAAAGATTAGCAGTTTGATCTCATCTACGCCCAATATGGCTACTTGTATACCATTTTACCTGATGCTCCTCGCGGTGATTCCTCCCAAAACGATGCACCGGGGGCATCCCATGCCACTGATGGCATTATTGGACATGTTGCGTCACACAACCAACCCGTTACTGTTACGCGCAATAATCCTGGCCCTAACCTTTCATGGGCCACATCCCACTCCGAAGCTACAAATTCGTATTCTCCCATGGCACACGCCCACCACATGCATGAACCCTCATGTCCACCACAGTGTTACAGTCAGGTATCTACAACCTACACCCCTCTGGTTGCACCTACTACATATTACCGTCAGCAGGCCGCACATGCTCCTATCCACTCTCAAGCCTCATTGGCTTATTACCCACCATAGCTAGCGCCTGGAGCAACCCAACCTCTAGTCGCTTGGACTTATCAACAACCACAGTCGGCACCAGCACCTGGAGCACCTCAAGCCCCTCCCGCTTATTATCCACCGCAACCTGCTCCAACACCTACACAACCTCAGATTCCCCCTGCTCCCCAAGGGAAAGTGTATGCACAACAAAACCAAAATACCCAATGCAATCAACAAGGCCAACAAAACCATGGAAGCGGACGCAACCGCAGAAACAACCAACCTCAGGACCAAGGAGGCCATCCACCCAATCTTCCAAACAATAACAACAACACCGCCTCCAACCAAAACCCTGATCGACCACCGAAACAAGGTAAGAACCCCAATTTACGAACAAACCACACATGTTCCATATTCGGGGTATATGGCCATTATACACACACTTGCCCCCATTTGGAGCGAGCACGCCAACTTTGGACTGTTGACGCCCAACACCAGGGGCATGCAGCATAGTTGGCGCCACCTAACCCCCCACCAACTCAAACACAACCCATGGTACTGCATAATCCTTTACCCACACAAGGAGTGGTGAACACTCAACCGTTGGATCCCCCTCAAGGAACCACGACACCACAGCAATAAATTACTTATGTTGCACCTTCTCATCAACCCACGGACTCAAGTACTCACCACCTGTTAATGATGTCGTCGGTAGACAGAAACCTCCAAACACGTCGAAACCAATATGGCTCCACCTTTGAAGCCATTCCAGTCGATAAATCCGCCAACACTGATGCCATTGATTATTCGTTACGCATACCTACTGCACCATTAGACGGGAGCCCCAAATCCCCTCATTTACCACTGCGTCGGATCAATAATGATCCTAACGCTCGTGCTGCTTCTAGTTATAATATTGTGGATGAATTAGCCCAATCTCCTACTGCTATGTCAGCCCTAAAGGTTCTAAAGAACTAACCTTCCCAATGCAAGACTTTTTTATCCTCCATTGGTGCTATAGACCCTTCATACTCACGGATGATGGCATTTGATTTGGACCAATCTGAACTACGCATGCCTTCCACATTAGCATTTCAAGTTTCTATGTCCATTCGGAATCTTGTTATCCATCGATGCAACAACGATGAGGGTGCCTACACATGCGTTATGTCTACATTCAGGTGGCAGAATCTCGGATCCCCTACACTACAGCCATCCACGACCTCCCTACGAGCTTACAATGGCCGATCAGCTCAACCCCAAGGCCTCTTGGCCAATGTTCCAGTCCAATTATCTGGGAAAAACATCCTCATAGACATTGAGGTCATCAATGCCCGACTTGATTACAACCTCCTGCTCGAACGCAGTTATATGGACGCCACAAAGGTTATTGCTTCATCAGTCTTCCGCATTATGATGTTCCCCCATGAGGCACAGGTTGTGAAGATCGATTAACTTATGTATTATGACCCAAATGCCCCCGCTGCACCAAAAAACGTTCTCCCCATGGTTGAACAACCTATCATTGGTGCACCTACCTCTTTGGTTTCTACCATTGACATGGAATTTACTCGAAGACTCCCATGACCTCTACTTTTCGGTCCATTCCACCCCCTCTGTCGGCAGTGGAGATATCTTATCTATGCAACATTTCGTCCAAACAGACAGTGCCTAACCCACAACCACCTTTGTTGTCACAGCCACCATTAGTACCTAGTCATGTTGGAGCAACACATATCCACACTATCTCGTTCTTGTTCCCACCTTCAGAAGTAGTAAGTGCCCCAGTTATGGCTACACTGAATCTCCCTGGGTTAACACTAGGACTAACTGTGTGGTACTTACCTGCTCCCAATCCTCCCCTGACATTGAATGTCGTTCTCCAACCAGTCCAACCAATTAGCACCACCAACCGCCCACCTCCTAGTGTGGCGTCCACGTATACATCCAACCATGCCCCTCCACCACCCAAAACCACTGGGGGCAAAGCCCCGCAAACCTACATTGCCCCACAGGAAACGAAACCAGCAAAAAATCCCCCTCCATTCCATGCACCTCCTAAGTGCTCTTTATGTGATGACTTGGGCCACGCTACCCATAACTATCCACAATTGCCAAATATTCAAGAGCACATGCAAACGTTGGAGGATGATCCCAATATTCCAGTCGTGAAACTGGATACCACCCCTAAACCCAGCAACAAATCGCTGCGCACCAACCACTCTTGCACCATATGTGGAGTTTACGGACACTATTCCCATCATTGTCACGACCTACCCGAGTATCGACTAGTTCTCCAAGAATTGAACCATTCCTCTTTAGAGTCATCCATTACAACCATCGAGGAGATTCACCCACCCGAGTCTTCCTCATCAGCTAAAATTAACACCATTTACATGGTTTCCACTGGAGACCCCTCTGTCCGGTCAGCCCCTTCCACTAATCCCTCTAACACACATATTCAACCTTTTCAAATCGACAAGGAAACCACATGTCCACAACATGGGGGTAGGCCCAAAACCTTGCCTTCTCATCATCATCGTCATTCTCGTCGAAACTACTAGGGGCATCCACCCCGAAAGGGGAATCCCCCATCATCATATCACCACTTCAGTGTTCCACCATGTCCCACAGCCTCATGGTACACCCCCCGCCAGCAGTTGCTCAATGCCCTGTTGATCCCTCTCTGAGACAGCATCTGCACCACATTGACACCTCTAAGTTAGGGGGCATAATAGATTACCTCGACCCTGGGATAGCGGGCAAGATCAATCATTTTGAACCTTCCCCATCACATCTTTCTCAGCATGTCAATGATCCCATTGTTCAAACCAACACATATGTGATCCACAATCACAAACCCCATGCACATAGCATGGGGGAAGGTCATTAACCCTACTCACTTTTTCACATGTTTGATCTCAACCATTTTTGAGGTCACATGTCACTTGTATATTTGATTTGATTTGATACGCCTAGTATTCTTCCCTTGTGGGTCATCATTTCTCCCCACCACTGCATCCTTCGCGTGGTGGGATCACCTTTATTTATAGCCATTTTTTAACCTAGTTTTTCCTTTGACCATTCTGGAGTCATTATGACCTCTGTTTTTCGCACCATTTGCACCACCGGATTCAGATTTCCGTGCCCGTGATGATGCTTGAGATCATTTCTCGCTCTCACTAAAAAAATAAAAAAAAAATCGTGCATTTTTTCCATGCCCCTCGCCTCCTCGATTTGCTTGCCACATCGATCGCCATCGTCTTTTGCCATTTTTACATCGCTTCCCATCCATGACCTCTCCACTCCATCCATACTACAGTTATTTCATTATTTTGCCACCATTCATAAACCCCCAGGGAGGCCCCACCAGTGTTTCCCCCAGCCCTTGTTCTTGTTTCCCATCGAACACTTCCTCCTTGCTCACTTTGTTCGGTATAAATTTATCCCTTTTTCGGGCCAAACAATTCCTTTACAAAAAGGCACTTAGGGAGTTTCTGTTAAGATCCTTTTTTACTCCTAAAACAATGAAAAGATCGCCAAGCAATCTTGCTTCCTTTCATGTTCGTTAAAGTACATGAAAGGGTGTCTATCTAGTATAAGTTTAACCATTTTCCGATCATTGTAGAATAATTACAAAAAAGGAATACTCTAGTCACATCGGCTAGAAGAATTCTTCATTATATCCTTTTATGCTTTTTCGGGCCTTAGAGACTAACACACGAAAAAGAACCCCCTTGGAGTCTTCTTACTGCTTTCAGACTCTCTTAAAATGAAAGCACCCCCGAGCACTCACCATCATAGGCTCGTATAAATCCACACGACGGTACCTCTCCACCATTTTAGAGTCTTCTTATCACTTTCAGACTCCTTAAAATTGAAATCACTCACAAGCATGAACTATCCTGGGCTCGTACAAATCCACACGAAAGTACCATTTCGAGCACCCTTCTATCCCTTCTTTGAGCTCCTTAAACCACGAAGAAGGACCCAACAGTGCCTCTTGGCGCCATGACAGATCATATCTAGTCCCCAAATTATGGCAGCACCCCCAGTATGGTCGCCTTTGTTCAGAGTATTCTGCGATCTGTCACCCCTAGAGTTTCCTGATATCATTCATCAGTTTACCCCCATGAGTCTCCCCCATTTTCATCATCATCCCTGGCCCATTATAGCTATGATCCCTTCCCCTAAAGTTAGTTTCATATGCTTCCAGGTCATCCATGCCATCTTACTCTGAACAAAGGAAGTTTGAGTCCCCCCCCCACTCTGCAACCTCATTTGTTCCTCACCCCCAAAGTACGTCAGTCCCCCCTTCATTACTATCACCTTTTGGTTGTACACCCCGCGCTCCTATCAAGGAAACATCATTTCCTTGGTAGTTGCAGGTCTCCCTCTGTCGACGCCAGCTAATCTATTCCAAAGGATAGACCCAGAGGTCCCTGTGCCTTGGACTCATCGCCATCCGTGGTGAGTGCCTACGGATCATTTTGAGAGGAGTCCTTAGTGCCTCTCCGAATGGTTGTTTCTCACGTGCTCGACTTCAACAACTTGATCGCACCATTGAGATTCATGCAGGGTATTGGTCCCTTCAATTATTATTCGAAGACCCCTGATGTCCCCCGACTCTAGCCAATTGGTGAGTCAATTTGGAACACCCAGTTATATGTTCTCGTGGATATCCGGGCTGCGTTGGCGTCAGTATTCGGAAGCCATCCAGTCATATGCTTCCTCGAGTACCCCATTCAGATACAGTTCAGTATACCATTGAGATTCTGACTCTCAGTCCTTGAGTCCACCCAGTTGTTGGACACCTTCAGATCCAGCAGCTCATCAGTCCCTCTGGTACCACATTCAGAGCGATTGTTGTCATTCCAGTGGATTAGTACTTCAGATCAGTCATGGCAGGAACATGAGTATGTCCCCGTTTTGTGTCCCCTTTGGACCATTATGATGTACACAGCAGTTCTCCATGTATTATTCAGGTCTCAATGGACCTCATTATTATTATTTTGTATATCTTGA